>OY829904.1:7830000-10330000 GCA_963691955.1 Chloroclystis v-ata | reverse complement strand
GCAGAAAAAACCTGTGAGGTGCCGGCCTAAGAATAGTTCCCCATAACTTTCTGTGGGTGTCGTAAATTTGAATAAGAGATTTATTTGTATCAAAGGCAGGCAACAATATCGTTTGTTTTATTCCAACTTAGTACGATCATTCAAAATGATGATGATGGAAGCAATAGTATAATTAAATTTGAACTAACCTTGCATTTAACAGTCCCCGGGTGAACAAAATTATCATCATCATTCTCCTTTTCTCGTATCCCCAACACCAGCATGTCATCCAACGACGCTTGCATATGCCTCCTCATCATTGGCCTGGCTTCCTCATGACTCCTCGAAGAATACATAGACACGGAGTCCATACTAGCCTTACTCGTACCTCCGGATATAACTGTGACATTCTCAACAGATTCATTTGACTGCCAATCAGGTCGATGCTTAGATCTGGACTCTTCATAGATCTCAACTGAGTTGAAAGTCTCAGTGACGTTATCTAACTCCAAATCCATATCAGGCGGCTGTATAAACTCATATTGTGCTTCATTTTCCGTGTATACTTGATCATAGACAACTCCATTCTCGTGGAATCTAGAGCCGGACGGAACGTTGCCGTAGATATTGTTATAGTTATAAGTATCGTCGTCTCTGGGGCTGACGTGTCGGACAGGTTGCATATCGTTTGCGTTGAGGATGACATCATCGAGGTTTAATGGCCGACCTTGACCGCCGAAGCCATCAACAACTGGGGTTGTGTTGGAGAGGAAGGAGCCGTCAGTCTCGAAGCTACTGCAGCCGACGAGTCCCATCGGCCGTCGCGGCATATCCGCTCGGAATCTATTCGGAGGCGGTTGTACCCCAGCGAAATCCACAACGAGTATTCTATCCACTATATTTCTACCGTCATTGTGGAACCCGATTCCGGAGTCACTATTACTGGATGTTGTCGTGATCTCGCTATGATTGCTGGGCTGTGGAGAGTTGGCAACAAAGTCGGGACCGTCTCTTATATCATCGTTTCGACAGCGTCTATCCCTCGGTCTAAACACTGCGTTGCATCGAGCAAAGTTCCCCATCGCTGGACTATCTCCTTTAATCGCTAGCTTAGATATCTGCTGGAGATTAGGACTAGAACACTCCTCAGACGGCAGCGAATACATGCCTCTGATGACACCGACTACATACTCCGCTGACGGAGGGAATTCTAAGCACCTTTCAGCGACCGGGTCTCTAGTACACGCGATTTGGAACTCTCTAGCTCTTGTGATATGAGCGTCGTGTTCCGCCATTCTTGGATCGACAGCGAAGACGTGGCAGCTGTGAGAGGCATCCTCGGCTGTTTCCGCTGAAGTAACCAGACCGAAGTATCTTCTATCTGCTTCTGAGCCACAGCCGGCGTAGATAATCCTTTCTCTCTGATACTGGGCAAGGATTTGTCCAGAGGGTCGTCTTAGGAGTAGAGAGTTGGGGAGTACGGAGAGTAGTACAGGTGTGGCTGTTCTTCGTTCCTGCCTGAGTTTCCTGACGGCGTTGCGTACGTTGCCCGGGGCGTTGTTGGTAGCGGCTAGTGGTGTCTCGATGGTGCCGAGGTAGCCCACGATGGCGCGGCATTCGAGACGCGCGATGTGGTTCGGGGTGAGTTGAGCTCGGGTGAGGTTTTGTAAGATCTCGTTGACTCCGGACGTGCTGGGGGCTGCGTGGCAAGCTGGAATGATAAGTTACTAGTAAGGTATTTGAATATTGGAAACTTTCATGGTTTTCAATATTTTATTTAGAGTGAAAATATCAAGCTTTAGTGAAATGAGTATGGATCGATATATGGACATTTGACGACCTCTGTGGCGCAGCGGGCGAAGGTCCGCCTGCGACGCAAGAGGTTGCGGGTTCGATTCCCGCCTCGGAACAACTATTTGTATGATCTGCAAATATTTGTTTCGGGTGTCTGGGTGTTATATTGTATAATAAAAAATATCTATCTATGTATGTATGAATATTATATTAAGTATATCAGAACTCTAGCACCCGTAACACAAGCTTCGAGCTTACCACGGGGCTAGATGTCGCTGTGTAAAAATTGTCCAGTAATATTTTTTTTTTTTTATTTATTATATATGTACACTAGCAGTGCCCGCGACTCCGTCCGCGTTAAATTATGTTTGAATGAATACCCTGTCTAATCATAACTGGAGCAAGAATAATATAGTCTATCCTCTGTCCCAGCCCTTTAAATTAAATTGGGATCATTGGTTTAAGAGTTATGGCAGAACAGCATGTCTCTGAAAACAAACTTACTTACTCCACGACCAAACCTTACAGATTTACTATAAGCATAGATAATTAGATATGGATGCCACATGCTACTAACGAAACTAGTATACGAGTTTTATACAATCAAAATGAGCGATCTGTAAGGTGAATATTGTGATTTAGTGATAATAAATAATGAAAAAAAATATACAGAGGACAAAACTAACAAACTAACATGCAATTAATGATTAAATTGGGTATTTAAATGCTATTAATAAACTTTATTTTGCAGTGAATGTGGTATAATAAACACAGCTGGTATGATAAAGATGATATTTTTTGTTAAATAATACCTAAAGTAGGTATTTTACAAACAGTGTTAGTGCGGGTGAACACAAAAAACATTAAGTGCAAGTAACAATGTTTTATGCTTCCCACATACCTAGGTAAGAATGCCCTTAGCCATCTGAAAGAAACAAATACTTATAGGTAATTTATTTGGTTAATATTAAGTCCAACACCATAGAAGACAAAAACTTGATAAAAGTACATGGGTTAAAAATAATAATTGTTCATGTTCATTAATTTATTAAATTTTATTAGAACATAAAGATTAGTATCATACCATAATTTTATTGTTTTTGAACAGTACCAAAATATCAGCGAACTCAAAAACATTTAGAACATATTCTACCCCTTCATGTTCTAATATTGTTAAAAACCATGATATCATAAAAGTTACTCTACCTTCTATATTATAAATTAAAAATTATACTATTAAATCAATGCCTGCTGGGCCTAGCAGTGGAGGTGATGCCACAATGGTCACTCTTGCCACCACCACAAAAAACCATTGTTTATTCCTATAATATAAACGTAATGTAATTTCCATTTGGCATAATTATTTCTGATCTTATGCTTGAATAAGCAAGTCAAAGTCTCAGGCCCCATACATTGTTTACCAACAATTTCTCACTGCTGGGAAAAATGTTTTTACCTATCACAGGGAATATCACTATTCAAGTTGCGCATCAAACAATCAAACTTATAGGTTGAATGATTAAGCTGAGGAGGGTTAGCTGGCAGGTCAAATATGACAACAAGATATTCAATTTATGTATTATTTATTTTAATGTTGTTATGTTAAGTTATTGAAGCTACATGTATTCTCAATAACAAATCAAAAGTCTGAGTCACAGGGGTTTTGGACTGTGCACTATCACTTTGAGATCCGCTGCAATTGTTTGTTTTACTATCCAATAAGAAAATAATGTAAGTAATGTACGTGTACCTGGATGGTGTAAGCTGGGCTGCGGCCTGCGCCTGGGCGGCGGGTGTCTCCGGCGCGTGCGGGAGCGCTCGTCGGGCTCCGTGTCCTCCGTGTCGGTGGGCGGCGCGTCCCGCGGCACGCACACACTGAGCGCGATGGCCCCCGGCGCGCCCGCCACCAGCCGCGCGACGCTCGCGTGCGGCGCCCGCGCCACGCTCGCACCGTCCACCGCCACCAGCGCGTCGCCCGCCCGCAACCCAGCCCGCTCCGCCGGCCCGCCCGCCGCCACGGCCGACACCACGCAAGGCCTCTGCCCCGCAATCGTAAACCCGAACCCCTCCACGCCCCGCAACACCACCAGCCTCCTCTCCGAAGCCCTGGGGATCGCCGCCCTGCGACGTCTTCTCCTCTGCTGCTGGGGCACCATAGCGATTTCTCGGAACTGGTTTTATTAACGGACCTTGCGCATTTTACGGCACTTGTGAATACTGGTAGTAAGAGTATGGATTGGTGCAGCAGATGTTGTTAGTTGTGGCGGAATTTTCGCACGAAAAACTGGAAAAACTAGAAATAGAAGAAAGTTCTAAAGTTGTTGTAACTGACGTTTGGAACTTTTAGAAAGTTTTGATGTGCGCCGTTCCGTTTACTCTGTCAAGTGAGCTTTCAGTCAGCATACTTTCGAACTTGTTTTGTATAGTTTTCGCAAAAAATAGTTTATTTTTGTATAAATATCAAATACTCTATAATAAATTTTATATATACTTTCTAAGTAAAATAATAGTTTGAAGTATATAATTTAATTAGTAAGATGTTTTATACACTTGGAGGGATGAACGGAACGAACTATTACGGAACTGTCACTCCAGTATGTTGTCAATGTCAAATTTATAGCAAAATACCCCCTCCCCACAGTTTTCCCTCAATCCTGTTTCGTTTCCATTTGTGGCCCACGTTGATTTGTTTTCAAATATTTAAAATATTTTACAAAGTGTAAATAATTTGCAGATAACTCAGCTTCTGAAATGGCCGTAAGAATTAGTTCCAAACAAATATAATATAAATAGTGTTTACAAATTACAAAACATAACCAAATCAACTCAATAACATTGTGTTTCTCAATCATCCACAGAAAAAAGGTAAAATGAAGATTAGCAAACTAAAGAGGAACAACCATACAACTAATAAGATGAAGAAAGCTGGAACATTGCGGCTACAAAGGCATAGACATAAAATTCAGAAGCATAAGCAACCTGCACAGCAACAGCCGCAGGTAAAATATGAATACTCGTATTTCTTCCACATTCCTTGCAGAACAAAGCCTATTAATAAAACTTTATTATAAATGATATGAAAGCTTCCTCAATAGTTCTTCATATCCGGGGTATATCATGTAGAGTAAATCTGCCATAATAATAAATACCACACTATTAACCCAGACCTTAATTAGTTTTTTTGTGTTCCTTTTTAGGGTTCCGTAGCCAAAGGGCAAAAACGGAACCCTTATAGATTCGTCATGTCCGTCCGTCCGTCCGTCCGTCTGTCCGTCCGTCCGTATGTCACAGCCGTTTTTCTCCGAAACTATAAGAGTTACAAAGCTGAAATTTAGTAAATAGAATGATTCTGTTAACCGCACAAAGATTTCATAAAAAAATTGAGAAAAAATAAATTACATTTGGGGGTCCCCATACATAGGACTGAAACTTAAAAACTTTTTTTTAATCGAACCAATTAGGTGTGGGGTATCTATGAATAGATCTTCAAAAATCATAACAATGTTTCTAACACCATTTAATTCTGAACTTAATAGTTGGGACGTGAGACTCTTCCAAAGTGGAAAACTTCCCCTTGAGTGTCCCCCTCCCCTCTAATTTCTAAACTAAGAGGATGATAAATCTAGAAAAAATATATATTGTACATAACCATAAAAACTAACAACGAAAATTGGTTTGAACGAAATCTATCCAGTAGTTTTTTTTATAATACGTCATAAACTATTTCATATAAACAATTGCTGCGGAAGCCTACATGGGCGAGTCCGACTCGCCCTTGGCCACTTTATTTATTTACGATAGTCTCCTATATGTCAATCGGTTGTAGAGCAGTTGTTGGGTTTAGTAATAAGTAACCAAGTTACTTATTCTTTTTAGATCCTTTTATTGAGTTCTAGGATATCCAGCCTCCTATAAGTTGATTTTGATGAAATAACAAATAATTTTGCTGTAAAAACCAGTAACTAAATTACCAACACCTTCCATTTATATTCTTGTAGTATAAAGCCTAAAAAATGATGTTACAGATAGAATACAGCGATAGTGACTCGGCATCCGGAGATGAGTGGGCTGACATGTTGGATGATGAAGAACAGAAGTACATCATGAGCAGATTGGCGAAGCAGCCTTCACTGCTGTCCAATGTACCGGAGGAGAATGTAACTGAAGAAAAGTAACACTGTTTTTATTTATTCAGTTTAAATTTACTTGCACACAAACAAACATCATTCTTCATGCACCTTTATATACTCTTATACCTTTATATACTTCTTACTTTTCATTCCTTAAAAATTACTATGTAATAAATATTTAACATACAATAATTAATTTAATTACATCAAACTGTCTAAAAAAATCAACAGTTTATGGCTTTTTTGAGCAATTAGTTTTAATAAGCGTAAAACGTATGTACAATAATGTCACTTTTTTGTATTAAATTTCTGTAACCAACAAACTCCATCTCTAGTGTTAACAACATGTAAAATCAGCACTGTGTTCTCATAGATACTACTTACACCTACTCTTCATTCTAACAACTATCCTCTAACTTTTCCCCAGAGCGCCAAAACGCAAGCGAAGCCGCGTGCTAAAACCCGCAGCAGAAGACAGCGGCGCAGACTCGCTGTCTGAGAGTGATGTAGAGGATCGCTATGAAAAAGAGCAGGCAGAAAGGCCGGCTAAGAAACTGAAACCGCTGCTGCCCATTAAGACCAAGGCTGGATTGATGGAGAGGAACGAAGAAGTGGATGGTAAAGACTTTACACTAGCTATTTATTTATTAAGTAAAGTAACATTTATAATTTAAGATTGGAAAAGCACCCAAACCAACTAGCGGGCCAACTAACCATCCCAGAAACTATTCGCCGACTCAAAGAGGGATATTTTCGACCAAGATTAAGAAGAGGTGTGCTCCACTCCAATGGGAATATAGCCTTACACGCCAAATCACTCAATCCATCTGCTTATAGTCTCAATGACTGATCGCAAGATAAGAACACAAAAAAAAGTAAAGTAACATACACACACATGTATAAAAAACTATTTACATACACACATCCAATCAGGTGCACATCATCATTACATCAGCATAAATGTATTACCAAGTGTTCTCTTTTAAATTCAACATGTTATGCTGTTTAAAATATTTGAGTGTGCAATCTTTGACAATTTTATTATAATAGATTCAGACATTCAGATCCTATTATAGACATAGTTTAAGACTATTCTATTTCTAAATCATCAGAATCAGAACCAGAATCCGAAAGCAAAGAACAAGCCCCACCCCCAAAGAAGAGCAAACCGGATCCGGAACTGGACGCCGAAGCCGACTCAGACTCCGGCATGGAAGCCACTCCTGACGAGGAGGAAGGTGGAACCATCAGCTCCGTGCAGCTCCTCGCGGCCCGGAGGGACAAGCTGGCGCACGAGAAACTGAGGATAGGAGCGCTCTGTTCCTCACTGCTGGAGAGTCCTGAGAAGAAGGTGAGATTCTAATGAGGAGGTGAACATACTTCTAGCAGCTAGCAGCTAAAACATTTTTTTTAATATTATAATTCCTTAAAAAATGTTTATATATTTAAGGCCTTGTTGAACTAACATATTTTATGTGAAAGCCTAGCAGGGAGGTAGTCCAGACCTTTATTTCTATTTGCTTTCAAAGAATAAGGATAATTGTACTGCCTAAATGAAGTTACCAAATATTTTAAACTAACTCATAGATATAAATTATCTTGACAGTGTGCTTCGGGTTTTTTTTAAAGCTTAGAGAGAAGCACTTAAAACTCTAGCTATGTTTTTCAAAGTATTATTTACAATAGATTACATTTAAATAACAGTATTAAAACTAGTTAAGAACTTACATGGGTTTTGTCGCTAATATTCCTCACATAAATCTCATTTCAACATCATTCTATTTCTAGCCTTTAAAATCACTCGTCATTTAAATACACAGTAAAACACAAATAGACACGTTAAAAGAGGGTGAACTTTGTCTGATGCAATAACCGTGTTACTTTCTCGGTGTTCGACAACCGACTGGCCCGGCTCAGCGCGCGCAGTTTTATTCCGTTCTAACAAGTCTATTGCAAAATGGCCGCTCGCCGCGCGGTATGGCGTGATATCCGTTGACGAACTCACAAATAAGAATTCAAACAATTTTCAAGAAAATTCTATTCAAAATTCGTTAAATAATTATAAATTAATAATCAGACTGTTATATCTATGTTTCAGCTCATTTCAAATGCGACTTTTAGAAAAATAACGAACTTACACACTAGAATCAAATGTATTTTAAACTGAACCTTACACATATGTATCAATCAAGTATAGAAAAAATTAGAAGTTCGAACGCAATTCTTAATAAATTGATTTATTGCTAAATAATTATGGAAGATTTTCTTTTTCCGTAACACAAACTTCAAGCTAGATGAGACTAAATATGCTTCTGTGTAAATTGTTCTTCTGTGTAATATTTATTTATTACCACCTGACTTGACTAAGTCTATAGTCTATAACTATAGATTTATCTATCTATTTTCTTCACTATTTTCTATTTAGAAACCCAAAGAAATTCACTACAATTTCAAAATATTCAATTTCTTTTTGTTATTCCAGTTAAAGAACCTATTCCCAATCCTGTACCTGATGGAAGAGCGTCTCAAGGACGGGGCATTGAACCTGCACTCGGTCCGCAAGCTGGCGTCGCTGTCCGCCTGCGAGGTGTTCCGGGATATACTGCCCGACTACATGATACGGCACCAGGACTACTCCGACATCAAGTGTAAGTAGTGTAATACTAGCATTTATAACCACCCCTTCATAACCAGAATATAATTCTAATTTGTTTTGGGGGAACTAGGACCCGCACTGACGTGACGTCATGTCCTTCAAACTTTCCAAAGTTCTCAAAAGACGCCGACTTCCTCACGATGTTTGCCTTCGCTGTTAGAGCACGTGTTTTAAAGCACAAATAATATTTTAAGTAGAAAAATCAAAAGGTTGCAGTGGGGCCTATGTTCTGGTTCTAAGCATAAATTAAAGCCAAATCTATTCAGCCGTTCTTGAGTCATAAATAGTGCAACGAATACTTTCTTTTATATAATATGTAACCATAAGTTGATATTGATAAAAAGGTGAATTAATTATATACCTTTAATAATAAACTTTATATTTTACGTTTTACAGTAAAGAAAGACACACTGGCACTGTACAAATATGAGAAGGAATTGTTGGAGTTCTACAAACGATACCTGCAGAGGCTTGAAAAGGCGAGCGCGGTGCTTCGCCGCAAGAAAGGCGATTCTAGGTGAGTTTATTTATACTTATAAAACTTCCTCTTGAATCACTTTACCTATTAAAAAAAACCGCCTTATTATCCATGGCGTCTTTTTATAGATCGTCTGACATACAACTTTGTTTTATAGCTGTAAGTTATCTAACAGTTTCTTTATGAAAATAAAATAATCATAATTTATCAGAAATCTAGCACCCGTAACACAAACTTCGAGCTTACCAAAGGGCTAGATGTTAGATGTTGCTGTGTGAATAGTCCGGCAATATTTATTGATTATCCAAGTGATCATTAGGATTTTATGGAAATAAATCTTTACTTATTTTATAATTATTATTACAGGAGACCCGACGAGTCCGCCATCAGTCTCGCCGTAGTATCCCTCCAGTGCATGTGCAACCTGCTAATGGCTCGTCCCAACTTCAACTACGGCACGAACATAGCGCAGAGCGTGGTCCCCTTCCTGGACTGTAGGGACGCGCGCGCCCGGGACATCGTCACACAGGCATGCACCACGGTGTTTAGTGAAGATAGTAAAGGAGATATCACACTCACTGTAAGTTTAATAAAAATAAATAATAAAATAGGTTCATATTTGTCAATTTACATCCACAAAAAAAAAGACAAAAACCATGGATTTGTCACAATGTTAGATCATCATCATCTTTGAGCTTATCACGGGGCTAGATGTCGCTGTGTGAATCATCATCACCACTCTACGTTCCCACTGCTGGCACACAGGGACTTATTTGACGCGAGAGATTAGGGCTTAATTCACCACGCTGGCCAAGTGGGGGTTGGTGAATGACACACGTCCTTCAAAAATCAGAGAACATGCCGGTTTCCGCACGATGTTTGGTAAACAAGCAAACTCTTCAACTTAATAATATAAGTATCAATTTCACTGGTTGATTTGTAATATATGTGGGAGTTTAGTTTGGGGACTCTTTTTTCCGAAATTAGACTCAAAGTTGATCCTTTGAATTTTTTTTATATAATTGTTTATCATGTTTATGTGAGCGTAATTATTACGCTGTTTTGTTAAAAAATATTATTAATAATATTCCAGATAGTCCGTCTAATAAACCAGCTGGTGAAGCGTCGCGGGGAGCGCCTGGCCCCGGCGGCACTTAACTGTCTGCTCTCGCTGAAGATCAGAGACGTAGACCTGGACGCACAGGCCGATATCAACAACAAGAAGAAGCAGGACGAGAAACATAAGAAGAGGATCGTTAATCTGTCCAAGAAGGAGAAGAAGGTAGACTTTTTTATGAACCTATGGTGTCCCATTGTATAGCAAAGGCTACCCCATTCCCTTTCAACCGTACCGATTCCCTGCGGCATACAACCATTAATATATTAATATATATTTTAGGCTTCACGACGCTGAAAAGTATTGTACATAATACTTTTTTGTTGAAGTGAAGATTTCAAGGATAATTATTAAGCTTATACTTTTCAACATAAAATTACTCTGGAATTTCTTAAAATTTTCGATTAAATCTTTTTTAATTTTTCTTTGCGTTAATTATGATTCTGAGACAGACACCAGTCTCGCACAAGGTATACTATTGATAGCTTTGATTTAAGTCTTAATACATTTTTTATTTATACATGTAAGAATCTGTGTGAGAAAATAAATGAGATTTTTATTTCTTTTATTACCATCTCTTCCAGCGCAACAAGAAGCTAAAAGAAGTAGAACGCGAGTTGTTAGAGACGGCAGCTCAAGAGAGCGCTGCTGCCCGCCGCGAGCAGCTGACGGAAGTGACGCGCACCGTCTTCCACATCTACTTCCGGCTTCTGAAGACGGCCGCCAGGTCTGCGCTGCTGCCCGCCGCACTCGACGGACTCGCCAAGTAAGTGACCAGTGGACAAGCCAGTGGACAAGCTAGTGGATAGGCTAGTCGACAAGCCAGTGAACGGGCCAGTGGACACGACAGTTAACGGAGCAGTGAACGGACCAATGGATGAGCCAGTGAACGGACCAATGGATAAGCCAGTGGAAAGACGATTGCACGAGCCAAGTATCTTAGTTTTCCGTATTTAGACTCAAAAGCGGTCCATTATGCGTCTTGAGATAACCAGCCTAACTGGGACCAAAAGCACAGAATCCTCCTGGGGTCTTCACAGGCTTCGCGGAGTGACCTCGGCCAAGTACCGTAGTCGCGAATGCAAGAATCAGAATGCGAACAATCGTTCACAAACCAATCCCAACTAAGGCAAGGATTATTTCCGTCTCTTGTGCCTCCTGTGAAATGTACAGTCAGCAAAAAAATGACCACCCTACGGTTGAAAATCGTTTGTACGTCAGCTAAATTATGTTTGAAAAGTCAACCATATCAATCATTACATGACACATAAACTTTTGTCAAAACTGGTAGACCAATTTCTTGGCCGACTGTACCATTGCAATCCCTAAATATATTCTGTACCTTATTCACAGATTCACCCACGTAATAAACCTGGAATACTACTCCGACCTGGTCGCCATCCTAGGCCGCCTGCTGACGGACCCTGAGATAAAGTCTCGTGAGAAGCTGCTCTGCGTCAGAACAGTGCTGTGCATCCTGGCGGGGTCTGGAGACGCGCTGAACGTGGACCCGGCCAAGTTCCACCATCACCTCTACGCGCACATGCTGGCCGCGCATGCCGGTGAGTTACGTTGGCGATACTGGTTTGTTTGATAAAGCCTCGAGCAGACCGGATGCGTATACGTACACGTGTATTATCCCGATGGGATATTTTGCGGCTAGTGGTGGATTGGGGTGCCCGTAACTGGCTGTCTTGAACCCCTATTCCAAACTTATAATAGAAAGAGGGGTATATTTATGTTGTCCTACATTCTCTAACTAAATGATGCCGCAAAAGACCGAGACAAATGGAAGGACATGGGGGAGGCCTTTGCCCTACAATGGGACACTATAGGCTAACAAAAAAAAAACATTCGCTAACTGCGTCGTAGAAAGTAAACAGTGGCGCCGAGCGCATCCATTCTGATTGGATTATTCATATCACGTATTCATTTAAAATATCAGTCCTAAAACTACAATAATTATGTTATATTTTCTTTGGTTATGGTTTGATTGTTGTAATTCCAGGCAACACCCACGACGATGTGAAGATAATCCTGGAAGCGATAACGCAGATATGCGCCCGCGCACGCCGCGTGTCCGCCGCCGTGCTGCAGGCCTTCGCCAAGCGCCTCGCCACGCTGGCGCTGCAGCTGGCACACAACGGAGCCCTAGCCTGCCTCGTGTTACTGCACCAACTAGCGCAGGTAGATCTGTCCATCTTGTTGGTGGACGTCCTGCGTTTTCCGATCCGTGCCCTCTCCCTCTCTATCCCTCCTCCTCGGCCTCTTTGAGCGACTCCGAGCTCTCCCTCCTCCTCGGCCTCTTTGAGCGACTCCGAGCTCTCCCTCCTCCTCGGCCTCTTTGAACGACTCTGAGCTCTCCCTCCTCCTCGGCCTCTTTGAGCGACTCTGAGGTCTCCCTCCTCGGCCTCTTTGAGCGACTCCGAGCTCTCCCTCCTCCTCGGCCTCTTTGAGCGACTCCGAGCTCTCCCTCCTCCTCGGCCTCTTTGAACGACTCTGAGCTCTCCCTCCTCCTCGGCCTCTTTGAGCGACTCTGAGGTCTCCCTCCTCCTCGGCCTCTTTGAGCGACTCCGAGCTCTCCCTCCTCCTCGGCCTCTTTGAACGACTCCGAGCTCTCCCTCCTCCTCGGCCTCTTTGAGCGACTCCGAGCTCTCCCTCCTCCTCGGCCTCTTTGAACGACTCTGAGCTCTCCCTCCTCCTCGGCCTCTTTGAGCGACTCTGAGGTCTCCCTCCTCGGCCTCTTTGAGCGACTCCGAGCTCTCCCTCCTCCTCGGCCTCTTTGAGCGACTCTGAGGCCGATGGTGAAGCATCACGTTTCGGATCCGTAAAATATATAATTAAATGTAATGTAATCGTTCCAGCAAAGTAAAGCGGTCCAGACCCTGCTAGAGAGCGAGGAGGCGTACGGCTCGGGACGTTTCGACCCCCTGTGCCCGTCCCCGGAGCACTGCAACGCGCACGCGGCGGCGCTGGGCGAGCTGTGCGCGCTGCAGACGCACCACCACCCCGCCGTGCGCGCCGCCGCCGCCGGACTGGCTAAAGGACGACTACCGCAGGAACTACTTAATATGTAACTATTGCACTTTCAAAATTTTCGTGAGTTATACCGCGCGCGCGACCTGAGAGGAGACGGAGCACGGCGGGACGCTCACTCCTCCTGATAAGGACTGCTCTTGTTGTGGTCGAAACGTCGAGAGTTGTTTAACTCCTGTGTAAAAACGTAAGTAATTCCCGTTTTATAAAATGAATGTAACTATTGATATACTATATTCAGAGTTTCTGAGTGTTATATAATGATAAATAAATTTTGCTGGACAAATACACAGCGACATCTAGCCCCGTGGTAAGCTCGAAGCTTGAAAGGGTGCTAGATTTCTGATATACTTAATATAATATACATACATAGATAGATACAAATATTAATAATAAAACATTCAACGGAATCCTAATTTTGCGGATATACATATTTTATCGACTCAAAACCAATACTTTTTAATGTTTTGTTATTCATAAGAGTACCATACCCCATAACGAAATTATTAATATAGCTTTTTTGCCAGGTCACCTCTCCAAGTTCTGAGCGCGTACGACGGGTCCCAAATGGCGTTCAAACCCGCGATCCCGACGCCGAAGCCCGCGCCGCCTAAGAAGAAGAAGCTGAACGCTGAGCACCGCTGGGCGCAGCACGACTTTAGGGAATACTGTCTCAGGGTTGAAGAGAGTGTGCCGTTGCGAATCAGATGATTTTATGTAATTATTATTTAGATAAAATATTTCAAATTGTTTATGGTGTTTTAATGTATAACCTGCGCACATATAGAAGCGAATTATAAATGGCGTCCGCTCGCATGCGTTCTCGCTCACTCTCTATCGCTGTCTATACTCACACAGTGAAGTACGCGCTACAAAAAAATAGTCAGTCAGGCCTAATTCGCACGAGAGCTTTTTTAACGTCCGTTAAAAAGCGTTCAAATAGAACATAATAATTATGTTCTATTTGAACGTTTTAGGCATACCCAAGTACGTGTTCACACGTCGGCGATTTTAGAACGCGACGCTTTTTTATCGAGCAGTGTTGCATTTTCAACGAAAAGTGCTGGTAATAGGCCGTATGAAACTTTTTATTATTATTCACACTATTAAAAAAACGCCGGCGCTGCGATTAGTACGATGAGTATTAGTAGAAATATTCCAATAATTCGTCAAATCTTGTATACTTGTCGAATCTTCGTACAGTGTCACAAACTGTTATTTTAAGTATCTCTGTTCATTCAGAGGATGTACCCAGAATGTCATTTTTTTCTTTCTTCTTCTAGCAACACAAATCGCTATAGCTAGTTATTTAGCAAAAAAAATTCCCACGGCTTTCTAAAGCGAGGGACGAGACGAAAGTGATTTAAAAGCGTTCGTATGAATGATCACATTGAGGACCTTTATAAAAGCGCCGGGTTTATAACGCAAAGTTGTTTAAACTCTTTACTTTACTTTACTAAAAAAATAATTTCATTTAAAATAAGTATTTTGTAAAAAAAAACTCTGTAGGGACCTACATAAAAATACTATTTAGATAATAATAATACAATAATACCGTGGAAATATGCTCGAATTACAAATAATTTTGGTATTATGTTTGTATGGGAAATTCGTCGTGACGCCGGCCTGTTTGAGAAATTGTTTTGCCAACCGTACCATACCTACCCGCCGCCATTTACAGAATTCACTTTTAATTGCGCAGGTTATACCTATAAAAAAATTTGACTTTTGTATCTTTGTATCATTTGTAATGTGGTCTATGTAACATTGGCTAAATCCACAGAGCAGATATAGAGTACTAGCCGACCGCCAACAGCTTCGCTTGCTTTTTTTCATAAAATAGCCTATAACCTTCCTCGATAAATGGACTATCCAACACTGAAAGAATTTTTTAAATCGGACCAGCGGTTCCTGAGATTAGCGCGTTCAAACAAACAAACAATCAAACTCTTCAGCTTTATAATATTAGTATAGATTTGCTCCGTGGCTAAATCCATCTATATGAGTAAAGATAAAACGAAAACAAACGAATCATAATTCATTTATTCAATAAAGAGACGGTTTTTATTTTAAACTTGTAGTAGTTTTTTTTTAATAAATAAATATTGCTGGACAATTCACACAGCAACTATAGTTCGGCCGCTGTGAGAATTCGTTTATGACACCTATCAGTTTGACACATTAGTGATGGGCACAACCAGGCACAACATAACATTGAGTTCGTAACCGTTCCTCCAAAATGAACCGCCGCGTTATTTTTAAGATTATTTTCGTTTTGAATTGGCGGAATCATTTAAATTTTATATTTTAGTAATTTAAGTGGAAACCGACTGTTTACATATAGCTACATAGCGCCATTTGGGGTTATTATTTTAAACCTAAATATAAAAATGCTACTTTCTTTCGCGCGTTCGGTTTGGTCGTAGTTTTATTTTTATATTTAATAAAATCTTATAGTCCATTATTTTCAAATTCTTAAAAAGAAAAACAAAACGTATTATTTTTTAAATATTTATTTATTTATTTTATTTTTATTTTATTCATTCGGAAAGCATACAGATTACAATGACTACGTGAAAAACAATATAAAAAACTTCGATCCAATTATTAGCATTCGCATATAAATGTCTATATGCCTGTCTAACCTATGAGTAATTTAGAAAAACTTAAAATGATACATACATACCTACAACAAAATAAGACAAAACTTAGGAAGCTTACTAAGATAATAAAGTATAAATAGGTACTATTATTAAACATAAAACTTAAATTATTTTCTATATTATATAAATATAATATAAATTAATACCTAGACAGTAACTGAACCATTATTACCGAATCATTGTTTAGACAAAACGCGCTTAAAACAATGCGGTTTAGACATGAACAAATCTAACTCAGAAAAACTAACTAATTTTTTGTTATAACAATTTACACAACGAACAAAAAATGAATTTTGCCTGTAATTGCACTTACATTCAGAGATATAAAGTGTCAAAAAGGGATATCTAACTGATCTAGTCGGTACATTCAGTTGTATATTATACTGGTTGTTGCCTGATATTTTTAGCACAGCACTATAAATATAAAGCGCTTACACAACCTTGTAATAGCGCAATATAGATTTAGAAAAATATTGTTTACCAAGTTATTTGACACTCAGTTTGGCACAAAATTATAAAATTCATTGATTATTGATATAATATGTAGCTTTTTAGCGATAAGGCCGCCCATTGTAGGTACGTGTCTTTTATGTGTTTTTATTCATGTTTTTATTTGTATTTTTTGGTGTACAATAAAGTGTTTTGTATTGTATTGTATTGTATAATAATGTTGTTTTAATGCTCATCAATTGTTAAAACGGTAAACATAGGTACCTACAGCAAAAATATTTTTATCGTAACTGCAACGCCATTACAAAGTTACATTAAATATAAATAAATAAAATAAATATATTGCTGGACAATTTTTACACAACGACATCTAGCCCCGTGGTAAGCTCAAAGCTTGTGTTACGGGTGCTAGATTTCTGATATACTTAATATAATATACATACATAGATAGATATTTTTATTAAACATTATACATACATACATAACACCCAGACACCCGGAACAAATATTTGCAGATCATACAAATAGTTGTTCCGAGGCGGGAATCGAACCCGCAACCTCTTGCGTCGCAGGCGGACCTTCGCCCGCTGCGCCACAGAGGTCGTCATTCAATTGCGATATGTCAAAATCAAAAGCGTCGAGTCGAGAACGAATCCGCTCGCGTTCGTGGGACTCATGGGTGCATTCTCCAAATCCGCAGTGAGTCCACGGGCACTCGGTGGAGTCGGGAGTCAGGGGTGCAGTCTCCGGTCGGAGTCGGGCCTCGGAGTCGTCCGTGAGTCCCGCGCGCCGCGACCCCTTGGACGTCTTGGTGTCGGAGCGGCTGGAGGCCAGCGCGGACGCGCGCCGCGTCCACCGGTTCTCCCAGTTGAACCTACCAACACAATAATAATAATAGTCATTTATTGTTTATTACACAAATAATAATTCATTTTAATGAGTAGGTACTCTATAAATACGTTATAGTTATAGAATGATTTTTCAATGAGAAAACGTTTCAATCAAATACAATACGTACCTAAACCTACAACATACTTTACTTTATTGTTACAACACATTTCAAAAACGCAACGAATTTTGATACGGTTTTCGTAGTGATTCAAGAGGAAGTTTGATTAGTTCCCGAAGCGAAGCGAGAGGAAATCGCTAGTCTAATAATATAAATAAAGTAACACTACTAGAAATATATGTATATAACGAACGACTGCACAACGTGTTGAAAATTAAAATACGCAATAAGGACCCATATAAACAAACTAGAATTATTATTTCCAACGGAATAAACAGAACCCCAAACAGAAGTACTCTCACCTCCTACAGAGCATCATGAAGATCTTGGTGTTGAACACGAAGACCAAGAAGATGAAGATTCCGATGAACCTGCTGTAGAGGTCCAGGATCGCGTTCACCCACGCCGGGATCTTCATGGAGAGGAAGACTACGAACACGTACTGAAATACACATTTTACACATTACTCTATTATTTTTTATTATGTACCTACTCATTTAGAAAAGTTCATTGAATAGGGTATTTTACTTTCAAGCTCTGTGGCGTAGCGAGCGAAGGTCTGCTTGCGACGCAGGAGGTTACGGGTTCGATTCCTCTACGATCTGCAGATATTTGTTCTGAGTGTCTGGGTGTTAATGTTAAGTATATATGTCGCCCCGCTATGCTGGCTGTCCCTAGTTGTAGGACCAACCTACTTGAGTGTTAAGTTTTCACTTTATCCGAGAACGAGGTAGATGTATTCCACCGTGGGGGTTATCTGTGATTCCACCACACTTTGCCGAAATTCATGGACTTAGCACAGTCAGTTCTATAAATCTTATAGTTTGTTACGGATATAGCGCATTGGTATTCTTACTGTAATGTTATTCTGTATGTAATAATAAATAAATGGATAATAAATATTGCTGGACAATTTACACAACGACATCTAGCCCCGTGGTAAGCTCGAAGCTTGTGTTACGGGTGCTAGAAAATAATAAAAACAGATCTATGTATGTATAATAACTTAAGTAAGTAGGTACAAATCAGAAATCTAGCACCCGTAACACAAGCTTCGAGCTTACCACCGGGCTAGATGTTGCTTTGTGAATTGTCCAGTTATATATAGGTATGTATTTATTTATGAAAGTGCCCGTCAATAATATAACAAAATGGTGAGTTAGGTACTAATTCTTATTCTGTGTGGTGGAACTATGATCTGTATCTATGTATTTAATTAAGTTTATGGTACGAGCTAGTAGGAAAATACAACGAGAGTGGCACTTATTTTCCCCGCTATAATAATTATAATAATGGTATTTTCTAACTAGATGAGCCATATCATGTAGGTACCTAGGTACTTCCTTATTTCTGCCAGTTCATTCATTGTTTTTCAATACGCCAACCTAGTAGTCAATGTTAATTAGGTACTATTTAAACCAGCTAAGAAATGTGCAATGAGTAATTGGATTTAATTCTGACAATGTCCCTTTACAGCGGCCACTATATTTAATTTAGTTATGGTAATTGATAATAGTATCTAGGGAATTATGTAATATTAATTAAACTTTGTGGTTTGGTGATTCACTTAAGTATAACATTACGAGCCTGGGATTTTTTCTTTTTTCTTAACTATAAATGACTGATTTTATTATGTTATTCACAATGGAAATACATTATGTTTAATAGTAATCTTGAAATATTTACATCTGCTATCTCTATGCTCCAGAACACGCCCATGATGCAGGACAGCTTGATAAACAGTATTATTCTGGAACAAATAAGTCTTATATGTATACATACTAATTACTTCATTTAATTATCTACCCACTTAGCACTTAGTTGCGTTAGTACCTAAGTTTAAGTTCTGTGGTAGGTACCTACAGTGCTAGCTCCGCAGACGCGCTGAACTTGGCCTAGCCGTTCATGAGTGATGGCATGATTAAGGGAAATAGGAATTCATTTTATATATAGAGATTATGAACTAGCGGTCCTCGCGACTCCGTTCGCGTTAAATATTCTCACGAGAGACTCGTGGTTCCCCCAAGAAGTTCCCCTGGGGGCCGTTTACTCGTTTTCCCCCCAACTCACACTTGACCAGAAATGAAGCAATGAGGTATGTAACTGACTCAATAGATACTCGTAGTTATCGGCTTCGATACTTATCGTGGCCTACTAGTTCCAGATCGTTCTAGATGGCCATGGCCAGTAGCCATGGCCATCTGGAACGATTTATGTCAATTATCTCAATATCGATATCGTCAATATAATGTAGTTTAGTTTCAGTAGGTATCATAGCCCGTTTCAGGCCTGTAAACACGATATCTTTGAAAACACACTAAATTAGGTACTCCATGACCGACCCTTTCATTAATTATTAGTAGAAGCATGCAATATTTGTTGTTTGTTTTGACGTGAACTCACTGTCGTTTATTGCTGTTCGTCTTGTTGATAGCGTCTTTGTCGAAGCGCGCGATGTTCCGCTGAATGAGCCACACGTTGTACATGGTGAGCAGGAACAGCGCGCAGTTCAGCGCTGTCAGGATCATCAGCGGCACGTACAGGTAGAACACAGTCGTCTCTGAAATGTCACATATACAATACAACAGCCGTGTTGGCGAAGTGCCTCAGTTGACGCCCCTCGAATTTCTTTCGGAAGGTTGAGTCCACGACGCACACATCTGATTTTTCCTCATGAAAAATTTTGCGTAACTTTTAAACTATCATGGTTATTAACAATAAAATCGTGCTCTTATAAAAACGTGTGCTTTAAAAACACTTGGTCTAACGGTGAAGGCAAACTTGCGGAAACCGGCATGTTCTGAGAACTTAAAAATGTTTGATGGATATGAGTCATTGACCAAAGCGCACTTGGCCAGCGTGGTGAATTGAGGCCTAATCTCTCTCGTCGAGAGAGAAGTTTCTGTGTCCCATCCCAGCAGTGGAAACGTAAATAGGGATGATAATGATGGCTGATGTTACAAACAAACAAAACAAACCATTAAACACTATTTGATACCTAACTTATACGTAGGTAATAATAATAATACTCAATAAAAAATTATAGATCTATATCTACTAGCTGAAGGAGTACCTACATAATATTTTTTTTGAGGAATGTAGGTAGGTACCTGATTTAAAGCAAAATGAAAAGAAAGGCTTCATGACATTGACTGGTAGTTCAGCTTTATCCATGAGCACCGCGAAGATGGTTACAAGTGCGGGCGCTCCGAACGCGTAGGCCGCGTATATCGCGAACTTCACGCGGATGCCGCGCCGGTGGATGGCGCGCACCTTGCGGACCCCTCTGTTCGAATACACACATAAACATAATGACATTATTGAAAAAATTGTGTACAGTGAGTTGTTAGGTAGGTACTATACCTACTACCTATAGCACAAACATGTAGGTACCATGTTTGTGATATAGGTAGTAGGTACTTAACAATAATTTTAATCCATTTTATTTACACATGTATTAGGTTCCTTCCTTATACAAAACAAAAAATATTAGGTACTTATAGAAAAAACCTAAGAAGTAATAAATGAAATAAAAATACTTACCTACCCTAATACATAATATAAGTATAGTAAAACCATTCTAAAAATGAACTTCCCTCCACAAAACCGTGATGATTTCAACGTGTGAGAGGAAATACAGAAAAACAGAAAACACAGAAAAAAAAAAATTGATTTCGGTAGAGGGGCGTTCATTTTAGAAATGGTTTTACTATACCGACCTATGTTTAGCTTCGAACTTACTGCAGGGCTAAAAAGTCCAGCCATTTAAGTAGTAAATTTATCCTTAGATATAGAGGTACAAAAAATTACCACCAATATATTTTATCTATGATAAGAACTTACCTAAAAGTCCACCACATGTCAAAGGACATCAATTTGAGCCAGAAAAACAAAACCAGAATCAGGTAGTATTGAACTTGAGCTGAAAAAAACAAGTGTCTTAAGTTATATACCTACTTAGGTATGTAAGTATAAATTGTATAATGTACCTACATACACACAGCCTAACCTTCCTAGATATTTATTTAAAACTAGCTGACCCGGCGAACTTCGTACCACCTAACAGTCAAGTCAGCCAACCTAGCCATTCCCGTTCCCGCCCCCGCCCCCGCGCTTAGTAACCGCTGATCCGATTTCAAAAAATGTTGTTGTAACTTGTAATGGATAGTAAGAACACCGTATATTATTTATATATAGGAACTCTACGCTATAAGTTAGGATTTGATGAAATTTAGTATGGAAATAGTTGCAAATAAAGTATATGGCGAGACGAAGTTCGCGAGGGCAGCTAGTATCTACATAAAAAATAGGTAGGTAACTAGGCGACTAATAAACTAATAAAGGCTAGACTAATAAAGGCGAGTGTGATGATTAAACTTACTTATAACCTCGCATGTCGTAGCTTTTCCGCAGTAACTCATGAAGAGGAAGACCACCTTGACTGTGTAGAAGAGCGCCAGGGTGGCGACGTACGCGCACACCAGCATGCCCTTCATGTTGCGCAGCTGGTGCAGCGCGCCGTACACCAACAGCACCAGCACCAGGAACACCACCGATATTGAGAAACCTGACATCACAAACATACAGCAACAATCAATACTGCTGGAAAATTACTAATAGTCAGGGATCCGTAGTACATGGAAATCAAGTGATTACTAACAAGCTAATTTTTGGTGAGTAGCTTCGTTTCGATGAGACGTCCAAAGATATCCTATACCCAACTCTCGATTGTGGTAGCTAACAGAGATATCAAGGATTAAAAAAATCAAGGATGTAAAACTGGGATAACGGACCACGAAATTTGTAGGACAATATGTTATATCTCAAGATAATTATCTAAATTATATAAAAACATGTTTGTCCTACAAAACCTATGGTTTGATCAAAGAGTCCGCCATTTCGAAAATGTATCGAAAACGACGTCAATTTAAATGATTACTATGATTACTAACCAGCTGATTTTTTGTTGTATACTTAATTAATATATATAAAATCTAACGGACATATTGTCCGACAAATTTCGTGGTCCGTTATCCCGGTTTTACATCCTTGATTTTTTTAATCCTTGATATCTCTGTTAGCTACCACAATCTAGATTTGGGTATAGGATATTTTTAGTCGTCTCATCGAAACGAAGCTACTCACCAAAAATTAGCTTGTTAGTAATCATTTGATTTTCATGTACTACGGATCCCGGCCTATAAATACGATCAAGAACAGAATAAAAACGCGGTTGGCTGAGAAATGTCACTACAATTTGGAATAATTTATGAATGACTAGTACCTACCCGCTTCCTACAGTTTCCTCACGTTTCCTTCCCTGGGCTACTACGAACATTTCAAGACCAAAATCAACTAAATCGTTCAGACCGTATTTCATGATTTTGTATTATGATTGATTGTGTCTATTATATTTGTTAAGTATATTATGTAATGTAAGTAAGTGCTTATGTATATGTATAACAATATATAAAGCGTGAATTTGCGGTAGTGAATGATCTCTAAAGCCATAATCATAAAATCCGTGAACAATTTATTGTTTGAATAAAAATAATAATTCCCAAATATAGCTTGCATGCCATATTTAGATTAACAAATATTTTTTTTCCGTGGGGAAATCCATTTTAACAAGGAAAAGATTATCAAAATTGGTCATTTACCTTAATAATTAAGGTAAATAGTAGCTTATGTGTCCTTCTAATAATTAGAAAGTTAATAATAACGCGGGAAAAGCCACTAGTGGACCTATAGTAGGTACTTACATATTGCAATGGTTAGGTTTTCTTTATCATTTTCACTACGGTCGGGTATCTGTAGCATGTACACGGTTTCGCGGTACGATACATTTTTTGAGGTAAAATACAGGGTATCGACGCAGAAGGTTTCAGTGACCCTAGGTTCCCAATATAGGAAGTGATGTGGTTTGTACATCACCGTTTTTCCATTCTATAACAAAAGTTATGGAACCTTTACGATAGTACAATACAATACAAAAACACTTTATTCTACACAAAACACATGAATATTACAAACACAAAAAGAGACAGGTACAATGGGCGGCCTTATTGCTAAAGAGCGATCTCATCCAGGTAACCTCAGCAGGCAGGCGATAGTAATACGCTATATAAGTCGCTGTCTCTTCATCTCTGGGTATGTTAGGTTTAAGCATGGGTTAAGTTAAGTAAGACATAGTATGGCACTTCGCACACATGGATGAAATTGAAAACTCCAGTAAATCAAAAAATACTTATAGGTTCATATTGAGTTGGTGGCGTTTTGAAATCCCGGCATGAATTCACTTTCGACCGATGTCGAAAAATGGCACGGAACTATGTTTAAATTTTATCAAATTTAAAAACAATAATAAACTTTCAGCTTTAGTGGAAAAGCATAACAATATGTCATGTAATATGGATTACTATTTTATCGATATTTCTAGTTCTTTTCGGAAATCAGTTTTTAATCTTTGCTGACAAATCTTGGCTTTTTTGAGTTGCCGGAGTATTCATCTTATCTATAGGTATGCATAAAACCTAACTAAGTATATACATTTTTTTTTACTAGGTACTTATACATAGAAAATTAAA
This sequence comes from Chloroclystis v-ata, assembly GCA_963691955.1. Classification (NCBI taxonomy): domain Eukaryota; kingdom Metazoa; phylum Arthropoda; class Insecta; order Lepidoptera; family Geometridae; genus Chloroclystis; species Chloroclystis v-ata. The sequence goes on along the minus strand of OY829904.1, from coordinate 10,306,101 downwards.
AAAAAAAACCCAGAACTCTGCATATCGTACAATGGTTTGTCCCGAGGCGGAAATCGAACCCGCCATCTGCGTCGTCAAATAATGCGGACAAGGTAAAATAACAATGCAGGCAAAGGTGCGGAGATAACTTTTCACTAATGTACCTACAGTGATTTCATGCCCTTCATCTTTGTGATTTTACGGACAAATCTGAATCGATCAATCAAAACTTATAAAATAAGTAAACTAAAATTAGATCAACTTACCTCTAATAACTTAATATCTGCATTAATTCTAGGAGCAATCTTTCCAATTATCATCGTTGAAATAGCACCTGTACAATTGGGATTCAAAAACGCACTTTTATACAGCCAAGTAAAATCACTGAACTTTTTATTTGAAACACTAACGTTCCTATAAATATCATTTTGATAGACTTCTACATTAGTGTGATCAAACGATTCCGATGAAATATTCGCCTTTTCAGCTAAATCATTTTTCAACATATTTATGTTCTTGCAAAAATACCCAGTGCTACGATAATGTATAAATTCATCTTTTCTACAGCATTTGATAACACATGGATTTTTATTACAGAAACTATTAACTTCTACTTGGTTATTATTTGAATCAGTAATCGATAGACATTCCTCGTTTTGAGCACTTACAAATGTTATAAATAACATGAAATAAAGAGAAATTATGAAACACATTGTTACATGACTTGAGGTCCCTGGATAATAAGTTAACTTAATCCTCTGATTATAAATGTATATAGGTACATAAGGAAAAGTTATAAAACCGGCCAAGTGCGAGTCGACTCGCTCATGAAGGCTTCTGCTCTGCAGCAGCTATTTTTATGAAATACTTTATGACTTATTATAAAAAAAACTACTGGCTAGATCTCGTTAAATTGTTTTAACCTTAGATTTTTTTTATTTTAGAAGTGAGGGTGCAATCATTTGGAAGAGTCTCTCGTGCAAACTATTAAGAAATAAATTATATGAGAAATATTAATATTAATTATCCCCTCACGTATGGGTTCGATGACATTTTTTTCGGTCACTTGTTTGACACCCTTTTCCCCCATTATAACCCCATTTGCTAAACGTATTCTAACAGTTTCTATAGTTTCGGAGAAAAGCGGCTGTGACGTAGGTAAGGACGGACAGACGAACTTGAGAAAAATCTATAGGTAGGTATAGTAAAACCATTTCTAAAATGAACGCCCCTCCACCGAATTCTGTATTTTTTTTTCTGTGTATTCTGTTTTTCTGTATTTCCTCTAACATGTTGAAATCATCACGGTTTTGTGGAGGGGAGTTCATTTTTAGAATGGTTTTACTATACCTAAGGGTTCCTTTTTTGGCATTTGGTTACGGAATCCTAAATAGGATGTTACGTTAATATTTCTGCGATAAGGATTTATTCGAATTAGGTACATTTGGTACGGTTTATTAAATTGGCCTGCCTGAATAACAATGAGGATATAAAATACTAAAGTATCGGGGTGTTGTTATTATTATGTATATTGTATCGCGCAGTATACAGCACTGCTATTGTAATATAATACACTAGCAGTGCCCGCGACTACGTCCGCGTGGAGAGGTGTCCTAAAATAAATAAATCCTGAAATCCAAGTTCAAACTTTGCACAACATAAAAGTTTCGCCATTCAACTTCAGTAAAAATAAATCATGAATAAAAGAAAGAATCCCCTTATTGTCTCCCGTAAAAAAATGATAAAATAAAATAGTCCGACTTCGTGTAAGACAACTATGGCTTAAGAGGTTTCAAATAGTCCACACTACCACCCCCAAGCAGCTTTGCACCCACCTTCCAATCACCCTGTATAACATTCGCCCGACCGAAGGACAGGCCGAGCGGCGACACATTTTTCAAAAGCTTAATAATTATTATGTTTTGCATCTCCATCATAATATACATATATTACCTTATCCTAACAGCAAAAATGCAGCTATTTTATATAGTTTTGTTAATAACAAATAGTAATTTAGACGTTGTTTAAGTTTTGGTTTTTTCTTTTAGAACATAAGGATCGTATTATTTTGTTCAATTATTTTTCTTAGTTAAGTAAGTATATTTATATTTTATTGAACCGTCATAAATTGTTTCTTTAAAGGTTTTGAAACTTGAATTAAAAAAAACATTCGCCATTACCACCTGAATGTTACACAATTTAACAATAAGTTATTAAATAATATCCTTATAAATATAAAAATAGAATTCCCGTTGCGTTTGGTTTCCTCCTAAGTGCTTCTGTATTACCAATAACAAAACTAGCAATGTAAAAGTAGCACTCTACTTTTACATTAAAATCTTTCCTAATTCTCAGAACATGACCGTTTCTTCACGCTGTTCACACTGCCTTCAACATTAAATGAGTGAAAACAATCGAATCTTACTTTTTCAATAATACATTTATTCACTAAAGACACGGTTTATATAGAGTTAGTAGTAGTCTTTATATAATTAAGTAAATAAATATTGCTGGACCATCTAGCCCTGTGGAAAGCTCGAAGCTTATGTTACGGGTGCTTGATTTCTAATATAATTAATAATAAACATACAAAAAAAATATATTATACTAAAATGACATCCATACACTCAGAACAAATATCTGGAGATCGTACATTTTTTTTTTCCGAGGGTGTGACGCCGGTTCCTGACAGGGTTAACTGTGAATGCGTTAACCGTCGGACAGTCCCTTGGGCCTGTGAGGCTCTATGGCGGGCCTCATGGGCGCAGTCTCCCGGTCGGAGTCGTCCGTGAGTCCCGCGCGCCGCGACCCCTTGGACGTCTTGGTGTCGGAGCGGCTGGAGGTCATCGCGGACGCGCGCCGCGTCCACCGGTTCTCCCAGTTGAACCTACCAACAATACAATACGTAGGTACAACATACTTACTTTATTATTACAACACATTTACAAAACGCAACGGGTAGTTTGATTAGTTCCCGAAGCGAAGCGAGAGTCTAATAATATAAAGTTACACTACTAGAACTATATTAAACGAACGACTGCATAACGTGTTGAAAATTAAAATACGCAATAAAGACCCATTTAAACAAACTAGAATTTCCAAAGGAATAAACAGAACCCCAAACTCTCACCTCCTACAAAGCATAATGAAGATCTTGGTGTTGAACACGAAGACGAAGAAAATGACGACTCCGATGAACCTGCTGTACAGTTCAAGAACCGCGGTCACCCACGCCGGGATCTCCATGGAGAGGAAGTCTACGAACACGTACTGAAATACACATTTCACACATTACGTAATAAAATTATTCAATGGAAATAAAATGTTTATGACTATATCTTGAAATATTTACCTCTCCTATCTCTATGCTCCATAACACGCCCATGATGCAGGATAGCTTGACAAACAATATTATTCTGGAACAAATATGTCTAATACTAAAACTAATTAGGTACTTCATTATAACTATCTACTTAGTTGCGCAGTAATTATGTCTGTGCTAGCTCCGCAGACGCGCTGAACGGTTAACGGCCCAGCCGTTCATGAGTGATGGTATGCCCAAGGAACTCATTTTAGATATAGAGATTATCAGAGATTATGTACTTACTAGCTGTCCCCGCGATATAAAAATCTGCTTTAAATAATGTTTGTATGGAAGCCTCGTCTCATCATAACTGGAGAAATAATTTAAAAAGCCTATTTATTCTGTGTCCTAGGCCTTAGAGGTCAAATTAAACTTTTCAAATTGGAACATTGGTTTAAGAGTTATGGCAGAACAATCATACATTAGTTTCGGTATCATATATTAGGCCTGTAAACACGATATCTCTGAAAACACACTAAATTACTCAATTGCAAATATTTTGTTTGTTTCTCACTGTCGTTTATTGCTGTTCGTCTTGTTGATAGCGTCTTTGTCGAAGCGCGCGATGTTCCGCTGAATGAGCCACACGTTGTACATGGTGAGCAGGAACAGCGCGCAGTTCAGCGCTGTCAGGATCATCAGCGGCACGTACAGGTAGAACACCGTCGTCTCTGAAATGTCGCTTAAACAACACAAGAGCCTGAGAGAAGAGATAATTGAGGCCTAATCTCTCTCGTCGAGAGAGATGTTCCTGTGTCCCAGCAGTGGAAATGTAAAAGGATGATAATGCATGACCGATATTACAATCAAACAAACAAAACAAACCATTAAACATTATTAGATACTTACCTAACTTAAACATCAGAAAAACGAATATGTACTTACTTATTTTTATTTATTTGTATTCCTCATTATTTTGGGTTAGGGGTAAATTATTTTTTTGAGGAACGTACCTGATTTAAAGCAATGATCAAAGAAAGGCTTCATGTTATAGACTGGTAGGTCAGCTTTATCCATGAGCACCGCGAAGATGGTAACGAGTGCGGGCGCTCCGAACGCGTAGGCCGCGTATATCGCGAACCTCACGCGGATGCCGCGCCGGTGGATGGCGCGCACCTTGCGGACCCCTCTGTTCAAATCACCCAATTACATTAATTAACCTATTACCTACCTACACCAATTATTTACATTAAGGTAAAATAAATCTTTATTGAAAAATTGTGTTGGTACCTGAGTACAGTGAGTTGTTAGGTAGGTACCTACATGTTTGTGTCATGTGTATGTAGGTATAGTATCAACAATTTTATCCGGTTTATGTTTACATCTATGGGTTTTTATAGTTAAAATAAAGTATCCACGAAATTTATCTATGATTAGAACTCACCTAAAAGTCCACCACATGTCAAAGGACATCAATTTGAGCCAGAAAAACAAAACCAGAATCAAGTAGTATTGAATTTGAGCTGAAAAAAATAAGTGTCTGGAGTCATATACTTAAATGTAGATATTAAGTAAGTACATACACACAACCTAACCTACATATAATACAAGAGATGACAGGCGACACTTCAAAATAAGTGCACTCCTTCGAATACAGAATATTCATATTCGTTTTATAACAGAAGACCTATAGTGCAAACAAGAAGATCTTGATACTTTTACTACAGCGAAGCTATCGGCTAGTGATGCTCAAAAATAGGTAAGTAGGTAATAAAGGTTAATGTGATGCTTGAACTTACTTATAACATCGCATGTCTCAACATGTCCTCGGACAGCCATAAAGAGGAAGACCACCTTGACTGTGTAGAAGAGCGCCAGGGTGGCGACGTACGCGCACACCAGCATGCCCTTCATGTTGCGCAGCTGGTGCAGCGCGCCGTACACCAACAGCACCAGCACCAGGAACACCACCGATATTGAGAAACCTGACGTCACAAACATACACCAACAATCAATATAGCTGGAAAATTACAAAATACGATCATTTAAACTTTTTTAAAGAACAGAATAAGAACCACGGTTGGCTGAGAAATGTCACTATAATTTGGAATAATTTATGAATGACTAGTACCTACCTACCCGCGCGGCTTCGCCCGCTTTATATAGTTTTCTCACCTTTTAAACATTCCCTGGACTATTACGAACATTTCAAGACCAAAACCAACTAAATCGGCCAGGCCGTTCCCGAGATTTAGCGAGACTAACGAACGGCGATTCATTTTTATTTATTTAGACAAGTTGACCCGCGCGGCTTCGCACGCTTTCTACAATTTCCTCACCTTCCCTGGGCTACTACGAACCTTTCAAGACCAAGACCACTAAATAACTCAGGCCGTATTTCAGGATTTTGAATTATGATTGATTGTTTCTACTGATGTAGGTAGGTAGGTACCTATATAAAGCGGTCTACACACCAAAGCCGGCGGCCCGGCGGCACAGCCTGGCGGCCCAACCCGCCGCCGGGCTGTGCCGCCGGGCCGCCGCTTAACCCTATATAAGTAGGTACCTATACCTATAATATGATATGACAATATTTAAGGCGTGAATTATATAATATGTGGTAGTGAATGGTGTCTATTAGCTAACGACCATATTCTTAGTCGTTTTCTCCACTCAACTCAACCTCACTTGAGCAAATTCGTATCTGACACCCATATTTTTAGTCGTTAGTGTAGGTACCTACCACGGAGGTATATTAGCTCCGTGGTACCTACCCATAATCCGTGAACATAGGCTACTTAGTACAGCGAGAATATCCATTATGACGCGGGTGTACTCTGGAAAACTATATCAGAATAACACATAGGCTACTATTTACTGCGGAAAAATGCTTAGAGAAAGTAAATTATAACGCGGACAAAACTGCAAATGGAACTAATACTTACATATTGCAGTGGTTAGCATTTGTCTATCATTTTCACTACTATCGGGGACCTGTATCATGTACACTGGTTCGCGGTACAATACTTTATTTGAGGTAAAATACACGATATCGACGCAGAAGGTTTCAGTGGCCCTAGGTTCCCAATATTGCAAGTGATGTGGTTTGTAAAGCACCAATTTTCCATTCTGTAACAAAAGTTATGGAACCTCTAAAAAAATTATACGCTTTTTATGTCGGATGTCTCTTCGTCTCTGTGTATGTTTGGTTTAAGTTCAGCAGAAGACACATATACCTACCTACTGTATCAATATTCTTACTAGGTATATACATAGTCCAAATTCCAAAATCCAAATTCTAGTTATTCTTTGTGATTTTACGGAAAAAATCTGAATCAATCAATTAAAACTTATAAAAGAAACTAAAATTAGATCAACTTACCTGTAATAGCTTAGTATCTGTATTGACTGATTGAACTGACTTTCCAATACTCAACGTTGAAATAGCACCTGTACAATTGGGATCCAAAAACGCACTTCTATACAGCCAAGTAAAATCACTGAACTTTTTATTTGAAACACTAACGTTCCTATAAATATCATTTTGATAGACTTCTACATCAGTGTGATCAAACGGTTCCGATGAAATATTCGCCTTTTGAGCTAAATCATTTTTCAATATATTTATGTTCTTGCAAACATTCTCAGCGACAGTCTTACCTTTCGGTCTATGATAATGCACAAATTCATCTTTTCTACAGCATTTAATAACACATGGATTTTTATTACAAAATCTATTAATTTCTACTTGGTTATTATTTGAATCAGTAATCGATAGACATTCCTCGTTTTGAGCACTTACATATATTATACATAACATGAAATAGACAGAAATTACGAAACACATTGTTACAAGACTTCATCCCTGGATAAAAAGTTAACATAAACTTAATCCTATATTTAATATATTTATAAACTTAAGGAAAAGTTATAAAACCTGACAAGTGCGAGTCGACTCGCCCATGAAGACTTCCGCAGCAGCTATTTTTATGAAATACTTTAGGACTTTTTATAAAAAAGTACTTACTTACTAGATTTCGTTTAATTTTTTTAGCTTTATCATTTTCTTATATTTGTAGTTAAGGGGGGGAGGAACCCATACGTCTGGGGTATCCATATAGATACCCCACACGTATGGGTTCGATGATACTACTATTATTATATTATTAAGTTTCAGTCTGACACATGACGAATCTATAAGGGTTCCGTTTTTTGCCATTTGGCTACGGAATCCTAAAAAGCATGTTATTATAATATTTCTGTGATAAGTATTTATTTTAATACCTAATTAATGTAGGTAATAATTAATGTATTAAGGTATTATACATTATTTAATTGATTAACACCTGAGTAATAATGAGGATATCAAATACTAAAGGATCGAGGTATTTTAATATAATGTAGGAGGTACTTATACTGCGCGGGCACTGCTAGTTTAATATAATACCTACACGACCGCGACTACGTCCGCGTTGAAAAATCTTTGAAATGAATAAATCCTGAAATTCAACTTCAAACTTCTTCGCACAATATATTCGCCATTCAACATCAGTAAAAATAAATCATGAATAGAAAATAGAATCCCCATAGGTGTTTAATTTATTTATCGCTTATTAACAGTCTCTTAAATTGGTATTTTTTTTATTATTAATTATAAAATAAAAAGCCTTTTATTTCTTACAAACTATGTAACATGGACAAAAAAATGTTTAAACTTAATGTCCTAAAAGTAGTTAATACTTTTAACAGAGTCTGTAGGAACCCCTCTGCGGGTGAAGGCCTCGAAGTGATTATTAATTATTGTAGAATATATCCTAAATGGTTAAAAATTGTTGATTCAAATAACCATTACCATCTATCTGAATGTTAAACGATTGAAAAATTAATTATTAAAGATATTATTGGAAAAATATTATCCTTACGTATTAAAAATAGAATTCCCGTCGCGATTGGTTTCCTCATAGGAGCTTCAGTATTACATGGTATTACCTATCATACACAACTAACCCGCCTCTCGGCTTTGTACGCGTTTAATTATTAATTGAGGAAAAATATAACTTCCCTGTATAAAGTAGCATAATATCGATGTGAGAGCACCCTCTACTTTTACATTAAAACTTTTTCATAGTTATCAGAACATGCCCGTTTCCTCACGCTCTGCTAACACTTTCCTTGCCTTCAGCAATTTAGAACACGTTTTTATAAGCGCAAATACATTTTTCAAGAACCTTCACTCATCTCGGCATTTTACCGAGCTAGTCCATATTATATACCTATTGTGACGAGGAAATAAACAAGTTATTTATTTATTATTAGTATTTTACCGTGATGAGGGTTTGAATAACGACCATCGGAATGAAAGCCGAGTGTGCTCACACTTAGCCAACACACTTGGTTCTTGTATGGCTTATTTATTTAAGTTGAAACTTGTTTGGGTACAAAAACTTACTTTTTTAGGACTTTGTACTATCTGAAAGATTTGTTCCGGGTGTAATATATGTAGGTATAAAAAATATGTATCTATTTATGTACCTATATTCTTTTACGCTTCTTGCTTAGGTACCACGGGGCTAGATGTTGCTGTGTCAATTGCCCAGCAATATTTATTATTAATACTTATTTACAGACTTTTAGTCATATAAATCGGTCGGCACGGGTCTCAGTAGAACCCATTATAGGTCTTGGAAAGTAGGACTATAATTAAAATTCTATTTCAGCATAAATTTACATGTATTTTATTTTCAACTAAATAATAACCAGGTGTGTTAATGCATTAAATAATTATGATATTAATAATATAGAAACAAAATATTAAAATATTTCGCTTCTTCGACACAATTTTCATCGTTTTCTATTCACGATCGACAATTACACGACATAATCGTTTGGTGACAAAATATGAATAGCCACGTTCGCCACAAACACACAAAACCAATATGATATCTGAATGTAACAAGTATGTAAACATAACAAGTATGTTTGTAAGTGAGTATGAAATGTTAACTATCGTTCAAGTATGACGTTTCTAGAGGTCTGTGAATGTAACAAGTATGTTTGTAAGTGAGTATGAAATGTTAACTATCATTCAAGTATGACGTTTCTAGAGGTCTGTGAATGTAACAAGTATGTTTGTAAGTGTGTTTGTAGATCATTGACAGCCGCGCTCAGCAGGTCGCTCCGTCTCGCGGCGGCGACCTCGAACAGTCGCGCGGACTCGGCGCGGGAGCTGGCTATGTACTCGCGGAGAGATGATAGTTTGGTGCGCCATCTATCAAAATTAAGGCAATTTTATTGAATTTCCTGATCACTTGCTTAGTTAAATAGAATAGAATGATTTATTAAACTAAAATAGTTATTTAACAGTTTTAAACTATAATATAGATATAATATCTCACCTAATATACCTAGTTTTAGGCACTATGGATTTTTGTGTATGTTTTTTGGATAAATAAATTATTCTTATGCTTATATGGTACTCACGCTTGGTCCTGCTTCTCCCAGAAGTCCAGATCCTGTCCGACAATGGTGTAATTCCTCTGCTCAATGGCCAAGGCCTCCATCTTGTCTCTAATGTCCTGCAGCTCGAGGCTCCACTGTCCGGCCTCGGAGCTCTCGTTGCTAACTTCCATCTCTAGGGACTGTTGCTCGCGTTTGATGGCTGACTTCATTTCGGTTAGTTTTGTCCGGGTTTCATCCTAGGAATTAAAGTGGTCTCTATAACGTATGATAAAAAATCGACAGATGGCGCTATCAGTGATTAACTGATAATGAGGTATGGGATAAATTCAAGCTCTTACGTAACTCCTCGATAGCGTAGTGGTTACAGCAACCAGGGCTAAACTGGGTGGCGTGGGTTCGACTCCCACCTCGCCACTCGAGGACTTGATCTTGCAATTTTTCCCATACCATATTGAAATCTATACTAATATTATAAAGCTGAAGAGTTTGTTTGTTTGTTTGAACGCGCTAATCTCAGGAACCGCTGGTTCGATTTTAAAAATTGTTTCAGTGCTGGATAGTCAATTTATCAAGGAAGATTATAGGCTATATTTTATGAAAAATGCAAGCGAAGCTGTTGGCGGTCGGCTAGTAATTTAGAAAACTTTAGTGAGAGTCAATCAATATAAAAATTATTAGTAGTTTAAAGTAATTCAATCTATCTATGTGTGTTAGTGTTGGTGTTTACCAGCAGATGTGTCCGTTTCCTGGCGAGCGCGGTCTTGTTCCGCGCGTGCGTGTGTCGCGAGTCCTGCAGCGCGGCGCCGCACGCGCGCAGGGCCTCCAGCGCGCCCGACACCGCGCTATGACACTCCGCACCCATCAGTTCTCTACGACAAACATACAGTTATACACTAGTTATAAAAAAATATCCCCCCTCCCCAATCTAAATCCTTGATGGAGTAGGAAACTAAGTTGATAGATCTGTTATAGCAGATCTAGTTATACACTTCCCATTTACTGTGGAGGATAACATCTGCACTGACGACTCGCTGTGGAATGTATTGTGTATTGCCCCCCCCCCCCCCCCCCTAACCAACCCAACTCCTTGATGTAGCGGAGTAGGACCTTTGGTTTCTTACAGATCTGTTATGTAGCTGTGGAGTGTATTGTGCTTTGTCTTCTCCCCCCCCTACACTCCTGCCTAACTCTTCCCTGACTAGCCCCTTGATGTAGTAGGACCTTTGGTTTCTTACAGATCTGTTTCAGCATGCATATCTGGTGATGTAGACCGTGCTACCGCATAAATAGGGTGCCTTAGCCCTGTCTCTTTTCTGGCCTCTTCAGTGGCTGTGCAACGTAACAGTACATGTTCTATTATCTCCTATGCCTAGTTATAAACTTGCTCACTTGGGTTATTGCTACTAAAATTTCATTTAATCATTTCATGTAAATCAATTCAATATGAAATATTGTGACAATCCGAAGACATCAGAAAGATTTTTTGTCCACTATTTATTTGTATTGTTGAAAGAATCCACTGGAATACAGCATCTTCAGAGATGCCCTGTATCATAGCATATCTTCTGCAGAGGTGCAAGAACCATCTCATAAAGGAGTCAGAAGAGGATGGAAGATACTAACTTCTCGTCTATAGCCAGCGAGGCTAGCTGCGGGAACTGAGCGGAGAGGTGGATGAGACCCTGCTTGTACTCCACGCAGCTGTCCAGGGTCTTCTTCTGCCAGAGAGCCAGCTCCGTTTCTTTCGATAGCACCATCTGTGGAAAACACACAAATTGTTTCATTTTAAAACTTACATGACATCAAAACTTTGTAAAATTTCGCGATTTGTAAACATAATTGAGGTGTGGTAAAATAACATATCGTGTTATTTATCTATTTACTCTCAATTAGAATTTGGGACTTCATTAGAAGCATAGATCTTAGAATTGCGTCCTGCATCTAGCAGACATTTGTCCCGAGTGTCTGGGTGTTATTATATTATGTATAAAAAAATCTATCTACATATGTGTATATTCTTTTAAGTGTATCAGAAATCTAGCACCCGTATCACAAGCTTCGAGCTTACCACGAGGCTAGATGTTGCTGTATCAATTGTCCGGCAATATTGATTGATTGATAGTTCACCTTAGCGATCTGGTCAGCGAGCACGCGCTTGCAGTCCTGCACGCGCAGCGCGTAGTCCACCTCGTCGCCGAGCCGCGTGCGCTCCGACACAGACATGCTCTGCGTCTCCAGCTCCAGCTTCAACTGCTGGTTTTCAGCGCTGGAAACATATTTATAAAGTAAAATAACATTTATAAAGTAAAGTAAGGTCTGCGTGCCCGCGGCTCCGCTCGGCGCGCGACGGTCTAGTAAGAGAACGCTCACTTGGCCTTGTCAGTCTCCAGGTCCAGCTCCCTGATGGCCTGCAGCAGGTCCCGCTGCACCGAGGCGCGGCGCTGCAGGTCTGCGTGCCCGCGGCTCCGCTCGGCGCGCGACGGTCTAGTAAGAGAACGCTCACTTGGCCTTGTCAGTCTCCAGGTCCAGCTCCCTGATGGCCTGCAGCAGGTCCCGCTGCACCGAGGCGCGGCGCTGCAGGTCTGCGTGCCCGCGGCTCCGCTCGGCCCTCTCGGCCCGCAGCGCCGCTAGAAGCGCCTCACGACGGTCCAGTAGCCGAGTCTCTTCTGCGACCGCCGCTTGCTCTACTTCGTTGTTGAGGCAGGTTTCATACTCTGGAATTTAAAAAAAATAATTATTTTTTTATTTTTTTGTATTATTTTCTATACCACTATCTAATATTTAGTATGTACCGTAAAACACTCCAACATTGCCCACATTTTTCGAATAATTACAATTTTTGTTATTTTTTTGTATGGGGACACAAGTATTTTCTATTAGCATCTGCAACTATAGGATATTTTGCATGTATTATTTTATAAGATTTTGTTATTCGTCAATATTAAATCAAGTATTTTATTATTTTTAAAGGCGGGCAATGTTATCTTGACTTATTGCCAACATTGCCCGCGTTGATTTTTGACGCAAATATCTCCTCTCCGGCCTCTAATCATCTGACAGCAAAACCTGTACAAGAATTCTGACCAAAACTGGCCTTTACTTTAAAACTAAAGCGAATCCATGACAGGTTTCCTACCAAAATCCATGTTAGGCTAGTTGGGCAAAATTACCCTGACCTTGTTAGCATTTTCCATACAATTCGCTTTTCGCCTTTAGTAAAGTGATAGGGTTGGTACATCTCAGTAAACTGTTCTTGACTTTTTATTTCTTTTTATGTTAATAAAAAAACAAGATTATCTTCTATTGAATTATTTAAAAAACTTTTGAGTAACATGTTTGATTCAACAGATTCACATGCAAGTATTAACATTTATTCCGTGTTATTTTTAATACATTCTGGTTCCAATCTTTCGTCTGGACTTTCTTTGACGAATTCGAGATTTTGTTCTTGCTTTTAAGAAATAATAAAAATAAATTATCTAAATAATCAAGATAATAATAATTAGCAAAAAAAAAAAAACTCGGATGTGTCAACCCTAAGCTTATTTTGACTGCGGGCAATGTTGTCAATAGTAGATCGCAAAAATACCAGATAACTTTGCCCACCATTATAACTTTAGTTATACAAGAGCTGCATCAATGACAATAAAGTTATAATAATACCTTAAGTTTTTTGTACAACATAATATAAATTAAACTCATCTGTGTTTTCTCCATCACGCACAATCCACTTTTGAATTTTCACCAAAATTTGCCCGCAAAAATACACTCTGTCTTTGACGAGTTCCAACAAGTTACTGAGTGACTTTAGCGTTACATCCAATAGACAGTGGTGCTAAACACAAAACCTATTTTCTACCAAAGTCAATAAATGTCACCATAGTATTCAGATATTTTTGCTATTAAAAGTTTTGCTTAAAAATTGGTCTTCGGGCAAAATTACCCTCGGTGGCAATGTTGGAGTGTTTTACGGTACATACTTTTGATTTTAAGCTCCAATTCCTCTATCTTCTCCTCGACGTTGCCGAACAAGCCTTCCAATCTCTGGAGGTAGCCTTCCGTCTCGTCCTCAAACTGATATTCTGGGTCTTGGTACCTAGAGTTACACAATTTGATTTAGTCAGAATACAATTAAATCGAATTTCCTGAAAACTAGATCAACACCAACCTCCCGAGCAGGCAGGATTTAGACGCGAGCTATCCACAACCAACCATCTCTATTCCATCAAATCATAGAAAAACACGTTGAACATAAATTGCGCCCTCTATTTAGCATACATTGACTACTCGAAAGCTTTTGACAGCGTTACGCACAATTAAATCTTTAATGCTCTTCAAAATCAGAATATCGACCTCACATTCACATACATCCAATTATTGAAACTCATTTATAAAATATGCTGCCGTTAAAATCAACAATAGCATAGGGCCAATCTTTCCAATTAAAAAAGGTGTCAAACAGGGAGACCCGTAATAACCTAAATTATTCAATACCATAATAAACTTTATTAGTCTTCCAAAAACTCTCCGGAGAGCTAAGCGAGCAGCGGTTTGTGTTCTAGTCATATTAACGTACTTTATAAATAAATAGTCAAACGCAGTTTATAACGATAAATTCTTGTTCAAAGTTTTTATATATAAAATTTTGCCTTTTTAAACATTGACGAGCGTAACTTATTATTTTATTATTATTTTATGCTATAAGTACCTGGCCCAGCAATTGTTTAAGTAATCGCGTCGAATGCACGCCATCTCGTCCGTCTCGACGTACAACAACCGTTCGTCCACTGGCGCCTCCTGAAATACAAACATATATATTTTATAAATATCTGTTTTAGAAAATCACCTTTTGTACGAGTATCTATTTAAAAAATCTATGCCACTTTATCGCTGTAATTTTATAACTGATGATTTGGTGAAGGCGGTCGGCTCGCGGTGGATGCAGGCTGCGAGCGACCGCAATGACCGGAAGTCATATAGGGAGGCCTATGTCCAGCAGTGGAAGTCCAACGGCGAGATGAGATGATGATGATGATGAACACACAGAAACCCAATAATAATTAAAATCAACGTACGACGAGATTCGCCAGGTCCAGCAGATAGGCCACGAGCGCCAGCGCGTGCGGGAAGGCGTGCAGCGTGTTCACCGTCTTCAGCCACGACTTGGAGACCGCGCCCGGGTACAGCAGCCGCTTCGACAGGTGCGGCAGCTGAACACACACAATATTATTACACGCAATATAAATATAGAGGCTAACTAACTAACTAGGTATTTTACTTAGTGACTATAGAGACTATTGTCATGTTCAACACACCTTAGTGACTATCTTCTAAGTGGCTATTGTCATGTTCAACACACAATAGTGACTATTGTCATGTTCAACACAACTTAGTGACTATCCTTAGTGACTATTGGCATTTTCAACATACCTTAGCAACTATTGTCTTGTTCAACACACCTTAGTGACTATTATCATGTTCAACACAACTTAGTGACTATCCTTAGTGACTATTGTCATGTTCAACACACCTTAGCGACTATTATCATGTTCAACACACGTTAGCGACTATTGTCATGTTCTACACACGTTAGCGACTATTGTTATGTCATGTTCTACACACGTTAGCGACTATTTTCATGTTCAACACACCTTAGCGACTATTGTCATGTTTCTACACACGTTACCGACTATTGTCACGTTGAACACACCTTAGCGACATAGTTGTCCGTGTTCAGCTTGTTGTCCTTGGTGACGGCGGCGAGCAGCTCGCCCGTGATGCCGACGAAGCGCGCGATGGTGAGAGGCCGCACTAGCGCCATGTTGTTGTTGTTGGGCCCGTTCCGAACTGTCAGTGCCTCTTGTACACGGGCCAGCTCGGCTCGCTGCCATGCCACGTTCGATATAGGCCTGAAATCGATGGAAATATATATTACTTCTCATTACAGGCTTGAGTGAGTCTGTATCAATCTCATTGTACCAAATCTTAAAGTCAAATGTGTTTATACACATTTTACCTTTCAGTACGGCATAAGTCACCTCAAGAAACCCCATTATAGGTCAAGCTAGGGAGTTTGGTATATAATAATATCTACATGTTAAATTCCTCAGTTGGTTGCAAAATATCTGCGGAAGTGGTGGTGTTCTTTAGCTTTAATACTTAGGTATTTACATATTCAAATTAAATGTGAAACAGATATGCTGAAAATTTCAGTACGAAATAAATAATATAAATTTAAATAATGTAGTTGAAAAATACCTAGAGTCCTTGATGGTAACAAAAGCTAACACTCGGTCCAGAGATGTCTGCCAATTGCGACTCTTGTGATCATCTGATGGAGTTCTCTGTAAAAAAAGAATACTGTGATAACAAGAGTACTGTGTGTGTGTAAGTTCTTTATTGCACAAATAATACGTTACAATAAAACTATATTCTCAATTCAAAAGATTTTTAAAATTTGCCTTGAATTAATTAGTTATTGATTTACCTGAGGTGTTGTGGTAGGTCTTAAGGAGTACTGGCTAGTCCGCAGTGGGGTCACAGAGTAATGGCTATATCTGTCTCCTTGCTGAGAACGAGATCTCTGTAAAAGAAATATTAGATGTTATCATACCTTTTTTTGTCATAAAACATCTTTTAATTGTATGTATATTTACAGCCACGTAATAAAAAGGTTTGTTAGTTTTAAAATTGATTAGTTAAATTACATTTTTGCAACACATGGAATCATTCTTTTTTAATTTAGAATCCGTATCCGCAAAATGTAACAAAAATCGCAGTGCAGACACAGCCTAAGTAATTGTCTATCTATACTACATTTGATGATAAATCTTTTATGATTGTTATGTCTTAAAATCAGCAGGAAAGGACATAATATTAATTTCTTTGGATTTTATGCAAGCAGCTCCTCTTCATATAAATCTTAAATAGATTTTGTTAAGTTGAGATAGACAGGTTTTGTTAAGTTGAGATAAACTGCCACAAACTTAAATATGTTAGTTAACCCAAAATTTGTGAATAAATTATTTGATTGATTGATTGATATTATGTTGAAAACTTCACTGAAGCCATTGAATCAATGGGAAATGAATGTTATAATCTGTGTGGATAATATGTCATCTTACGGCTTTACTGGAAAAATCACCTGGGTAGAATTTTATCTTAGCGAATGACACTGTTGTAAATGGGTATAAATCAGACTTGTTTGGTATAAGGTATACCTGAGGTGTTGTGGTAGGTCTTGAGGAGTACTGGCTAGACCGCAGTGGGGTCTGTCCGTACCTGTCTCCTTGCTGAGAACGAGATCTCTGTAAAGAAGGAACATGACAATGTTCACATCTTTGGATCATATATTTGTTTATTTTAACTTCATTTTTAATGGGAAATGTACCTGTTGTTATAAATAACATAAATGTTCTGATATATATTTTTTTATTAACCTTAATTATATAAAACATACACCTCTGTTAAATTATAACATTTGTTTGCTGGTTAATTGACAGGCAGGACAAGGACTAAATGTTTGTAAGGATGGATGATCTTTCACACAAAAACTAGTTACTAAATGGATCTCAGTAAAATTTTTTAAGCTTAGACTTGTGTTATTCTTATAACAGAAGAACTATTGTTTACTGCAGGAAAATGGCATAAAAGCAGGCAAAGTTGCAAGTGGAAATCTTGTAGGTAACCTATAACAATACCGTAGGTACCATACACAACACAGGACTGTGGATTGGGACCACAGTCCTTTGTACAATCACCTAAATCGTAAACTCTGTCACTCCCTTTTAGAAATTGATTTTGTTTTAATTTTTTTGTATACTTTTTGTCTTGTATTATGTGTGTTGGTTATAATTAGTCATAAAATAGTTAAGGTACATAATTGATTTTTACTGGTAAATAACTATTTAAATTAATAAAAATATTCTAGGTATTCCACTATATTAACAAGACTATTTTACCGCAGACTTAGACTGCATACCTTTATACGACAAAGTTTTGACGAACACTCACTGCATTCATAGATTGTTTAGAAGCTGAGGCATCTCTCCCACCTCCAACAGTGCCCCGGGAAGGCTCAGCGCTGCTCGAGCGATGTCCAGTGGTGCTCGGGCGCCGCGTTTCGGTGGACAGGCGGTCTGTGGAGCCCGGCCGACGCGGCTTCGGTAGCATTGATGGGCGCCCATCACCAATCCTGGAATAGGGTAACAAACGTTTTGTTAATGGTTGCGTTTGGCTTTATATAGTATCATTATATCTGCTGATATACCTACTAATGGTCTAGTCTAGATAATAGATAAATCGGAGTGTAATGAAGATATAAAAGTTTGCTAAAATCAAAACAAGTTGACAAATAAGTTTACTTACCTTGATTTTTTGACAATATTTGATTGAGAAGAACTAAACCTCTGAGGAATCATCTCTAGTGAGTTATTTGGAAACACTTTCTACTCTAATTTAAGCAGATATTTATTGCTTGTAAAAGCTAAATAAATTTTCATTCCCATCTACAAAAACGACGTTTTTTGTTTTGAATTCAAATTTGACAATTCTTTGTTTACCTTGTCTAACCATAGATATTTTATTTATTTAATTTCTAAGAATAGACAACTATTTCCATTCCGTGGAAGGCGATGTATCCTTTAAGCTTTGTTTGAGGCCTATTCGACCTCAGAAAAAGATATGTATTCTCTATTTTGAGTATTCGGCTGGGCATTGTCTCTGGCATATATATTAATCGTGGGCTCGTTCATCACTCGGCTTTAAATTCTGGCCTCGTTTCTATTATTATGCCTAGTTCGCACTAGTCGAATATTTAAGTCGAGTACTGAGTAAATTAATTAGTAGTATACAAACTTGACTTAATTTTTTTTGTGTTCGCATTAATACATTACTCGCTACTCGACTAAAATACTTGACTAGTGTGAACTAGGCATTATGACCAGTGATGAATGTGTTACATACGACTTTTAGATAAGGCACTCAAATAATTATTAAATAAAAACAACTGATTTGTATTAATCTATATATTTTATAATAAGGTTTGATATTTGTTTCTTATATATTTTTTTAAGTTTGTAGGAGGACCATTACACTTTTTTGTTGAAAATACTTGTAAATGCTTTTTCAGTTTCTTTAATAACATCAGGAAAAGATGGGTCCATTATGCACAACTTAATAAAACTGCCGTAGTCTTTTGGTAATGGCGGCGCTAAAGAGTTCATAGAACCTAAAATATTAATATGAAATTCTTATATTTATTTATTTACTTATTCATAATAATTACACTATTATATCTAAATACATACTGATTGTATATTTTAATAATATAATACATTTATTAGATGTGCTTATTTTCTTACCGTCACTCGTGTCGTTTAATTTAACCAAAAAGTTTTGTAATACTTCATCTAAGTTTTTGTACTTTGAAGGTATTTTAGAATTGGATTTATCGTAGCTCATGACTGGAAAACGATCTCCCAAAGTTCGAAGGCAATGTGCTACATTAGTTTTGATTTGGAATTTGATTTTTTTGATCTAAAAAGTTGATTATAAGATGATTAGGTATAATAATAAAACAATTATTTTTTTAGCAGGTAAGGAAAACTAAAAAATATATTACTACATTATATCTAACTATATAAGTATACCTACTAAGCTAACTTGGTTTATACTCACTTGTTTCCCCGACAAACTAATGAACAGTATCAACACATCGTGTTTGTAAAGTCCTTTTATTTTACTCATAATGTTCAGAGATTCAAGAACCTTTATATCACTAGATATTATGAGTTGATCACAATGTAAGTGCAAGGTTAAATTTTCACCTAAATTATCATATTTCATCCATGTATTGCTTCTCCATATCATAAGCTTTTCAATAGGTGTTGACCACGCAGCTGAAAATATATGTTAGGTCATGACATGATTTACATAATTTTGAAAATTCACTATAATTTCAACTTACCAGCCATATTTTTCTGAATCTATCAGTGCTCACTCTAAATGAATGTATGTAGTGCCTAAACCTAAATGAATCAACATCAAGCTGAACTGCTCTAGCTATTAATTCAATCATTCCATAATTTTCCCGCCCTTTATAATCCATAGACAAAAGTTAACGTAAATCCGTCCGTGAAAATAGCGATGAAGTTTACAGAAGAGGGTGTGACTATCTACAACATGACACGGATCTGACATTTAGACAAAGTTGCCCGCTTCTCTGCAAAACGTCTAAAGCGACAGAAAAAAAAATGCAATTTGTTTGGTCACAATTATATTGGACTAATTCTATGGAACATTGTGCCTATTATAGGCTAGCACAACATTTTGTACACTCATAGGGGACATCCTACACCTTCATATTTATCTAAGTCATATTTATTTTAAGTCTGAACATAACATTTTAGCCCGAATAACTATTTATGATAAGTATGAGATCTCCTAATAATTATAAATGACCACAATCATTAGATTCATTAAGTACCTACTTATATTATACCCGCTGGGGTAGGTAGATAACTGTTAAATTTGTTGAGTTGAGCTCGTAACAGATTGAATCTATAAATAATCTTATCTTATATATAAAAGAAAGTCGTGTTAGTTACTTCACTTATAACTCGAGAACGGCTTAATCGATTTGGCTGAAACTTGGTGGGGAGGCAGCTTAGAACCGGGAGAAGGACAGGGTACTTTGTTTTTTTCATAATGCGGGCGAAGCCGCGGGCGGAAAGCTAGTTATGTATAAATTAAAGCCACTTTCCGTTGTAAAGTTGTAATTCTATAACTCATGAACAGCTGGGCCGATTAAGATTATGCTTGAGGTTTAAATAATCGTAGCCCAGGGTTTGAGAGGTGAGAAAACATGAGAATAAAACGGCAAAGCCACGGATGTGTCGGATAAATATAGAATAAACTTATAGTAAATTTGTTTTAACTAATAGTTTTTCCATTTTATTGCGTTTCATGCTATTTTGTGTGGGAAACACATGTTACAAAATTTAGGGCGAGACGAGAACGAGAAGGGCGTGGGCGCGGGGAGGGCGGGCAACGGACGAAACAGAACAGACTGACGGGGAACGGACGTCGTCAAATGTGAATTTTCTGCGAGTATAACTGTTTTCTACATTCTACAGTAGCAATGGCTGCAGGATCGTATTATTTTGTCATCATCGGGCATTCCGATAACCCGATTTTCGAGATGGAAATCGTGCCTCCCACAAAGGAAGTCAAGGTATGTGATGTGCCTGCGGTGACCTCATTTTTAGCCATGTACTTACTCGGCCGCCCCTCATTTAGCTAAACTTGATTCGTTGCTCCGTGGCTAGCTGCTCGAGACAGTTGACCTACTGACCCAATTAGCTCTATTGCGCAGCCCACAAGCCCTGTTCCGAATTCGTGGGAGTGTCACTTGCGATTAGAACGCGAATGTGAGCGGATAAATTGTAACGTAAGCACATTTCTTTTCCGTCGATAACGTTAGCACTTCCTGATTCGATTCAAATTAACCATCTTTACTTTTATCATTCTCATTGTTCTAAAATTCTTATTAGAATATTCTAGCACAAAATTAGTCCCAAAGTACCAATGTTACAAAATTATGTAGGTTATGTTAACTCCATGCTGGTTATTTGCATAGTTCATCTGAGGTATGTAATATTATTAATTATATATTTGTTTTATTTTAGAAAGATGACACCAGACACTTAAATGAGTTCATAGCACATGCTGCACTGGATCTGGTGGATGAGCACATGTGGAAGGTCACGAGTACTTACCTAAAGTCAGTGGATAAGTTCAATCAGTGGTTCGTCTCTGCATTTGTCACAGCTAGTCAGGTAAGCTGACCTACTAAATGATTTAATCCTACTTGGTGTATGGTGAAGCACATATACCTAACTGTTACACTCCTCAAAAAATTTAAAAAATATGTTTAATCTTGGCTAATCAGTAGTTTAGATTTAGATGGACAACTCCTTTTTTGTATATTACACTTTAGTTAGTCCTTTGTGCTTGGCTAATGATTTTACTATTAAAACTGTTGTGGTTTATCCCAATATAAATTAAAGTAGGATAAATATCAATCAAATGTGTAATTTCTTACACACCTTTCTTATAGTGATCTCTTGTCATGTTGCCATCAATTTCATCGACCAGGAGTCATTCATGAGTAATTCCTGTTTCAGATGCGTTTCATAATGGTCCACGACTCCAGAAATGAAGATGGCATAAAGAATTTTTTCACAGATGTGTATGAATCTTACATAAAGCTGATGCTCAATCCATTCTACAAAGAAAACACCATCATCACTTTGCCAGCATTCCTAAAGAAAGCTCAGGGACTTGGAAAGAAGTACTTGACATAGACAATCTGATCGCTAGATAGGATCTTCTAATTCCTGTGTAAATCTTGATATTGTATTGAAAATGTGATCCAAAAAAGGAGTATTTTCAAGTTCTAGAGGATGCTTAAAAAACTGGTAATTCTATAATGTATATTTGTCTATTGTAAGAAAGCTGTTGCGAAAAAAACAATAAATAATTTATATCTTAACTTATTTATTCAAAAGTTTTAATTCTAAATGTATAACTAAAACACTGGGTTTCATCATGACAAATTATCTTCTCAATACAGATCTGGTAGTCCCAAATCATCGTCATCATTTAAACTGTCAATTGAGTAATCTGAAAAAATAAAAGGTTTTAAAGGTTGCACAGAATAGATTCTATAAAACTTGTTAAACTTATACATTTTTTACAGCTACAAAGGAATAATAACCGGAAGATCTTGTCAGATGTATAGGGTTGAGATTAAGACGAGACTTTGTTATCAGTCAGTCTTTTTCTCTCTCCTAGTACTACTGGCATATATTCATCATTTGCAGCTCAAGATTTACTCTCAATAATTAAATGTTACACATGTTGTTAAACTTAGAATTGTAATAGTATAGATATGTAAGATCTGTAAATTTGTGTTTTTGGTATCACGAATAAAGGACCTATGTATCAATAAATAATTTTTATTTACAAAAATTTACTTCTAACTTATGTATAATGATTTAAACAACAACATAAGTGGTCAAAATTTATTGTAGCAAGCATTTTGTTTAGATTTTACCCCAAAGACCAAAATTATTATACATAAAGGGAAATAATTGCGTTTAGAAACTATTCTGTGTGTGTCCTTAGTAAAGACACTATTTAAATTGATATGATTGATGAGGGATGGCAATGAGGATATGTAGGTAGGTACAGTTACAAATAAATATTGCCAGTCAATTCATACAGCTATGGATCCTAGTCTACCACATATTATGTTGACAAATGTTATAACAAACCTTTGAAGAATTCATCCTGGTATTCTAATAAATGTTCTGCACTGTAATTTCTGGTCATAGGTGGAGGAGTAGGAGGTGCCTGCTCTTCATCCAATACATGTATATCATCATCATATATCACAAAGTCAAATAGCTCCTTGAAGTTATCTACAAAATAAGATTAAGATTTAATTATTTAATACTAATAAAAATAGGTTACCTACATACTAATAACGGAATATACAATATAAGAAATATTACTTCAATTAAAGTAATAAAATAAGTGATGTCCTGGAAAATAAGAGACACTCTTTATTGAGGGTAGGAAGATAATTAAAAAATAAGTTACATTTCTGTCTCACCTTTTCTATATGTGGGCTTAGTGAATTCAACCTCTTCCATCTTAAATCCATAATCATTATCATCACTGTAGATCATGGATGCAACATTGCTAGCACGAGGAGTAAACACCTTTCTTCCAGGTGTGCTTTGCTGTAGCGCTTTGCCAGTGTTTGAGAGAAAGGATTTTTTAGGCTCTATACCTTTCTTCATAGGCTCTGCACCCTTCTTCAGAGGCTCGTTAAGTTTTATAGAGCCTGAGGAGACTGTTTTTCCCATGTTCTCTAAAAAAAGTTTTATTGTAAGTTTGAGAATCCCTAGAGAAAAGGCTATATCTATTATTATTTTTATACTCACCAATGTTGGTAAGTGGTTGGCGTGATACATTCTTCTTGGCTATTTGACGATTGTGGTGATCGCCAAAAATATCGAAAAGCGACTCAGGCATAATGCAATTTTTTTGTAGATTTAAAGGAGAAAACTCAATCTAATTTAAATCAAGGTAAAACGAAACTTTGTAGATCGTCTTCAGCACTCTAACAACTTAGTTTTCTACTGTTCGTTGATTTATCTGGTTATTTCAAATTTCAGCCGAATTCAATCGGAAATTCCTCAAACAAAGCAAAACAAACGGTAACGAATGACGGTTGGTCAGTATTGCTAGAGCACATTTAAAATTTCCTGGTATTGTCTTCAGTTAAATTAAAACTCCTTTATATCTCATCTCGCAACTGGAACTAGAGCTTACATTTTAAAGTAAAATGCAATGATTGAATTATCAAATAAAATAAATTAATGACTAATTGATAACTAAGAAAAATATTCTTTTTTAAAGATCTCAAAATTGAGAAAATTTTTATATGCTGGCAAGTTTCAAAAGATGCTCGTACACACATTTGCCACTAGATCAAAAATCAAACCGTTTTATTAAAATAAAGACTTGACCGGTCTATTCCGAAAAAAAAATCTCAGCTGTTTACTCATTTGTTGTCAAAGACAATTTTGAGGTTAATAAAACCAAAACAATACAATTTAATTTGGATGTTACTAATGAAAAATTCCAAATATTTATTTTTACAATGTCCGAAGAAAGTTCTAAATCTAACGGCACTGATCCAGCACAGCGTCTTCCTTCATTCAAACCTCCAAGAGATCTCTCGTTAGGAGGAGTCAAGCAAAAAAAAGTTTTTGTGCCCAATCTAAATGTGTCGCGGAATAAAAACAAGGGGTAAGAGTACTTGAGAAATAAATATTGGTTGATATCTTATGTTAAAATTTAAATAAGTACCTATAAATACTTCATAAATAAATAAATATTGCAGTTCAATTCACACAGCAATTCTGGTAAGCTCGAGGCTAGTGTTGCACACACACTAGCACCCGTGTTAGATTTCTGAAGAAGTTAATAGAATGTACGTACTATAAATTGTAAAGTTTTTCAATTACAGTCCTGCAACCTCAGCCAACCAAGCTTCTAAGAAAGATGATCGCAACCGCAATAGAGATAGGAACAACAAGCCACGGTTTGTGAAGAATGGGCCAAATGTAATCAAATCTTCTGGTGTCTTCTCTGAAGTTAAGTATACAGAACACAGAATATTTATTGCATACCAGTTGTTAGCATGGTCTTATTCTAGGTAAATAATATTAAACAGGTATATATTATAAACTATAGGTAATATAATTTTTAAATATTAATTTTGGGTCTTCTTGCTACCTCTGGGTATGATACATCTATCATTGCTAATAAATATATTACAAGTACACAATACAATTTAATAAAAACAATTTTTTAAAGATAAGTTTTATAGCATAAATTACAAAATAAAAAATAAGGTTACAAATAATACTTATTATTTGTAACCATATTTTTAAGTAGTACCTACCTACCTACCATGTATGTTCCGCCATACCTCTTAAACCAATGCAATTTGGTAGATAACCATTCAGAGGTCTAGGACACAGCATAGGCTTTTTAGATTCTTGCTCAAGTTATGATAAGATGTTGCCCCCATACAAGTAACATAAATAATTTACATTGGCAGACACCACTAGATAAAGAATAAATCAACAAAGAAGAAGTGTTGCCATAGTAATTATATTAACAAAATAATTGCCAATGCAGGTCTTGGAAGTGTAGAGAGACATTCCAGCCGAGCTGCCTACAGCAGAGGAGATGCCAGTGATTCCGTGTCAAACCTACAGAGACCTACTATCCGAGTGAGAGATTTTGTAAAGGTATGTATAATAATTAATATTACATACAAACAAACATTAATTACACAGGGCTAGTTGCTGTACTATTTGTCTAATGGTGGCACTTCATATGGCTATTTGTATTTGGAATATTTGGTAAACAATTACCATGTGTGGACAGTTATTTGACAAATTGTTTGCTTTATTTGCCTATTTGAGAAATAAGGCCAAGTGAAACATAATTTAGAGAAATTGGTATGGGAAAAAATTACAAGATCACAATGTAACCTTGGCCCTCGAGTGGGAGTCGAACCCACTCCTCCCAGTGATCTTGTAATTTTTTCCCATACCAATTTCTAATAATTTAGAAAACTTAAGTGAGAGTCAATCACTATAATAATATAACAAATAGTATGTGAAACATAATCCATATAAGTACCTGTCTATTTATAAGTACTATAATAATTCTATAAATTACTACCCAATATTATTTGATGCAAAAAAATCTATATATTATATAAGAAAGTTGTGTTAGTTACACCATTTATACCTCAAGAACCTTTGAATCGATTGAGCTGAAAATTAGGGAGGTAACTTAGAACCAGGAGAAGGACATTACAGCGGGAAAATATATTATAATGGCGGAAAGCTAGTGTTTAAATAAATAAATGTTGAAATGTCATTGCAGATCGACAAAGAGCTTGAAGATCAGAAGATCAAACACGCTCTGGGGGAGGACAACTTGGAGGTGGGAGAGAGCTATGACTTCAGGAGGGTGCGAGAACGAGATGCACCCATCAAACTACCTATGGATGATGGTATACTATTATATAACATGTATATCCTATATATATAATAATAATAGTCGTAGTTATTTATTGATAAAAAATATTATAGGTCAATTGGTTTTACATTTTAGTTAAGTATGTCAAGTACTTGTTCATATTTAATCTAAATGTATTATTTACTATACATATATTATGTACTTGCTCAAAGCAATGTAAATGAGTATTGATAGTTATAGATAGAATTACTTTATTGAACACTATTAATAACATAACATAAAAAGTAGAAAATACAATAAGTAGGTAATAATGGGACAATCGATAATAGCGATCTTTTCTAGGCAACTATGAAATGCTGGAGTGGATATGAGATTATATGTCTTACTTTAGGATATTATTCTTAGTCCACAGAACTCTGTAGCGCAGTGGGCGTAGGTTTGCTTGCAACACAGGAGTTTGCGGGTTCTATTTATTTTTATATTTTTTTACTATCTGTAGATAGTTTTTCCGTGTGTTCTGGGTGTTATACATATGTATATTAAAATATCTATCTATGTTTTTATTATTAACGTCTAAGTAGGGAAAAACTTGTATGTATTATGGTAAATCTTGTATGACGCATGTCTTTTAGGCGGATTCCAAAGACAAAAGACGACCGTGAAACAAGAGGTGCTGGTCAAGGAAGAACCTTTGGACGAAGAAATTACCAGTAAGGAACCGGGTATTGCCATAATACCCGGATATTAACACAATTCCCGGATATTAACACAATACCCGGATATTAACATAATACCCGGATATTAACACAATATCCGGATATTAACATAATACCCGGATATTTCCACAATACCCGGATTTGTGTTATTTCCCGGGTATAATGACATTCGTATAAAGCAGCTCCTATACTCCTGGCGAAATATTTTGTGAGGGAACAGGATGCGGCGACAGCAGAATATATTATAGCTTAGCTTGTGATTTTATTAAGACTTTTATTTGTATTTATATGCTTTGGGACCTAAGGGTAAGGGTGGGTTTGAAGCAATCGAAAGAGTAGATTATATTAGAAAACAGTTTATTGCACATCACAAAACAATATTTAAACTAAATCTATTTATAAATCAAAGAACAATAAACAGGAAACATTTGAAGAGAAACTGGTAATTTTGACTCCTGAAAATTATGATTCTATATTCTTATAATTATCAGAATATAATTTAGTATGACTTATTTTGTTTATTCTCTTTCGTATGCTTTAACCCCGTTTAAAATTAAATAAACATGTAATAATATTTATTATTTTCCGTACAGATAATGTCACAAGTATACCAGATGTGAAGAAAGAATTCTGTGATACCCCGGATATCATTAATATTATGAAAAGTGAAGAACCTAAGCTACTACTACTGCAGGTAAGGATTATATTCCAAAACAACCTACGTTTTAAAATGAAACTTGTAGCTGATGGTTTACGAAGTGTAATAATTAAATAAAACTTAATGAGTTTATTAACTCCATATATAAACTGCTGAAACGAGATTAATTTCCGTTGCTATAAAATGTACTGAGTAAATTCAGTATTTAGTTATTTATGCTGTATAAACGAGAGTAATTTCCGTTGCTATAAAATGTACTGAGTAAATTCAGTATTTAGTTATATATGCTGTATAAACGAGAGTAATTTCCTTTGCTATAAAATGTACTGAGTAAATTCTGTGTTTAGTTATTTATGCTGCAGGTATACAAGAGAGTAATTTCCTTTGCTATAAAATGTACTGAGTAAATTCAGTGTTTAGTTATTTATTGTGTTGAGTTAGGATCAGTTTTCCATAAGTTAGCCTAACTTGTTAGCTGTTAGAGAGCCGTGTGGTGATTTTGAGCTCTTCTAGGATCGAATCATTGGTTCTCATGTCCGTCCATGGTATACGCAGCGGTTTACGCCAGCACCACATTTCAAAGGCTATCTATCTTGCTGCTGTCACGGGATCTCAGTGTAAGGTAGTTATAGTTGGTGTAATACTGTGAAATAACTGTTGTAATTGTTATTGTATGTATTAGTTCCCGCAGTCTCTCCCGGGACAGGCGGGCGGCGCGGACGAGGACCCCCCGCGCCACCCCTCCACCTCCACGGGGGAGCCACACGAACAGAAACCGGTGAGTTACTATACTTATGTGAAAACATTTAATTGGTTTATAGTTTATTTAAGTTGTTAATAAAATAAATAAATATTATTATCAAGGTCACGGTGGATGCAAGCTGCTTCTGACCGTAGAAACTGGAAATTAATAAAGAAAAAAATTGGTTATTTGTCCACACAAGTAAAAAAATATGTACCTATATGAAATGTAACATGTGTTGGATGTGAACGCTATACTATACATACTCATCTCTATCAGTCCTCTGCGGAACAGTCTTCTGTTGCTGCTATGATGCCCTAATTATGTCTACACTACATTCGTGATTTTTGCAAATACTTATATAGTATACGATACGTAGTATAAGATCTCCCTATAAAATTCCCTGAAGAAAATTTTTTTTTTTATTTTAATATTTTGATTAATATCCAGGTGGACAAGACATGCTGTCTGTCAGACCTAGAGGAAGGCAAGATCGGCAAACTGCGCGTGTACCACTCCGGCCGCGTCACCTTGAAGCTGGGAGACACTGAGTTCGAGGTTAGTTACGGATCTTTCTGTGTATTCTTCGATATTAATTAATAAATATCTCAAAAGAAAAAAATAAATATCTGGCAGAGATCGCTGGCAGCGATAAGGCCGCTCATTGATCCAATGTTTTTATAAACAGTTTTAACTTTAATTATTTTTAGTAAGCTTGGTGTTGATAAAAAGTATTTGATTGATTGATTGTTAGATATTGTTGGTCAATTTACATAGGAATATTATACCTAGTATAGATCATAGTAATACTATACATTACATACATATAGATCACTTAGAAATCCGAAAATAATATCTTCAGATTGTACAAATTGTCGTTCCGAGGCAGAATTGCTATTCTGCAAATATTTGTTTTGAGTGTCTTGGTGTTTATAATAATAAATAATAATATTAAAAATCTATATCTATGTATATTATAAAGTATATCAGAAATCTAGCATCCGTAACACAAGCTTAGAGCTTACCACGGGGCCAGATGTTGCTGTATGAATTGTCCAGCAATATTATATTAAATATTATATTGTAACACCCAGAAACCCCGAAACAAATATTTGCAGATCATACAAATAGTTATTCCGAGGCGGGAATCGAACCCGCAACCTCTTGCGTCGCAGGCGGACCTTCGCCCGCTGCGCCACTGAGGTCGTCTTATTTATATGTACTCGTATGTTGCAGGTATCTTTGGGTACGCAGGCCGCGTTCCACCAGGAGGTGGTGTCAGTGGCGTGCGACGGCGCGTCGCGCTCCGCCGCGCTCGTGTCGCTGGGCGCGCTCGCACACAAGCTCAACGTGGTGCCCGACTGGGAACGGATGTTCACTAAGATGAATCTATAACTAACATCAATAATCTACTATTTGTTATTTTATAGTGATTGACTCTCACTTAAGTTTTCTAAATTATTAGAAATTGGTATGGGAAAAATTACAAGATCACAACGTAACCTTGGCCCTCGAGTGGGAGTCGAACCCACGCCTCCCAGTTAGGCCCTAGGTGCGTTAACCACTTCGCTATCAAGGTTAACGCACCTAGGGCCTAACTGGGAGGCGTGGGTTCGACTCCCACTCGAGGGCCAAGGTTACGTTGTGATCTTGTAATTTTTTCCTATACCAATTTCTATAATCAATAATCTATTACAAAGTCAAGTGAATATGTTCACTAAGATGAATCTATAACTAACATCAATAATCTATTATCAAGTGAATTACAAGAAATTGTGCTGATTACATAATCACAACAATTGAAATGCTTGGCCTAATTTCACCACTCTCTGTTTGTTAGTTTAACATCCCATTAAGTAATTAACAGTCCAAAAATATACGTACACTGACAGTGATCAAACATAACGGGATGTTAAACTAACAAACAGAGAGTGGTAAAATTTGGTCTTAGTACCTAATGCTAATTATGTAAAAACTAGTTTAGTTGGCCAATAAAGTAAATGGTTTTCTTAAAGCATTTGTATATTTTAAAATAATTAGTTACTAAAGTTTGTATAAATATAATAAGCATAAATGTAAGTGTATTTAAGTTATGCAAAATAAATAAAGACCAAGAAATTATTTTATGTCTATTTACTTAACAAATATAAAAGATAAACAAAAGTAAATCTTAAGAAGTGAAGGAAACAACAGAATATAACAAAATAATTTATTTATTATAAAACTAAGTAACATTGACTTGCTATGTCTTGATTCATGCTTGTCTGACGTAATTTCTAAAGTGCTGTATTAAAGTTGATTATTTAATTTACTGATAGATAGGGTAGAGGGGGGTGGGGGTAACGTGGACGTGCTCATCCTCTGACTCGCGATCTTCCTTCTCTTTCTTGCTCTGGAATAAAGAGTTAATGTGAATACACTTAGTACCTAATTAAATTACCATAAAGTAGGTGACTTCTTACATAATAAAAACATTGTTCTGATTCGTAGATACAGAACGACGCTACTGCCCGTCTTCTGATATACTAATACTAATTAATACTTCTTATTTTAAAAAAATACTTACATGCACAATCTTCTTGATAACAACAGTGGGGGTGAGGAGTGGGGAGTGTCCCAACAGACCATGCTCTAACCCTAGGCCCAATCCGTGGCCTAAACCCAGACCATGGCCCAAACCCAGACCATTGTATCCCAAGCCGTTGTATGCCAAGCCGTTGTATCCCAAACCGTTGTAGCCCAGACCATTGTAGCCCAAACCAAGACCGTAGCCGATTCCGTGGCCTAGCCCGAGTCCGCTGTAACCTAAAACAGATTTTTTATTGTAAGTTTTGAATGTTAAGATTTTCATACAGATTTTAGTAGTATCTTCTGTGTCCAAACGATTGAGTAGGTTAGGTACATTATAGCTTTACGAGGGCAAAACATTTACCACATATGTATTTTTAAATTAAACCATGATGTGATGGTTACTATTACTACTACTAGCTACCTATCTATTTATTTATTTGAACCACCAACAAATGTTACACTTGAAAATTAACTTAAACTAAGATAAACATTTCAATTACAGCAACAGGCACCAATCTACTACTCGTAATCATATGGTGGAACCACAACCTAACTCAAAAAATTTTGAAATACTTATATTGCTATCATCTCTATTCCTCACCTAATCCAAGTCCGTAGCCCAAACCACCGGCGCCGTAGCCCAAACCGGCGTAACCCAAACCGCCGTAACCCAAACCGCCATAGCCCAAACCGCCGTAGCCCAGTCCAGTGGCAAGCGGGTTGCCACGCTTGTCTCTGCGCGCTTGGCTGTCCTGTGCGGGCGAAGTGCCTAGGGCGGAGGCGGCGAAAAGGACTAGGAGGCACACCTGAAATAATACGTAGATATGTTAGTTTCTCTATAGTTATGAAAAGGAAAGCTTAACGATGCTAAATGTATTGGGGGATCTTTTTATACACCTGGCAAGGGTTATTTGTAGGTACCTAAACCTATAATAATAATGGTCTCAATAATGTTTAACAAAAACCAAATGCTCATGTTTTTACAAAATTCATTCAAAATTCCAGCTCTGACCTCAATTAAATACGCTACCTATTGATATTTTTTCGAAATATCTAAGTACTACGAAATTTTAAATTATGCTAATTAAATTAGATGAGATACATTTTAGGTACAAAAGTTATAGATTTAAATCAGATGCAAATTAAAATTTACGATTGGATGTAATAAAGTAGTTATGACAATGCTTGTCATTGATAAAATGGACTTAGTTATTGTTTTATTTTTATTTTATGTTTTGATGGTTTTATTTAAATATTTACATAAGACATAAGTTAACAGTTAACGGATGTTTTAACAGGATGTTTTAACCGTACTAGATACTCATAGAAGAACTTTGGGATTCCAAAGAAGGTTATTCCTATGTCTCGGTGGTCGTGGGTTCGATTCCGACTTGAGAGCTAAAATGTAGGTAACATTTGAAAGGACAAGTGGACAAAGGTGACAGTAAAAATGTATTGTTTTATATGCCATAGTAGGTAAATTGTTACAAATAGTTAAAGATATCATGTTACTATTGAAATCTCGTAATAAACAGTTTGGTTTACTTACGAAGGTTTTCATGTTGGCTGAAGATGTGTGATGCTGTATCAACCTGAGTTGACTGATGATCCTCATTGGTTCATCTGGTTTATATACAGAAAACACAACGAGGTCGCATTTTGCAAAATTATTGCGAAACTATCACACTGAACATTATTATTCAAAAATTCAAAATACATCTCATCATTATCATTTTAGCCGTATCACGCACAAGCTTTATTGGGCCTCCCTTTACAATATCATTTGGGACAATTTTAATTATTTTATAGTGATTGACTCTCACGCAAGTTTACGAGAGCGATAAGGGTTTGGTAATGTCACATCATGTCCTTCAAACTCATCAAATCACAACTTTTCAACATTCAAACTCATCGGGTTTTCTCACGATGTTTGCCTTCACGGTTAGAGTAGGTACGTGTTTTTAAAGCGCACATACAATTTTCAAGAAGAAAAATCGAAATGAGGTGCGCAGCGTGGGCCACCCTCAGCAATTGGAATGAAAGTCGAGTTTGCTCCCACTTTGCCAACACGACCTCTGTGGCGCAGCGGGCGAAGGTCCGACTGCGACGCAAGAGGTTGCGGGTTCGATTCCCGCCTCGGAACAACAGTTTGTATGATCTGCAAATATTTGTTCCTTGTGTCTGGGTGTTATATATGTATGTATATTATATTAAGTATATCAGAAATCTAGCACCCGTAACACAAGCTTCGAGCTTACCACGGGGCTAGATGTCGATGTGTAAAATTGTCCAGTAATATAGTAATAGTAATAGTAATGTACCTAACAATAATTACTAGATATACCTACATTCGGAAGCGGCTTGCATCAATGAACCAGTAGCTTTTGTCTCTACTAGATTATCCGTCCATCTCATTTATCCGCGATCTCAATTCGGTAACTTTTCGGTCTCAACGGCCATATATTCGCGCTATATGCACAGCCCATTATCAGAGCTTAATCTTCTTGTATTGGAAATGTCGGTAACGCTCTTTCGGTTTACATATCTACTATCATAGACAAATAATGCTACTATCGAATGCGGCCAATCCAAGCTTAAATTCGTTGAATAAAGTGATAATATCCCTTACTTAACACATTAAATGCCCGAGCTATTAACACCGTGCCCGTGCCGTAGATACAGATAGTGTTAAATAACAAATGAATTATAGAAATGATTAATTATGAACAATTCCATGCTTAGGTATGTTCGTTTTAAGTTTCAGAGCCCTTATTCTGAAGTCCGATCAACTACACGAATGTACAAGATTTTTCAACTTATGCACACTACCTACTATTTAGTGTGCATAAGTTGAGAAATTAAAATTTAACTATTTAAGGTAAGTACCTACTTTGATCATAATTTTTATTTGAAACTATTATAGCTTTCCGCCCTGCGGCTTCGCCCGCGCTTTACACTTTCCCGCAATTTTCTTTGCTATAATATAAACCTCACGGAGCCCGAGACCTTTCAAACGAAAGAAATCGGTTCGTGCGTTTTGGAGTTATAGCGTCAGGAAGGAAACCTATATGTACCTATAGTTTCTCTTCAGTAGTTAAACAGAACCTATAATTACTATAGGTAGGCAATCCTTGAGTAGGTCATATAGTGCTCAAAGTCCTTTTATTCACTTTCAGAAGCTTTGCAGGAATTTTGCCTTCTTTTAGTTCTGGCACCTTTTTGTTCTGCTGTTTCAATGCTATTCATAATCATGATGTACCTAGTCCACATTCGTCCGGGACGTTTTGTACAGATCTGATCTGTATCTATACCTTAAAGGCATTATAAAGCTGAAGAGTTTGTTTGTTTGAACACACTATTGTCAGAAACCGCTGGTCCTATTTGATAAATTCGTTGAGTTTTGGATAGTACCTACATTTATCGACGAAGGCTATATTAGGTAAGTATATAAAGTTTATATTATGTAGGTAGATAACATAAAAAATCGCAAGTGAAGCTCGACTAGTGCGTACCTATATACATATAATTGTATTTTAAATTCTAAATGTGCCTTAACCTACTGAATTTATTAGGCTGAGATAATCTAAATACCTACCTTTTAGGCTTACCTAGATACAATGCTCAAAAAATTAAGAGCAATTTTTTTTTGTCTAAGGTATAACTCAAAGCAGCTAAATGGATTTTGCTGAAAATTGGCGGAGATATGGCTAAGAACTAGGAAAAGAACGTAGGATAACTAGGATACTTTTTACATCGGGAAAATATTATAACGCGGGCAAAGCCTCGGGCAGGTCAGATAACATAATATAGAGAAACATTGTCAGTCATAGAAGATAGAGATAATTAGAGTAGCTATTTTTTCAATAGGTAGGGGTACCTACCAATAGGTAGGGGTACCTACCAATAGGTAGGGGTAATAAAATTTAATAGGTACTTAGTTACATTTTTGTGAACGAGTCACAAATATTCCCACTCTTGCAAAGCAATTAACTAGCTACTTAGAGAAAAACTTCTTTCCGTGAAAATGGCGATAGAAACAGTGCAGAATTTTCGGGATACTAGATATTTTACACATTTAAAAATCTATTTATTTAATTCGGAAAACCAACAGTTAGGACACCTACATAGAAATAATTAATAACAACAGACAGCTAATAATAAATGGGTCTTCACTGATAGAAACATAAAAGATAATAAAAAAATCGTATGCAATCCGTTTCATGTTCTAATATGTTAGGTACTTATATTTTTAAATTTGGTACCTATCTGCCAAATAAATTGAGTCTTATTTCTATAAAATGGATCAAAACAACAGAATATAACAAAATAATTTATTCAATAAGTACAAAACTATATAACAACAAATCATTTTTGCACAATTGGTGCTCAGTCAAACAAGCGCAGTTTGAGTTGTAATACTTGTAAT
Source organism: Chloroclystis v-ata (assembly GCA_963691955.1). Lineage (NCBI taxonomy): Eukaryota > Metazoa > Arthropoda > Insecta > Lepidoptera > Geometridae > Chloroclystis > Chloroclystis v-ata. Next base: position 10,270,611 of record OY829904.1, on the reverse strand, counting down.
GTTCGCTCTACGCTCGTTCATCCTACCCCTAAGTGCGTGATTAATAAAGGGGGTATGGGTGGTGGGGGGTGGGGGTGACGTGGACTTGGACATCCTCCGACTCACGGTCTTCCTTCTCTTTCTTACCCTGGAATAAAAAGCAATGTAAATAAAAAACTATAATAACCTTAAATATTCTTGATGATGAACCTAATTAACTAGGATTTAATATTAAAAAAGTTTTCTCATTATTAATCATTATTACATTTAATATTCTTGGTTAAACATTTCAAAGACTTACATGCTTCTCCACAATCTTCTTGACGACAACAGTGGGGGTGAGGAGTGGGGAGTGTCCCAACAGACCATGCTCCAATCCCAGGCCCAATCCGTGGCCTAAGCCCAGACCATGCCCCAAACCCAGACCATTGTATCCCAAACCGTTGTATCCCAGACCGTTGTAGCCCAGACCGTTGTATCCTAGACCGTTGTAGCCCAAACCCAGACCGTAGCCGATTCCATGGCCGATTCCGTGGCCTAATCCGAGCCCGCTGTAACCTATAATAAAAAATAATAGGTAATGTAATGTAAGTGTTATAATTTTAATATGTTTGTTTATGTATGTAAGTCAAGATACTGCATATATTTTAATAAGTACATATTGTATTCTTAAAACTCGTGTATTATTTCGCCACTTGTAATTGAAAGAGCACTTGTCACATAACAAAAAATGTGTCACATAAAAAAAGCGGAGGACCAAGTGTTAACAGTCGTGTTCTGTAGCACTCAATTTCTTACCTAGACCGAGTCCACCGAGACCGCCATAGCCCAGACCGGCGTAGCCCAGACCGCCGTAGCCGAGACCGCCGTAGCCAAGACCGCCGTAGCCCAGACCAGTGGCCAATGGGCTTCCACGCTTGCTCCGCGCCTGGCTATCCTCTGCGGGGGCAGTAGCGCCGAGGGCGGAAGCGGCAAGGAGGACTACACACACCTGAAAATATCAATATAATTTTTTACCTACAAAACGGGTTAAATCTGACTAATAAATAAACAGAAAGCTGTAACTTAATGTGCAAGCTATGGCCTCCTGTAATTAAATAACTTTCGAATTCCTTGTGAATAATGTTTAAGTAATTATATAATTATATATAATTCAATTTATAGTATAATTCAATGTATCTTTTGTTGGCAGTCCTTAAATAATTTAAAAAAATTATACAATTTAGATTGACATACCTACATTATAAATTGGTATATAACAAATAGATTTAAAAAATACATTTTTATTGATGTGATAATTGACTTTTTCAAGTTCCTAAGAAGGTTTGAATTTAGGTCTGAATGATGATGATGATGAATTTAATAATGATCTAGCTAGCTTGTTAGAATAGTTTAAAAAATCACCTACTTTTCAAATAAGGTAAATTATTAAAATGAAAATAGTTCGGTATACTTACGAAAGTTTTCATGATGGCTGAGGTTGTGTGATGCTGGATCAACTTGAGCTGACTGATGATCTTCATTGGTTCAACTGTTTTTTATACACAAAAATTAACGAGGTCGCATTTTGCAAAATTCTTACGAAACTATCACTCTAAAGTCTAAACTAAACATTATTATTCCAAAATTCAAAATACATATCAATATTGTGTAATGTAGACCGATAGAATATTTACTCAATAATTTATTCTGACGTAAGTTATAGTTTCCAAAATCAAGGTACCTACTTATCACCAGAGATGAGTTTTATCATAGGGTGTTTGGCCAGTTAATTTTAGTACCTATTAAGTTTTATCTGACGTCTCCATGTAATTGATGATTCTATGGAACTAAGGTTATTTCCATTAACTACACTCATGTGTTAAGAAAATTGTCGATACGCGAATTATCGATCGTCTTATTACGTTTCGTCATAATACATTTACATAAGGTACTCCAAGGCAAATCTAGAGAGGGTCTAGCTAGTTAATAACAAATAAAAAAGTAATAACCAGGATGATATTTGATCACAACTACTCAGGAAAGTAAAACAAAACAGTTAAACCATAACAATTTATTATCAACTACATAATCCTATAATATTCTCTACACTGCTGAACTTGGCTCCTTAGGCACTGAGACGGGAGTCTCTCGACCAATTGTCTGGTTGCCCTTGAGGTCAATGCCGTAGTTATAGTCTGTGGTGTTTGCTAGCGCCTGCTCTATGGCCGCATCCAACGTCTCACGGGTTATGAAGGTTTTGCTTAGTTCCTAGAAGGAAACATTTAAGTTATGAGTGTATTTAATTATCCATTGTTTTTAATAAATTATAACTTTGATAATACTAATGATAAGGTACATTATGAGCCTGGATTTCTCTTAAGCATGTTAGTGTGTCATCTTTTATTATATTTATTACAAATATTAGGTACTTATAAATATAAAATATTATTTATACAAAGCTTTATATTATGCAAACTATAGAAATATGATTTATGACTATGGTTATCCTACTAATATTATAAACGCATAAATTAGCAGATGTGTGTTTGTTGCTCTTGAAGCAAAAACTACTGAAAATGAATTTATCACACTTTCATATAAAATGGCTAACATAGTTACACTACACATAGGCTACTCTTACTATAATGGGAAAGTCTAGTCTAAAGCTAGTATCTAGTACATCAAATGTCTATATTTAATATACAGGGTGATTGGTAGATGGGTGCAAAGCTTCTAGGGGATGGTAGTGTGGACTATTTGGAACCATTTAAGCCATAGTTGTCTTAACCGAAGTCGGACTATTTTTTTTTTATGAATTTTTTACGGTATACAAGGAAAATACCCAAAATTTTACAGTTAGTTGCTAATAACTGCCAGTTTAAAAGGCCAGTTAATTATTTTTTGTTTAATTTAAGTTAAGCTATGTGTAAGCAATCTACCAAAACTTGTTCTTAGGTATCTGAGTCATTAGCCATTTTTTTACAGACATTTCAAAGTTACGAAAATGTTCTGCGATTTACGAAAACCATTTTCAACGTTGTTTAAAAAAAAAACTAATGGTGCTATTTTTGTTCAAACCTTTTTAAAAACATGTGTGGCTATTACTCTTTCTTTTGGGGTATTAATTAAGAAGATATCTCAAAAAATTTTGAAATTATGATACAAAAACCAAATAGAGGCAGAAAATTTTGAGCAACTTTAATGATAAAAAGCAGATTACCGAATTGCTGAAAATGGCATACACCGCGTGATACCTGGGTACCACGCGGTGTATGTGTGTGACTCCGGATTCAACCCAAGCAGACACAATTCTAAGGTCGAGGAAGAGATTTTGGCAGCATTCTAAGCGGATCCTACTACCATCACTAGCGTAGTAGCTCAAAATCTTAACATTTCACAATAGAAGATGTGTATGTGGAGTATGCACAAAAATGATAAGTATTTATTCCATGGCCCGGGTCTGCCAGGTTTGGAAGAGCAAGATACCGGGAAAATAATCAAATTCTGCCGTTTTCTCCTCACGTTTTCTTTCACATCAACGCATCTTCAATTAATAACGCACAATCAATTAATAATTAATCACGCATGATTCTTAAAATCAATCTTGTGGACAAATAAAAATAAATTTTCCAGAGAGGGCATAACAAACTTTTACAACCTTCACCAACAGGCCAACAAGGGCAGAAATCCATACTGGAAAAAGCAGGTGTCAGTACAGAGGAAATTCTCTGTCAGTGTGTGGGCTGGAGTAATTGGCAGAACTTTGATTGGGCCCCACTTCTTACCAGATACCTTAATTGGTAATAATTATTTGGGATTTCTTCAAAACGATCTTCCAATGCTCGTAGAGGTGTCCTAATATTTAAAACTGACCAACTGACGTTAGGATTGTGTCGGCCTGGGTTGACTCCAGATTCCACGTGGTGTATGTCACTTTCAGCAATTCGATAATCTGCCTATTTTTTCATTAAAGTTGCCTTGAATTTTCTCCCTCAATTTGGTTTTTGGATCAATATTTTTTGAGATATTCGCTTAATTGATACCTCAAAAGAAAGAGTAATAACCACACATGTTTTTAAAAAGGTTTGAACAAAAATAGCACCATTAGTTTTTTTTTTAAACAACGTCAAAAATGGTTTTCGTAAATCGCAGAACATTTTCGTAAGTTTGAAATGTCTGTAAAAAAATGGCTAATGACTCAGATACCTAAGAACAAGTTTTGGTAGATTGCTTACACATAGCTTAACTTAAATTAAACAAAAAATAATTAACTGGCCTTTTAAACTGGCAGTTATTAGCAACTAACTGTAAAATTTTGGGTATTTTCCTTGTATACCGTAAAAAATTCATAAAAAAAAAATAGTCCGACTTCGGTTAAGACAACTATGGCTTAAATGGTTCCAAATAGTCCACACTACCATCCCCTAGAAGCTTTGCACCCATCTACCAATCACCCTGTATATAGGTAAATATGATTGAATATACCGTTTCTCTCTGAACATCTTCTGCAGCCATTCTTATCTTTTCTCTGAGTTCTGCATCCTTCTCTTCCATGAGGGTGAAGGCTTTCTCCTCCATAGCAGCTAGCTCGGCTTTCCTTTTCTCGTCTCGGTCCAAGGCCACCTAATCAACAGATTCTGTTTATTGGACTGGACAATTAATTTGCTTTACATATTACATTATATTAATTTCTAAAGACTTTGTTACTTTAAATTTAATTTAATTTAGGGATGATTATGTTAATAAGTATGAAAAAAATATTTATTATGATACAGATAAGTAACTATTTCAAAAGTTTTAGTAAGTTAACAAGTACTTATCTAGTCACACTCTATTGCACTTTGTTACTTCAAATTGAAGTTAATTCCCACAGTAATAAATATTAGTTATTATGTTAATATCCTAGTTACCAACCTGTTTATTCCATTTCTCATTCAGCTCCAAGCATTTCTGCCAATCTTCTGCCTCCAATCGCAGGGACATTTCTGAGCTAGCACTCTCTTTAGTGGTCTGGTCATGGACCATTTCGCTGTGATAGAACTTCCGGATAGCGCGCATCTGTGTTTTGTAGTTATTGTTCAGCCGTAGAAGCTCCAATCGTTCATCTTCGCTGACCTCTGGGCGTTTTGGTATCCGATACACTTTACTTTTAGCTACAGGCAGCCAGCGGGGTTTCCTGTGAGCTTCGGCGGTCTGTATTAACGTCGGGATGAAGCGTTTAGTTAGCACTTTTTGAGAAATCATGTTTTAGAAGAATTTTACTAAAGAAAACTTTTGTTTGATCGAAACATTAATTTTCGGATTTTTCGATCAAAACATAACCTGAAAGCTGGGGTTGGTATTACCAGCTCATATTCTCTGTGCTGACATAATTTGAATGTAATATTGACTAAATATTTTCCTATCAAATTAAGCAATATTTAAACTTGTTTCTGTAGGAAGAATTAGACTTAAGATTTTTACCGAGGTAGGTAGGTTTACTCATCTTACTTTTATTTTGTTTTATCATTGCTGTATCCACCGTATTTTTTTCAAAGCACGCAATACTAATAATATGCGACTTCAGATTTTCAGATAAAAAACAAACAAACATGCAATATCGGGAATTTCCGCGACGGGTTTGTACAGACTAGAGTTTGTCTAGAATTTAACGCATCGTGTCATTGTCAAATAAAATTGATAATAAAAAACATAAACAAATTGGGTGCGCGGCTAGCCTGCGGCCAAAACACTGTGTTTTTTAAAGATTATGGAAATTAAATTCACAATAAGAACTCATTAAAATGATTAAAATAGCTGCACTCAATGACGAGTCTGAAGAAGAAAGTGGTTCAGAAGATGAAGTAACCAGTGAAGCGCTAGAACAAATCGCTCTCCAGCAGTACGCAAAAGCGCTTGATCTCCAGAAAAAAGGTAACTCAAAAGATGCTACCCAACTACTACGTGATCTTCTGGATACTGAGCTTCTGTACGACGTTAAGAAGCCTGGCCCTGGTGAGAAAGTGGTGGGACCACTATTCAATTTAAAGTATTTGAGTTATAAAAACTTAGCTGCCATACTGAGTGAGTCAGATGAGATCGAAGCGTCCATAGAAGCCTACTGTGCTGCCTCTGAATTGGACGACACAGATATTACTCTATGGCATAGACTGGGGCAGACTTGTATGCGAGCTAAAAGGTATGAAATGGCTCTACATGCATTTAAGAAGGGTGCTGAAAGAAATCCACGCCATTGGCCATGTTTAGATAAAATTGTCACCCTTTTACTTGGTTTAAATTATAAGGAAGAATGCATTTCTATTATTCATGACACATTATTACTAGATCCAGGTTATTTGAGAGGCCTGGCTTACAGAAAACATATTTACACTGAATTTCCTTATATAAGAGATTATATGGAATATCTCAACCCAATATACAAATGGACTGAAAAAGATGATGAGGAAATTGATGAAATACAAGCTGAAAAGTTGATCAAAGAAGCAGATACTATTAACAAGACACAACTTGAACAGCAAAGAGCAGAAGAATTCAAAAGTATACTACCAGATCTCAAACTAAAAAAACCTATATCTAACTTTACTTGGCATTCTGTTGGTGATTCTTTAGTCAATATGCATCACTATATGACCGAAAATTATTTCAGTCATGCCTGTTTCATTGAGCTTGTATTTGAAAGGGAAGAAATTGAGGAATCTATGGAAGTTGATGTTATTCCTGAAGTTGATTCTGTAGATAAAGAAGAAAAAGAAAACACAGATACAGAAAAAAAGTCTGATGCACTAGAATCTGAAAGTGAAAACAATTTATCTGATAAAGAGAAAGCAACAGACACTGAAAAGGTAGAGAGTGATATTGAAATGATTTCTAATGAACTAGTCACTGAAATAATGGAGGTTCCACCTGAGCCTAAAAAGAAGACTGCAGTCAGAAGACGTGGGAGTGACCTTGCCCATCTCCAGCAATGGTCTTGGTGTACAACTCGTAAATCAGGGCGGAAGAAACAAGTTAACAAAGATGCTAATGAGAATATTTATGATACTTTGAGAAAAATGGTACCCTTTGGCCTATCTTCAGATGTAGAAGAAAAGAAAGAAAACAAAGATAGAGCTACATCACCAGATACAAAAGACTTAGATAAACTGTTTGATGAAAATGCACCACCTATTGAGAAAAAAGTTGCTGAAGAATACTTTGGCACAGATTCAGAACAAAAAGATGTTAAACAGTTTATTAATAAATTCACAGAGCGTAAAAGAGATATAATAGACATGTTGAATGATTTTTTAAGCATTTTAGCCAGTAAATACAATGTGAAATGGCCAGAAGACTTACCTAAAATATTTATAGAAGCCAACAAATGCTACAGCAACCATGTGGATGTGCCGACATGCACTGACCAGAATAGAGATGAGTTGATCCATTATGCTCATGTCAACATTCTTGTTGAAGAATTTTCTGTCAATGAGAAATTCAACTCTGATGAGAAACCCATGCATGATCTCGCTACTATAGAAGCTATTGGAATAACCCTTTATCTGAAACCTCACATCTTTAATGGTGTAGAATGCATGGAGCTAACTCTCAAACAACTCTGGATAAAACTACACATTCATATTCTGAACAAAGATGAAGAACTTGCACTTGACTGTCTGTATCAGTTACTGGGTGAGTTTGATTCCATGGGAGAACACCATGACACATACAGCTTAGACATCATAAACTTCACATCAAAACCTAAAATAAGTGAATTTGAAATTCTATCAACGATAAAATTCTTAGAGAGGAATAAAAAGCTATCTACTGTGATGGAAATGTTTGAAAATGGTAGTTATGATGCTGTACTGTCTATAGTAACAGACTCATTTGAACATTGTAAGACTATGGCCAGGAATCAAGAAGAGGAAATGTCTCTAGACTTTGCTGTGCAGATGTCTCTTATCATAGACACTTACTGGGCATTAGATGATGTAGATAACTGCTTTAAATGGTCTCTGATCTGCCTTCATGAAGCTCTGAAGCACTACTTCAGATTCACAAGTGGCACCCCTGACTATGACAAGTGGACTTTAACTGTAGTTAAAATCCTCTGTTCAATGGAACACATTCTTACCTCTGAAGGTCTATCGTGTCTAGATGCTATTTCTGGCAAAGAACTGAGTCAAGCTCTAGAAAACCTTATAAGAATAATTGGACATCAAGTAGAAACGAATGCTACTGAAATGCCCCTTGGGACTGTAATACCATGGATTATTATGCACTTCATCTTACAACGTGAAGAGGATCAAGGAAGAGGGAAGATAGATAAGGATAAGGATGACCCTGATGACGTTCCTAATCCATTACTCATTCTTTTCCTAGCACATGAACAGCTTGGTGGCCGAGGGTGGTGCTGCAAATCTGAAGGAAAACTTCTATATTTCACTCTTGATACAGTGGTTCCTCGTTTGCGAACTCCCGCTTTGTCAAAATGTTTGGAACAGGTCAACCAATGCATGGAGCAATGTGTATTCTGCCTGTTTGGACACCCTGGAAAGAAAAATAAATACAAATACCTCGTAGATCATAATGTGACACCACACAGTCTTACCTGGGAGAGGGCACAGCAAGTTTACGAAGTTTTTAAACCGATAGAGCTTCCGATGCTAGAGGGAAAGCAAGCTGGAATATCGACGGACACTGAAACCCTGTTTCATCGTATATTGGCCATTCTACCCGCAGAACATGATCCACATAAATATACCACAGATGTCGAGAAATACATCAGGGGAACAGAAACTAAATTACCCAACTTCCCGCAGTTGTTGCCGTTCAAAATGAGAGACATTTACTTTTTGTTAGGCGACTACAATTTCAAGAGGGAAGATAACAAGGTTTCTATAAAGTACAACATTCTGGATGTTATTGTGAACTCTAATCGTTTTGAATCGTGGGCACAAATTTCTTTGGCCAAAGCTGTCATATTCGAGAGAATTTTGAATTCGTGCAAAAATCTTAACAATAACAAAGACGTCTTAAAACCTGCTAAAGCCTTAATCAGGTGTTTTAAACGAGCCTTGGAAATCGATCCTACGCATATAACTTTGCGGATAGAATCTGGCATTTTTCTTTACACTGTCCATTCATTTTGCTCACGAATGTTGAAACACGCAAGCGAATCACTGAGCATGGAAGATTTTGAGTCTATTGAAAAACAAAAAGAAAACATGTTGGATGAGACTACAGAATGTTTTACGACGGTACTTAACGAACACAACAATGCCCAGGATGACGATGATAAAGGAAACGAAGACTCTTGGTTGAATTATTATATGCTCGGAAAAGTTGCTGAAAAGCGCAACAAACCGCCAAACGTTTACCTTAATTACTATCTAAAAGGGGTCAAATGCTTGCACGAGCTGAACGCTAACTACCCACTCAAAATCAATTGTAGCTCGCCTCCCCAACTATCCATTGAAGTTTTGGAGCTGCATTACAGAATACACGCGTCTATCCTAAAATATATTGAACAACATGAAAATAAACCAATACCCGCGTCAATGGGTAAAGTGTTTATGAACTGCATCGAAGAATGGCGAAACGGACCATTTATAAAACAGCCTAAGAAAGATGTAATGTCCGAACCAGAAAATTCCGCTCCGGAAACTATACCTGAGGGACCAGTTCAGCTAGCTGCGAATATACTGAAACGTTCCATCAGTGATGCCGGCGAAGAAGAAAGTAATGAGGTTAAAAGACAGAAGCTTGAAGCGGCGGCTGCAAAAGTTAGACGATCAGCGTCCTACGATACCGAAAGATTGCCTTCTAAAGAACCTCCTACTGAACCGGCCAATATAAGACCTGAAGTTGATAAAGTTAAACCTATTGAAGAACAAAAAGAAGAAAGGGTTGATAAACTAGAAAATATACCTGAAAAGCAAGACGAAACAAATCCAGAGCCTAAAACACCCTGTGAAAGTCATAAGCCTGAGACTGAAGAGAAAATTGAAGTTGATAGCAAAACTACAACAGAAAATAAAATTGTGACAGAACCAGGTAAAAGTGAAGAAAGTTCTAGTAGTTCATCATCATCGTCATCATCTTCAAGTTCCAGCGATTCATCTTCCGATAGCAGCAGCGATTCTAGTAAAGACAGTTCGGATTTCAATGACAACAAACCGTTGACTGAAGAAGAACTCATGAAAATTGTGAGTTTTTGTCTCGATGCTTTAGAAGACTGTGCAAGCAGGTTCCCTCCAAATTATAAAGCGATATACCGTGTCGCTCACTATCACTTTTATTACAAGAAGGGAAAAGATATCGAACGGTGCCGTGATCTCATGTTATCTAATTTTAATACAAGGAGTGGACAGAAATTGGGCGGTCTCTTCAGTGAAAGGAAGCAAAACAACTTTTTTAATAACATTTGGAAGATCCCTATAACGGAGGTGGACAGAGCCGGTGGTTTCTCGTTTCACATGAATCGCTCAGTTCTTCTTACACTAGAAATTTTGAAAGATATCGATGATCATAAAACGTTGCTAGATTTAAGCATGCAGCTTCAGAGGATACCAGAACCTGATAAGAAGTATCTCCGTGACTCTGATAGGGAAGAGTTAGCGCAGCAATCGTTCTCTCTTTGCATACAATCTCTAAAAGGTCAGCTAACCAAGTTTGGTCAGCAGCCTGATCTCAAAAGTAACCTAGTAGAACAACAAGCGCTCAGAAGTTTGATGCTGGACATCTACAGAGCCTATCAAAGAGCCCAGAAACAGCCGAATTCGAAACAATTCACAAATTTGCTTATAGAAGGGTATAAACTAATCACTAACGAACCGATAACCGAAAACATGAATCTTGTTGATCTCAGCATGAAATACTGCCAGAAAGTGATCCAACAATTGAAATACGAGGCCACACTCGCGAGCATGAACAAGACAGAGAGGCAGGAGAAAAAGCAAGCTGCTAAACAGGTTGTAGAGTCAGCTAAAGTCCCCGTGGTTCATCCGCAAGCGCCGAGCAAGGTCGACCCGAAACCGCCTCCACCACCACCACCAGTGATAGCAACACCTACGATACCCGATATTAATAGTATGTTAGTTCAAGATATGGCTGCTGTAATCCAAAACTATCTCCCGCTGCGAAACGATTCTTTAATGTCACAAAGCACAGCCGCAATCAGCAATTATCTTAGCGCATTGGCTGGATATTCTTCGCTACAAAATCAAGTCCCGAACACTCTACAGAGCAGCATGCAAATGCAGAATTCATTCCAAGCAGAGTTCTACAGACAATACATGGGACTGTCTTCTTACTTACAACCGCCGGCGAAAAAGCAGAAACGTGCCCCAAAGATGCCGAACTTTACGAAACACCAGCCGAGAGGTCCAAAACCCAGCATGTCGTCGAGTCTCCCAAAGCTCAACATGTCGTCGAGTCTCCCCAAGCCCAACATGCCCGGTTCTCTCCCAAAATCCAATTCGCTTCCATTACCAGCGTTACCGAGGTCTACGTCAGTAAGCGCTGCTTCTAACAGTCAGAAATTAAAGTCCATGACCTCAAATACAGGAATTCCGAAAACGTCGATGCAGAAAGCATCGTCTGTGGGTAAATCATTGGCTCCGAGCATGGGAACTGTGTTGTCGAACCTTCCTGCGTCATTGAGCGCCAACCTGACGGCGTTCGGCGCACACAGCAGCACTCTACCCACACAAGCACACATGTCTTCAGCATCGACTAACACAGCAGTCCATTCTAAACCGCCTTTACCCCACCAGCAAGTCAGTCCTGGTAAAACCTTGCAGGAGAAACTTGCAGAACGCCAAAAACACATGCCTAAACCTAGCGCGCAGGAAATCAACGCCTCTATAAGCAAACTACCGTCATCCCTAACCGTTACAAAAACGAAACCAAAAAAACCGGAGGCTAAGAAACTCATTTTTGGCACCACCCCGAAACCTATATCTTCAGATGAAGTTATCGTTCTAGATGACGATTAGTTTAATTATATTTATGTAGACTTCAGGAATATTTAATCATTGAAATAAACAGCGTATATTAAGATTCCGTTTTTTATTCATTAATTATAATCATTAAGTTTACTAGCCTATTATTTACATATTTTAGTTATAAATCATTTCAATATACATAAGGTAGTTAATTTATTGCAATGAATGTTTAGTCAACATTATTCGACCACTTTTATCATATTAACCAAGCCATGCTCCTTTGTTCAACATAATTATCTTTTCCTTACATTTGTCTTTAGTTTACAACTAAACACATTCAGCCTTTTGACCTTAACAAGTAACGTGCTAAAGGACCCTATACTGGTAGAAGTAGACCATCATATTGCTCAGGTTCACGTTAGCTACGAGCGTCCCTAAGTACGCCAGGACGAGCAACGGCAGAGGAAACAGGAACAACCTCGCGTTTTGCAGCATTGGCAAATCTGGAACAAAACATGGTATTTATCTATACTAATATTATGAAGCTGAAGAGTTTGAACGCGTTAATTACAGGAACTGATGCCGATGGTCTGAATTGAAAATTTATTTCAGTTTTGGATACTTAGTATATTTATCTAGGAACGCTTAGGCTTTATTATATAAACTACTAGCTGAGCCTAAATTTGAATTGAATTTAAATTTGAATTTTTTTTAATTTGAACTGATTACCATAACATAACACCCCTATTCACGTTCCCACTGCTGGGACACAGGGACTTCTCTCTTGGCGAGAGAGATTAGGCCTTAATTCACCACGCTGGCCAAGTGCGGGTTGGTGAATGACACATGTTCTTCAAACTTTGAGAAGTTCTCAGAACTTGCCGGTTTCCTCACGATGTTTGCCTTCACCGTTAGAGCACGTGTTTTTATAGCACACATAATTTTCCAAGAAGAAAAATCAGAGGTGCGCGGCGGGGTTTGAACCCACGACCTTCGGAATGAAAGTCGGGTGTGCTCCCACTTAGCCAACACGGCTTGAACTGATTGCAAAGTCAAAAACAGAAAAAAATACTTACTGCTGTATCCTAAGAAAGTGATATAAATGTAGTAGATGAAGGAAGCGAGCCAGAAGGTGTTCGATATGAAGCAAGAGATAAAGCCTCCCTCACCCAAAAGATCTGAAAAGTAACAATAAATTACTGTTTAAAATAAATTATAATTTACATACAACATTATAAATATCTTGATCTCTTGCATAGTAGTAAAATAAACCATACTTTAGCTAAAATGCAGTAAATTTTAACATTTTAGCATTAAATTTTCATTATTTGACATGTTATTTTACTATAATTAATGTGCAACTTGTGTAAGAGTAAGAGGTAACTTATAAATTGATTATTCATCTCTTTGTGATCGAAATGTATAACTACCATGAACACAAGCTTCGAGCTTAACACAAGTCTAGATGTTGCCATGTGAATTGTCTAGCAATATTTATTTAATTGAACTTACTGATAAACAGAATGATGTGGAAGCAGTGCAGTAGAGACAGCGGCGGGAAGAACGCGTTGATGTGCACGTCGAACGCGTAGCCCCACTCCACGTCGGCGGCCAGCGCGTCGCGGCGGAGGTACTTGTTCGCTATGTACCTGGAACGTTATTCAATTAAATAAATAAATATTGCTGGACAATTCAAACAGCGACATCTAGGCCCGTGGTAAGCTCGAAGCTTGTGTTACGGGTGCTGGATTTCTGATTATACTTTATTGTCACTTCATTTTATAACAACGGGAATAACTCACGTATTTACTAAGGAGTTTTAACACTCTCGACGTTTCGACCACGATAAGAGCAGTCTTTTTCACGAGGAGTGAGCGACCCGGTGTGCTCCGACTCCTCTCTGCTCGCGCGCGCGGTTCCCGTTGTTATAGAACACAGATTATATATCTGTGTTATAGAATGAATAGTGTAACTCACGAAAATTTTGAACGTCAATAATTTTCCGAGATGTAATAAATTTTAAAAATCCCTTCAGTTTAAATCACCGCGCGCTTAGTGACGTCATAGGTCACACACTTGCGCAGTACATTGCGCGCTCCAGTATGATCTACTACAAAATAACGTAAATGGAGCGCGATAATAATCTATTATTAAATGCTAACATACATATGAGTTAAAAAGACTTATCAATCCCAGATGTACTATTTCTTATCTCTACAAACAATAGCCACCTACTCAAAACGTTAGATTCCATAGGTTTGAATAACAAAATATAATTAAATATTCATTGGTTTTAAAATTTAATATAAATAATAATAACTTACCAAACAACAGTAGATACAATAATGCCCATCCCGATGAAGTCAACAAACACCACAAATAGCGTGAAGAGAACTATCTTGCCTCCGCTCAGACTCATCGCTAGCCCAAAGCATATTGATGACACTGAAATACAAATTCTTTAATTAATGTAGAACTGAAATTATAAATTCTTTAAGATTTTTTAATTTGCTAAGACAAGCCAACCCTATAAAAATAATATAAATTCTTTAATTTGCTAAGACAAGCTATTCGGTTTATTGCAATAAATAATTTGATTTTGAATTCTCTTATATCTCTGCAATACCCACAAATTGGCCTTTATTAATATTTGAAAAATGGTATGGTTAACTGGTTTCTTTACAAATATTTCAAAACACTTACAAAGCATCCACACACTGAGTAACACTAGGAATGCTGGATCATCTCTTGCAAACTGTGATTTTGTATCTGCAATAATAAAACAAAAATAGTTTAATATAGGCTGTTATAAATAAAATGTAAATATTGTAATTTTATTAATAAATAAATAATAATAAATATTACTGGACAATTTTACAGAGCGACATCTAGCCCCGTGGTAAGCTCAAAACTTGTGTTACAGGTGCTAGTTTTCGGATATACTTAATATAATATACATACATAATAAAGATATTATATATTTTATTGATATTATAATAAAAGTATATTGTGAAAGGCTAACAAACCAGCACATAAAATGTTATGAAAATATATTATATAAACAGCTTGTCATTTGTTGCTTACTATGGGTAGATATAAACTGGTCTCTGCTATGGGTAAGGGAAGTGTTCACTAAAACACTCTTTTCCAATATTATAAATTATTATATTCTTTATAATGAACTACACAAGAAAACTTCCCCTTAAAGTTAATTATTATGCCCTACTATCAAGCATCTAAAAGGCTTTCTTTGACTAATTGACACCTTGGTAAATACAATACAAAAATTATTGTACAAGTACCTATTCAGAATGAGATATTCTATGGCATATTCTATCACATAGTTAGCTTCAATAGACAGTTTTAGAAGTACTTTAAAGCAGCTCTATACTCACGTTTCCTATAGTTAAAATTCCTGAAAACCTTCTGTGGTGATACAAATAAGTAAACCATTTGCCACGCCGCGAACTCGAAGTCCATCTGATTGAACTTGAACAGGCGTCTCAAGTATTTGTAGCGCTTCGTCGCCGCGCTGGCGGTGGTCTGCTGGTAATTAGCAGGGGCTGGCAGAGGCGAGGTACTCCGAGGATAGTTACTAACACTAGGAGTTGGTGATGTTGAGTATTTCATCTTTATTTGTTTGACAAACTCGATACAATTCTCATTATATCTGGCAGCTGAGAAGGTAACAATACCAGTGCTGTTATATTGGGGAGTTTGGATTGAAATTTACGTGTTTTTTTGATATTTAATTAGTGTTTTTCAATTGTAAATACACAATAATTTTGAGCAATTTATCAAGGGATTTGTAAACGTCAGCTGTCAACAGTCACTGTCCAAATGACGGCACTTCACTTGACAGTGATTAATAACTTAGGTGGAATCAAGTTTCCAAGTAAAAAAAAAGGGAACAAGATGTTACTTATTCAATATTAAGTACCTAATTAAAAAGGTCAATAACATTGTAAATAAAAAATTTATAATAAATTAGCACTGATTTAATTCGAATCTTACACTATACAGTCAGTTCCTTATCACAAAATTATTTAAATACATTTCCAGCTCTACACAATTTCTTAATTCTAAACATTAAAAAAACTGGTTGCCGTATTCAATAATATGGCGTAAGAGTTATCTACTGCTAATCTGGTAACTTATTTACTACCGGAACATAATTCCATAATTTTATTTCACGAAAATGTTTTTAAACTATGTTCTGGTGTAGCCAGTTGTCGTATTTTGTGACGCGCGTGTAGACGCCGGGGTAGCCAGGTTCGCCGCATTTATTGCCGAAAGAGACGACTCCGATTTGTGTCCAACGGCCGTTGATTTGCAACATCAGCGGACCTCCAGAGTCACCCTAGAATAAAGAAAATATTAAGTCAACTCCTGTCAAAAGGCAAATAAGTTTCTTTCCCTTCTTCATAGGTACATTAGGTACTAGGTACATAACACCAGCATTCCAGTTAATACTTTTCCGCTATATTCTATGTGCTATTCCGAAATATAATTTATCAACTAACCTGACAAGCATCCACCCCACCCCTAGAATATCCAGCACAGAGGAATGTGTCCGTAATAGGCTGAAAGTACGCTTTATCGCACTCCTCGTTCCTCCAGACAGGCAGTTTAGCCTCCAGCTGCTTGGAGCTCTCTCCCCCTCCATACCGGGTGGTTCCCCAGCCGACCACGGTGGCGAGCGCCCGTTCGTAGCTGCGTTGGAGCTGGTCTCCTTGTGGTAGGCAGATTGGGATCACGTATTTGGATTTTTGGACGTTATCTGAAATGGAAACAGGGTTTTAAAATAGGAACTATAGTCTCTTTTGAGTTCTAACACGCCTCGTGTACAAAAAAGGCGAATACGGTGATGGCAAGAGGTGACTGTGGTTTGCCTTTTCTTGGACTTACGTTGGGTCAAATAGCCGCGAATCGTTTCGAATAAAGCATGCTAGGCACGGCCGTGCTTTGCTCGATTTGGTTGGGGCACTAATAGCTAGCATATATAACCTACACGGCATCACCAGTAAAGGGACAAGCCAGGACGTCTCGTGAAGGACCTGGTACTACTCACCAGACAGCACCAGCACAGCGATGTCGTTGTAGAAGCCGACGCGTGAGAACTGCTCGTGAGCGCGCACCGCCGTCACCCGCAGCGTGACGGGGCGGGACGGCTCTTGTGTGGAGGGACCTGGTACTACTCACCAGACAGCACCAGCACAGCGATGTCGTTGTAGAAGCCGACGCGTGAGAACTGCTCGTGGGCGCGCACCGCCGTCACCCGCAGCGTGACGGGGCGGGACGGCTCGTGTGTGGAGGGACCTGGTACTACTCACCAGACAGCACCAGCACAGCGATGTCGTTGTAGAAGCCGACGCGTGAGAACTGCTCGTGGGCGCGCACCGCCGTCACCCGCAGCGTGACGGGGCGGGACGGCTCTTGTGTGGAGGGACCTGGTACTACTCACCAGACAGCACCAGCACAGCGATGTCGTTGTAGAAGCCGACGCGTGAGAACTGCTCGTGGGCGCGCACCGCCGTCACCCGCAGCGTGACGGGGCGGGACGGCTCGTGTGTGGAGGGACCTGGTACTACTCACCAGACAGCACCAGCACAGCGATGTCGTTGTAGAAGCCGACGCGTGAGAACTGCTCGTGGGCGCGCACCGCCGTCACCCGCAGCGTGACGGGGCGGGACGGCTCGTGTGTGGAGGGACCTGGTACTACTCACCAGACAGCACCAGCACAGCGATGTCGTTGTAGAAGCCGACGCGTGAGAACTGCTCGTGGGCGCGCACCGCCGTCACCCGCAGCGTGACGGGGCGGGACGGCTCGTGTGTGGAGGGACCTGGTACTACTCACCAGACAGCACCAGCACAGCGATGTCGTTGTAGAAGCCGACGCGTGAGAACTGCTCGTGGGCGCGCACCGCCGTCACCCGCAGCGTGACGGGGCGGGACGGCTCGTGTGTGGAGGGACCTGGTACTACTCACCAGACAGCACCAGCACAGCGATGTCGTTGTAGAAGCCGACGCGTGAGAACTGCTCGTGGGCGCGCACCGCCGTCACCCGCAGCGTGACGGGGCGGGACGGCTCGTGTGTGGAGGGACCTGGTACTACTCACCAGACAGCACCAGCACAGCGATGTCGTTGTAGAAGCCGACGCGTGAGAACTGCTCGTGGGCGCGCACCGCCGTCACCCGCAGCGTGACGGGGCGGGACGGCTCGTGTGTGGAGGGACCTGGTACTACTCACCAGACAGCACCAGCACAGCGATGTCGTTGTAGAAGCCGACGCGTGAGAACTGCTCGTGGGCGCGCACCGCCGTCACCCGCAGCGTGACGGGGCGGGACGGCTCGTGTGTGGAGGGACCTGGTACTACTCACCCGACAGCACCAGCACAGCGATGTCGTTGTAGAAGCCGACGCGTGAGAACTGCTCGTGGGCGCGCACCGCCGTCACCCGCAGCGTGACGGGGCGGGACGGCTCGTGTGTGGAGGGACCTGGTACTACTCACCCGACAGCACCAGCACAGCGATGTCGTTGTAGAAGCCGACGCGTGAGAACTGCTCGTGGGCGCGCACCGCCGTCACCCGCAGCGTGACGGGGCGGGACGGCTCGTGTGTGGAGGGACCTGGTACTACTCACCCGACAGCACCAGCACAGCGATGTCGTTGTAGAAGCCGACGCGTGAGAACTGCTCGTGGGCGCGCACCGCCGTCACACGCAGCGTGACGGGGCGGGACGGCTCGTCGTCGCGCCCCAGGTCTATGTCTCCGAGACGCACGCTGAACTGGCGTGGAGGGAATCTGGAAGGAATAGAATAGAATTATAGATTCATCAAAACATAAATAAATATTGCTGGACAATTCCCACAGAAACATCTAGCCCCGTGATGCGTGGTCACCGGGGACAACGGGTAGGAAGCTCTAATCTTGTGTTACATGCTATATATTTTTTATTTCTTTGCTCTCTTTCTACCCAAAGGTTGCCTGGAAAAGATCGCTCTTTAGCGATAAGGCCGCCCATTGTACTTGTTTCTTTTGTGGTTTGGTGTACAATAAAGTGTTTTTGTATTTATACTAAGCATAAGATTATCACTAACCAGAAGTCATCAGTTTGCCGTGTGGTGCCCGCCTAAGTAAGTGATAGTACCACGCCATTCTTCCGTGGGTATAATAATATAAGTAATATAATCAGTCTAAGCAAGTCTAAGCATATACCAAAAGACGGGCAGCAGCATCTTTTATATAGGTACTGTACCAACTTACTGCGACAATCGACCCGCTTGGGTAAGCGTGGTGATTATATAATAAACCAAATCCTCTAAGACCTATATTGAGTTCTATTGGTCAGCCTTAGAATAGCTTAGCGTAGCATAGATACTTTGTATAGTTGCGATAATTATGAGAGCATACATACGGTCGTTGTTTGGAGTCGCGGGTACAATGCGCCGCAGTGAGCACATGTCGCTGGCCAACTAACGTCCCTCCGCACCAGAACTCGCGTCGCTTGCTGCCGTGGAGGTAAATGGCCGCCATCCAGGGCCAGTGGCCCGGCTTCGACTCCGTGCCGCCTACTATCCGACCGCCTTCGTCTTCTCGCTGGCCACATTCTGAAATTAAAAAAAGATTTGATAAATATGAGAGCCAGAGTCAGTATTAGGCGATTGTCGTAATTGGCGTAATTTTTCGCGCCACTCGAGCGCTCTGTTGAGGCTATATTATGCAGTGCATATCAGATTGAGGTAGGTTTAATTGGAAATTAGAATTTTTGATGATCAAGATTTAATTAAGATCTTTGAATTAAAAAACAATTACAAAGTTTTATTCTCACCTTCCATATCTACGATACCCGAAAAGTTAGCTATAACTGGCGGAGGCACAGTGCTGTAGTAAAACGTCGTTGTTCTAATTGGTTTCGCTGTCGTCAATGTCGTGCTGGGCACTGTCGGTCGTGGTGTCGGCCTGGTCGTCGGCTTCGGCTTTTTCGTCGTCAGCGATTGGACAGCTGATGGCCGTTTCGTTGTCTGTGGTCTTGGCTTCTGTGTCGTCACAGGCAGCAAGTATGTAGGCTTGCTTGTTGTCGCTAACACAGGCTTTTCCGGCACCGCTGTGGTTACTACAGCATCTTTGGGACAGCACACGCCGGGAACGAAAAGATCTTTGAAGCATAGCGATTCTCTGAGGTTTACTAAGTTGAGCAATAGCTGCGGACAGTTGCTTAAGTCTTCGCAAACCCCCTCTTGTCCTTCTGGAGTAGTGCACGATTTGACGTCGTTTCTATCACTCGCTGTAGTTATTTTTGTTATTGGAGCCCCTGGTAGGACTTTTGGTAGAGCTTTCCTAACGAAAGGCGCTATTTTGTCCGTAACGTTTCTCCCGAGAACGTTTTTGCTGATAGTGTAGAATGCTTGAGGGAGTTGCTTTAAATTAGGATCTTCTTCTTCATTTTCATGTTCCTCGTTGACCATGTCTACTAAATAGTGACCTACTGTATTTATGGCACCTAGAGTTTCAGATATTTTAGTGAACGCGGATTCTGATAGAAGGCGTCCGTCATTGGGCACTGCTGCTGATCTGCTGTCGTAATTCGGATAGTTTTGGTTCTCTGCTACATTCATCGGTGATCTCCCGTTGAAGTTGTGAAAATTATGGAAGTTTTGATTATTTGCGCCAGAGGATTCACCATTGTAATTTTGAAAATTATTTTGAGTCTCGACACCAACCATAGAAGATCTTTCATTTTGGTAGTTTGTGTATGTTTGATACTGCACTGGCCTGGGTCCAAAAGGACCTGTATTGTAACTATACTGTTGCTCATTGTAATAGTTAGGTTGGTAGTCTATTCTTTTCCTTGGAGAAGAAAATTCATTCCACGGTGGATTCCTCTGTTGGATTTGAGAATTAGGCCAATCAGGTGATGCCTGGTTGAAACTCACTGAAAGAGAGGGATAGTTAGTTAAAATGTTGCCAAAAGAGAGGGATAAAAGACTTTTTGATGAGATTGATGCATACCTACCCTGCTGGACTGGATGATGTGAGAATTGACATCTAGTGACTGGTATCACGAGAAGTATTCCTGGAACAAAAGATAAAGGCGTGAGTAAGATAGCAATTAGATAAATTATATTTTTCTATAAATAGAAAGAAAAAAATATCAAATGACCGATGGGGCCGAAAAGTTCTGGAATGCATATCACCAATAAGATATTATGGACGGATGAGCTCGAAGCGGCTGTTTAGAAAGTAGACTATAAGGAATGGATTGGAAATCTGTTCAATTTTGGAATAAAGTATCTCTTTAGTTCGACCCACACAATATGCACTACTTAGGTATCCTTAAAAGCAAAATAAAAAGTTAGTTTTGCAATACAACTCTACCATATGGCTCTAAAATCACCAAATATATTTTTTATGTTCTCTCGACCGTATTTTAAGTTTCATTAGATAGGCAAAATTATGTATTCTGGTAAGCCGTGTTGGCTAAGGCGAATTTAATTCCGAAGGTCGTGGGTTCATACCCCGCCAAGCACCACTGGATAATTCTTATTGAAAAATGTATGTAGGTACTCATGCTGGAACAGTTAAGGCAAACATCGTTAGGAAACCGTCATGTTCTAAGAACTTTGCAAAGTTTGTAGGAAGTGTGTCATTCACCAGCCCGCATTTGGCCAGCATAGAGAATTAAGGCCTAATATCTTTCGGAAAGAGAGCAAGAAAGTTGAAGTCATTAAACTATTGTCTCCGAAAATTTTCAAGAGATAGTTTCGTCACAAATAATTTAACTTTAAACCAAATAAAGCGTGTAAATAAAATTAGCGTAATTTAAAACTAATGTTATGGAATAAGTATAGGTAGTTTACTAAGTTAAACTTTCTATTATAATTGTGAATAAATACCAAATACATAACCGGTTGTCTTTTTTACTGAAACGAAACTAATAATCAGTGAAATATGTATAAGAATTTTGCTTGTATAAATAAAGATTGCGATACAAAACTCGTGTCCGACATTCCACAGCACGCTCTTTAGGAAAATACGCCTCATTATTATGCCTTAGTAACCTACATTGCGCTTGCACATTACCAATTTTCGATGCACATTTACACATCACCCCCATTTTACATTACCTGCATTCATTTGTTGGTTTTTCTAGCATTCTTACTAATAACAATAACAAAATAGTTTGGTTTGATGTTAGTATAATTAGAAGTCTCTCATAACAAACAAGCTGAGCCGATTAATCAATGCTGATTATAAAGAGGACAGATTATTTTTTCAGTATTCATTTGTTTTTGTTGCAAATAGGATGCGAAACTACTGGACCGATTAGAAATATTCAGAACCAGAATATACCACTATCCGTGATAAACAAAAATATTTAGCGAACCTAAAACAACGCAAGCAAATAGTTATTGGAAAACACTTCAGGTCAGGCATTTTCCAAACTAACGTTCCATTGCGCTCAAAGAGTTCCTAACGTTCCAATTTACAAACCACTGCAAATGTCAGCACCCACAGGCTTAAACTTTGGCACGAAAAAGTTTACATTTCGAAAACAAAAAGTTCCGATTGCGTTCGCTCGCTTTTAAACTTTCAGCATATTTGCACTTGGGTTAGCCGTGTAATCGGATTATATGGAGTTATAAACTTTTGGGGCTATTTTAGGAGGCGTGTTGACTAAATATTTTCTTTTGTAGGTAGATTCTTAAAAATATACCCATACCATAGGTAGGTAAATCTTGACTGCTCAAAACCTCCCTTGTTTTAATTCTTAAACAGCTTAATAGGTATAGGTAAGTATCATTTTTATCATGATGGTAACAAGTTTTATGGAATTCTAAGTTCCCGTAACCGTTCGAGCTTTTTCCGCAAATCACCGATTATATCTGCATAATTCAGTCACCATCTACCTAATTATAGAATCGATAGGTACGATACCACACGAATAGCAGAACGAGAAACTAAGTATTTTGAATAGTTTTTAACCAAAAGTTTAACATCGAATTTAAGTTACTTTAGCTTCGTCGTACTTGGTTGTATTTTTTATCCATAGATAAAACGTTTTAACTTGTCTATGGTGTTATCTCATAGATAAGACAAGTAGAGATAGTGTAAGTCTAATAATGCCTTAATTTGGATTACGGCTGTGGACACATGACTCAACGTGAAAGTTGTGTAAAGACGGAGTTTTGTAATTTTATGATTTGTTTTGGAATGAGTCACAGACAGACACATATTATGGTTTACTTGGCAAATATTTTGTCAAAACTAAAAGCATATGATTTTTGTAGTGTTGTTTTTCTCTGTCAAAAGACTAGTAGGTATTATGTAAGTGCATTTACGTGAAGAAAGGAGTAAATACTGAGTTTATTTACCTACATGTTTATTTTTGCTATCATCCAGCTATTAATACATGAGACTCATTAGATACCTACTCATGATTACCTAAC
The DNA here is from genome assembly GCA_963691955.1 of Chloroclystis v-ata. NCBI lineage: Eukaryota > Metazoa > Arthropoda > Insecta > Lepidoptera > Geometridae > Chloroclystis > Chloroclystis v-ata. The sequence continues at coordinate 10,247,273 of OY829904.1, read as the reverse complement.
TGCATTAGTGGTACAGCTGGCAAAAGGCTCAATTCAAAATTTTATAAATATAATTTTAACGAAACCATTGTTGCAAATAATTGTGAATAATAATAGTGTGTTTAATTAATTGTGGCACTACATTCTGCACATCTCATCTTTGCTAACTTACTCTGGCAGAGACTATAGAAATTCTATATCCAAAAAAGTAAATTTTCAAATTTAGCGACCTAAGACAAGCATGTTCGCACGCAAATCATGATTCACAATGGCGTTACGTAAAAACGCGGGAATGACATCACAGCTTTCACTCTCAGCACAACGCGGTCAATGAGCCACAGATGTAAAATGTTGTGGATTAGTGGGCCATTACATTACGGATGAAGGTCGATACATAAAATCTATGGGTTCCTAGTTGTGACGTGAGAGATTGCACTTTACGTCATTTGTCTTCACCCCGTTTTCACGCCGTGTTCACACGTAAGCACCGTAACGTTTGCCAAAATGGCGTCATAAGTAACATCTTTATAATTTAGTAAAAAAAAACCAATTTAATTTTATGGTCTTAAGGGAGAAGACCATAAAATGTTAATCCGTTTTTTGGCTGTAAGTTTTATAATTTAAGAACAATCCTGTTACTATACTACATTAAGAGCTGTGGATTTGTAAAATAAATAACGCACATAATTTTATTTACCTACTTACACGGGTAAATTGCGCTTTGCATATAAAACGCAATTTGCCTGTCCAAAGTCCATTATAAAAACTAGAACTAGAGAGTAGGTAGAAGCTCTACAATAATACACACATTTAAATAAACTAAAATGAAAGCAAATTGATAGTCAAAAGAAGTAGGTACCTAAATGGCCCGATAGATATTAAGAACACGTTTACCATTATTTCCACTAAGACTTTGGCAAAATGTGCAAAAGCCTGGCTGGTCGCCAGAGAGCGGTGCTCGTGCTAAAGTTCTGAACTCTACGTTCAAAATTGACGATTTATCTGCTGAATTTATAAGAAACTGCCAAGTTTAATAAAATATTTATCATAAACGATATCAACTATATCTACCTATCGGTAGTTGGAATTGTTTATGTGCTAGGTTATCTACCTATCTGTCATTGTAATCAACAGTTCTTCAGCAATAATCTGCTAAGGTACCAATTAACTGCGATCAATATTCTGCTGTGAGAATGCTGATATTTTCTCCAAAGATTTCCACTTTTCTCTACCAAAATATCTGCTAACTACAGTTATAATAATTTAGCTCAAAATGAAGTTTTTAATATTGTTCATATTATTCTATGAAATGATAAGGAAAACTGAATAATAAATTCTGATTCTGAGACATTAGCTTCTAGAATCATGGCCAAAGAAAGTTATGTTCTTACATACTTAACAATGCATTCGAAGACCATTGTTTCTCAATACTAAGGCGGATGGAACATGTGTTCATGGAACTTCTTTTGTATGTACAAAAGAGGATGGATCTTATCTAACTACTATATTACAATTACAACCCCGCAGGTTTTCCCGCGCTAATTTTATTTTCCTGTCCCATATATTTTTCCGAAAATGTACCTATGTTGTTAGTCACGAATAATCTGGCTTTCTATAAAATAAAAAAAAACATCAACAGTTTAGTAAAAACAAAATTTACCTATTGATATAAGTATGTAGGTATATTCATTTTTGAGCTCCTTATGTTGGTATACCTAAGGTATAATTGATGAACAGGTAAAATGTATGTTGATACTTACAAAGAGTAAGTAGACGTAGGTAGATGGTAATAATTCCTTATTATGTAAGGTAACCTAATTTATATTCAAAACCAGAGTCACAAACGTCAGTTGCACTAAGGCCTTTGACATTGTGCTACTTCGGGATCCGCGTCGGTTGTGCAACGATTGTTTTGGTCGCGTAATGTAACCTCCATGAAACGTCAACATGCGTCATAGACACACGGATGTGTCAAAACAGATGACCATAAACAACTGTTCATCATTCAAATTCAAACTTTGGAGGGGTAAGGAAAACAGGAGACAAAAAGGATGTGACTTGTTTAATTTTATAAACACTGGCAAATTGGGCTTAGTAAACACAGCGTAGAATCCATTGTAAAAAAAATTAAAAGTGAAAAGTGTTAATTGTAAAGAGTTGAATTTCTGTCTCTGTAATAGTTGTTCTTTAATGCTACTTTTCAAGACGCGAAATAAAAAAAGAGTACAGTTTAAACTCAAACTTTATTATCTCAGCATCATTAGTAAATTCAAGACAGGTTTTGTATGCTCATAATTTCTGGTTGCATGCAGAGGTAAAAGTTTTGTTTTATTAATTGCTGTAACTTGATCATAAGTTTGAGGTTTCCACGAATCCATTTACTGTATTTATAACCTGACTCCAAATAGCTGTAATTTCTCGTGTGGTGCCGGATAAAGAATAGTACTCCATCTTAAGAGTAATAAATCTTAATCGGGATATATGTACTAAAAGACGAACTGCAGCCTCGTGCTGCATACTGCAACAATCTTCTGCGATCATCAACCCGCCTGGTTCACTTACCTGTGTGAGGTAATAATTAGGTACTTATACCAAATCCATAACCTTAAATTTTCAGCATCAATTTTTCTAGAACCCCTGTTTACGTCACCTCACACACGTTGGACACAGGGACTATCTTAACGAGAGAGTCTATAATTCACCACGCTGTCCAATAGAGGGTTGGTTGTCACATGCACATGCCCTTTAAACTCATCAAAGCTCTCAGAACATGCCGGTTTCTTCATTGCACGATCTTTTGCCTTAAATAAAGCACATATTTATTCAGGCACATATTCATCAGGCAGAAAAATCTTTAAGTACACGGCGGGGTTTGAACCCACAACTTCCGGAACGTAAGTCGAGTATGCTCCTACTTATCCAACACTTGTGACCACTGGTGATCATAAATTTGGCCCTGTCTCGTCACATCAACTAGGTATTTTTGTCTTGGATTAGCGAAAGTTGAAAGTGTTTCCTGAATTCGTTCGAGTGTTGTTTTGTTTGAGTCCATTGTCTCTGGTTCCGCACTATTACCTCGACGCACTGAGAGATGCGCTATAAGTTATGTATAGCTCTGTACATTATATGTTCACAGTTTTTATAAATAGGTGTGTTTGGTGTGTTTTTGTAATGATTTTTGAGTGAATTGATTTGAGGCGCATTGTTAGGACCTTGTGACTTCCTACTATTCATAAAAAGAAGTTTTTTTATTTCAATCATCGCTACCTACTGACGTAAGGTAATTCATGGAATGATTTTGAGTTATGAGGTAGTAAAAAAGAACGTAGTACCTACCTACTTCTAAGCCTAAACTCTCTCATCAAGGGAGAACACCCTGTGTCCCAGTAATGGGAACGTAAATATTCTGTACTTTTAAGGATTTGCGTTTTTATAAATTAGAATAAAAACTATAAAAAATAATAATCTGTTAGAAATTGTTACATCTACAGATGGGCAACAATCAGAGAAACTGTACAATTAAAAAATGCTACGTGTCGCGGCTCATTACAGGCTAATTACAGGTCGTGTGGTCATTTTCAATTTTCTTTTCTTTATAAGGTGGAATTCTACACAGAAAAGTACAAGAATAAAAAATATTTGCCTACTTGACTACTTGCAAGATATACTCCCGTGTCCCGTATATTGAGTAGTTATGTGTGCATATAATGCCGTAATTCTATTACTTATTTGATGATAGTATTCCTAATTTAAAATTTCCATAAAATCTTAAAAATATCACTTGGATAAGTCAATTTAACTTAGAACTGTAATTAGCTTAAAAATAATCCCCTTATCTTATACCTTAACAGTCCTAAGCATTATACAATAACGCACATATGAAACCATTCACCTATATAATCATTACATTGAAACAGTTAAAGCCTCGAGCAATAAGGAAACAATAGACCACAAGTTAAACTGAACTAACAGTCAGGTTCACCAGTTAACGAAGGAGTTTGTGAGTTACTATGACACTAACTTGGGTTTAACTGTTAATACGCTTGTAAGATGCGGTTTATGAAACGTACTGTTACTCATACATAAAATATGTTACATATACGTATATTATAACAGTCATTTATTGGTAGAAAACTTATTTTAAATCATATAGAGATAGTATATAATACCGGGTTATCATAATATACTCATATAAAACGTGTGCATTAACGGTGATGGCAAACTTCGCGAGAAAACCAGATTGTTCTTAGAACTTTGGAAAATTTGAAACTTATATGACATTAATCAACCCGCACTTAGCGTGGTGAATTAAGGCCTAATCACCCATTTCTATATGCACGTCGAGCGATTCCTTATGTAATTCAATTCTCTATCGCGTATTTCGTAAATAATGGGAAAACATTGTACATTGTAACATAAATAAATCTATTTTAAAGTCCATCAGTCAATATACATAGTGTATATCGTGACCTTTACAAGACAACTCCACCTGCATTATTGAAACTCCACGTGCACCGGGTTAATAATAAACACCCTGCTCTTCCTGAATCTATATTAAAATTATAGTTTAAAACTGTCGTGGTTTGATAAATTCATCAATGTAAAAATATCCGCAGATGTCCTGTTTATCCCAATATGAATCGATACTAAAATAAGCCATTATTCATTTAAATTGTAATAAACCTGGTGCTACTTTATGAATAGTACCAATCTACAAAGGGTCGTCAAACCGATTATAGCAGAAGACGGGCAACTGCGTCGTTCTGTATACCACCCGCCTGGTAAGAGTGGTGATTATACCAAATCCTCCAAGAAATTTAATGGTACATACATACTAGGGAAAGAATCTTCCTTAGCTTAACGTCTTATCATGACTACATAAACGGACCAAACGCAGCGTCGGACGTCCTCAGACAAGATAATGATTATTTAATAAAATCACCATCTACGGAACTTCCACTGCTGGACATGCTGTGGGGCAATGACTCGAAGTGGATAATGGTACTATTCTTAGCCTGGCACCTCGTATTTACAACAGCTAAGCTGGGTAGTGTTTACGAATAAGGCATCGTTATGTGTACCTAACCGCTGAAATAGCGCTCTGAAATGTAGGAAGTAGCTGGATGGAGCTATGATTGAAATGTCAGCGCTCAGTGATACAATATTGTGCGGAAGCCAGGATAGTATAAGCGCTGCGACACTTTCTAAAAACCCACCTATTTACGTTCCCAATGCTGGGACACAGGGACTTCTCTACATTCATATCTAGCTCCACTCCGGTGGTTCGGGCATGTAGTCCGCATGGGAGAAGATCGTGCCGTCAAAAGAGCGTACGCAGGCCGTTCCACTGGACGGAGACCGATTGGTCGGCCGCGGTACCGCTGGAAGGACGAAGTGCTGAAGGATCTCGTGGAGTTGCAAGCCGATGACTGGTCTGCAATGACAGGGGATAGAGCAGCCTGGCGGTCTTTGGTGTCGGAGGCCAAGATCCACTTCGGGTCGTTGCGCCGCAGCAGTAAGTAAGTAAGTATATCTAGCTACATCGAGGCTAATCGCAGCTAGTAAGTAGGTCAGCAGTTTCGCGTTCGGATATAAAAGGAGACGGGACAAGTTTTCAGCTTGCCTGAAATACCTACCCAAAGTTTATTTATTTATTTTTAACAATATATAACAGTTGATGCCAGCTCTCGGACTACACTGCAGTATTGTGCTCTGAAAGCCAGGTTGAACCATTCATTAATTTACGGATAACCAGCTTCTGAAAATTAATTGAAAACAAGGCAAAATGTTCGCTATTTACGGAATTTTGCGTAGGAAACTAGGAAACATTTTTGAAATGTGTGTTTGTTACAATGATGATATGAACTAATCAATACTAATATTATAAAGCTGAAGAGTTTGTTTGTTTGAACGCGCTAAACTCAGGAACCTCCGATTTGAAAAATTATTTCAGTTTTGGATAGTACATTTATCGAGGCAGTAAATAACGTAAGAAAAGCGAACGAAGTAATGTATAAAATAAACGGCTAGTTAATTTACTTTTCTCTCGTATATCCTCTAAAATGGTAAATAACAACATGTCAAACCTAATTCTGCCAGCTTCAACATGAATATTCATCCATGCAGGTTTGATACAATTTATTTGCGGGTAGAGGAGCTCGCTGTGGACTAGATTGAGTAGGAAATTGCATTTAGGGTATAGAGGGTAGAGTACGGAGAACTTTCTTATATGAGTTTTTTTCTAGATAAATAGTTTGAAAGTGCGTAGCGCAGCGGTGATGCCTTGCTATAGGTAGTGTGTTTGAATCTTTCAGAGTGTTCGAAATAAAATAATAATTTTGAAAAAATGCATTAAATAACTGAGAAACGAAAAACGTTGATGTTGACTTTTTTCGTGAACTTTTATAAAATTAATTTTAACGATTTTGCGTGTTTACTGTTAATATACTACTAAAATTATAAAGAATTTGCTCATTATTATCTTATCAATCTCTCTCAATCAATGAATAAACAGTGTTTATTAAACACTAGGCGAATCTTTTTTATACACACTTGCAAAAATATGGTTCTCCTTTAGACTACTCTCTTTAATCGAGGGGTAAAGGAAAGCTAACTCAATTGATTCTGGATGCGGAATATACGATATACTGGTTATAAAGGGATTTAGAACGTTATTGGATTAACTGTGGCCAGCAAATAATATTACTTTTTCATGTAAAAACTGTTTTACGTGAAAAAGTAACAAATGTACCTACATCCACCCATGTTTACAAACCTTCGCGTTTATACATTTAGTAGGAAGGATATTAAATTACAAACTTGAATAAGTAATGTAATAATTACTAAATGACAATTAGTACCTACTAGTCCTGTAAACGATAGACAAATATCTTAATGGATTTGTAAACTCTATGATTGACAAAGTCAAAGTTAGATTTTTTTGTACATATAGCACCCACACACTCGGAACAAAGATTTGCAGATCATACACATTTTTGTCCCGAGGCAGGAATCGAACCCGTAACCGCTTGCCTCGCAGGCATTCGCCCACTGCGCCACAGTATTTATTTTATTTCTAAGTCTAGTATGTTGAAGTTTACCTAATATGTAACTGTAATTTGTTTAAATAATTAATTAAATTTAACAAAAAATGTGATACTCTTGCGCACATCTATAGGAAGCAGCGCGCGTTGCAGTCTTTTGTATGCAACTTCAATAGACCATGTGGGCTTTTGCATAATAATTAGATAGTGTGCTAAATACTTGCTACCGGTTCATTTCTTTGTGATTTACTTATAGACCAGGGTTTTTAATATTTTACAAGGAAAAAAATAGTAGTAGAATGAAACTTATTAGAAAAGGAGGGGAATATGACAAATATTAAAGGAAAAATAAATTACGGTCGATCGGAGTTCGGGAAGTGGGAGGGGGTGGGCTTTTAAGGGGAGAAAATGGTTTATCTCGATTTGCGGTGAAACTACACGTCCTATGAAAAAAAGTTATATGGCAAAGTTGTAGGTAATAAAAAGATCTACAACTTTTAATTCACAAGTTTTTTACATAACGTCAAAATGTATGTGGAAAATTCAAATAACTAAGTTTTTGGTTTTTTATTTCTATCTTTTTCAAAAACATTTTATTTTCTACGAAATTTGGTGAAAACTTACCTTTTTATGCCCCAAACACACTATAATTTATTTGATTAAAAATATTAATTTTTTCACCTTATTTTGACTTAATTACTAAAAAAATAGACTAATTTTCAATCGAAAATTCACGTGTCAAAATATTAGCTTTTTTATAAAAATCGGTGTGCCTTTTGTTCATTGAAATCTTTATTTTCTGATAGTTAAGAAAAATATATACATTACCATAGTAAATTTTCTCAGAAAATGCAAAACACCTAAACAAAATTTGTATCATTATGTACGTTATTATAAAAATGTGATTTTTGCAATTTTTATTTTATATAATTGCTTATAATCCGACTTATTGCACATTATACAAACAGATTATTGTATTATTATTATTATTATATAGTCTGAAAAGACAAAATCACATTTTTATGATGCAGTTGTACCTAATGATACAAATTTTTGTTTCGGTTTTGTGCATTTTCTGAGAATATTTACTATCGTGATGTATATATTTTTTTGAACTATCAGAAAAAAGAGATTTCGACGAACAAAAAGCACACCGACTTTTATAAAAAAGCTAATATTTTGACACGTGAATTTTCGATTGAAAAATAGTCTATTTTTTATTAAATTAAGTCAAAATAAGGTGAAAACAATAATATTTTCAATCAAGTAAATCACAGTGTACTAAGGACATAAATAGGCCAGTTTTCACCAAATTTCGTAGAAAATAAAATGTTTTTGAAAAAGATAGAAATAAAAAACCAAAAACTTAGTTATTTGAATTTTTCACATACATTTTGACGTTATGTAAAAAACTTGTGAATTAAAAGTTGTAGATCTTTTTATTACCTACAACTTTGCCATATAACTTTTTTTCATAGGACTTGTATTTTCACCGCAAATCGAGATAAACCATTTTCTCCCCTTAAAAGCCCACCCCCTCCCACTTCCCGAACTCCGATCGACCGTAATTTATTTTTCCTTTAATATTTGTCATATTCCCCTCCTTTTCTAATGGGTTTCATTCTACTACTATTTTTTTCCTTTTTTGACCATTTTTGAAGCTAACTGCACTGGTCTATTAGTTATACTCGTTTATTTATTTTTTATAATTATTTGACGTTTAACTAATACATCAAAAATAGTTTCGGTTTTCTAAAAATGTTTATTATACTAATCATGGTAACAATATTCAACGTTCCGAAGACGACCAGCGAAAAACGTTAGATTTAAAGCGTTAAACGTTATATTTACAAATAATGTGTGGAATAACATTACCATACATTTACCCCGGGAAACCCCCATTTCCATGGCAAAATTAATTATAACGCGGGCAAATCCAAGCACAAAAATTATTAAATAAGAGCTCTAAGCAGGAAAACTTCACTTTGCATAACAATTTACTTACACGTTAGAATTACAGCGTTCATCGTGAAAAGCGCACCGCGATCACAAAAACGGAATCGATAAAAAAGTTAATCGATTCTACGCGTGATCGAGTATCGTAATGATCGCGTAATATGTTGTGTCATTGATTCTTCAAGGTTACCGATTGGTTATCGAATGATGGCTCGAATACTGATGGAGTGCTAGAGCTTTTGATGATAATGATGATAACAATTTAGAAGACAAACTGAGAAAGGTTCAACTGGACTCTAATATTTTACTGTATTTATTATCTATCTCCAGCTAAGGTTGCCTGGAAGAGATCGCTCTCAGCGATTTACCTTAAGCTTATAGCTCCCTTGTTTAATGTACAAAAAATAGTTAATTCATTTGTTTATTTATTCAAAAAGCACGATTAGAGATCGGGATTATGAAGAAAAGTAAAATAGTACTTAATTATTTTAACCAAGAAAATAAAGCTTAGGATTTTTTTATAATATTTATCAATAAGTTATAGATTTAGACGTTTTTGTTTTTTGTAAAGACTTAAAAGCTACTTTTCGGTCGCTAGTTATCAGTAGTTACCTACACGCTCCTTTCGACAGAAATAACTGTAAAATTCAAGAGGAAGTTATTCTTCTTTTAATTTATGAGTTTGTCAGTCAAATTTTATTTAATTTGTGTAGTTTTAAATATTGTGAAATAATACCTACCGTAAACAAAGCATTGAAAAAGTAAACTCATCACTAACTTTCAAGTTTATAATAAAATGGATATTTTACATATCATTTTATTTTTGTAACACAGTTAATTTTTAAATTATGATACCAAACTGATTATCACAAACTTATTCACTAAATGGCTGCCAGTACAATCGGCCACAAATCATTCTACCGCCAAGAGTACCACAATGGCAATGCCAAGATGGAGCGATATCGTGAAACTCTTGGGAATTCATTGTGTAATGAAGACAAAATTATTTTTGCTCTGATTAAAAAGAAAGCCAGATCCTAACACAAATAAAAATCACTTCCGTTCTTAATTTCGTCGTGTTTAACATATTATAGTAAACTGGATGACCAGTGCGCGCCTTCTTGAAAATTAACTTACCTACAAGGTAACAAATTAAAAAACTTGAGGTTAAATATAATTAAATATCTAAGTATGTACCTAAGTATCTAATTACAAGATTATGACTTTCAACTCACTTTGCATATCTAGTTTCGCTTATCTCTTACAACACTACAGTAAGAGTTGTATGACTATTTCCGAAAACCGACAGTAAAAAAAGTAAGTACCTAACCATTGTAGTGAAAGGTGTGGGATCCACAATTCCACAAGATCCACAGCAACTAGTCTAGTGTCAATCCATTAACATAATATAAATTATTATGAAGTTACACGCTATATATAGGTAGTTTAAAATGTACATAAATAATTGTTATTTAATAGGTAACAAATAAGCAGTAGCGTGAGAATGTTCGACTGTTATTAGTAGGTACCTATCTATATTTTAGTAGGTATAAAGTCTATCTACAACTTTAAGTATACATGCACCTTATAATTAATAATTTATAAACTAATTCATTGTATAAATGAATAAACACCATTTTTTGTTTTTCCACATTCAAAATTGACTTTAGTGTAACTTACCATAAACAACGCACTTCCCGAATCGGCCAATATCCGCCATAATAATGATCTAATATGTTACGTCACTACACTTTCACCGTCTGTACAATAACATTCCACTTTTAAATCTCCACAGAGGCCGGCGCACTCAAGTTCAACGCACGGGAAAAAAGGTAAAATATTTTTTTCGACTAAAACCTGCACGGGAAGTTTTGGCGGGATTTTTGACACGTGTGATGCGCGCGCACTCTTGGTGCGGATAGTGAATTGGATGCCTTGCGACGATTGCTTTTACTTTCTGTTTGTCGCATCACCAGTGGGGAGTGGTCGCTCCTTACTGACTACATAATACATAAACATTTGCGAAATACTCCGTCTTTTATTTCTTCTGAGGCAGTAGGTACCTACATCTTACGATATCCTCTCGGAAAACCCGAAGGTAAAATGATTCTGGTGTCATAAAATTGTCTGATTAAGTAACACTTTAATAAACCTTCCGATGGTGCGGTTACAAAGCCGCAATGTCTATCGTGTAATGAAAACGATTCTGTGCTGTACCTACTCCCAAAAAATATGGAACATCAAGGAACAAAAAGCAATCTTAATTAAAAAAACGAATCTCTATTAATTTTATCAACACGCTTTGCTTAAACTGTTTGATCTTTAACATAAATTATGTCACATTTAGAGTTAATTCTGTTTGGAACCACTTATTTTGCAGTTTTGTAAGAATCATTCACCGAAAGGGTTGAGCAATTTTGGAATTTACAGTCGAGCGCTAATAATCTGAGATATTATTTATCCTTTTGGTATGACTAATATTTTTTGTAATATCTTTGCTTGGGTCAAAAACATCAAACAAAAGATTTGCTTCGTCAGCTTGAGCTCTTCCCGATTGCTTTATTTATTAAAAGCCACTTGATTAATTTGATTTATTTTAGAGGTATGTCATTATGTTTTAAGTAAAAAGTTATACGAGATTATTTCCAATTTATAAAATGTTAGAACAAGAAAGAGGTTGCGGGTTCTATTCTCGTTGTGTTCTATGTGTAAGTGTCTTATCTAAGTTTTAAAAAGTATTATCACAAGAGTCGAGCTTAATATGAGGCTATAGATGTTTCTGTGTGAGTTTTCCAGCTATTTATTGACATATAAATTATTGTTTAGTTATTTGGATTGGAAGTTGTCTGCATCTAGCATGAACCTGCGGTCATAAAACAAATAATACTTATTTCAAAACCACCCCTATTTACGTTCCCACTGCTGGGACATAGGGATTTCTCTCTTTGACGAGAGAGATTTGACCTTCCTAGCCAAGTGCGGGTTGTTGAATGACACATGTCCTTCAATCTGGTCAATGTTCTCAGAAAATGCCGGTTTCCTCACAATTTTTACCTTAAAGCAAGTGTTTTCAAAACGCACATTCATAATATTTATGATATTTATTTTAATGGAAATTTATACCATTCTTATTTACAACGGTTAAAGCATAGAATCGAACTTCAGGAATTCGTACCTTAGATCACGTATTTCATCAATACCGATCACATTTTTATTCTCAACGCCCACATAAATTTATTGGTAAAGCGCATAAACCCCGCACTGTGTGCTATTATTAAAACGGCAGGCGCTGTGCCCTGAATTATCAAGTGATATGCTATACGACTTTTTAGCACCTGGAACACAATAGCTCTTGTGAGCCGGGTTCCTTCATATTCTCGCACAAAAGCCAGGATGCAAGCAATTCTACGAGATGAACCTTTGTGGAAAATTGGATCATGTTTATAAATAGCTTTTGCAACGAACTTGACGAGAACATTTTTTATTATTCTAGCTTTTCACCCAACGCTACTTTTTAATTCATAAAATCCATTACAATGCGGTCGGAAAGCTAATTATTATTATAATATTTATGTATAAGCCATACCTAAATGTAACCACCAGAGTTCAACCAATTTCGTTACGGCTCGAGGGAGTAAAATACACGGTTTATTCGCGGAGTGCCGACATTCGTAGTTTGCCAACTTTACACACACCCGACTTTTTGACAAACGAACATTATACCTATTTGTTTTATAAATAATTTTATTGGTTAAAACTTTATAAGTTTGAAGCTTGACATAACCTCAACTCTAGAAGATGGGTATTTCTATTACAGACGCCTTCGCCCTGTCAAACATGTCAGAGCGACCTGCCTGCCCTCGATCTAACTCTACTAGGGCCACCATGATTCAGAATAAATGGATAAAACTAAGTACAGGGTGGTGCCAGTTTTAAATTTGAATATATTTGTTACAAATTGTTAAATAATACATAATGCAAACGCACATTTAATTGAAACAATTTAATCACATGTTTTAAACTTTAAGGTACCCTAACTATCGTACTTGTGTGTCACTTGTTTTAAATTCCGGATGCCTGAACAAAAATAAACGTTATTTAAAAGCTACATACATCTATCTACTAAGAACCCGAGTGGGTGTAACCATTAGTCATGTTGTCTTTTCAGTGAAACTCGCAACTTCAGTATTCAGTCTTTGTTTTCAAATAACGCTGGTCACCCTCGTCTCGAGTAAACTTTTCCAATTAGCTGAAAAATGATGGTCTTATCGCGATTGGACTTCAAGAAGAATGTCTCGCTTCAAGGAAAAAGGAGATGTTATCGTTTGTTCCGAAATTGTTTCAAAGTTTTCGAACAGGGTTTCAAAGTCATCTCAGTCTTTTAAAAAAGTTTAAGTTCATCGTAATTTATTTTAATTTTTCAAAACTAAAGAAGTATGCGAAAAGGAAAATCGACTACTTTTGTCACCTTCCCTTCGGCCGCGTACGAAACCGGAATCTCGTAACCAGGTACGGTGATATGCATCTTTTCAATGTGGACTTTGAACGAATCCTTAAAGGAACTTAAATACCTACTCTTTACCTACATAGCCGACCCGCCGACAGCTTTGCTTGCGGTTTTTATATACATAATTATAGTATACATAATATAGCAAAGCCTTCCTCGTTAAATGTACTATCCTAGACTGAAAGAATTTCTAATCTGACCAGCAGTTCCTAAGATAAAAACAAACAAACAAAGCACAAACATATAATTTGTGATTATATTATTAATTTATTTGATTTGATGTAATAAAATTAAGAATGTTGTAAATATACGTATAATTTACTGACATATAAAGTGATTTTACCACGAAAATGTATTTATGTGTTTCAGTTTCCGATCCAGGATGCCTTTTATCTCATCTCCTTTGATTTAATCGATCAGGCATTGAATCTAGGTCACAATCTGAGTGCGGGTCAGTGTACCGGTTAACGAGCTGACTTGTTAGTACAGAAATAGAATAATCTGAGTCAGTTTCTATGACAATATTCATTTGACGTTAACGATGTTTTATAACTTCCTACCGTAGTACGTGTCTTCCCCCAGTTTTCATCAAACTGACTAAGGGACCAGACTAGCTGACCCGCTCACGGCTTCACCCGCATATTCCCATGTTTTTTCACCCTTTATTAAACGTTCCATGGACTACCCTGTGACCGAGGATTCGAGTTATATTTTTTTGTTTACTTACAAAAACAAGAAAATAAAGTATAGTAGTTTTTATAGTAAAGTAGTGTAGTAGTTTTTATAGTAAAAGAAAATAAAGCTTTGTCATTAAGCGACCACATTGCCTTATCGGAAGACTCGTTAGAAAAAAAAACAGAATTATTGAGTAAATACCAAATTTCAGCCGGCAGTGGGCTGGCCATATATAGAGGAGAACGGATGGCCGATGGTGCCGAAAAGTTCTGGAGTGGAGACCACAGATCGGCAAACGCAGCGCCATTATTAAGGGAGGCCTATGTCCAGCAGTAAACGTCCGAAGGCTGAAATAAAAAACAGAAGGTTTCTTCAAGATGATAAACCAATATCTCGATAATATTAAGACGATGTATTTCATATGCTAATGTCCTTATAATAATATATTTCTCTGCTTAACTGATAAGAGGGGTCACCCACGCCGTCGCGGGCTGCCAAAGGTAGGTTTGGTACAATAATGACGTAGCAACCATCTCGCGTAGGTTTATGTGTAATGTACGTAGAAAGCCGATTATCTGCGCCGATTTCCAAGCGCTTACTTTCTTTAGTAGAAGGGACTCCATTGTTTTAGCCAATCGCTTTTAGCGCTACATGATTTAATTTACAATAATAAATCTATATTAATAATTTCGTCGGGTACAGTAGACTCGATCGAAACCTTTTAAGAATAACAAAACATAAAAAAATATTGATTTTGAGTCGAAAACATAATAGCCGCAAAATTCGGATTATGAAGAATTTCGTCAAATTTTACCCCAGCGAAGCCGGGTCTTCATCTAGTATTCTCATTACAAAGGAACTTTTTTTAAAAAATACACAAATAATAAAAAATATATCTATATTTATGTATGACATGAGATACCTATCACACAAGTATAAATAATAATGTATAACACCATAATGCGTGAATCATCCAGCATCCATAAATTATGAATAATTCCATTTTTAAACTAAAAACTCTTTGGTCTGCATATAAAGGCCCGTTGAGCAGAAGGCTCGGATGCTGCGCGCTCCGGCGATCGATGGAGCGCCGCCCAGCCAGTCGCCGCCCGCCCAGCTATTGCGCGCCCGACCGCTATGTTCGAAGCCTGTGACTGATTTTATAGTTTTTCTATTTTATGTTTTGATTAATTGCTCGGTTTTGGAGATGGGCGTTTGATAAGGTTAGTGTGATTTATTTTATTAAAAAGTTAAGTTTCTTTTTTAATTTATTTTTGAATATTTATATTATCATGTTTATAATTTTTTTTCCTGTTTGAGGTCTTAATACGTTTTTAATTTTTTATTAATTTTTTAAATGATTAGGGAGTTTGCATTCATTGTTATTATCAGGATCAGAGATTGGTAACTTAAGTTGTAATCTAGATGTAATTTATGTTTAGTGCACTCATAAGGATAATATTAGATATACATAGAAGTATTTTTAAATTTATGATTAGATATTTAAAATTATCATTTTTAAGACACGAGGTTGGTATCTGTTATAATCTCTAGACAATTACTAGACATTTTAGAAAATTACTAGGATTACAATAGATTTTCAAATTTAACACAAAAATATTAATTTATATTTAGTTATACCTAAGTAGAAGTTTAACCATAATTCGTAATTGTGGGTTTCTACTTTCATCATGACATAATATGAATCTTCTGGCTATTTAAGTGTTCTTTTAATTTTAGGTGTATTTAACGGGAATGTGATTAGTTACTTTAATTTTGAACTCGGTTATGAGATGAAATTAAGCAATTATTCTTTGAAAGGTCCAACAGATTTTTTAATCATGTAGTTTAAAATAATGTTTCGTTCAAAAGTTAAAAACAGTAACAATACTATGTACATTATGAATTATCATATTATCATTGAAGCTGTAATGTAGGCTTTATAGCAGTTGGTAGGTACACTTTAAAGTTCAAAGTTCAAAAGAACAAACAAAACTACATTATAAACTAAACCCGTTTGTTAACAACATTTTATTTATTTATAAATAACGTTGATAAAGCTAGGTATAGTAAAACCATTCTAAAAATGAACTCCCCTCCACAAAACCGTAATGATTTCAACGTGTGAGAGGAAATACAGAAAAACAGAATACACAGAAAAAAAAAATTCAGAATTCGGTGGAGGGGCGTTCATTTTAGAAATGGTTTTACTATACATAATTATTTAAAACATCATTAGAAAAAAAATGTTTAGTGTAAGATTTCGTACCGCATCGGACCATAGACAACTCAATACAAATCGAACAAACAACTTTAAGTCCAATAAAGTTCTACACAATTTGTTATTTCAAATTATTCTAATTAGAACTGCAGCAAAGGTCACTGACCTGTGTATGCAAGATGGCCGTTATATAAAATGGCGGTTATCTGGGATCAATCAATGCGTGGTACCTGTAGGGTGCCTAGACCAGTGACCCGGACGCGCAAGCGCTGTGGACCGCAGCCTCCGGCCCTAGGTTACAGATGTAACATGAATTTCTTTGTTTCGTTGTGAAGTATGCATATTTATGAAGAAACTGTAAATAGGTTACACGTTTTCAGGACAACAAATGAGTTCTGAGAAAAGAAAGTTGATTTTTTAAGTAACAAATAACACTTCCTCTGTGGCGCAGCGGGCGAAGGTCCGCCTGCGACGCAAGAGGTTGCGGGTTCGATTCCCGCCTCGGAACAACTATTTGTATGATCTGCAAATATTTGTTCCGGGTGTCTGGGTGTTATATATGTTAATAATAAAAAATATCTATCTATGTATGTATATTATATTAAGTATATCAGAAATCTAGCACCCGTAACACAAGCTTCGAGCTTACCACGGGGCTAGATGTCGCTGTGTAAACATTGTCCAGTAATATTTATTATTATTATTATTATTATTCCTAGGTATACTGCCTAATAACATCATATTTTTTTTATAATAACTAAGTATAACTTTATACATAAATGTCAACTAAACCTCTAGTTAAAGTTTAGTTTGGCCTTACTTTTCTCAGAGTGTTTGTTACAAATAATGCTGTTCTTACATACCCACACATTGTTTATTAACTTCCCGACGATGCACATAATATTCCTGCGGAAAAAGAAATTAAATATTAGCCTGACTGTCTAATCTAACGTATAAATATTTAAATAAATGAAATTACATGAGATGGGGTGGTACTTTACTTAAGCCGGCACCACACGAGTTTATCTATAATAATAGTAGGTACAGATAATACATGCATTATGATCTGGTTCAAATAACATTATTTGCCCAATAATAGTAGAGGAGCCCACGATGCTAAATGCTATTAGCATAGGTACCTTTGTATTCGTAAAGTTAAAACACCAGATAGATAGAACCAGACAGAACTTTAGAAATAAGAATTAAGTTTTACACTCCTGGACGATCCTATTAGAATTATTACTCTTGAGAAAAAAACAGGCTTCCTTACCCTTTCTTGGGTAAAAATGTATCGTATTATCGACGTATCTCATTCTGCCAGTTAAATATTTAACCAAAAGGAGACAACACGCGGAATATTTCTATGCATCTTTACTTGAGGGACGCTTTAATAGAAGAAAAAAATCGTAGTACAAAAATATATTTACATAAAAAAAATCGTAGTACAAAAAATGTCTGGCGTGTTGTGTTGTAGTAGGGTATATGAGCGGCGATCATACAATGTAATTTTATTAACAAACAAAAAGCGCATGCAGGTTACAACTCTATGGTTAGATTCTCTAAGTTCCACGGCCCGACTTTTCCAATCAGTCTTTACCAAGCTTCGGTCGAGCACGGGTTGTCCTAATAAAAATATTTGAAGTTTCCGATTTCTAGTTAAAAATGTGATTAGTTTAGTGACTAAATTATTCTTGTTGTACATTTCCGGAATATTTGGCAAGCATTTGCACTCGGGTTATTTATAAGTTGAAGTTTGGCTGCTGTTATTGTGGTGAAAACTTGTTGGTTTTAAAGGTAAATTTATTAAACTTTTATGACTGTTTATAAAAGATTTTGTGCTTAAGATTGAATAAGTAATATGCTCCTACTTTTTATTTTTATGTTAAAAGTTAAAGTTTATAATTTCCTTATCGGTAGAATACCTATGTCTCAAATAAATACGTTTTCATTCATTCTTTTTCTCGTATTAATAAAATATTAAAGATTACTAACATGTATTGTAATAGTTTTGACTGATTAACTGGATTTGATCCGCCTAAGATCGCCAAGACCGGCGCAAGTTGGAAAAGGGTTATGCCCAGTGCCCAGCAGTGGGCAATACAGGCTAAAAATGATGATGGTCATAATAAAATGATTAGATGGTAAAGATAAGATAAATTAAAAAAAAAACTTAATTATCGTATTTATTTTCGACGCATTTGCACTTCTACTTTTTTACAAGAAATTTCTAGATATGTTTGTTTGCTAATGTGAGGAATATTAGCGCGTTCAAACAAACAAACTCTTCAGCTTTATAATATTGGTACTTATATCTTGAAATGTCTTGTAAAAAAAGTTGAAGTGCAAATGCGCTGTAAATAAATACTCGTCCGATTTGAAAAAATATTTCAGTATTGGTAGTTCATTTATCGAGGAAGACTATAGGCTATATTATATAAACTATAGCTACGTTGATATTGTAAAAGCAAGCAAAGCTGTCGGCGGGTCAGCTAGTACCTATCTACTTTAAAAACATCATTTGTTTAAGTAGTTAAGTATGTTCGTAAGTACTCCTATTTAAAACACATTCTTAGACGATACCTACGCGTTAGCGCCAAAAATAATATACATGTTAGCAAATTAGTTTGGTTTCCAAAATAAACAAATATACCTAACACAAACGGCTGAAAGGATGAGTTTTAAAATGATTTAGTCCGTATTTTAAAATAATTTTGTTAATAATTGTGACGGGTGAGACCGGCAGCGGGTAAGGTCCGCCTGCGACGCAAGAGGAAGCGGGTTCGATTCCCGCCTCGAGACATTTTTACGATCTGCAAATATTTGTTTCGAGCTTTCGAGTGTCTGGGTTTTATATATAATATGAATAATAAAAAGTATTTATCTATGTATAAATATTAAAATATGTATGAAGTAGGAAGGTAGGTATATCAGAAATCTAGCACCCGTAACACAAGCACCGAGCTTAGGTACTTATACCTTATATTACAACGGAGCTAGATGTTGCTGTGTTGAGTTTACTAAATATATTGCTGGTCAATTCACACTGCAAAGGTTACGGTGCACGGTGGCAGATTTCTGATATACATAAGTAAGTTGTAACATTCTTTTAAACTACTTAGGTACCTACAGAATATTTGATTTCAAGCAAATAATTTCTCGACGTTCTAATTAGTAAGTAATATTAAATATTAATTTACTTAGTAAAAAACGTACAGGTAATGCCAGAAGTTAATGAACCGCTAAACATTTTGGTGTTGAGCCAAAAGGTAATTATTGAGTTAGTGTCGGTACTTAGTCTGTTAGTTATCGAACTAGCAAACATTTTTTTAACGTCACCATGAAGGATATTATGTGGCAAAATGTATCGACAATATCTAGGTATTTATATAAAAGAAGGTCGTGTTAGTTACACTATTTATAAATCAAGCCGCTGGGCGGAAAGCTATTATGAGATAAACTAGAAATATACTTATTTGCAAAAATGGTAAGCCAATATCCTCAAGACCTATAATTGGTTCTATTGAGGTGATTGCCTAGTATTGGGACATAGGTTTGTTGTGATGTGATGAGTTTCAATAAAAAAAGCTAGTACCACATAAACATTAGGTACGTAAAATATCACTTGTTTATAAAAAAACACTACCATAAACTTAAAATGGAACCACTTTGCTGTAACCTCTACCTTAATGCGACTTCCGCCCGCCAATATTGCCATAGCCAACACCCAATACAGCGGAAATGGCGGCAAAACTCGGTAAAGCAGAAAGCAACATGGCGTCGTCGCTGATTCAATTTTCGCGTGTCCTGCCAACCGTAATCGCAATCGTAGCGTAGCTCGTCGCTCGGAGCTTCTGTAAACACAATTTGGCTCTATAAGGCAGTTGCTAACGTATATTTAACAGGATACGTAAATAAAGCGACATTTTGCTTTTTGCTTTGCAGGAAGCTCGAATCACATAAACTACGGCTTTGGCTACACTTTGGGAGATCACAGTTTTTGAGGGCTTTAGTTTTCACACAACGAGAAATGGCGAATCTTACAAAAACCGAATAACACAAAGAAATCTGTGACTGTAACACTATTATGTTGACAGTCTCTACACTAGTTAAAGCAACTAGCTAGACTGCCAACATCGCAAAAAATAAACTCAGTAAGAGGGTAGATCGGTTCGTTTGTGAATAACTGTCATAATTCTATTTATCATTTTCATCAGTCTCTCCGCAAAGATGGCGCTTGTATCTAACAGTGCCGAAATATTAGAAAAAATATTACTTATATTTAAATCATGGTATGTTAAACCTTTTTGTGTTCTTAGAAGTCATTACTTAAGTCAATCTATTACTCCTTCATATCAGGAATCGAGTCCAAAAATAGTAGTGAGCTCAAGCGCGGTCAAGATTTAGACAGATGAACCGCTATTTGCCAATTTAACTGTCGCGTCAGATTATAAATGATTTTCAACTGGCTAAATGTTCCATTTCCGTCGTTTTAGAGTTCCAAGTTCAGCATGTCAACTACAAGTTTTCAAATTGAATGACATATCACTTTACTATTCTTTCCATACAACTGACACTACATTGGAAACTCAAACTTATTAAATGTCATTGAATTTATAAACTTGTGCTAGACATGCAGTATGGATCTCTAAATTACCTAGGTATATACATCCGAAAGTAGTATTTTTCGTTCATAAAAAAATATGGTCATCACGCAAAAGCGACAGGGTTTTGATAAATCTTATTATGATATATCAACAAGACAGTTTTGATCTGCGAGCGAATCGACAGGAAAACAAGGTAACTAAAGTCATCTTGAAAATGTAATAGGCATAATAAGAATAGTTCCTACAACTTAATGATGATTTATTGTTCCAAAAATAATATGCTGGTACATTTCTGAACAATTAACTTAGATGCTAATGATAGGCACGCAAGGAAAAAATTGTTCTTTATTTACATAATCACACCAACACGCCCCCAAAAATAGGGTTTATTTTTTTGTTTTGTATCGTTTTTGGCAGGTACAAAATTAATTCCTTACGAAACGGTATATTTGGGTATAATATGCTTCATTATTTACGTTCCCACTGCTGGGACACAGGGACTTCTCTCTTGAAAAGAAAGATTAGGACTTTACTCACCACGCTAGCCCATTTCAGGTTGGAGATGACAAATGAGCATGCCAGTTTCCTCACGATGTTTGTTTGTGTGCATCATTTTTTCAATAAATTATTTTTTACTTGAAATCTAGAAATTCAACTTGCCTCGCAAACGAATATTCGCTCGCGGCACTCTAAAGATGTAACTTAGATACGTAGACGCCATTTTTGAAAAGGGTAGATACCTCCATCATACGTCAGCCATGTTGAATTATTTACAGACCTCAGGAATACTTCCCCTAAATGTCAAAACCGATGGCTCGTTGATTGAATGATTGGAGAATGGAATATTCATGGTGTTCCTGGAAATAGGATACATAATTATGTCTACAGTCTATAGACTACCTAAGGCATACTTACATAAGGCTAAGTCTGGTTCCTAGTATGTGGTTTAAGGTTACTAGGATTCAATTAGTTTTAGCTACTTACGCAGCATATTCGGGTTCGATTTGGACAAAGTTTGTACAATCTGCAGCTATTTGTTCCGGGTACTCTGGTGGTTTTCAATGTATAAGAAATAAAATAGATTTACAAGGCCACTTACTTGCAGAATATGTATATGAGGATAAGTAAGATTTGTATTTTGTTTGTCTTATCTACCTTTTATTATTTAAAATTTACTTGACTCAAGAAGGTTTGCATCTATTTAAATAATACCTTTTCGATCCGTCGTCGTATTTCCAAGTAGGTACTAGGTAGGTATTAATAGCTTTACAAAAGTGTGCAAAGTTTAGGGTTTATCGCGTGAACTGGAAATGCTAAAAGTTAGGCAAATATGCAATTAGTCGGTAATTGCGAAATTCTTATAAAACCATCGGAATTAAACTGTAGACAAGTATTCAACAACTTTTTATAACATTTCTAAATTCCGTACTCAAAGGCATTACTTAGTTAGTGATTGATATGTTTGCCCATTTAAGGGTTCTGTAGTCAAAACAAATCCTCGAGTGGGAGTCGAACCCACGCCATTTTCAAGTTCTCTATCTATACCATTTTTTAATATTAAGAAAGCTTAAGTGAGTCAATCACTATAAAATAAAAATAATATTTATTTTATTGGTCTAAAGTTTGTATTGTCAGGTATTGATAATATTGTCTATTACTTTTTAAGGTCTACAGCTCACAGAGCCACTAGTTTTAATACTTATGTATGGTTGTTACAGATTGATAATGGACCTCCGCCAGAACTTGTATGCGCTCCTCGTGCTGATATTATATCATTTTCATTGTACAGAGTAAGTATATCTTTATCGATTTTATTTATTTATATTTATATACTCACTAGCCGACCCGCCGGCGCCGACAGTTTCGCTTGCGTAATTTTACGTTATCTAAATATAGTTTACTAGCTTTCCGCACTGCGGCTTCGCCCGCGTTTTATACTTTCCCGCAATTTTCTTTGCTATTATTATAGCCTATGTTACTCGGGGATAATGTAGCTTTCCAAAGGTGAAAGAATTTCTGAAATCGGTCCAGTAGTTTCGGAGCCTATTCATTACAAACAAACAAACAAATCTTTCCTCTTTATAATATTAGTATAGATAAACCAAGTACCTATACCTAAATAATGTAGCATATGGCCTTCTTCGATAAATGTACTCTTAAAAACTGAAAAAAAATCAAATTGGACAAGCGCAGCGGTTTCTGGGATTAGCGCGTTCTAACAAACAAACAAACTCTTGAGTAATATAATATTAGTATATTAGGACCTCCAACAAAAGATGCAACAAAATAACTAAAGACTATTATACTCTTTCGACTATTATAAAGCTCCTTCATTGGTATTGGACTGGTGCAATCAAGGAGCACTGGTCCAATTTGAAAAAATATTTCAGTGTTAGATATATAGAACATTTTTCGAGGAAGGCTATGTTATGTAGATAACGTAAAACAACGCAGCGAAGCTGTCGGCAGGTCGGCTAGTGGTAAATCATTTGCTTTTTCTTTAGTTTGTGTAGTTATTGAAGTCAGAACAAACTATTGCTAAATACCAGCTTCACATCTCTCATCGTCACTGGTAAACATCACTCACTCGTCGTTTAACAAATTATAGAAAACGTTTAAATTTTTAACTTTAGGAGATTTATCATCATCATCATCCCTATTTACGTTACTTCTCTACTAACGAGAGAGATTAGGCCTTATGTCACCACGCTGACCAAGTGCGTGTTGGTGAATGTCACATGTACTGTCCATCTTAGTAGATTTCATTAATAAAAAATAAAATAAATTTTTATGTTATTTTATGCCTATAGGTAAATATCTAGCAGGCTAGAATGAAGTTCCATAAAACTCTTACAGATAAATATTGTTTATTAAAAACCCTAACACATAACATTACAGATGTTTGAACAACGGGAAGATCAACTTCCGCGAGAAGGAGAAACAGATTCTAGACAATATTCTGGGTCCTGGAAGCTACGACGCTCGCATCAGACCCTCGGGCATCAATGGAACCGGTATGTACAGCACCGCCTCGCTTCCAAGACACTGTAAAAAGCACAGATACAAAATAGTTCGCTAACACGCGGCGAGGAAATCGCGCTGGCCGCCATAAAAAAGTAAAAACAAGAAAAAAACTGTCTATGATGCAAAGATCTCTGTAGATTCGATAAGAAGGGAAAGTTTTCACGATACAAACATAATGTCTTTTTACATAACTGTCATAAAAAAAATATATTTTTACAAATATGTATGATAAACCCAAAAAGCTATTGTATAAATTGAATGTGTTTTAAATTTTTTTAATTATTTTATTATTTGTTGACAAGAATTAAAATTACAAATGAACAATGTTTTCAATTTAATTGTAATCGGTCATGGAGTAAGTTAGTTTGCTTTTATAGATATTGTGTTTATAGGCTTAATATTTTAGTTTTTTTTGTATATATGTATCTATGTTCCCCTATAACACATAAACCAATGAACCGAATTTGATGAAATTTGGTAGATAAACATTAAGACGTCTGGGACTCTATATAGGTAGGCTATTTCAATTCTTACTCCAGTAATGATAAGACGTGGCCCCCATATAAAAAAATTTAACGCGGACGAAGTCGCGGGCACAAATAATTACATGTTTAGGCCAACAATCAACCAATAAGTTTTATAATTCTTTTACTCATTATGTATGTATTTTTAGGTACTCTATTGCTATATAAAATTATACTGTATCTATTAAATGAAGAACTCATGTATCTAATATACCTATAAACTAATGTACCCAAAATGTTTAAACCTGTCTTACCTAACAAGTCAATCATTCGCAATTACATACTCGTAATTTCAGTTTGTTTATATGATTATTTTATAACTTTATCGTAGACAATCTTTTGTTTTCAGTCAGATGTTTCAAATAAACAAAAACATTATTTAAACTAATAATGGCGGAATGCCAAGAATGTCTCTTAATGTCAAACTTAAAAATAACAGTAGCTTCAATATGGTTTCAATAAAAGTATAAAAACGATAGTACAAATACTTTATAGCTTTTTTATTTAACAAATGAAGACATCATTTTGAACGTTACAGCCTCATAAATCATCAATTTCGTTGTTGGTATAGTTTATTAATGTTTACCCTAAATTTAGTAAACATTTACCTCGACGCTTCGTCAATTTATCACAAATATACTCTGTCATGTTAAAGGTTAATATGCCCGTATGCCTATCGCTTATAAAAACAATCTAACTTATATCCTGTTATATTGAACCCTAAGTATATGTTTAGTGGAATATTTTACAGAAAAAGGAAAAACAAAACATTTATATATAGGTAAATATATAAATTCGAGTCCAGGATAGGAAACCGCATCTATTTTAGACGCAAGCATTAGCTCGGCCATTTACACAAAATTATCACTATGCGGTTATCGACAATATTAATCTCAATGGACCAAGAGCCTGTGATGGCCAGACCTTCCTTTAATTCACAAGCGTGAAAATTATTTCATGTGTATGTCTAACATAGGTAAGAATAACCCCCAAACATGAAACCTGGATCGCGGTTCCTTTGGGAGATAACAGGTAAAAGGTTGGTATCTCCCAAAGGAACCGCGATCCAGGTTTCATGTTTGGGGGTTATTCTTACCTATGTTAGACATACACATGAAAGAATTTTCACGCTTGTGAATTAAAGGAAGGTCTGGCCATCACGGGCTCTTAGGTTACAATAAATGTGACATTTTCAGTTAGGTACTCTACGCCGCGCCGTCAATATTTATTGCTTTAAAATCATTAAGTACTACTTTTAATCATAGTACCTAATAAATGAAATTTCATACAGGTCCGGCAGTAGTTAATATAAACTTATTCGTGAGAAACATTTTGACTATCAGCGATATTAAAATGGTTAGTGAATTAGTTTTGATAAGTTGTTTTTGGGATAAAGTAGATTTTGTTAACTTATTCATAATTTAAAAATAGATGTTGTAATAACAATGATACGGCAGTATATAAATATATTTAAAAACAATATATTGGTGTGTAAGTGTAATATAAATCTATTACAAAATGATTTAATAAAAACTGATCGCAATTGTAAATACCAAAGTATCTATTTGAACATAAAAGTATAAAATAAGAATTTTATGAAAAATGTGTAAAATGCTTCGGAAATTGTGTCCACAAAATGTATAAAGCAATGCATTTTATGTTTAATTGTGGCTTAAATATTTCACAAAATTTATGGCCATTATATTTATGGAAATCATTATTTTAACTGCTTTATAATTTCAACTGACTATAATTATAAAACTGCCGTATCCTATGTGTTGCACGGCCTCATTACCACACTGACTTTAACCTTCTTTGTGTCGTTTCTCTATGGTTTATCATTGCCTGGGCGTCTGTCATCATGTTCTATATTGTCTTTGAATTCAAATACCCTTCGGCTTTTATCATTGTTGATAGTTTAAGGTCAGGGTTGTTTAATCAGTTTGTTGTTTATATTATAACTGTATGTTTTCGTAGTTAGTTTCCGCTTGGGCGGGCGGTACGATACCTAAAAGTTTCATTTAGAGTTTTCCAAAACATTGTACGCAAATTGGAACTCGGTATTTAAAATTGGAAATTGGAAAAAAAGATACTTACTATTAAAGTAATTTTCAGTCGCTAGTAGCGGATACATAGAGAGTTGACTAAACTTACTACATGACTAAATTGATAAAAATAAAAAAAGAACGAATTGGCAATGATAAAGGCAAATCAATAACATTTAGTTCTGAAAACATGTCTCACGTGATAAAATAAAATAAAATTGAATTAGAAAGCTGAGAGTCATTAAAAAGTCGATAAAGCAATGTCACGCTATTTCAGTGACAACACTAGTTATATACAAGATACAAAAGCTTTTAAAAATACTGAAATCAGTCATCAGTATCATTTGGTGTAAATAATTTGAAATCAAAAGCTCTACGAAAATAACATAAATCATCTTAAAAATAATAAATACATTAAGTACTTATCAAGTTTTAAAAACCCAATTATTGTAATCGTGAAAAGTTATTATTATAATCAGCTACCATTTATTAAATACCCTTAATAAAACTAAAATGCTTTTTCAAAATTCCGCTGATATTCATTTAAACCTCCGTTAATCCACCGAAAGCCTTATAAAGCTTTTTACTTAAGGAACATTACATTTACTTAGATGTTATCTTGTTGTGGCTTCTGAAACAAATTACTAATATCCGCCGTCACGCACAATCCATTCAGCTACTCCACGGCCCGTGACTCAGCAACCGACACTGAAACTTTAACCCTAGCTAATGGTTTTTTTTCACCGCTACCGAGCCCAATTAAACCCACGTCATGAATTGGTTAACTTTCATCAATTCTAACTCTCGCTATTGTGTCTTTGACAACTATGTTTCCGATTCCAATTACAATATCACTTTTATCCTTTACACTAACACAAATTCCCATCAACAGACCAATTTAAGTTTATTTGCCGATTGTTTTTCGATTCGAATGTTTTATTCTTCATCAATTTATCGTTTGACTTTGTCATTAATGTCAACATCGTCACGTGCAAAATTTTCAGGTTTCCAAGGTGAGCACAAAAACAACACGAGTACATCAATAATTCGAAAAAACGCATCAAAATTATGTTTAGAATTAGATTGTTAGGGTTAGGTTTTAGTAGACCTAATCTGTTATTTATCCGTGATTCTGATTGGTACTTAGATGGGCCTGCGGTAGTGAGCGTCAATATATTTGTCAGGAGTATATCAAAGATCGATGACGTCACAATGGTAAGTGCCGACAGACTAGACCGTTTTCTAGTTTGCGTATGCGTTTAACTTTAACAAAAACAATCGCGGTACTAACAAGTCAAATGAATGGGCAACTCTCTCCTAGTTTGGTCTTGTGGAGCGGATTACCCAGTATGTGTACATCATTTTTATTTAAAATTCTAAAATTTACGTTTGGTGTTGACGACCAAAATCGTTTTTACAGACGCTTACTAACGACTCCCTTCGCGCTGTGATGATGGATTTACTTTCCTATCGGCGCGTTCTTTTCTTCTCTTTTTAAAATGTTTTAAAACCCAGGGATTGCAAGGCTATAAACTGGATTTGTAAACAATTATTGGCAATATCGGTTCTTTTTATTTAAACATTCTCATCACCATGCGGCCGAGTGTAGGCTAGGGATGTGTATTAGTTCCTGTTTCATAGACGTTGTTTTTTCGACGTTAGGTAAAGGCGACGCAGAAACCATAGTTCGTGTCAACATGTATCTGCGGTCGATCAGCGAAATCGACGATTACGATATGGTAAGCACACGCGTCGTGCTTGAGGCCATCACTGTCTTTTATTATAAACCAAGTGATACTCATTATTAAATATAACCTTGTAAAATACTTTGTTTATAATAAAATTGCTATATACAGGATCTCAGATCTCAAAATACGTATTGCACTGTGCTGATATGAAAGCTCTATGTCGTGAATTAAATAATTATGTTTATTTATCACTGATTATTTTGATTCTTTTTATAAATTTTATGCACTTTTCTTTGACTTTTTATTGTAATATATATTTATAAATGTAATTATTTCGATGTTATTTGGTTGAGTTTTTTTAAATGTAACCTCTCTGCGGTGCGGTGCCGCGCAACAGTTAAAAATTTCAATCGTTGTCAAAATTTTGATAGGTTTTTATTACGAAAAGCTTTATTCCATTTTGTTTTAGCATCAATTATAGGGAAGTTTTACGTGTAACCATGGATTTTTATCAACGGACTTTAATCAGTCACAACCGTATAGCAGTCACATAACATACTTGTAATGGTTTGTTTTATTGAAATAATGCAAGAATTTATTTTTAGGTTTGCAGTTAAATTCTTTTTATGTTTGTAACTTATTTAGTTTCGTTCTACGGGCCAGTGCGTGTCGTCACCTTACAACGCAATTTTTAGTGAATATCACTTGTTATCTATCTATGTATTAACCAATTCACTGCCCGATCTCCGAGCTTCCGAAGTGCGTTAGTCGCTGCCACCGAATAATGTATAATCCCGCATTTACAAAATGCTATCTTAAAGCTCGCTTTTACTTGCGAATACTGGTTTATTCAAGATTAACTTAACCTTTAGTTTCATTCAATTAAATTATTTTATTAGGTATTATAATTGATTTGTACCTTTTTGACGTATCAACTTGTACAGTGAAATTTTGTATAAAATACTATAATTTTCATTTGTAACCTGTTTTTTTGATGAATAAATGATTCTATTCTATTCTATTTAGTGGATAGGGAAGAGTTAAGAAAAGAAGTAAGGGATTGTAAAGGTAAGAAAGAGCATCAATTCAAACAGCGATCGCTAATGACAATATCTTATTGGCGTAGCTGCTGGACAATCTATCTGACATCAGGAAGTGTTTGTTGGTCTCAGCTCAGCTCTATGAACTGCCAGTGAATGGTCATTTTCTTGAAGTTGTTGCTAAATATTAAATAGGGCCATTGTTAAAACACCTTTACGAAGAAAATACGACATGTCTTCTCATCACTAAACAGTATAGATACCTAGATATTAAATTAAATGCGATTTAAGGCTGATTAAAGCTTACCTCAAAATGGTCGTAGCAATACCTGTATGCATAATATTTGGCAGAAGATGAATCAGCCCGCGTAACACGAGATACGCAAGAAATTATCCATATTTTTTATAATTTTCTAGCAGTCTGATCCAGTGTTGTAAGGTGACTTCATAGCCCGACTCCGCGCCATAATGTCAGAACCTATCTATTAACTAGAAATACGCCCGATTCACCACCATAAATTAAAAAAAAATACGTTTAGGGGCTGTTATTTTTATTAATTTATTTTATGTTAAGAAACGAGCGAAGCGTCTTGTAAAAACACGGAACAATTGGCACAACTGTAGAAAGCACACAATTGAGCAAACTGAGCAGCTTCGGTATAACCGCGCACAGTATTGTATGTCGACAATACCTGTCTATTGGCTTCGAGCACTAGGATCCACGTCGAGGGTACAAAAAGCCACAGCTTAAGAAACCGTCCGGACCGCGGCCCGCACCTTCCACATCACCATAATTTTATTTATATATCACTTCAATCATGCTTTTTACTTTCATTTGATGCATTAATGAAGATTAAAAACTATTTTGGTCGTATTTACTATTGTATGTCCGTTTATGTGAATTTGTGTTGTGTAAACTTTGGGGTTATCGTGGCGTCCGCACCCGCCTCAGCGCTTGGATGGAGTGTCAGAGTGGGCGCTAGACGTAATGTAGCCTAGGGCTGACCGTGTGCATGAAGGTAACAAGCGCTCCTTCGACGAGTGCGCTCCACGGTGAGTTGGTATACGCTTCGCTTCGACCGCATGACGCTTTCGATGTATCATTCAAATGTAGCTTTTGGATCGTGTCATTAACTATCTTATGAATAAAAGGGCTTGGCTCGACTCCAGCTTCGCCTACAACATTTGGATTGGAATTGTTGCGTCCATCAAAACCACTATCTAATATTAATACTGTCGTAATTTATTACAGTTTGGTCTTGTTTTTGTAGAATCTGAGATATGATTTGTTTGTTGGTTTGAAACAAGAATACTCCAACTTCTGGTTTCCTGCGCTAGCTTCAGCGGCTTTTGTATTTGATACAATTTGATAATAACACTTTCATCATGACAACATTTTGCACTAATTAGATAGCAATTAATTACAATCAGATTCTACAGTTCTAATTGATCCAAAAGTTGACGTTTCTCTTGCATGTTTGTCATTAGCTAGGTGCTGTAAGACCCCTCGCTAACTACAGACTTTCTATCGGCCGATATTTTGGTCGGGTTGGGCTGTTAGCGCGCACACTACCCCAACTAAACAGTTGGGTTGGTGGTGAGTGCGCAAACTAGGCAACAGTCGGCCGACGATATTCAGTTTTTAAGCTACCGTTGAAGAGAGCTGTCGCATAATGGAAGTTTCTCGTAGTAAAATATTGTCCAGAAATATTATAATTGCTCTCATACAACGGAGGAGAAAAATCAAGAAGAGAGTCCGAGAGTATTGGGTGCATCCCATCTACAGTACTAGATTATTAAATGGAAAATTTTACACGATGCATTCAAAATTACTAGATTACCCGAAAATTAAAATTAGATTACGTTTCTACAACCAGCGATTGAGTAGAATTGGACAAAATGAAAGAATGCACGACCTTCCGGCTCCAAAACTCGGAGCGAAGTGAACCATCGGCCGACTAAACAATCGGTCAGTGTGCGCGCTTGCAAGGAGCTCCATACTAATATAGCAGTCGGCCGATAGTTTGATCATCGTTCAGTTTGAACGCAGTTGAGTAGCCTATCAAACTTATTTATCGGCCGATACCAAATCGTTGTAGTATGCGGACTTGCATACATCTTCATACTGATTATAAGCCCGACCAAACTATCGTCCGATAGAAAGTCTGTAGTTAGCGAGGGGTCTAAATGTGAGTTTAATTCATTTGACTTGGCGTTGTTCGAAGGTTTTTTGTGCTAAAGCAAGATCACTGTCAAGAGAACCTTCGACATCGCTTCTCTCCTGCGATTTACTTAGAACTGATGTATTTGTGTCAATATGGCAGAGAGGCCGAGCATAGGGCCATTGATGGAATTGTTTTTGAAGGAGAGTTCATCATCATCATAGTCACGTGAAGTTTTGAAAACTAGGAACAGGATAGCAAGTCGAACACAAGCATAGATTAGTTTGGCTTTGATGTAGACATAAATTTCACCACCACCGCAATCACTTTTTGAAAGCCACCGATGAGACGGTAAGTATTATTAAGTTTCATCAATGGCCTTGTGAAATGAAACTGATACTTTTACCGCATTTGCTTGTAAATATAACAAATTGTAAATAATGAAATCACGTTTGATACGAAATTCACAGCTTACTGTATATTGGCACAAATGGATAGACACAATAAGCTTTTATCGAAAGCATTTAAAATGAGTAAAATTAAATTTAATAAAAAGCTTTTCAATCACAGCTTAAAAGCTACAGAATTCAATAGTTTGGAAATGATAGATTCGATTGAGCAATGAAATCATTGAAAATTTGATTAATTCGAGCCGGTCAACTTTTCAATGATGATGATGTCGTAATGAACATTTATTAAATTGGTAAAATGTTTTCAGGAATACTCTGTACAGTTGACGTTCAGAGAACAATGGTTAGATGAGAGGCTGAAATTCAATAACTTGGGAGGTAAGTTTCATTGTTGCACAAATACTTAAAATTTCTAACATTTTGCAAGATTTTCTTTGCTTAAAACTTTTGACAAACATCCAACATCCATCTTGTGAATTTATGTCCATTTTTAATAGCTTCTAACACAAAAAAAAAATTAATGCAGTTAAAATACTCCACGAAATTTAACATTGCGCGTGGGAACAAATCTTTACAAACGATCTGATATTTTTCTAAGTGTTCTATTGGTTTTCTGTGTATAACGTAAAGTAAAGTAAAAATTTGTTTATTTGACATACGAGTAAAAGTAGTTTACAGAAAAATATAGCGATCCATAGTAAAACACTTTTTTGTACTATTTTCCAATAAATATTTCAGATACTAGTTTACAATAGCAGCATGATTAGCTTAGGGAATGTTACTGTGAAAATACGCAACAATGTTATTTTCTTATTCCAGGTCGTCTCAAATACCTGACTCTGACTGACGCCAACCGGGTCTGGATGCCAGATCTGTTCTTCTCCAATGAGAAGGAGGGTCACTTCCACAACATCATCATGCCCAACGTGTACATCCGGATCTTTCCGAACGGCAATGTGCTGTACAGCATCCGGATCTCTCTGACGCTCTCTTGCCCTATGAACCTCAAGCTGTACCCGTTGGACAAACAGACGTGCTCGCTGAGAATGGCTAGCTGTAAGTATTTATCCATCATACCAATATAATATGACCTCTGTCATGTGCGACGCAAGTTGCGGGTTCGATTCCCGCCTCGGGACATTTTTTTTTAAATATTTATATTATTCTTCTACTAGCGAACTGCCTCTTTCACCTCGGATACCTAATTAAATTTTCTTCTCAAATTTGAAACATACGGACTATTCGACAACGGCAGCTAGGTACTTTGTTTACTATGTACTGCTTTTACAATAGTGCAACAGATACTACAGCTTAAAACACTTTATATATTTTTTTCAAATCTTTAAATTGATGAATGATAGCTTATATACAAACGGTGTTCTCAAGAACATTTGTGACTCACTCTTAGCTTTGATCTACTAATGATTGTAAGAACGAGGCCACTAGTTAGTAGGTATTCTATTTTAACTCCCATTACCTTTACCTACGATAACAAATGATTTGTAGGAGCCATGCCAAATGATTGCTAAGTGTTGCAAACTATTTACAGATAATGTATTATCATAACCTTCCTAGATATTGTTCTTTATGATATCATTAGAGTTCACGATATTAACAAACTCATTTATTGAATTGAACATATAGCTCTTACTAGTAATACAGTAGGTACATAATTGGTACATACATCTAAAATTGTGTTTCCGATCGGTCTTAATTTGAAAACTTTTTGCTCCTACAGATTATTTACTTCTCACATCTTTTATTTCCAATATTTTAGATTTCGATGGTTGCTGATTTACTTACGTGTTTCGCAGATGGCTGGACGACGGACGATCTCGTGTTCCTTTGGAAGGAAGGGGACCCAGTCCAGGTTGTCAAGAACCTGCACCTTCCACGCTTTACCCTAGAAAAGTTCCTTACAGACTACTGTAACAGCAAGACCAACACAGGTAATCATCTTAACTATCTCTTTTTTACTTAAGTGAGGCTCTGGATTGTAGTTTCTGGTTTAACCAAGTAGTAGATTAGAATTCCTAAGCTGACCCTTAATATTAGTAACAAGATTAACCTTAGCTGTATTACTGGAAATTGCAGTGTCAAATTCGATCACCTCGATTTTGGCATCGGTACTGCCAATCCCCTCTAAAAAGGGCCCTAAGTTAACCAAACTTCTATCTTCGGCAATAGAAGACTTATCCTAAAACTAACCCCCCGATTCGGCCCTATAAGTTATAATATAATTCGCATTCCAGGCGAATACAGCTGTCTAAAGGTAGACTTGCTGTTCAAGCGCGAGTTCAGCTACTACCTAATCCAGATCTACATCCCGTGCTGTATGCTCGTCATCGTTTCCTGGGTCTCCTTCTGGCTCGACCAGGGGGCCGTTCCTGCCAGAGTCTCACTTGGTAAGAAATATTCCAGGTGAATACAGCTGCCTGAAGGTAGACCTGCTGTTCAAGCGGCAGTTCAGCTACTACCTACTGCAGATCTACATCCCGTGCTGTATGCTCGTCATCGTCTCCTGGTTCTCCTTCTGGTTGGACCAGTCGGCGGTTCCTGCCAGGGTTCTGTTGGGTATGGGTAGCTAGAGCTAACTCTTTTAGATCACATCTATTTTTGTCACGAATGCTTCTGCCGTAGTTTGGAATGCGTTGAAGATACTCCCTCGGAGGAGGGTTAGGCTGGTAAATGGTTCATCAGTTCTGTAAAGTTCTTCGCTGACTGACTACTACTTGCCATTATGATATTATTTAGATATTTATTTGTATGCTGTTACTTATTACTTTTTCCTTTAGTATTTGTTCTGATAAATTCATTTATATACAATTTGAATTATTATTAATGTAATTATTCAATCATGCGTGGTCATTTTGTTATCTATTAAATCAATTTTACATAAATTCTTATTATTTTCTTGATTTGATTGCACGCACGTCCTTACCGATTTACGCACAACTGTTTTTTCTGTTAGAATGAGCAACTTTAGCGATACAACTACAGTTTATGCTTTCTACAGCGCTACGGGGGAGTTATGGTGCTTTGGCAAAAGCTTATCACTGAATCGTGATACCTACAACGCTGAAAATATCACTAAGCACCACACTACAAACTTGCCCAAAATCTATATTACCGACATTCTTGCATATACAATGAACTCAAAAACTTACCACTCTGAATACATGTCTGCATATTGTTCTGTGACCGCAACCTATCACTTCAAGCTAAATGCCTGATGCAAAGCTAATTTGCTAGACTCTCTAGCTTTACTTTTCTTGAACTCAACCAATTTGTATTTGGTAGGTGTGACGACGTTGCTGACGATGGCCACTCAGTCATCCGGCATCAACGCGTCGCTTCCACCCGTCTCCTACACCAAGGCGATTGACGTCTGGACCGGAGTATGTCTCACATTCGTCTTCGGGGCACTACTTGAGTTTGCCCTGGTGAACTATGCGTCTCGCTCTGACATGCACCGGGAGAATATGAAGAAAGCGAGACGGGAGATGGAAGCCGCAAATTTAGACGCTGCATCTGATTTGCTAGACACCGATAGTAATGCTACTTTCGCAATGGTAAGTGTCGCGCCATTAATTGTATCATAATGTTTACCTTATTTATTGGCTTTGATTTTAGTATTATCAGCTTTAATGGTTAAATAACCAAATTTCTTGTTTGCTGTTTATAAACTTTAGTTGCAATACGATAGTTTTGAATATTCAGACACCACTCCCCAGAAAGTAAAACCATAGTTTAGCAAGAACGAACCAGTGCAGGTGTGTTAAAGAATCGAAAATTAAAGTCAATAAACGGGTATTAATTTGGGTGTAATTGGCGTTGTTGTGTTTCCACCCTGATTGGTGCCACACCTGACAGAAACCCCTCGTGCGCGGCGAGCAGGCCGGGCTGCGCCAATGCGAGGTGATCATGAAGCCCCCTCGCAAGAACTGCTGCACACTGTGGATGTCGAAATTCCCCACTCGCTCTAAGCGGATAGACGTCATATCTCGCATCACCTTCCCCTTCGTATTTGCGATTTTCAATATCGCTTACTGGTGAGTGATTTCGTAATTGTTATTGGTGTTACTCTTAAGATGCGTCAGTGCGAGGTGCAGGCGCCGAAGAGGAAGAGCAAGTGTCGCATGTGGCTGTCTAAGTTCCCCACGCGGTCCAAGCGCATCGACGTCATCTCCAGGATCGCCTTTCCCCTGGTCTTCGCCGTCTTCAACTGCTGCTACTGGTGAGTCAGACAGATCTATGAATACTCTACGTCTAGAGGTAGCTCTCAGAACCACATAGTGAGCTGAAATTACCAGTCCGCTGATGATATTGTTTAACGAGAGATTCATCTGTTTCTAAAGCTATTTGGAAATAAATAGTTGTCTTTATTAGCTTTTTGGTGATATTGATTGTATTTTATTTTACTCGTAATATCTGATTGAAACATTACTTTAATTGAAGTAAAACGGCATGAGAGCTTTCTAAATTGAAATTATTATGAGCTTCTCATTGGTCATGAAGAAAACTGCCTATCTATCAATTTATCTTTTAGTGTAATTTCGTTACATTAAAATATTTAATTTTTCATTAAACGTTTACGAATATAATTATCATGTTCACCCTCTCTATATTGATGTACGAATATATTGATGGAGATATAATATTTTTTTAGTTAGATTATTTACGTATGGGTGTGATCGTAAGTATTATAATTGTTATAAAGTATTCTAGCGCTTTATTTGTTGTACCTACTGGTAGTTTTGAATAAATATACTGCTTTTAAATAACTGCTTTAGTTCTAACAAGTTACTATTTTGTACCAAAAATAAGAACACTTGAACATGAAACGGGTAACATACCTATTTTATATTCAAATATTGTTTAAACTCTAACTTGATAGTATAACAAGTTATAAGCACACTTGTTATATTAGCAAGTAACAGATAGTCTGACGATAAATAATGTGATTTTCTTATTCACTGATTATTAAATATTATAAAATGTTTAAGTATAATATAAGCTTACTAGTAAACCTTGTTTAAAATCAACATTTAAAATTATAGACCTTTATTTCAAGAATAACCTATGGGCCCTGAGATGATGATTTGAAAAAGTACTAGCATTGTCTAAGTGTTCTAAAAGCACTTGTTTCTTGTCTGTTTTTCTAATTGATAATTTTTCGTAGGATTATTAAATATCTAGTTCGCACATAGAGTACAAACTCCACTTAGTTTGGGAAACACATAGATAAAATACACACTGTATTGACTGCTAATGCATACTGCTTCCTTGTTTATAGAATCATTATAAATCACTAATGAAAATAGCCTGGACTTTCTAGATATATTGTAGATATTTAGTTACTGTAAAAGTTATTTATGTCCTTAAACTAAAAAATCAACAATATATGAAATATGTAGAATATAGATATTTAGTTTTGATAAAGAATATTAAACTGATTGATTTAATCTCTTGCTAAGAAATAGCGTTAGAAATTTTACGACGTATGTACGATGTTAGACATTGGCAGTCATATAATATAGAGTAATTATTCACACATATGGTTTGGTGGTATTTTTGTGTCTACGGTTTAGGGCTAGATGACGCAGTGATCCCTTTTGGATACCCTGGAGGATCCAGCACAGGGGATCTAAAACAATTCGAATAGTCTAATTCTTTTTTTGAATGCAGGTCAACGTACTTGATCCGTGACGCGGAAGACAACAAGTGATTTGACGCCTCCGCGACGTCGGGCGACTCAGCGCGCATCATTGCAGCCATTGTCGTGCCTTATGCGCTGTTCTTTGTCACCTACCTCGCCTGCCTCCGCGGAAACCCCTCCCTCCCCTCGCTGTACCGCCGGTTCTCACGCAGGGGCACTAGCTCTGCCCCTGTCTGATGCAAGACCTCCTTCTCTGACTTTATCTTCCGTCTCGCTCTTTACGACCTAACTTAACTTATAAACGGGTGAAAGTTAGTATGATCCTTGCTACTTAGACCTGGATATGAAGATCTAACTAACTCTACCCCTTTACTTTCGCAGTCTAGCTCCTAAAAAGTTACTTCTTTGACCTGACTATTACAAACTCACTGGATTTGCCTCAATAGTGTGTCACTTTAAGACCTTCTTCAAGACATACTACGTATATAATATACGTACCTCTTCTTCTTCGGATCAATCGTAAAATGGGCGCTTCTCCAGTTTGCTCTTACATGACTTTGTACCGTACTTTGAAACAATGCGCAAATCTCTCTCCAACTGCTCTACTTTGCAAAAGTGATAAAGGCTACCTAAAATGGGTTCGTTTTATACAGGAAGTGATCGTATGAGTTTATAAATGCCAAAACTTTGAAAAGCAGGCCTGTATAATCATTACTTTGATTTCAAGTACACGCTCTTTTAGAGCGCTAAAGCAATGACATGGTTTGGAAAAAACAGTTTCTTGGAAAGAATAAAATATTAATGGCATAATATGAGTAAATAGTTTAACCTGTCGAGATAACCAATGATATTTATAACATTCTAGAGTTTTATATTTTTAAACGAAAATGACTTTGGAGATCTTGCGTCAGTGATAATGTCAACTGAGTGACTTCTATTTTCGAATTCAATGACAAAAGTGAAAAGAAAATTAGCGTAATACAATTTATGCCTATAAATTCCGAATGCAGCGGATTCATGGGGAACGAATGACATTAAAGAGTGAATATACAATTTACACTTTTTTTATAAATAATGTATAATGCACTGAGTGAACGAACAGCTCAAAATTGACTTTGTACATATGATACTGTTTTACTCCCACATAGGCATAGGCCAATCACTTTCTAACCTTTTGTCTCACCTTAAGCGCACGCCAAAAGAAAACTGTCACAGATGCTTTTCAAATATCTCAAAATCCAAAAAATATATTCTCTAGTTTTAGTTTTTTTGCTTACATTCCTGTTCAATTTAAAGTGCAGACAATGGATTGTAATGATTATAAATATGAATATAGAACAAGTTATTCGATGTTTTAGACCATAATATATTATGTATTTCGATCACAAATATATTCAATATGATATCCACTAAATGTATATGTTGTACCTTAGTTATTCTGAATGTTGTCTGTCACTTAAAATTATGCATAGTAATATTCATTGATGTCGTGTCAATATAAATCTGTGGAATAGGGTATATAATTTTATAAACTTACGAGTTCTGATGATGTAATATCTAAATTTTTACTATCATATAAATTTGGCTTCCTTGTAACTAACCGAAATATGTTTTAAATAAGTTTCTTGTCTTAGCAAAGATATATTTTGAGTATGACTTCAATTTTCTAGATATAATTTAGTTTTAGTATCACTTCTCGTTAAAGAAGGCCTAGAAATAGTAGGAACCATTTTGGATTACATCACTTGTCTATGAGACAGAAGGAATTTAAAACTACCAAATAATCACTGTCTAGTTATAGATAATATTATAATAACGATAACCGTAGTTTATATAACCGTCATATTTTGATGACGAGTGATAATATTAATGTCGTGTACATATTAAGTGTAATTTCTATAATTTAGCTTCTATATAAAGTAAATTGATGTATATAATTGGGATTAGGTACTAAACAGTATTATATATTTTGTTGCTGTTAAGAGTATGTATAATTAAAAATTGTAGTCAATTAAGTTTATATACCATTCGTTTGAAGTTAGGTAGTATTATTGAATAATTTTCGCTGGTTATTTTTACTATACTAGCTAGCTACACATACCTACAATATAAATATTTCCAAGTAATTCATAGATAACTATTCATATAGACTAACATTATTTAATTCAAATTAATCAACCAAAGTAATTGTAATAGAGGTCACTAAAATAAATAATGTCTTTGATGTGCCTGGAGAGTTGCATACCTTATGAAACAATTAATAGAAAAACGCTTACTCAAAACTAAATCAATAGCTAATTGGAAAACACTTACTCTATAACTAAATCAATAACAAAACTTAGTAACCTACTCCTTTGCGAAGTATGAAAATAAATGTTTAGCAAATATTTGACTATATTAAGGTATGTAACTATCCATTTTATTGTATCAGTATGGATGTCTGTAACATGATTATCACTAAAGCTGTGTTCTGTATCAATTCCCTACTGTAGTGATATTTATCCTATTATCCATTGATTTTTCCTATTATCAATTTAACTTTTAAGCTGGATAAGATTAGATCTGTAAATCAATTATCAATGATCAATTTTGTTTGTCTGTATTATTGGAATTTAAGTGTTTGCAAAATAACCTACAATATCAGTTAACAAGTGACTGACGCACTATACAAAATTGAAATAATTTGAATTATATTTTTTGTTAATTTCTAAGAAACAATTGGATAGTATACCATCGGCTGTCCGCTAATTAAATACCTAGTGTTTTTTGTGAAATTTTGGCTCCAATATTAGAGACACCAGCTTAAAAGATTTCAATAACATGTGCAATATTTCTTTGTGAAGTAATCATCACCAAAATTTTTAATTCTTTTCTATTCTCGCTCAGTTGTCTCTCCGTCCCTGATTTCAAACTTTTAGGTTGTCAATCAATAAAGAGTTTAGTACTTAAATCAATATACTTATAAGTATTGTTATGCGATATGTAGAATTAAAATCAACAAGTTTGGCAAGGTTACACCTTTAATTCATGAGCCGTTGGCTTAGTGAGAGTACACTCGACTTTCATTTCCACGGTCCCGCCGCGAACCTCTGGATTTACCTTCTTGAAACTTTATGTGCGTTTTAAAATCACGTACTCTAACAGTGAGGCAAATATCGTAAGGAAACCGGCATATTTTGAGAACTTTAAAAAAGTTTGGAGGACCAACCCGCACTAGGCCAGCTGAATTAATGCTCTTCAAGAAAGTCCCTGTGTCCCAGCCATGGGATCATAATGGGTTGATTATGACACCTTTCATGCAAAGATCTTTAAACGTGTGCACTTAAAAATGTAACGCTATTAAAAATTACCTTGTCACCTTAATTTTTCATTAGTTCTTACATATGGCATAACGAGTATTCGTAACTTCTTAAAAGGTGTTCTTGGCTGTGATGGCAATGACAAATCCTACTTAGTGAAATAACTGAAAATATCATGTTTTATAATGAAAATCATCACATTTTATTGTATAACATTTAATACAGTGCCCACAGGATTGATTGTGTTCATTCCTATGCGGCACTTTATGTTTTAATATTTTGATAAAATCTTGTTAAACCAGGACTATCAATAATATTTAAGATATTTATTTTACCCTATTTAAGTTTTGTAATGTAATACATAAGTTATCTTTTTAATAAACGTATGCTCATCTGAATTATTGTTTTTATTATATACCTATTTAAGGTGATTAACATTTATTCATTTAATTATACATTAAACAAAAGTAATTAATATCGATGGTTAACGGCCAAAAAGGGCTAACCGCCATTTTTTGCGTAATCGACTTATATATATGGTTGGAATCGGCTTTTTTTTCTGCATCGTTTGGTCCTAGTATCGTGGCTTTACGAAATACTTTTTGGCGCTTAGGCAGTTTGTAAATTAAGGTCCTAAGCCTGATTTCTTCGTCGTAAACGACACATAATTTTAGTGTCTTTTTTATTTTGGTGGTTATAAGAAAAGTTGAATCTGGAAAATGACACTTAAGCTATTTTGGCATAAAATAAAAATTACTATTTTGGGCGTTAACCTGTTTGGGCTAGATTTTTTTTTTTCTAAAATTCTGGTTGGGATATTTTGTCCGTTTCTTAAAAAATCATAATCGTCGTTTAGTATGTTTAGGCTGCATTTCCAAGACTTTATTTGGCGCTTAGCCTTTTTTTTCCTGTCACTGTTCAAATTCTATGAGGAGCTTAACACAAATTGTCCTAGTGACTCTCACCAAACATATTGTCGCTTATCCTGTTTTTACCTCCCGATTTGCAAACGAATTTGGTGGTTAGATAATAAGGTAAAACATAAAAATTCCACTTACGCTAATTTCTTGTTACGACATTTGTCAGTTACCTTGTGCAGCATAATACTAAAACGTCGGTTACCCTTTTCGTGTGTTCAAAACACCGACAAGTTACGAACCGACAGTGAACTTTAGTGCGTAGGCGACTGCGGTACAAGCGCCGCGCATGCACACGAGCCATTTTGGCGCGCAAAGTTTGGTGAGTGCTAGAACTACAACTTATAAGGTTTTGTTTACAATAATAATAAATAATAGTTCATAGAATGGCATCCAAACAGTTTAAATACTGGATTGGTAAGTATAGGTAAACACACAATTATGGTTAGTGTCTTTGTTACTTATAATAATAATTATTAATAACATTTATGTTTCAGGAAGTCATGGCCCAAAAACAGCGGGCATGTGATATCATTAGAAAAGCATTGCGCTTTTCAAAAATAAACTTACGGGAAAACTCAGACGAGGTAAGAATAAAAATAATGATACCTACCTACTTCAATTGCACATTCATAAATCTTCAAGTAAAATTAAGCGTGTCCAGCCATGGGATGTCTAACATCCCACGGTTGAGCACCCTTCATTATACTTTAACTACACTGTTCTTGCTGTTTCTGTTTTTGTTGAAAAAAGGCGGGTTCGAGTCCTTCCGTGGGTTGTGGAAATTTCGTACTTTTATAAAACTGCTGCGCCCGCGGCTTTGCATGCGTTGTTCCTAAGGAAACGTTTAAAGGTGATTTTAATCCCGCAGGAACTGATTTATGGGATAAAAATTAGGTAGCTTATGTTTTCATGGTAGGTAACAAACATCCATACCTATTATTCGCTACCTATTATAAAAAGTGTGATATAATATTTTAAAATAAGTACCTAGTTTAAATTTGACAATAAGAAGTTTTTAACTAAATACTTTTTTCTTTTTAGGAAATAAATCATCGCAATAGAATTAATAGAAACATTAATTTCATCATGCTCTGTTCCTGATCAAGCAGTCGACGAAGAACAGATTACTCACGAAGGATTTTATATAATTATTAAGATTTAAAAACTAACAGTAGTGTTGTTGAAACTATTACCTAGTTCAAAGTAAAGTGATTTTTGTGTCATTTTTTATTAAAATTAAGACTGCTGATTGAGTATAAAAAGTTTTTATTCTCTGAAATGAAGTTACGAGTTACTTTTCTGTAATTTAAAATACTGAAAGACACAGTGTTTCGTCGTTTACAAAAAAACCGAATGTTTCTTTCAAGAATTTTTACTTAGTATCAATTTCTCGCCCGTCTTTCAAAATTCAATAACCAGTTATACCATAATTGCCCCTACTTCCTGTTATAAAAAGTCGGTTAAGCTGATTTTCTTCGACTTAAATAATACGAAAAGAACTGTTAAATCATTTAGGCTGGAAGTAAATGAATAAGAGTTTTTCATTTAAGACGTTCTGGCTGTTTGTAAAATCAGGACCATTTAGGGGTAAGCGACCGTAAAGGGTGTTTACAGGACGAATTATTACAAATTAATAATGCCATTTTGTAGAGTGACAATCAAAAGCTAAGTAGTTAAATTTTCAAGGTTTCGGAAGCTTAAACAGAATTTTAATGATTTTTTTTCGTATATTTTCAACTTCAATCCTCTCTACTGTAAAGTTTGTTACATGTCGGTTAGCCTTTTTTGGCCGTTATCCATCGATATATAGGCAGTTATAATTTTTTTTATATATTTTATTAGAACGCTGGCGGTATGGCCACGTTGAATGAAAATGCTAATTCATTGTCCAAAATAAGCGCTAGTATTTCTATCATCGGACTCAACTAGAAGCAAAAAATAATACATATTTTAATCTTTTTTATTTAGTCATTATTATGTATTACTCGGCTTATAAATGTTGTTTCACATTTAACTCATATACATATTTACGTAGTCTATTTTCATTAATCAGCTTAGAGAAATGAGAGACGTAACAAATAGTTTTAATTCAGAACTACATTTTTCTTAAATCTATACTTAAGCTATACCTTGACAAAACAGGAACTTAAATTAAAAAAAATACTCAGCGTAAAC
The DNA here is from genome assembly GCA_963691955.1 of Chloroclystis v-ata. Taxonomy (NCBI): domain Eukaryota; kingdom Metazoa; phylum Arthropoda; class Insecta; order Lepidoptera; family Geometridae; genus Chloroclystis; species Chloroclystis v-ata. Next base: position 10,203,342 of record OY829904.1, on the reverse strand, counting down.
TCGTTAATAAATTTATTTTAACACCCTACCATTATGCATTATTTTACTATTTATTTAAATATAAGTATACAAATAAACATTGTTTCAAAGTAAAGCAAAGAAAAAGTAGATTTAATTATATAGCGTGTTTAAGTTTCTTTGTTTTATTCTATTTTGTATTAGTTGTAGGTTTATGTATTTTATATATTAATTCTAATTCTAACGCCACCGTCCAGTTATATTCTGCAGTTTTTCTTTCCATCCTCAGGTTGTCTGGAAGAAATTGCTTTAAGCAATAAGACCGCCCATTACACATACATTTTTGTAGTTTTAAGTTTTTTATGTAAATATTTTTTTTATTGGTGTGTAATAAAGAGTTATCTTATCTTATCTTATAGATATAAATAATAGATACTTTTTATACACTTTCAAAATATATGTACCTATTATCAGACTGTTCCTACGTTTGCCTGTAAGGACCGTTTGTTAGAGAGCACGCGCATTCAATGCAGAAAATGCATGTATTTAAGTTTATGAGGTGCAGCGTGATATTTGGAACATTATAATGTTAATTATTAAGAACATTTCAGCTCAAGCGAACTGAATGTGCCACTTCTAGATAACCAAGACACCATCCAATGATGGATGAATTTAATTTATAAAACAAATGATTAGGGACTGTTTTATAATTTAAACAAGCCAAGCCAAATTTCTCTTATTTTTGTATGTAAGTATGACACTTCCATTAATCACGTGAGGCTCAAAAGGTACGGAAAACATCACGAAACATCACGAGGGGGGAGGGGGGTCTCGTTAGACATCACGTGTATTAATTTTATTTATTTTTTGTTATAAAGCGCTATTTCTGAATCGAAATTTAGAACGGCGCGAAAATTGGCGCGATTGACTCGCCCGCCCTATATTTTTTTATTCATTGTATGTCTAAGATTTATGCAACATTTTTATGACTATGACCAGACGGTGACCATGATAACCGCTGTTATTAAGATCTAGTTCTTGCTTTAAAACAAACATCCAGCCCTGTTCGTTTATAAGCAAAAACGTTTAGTCAAAAGAATAGAGGATTTAGAATGTGAACGCGAATGCTGATGGTCTTGTTTGATATATAATGTTAAATAAATAATGTAACGGATTTTAAGAAAAATAGTAAATTACGTATTTTGAAGTGTTTACAATACAAATGATATGTTTAATGAACGATGATAAGTGTAATTGATTCATTGTTCACGTCTATGTAGGTGGTATGGTGTTTGATTGTCTGTATATCAGTTTTTTCCATCCATTTGGCACGCTAGGAACTTCTCTGCTTCTCTCTGAAACGAAAGCACCCATTTATGAAAAAATGCTGGCAATTCAACACGTTTGATAATTGGCGATTATGTTAAATGTATCCATAATTAATATACATAAAAACGTATGATTTATTTAATATTATTCGATAACTCAGAACTTAAGAACCGAAAACTATGTCGTTCCATTTTAAAGCTGTTTCTCCCCATGTGGTCACATTTTAATTTGATCTAGATCTGGCAATAGCATCAATGTTAACATTCATATAGTTTGAAGTCGATTTTTATCGTAACACTATTATTCTATCTATGTTATTGTAAGATTAGTGGATAAGAATAGTTTACCTGTATAATCTTGTAGATGGCGTAGATGCTCTCCTCGGTGGCACAGCCGTCTCCTTCCGGTGGGCCTCTGGACCTCTTTCCGTTTCCCCAGCCTGAACTAAAAAATAACATGGCATGTGAGCAACATGGCTAAAATGTCCAAGACACTAACACCCATATTCTTAGTCGTTTCCTTATAATATTCCTTCACTCAACCTCGGCCAAGGAGACTTGGAGTATACCTTAAGAATAACCTTGAAATCGGTATTCTTAGACACAAAGCTAAGGTTTGGAGTGGTTCCTCGACTCGAGTACACTTGATGTACGCTCGAGTGAAGGAAAGGTGTGAAGTCATTTTTTCAAGGAAAATTTATTGCCTATAGGTTGGCCAACAAGGAAAAAATGTCAGATTGTCCGTCAAACTTTTGACATTGACAGTTTACCGACGCCAAAGCACTACTGTTTTTGTTTACACGAGCCACGAAATAAGAAGTAGAAGTTGTACTTAGATCGCATACAAACAAGTTTCGCTCGCATAACGTCGCGTTGTGGTGTTTGTATTCACAGTATGTCTCGTCCAAAGAGAAAATAATCACTACGTTATAAGAGACGGCACTCAAATTTTCTCTCTTGAGGAAAAAAAGTGTTTGCAGGAGTTAATTGTAAAATATAAATTAAATTCTACGGCCACAATTACCGCAGGAAATGGAAATCCTGGAGCCAAAAGAACTGCGTGGGCACAGCTTACCATAGAATACATTACAACTCCATTGAGTCAAATTACAAAGTAAGTTCTATTGATATGCATTTTATATAGGATGGTTATGGGTAAGTACCCAAGACAAGTTTCTTGTACGACACCGTTTGAGACAAATGCCAAGATACTACCAAAGTAAAAAATCAAAATGCCAAGTCCTACCTATTTTCTGATAATAAATGCTAGCCCAGAGTCAGTAGAAATATAATTGTGTGATTTGTACATATACATAATATACAGGTACTTACCTACTAAAATACTAACCATCTTTTTAGAGAACTGAATGTCAGCTAAAAGAATGCTTCGACAAAATGAAAACCAGGAGGAAGACCGAGTTATTAACTCAAAAGAGGGCCCGTATGCGTTAAAAGTCCAGAACCTGGTATATCGACCAGCCAGGACTCCATGTTGATTGATACCGATGTACTTGCGGAGATCACAGACATAGAGCTGGTACAGACCATTGACAGTGATAATGTAAATGTGCCTTTACCTGAAGATGCGGAGTATGTTGTTATTGTGCCCCAAGAGACTTCAGGTATTGTATAATTTTGTATTAAAATTAATTTCATGAATTTATCCTTGGGTAGATAATGGTAAATCTGCTTGCAAACTACAAAGTTATTTTAAAAGAATAAGCATAAATAATAATAAACACTAGATAACCCTGGAGGTTTTACCTAAATAATTAATTAATTAAGGATAAAAGTAGCATTACATGATTAATATTTTTGGAGTTGAACATTATATAAATATTATATCTATCACCAGGTACAAGTCAATCTTGTTATATAAAAAAATATATCTTTTGCCTATTCCTTTCCTATTAACCATAATGTGATTTGTGTAAAACTGTCGGACCATAAAATATTGTTGTAATATAAATAATTATGTTTTTTAGGACCAAGAAATATTAGGGTGCAAGTCATCCAAGAAGAATTAAGGAGAATTCTCCCTGCGGGAGGAAACTTATAAAAGGGCACAAGAGAGAGAAAACGAGCTGCATCTCATAAAAGTTGCAGAGAGGAAGTTGATGTTGAAAACTGCAGAAGAAAATTATAAAAAGGCATGCCTGGAGCGAGAACTTGTTCAAATTAAATGAATTTAAATAATAATATTTGTTTTTTTTATTCAATGCTATAATCAGGATCATTTTATCTGTAGAAAATTACAATATTTTTAGGCTATTTTGCATACAAATTAAATGGGAAACTAACCATTTTTCTGATTTGTTTTATATCCTTGAACAGGAACAAATAAAAATCATGTCCATAGAATCATAATTTATTATCATTTATTAATAACTAATATTTAACTAAAATGTCTGCCTATAAAGGCGGCTCTTATTAGGCTGCCCCTTTCATTTTCGGGAACTGGTGCTACAGGAACATCCACTTCCTCATAATTCCTCATAATTCAGGCGTTCTATGGTGTTTCTAGTCCGAATATGAGCTCGGTTGTATTCTTCATTACTGAAGAACTCCAAAGGGTTTGAAGCGTCGCGTAAATATCTTCGGGTAATCCTAGAGTATGGATTGTCATCCAAATAATCTAAAAACTCTTCAAAGTCCATATTTATCGAAAAAATCAAACAAATAAACAAGCGTTGATCGTCTTGGATGGTCTTCCTCGAGTTTCAAGGTTGGTAATGAGGTACCTTACGTTTGACAGTTTCCACTTTACCTCGAACTCGAGGTGCGCCGAAAAGAACCTCGAGTGGAGGACGTTTTTGCAACTGAGAATACGAATTTGCTCAAGTAAGGTTGATTCGAGTCGAGAAAATCTGGAGGACACGACTAAGAATATGGGTGTAAAAGGCCCTATAGATCTATTCCTATCAGAGTTCCGACTCAGTTTCATTCTTCATCTATCTATCTAGATCAAGCTAGATTATTGAAATTTCCCTCAAAAACCTCTTTATCTAAACCTACGTAACACTGTGGTTAAATTGTTTGGTAATACTAGAGGGTGCATTGTCGATCATAACAATCACGAGAATTATTGAGCTTAATTTGAAATCCATTAAGTTTTATTTGATTTTGAATTTATGTCACAGGGTGCATACCTTTCTACTATTATTTTAAATTACTAAATATAATAACAGTTTATAATAGTGGTACTACAATTTGTAATGTATTCCAAATTAATCAAATAATGTATACAATAAAACTCACCTAAAAGTTAACTGCGCTTGCAACATCACGATTGCGTTCAAAAGAATGAACAAGCCAAATACACGATACATTCTTTAAATAACTCTTACAAAACCTGAGTATTTGGTGAACTATGAAGTTGAACTGTCTGAGAAACAATGGTTTTCAAAGACATAGCTGCCCATTTATACGGACTAAGTAAACAGAAAAGAACGATGGCAGACTTTAACACTGGGTTCTGTATATCCTGTTCAATCATCACCCTTTACGTTCCCACTGCTGGGACACAGGGACTTGTCTCTTGACGAGAGAGATTAGGCCGTAATTCACCATGCTGGCCAAGTGCGTGTAGTGAATTACACTTCAAACAATTTCATAATTCTCAGAACATGCCGGTTTTCTCATATTGCCTTCACTTTATCTAAGCCAGTGAAAAATATAAGTGTATAAGTCCGAACGCGAAAGTTAGGTAAACAAAGGTATTTTTTCCCGTAACCTGAAACTAGAAACCTCCTGTGGCGCGAGACAGCCGGTAGCCACAGACTACCACAGTCGGCACTGTTGGGGGTACAAGGTAACATTTATTTAACACAATCTTTCTATGGACGTTCCCGCGCGAAAAGGATAATTTGATCTATTTAGATTCTTTAAACTTAACCAATAAGAAATGCTCTAATGTACCATGATTAACTTTTCAATATGGTTTCTTTGGTGTATCTACGGAACCCCAAAAGCGCATATTTTTTAGGTTTCGCACAAATCAAAAGAAGCCTCACAGAGTTGATTAGATTCAAAGTGAACTGGACAGTAGAAAATAATGAAAAAGTTAGATCAGTTTATTCTACGCTGTCGTTTTAATTTACTAAGGTTGTATTATTATTACGCTTAATGTCAGAGAAAGAAATGTATATTTTGTAAAACCTATTCTTGGACTCCATTAAAATTCAGAATTTTATCTATCATCATCATCATGCGTACAGCGTAGCACGGTTACGGCGTAGCAAATTTGACGCTTCTACGACGTAGCATTAGCTACGCCTGTAGCACCGTAGAACTTCAGAATTTATTAAGTTATGGGTTATGGTTAACGGCTTTATCGATGCATATTTTGCTATGAAATGGTAATTTTTTTATCGTGTAGTGTAGAGTAATAGGTAAATCCAATTTAAATTCAATTTTTATCTCCATGAATAGAATAGAATATTTATTAAATTAAATAGTTATTTTACAGTTTAAAACCAATTATAACTACCTTATGCTAACTTATGACTAACTAAAACTAATCTAACACAATAAAAATAAATAAACAACAAAAAAATATGGTATTATTAGTAGCCCGTTTCTCAATTTCTCAAGTGCGTAGCGGGCAATTAATATTGCTAAGGTTTCTTCAATTTGTATCAATCTAATTCAGCCTACATTAGATATAGACATCCACACTACACTATCTACATACCCTCCTCAATTCAGTATAAAAGCATCGCGTATCCCATTCTGCATCACATCAAATCACAGCTTCTTACCAACCAAACTACTTTTTAAATCCTTCTTCGCTATTTGAATTTCAACCTCATTCATCGAACCTATTCGAAGTTCGAATTACTTAAAGTTGACATATTTAAAATCTCAATCATGTCTATAAAGAGTGTGACATTCCTGTGTGTGTTGGCGTGCTTGGTGCTCATCAGCTCAGCCCAACTGACTTTTACGTCCAGTTGGGGCGGGAAACGGTCAGCAGGCGTCACAGGGACAGTTAACTGCCGGAATGAAGACGCTATCAATTCCATTTTCAAACTGATTCAGGTAAATCATTTTGTCTTTGGAAAAAACAATAGCCAGTCAAAGTCATTGATGTTGTTAAGTTCAATTGTTTTTCGCAGTTTTTGAATATTGTTAAGGATAAAAGTTGGAATTTGTTAAAAAATCTAATCTAATCTCATTCACACTCTAAAACTAAATGTAAAGAAAAGAGTGACTGTTAACTATAGACTTACACATATTATCACAATCCGGGTGAATTTACTAAGTACACTCTTGTAAGGTTGTATAAAAAATGCTTTTTGAGTTAGTTAAGGAGTTAATTACGCTATGTGATTAGGCCACAAATATTAGGTCGACCTGTTATACATGTCGATTTGGCTAAACCCTAACGAAATACCTAGATAGTATGATATGTAGGTATTTATACTTGTACCTATGGTCAATTTACAAATTATGTTTTTTTTTCAGGGCGAGGCAGAGAAACTCTTATTCTGCCAAAAACCTTGAATTTATCAAACTCTACCAAAATGACGACGCACTAAGAAAAGGAAGCGAACACTTTTATAAAAAAATGTAAACAAATTATGTGTATCTTGTTAAATATATTATTTTAAATGTTATTAAATGTAAAAAATCTGGTCCAAACAATTGCCTTCTCTATTTATTTTCTAAAATTAAAGTTGATTCCCTATATAAAGTTGTAAATAGCCTACTTTGAATACATACCTACATAGTACATACTTAAAAGATCAAATTGGGTCTATTTGGGTAGATCGGCAGCACATACATATTTACATAAAACATTAGGTCTAAATATATTTATAATTGACTGCCTGCGACGCAAGAGGTTGCGGGTTCGATTCCCGTATTGGGATAAACATTTGTACGATCTGCAAATATTTGTTACGAATGTCTGTGTGTTAAATATGTATATTAGAACATATCAACCGTATGTATAATAAAACATACATAATCAACACAAAGTTCGAGCTTACTACGCGCGGCTAGGTGTTGCTGAGTGAATTGTCCAGAAAAATTTGTTTATTCCCTACCTAATAAAAGTTGTAATAATGTAAGAAGGTTGTTATCATTATTTTCAACCCATATTTCACAAGTCTCTACAATAGATAGAACCCACTGTAGGTAGGTATTGGGTGAAGAACTATTATTACAAAATTAACTAAGTAGTTAGGTACATAATAGGCCCAGCCCTTTTCGAATTTAGGGAGACTAACAAGTTTTTCTTGCCTTGGTGGTGGACATTCTACATTGGTGGACCTTTTGACACCTCATGGTCTCCCATAATAATAAGACCTTTCATAGGTGTACCTATAATTATATGACATTCATAATAATTTTATTAAACCGATTATTAGAAGCAGACTTATCAGTGTACTACTAATTAATATGATATACGTTTTATGACTTAACAATGTTATAACTTATTAGCAGTGTAAGGAGAGATTAAAATTAATTGAAAAAAAAACTGAAAATAATACATAAAAAATAAATTTATTATGTCCATATACTTAAAAAATTTCATTTAATAATCTATCACATCATTTATTACTAAGAAGCAGAGGGTGACAGAACTTGTGTGACCCCACTGGTGTCTAAAGACATCCGACCAGCAGGTGGCATGTCATCTTCGTCCAGCGTCTCTCTCATCCTCCGCTTGTAGATTTCACTGTCCGGGTTATGTTCCTGGTTCCTACACCTATCCAACTTCTTCTCAATCAACTTAACCCGTTCCCGAGCAGGACTCTCCACCATTTTAACTAATGATCGGATCTTACGGACAGCTTCAATCAGTATTGCTAACTTATCGGGGCCTGCATCTCGGAATAGCATATCTGTTACATAACTGTCTAAGTTTTCCTGTTCTTTGCTTGCAGCATGTAGCACAGCCGCTAAGGCTATCTGTGAGGGAGCATAGATTAAACAAGCATCTGTCAAGAATACCTTTTCTAGGAACTCGTCAATGCCTGATCTTAGTCGCTCCGGATTCGCCAGAGAGCACCTGGTTTTTATGTCTATCAGGAAACCTTCGACGGGTCTGAAAGGATTGTGAACCGTTAAATGGTAATTTAGTTGCTGCATCAGTAGTAATTCATTGTTTAGGATGATGTCTGAAGCTTTGTCCCTATCTCCTTTGATATTAGCGACGAACTGGCCGATTGATACGTTAAATTCTTCAACTTTACATGCTAAATAAACACAGGTAGCTAGTATCTCCTTCGGGTGGTAATCCATCGTAGAATTGTAGAGGTAGAATCTTTTGAAGTAATGAAACGCTGTTCCAACGACTCCCTTAGGCATAGGCGGGCTGAAACGTTTACAGAACTCCTTGAGGTGCAATTCATATTGTTTTAAAAGTAACCTTTCTTCTTCAGGAGAAAGAAATGTGTTAAATCGTTGGAACTCGTCAATGTGCCCTCCGTGTCTCGCGATGTATGCTTCGTTATGCTTGTCTCGCAGTTTCGCTAATTCACTATCGTCACTGAATGTCCAAAATTTACGTTGCGAGCTTGTGGAAAACATATTGATTGTTGCGTCCGTCGCCGTCCACCGTACGTTCAAAATCTAAATTAATTATTTTTCGCTATCCCGCTTCTATTGTTTTTGTACGAGGAGCAAGAGCAACGGGCGCAACGGCGCAAGCAAGACATTGTATTTATAGTGACGTTGTCACTGACACTGACATAACCATGACAAAAATAAACGCTTCATTCGACGCTGGTTAAGAAAGCAACATTTTCTGCGCTCCCAGTATCACGGTTCACAAGAAAAAACCAGTTAAAGTTAGGTTGTTATAAACGTTGAACGGAGTGTACAATTTGCCTTCTCTTTTTTTATCCCACTTATTTCGTAAATGTATCTCTTTCTAAGATTCATTTGATTTGATTTGAGTCATCAGTGGACCGAGATTGAAGTGCTGGACAAAAAGCAAAATAATTAGAAAATTTTAGTGTTTTAACTGCAAAACTTAGTGATATACAAAATGCCACGACCAGTCGATAGACCGGCCCCATCACGAACGTACAAATTGGTCGTTGTTGGCGGTGGCGGCGTTGGAAAGAGTGCGATCACCATACAATTTATTCAGGTATTTACACCGAGTTTATTACTGTTAACTCCTCATAAATAGTACCTTTATCTATTCAACCACCTAAATTTATGTTTTAGTTGCAATTCGACTTGCTCTTTGCCCGAAAACATCGTCTGCTATTCATGTGTTCATACACCAAAATAGTTCTAGTACACTGTCAAGGCCTCGAGTTAGAAGGCTAAACGCCCACAGTACACCGCATCTGGTGATTATAGGTTCATATATCTGTTCCAGAGCTGTTTTGTGACAGACTACGACCCTACGATAGAGGACTGCTACACCAAGCAGTGCGTTATTGATGACATCCCGGCGAAACTCGACAGTAAGTGCCAACAAGTTGTTGAAATCGCCGCCTGACGGTAATGTTGGGTGGGCTTATTAGACACAAGGCTGTGACACTATGTGGGTGATAAAATCAGCTGTATTCTACCTGTACCACATTCCTAAATCCTAACATTGTTTACATTAGTTAAGCAGGTAGCTTTGAATATTGAAAAGGGTTCCAGATTGCAAGTACTATTTTATGTGATATTAAATACATTATAAGTTCTTTTAACGATTAACTGCCTCAAAATCTATTCTTGTTTTTTACCCTTATTTTGGTCTATCATTTGTGTATGTTGTAAATTGAATTGTATAACATAAAGGAAAGAACCAAGTGTCTGTAGTGTTTTAATAAAATAAAAATCTATCCTCTAAGCTTTAAAGAGTGCAATGCCATATAGAAAGTTGCTGCCATTATTATAATACCTATTTTAGGCAAGGCTTAACGGAAATGATGTAGAAATTGTATATCCTAGCCTAGGGTATCTACTAGATACTAACAGCCAAAAATTCTTATACTTGCTGGTATTGTGCTAAACTGATAAGTTAATTTGAATGACCTTGCAGACTCAGTGTTATCTCATTTGACAATTGACTAAAATTGCATTTACTTGTCATCACAGAGAATAGCATAATATTAATCATTTCAGCTAAAGGATGCTTACTGATAGATAATGGCTTTCTTTCCTTCCTCATATTTTGCTTGCTGGCTGTAAATTTTTCCACATATTTCTGTCTAAAGCAACTTGTATATTGGCTGAACTATTCAGCATATTATGCATATTTCTGTCTAAAGCATTTCTGTTTTGTATATTGGCTGCACTATTCAGAATATTATGATATCCTATATAAAACCATTGCTAAATTAGGAATTAGTAGCCTTTGAATTAATTATTATGCTTTAATTACTATCTCAGTTCTTGCCTCAAGACAAACAAGATCTTAAAATTCTTCTTCTCAATCACCGCAAGCACAAATGTCACACAAATGATCTCTCCTCTTAGTGATTTAATGAATAAGTCATGCTAATTAATCAAATTAATTAATAGGTAGTATATTTCATCAGTAACATATGCTTCAAGTTAACCACAGGGATAGATTTTGCTATGTGAATTGTGCACCAATATAATTTATTTACCTTTAATTTTATATTACATTTCAACCATCTCGTTATAAGTGACTCCTTATAACACTAACTTATAAACCTCTGTGGTTTTCTTTGTGTTATTATTATTTTTCTCTTGTAATAATGTTTTATGTTGTGAAATAAATAAATAAAAATAATAATAAAAAAATTTCAGTCCTCGACACAGCGGGTCAAGAAGAATTCAGTGCGATGAGAGAACATTACATGAGGGCCGGAGAAGGTTTCCTGTTGGTGTTCTCCGTGGCAGACCACGCCAGCTTCGATGAGCTGTACAAGTTCCACAAGCAGATCCTCAGGGTTAAGGACAGGGATGAGTTCCCCATGCTCATTGTGGGGAACAAGGCAGATCTGGAGAGCCAACGAGTGGTAAGTTCTTTTGGTTTGTAGTGAAAGGGACTGGCAACTTATTCATTGATTTAGTCATCATTTGGTTTGTGGTCAAAGTGACTGGTAATTTATTTATTTAAATCATTGATTATATAGACATATACTTTGATATGTTTTAATAGAGGTTTCGCTAATAGAATCATAAAATAACAAAAAATAGTATTTTCTTATCCAGATATGAAAGGATATTTTTTAAGTGTGACGACCTCCTTGGCGCTTCGGCCGAAGGTCTGCCTGAGACGCAGGTGGTTGCGGGTTCGATTCTTGCCTCGGAACAAAAATTTTTACGATCTGTAGATATTTATTCCGGCGTCTGGATGTCTGTATAATAAAAATAAATGTCTTTGTATATTCTAATAGTATATCAGAATATCTAGTGCCTGTAACACAAGCTTCGTGCTTACCATGGGGCTGGATATTTCTGTATAAATTGTCCAGGAATATTATACATATAATAGTTTGTGAATCAACAAGAACATTCATAGGGTTTTCCCTGGAAGAACAGTGAGTCAGTGTTACCTCAAGTACAGCTAACATTATGTAACCTGCCCTACTTAGTTTGACCTTAGAAGCTTATGTTTACAACACTCAGCTATTTCGGATGTGTCATCATTGATAGTTACTGGCTCTGACAGTGTTATAATTTGGTATTTAAATTGTATTTTGTATGTATTTCTCGCAGTAAAAAGTAGCCTGTGTTATTTTGATCCATGTTTTTATTGTTTAATTTAAGAGGCCTATTACGTGAAATCGCGAAATTGTTCGGTTTTCTCGTCCTAATTCTATGGTTTGCGTTAGTTGTTTGATATTACAATTACATCTTTATAATAGTTCGTTTTCTCTTCTACAAAAGTAGTAAGAAACATTTTAGATAACTTGTTTATATATTGAGTAATAATCATTCTCCGGATACATGTTTCGTAAAAAACGCTCGAAGACCTGTTTTCTCAGCTCTAATTTGTAGATTCTAATGAATATGGGCGATCAAACTATTTTTTATTATGTTACGTATATCCTATTCTTCATTTAGAGTAGAGTACATTTTCGTTAAATGCTTTTATTCTAAAGATATACCGAATTTAATATCGACCGAAAATGCTTCGAAACAAACCTCAATAACTCCGAAGTTCTAAATCAATGGGACGTCATATTTATATCAAAATATTTATCAACATTTGCTTAAACTATGATATTAATTTTAATTTGTAGAACGGTTTTGGTAATTTTTTATGAATAAAATAAAACTACCATAATTTAGTAGTTTTTTCATTCAGCCGGCTTTTTCCATTTAGTACCGCGCGAGCGCTTGTCGAGGTCGGACCTATGTCGGTTGTTCTTGAATAAAATATAGAAATATTTCGTAAAATGTCAGTGTGTGGGACTGTCAATTGCTGTAAAAACGCTGTTAGTGTGCGTGTATGTGTTATTGCGATACTACGACCGACATAAGTTGATCCGTTGATAACGATCAATTGTTATTTTTATTGATAACGGTCAATTGTTGTTGTTGCTGGCCTAAGAATTGTACCAAATGTTGCTGGCCTAAGAATTGTACCACATCATTGTCATCTTGTTTTACCTTATTTATTTGGAGGTTATGCTGTAGGATGTGGATTGCATATCTAAAGTTATCTATCCTAATTAAAAAACAACAAGGCAACTTTTTTTGGTGAAACCGTCCAACGACTAAATGTAATTATGCCTATGATTTTTTTAGATTATGACTAACTTGCCGACCCGCCGACAGCTGCGCTTGCGTTTTTACGTTATTTACTAGTTTATGTTTTATAGCCTTTTTCGATCATTTTACTATCCAATACTGAAATCATATTTTAAATCGGACCCGCGGTTCCTGAGTAGCACGTTCAAACAAATAAACAAGCAATCTCCTCAGCTTGATAATTGTAGTATAGATTTCCATAATATTTATTACAAAGAAAATATTCCGTAATTTTTTGTTCTTATTTTTACCGAGTATCCAATATGTAAACAATAAATAATGTACCTTTCTAATAAATATATTATTTATTGTAAACATTAAATAATTGTACCTTTCTAATAAATACAGGGCGTCCCAAAGTTATGGGCCATGGAGGGGAAGTACCTTAAATATCGTAGATAGTGAATTTTGCTCAAAGAAGACTTCATTTTATTTTTAAAAGTTAGTAATTCTGGATTCATAGATTTTCTAAAAATTACTTGCTTTGTCTGGGAATCGAACCGACTTACATGTAGAAAAAAAAACTCTATTTTTATGATACCAATCGAAAGAATAGCTAAAAAATAATAACTCTGCTTAAGTAACATAGTATTTTAAAAGAAAGGAACAACGTGAAATTAATTATTTTAATCAAATAAAAAACATGAAACATTTTTTTTGTAAATTAATTAATTAAATTACTTACTTTTTTTTAAATAAAATGAAGTCTTCTTTGAGCAAAATTCACTATCAACGATATATATGGTACTTCCCCTTCATGGCCCATAATTTTGGAACGCCCTGTATATAAAATAACACCCCTATTCACGTTCCCACTGCTGGGATAGGGACTTCTCTCTTGACGAGATAGATTAGGCCTTAATTCACCACGCTGGCCAAGTGCGGGTTGGTTTTTTTTTTAATATATAAATGAAATATTTTCAAATAAGTTCGTAATAAAATAAAAATAAATAGTTTATCAAAATAAAAATATAATGGGAATTATTCAAGATGACATATGTAGATAAATGGATATTCTACATCTGTGTATGACATATGTAGATAAATGGATACCAATAAATATAAAAATAAATAAAAAGTTCGAAACTACAAAAATAATACCTAAACATAATTAAAACCTTCATTAACGAAACTTTTATTTATTCAAACACAAATATACCATCTAACAAAACAAGCAACTTAAATATAGGTAATATAATTTATTTGTTTTGTTATAATTAGAATTTGTATTTAGTCCGTTCAATTTAGACTTTCGAACTTACATAAAGTCCCAACATTCGACAAAAAAAAAACATTTAATTACAAACCTACACACCAAATTTCAGAAGAATCGGTTTAAAAATGAGCCCATAAGATGAGATGAATGAGGACATTTAACTTCAATAAGACTATTTTCAGTTTTATTCTTATATATATAATTATTAATCATGAATGTTTTAATTTAAAATTATGTACCTACTTAATTGATTTCAAATAATCAATCAGATTTAAAATAAATATTGATATTATTAAGATAAAACATAATTGATTCAAATATTGAAATAAAAATATCCACCATTTTGAATTTAGGAAAATATATAAACTCCTATCAATTAAATAAAAACGTTAAAATAATAATTATTTCGGAATGAAACTGAAAAAAAATCCACTCAATAAAATGGAATTTATTCGATGCCATTTTCTACAGATCTAAAATAATTATTAGTATATTTGTATGTTTTAGATCGACGAAGTATCAAGATCATTTAGTATTTTTCATAGAATTCGCGTGACGCGCCGGTCACGTGGTGCATAAAATATCCAATTTCGCAAAACTTCGTAACGTCACAAGGCTCTTAATTAGAAACTTTCAAGAGTGTTATTTTGCCATATGTAAAAAATTAAAACAGGGGTTTATCACAGGGTGAAAATTGGGAGTTATGTATTTTTCGTAAACGCAAAAATAATCAGACTGGCCTTTTTATAGGAGTTTGGTATATACACCTGATAGGCAGGGATCCGTAGTACATGAAAATCAAGTGATTACTAACAAGCTAATTTTTGGTGAGTAGCTTCGTTTCGATGAGACGTCCAAAGATATCCTATACCCAACTCTCGATTGTGGTAGCTAACAGAGATATCAAGGATAAAAAAATTCAAGGATGTAAAACCGGGATAACGGACCACGAAATTTGTCGGACAATATGTCCGTTAGATTTTATATATATTAATTAAGTATACAACAAAAAATCAGCTGGTTAGTAATTATAGTAATCATTTAAATTGACCTCGTTTTCGACACATTTTGGAAATGGCGGACTCTTTGATCAAACCATAGGTTTTGTAGGACAAACATGTTTTTATATAATTTAGATAATTATCTTGAGATATAACATATTGTCCGACAAATTTCGTGGTCCGTTATCCCGGTTTTACATCCTTGAATTTTTTTATCCTTGATATCTCTGTTAGCTACCACAATCGAGAGTTGGGTATAGGATATCTTTGGACGTCTCATCGAAACGAAGCTACTCACCAAAAATTAGCTTGTTAGTAATCACTTGATTTTCATGTACTACGGATCCCTGCCTATGATGTGTGCTGGACAATATTTACACAAAAACATCCAGTCGCCCCGTGGTAAGCTCGAACCTTATGTTACGGCTAGATTTCGAGTGATATTTTTTTTTAACATTTAACACCCAGACACTCTGAACAAATATTTGAAGATCGTTCAAATGTTTGTCGCAAGACGGGAATCGAACTCGCCACCTCCTGCGTTCAAACAATTTCAACAGAAGTTCTCAAACAAAGTATATATCCCTTCCAGGTAGCCTTAGACGAAGCCCAGTCTCTATCCCGCCAGCTGAAGGTTCCCTACATAGAATGCAGTGCCAAAGCGCGAATGAACGTGGACCAGGCGTTCCACGAGCTCGTCAGGTTAGTGCGCCGCTTCCAGGTGGCCGAGAGGATCTGCGACCAGCCCACAAATAGATCTACGAAGCGGAAATGTTGTATATTGTAATGTTCGTGTTATATATCTGGTTTTTATATGTGCTGATTATTGGGTGCGGTAAGCGGGTGGTCGTTTCTTGGATCTTCGTTATTACAAAATATTGTACGGGTAAAGCCAGTTCACACTGGTCGAGTATTTTAGTCGAGTAGCGAGTAATTAATACCTACTATATTATTCGCTACTCGACTAAAATACTTGACCAGTACGAAATCTTATATTATGTATAGGTACTGGTTTCTAATGGATATCCGGAGTAAAAAGTCTATTCGCGCAAAAAAATACAAACACCTTTATATCCACTCGTACTTTTGCTTTTATAATGTAAAGATTTCATTAGATTCTTAAAGTGCATATTATATCTTAATTAGAATCAGAAGAATATATAAATTACAATAACATCACTGTTAAGTCTTTAAAAGAAAGTTAGCAGAAAGTATTGCGTGTTATCTTTCATTATTTTACAATTATATAGTAATATTTTATATATAATTTTTTGAGTAATATTAGTAATTCTTATGAAACCAGTTTTATTTCCCACCGAAATCAGGATCATTTCAAAACAAAATAAATTATAGATTGAACACAATTTCAACAAAAATGTAAAAAAAAACAAGAGAGCCACACGTTTACCGCATTTAAAGCAGTGTAACTGTTAACTTAATCTGTAATTAATGGACCGTTTGAACACTAGTAACACTACCCTAGTAGACAGTATAAATATAAATAACTAGCTTTCCGCCCGCGGCTTCGCCCGCATTATGTTAGATTTTCCCGCGGTAAAAAGTACCCTATGTCCTTCTCCTGGCCCTAAACTACCCCCCTGCCAATTTTCAGGAAAATCCGTTCAGCCGTTCTCGAGTTATAAGTTCAGGCACTAACACGACTTTCTTTTATATATATAGATTAGTTAGCAAAGATAATATTCAACTATCTCGCTATTGAACTAAAATTACCTGATTTTCATTATGTAGTTTGATTTGCCTATCAAAGTTTCTGTTCTATTTGATGCTATGAACAATGATTATTAAAACAATGATTATAAGTCTATACACGTAAGTATAAACTTATACATGTATTAGTTTCTAGTTCTTGTCTGTAAAAATAAAGGTTGTTTTTCAGTATATTTTTATACAAATTATTTATTTTATTTTTATAAAGGGTATACTGCTCATATTCTTAAAATAAGAATTAAGTGTTGTGTATCAGATATCATTATTTTTATTATTTATTTTTGTTGTGCCAGTTCAAAAGATCACAAAAGTTGTGCCTATTTTTAAGAAAAGCTGTCTATTACTATACTTATTACTTTCTTATTTTCCGTTTTTAGGCATTTTTATCTTGTTAAGAGGTTTGCCTAAAAAATATTTTATAACAAGATTTTGGGGTTATATCATAATACTTATTACCCCAAACGTAAATATTATATTAAATCACTACAAAGTTTAGGTTGAACAAAAAGAATCATGTATATGCCAGAAATCCTTTTATAAATTCATATAAAAGCCTCTTATTTTGTAATTTGTTTACCAAATACTAATATTATGTTAATTGTTCAGTTTTAGTTTATAATTTATTGTTAAGATCATAATCTTTTAATATATTAACGAGCGCACCAATATAAATTAAGTTATGAAAATTGCAGTATAAATTATACATTTTTATATTATTTAATATATACTCAAAACATAAAATACCCAATCTAATTAATATTATACGTATTTTAAATAAGTCTTGTCAGAAATACCATATGTTTTCTCAAAGAAAACGAATCGAAATTAAGCTTGTCGATTTTTTTATATACTCTATTTTTGTAAAAGTTTATTTATAAGCATTTTGCTTATATTCGCATGTTTTTATATGAGTGTACAATAATTTTGCAATGATTTATCATGTTTAGAGACTTTAGTCATTTGAGAAGAATTTTGGAAATATTTTGTTGTTACTGCATGGAGTCAAACATTTAGTTCAGTTCTATAAACATTGATTATAATCTTGTTAATTGAAACAAATAAATTATACTGAATTTTTGTATTATTTTTATTGTTACAATTTTGGTCGCGAACAGTATTTTTGTGTTGTGACTTTAATCTTATCTAACTTTAAGCTACGCTATAACTATATAAAAATCCGAAAATGTATATTTAATTATTTTCTGCTTATTTGCCTAGTTGTAAGATTTTGTTGTTGCCTAAAAATATAATTTAACTTTAAATCAATTAAATAGAGACTCATTGTAGATGTTTAAAATGAAAATATCCAACGCCAATTGTAAATAATTATGTAACCTTGTATAACTACTTGTTCCAATAGAATTTAAACTTAGTAGTCCTTTTACAACTTTTAAATAGTACCTTGATTTTACCCACCTCTAGAATCAAAGTAAAATAATATCGGAATAAATTATGTAGTTATGATTGTTATCAATCCATTTTAATATACATTACCTGTTGTGCAGTTTCGCCTGCGTTATATTTATAAAAAACGATGGCCTATATCCTTATTGAACCGCTTACTCTTTGAAAGAAAATTAAAAATCTCTTGCATCGTCCATAATCGTGCTAAGTTAACTTAAATTTAACTATTTAAACATCGATAAAAACTAGTGCGTCGTCTTTTGTCATAGAATCTAAATGAAATTTCGGTTTATGAGTATGATGTTTACAATACAAGGTACAGAATCTGCAGAAAATCGTCAAAAAAGTTAAAACGCATTCATGTCCCGATGTAATAAAAATTTTGCATTGCATTTTTTCTTATAATGTTCTGATTGTATCAATGTTGTAAAGTGGACTATCTAACCTCTGGTGCAATATTGTATGAGAGCTTTAATTCGGGCGTTTGCCTAACTCGGTGACTACAGACCCAGCTGTTTTGTATTGTAATAAATAATTTGTAACAATATACGGTGTTTTAATAAATCTTATATACTAAGACCAATTTTCCTCAAAAGATTTATACAAATACAATATTAAAATGCTTGTGGTAGGGGAGTTGGAAGAAATTTACTCGAGCTCGTAATTTTAAAATACGGGGGGATACCCTAATACGGTGCTATGGTTGTCCACTAATAAGGTAAACAGATTATTTGTTGAAGCTCCGCTGATTCGCAATAGATGCAAGGTGCATCCGAATGAAATAATTGTACATTTTAAAGGAACAGTTAGTGGATGGTGATGATTTTACAGTAACATCCTAACTTTGTTAACTACCCACATTCCTCTTTAGATGACTTTTGTGGACGGTTAAGCTAAGGAAAACGCCTTATTGATAGTGTTTCGATTTATTTAAATTAACTGTATATTACATAATCTACTCATCATTATCATCATCTACTTCCTGGCCGCGAGCGCGGAGAGGTCGGCGATACAGCGGTCCAATGTTTGTTTTTCCTGAAATTAAAAATATTTATGTTTATAACTGTATAACTGTTCTGAAGTTCTGCTAATGTATAAGCAGAACAGTTTTTTGTTGCTGCTATAATTCTGTTTAAGTCTATATTAAAAATGATTTAAATACTAATCAATGCAGGTAGTAGTATAAGATATGCCTATTGGGACTGACATAGTTGTAAACTCAAGGTCATATATATATATTTATATTTTAACACCCAGACACACTGAACAAATTGCAGATCGATCAAAAAATCGTACCGAGGCGGGAATTGAACCCACAACCTCGTGCGTCGCAGGTAGGCCTTTGCCCGCTGCGCCACAGAAGTCGAATGCGTTAAATAAAAGTATCGAAATGATCACCTGATCAGGGGTAATGGACTTGGTGACGTTGGAGACGACCCAGTCCACCATGTGCTTCTGCGAGAGACGGCGCTCCAGGTTGGACTTCTCCAGCTGGTAGTCCAGGCGACGCTTCACCTAACAACAGACAAGACATAGACATTATAGTGATAGTCAGCCACTGAAGAGGCTAGAAGAGACGGGGCTAAGGCACCTTATTAATACGGTAGCACGGTCGTCATCCTTTCGTCCTCAGATATACTGAAACAGATCTGTAAGAAACCAAAGGTCTTAAGGTCTCCGCTATATCAAGTTAGGCTGGTTAGGGCCGACTTAGGCAAGGAACTTTGAGTTTTAATACAAAATATAAAGCCTTCTTTATGAAATTACTAGGCATAGTGATTATATCAAATTACCTAAAACCTGTATGTAATATAGTGTCTATACTCCTTGTAGTGCAGGGCAGCTAGAACTTTAAATAAGTTTGAAGGCTGTGTGTCATTCACCAACCTGCACTTGGCCAGAGTGGTGCATTAAGGCCCTGTGTCCCAGCAGTGGAACCGTAAGTATTTATTTACTTATAGCATACATATACACTCTATAAATAAATAGGGTTAATAAAGGGTGGGTATACCTCGTTGTATGTATCAAATGAATTCCTCTAGGAATGAAAAGAAAACAAGGTAGACCAAAAAGAAGATGGAGAGATATCCTATACAACATAGCAGGACCAATGTGGATAACGAAGGCGCGCGATAGAGTCTGGAGGAAATTAGGAGAGGCCTACGCCGTTAAGGCGACTGTTGCAGAAACTAGTGATAGTGAATAAATAACCATAGTAAACTGCATTAGAATAAAGGCTTTACGGCTTTTTTTTTTTTTTATTGGCGGTTGACGGCATAATCACAATTGCCAGTCACGTTCGCCATAATAAAAGAAGAAGAAGAAGAAAGGCTTTTTTATTTTATTTATACCTCGTTGTAAGCAGTCATGAGTCGTTCCCTGTAAGCGGCCTCGAGCTGCAGCAGCACGTTCTCCTTCTTGGCCTGTATGAGCAGCTCCTGGCCCGCCGCGCGCCACTGCGCCAGCTTCTCCTCAGCGATGGACTCCTCCAGGGTCTTCACCGTGGACACTCGCTCCTTGTTGTACTCCGCTTCTACGGCCTGGGGGGAGATTAAATACAAATAACTTTATTGTAACACCAACAATATACAGGACAATACATAAGAGAAACAGATATATAACAGTGACACAATGGGCGGCCTTATCTTACCTTGGGATGGAAAGAGAATATTGCACAAGTAAGAGCATTGGCGTTATCCAACATTAGAAGTAAACAAATTTGTATATTCAATATTATTCAAAATAATTAATATTTCTGGATAATTCACACAGTATAATCTAAATCTCTGTGGTAAGCTTGTGTTACGGGTGCTAGATATCCAATTATAATTGACGTTTAATTTATGTGCAACAATAATACCTAATTTGACCGACAGATATTTAAAAGAATAATATGTTACGACGCGAGCGGACATAACGATCGCTGCGCAAGTTGAAATAGGCACACATGGCAATATGCGATACTACTTCCACCACGAGGCTTTGCGTTCAACATTTTCCCGCGGTAAAAAGTAGCCTATGACACTCTACATCTCTTCAACTAACTCCACTTAAAAAAATCACGTGAATTCATCTCTTCGTTTTGCTGTGAAAGACGGACAAACAGACACACTTTCCTATTTATAATAATTATTAATAGTATGGATTATTCAAACAATATAACACTTACATCAACTTCCTTATCAAGCCACGCAGCGATGGAGGGTCCGAACTTCTTAGTGGCGAACCAGACCATAAGCAGGATGGAGAGGCCGGTGTAGTACTCGTGCTCAATCACGAAGATCTCCTTGCTGAGGAGGTATGTGCTGAGCCCCACCCCGAAGGTGTAGGGGCCGGTCACTCCGGTCTGCGAGTGGAACTCTTGGAACCTAAAAGAATATGGTAATTATAGATCAATTGTTGTTTCCAAATCCTAATATTAGGTTTTTTGGGATTTTTCGCAATTGGACCCAGATGTCGGTCTTTTGACCAAATTTCGTAAACTTTTTTTTATTGTAACATAATTACAATACCGCTACCAGTCTATCAGCAAGCATTAAGTCTCACATTACACATTATCTTAAAATTAAATAGATCTACGTCGTAAATAATCTGAGTATGAGTACATATTTACAAAAGTTAAAGGTACAGTCAGCCAAAAATGTGGTCACCACCCTACGGTTGTAATTCGTTTCTACTTCATGAAACTACAAGGTCAACTTTCTTCCCAAATAAGATTATATTAGTGAGTATTGCTTCTTATCAATTATAGGTATATAATTGTATAAGGATACATGGGATTCTTTTTACCGCTGGATCCACCATAAAGGTTGACTCACGCTAGACCGTGTCGGGTCCGAGCCGAGTGTCGGCCGTAGCACGGTCAACTAATATTACAATATATTTTGTATGAACACACTCACGTTATACCGAGCGGCAACCGAGTGGTGCCCGAGCAACGTACATAGACATAGCTACGGCCGACACTCGGCTCGGACCCCACACGGTCTAGCGTGAGTCAACCTTAACATGGGTAAGTCTCATCAAATCGTGGGGCAAGAATAACATGGTTATTACCAGTGCTCGGGCAGGAATCCAAGGCGGACCTTGCCAGGCTCCTCGGCCCTCACGGGGCGCGGGAAGTTGACCTCATCGCGCACGCCGGCCTCCGACGCGGTGCCCCGGGCCACTAGGGCTGTGGACTGTTTGGCGACAACTGAAAAAAAATTAAAATAAAAAGTATTATTTATAAGAAAAAAATATATAATCTTTTAATGAAAAAAATACCAGAGCAAATTGTGACAGCTTAATTACTTTATTAAAATTCTACTATTTTAAACCAAAAGCACCTGGCCAATTTAGGTGCTTTGGTTTAAAATAGTCGATGTTGCCCAATTTTAGCCCAGCCTTTCTTAAGTTATAAAACTGCGACGAAAAGTGCCTTTTTTTTTCATTAGTAAGTTAGGGGTAAGATTTTCGCATTTAGACACAAAAGTGGTATATTATTGATTTCTATTAGTTAGGACTTATATTGGTTTTCACTTTGATACTTTTGCCAGATGGTTATTAAAGAGGACATGAAAAATAAGTCAATAATCTCCGTCATTAATCTTTCACAGTGAACTGAGTCTTCTACAGATCTTAATATTCTAGCCAAACACCCTATTAAAATTCATGCTGGAACAAATTATATAAAATTATTTGTTGAGATTTTTCAGTGTTGTACAAATTTTTTGTTGTCAAGCACGAAATTCTATAAAGAATAAACTGTTGAGTTTTCTTTGGCTAATACTTTACCAATATTAATAGAAGGATATTTAGCTTAGAACTTGTCAGTTGTACATTTTTAAAATCAGATCATGTAAATTATGATTTTATACTATCAAGCCTTCAATCTTATTTTTTAAAACATATAAATTTAAAATGAACATATAAATTTAATTTAGGCTTTCACAGAGGTTGAGATAAAATCTAACAGCTGATTTTAGGTTAGACTCTGATTTAGGTACTAACTAAAATTCTATTGACTTACTTGTTTGAAAATTAAATAGCGATATGTATGACCACCTGAGGCCATCGTTAAGATTATTTTAGCACTAATTCACAAAAACAAAAGACGAGAATTACACAGGTAACAGCACCCGTCAAATAGTGATTACATAAACCTAAGGTTATGGTCAAATAGTGGATTCCTGCGGTATATTTTGAAAATAAGAGCCATTGGTTATCTTTCCTTTATTATTTTTACATACCTGAACGCAAAGCTACGCGTGATAGCATATTTTATTGCGTATTTTTCACTATTTTCTCAATAAATCGACAGTCCTTGTAAAAAGTACTTTGCGCTAGGGTTGTACCACAATCATCGGATCGGTTGGTACTTGAAAGACGAAGTAACGTTATCGGTAAATTCGAAATCGATTTAAAATAAAACAAAATTTAAAATATACTTACCTAATTGTAATTTTATTAATATTCATATTTTCTATAACGATAAATTAAAAACTAATAATTTAAAAGGTTGTAGTAGATCTTATTCCTAGGGCAACGCATATTTCGCATGCAACAATATTTGCGAAATGGCAAGCAGCTCATATTGATTTTCAGAGCTACTGTTGTTGGTGATAATTAGGGGTGAGAGTTATTGGGTATTTTTACCATTGGTTATTGGTTGGGTATTTTGTCCCAATAACGTTAGCACCAACTGGTACCCAATACCGCTAGAAATACTCGGCTAACCAATGCCTTAGTCCACCAGCTGAATAGACATTCGTTTATAGCTAGCACGGTTACGCAACACAAAGCATTCGAGTAGTCAGTTCTTGGTTGTTGTTGACTAGTTTAGTTCAGTTATTGTTGATTTGGTATATTGCCGGCCATAAACAAAACCTCTAAAATTTGACTGATAGTTTTTGCCTAGATAGGAAGTACGTATAGTAAAACCATTCTAAAAATGAACTTCCCTCCACAAAACCGTGATGATTTCAACGTGTGAGAGGAAATACAGAAAAACAGAATACACAGAAAAAAAAATACAGAATTTGGTAGAGGGGCGTTCATTTTAGAAATGTAAGTACTAAGTAGCTAGTAGGTACCACCTATATTAATTTTATACAGAGAATATTTGAGTAAATATTTTAATTAGATTATTTAGAATATTTATCTTATCTACGCTCAAGCCCAAATTCAAAACACAATAATTTTATTGTAAACAAAAACAAACCACAATAACAAACAAAACGAAAATTACCGCACCTTATTTTTAGAATTATTGTCAGCCATATACTTACTCACCTACCTATATTGTAGGATATCTATTCAATTTACAAATACCTACCTACCTAAAGCATATAAATGCTATTCTGGCTTTGAAACTTGAAATCAAAAAGCATTATTTAAACTAGATTAAGTCAGACAGATGCCATCTAGCGATTTGAAGAGGTGTCTTTTGAACTTGAACGAATTCAGTTGTGTTGTGATTGTGAGGAGACTTTCCCATTTAAATAGTTCACTATAAAAACACGTAGGTTTTTCACCAAAAGACATCGACATCTGTGTGTCTGCCCTAGAACTAAATTAAATGTACTCTACAACCAATGATATTATAATATAAAGAGGTACATAGATGTCGCACTAGAGCATGGAAACCTTTGTATTACCTCTGTGATGGTAAGAAATAGCGTATCTATCTCGTTTACTCGCGTGAGAATCCTACTGTTAGACAGGGATACCAACGGTATTTATTGGGCAGTGAGTGAAAGTCAACCTTATAATGCTATAAATAAGACCGAAAGCTAACTTCTTAATTGCGCGCCATCTTTAGTAGTTTTGTTTGGCTAGCAATAGCTGATCTATCTCGTTTACTCGCGTGAGAATCCTACTGTTAGACAGGGATACCAACGGTATTGGACAGTAAGTGAAAGAACAATGGCAGATATTCATACATATAATTAGTTGAAAATAAAAGGTAGCGTCTATAGATCTGGTCTATAGAATATGGATCATTTGATATCTGCAATAAAAAGTTTTTATTTTTTTTTATTTATTTATAGATCTAAAATATCTTAAAATGTTAAGCGTGAGTCTTAGAATGACTTTGTCTAAGAATTTTGTGATAAGAAGGCTTCAGAAAAAATATATTTACATTTGAACTTTTTTAGGTTATGTCTTACGACACGTCTGTCCGTATGTCTGAGAAAGTTCGAAAGTGTGATTGTTTTTGTTACTAGTAAATTCTTTCTTATAAGTCCCTGAATTAGGTATTTTTAGATTAATGCTTCTTTATTGCATATTTATATAATTATTTTAGGTACCTACCTCTACCTATAAAACGAAAAACATTCTAAGACCCTTTACTAAAGAAGAAGAAATTAGTTGGCATTTCATTAAAAAGACAAGAAAAGTCACACTGACACCGCGTTCCAGAGCGCGAACTACGCACCTCAAACGTCACAGTCACTGTAATGTCATGTCAACGTCATGCGAGCTTGTATTCAACAGGAAACTACCTCACTCACTAGTCATTTGATATTCTTAATTATTTATGTTTTTTTCGGTGGCCTTAAATAAAATATTTTTTTATGGGAAAAATCGTCAACAAACAAATAAAACTATTTTGCATATCAGATATTTCTAGACGCAAAAGCGTTATGCCAACTAATAATCTGCCATTGTTCAATTTGGTTAGAAATAAATACTTACCAACCAACCAAGTTTGCAAGGTTATGAAAATTTTACTGATAGTTTTTGCCTAGATAGGAAGTACGTACCTAGATATGTAAGTAGCTAGTAGGTACCACCTATATTAAATTTATGCAGAGAATATTTGAGTAAATATTTTAATTAGATTATTTTGAATATTTATCTTATCTACGCTCAAGCCCAAATTCAAAACACAATAATTTTATTGTAAACAAACCACAATAAATAAATAAATAAAATAAATATTACTGGACAATTTTACACAGCGACATCTAGCCCCTTGGTAAGCTCGAAGCTTGTGTTACGGGTGCTAGATTTCTGATATACTTAATATAATATACATACATAGATAGATATTTTTTATTATACATATATAACACCCAGACACCCGGAACAAATATTTGCAGATCATACAAATAGTTGTTCCGAGGCGGGAATCGAACCCGCAACCTCTTGCATCGCAGGCAGACCTTCGCCCGCTGCCAAATGACAAACAAAACGAAAATTACCGCATCGTGTTTTTAGAATTATTGTCAGCCATATACTTACTCACCTACCTATATTGTAGGATATCTATTCAATTAACAAATACCTACCTACCTAAAGCATATAAATGCTATTCTGGCTTTGAAACTTGAAATCAAAAAGCATTATTTAAACTAGATTAAGTCAGACAGATGCCATCTAGCGATTTGAAGAGGTGTCTTTTGAACTTGAGAAGACTTTCCCATTTAATAGTTCACTATAAAAACACGTAGGTTTTTCACCAAAAGACATCGACATCTGTGTGTCTGCCCTAGAACTAAATTAAATGTACTCTACAACCAATGATATTATAATATAAAGAAATACATAGATGTCGCACTAGTGCATGGAAACCTTTGTATTACCTCCGTGATGGAAACTGAGGATATTAGAAATAGCGTTTCTATCTCGTTTACTCGCGTGAGAATCCTACTGTTAGACAGGGATACCAACGGTATTTATTGGGCAGTGAGTGAAAGTCAACCTTATAGTGCTATAAATAAGACCGAAAGCTTACTTCATATTTGCGCGCCACCTTTAGTAAGTTTTGTTTGGCTAGCAATAGCTGATCTATCTCGTTTACTCGCGTGAGAATCCTACTGTTAGACAGGGATACCAACGGTATTGGACAGTAAGTGAAATTTGTTCTCGTCATTTGGTTAGAAATAAATACTTACCAACCAACCAAGTTTGCAAAGTTATGAAAATTTGACTGATAGTTTTTGCCTAGATAGGAAGTACGTACCTAGATATGTAAGTAGCTAGTAGGTACCACCTATATTAAATTTATGCAGAGAATATTTGAGTAAATATTTTAATTACATTATTTAGAATATTTATCTTATCTACGCTCAAGCCCAAATTCAAAACACAAGAATTTCATTGTAAACAAACAAAACGAAAATTACCGCATCGTATTTTTAGAATTATTGTCAGCCATATACTTACTCACCTACCTATATTGTAGGATATCTATTCAATTAACAAATACCTACCTACCTTAAGCATATAAATGCTATTCTGGCTTTGAAACTTGAAATCAAAAAGCATTATTTAAACTAGATTAAGTCAGACAGATGCCATCTAGCGATTTGAAAAGGTGTCTTTTGAACTTGAACGAATTCAGTTGTGTTGTGATTGTGAGGAGACTTTCCCATTTAAATAGTTCACTATAAAAACACGTAGGTTTTTCACCAAAAGACATCGACATCTGTGTGTCTGCCCTAGAACTAAATTAAATGTACTCTACAACCAATGATATTATAATATAAAGAAATACATAGATGTCGCACTAGTGCATGGAAACCTTTGTATTACCTCCGTGATGGAAACTGAGGATATTAGAAATAGCGTTTCTATCTCGTTTACTCGCGTGAGAATCCTACTGTTAGACAGGGATACCAACGGTATTTATTGGGCAGTGAGTGAAAGTCAACCTTATAGTGCTATAAATTAGACCGAAAGCTTACTTCATATTTGCGCGCCACCTTTAGTAAGTTTTGTTTGGCTAGCAATAGCTGATCTATCTCGTTTACTCGCGTGAGAATCCTACTGTTAGACAGGGATACCAACGGTATTGGACAGTAAGTGAAATTTGTTCTCGTCATTTGGTTAGAAATAACTACTTACCAACCAACCAAACCACTACCCAATAACTTTGAGAAGTTTGCAAAGTTATGATGGCCGTACTGTAAGATAGCTCGCCAGGTATTTCCCTAGCGGTACGCGGAATTTATACTAACGCTAGTTATTATTGGACAATGCTAACGCTAGCTTAGTTAGTTATTGTATACCGTACTCATCTCTAGTGATAATTCCTGAAAGTTTTTCTGCAAATATAAAAATGGCGAATATCTATTCAATCCGGAACCAAATGGTCAGTTTAATTATTCTTATTGATGGTTATTACCTACCTACTTAGTACTAAGATCTGAATTTGGAAATCAATTTTTGGTTATACAAGTATCCACTAAAATAATTATATGTAGGCAAGTTATTGTTTAATCAAATAAAATAAAGTCCCTACTAGCTACAGAATAGGTACAAGTAGGTGAAATTATATAAAAGTTACGCTAGGTGTTCTATTCTAATAAGTGTAGGTACGTGTCACTTTTAGAGTGTAGGTTACATACCTAAGAACGTTTTTTTTATTCTTATTATACATACCATAATCTTTAAATAAATATAAGTATTGCTGGATATAATAAATATCAACTCACTTACAAATCTCTTATTTAACAATAGAAGAACGGTTTTTAATTTTAGTATGTAGGTAGGTTAGGTAGTTTTGAACATCCAACATTGAAAACTCTATGCATTTAAAACAGACCTATGGGTTTAAGCAGTAACTCGTCTCGTAAATAAAGTAGACAAGACAACACCGTATAAAATTGATAGATTTTAAAAGATTTTGTAAAGATAGCTGCTAGATAGGTACCTTTTCTAGGATATAATGCAAACTTCAGTTTTTTTTATAACGTGCTGGCAAATGATTTTAGTTTCAATAAGTATCTTGTTAGAATCCAATAAAGATCCTGTGTAATAATCTTCTTTCGTGTACCTTCACCAAAATAAATACCGATCAGGAACGACCGATCGAGAAATTAATCAAAATGTAGGCCTAAGTTCGTTCAGAAATTAAATGACATTTGACATAAATTGAAATCACGCAATGTCAAAATTGATTGTCAGATTCGTCAACTCATCAGCACAGCTGGCTATTATTTAGGGGTGAGAGTTATTGGGTATTTTTACCATCGGTTATTGGTTGGGTATTTTGTCCCAATAACGTTAGCACCAACTGGTACCCAATACCGCTAGAAATACTCGGCTAACCAATGCCTTAGTCCACCAGCTAGATAGACATTCGTTTATAGCTAGCACGGTTACGCAACACAAAGCATTCGAGTAGTCAGTTCTTGGTTGTTGACTAGTTTAGTTCAGTTATTGTTGATTTGGTATATTGCCGGCCATAAACAAAACCTCTAAAATTTGACTGATAGTTTTTGCCTAGATAGGAAGTACGTATAGTAAAACCATTCTAAAAATGAACTTCCCTCCACAAAACCGTGATGATTTCAACGTGTGAGAGGAAATACAGAAAAACAGAATACACAGAAAAAAAAATACAGAATTTGGTAGAGGGGCGTTCATTTTAGAAATGGTTTTAGTATACCTAGATATGTAAGTAGCTAGTAGGTACCACCTATATTAATTTTATACAGAGAATATTTGAGTAAATATTTTAATTAGATTATTTAGAATATTTATCTTATCTACGCTCAAGCCCAAATTCAAAACACAATAATTTTATTGTAAACAAAAACAAACCACAATAACAAACAAAACGAAAATTACCGCACCTTATTTTTAGAATTATTGTCAGCCATATACTTACTCACCTACCTATATTGTAGGATATCTATTCAATTAACAAATACCTACCTACCTAAAGCATATAAATGCTATTCTGGCTTTGAAACTTGAAATCAAAAAGCATTATTTAAACTAGATTAAGTCAGACAGAGGCCATCTAGCGATTTGAATAGGTGTCTTTTGAACTTGAGAAGACTTTCCCATTTAATAGTTCACTATAAAAACACGTAGGTTTTTCACCAAAAGACATCGACATCTGTGTGTCTGCCCTAGAACTAAATTAAATGTACTCTACAACCAATGATATTATAATATAAAGAGGTACATAGATGTCGCACTAGAGCATGGAAACCTTTGTATTACCTCTGTGATGGTAACTGAGGATCTTAGAAATAGCGTATCTATCTCGTTTACTCGCGTGAGAATCCTACTGTTAGACAGGGATACCAACGGTATTTATTGGGCAGTGAGTGAAAGTCAACCTTATAGTGCTATAAATAAGACCGAAAGCTAACTTCATATTTGCGCGCCATCTTTAGTAGTTTTGTTTGGCTAGCAATAGCTGATCTATCTCGTTTACTCGCGTGAGAATCCTACTGTTAGACAGGGATACCAACGGTATTGGACAGTAAGTGAAAGAACAATGGCAGATATTCATACATTATAATTAGTTGAAAATAAAAGGTAGCGTCTATCTATAGATCTAAAATATCTTAAAATGTTAAGCGTGAGTCTTAGAATGACTTTGTCTAAGAATTTTGTGATAAGAAGGCTTCAGAAAAAATATATTTACATTTGAACTTTTTTAGGTTATGTCTTACGACACGTCTGTCCGTATGTCTGAGAAAGTTCGAAAGTGTGATTGTTTTTGTTACTAGTAAATTCTTTCTTATAAGAAGTCCCTGAATTAGGTATTTTTAGATTAATGCTTCTTTATTGCATATTTATATAATTATTTTAGGTACCTACCTCTACCTATAAAACGAAAAACATTCTAAGACCCTTTACTAAAGAAGAAGAAATTAGTTGGCATTTCATTAAAAAGACAAGAAAAGTCACACTGACACCGCGTTCCAGAGCGCGAACTACGCACCTCAAACGTCACAGTCACTGTAATGTCATGTCAACGTCATGCGAGCTTGTATTCAACAGGAAACTACCTCACTCACTAGTCATTTGATATTCTTAATTATTTGTTTTTTTCGGTGGCCTTAAATAAAATATTTTTTTATGGGAAAAATCGTCAACAAACAAATAAAACTATTTTGCATATCAGATATTTCTAGACGCAAAAGCGTTATGCCAACTTGCCAACTAATAATCTGCCATTGTTCAATTTGGTTAGAAATAAATACTTACCAACCAACCAAGTTTGCAAAGTTATGAAAATTTTACTGATAGTTTTTGCCTAGATAGGAAGTACGTACCTAGATATGTAAGTAGCTAGTAGGTACCACCTATATTAAATTTATGCAGAGAATATTTGAGTAAATATTTTAATTAGATTATTTTGAATATTTATCTTATCTACGCTCAAGCCCAAATTCAAAACACAATAATTTTATTGTAAACAAACCACAATGACAAACAAAACGAAAATTACCGCATCGTATTTTTAGAATTATTGTCAGCCATATACTTACTCACCTACCTATATTGTAGGATATCTATTCAATTAACAAATACCTACCTACCTAAAGCATATAAATGCTATTCTGGCTTTGAAACTTGAAATCAAAAAGCATTATTTAAACTAGATTAAGTCAGACAGATGCCATCTAGCGATTTGAAGAGGTGTCTTTTGAACTTGAGAAGACTTTCCCATTTAATAGTTCACTATAAAAACACGTAGGTTTTTCACCAAAAGACATCGACATCTGTGTGTCTGCCCTAGAACTAAATTAAATGTACTCTACAACCAATGATATTATAATATAAAGAGGTACATAGATGTCGCACTAGAGCATGGAAACCTTTGTATTACCTCTGTGATGGTAACTACTGAGGATCTTAGAAATAGCGTATCTATCTCGTTTACTCGCGTGAGAATCCTACTGTTAGACAGGGATACCAACGGTATTTATTGGGCAGTGAGTGAAAGTCAACCTTATAGTGCTATAAATAAGACCGAAAGCTAACTTCATATTTGCGCGCCACCTTTAGTAGTTTTGTTTGGCTAGCAATAGCTGATCTATCTCGTTTACTCGCGTGAGAATCCTACTGTTAGACAGGGATACCAACGGTATTGGACAGTAAGTGAAATTTGTTCTCGTCATTTGGTTAGAAATAACTACTTACCAACCAACCAAACCACCACCCAATAACTTTGAGAAGTTTGCAAAGTTATGATGGCCGTACTGTAAGATAGCTCGCCAGGTATTTCCCTAGCGGTACGCGGAATTTATACTAACGTTAGTTATTATTGGACAATGCTAACGCTAGCTTAGTTAGTTATTCTATACCGTACTCATCTCTACATTATTTATTGTTTGTTGTTCTGTAAGTGCGCGAATTTTATGTAAATCTCGATATTCATATGGTTTTTGCGAGTGTAAACCCTGATTTCATACGATGGGATTATTTACGTCCTGCTGCAGACCCTCATCCGCAGACGTTGTCACCCCGGACATTGTAAGTTGATAGTCGAAGTAAGAAATAATAACGTATTTTCGTTCGATTGATACTAACTTGTTAAACCTGTTCATAAGTAATTTATTTAATAAGGTATTCAAAATATTCAAACATAACAATCCTAGATCTCGATTATTTGATCGCGTCTTTCAAATAAAAAACTAGATTCCACCCACTTACGGCTCGTATCTACTTACGATAAGCACCTACCTATTATTCGGTTAAAAACAATTCTGTCCTCTCCTAGATAAAATGAACTACTTGAGCAATTAGATAATATTAACGATTTAAAAACATACTTATTACGATTATATCGTACGCTGCGACTATGAAGATTTAAAAACATGACTGTATGTTTAGGAAATTCGCCGGCGTCAACAGCAAGAGGCAGCTGAACGTCGCGCCCAGGCCTCCGCGTCTCGAGGCGTCAAGGACCCTGAGCGGCTGAAGAGGCAGCAGCAACGCAGCGAGGAGATGGAGCAGAGAGAACAAGAGCTTGCCAAGACTGGCGGTGCTAACTTACGGGTAAAATATTATACAATGGCTGTGCCTAGTATGCAACAATGATACTGTATTTATATTTATTACTAAGTACTTAGCATATAATGTGCTCTTACAATTACAGAATTACTGGTATTTTAAAATTAAATATATTTTCAGTGGTCATCCAACTGAGATGAGGACCAGGCTGGTAGTAGCCATTCCTACCAGCCCCAACAACCAACAGGGCACCAGCACACCACTCCTTCAAGCCAATTTACACCACCAACAAGCCAAGGGATACCACCAACAAGCCAAGGGATACCAACTGCAAGCTCTCGACAAAATAAATACAAGTTTATCAACTAATGTCTTTCCAACTTAGAATAAGAAAACATTCTATAAAATGTATTTTGTATGAACTTTCAGTCCTAAATGTAGCTGGTCTATGGTCGTAACTTATTTATTGTTAGGACCAATATCTAACAGGGGTTTTTATAAGAACTTTCAAAATTTGAATTCTGTGTATTTTCCATATTTTCAGTATTAATTATTTTCTTAATTCACAGATAATATTTAATAACTATGTAGTAGTTTCATCCAAATCTGTGAGTGAACCCATCCTTGTCTTATATATTTTTGATCTTATACCTAAAAATGTTTATCTAAATAAGATGTTTGTGTATGTTCTTGTTCTGCACACAAAGATGTTATAATCACTCACTTTAGAAAATATCTTATTGTGTAACACTTTTTCATGTAAGTAATTTCAAACAATGATGTAATTGTTAGAATTAATTGTAAATATTCATTATTCTGTCAAAATAATGTTACATATTGTTATGAAAAAGTAACATGTGCCTAATTTACTATAGATTTTTAATGATTTTGTTTCTTAATTTATTGTGTCAATGTAGTTTGCATACTTTAAAATCATAATAAGATATTGTATATTAAATTATTTATAGTATGATGATATTCATATTTTTAATCAAATTATAAATTGATGTAATCATGTACTATATTTTAATTAAAATGTTGATGAAATAATTAAAATAATTGTATGATTTTACACAGAAACATCCTACAGCCATGCATCATTTGCTGTTTTGTGCTGGCTGCTGAAAAGTTACATTAGGTACAACTAAGGGATTTCTATACCAGAAGATTTAAGTTAAACAGATGTTCTGTGTGTTAGAAATCAATCAATAATTTATTAGGAACCAAGAAAGTAAATTAACGTAGTTCAATAACAACTTAGCGATCACCAACCCACCTGGCACCTTAAGAACGGGATAGCTATTGAGGGTACTATACTTTTCCTTTAGAAACCAAGGGGGTAATAATTTATCGTTAGGACAAATACAACTCAGTACCTTCTTGGTGCTCTTTTTTATCTTTGCTCATTTCGAGATGTAGGCAACGTTTCTAAACGAATCTTTTATGACAATCACCTGATTTTGACAGATAGTGCATCCGTCAAAACAAACACGCGTTTCGCAATTTCGGCACTTGTTCTGGAGTATCTTCGTTTTACGCGGTGTAATTACATAGATAGTAATGTCTGACGCCAGGGACGGAGATAAGAAGGTAATAAATAGTTTATCTTTCCTTCGAGAGCTCTCCGGCGGTCGTTATCGCCATATCTTCAGAGAAGATAAGTTATGCGTGCTAGTGTTTATAACTTGTGACCTTCCTCCCACTTAGAGGTCGATTCGGGTTAAATTATATCAACAAATATTTGATTAGATATAAATTAACATTAAATTAACAACTATTTACCGGTTAGACTCCAATAACAGCACAAAAGACAAATTAAAACTTTGTCCAGTAGATGTAAACGGAGTCATGTTATGTATTACTATTTTATGGGTCGTAAACGTAGAAACAAAAATACGCATTATCTATAGATACTGGCTTGGCTGTGAGCCAATGTCACTATTTTGTATCTAAAAATATTCATAAAATATGAAAATAAATATAGCTTCATTGATGTATATGTCCTGTAGGTACCTTCTGTACAGATACTAGCTATAGAGTAAGTAGATAATTATCACTATTATTGTTATTTTACGCCTCACGTAGCAAATAAAACAGACTATAAACTTCTGATAAGGGTTAAATCCTAGATCTACACCTTGATAACATAATTTAATTATAATTAGAAATAAAACCAGGAATCTGGCAATATCTAACTCTATCGATGCCCATGACACAAGCTCGAATCTGCAAGGCGGTGAACTAGCAAACCAGCTTGGGAAGCACGTCTGAACATGGGCATTTAAGGTGTTATACTGATCTTCTCTGTTTAGTAAATTGCTTTAACATACTTCTGCACAGTATACTAACTTCGATGCTATTGGCACTTTCAGGCTGATGATAACCGGCTCAAGCCAGCGGTAAGCTTCCACTCTATGCACTAATACCTACTTACTCTGGGAAATTATATCTCAAAAATGCATGTTGATCTTTTCTGTAGTTAATATTTACAAGGCATGTATTATATTTTATAGTTATAGTTTAATATTTACTATTCTACTCTAATTGCAACCCATACCCAACCCAAGTTATACGGAAACAGTGCCAAATAAAACTTTTCATACTATTATATTATGTACTTTAGTTACATTCTCTGAGTAGGTACTATTATTTTATAATTTCTCATGTCATTAAAAAAAGTTTTATTTCAATATGTGTAGTGTTCGCTCAAAGATGAGAAATCAGTTAGTATAGTTAGAATTGCTTGTTATTAGTCTGCCTGGTTTTATCCTGTATAATCTTATTAGTAGGGAACTCTTGAACTTTGACTATTTCCAGATTCTACTCATGTTACTAAGTATACCTATTTTATAAATTAAATTAGGTAACCTACCTATACTCAATTTATAAAATATTAATACTTATAGTATAATTTTATATATAAATTATATATTTGTATATGTATATAGAATATTAATTTTGTTGATTATCATCCTCTACTAACCATACAAGTAAGGCTGGGGTTTGAACTAGTATGTATTAAATATTTAATCTACCTGCATTGGTTTATTAAATGAACAACTGTATTTGTATGTAACATGCACATTTTATGTAAATACAATAACAAATGCATTGTAAAGGTATAAACACACTGCAGAAGTTGTGTGGCTCGAGACTTTCAATATACTTACATAAGTTTTAACCACTATTAGGGGTTAGGGTATTTTAGAAATTAAATTCAAAAGATTGTGTGGTGAAAACAGCCCTACAACAAAATCGAATACACATTAAATACCTGTGGTGATAAAATAATTAATGAATTCATATATTATATTTACCCTAGGAACTTAAGAAAAAAATATGCTTCTCGCGTAGGTACCTATGTACCTGCAGCTTAGTATGTTTATTTATACATTCCTGACATAATCAAAACAGATATTACCTACCTATATAACTGAATAAAAGCATGATTACGGATTCTTGCATATGAAAAAGGCTTTTAAAGATAAAGTTGATTCATTTAGCAGTTTTGTCAAGTACCTACTACCTTAATTTTAAGAAACATCAGCATGACTTGCTTTTACAACTTATTACCAAGTATAGACTTATTTCTAGTCTATATACTAGATATATGATGACACCCATGTAAATGATGGGGTAGTACAATTCTTAAGCTAGCACAACATTGCAAAATACAACTTGTAATTTTTCAAACTTCTTATTAAACCATATGTTAAGGTTATGAGTAGGTAAAGTAAATTTATATTTTAAAAACTCATTTATGTAACTAACTTATAGTAATATTCCTTATCTTACAATATTATTTAGTAGGTAGTAAGTACATATAAGTTTTATTATTCTGTGATACAATACAGGATGGTGCTAAAAGTTTATTAGTTGTTACCTACTATAACATTGATTCTCTTGATATTGGCCTAGTTGACAGGACGATCGGCCTTAATTCCGAAGATCGTGAGTTCAAGTCAAGCCCCGCCGCGTCTCTAAATTTTCCACCTCATTGATTGATTGATTGATTCAGATTTTGTCCGTAAAATCACAAAGATTAACTTGGACATGTCATCACTATCAATCACCCCCACTTTTTTTTTTGCTCTTCCCCTGAATTTAATAATGAAAGTTCCCATGCATTATTGTCATTTAAATAATCTAAAATTTTATAATAACCCTTCTTACAAAGATTACCCTTTACAATTTTCTTGAATTTATTAATTGACAGGTGGTGAAATTCTTTGGGCACTTTATTATAAAAACGAACACAACATCCCTTAAATGAAACTTTAACTCATCAACTTTCATTACCTACTGCATCAAAATTTGCGTCTATTATAATTATTTTTGCATAAGATAATGCCCATTTTTAATAAAAGCATAAATCAATAAACCGTAAATAATTAATATACTAATTAATAATTAATCAGTATCGCTCATAATATGGCGGAGAAATCATAAGTATATAATATTTATGTAAGTACATATTGTTTATGTATTAATATTGACTTTTACTTGTCATGCCATATTTAGCCTTTGGCGATAGCAATATCGATCATCCTGTAGATATTTCAGTGATTATACCCGTAGTTCATGATACGTTATCAACACAGACATATATTTATATGGCACAATTGCCGAGCGTACGTACAAAATACAGAACGTTGAGCGGTCGACCATTGTTCACACGTCTCCCGCGCTTTGAAAATCGAACGTTCGTGTTTGTGTAGTGTTTTTGACATTGACAGTTTAGTTTGAAATAATGGATGTGCTTAGCAAGGTGGGTCTATAGTGTTTTTGAATTTGGAATATTCAAGGGTGGACCTTTAAATGGGCTTTTGAAATAAATTAAATATATCTTATACTTTTTCAGTTATAATTTATAGAAATTATTATACAAGGGATCGATATACATACTTGAAACCTTAATTTACATAATATATTTAATTCTGATATAAAATACAATATAGAATTATGATTTTCCTTAAATAAGCGTATGGGTAACTTTCAGCATATAAGTAGCTTCCACGCTTTCTAAGAACAAACATTAATATTGTTAGATAAGTATCTAAGGTTCTATTTGATTACCTTGATACCATAAATATCTACCATTTGTTTACCTTATAAACAGATAGATCTTAGGATTGAACTGCGCAATTAAATCCAGCAACCTTGTGGCAACGAGTTCTATCTCATCTACATCCTTAGAAAATAACATTGAACCCAAAGAAGCATAGAAATTCTCCTTTAAAAAAAACCGGCCGCATCTAATAAAGTTCGAACCTTTAGTACTTTTACAAAGTTGAAATAAAACACTAAAAGTTCGGATGTTTATTTATTAAGTATACTAAGTATGTTTGTGTTATATCGCTGCGTAATAATTGGGTCAGCGACAATCGATTAAGTTCGACCATCACGGCGTTAGATACAAATCTAATGGTATTTACCTAAATGAAAAAATGAAATAGTTTGTTTGGTAGATACTTCAAAGCTGACAAGTCTGATGTTCCCTGAAATACAGGATCTGCTTCGGCAGTTTAGGTTACCATTACCATATACGACCTATCTATAACATTGTGTTGTAAAACTATAGTCGTCAGAAAACGTTCAACTTTAAATCTCTACGATGATGATGATGACATTCGTGAGGCCTACTATATAAAGTTATATTTTACTTGTTCATATTAATTTCTATTTGAACAGATGCAACGATCGATCTGTGGTGTAAATATTTATGTATTGTTCATTTACAACGGCAACTGCATAAAGACTTATCACAATGACTACTTGCGAGGGCAGGTACCAATTGCACGCACAGCGTTCAAGCAACGTTTTCGCTGCGTTTCAGTAGCAAATTTGGGACAAATTCTCCACAAAAAAAAAAGGATTGAGAAAACAAGAGCACTTTTCAAAAATTTAAGACATTCCATGAAATCTTTTAGAGCCCCCGCAAACCACAGACTTTCTATCGGCCGATAGTTTGGTCGGGCTTATAATCAGTATGAAGATGTATGCAAGTCCGCATACTACAACGATTTGGTATTTGTACAATTTGTATTTGGACCAAAGACAAGTCAACTTACGAGGTAAACTAATTCAATGAGCAGTAAATTAAACGAATAACTGAATAAAATGAATGTTTCGAGTGTCAGTTTCGCTTGCGTTTTTTTACTTAGGGATTAAATAACTATTTCAAATCGGACCAGAACGGTTACTGAAATAAGCGCTTTATACTCGTACTATTTATATAGATAAGAATTATCTATTGTGGATGTATATTTTTTTAAGTATTAAGATAATGTCTAGTAATCGTAACACAAACATCGAGATGTCGCTGATGCTAGATGTTGCTGTATGAATTATCTAACAATATTTATAATCCTTTATGTTTAAATAAAAAGGATATAATTAGTTATTGGATGCACAAAATAGGGGTATGTTTGGTTAGCGTTAGTGTAACATAAAGGATACGGTAAATATGTTGCGCGTACGCAGCAAACACGTTGCGCGATCTATTCTCTCGCAACTTTTAACTCGTCAGTGTGATAAGGCACTTACACTACAATAATTTATTTTTGCAAAACAAATAAATTACTTTATTATGACGAAGTTGGGTTCAAATTAATGTGATGTTTAATATGTATATTTGTGCCGTAAATATATGCAAGGCATTAAATAATAAAAACAAAGTTGGATACAAACTACGTCAAAGAAAACGGAAAACAAAGGCCGACCTGTATAATTTCCATCCTTAATGTACCTACCTATAGCAAAAAAATAAACAAATTATAGGTAGGTACCTTACCATATGTATCATAAAATATATGTATAATAAAAAAATATCTATCCATGTATGTATATTATATTAAGTATTTCAGAAATCTAGCACCCGTATCACAAGCTTCGAGCTTACCACGGGGCTAGATTTCGCTGTGTGAATTGTCCAGCAATATTTATTATTTATTTATTTATTTATATTTCATAAAAAAATTACTACCTACATTTCTATACTAATATTATAAAGCTGACAAAACAAACAGAACCGCTGGTCCGATTGGAAAAATATTTCATTTAAAATCTGATAAAAACAATAAGTCAATACAAAAATATACCTACTTACATCATAAAAATAAACTTATTCTCATGCTAAGCTATAACTATAATCCTCCCAATTTTAAAACTCATAATTGCTATTGGAAGTCGTATTAGGTCACGTCTTCTCAATTTGCTATATTCTATTAATGCTAGTATATTCACCTGCGAATATTGTCTTCAGTCGATAACGAACTAAGTTCTAAACGTAACGCTTATCATCTTTTGTGTGTTCCTAATTTAAATTTGACGTTTATGTGTAATTAGTTTATAGTGAATTAAAATGACAGTTGGCGGTGAAATTTTGCAGTCCTGGGTATGTCAAATAATCTATTTTATTATAAAAATCTAAATGAAATCAAAAAGTTCCACTTTTTGTGTTATTTTATAACTCGAGAACGGCTGGGTGATCTGGATGCTGGTGTGTCAGAGTAGTCCAGGGAAGGTTTAAATGCTACGAAAACATGGGAATAAAGCTGCCGTAGCCTTGGGCAGGTCAGCTAGTATTTAATACGTATTACAATACAATACAAATAGCTTTATTGTACCAACAATATACAGGACAATACATAAGAGAAACAGATACATAACAGTGACACAATTTATATCATATAGTGATATCATGGAGTGATTTTCTATACAGAATTTTCTTGTGCCCTGAGAAGAATTTTATATTTTATTTTAAATTAACAGCAGTGAAATTGTATTCACAGACCTTAATTAAAAAAATACAAGTAACTTATTTAAATCTACCAAAGGCAATTTTATGGATATATTTTATTAAGATTTTTTTTGTTTTGTTATTATTCGATGAGCTAAATGTACTAATGGTACATTATAGGTCAAAAATAGATGACCTTCATATACCTAGTTTGTTTACAAGGAACTATTGAACAGCTCAACAGAATGTATTCAAATATTAACTATACATCCTATTAACGACGTAGTATAAACTAGTTTTCGATGTACATAAACTTAAATGAACACTGGATTTGAATAGAAATTCCGACGTAGAATTATATATTTTTTTCAAATTTTGACTTTAAAAAGTACAATTAAAGAAATAAATTTATGCAAGTTAGAAATACTAGATAGTAAAGTGCCAAGAAGGCATTGCCACAATGAATGGAAATAATATTTCGCTGACTCAATATGGATAGGGATTCATTAATTAATCTAAGATCAATAATTGTCTAAACGGCGTTTCATACTATAGAATGGTCCTTATAATTAACGCGGAAGAAAACAAATGGATCTTAGGGTGATTATCCTTGAGCTATCATCATCACTTCAACGTAGGTCTAACCTAGGTAAATCCTATGGGTTTCTATCTACATATGCGTTTCCCCACTACCTATGCTATGCTAATTTATAATCATTTATCAATCAGCTAATTATAATCCTACTAATATTATTAATGCGAAGGTTTGTAAGAATGTATGGATGTTTTTTACTCTTTCACGCAATTAATTTTACATACAGCTACTATTTACTGCGGGAAAATCCTCTATAACGCGGAAAAGATAATTAAAATGGGGGAAAGCCGCAGGTGGATACTAGTTAGAAAATATCACCAAATAGCGCTGCATGCACGTGTGGTAATATTGGATTTTGAACTCTGTCATGCCATGACTAATATGGTTATTAACTTAACAAGGAAACCATTTATTAACTAAAGTTTTTACGTGACATGATGACACGAACCGTATGTAGTCTTAACGATTATTTATTAACTAGCCTGTCTGCCGACAGCTTCGCTTGCGTTTTTTACGTTATCTACGTATAGTTTATTTAATATAGCCTTCCTCGATAAATTTGCGTTTTTTACGTTATCATTGTTTATTTAATACAGCCCTAAGCCTTCCTCGATAAATGTAGTATTCAACACTGAAATAGTTCTTCAAATCGAACCACCGGTTCCTGAGATTATCGGGTTCATACAAACAATCAATCAAACAAACTTTTCAGTTTTACAATATAAGTAATTCATATGGAAATCAATGCCACTTTTCGTTGTAATAGACCAAGAGCCTGTGATGGCCAGACCTTCCTTTAATTCACAAGCGTGAAAATTCTTTCATGTGTATGTCTAACATAGGTAAGAATAACCCCCAAACATGAAACCTGGATCGTGGTTCCTTTGGGAGATAACAGGTAAAAGGTTGTTATCTCCCAAAGGAACCGCGATCCAGGTTTCATGTTTGGGGGTTATTCTTACCTATGTTAGACATACACATGAAAGAATTTTCACGCTTGTGAATTAAAGGAAGGTCTGGCCATCACGGGCTCTTAGGTTATAATTTTATAACATAAAAACGGCTGTGCCGGTTTAGGTGCTTTTTGCTTTTAAATAGTCGTAGTAGCTCAGGGAAGGTTTAAAAGGTGAGAAAACATGGGAATAAAGCGGGCGAAGCCGCGGAAGAGTCAGCTAGTATTAATACCTATTTTGTCTTGTCATCATCCTCATATTACCCATATTTACGTTCCCACTGCTAAGTCACGATGACTTG
Source organism: Chloroclystis v-ata (assembly GCA_963691955.1). Classification (NCBI taxonomy): domain Eukaryota; kingdom Metazoa; phylum Arthropoda; class Insecta; order Lepidoptera; family Geometridae; genus Chloroclystis; species Chloroclystis v-ata. The sequence goes on along the minus strand of OY829904.1, from coordinate 10,160,741 downwards.
CCTCTTGTCGAAAGAATTGTTAAAAACATAATTATTTCATCATGCGTCTGCGTCAAAATATTTTACAGATTTCGCAATATTTAATCACTGCACTAAGATAACGATCATATTTAATCTACATACGTATTAGATTAGATCTATATACCTACGAACATTGAACAATGATTTGCCTAAATCGTCAATGACTGTTATTTTAGTCAGCATATTCTTGTGCAGGCCTTGAGGGTGTGTTGTGCCGGCCTTAGATTAGTCACCCCGACTATTCCAGTGGACATCGTCAAACCCATTGAAAAGGGCTTTATTGCTGTGTGAATTATCCAGGAATAATATTTATTATTATTATTATTTATCCAAAATTGGTTCCAGCTCTTAGACTGTAACGACAACTTGTGTTTTTATTAATTAATGTTAAATCGCTACATCAGTCTAGCCTTGAACGGATGTCTAGTAGTATGCTAAAGTACGTATAAAACATTAATTATCGTATTATAGCATTGTATACCAAACATGTATTATCTTTTTGTATAATTATGCAATTGTCATTCTGAGCGATGTTTTGTCCACTTATATAATTGCTTCAATAAATAATTATGTACGTGTACAATATACGTATAACTTTGATTCTTTTATATTTCATACTAGTTACTAGCCCTCGCTTGGCCCTTGGGTACCTACGTATTTATTTATAGTAATATATATATATTTCTTCCTCTTGAAGTACTTCGTACCTATAGAAAACACCGTTTCATAATCCATAATTGCAGTTCGAATGATTTAAGCATACATAAGGACAGGAAGATGATGATGATGATAAGGACAGACAGACAGTGGGAACATTGAAACTTGGATGGATGCTTTTCCACCACTATACCTACTATGAAAGCGCACATAATTTTTTTAAGAAGAAAAATCTAAGGGCTGCTTGCTCCCACAACAACACAGTTCTATCAAACATAGTAGTAACATCGGTGTAAAAGCACCTTTAAAGAGTGGATGTTTGACGGCTAAGATAGGTAATGAAGAAGTTTGGGATGGAACGCGGTGATTCCTTGAGAAGGAATTGACCTTAATGCGGAAATCACAGTGTCCATTTACCACTGAGATTACTGTGGGCAGCAACCACAGCTTCCTAGTTGGGTTTTAATCTCATCTGTTCAACATAATAGTACTGACCTATCAACATCATTAGACTACTCTTGGTTCGCTTTTCCACTTATAACGAACTACGTAGTAGTGCCCGCGACTTAGACTTATAGGCGACCGCCTATAGCCTTCCTTGATTAGTACTATCCAAAACAGCATGAATTTTTCAAATTGGACCAGCGGTTGCTGAGATTAGCGCGTTCAAACAAACAAACTATTTATAAATTATAGAATTAGATAAGTTAAATCATTTTATGGTTACACATCACTTGATGTGTATAAATTATGTTTCTGTAGAATATTGAATTGCATCCTTGCATAATTATGATACTCGTGTCTCTAATTAAATATAATCTACCGATGTTTGTTTATATTTGATTACGTACTAGCTTTCCGCATTGCGGCTTCGCCCGCGTTATAACATTTTCATGCCAAAAAAAGTATCCTATGACCTATATCTGGTTTTAAGCTAACACTACCAATTGTCAGCCAAATCGATTCAGCCATTATAAATAGTGTAACTAACACGACTTTCTTTTACATATATAGATATAGTAAGAAATCTAGCACCCGTAGCACAAGCTTTGAGCTTACTACGGGGCTAGATGTTGCTGTGTGAATTGTCCAGCAATAACTCAACTCTGTTTGTAGATCCGCAGCCACCAGCGCACCCCCTCAGGGTCTCGTGACTTCAAGGAGGCCACGAAGCGCGATGCTCTCCAGCGGGTGGAGGTGGACCTGGAGAGGCTGCTGGCCAGCGCGCCGCAGACCCGCCGACCGCTCATGGAGAAGGAGTACCAGGGCTTCAAGAACCTCTTCAGGCGGTTTTTGGCTGAACGTAAGTGGCGACATCTAAACTTTTTTCCCATAGAAACACGAAGATTTAAATTTACGTTAGAAAAGACATAACTAGATAAATTATTTTTAACTAGGCTGTGTAAATAGTAGTAATCGCGATTACTACAATTTATACAGACTTTAGTAGTATTCTAAAGTAATTTATCAATTCTTTGAAATTAGACGAACTTATCTCAACCTCAAACTTATCTGTTTTATCGGATTTAAGTTACTTAAATTAATGTAATCGCCTTTTTCTCATACGAATAAATTAACAACCTCAAGCTTACCTTTATTATATTTATTATGAATCATCATCATTATCAGTTTATTTATCCTTTCCAGAGGGCCCATCAGTAACATGGGAGAAGATCGAGAAGCTTCCCGAAGGAGCGGTCATAGACTACACCTCACTCCAGACCCCAACCACAGACAATATTCACCACATGCTAGATAAGCTGGTGGTGGTGAAACTCAACGGAGGTCTGGGCACATCTATGGGCTGCAAGGGACCGAAGAGTGTTATCCAAGTTAGGAATGATCTGACCTTCTTGGATTTGACTGTGCAACAGATTGAGGTAAGATTGATTCAGATTTCGTCCGTAAAGTCACAAAGATTAACTTGGACATGTCATTATTAACAATAACCCCTACTATAACGTGCGCAATTAGAAATGAGTTCTGTAAATGGCGTCCGCTCGCATGCGTTCTCGCTCACTCTCTATCGCTGTCTATACTTTTATCCTTGTTTTGCCAATCGTACCATACCTACCCGCCGCCATTTACAGAATTCATTTTCAATTGCGCACGTTATAACTTGACATTATTGATTGACTTGTTACTATTATTATTACTAATCATTAAGTACAGTATATTTCAGTTAGTACATAGGTGATTTATAAAACAAACCAGTTTCGAATAAACCTATCAATATAGACTTGATTGATTTCTAGTGTACAGAACTGGCATTAGTGATATAGGTAGTTCCATTATGAGAATGACCTTCAGGAATCATTGAGTGCTATCCATTGCGCCAGTTCAGGGGTCGTCCATATTTAGATAGCGTCGCATTTGTTGCGTAAATAAAGTGTTTTAAATTGTTTTTTGTTTGAAAGCCACTCGATATTTCGACTAAGGTTTCTACAGATGACAAGCCGTAAGCCAATTCTATGGCATTACAACGTCCCAAATTATGACGCGTCCATGTAAATCATTGTGTTGCTATGGAAATTATTTAAACTTGTTTGCTGACTGACCGTCTTACTTATGTAATTTAAATCGTTGACGATTTAAATTAATGACTTCATTGCATGAATTATGATTATCGACAAATTTTCGCTAACGAATGTGAAAAGTACTAGGTAGGTCTGTCTACTTGAAGAACTTTTTATCGCGAAAAATCGATTATTTCTGGAACCGTTACAAATTAAAATTTCCGACATTGCCAAGTTTGAATAAAATTATCTTTGGTAATTGTTTGAATACGTACGTTCCTACTCAATTCGATCACCACCTCGATTATATTATACCAAAACCCCAAGGCCTATAATGTCTATAAGACCTACTTATATTGGAGAGACCTGTAGGTACCTACCCCATAGTGGGATATTGATAAAAATAAAAATAATATGTACCTATGTATCTCTAAATACAAAACATTAAGTCATCAAGATAACCTTATTGTCAGGCTGGCACCACGGAACGGAAAGCCGTATTGGCGTAGTGTGAAAGTCATAAAGTCGTTCTTGGGTTCAATCAAACCCTTAGGCGAACACTGGACTTTCGTTACCTACGCTTTAAAAACACGTGCGTTAATGGCCAGGCCGGTTTGAGAAAAGCAGCATGATCTGCGCTTTGTAGAGTTTGAACGACATATGACATTCACTAACACGCACTTTACCAGCGTAGTGAATTAAGGCCTAATCCCAGCAGGTCCCTGTATCCCAGCAAGGAACGTAAACGTAGTATTATGCAGAACACGGTCAACATGGGTTGTTAGTTATGATTTAAAGTAATGTGAATATTGTTTATTTGACATAAAACTAGTTTACAGAAAAATATAATGATCCATAGGCTCCTAAGCTTGTATAAACTGTGTTTCAGCCAGTGGCTTCTCCAGCGTTTATACTTTGTAATGTATCTTCCAGCACTTAAACAAAACGTACAAATGCCACGTCCCCCTCGTCCTGATGAACTCGTTCAACACTGACGAGGACACGCAGCGCGTCATCCGCAAGTACGCCAACCTGAAGCTCGACATACACACCTTCAACCAGTCCTGCCATCCCAGGATCAACCGGGAGAGTCTGCTGCCCGTCGCTAAGGACGCTAATATACACGGGGATATCGAGGCGTAAGTAACTGAATGCATGAATGAACACTTTATTATACTTAAAATTAAACATAGAATAAAAATACTAAACTGACTCATCAACTGGGAAACTGTGAATCTACTAAGCTAGCAACCTCCCGAAATAAATAACTATCTATCTAGATAGTCAACAAATTGCCAATTTACAAAGCTAACGACCTCCTACCTAAGTCATACCTAAGTCATCTAGCAAGCCATCAAACTGCCTATCTACTAAGCTGGCAATAATCCAAAGCAAGTCATAGTTAACTTCATCTATCTAGCGATGTTGATAATTTACCAACTTAGAAGCTGCAAATCTACCAACAAATTGTCAATTCAGTAAGCTAGCAAGCTTCCATAAAACGAATCTTTAAACTTCTCAACTAAATATATTCCACTCTGTCATCCAATCCATAATACGAAAGCTATACAGATGTCTAGGTTTACTAGCTTTAGTCGATCGATCATAAAATCCATTTCCCTGAGACCTTCTTATTAATGTTTGTGTGACAATAATATGGCTTGTTATGATGACAGCTCCGTTGGAACAAATGTTTATCATCTGTCCCTTCCAGCTGGTACCCACCCGGCCACGGAGACTTCTACGAATCCTTCAACAACTCAGGTCTCCTGCAGAAGTTCATCAAGGAAGGTCGCACGTACTGCTTCATCAGCAATATCGACAATCTAGGAGCTACAGTGGACCTCAACATCTTGAACTTGCTGCTTAACCCTCAAAATCAGGTATGTCGTCTTTTGTTATTTTCCTTTAGTCCTTGTTAGTGATAAGTTTTCAGCGGCAAGATGTTCATACAGCGTTCATGTACGTGTACATAAGCATCACTTTAAGAGGTGAGAGTGAGTGATCCTATATTTGTCTGTACGTAGTCGTTCGGCGGCTGAAACAATAATGAATCAGAAAATATTTATTTATGCAGGATATTACGAAAGCACACATCCATTTTAGCTAATTAGATGACTTAAATCGGACGCTACTCAAGATGTGCTGTAGAATCTAGAGGTGATTATAGCGTTGTTTTTATTTACACATTAGCCAATAGGTAAAATAGGTTTTAAACTATCATAGTTTTTAACAATATTAGAACACGAAACGGGTAACATACCATGATTCAAATGTTTTTGAGTTTCCCGATTATTTCGGCACTGTTACAAGCGCCATCTTCACGGAGAGCCGAAATATCGGGGAATTCAAAAACATTTTCATAAGGTATGTTACCAGTTTCGTGTTTTAATGTAGGTAAAACAAGCTCTAAAATCCATCGTAAATCACAGAACGCGTCAGAATTCGTAATGGAAGAATCTAAAATCCACATAAAGATAAAGATAAAGAAAAAATTCAGTTGTTCTAATCTAAAGTAATAGTTTCGACAATCTTATCCAACATACAATAACTTATCCATCTTTGTTTCCAGAACGCGTCAGAATTCGTAATGGAAGAATCTAAAATCCACATAAAGATAAAGATAAAGAAAAAATTCAGTTGTTCTAATCTAAAGTAATAGTTTCGACAATCTTATCCAACATACAATAACTTATCCATCTTTGTTTCCAGAACGCGTCAGAATTCGTAATGGAAGAATCTAAAATCCACATAAAGATAAAGATAAAGAAAAAATTCAGTTGTTCTAATCTAAAGTTTCGACAATCTTATCCAACATACAATAACTTATCCATCTTTGTTTCCAGAACGCGTCAGAGTTCGTAATGGAGGTGACGGACAAGACGCGCGCGGACGTGAAGGGCGGCACGCTGATCCAGTACGAGGACAAGCTGCGCCTGCTGGAGATCGCGCAGGTGCCCGCGGAGCACGTCGACGACTTCAAGTCCGTGTCGCAGTTCAAGTTCTTCAACACCAACAACCTGTGGGCCAAGCTGGACGCTATCCAGCGGGTTGTGGATCAAGGTGAGTCGGTCGCGCTGTACGTACTGTAGGAAAGGATCAAGAATTGTGAGTCATTATAGACATTAAGGTTTAAAAAGCCAAAAAAGTGACCAAAAACTGCAAACGTTCAAACCATTTCAATAAATAATTTTGACCATTTTTTATCACCACCATTCGGTGTGACCAATATAATATAACTATTAGTATTATCATCATCATTCGTTGTGACCAATGCATTTGGACGGACAGAAATGGTTAAAATTGTTTATTGAAATGGAATTTCGTTTGTAGTTTTAAGGCACTTTCTGTTCTTCCTGAATCCTCTAAAACTGATGTACTTTCCGAACCAGATATACCCTCTTTGTATCAAAACTCCACAGGTTTGTATATCAAGTTTGTACCTCAGCCGTTTTATTAAACACCTTTATATTCAAGGTTCCCTAAACATGGAGATAATCGTAAACAACAAGACTCTGGGCGACGGCGTCAACGTGATCCAGCTGGAGACGGCGGTCGGCGCCGCCATGAAGTGCTTCGAGCGCGGCGTCGGCGTCAACGTGCCGCGCTCGCGCTTCTTGCCGGTCAAGAAGACATCCGACCTGCTGCTTGTCATGTCTAACCTCTACAGGTGAGAGTTGCGTAAAGTGGCCCAGAGATGGCGTTGTCATAGTTACTGGAGACGGCGGTCGGCGCCGCCATGAAGTGCTTCGAGCGCGGCGTCGGCGTCAACGTGCCGCGCTCGCGCTTCTTGCCGGTCAAGAAGACATCCGACCTGCTGCTTGTCATGTCTAACCTCTACAGGTGAGAGTTGCGTAAAGTGGCCCAGAGATGGCGTTGTCATAGTTACTGGAGACGGCGGTCGGCGCCGCCATGAAGTGCTTCGAGCGCGGCGTCGGCGTCAACGTGCCGCGCTCGCGCTTCTTGCCGGTCAAGAAGACATCCGACCTGCTGCTTGTCATGTCTAACCTCTACAGGTGAGAGTTGCGTAAAGTGGCCCAGAGATGGCGTTGTCATAGTTACTGGAGACGGCGGTCGGCGCCGCCATGAAGTGCTTCGAGCGCGGCGTCGGCGTCAACGTGCCGCGCTCGCGCTTCTTGCCGGTCAAGAAGACATCCGACCTGCTGCTTGTCATGTCTAACCTCTACAGGTGAGAGTTGCGTAAAGTGGCCCAGAGATGGCGTTGTCATAGTTACTGGAGACGGCGGTCGGCGCCGCCATGAAGTGCTTCGAGCGCGGCGTCGGCGTCAACGTGCCGCGCTCGCGCTTCTTGCCGGTCAAGAAGACATCCGACCTGCTGCTTGTCATGTCTAACCTCTACAGGTGAGAGTTGCGTAAAGTGGCCCAGAGATGGCGTTGTCATAGTTACTGGAGACGGCGGTCGGCGCCGCCATGAAGTGCTTCGAGCGCGGCGTCGGCGTCAACGTGCCGCGCTCGCGCTTCTTGCCGGTCAAGAAGACATCCGACCTGCTGCTTGTCATGTCTAACCTCTACAGGTGAGAGTTGCGTAAAGTGGCCCAGAGATGGCGTTGTCATAGTTACTGGAGACGGCGGTCGGCGCCGCCATGAAGTGCTTCGAGCGCGGCGTCGGCGTCAACGTTCCGCGCTCGCGCTTCTTACCCGTCAAGAAGACATCCGACCTGCTGCTTGTCATGTCCAACCTCTACAGGTGAGAGTTGCGTAAAGTGGCCCAGAGATGGCGTTGTCATAGTTACTGGAGACGGCGGTCGGCGCCGCCATGAAGTGCTTCGAGCGCGGCGTCGGCGTCAACGTGCCGCGCTCGCGCTTCTTGCCGGTCAAGAAGACATCCGACCTGCTGCTTGTCATGTCTAACCTCTACAGGTGAGAGTTGCGTAAAGTGGCCCAGAGATGGCGTTGTCATAGTTACTGGAGACGGCGGTCGGCGCCGCCATGAAGTGCTTCGAGCGCGGCGTCGGCGTCAACGTGCCGCGCTCGCGCTTCTTGCCGGTCAAGAAGACATCCGACCTGCTGCTTGTCATGTCTAACCTCTACAGGTGAGAGTTGCGTAAAGTGGCCCAGAGATGGCGTTGTCATAGTTACTGGAGACGGCGGTCGGCGCCGCCATGAAGTGCTTCGAGCGCGGCGTCGGCGTCAACGTTCCGCGCTCGCGCTTCTTACCCGTCAAGAAGACATCCGACCTGCTGCTTGTCATGTCCAACCTCTACAGGTGAGAGTTGCGTAAAGTGGCCCAGAGATGGCGTTGTCATAGTTACTGGAGACGGCGGTCGGCGCCGCCATGAAGTGCTTCGAGCGCGGCGTCGGCGTCAACGTGCCGCGCTCGCGCTTCTTGCCGGTCAAGAAGACATCCGACCTGCTGCTTGTCATGTCTAACCTCTACAGGTGAGAGTTGCGTAAAGTGGCCCAGAGATGGCGTTGTCATAGTTACTGGAGACGGCGGTCGGCGCCGCCATGAAGTGCTTCGAGCGCGGCGTCGGCGTCAACGTGCCGCGCTCGCGCTTCTTGCCGGTCAAGAAGACATCCGACCTGCTGCTTGTCATGTCTAACCTCTACAGGTGAGAGTTGCGTAAAGTGGCCCAGAGATGGCGTTGTCATAGTTACTGGAGACGGCGGTCGGCGCCGCCATGAAGTGCTTCGAGCGCGGCGTCGGCGTCAACGTTCCGCGCTCGCGCTTCTTACCCGTCAAGAAGACATCCGACCTGCTGCTTGTCATGTCCAACCTCTACAGGTGAGAGTTGCGTAAAGTGGCCCAGAGATGGCGTTGTCATAGTTACTGGAGACGGCGGTCGGCGCCGCCATGAAGTGCTTCGAGCGCGGCGTCGGCGTCAACGTGCCGCGCTCGCGCTTCTTACCCGTCAAGAAGACATCCGACCTGCTGCTTGTCATGTCTAACCTCTACAGGTGAGAGTTGCGTAAAATCACCCAGAGATGGCGCTGTCAGAGTTCACGAGTTGCGTAATGTGACCCAGAGATGGCGCTGTCAGAGGTCACTGGCACCATTGAAGTTCTTACGACTCGCAGCGAATACACGGAACTGTCACCCCGTCCGTGTTGCGCATAATCATTATTCACGCTATTTGTTATCCTGAATAGACCACTTGATGTAATTACTACCATCCTTTGATTGATTCAGACTTTGTCCGTAAAATCACAAAGATTGACTTGGACATGTCATCAATAATATCTTCTTCTTCTTTTATTTTTGGCGAACGTGACTGGCTATTGGGGTTTTGCCGTCAACCGCCAATGTCTGAACACCCTGAACACAAACAACATCATGACTACTGCGACAAAATAGACGAAACATCCCTTACTCTGCGACATATATAATAATTTTTTTATGTCTGTTTGTTGCAGCTTGTCGCACGGGTCCCTGGTGATGTCTGAGCAGCGCATGTTCCCCACGACGCCGCTCGTGAAGCTGGGAGACAACCACTTCGCTATCGTCAAGGAGTACCTCAAACGGTCAGTCAACTGAAAGACTAACGGTATTTACTATTTTAATCATAATCATCATTAGATTATCCCCTATTTGCGATCTCACTGCTGGGACACAGGGACTTTGCCTTTATGAGAGAGCTTAATTCACCACGCTGAAGTGCGAGTTGGTGAATGGCACATGTCCTTAAAACTGTTCAACATTCTCAGAACATACAGGTTTCGAGAAAGTTGAAATGACACATAGGTTTTTTTTTGTTTACAGATTTGCGACAATTCCCGACTTGATCGAATTGGACCATCTGACGGTGTCTGGTGACGTCACATTTGGAAGAGGAGTTACTCTCAAGGTAATTTTATATGATAAATGATGCGTTTAAATTGAACAATTTTCAATATTTTTGTAATTGGTTTTAAACTAGTTATAGTAGCAAAAAGTTTAATAGGTAAGAGACTTGGGTTCGTCAGATTAAATATTACATAATTTATATAATTTCTAATTTGATCTTTATTCTCAGGGCACAGTGATCATAATCGCGAACCACGGCGACAGAATCGACATCCCGTCCGGTGCTCTGCTGGAAAACAAGATCGTGTCTGGAAACCTGCGTATTCTGGATCACTAACTTAGGTGATATCCTAACGCACCAGGTATACAGGTCTTATAGTAATTTCATTATTTGTACAGTCACACAGATAAATCTCTTAGCACTAGCTAAAGTTAATAGATTTTTTTGCATAAAATCCTCAAGATTTCATTATTAAATCCTCAAGATTTCTTGGACAAGTCAATAAATATAAACATATTATCATCAAAATAATAAAAAACACCTTTACAAAAATTTTTCAACGAAATTTAATGAAATTCTTAATGTTTATATTACTATTACTCAATCTTGTCAGAATAAAAGTCGTAATCGTAACCTATTTAATACCCACAACACTACGACTCGATTTAATTAGTGGCATCTTGTGTGTTATAAATTAGATACGATTAGCTTCGATCACGGGGCTAGATGTTGCTGTGTGAATTGTCCAGCAATATTTATTTATTAATTTATTTGTATGACTGTACAAAATATACACACGAAACGTAACATTTATGTTATGTATAATGTAAATCAATAAGTACAGTAAATAGTTTTTGTTATGTAATTTTTAGGTTTTAATTTGCTTAGCAAAGTGCTATCTGAGTGTTATGATACACTCAACTAGTATAGAGATAGATTTAGTGCATTATGCAATTTGGTACTATTTTAGAAAACTGCCATACTTTTGCCATGTATTAAACATCTATTATCCAGATTTATTGGTGAAAGTGTTACACAAAGTTTTCAGTAAAACAATATATATGTATAATTTATCTATATTTCAAGGTTGTAAATATGACAGTTTTGTCAATAAATTTGGGAATTAAATCGAATTTAGTTCTCAGGTACTTCAAAAAATCTAATAGCAATTTCTTTATGAGATTTACTTAATTTTTTTAGTGTTTATTAAAATAAATTTAGGGTACTAACTAGTCTCTCTGTAAAAATTAGAAATGTAACACTTAAAAATATGGTTCTTTTGTAACAACACTAGTGAAATATTCTACTATTCATTTATATATTTTGTAATTATCATAATTATTGTAAAAAAATGTTTTATTACTTTTATACATATATGTAGGTATAATAAGTAAATTAATATTTATATTTGTATATTATATTTGAAGAGTTTATTACGAAGTACACGGAACGCCGTTTTGGTAAATGTTAATAAAATTCTGATTGTTATTTTGAATTATTTATTTACAAGTTCCTTAATTACTATAATTATCATATCAGCCGTCGGACGTCCACTGCTGTACATAGGCCTCCCTTAATTAATTCCAGTCCCGGTCGGATGCAGCTTTCATCCACCGTGAACCAGATAGCTTTACCAACTCATCCTTAATGTTATCCTTAAGGTTATGGGCCCATTGCCCATAACCTTTATGATTAAGGATGCACTTGTTTCTTTTGTTGTATCTGTTATTTTTGTTTGTTTTAGTGTACAATAGTGTTGTTGTATTGTATTGTTATCATAACTCAGTAGTTGGTTCGATCTGGTCTCCCTGCTTGCTGGTGTAGAGGCTGAGTGCTGCAGAACAGGTGGCCAGGAAGGCGCTGATAGACCCTGTGATCCACAGCGTGGGGTGGTGTAGGGCGCAGGACGCGCCGTGGGGGAAGGCGCATGTCACATCTGAAATAGAATAAGGAATACAAAAGTACAATACCCTACACTTAAATACAAGACTAAACACTACACTACACTTTAATACTTTACACCTCATATACTTACACAAGAAACACAAAAATACATTACAAAAAAAACAGTACCTAAAAAGTGTGCCCATCGTATGTGTCTCTTTTTGTGTAATATTCATGTTTTGATTTTGGCCGAGTTTCTTTACAATAGTTAAAAAATAAAAAACGTTTATTGCCCAAAAGGTGAGTGTTTCAACACAGTGCGGCTCTGACTCCCAAACTAGGTATGTAACCTGTGTGTCAGGAGTCAGCTCCTTCCAATCGTGTGCTAATGTGCTTCATTAGTTACCAGTAGTTTATTTTGTCTATGTCAGTAGATATGTATAATGTGTACTTACGACTGATAAGCCAGTACAGCAGATGTCCAAACACGAAGGACAGCAGAGCGATGACCGCAAACGAGGCGCCCACAGCCAGCGGCTTGTCCGCTCGAGACACGGAGCGGAGCACCACCATGCCTTGCATCAGCAGCGAGGAACCTGGAATACAAACCATACTACGGTTGCCTGGAAGAGATTGTACAGCGATAAGGCCGCCTCTTGTACTTTTAGATATTATCATTAATTCATTCATTCAATCATACATTCCATAAAGGAGATCATAGTATCTATCACCTGAGACCATTATTACCTACGTACCCTAGTGCTGTGCTGTACAAGCTTACGAATTGCGGCGACGTACGTCTTAAGTAGGTATATCTTAATGGTTTTAGAATATAACCCCGCTGGAGGATTAAGTACCTACCTACAGCTTAGCCCTAACCTCCTATAGTAGGCACATGACATAAGATTGGACCTCGCGTGTCATACAAACTGACCTGCTGTAGCGAGCATGACGGTGTAAATGACCTGGTAGGCCGAGAAGGCAGCCCTGCAGCCGCCGACGGAGCACGCGCCCCGCACCGCGCGCGGCACGCAGCTGCAGTTCTCGAATATTCTGGAAACAACACATCTATCTATAACATCTGCTTAGCGAGTGAAGGTAACGCTTGCAATCAAGGATGTTGCTTTGTATTCATAGTATAAAACAAAGTTGCTATCGCTGTCTCAATCTTTTATCTACGCAACGAATTTTGATCAGTTTTTTTTAACTGATTCAAGAGGAAGGTTTATAAGTTTAATTACCTATGAACTCAAGACAAATTTTATTTCGCGTACGAATATATTATTTTTCATTGTAATCGCTTCCAAAATTTTGTGAACGCCAACAAAAAAAAACTCGAGACGAAGCGATGGTGGGTCGAACTGCATCTGTCAGTCTTGAGAGATGGAACAAAGTCTCAGCATCATTTTGTTTACTATTTTAGTATTTGCTTGAGATAGGTAGTTACCCACTAGATACTCACAGGAAACCGTTAAGATCCTCGAACTGGCTGCATCCAGCGGCGCATGGGGAGAAGTAAGTGGTCTGGGAGTCGACGGCGCAGACGGGACTGAACCCATACCGGGCTGACTCGCAACTGAAAATACATACATAACGTTACTATTATATTATCTACTAATACAATAAATAGAAATATGCTTTCACATAGACACAGAATGCTAGGTTTAGTATTTTACCGTTTATATTTAGTTAAATAACGTTATCCAAACAAAAAAATAAAGTAGACGTAAAAAAAGCGTAGCTGTCGGCAGGTCTACTCATATTTAATAAAAAAAATCCTTCATTTTCTCATTTTCGTATCGAACAATACGATGTTCGCTGCCGAAAATGAGTCTAATCTAGAATTCACAAAGTGAAAATCAAAGTCGTAACAGGACTTGAGTGGTTTCACGCTATGCACCTACCCGCATCCCTGACTGCAAGCGTCCTGGTCTCGCACCTCGCCCACGTCACAGTTCAGCACGGTCATGACGGCCAGCAGTACGGCCACCACGACGGCCACGACGCCGCCGACGCGCGACGCTGTGCTCGCCTTCACTCCGTCGCTGCGACGCGTTGAGAATCGCACGCGGAATATCTGAAGGTTTATTTTAAAATGGAATACATTTTATGAATGATGACCCGCCTTCGGGTCACCAGTAATAATGTGATAATTTTATTTTGTACTCTTGTTTTTACTTATGCCAACAGTGTAGCTACGCAGCCCACCAAAGACCATTATGCGCATACCTGAACCCTACTTGATAGAGTCTAGTAACTTCTTCGCCATAGATAACTTTATTGTACACATAAACAAAACAATATACAGGACAACAAACTTAACTATTTGTACAATTGGCGGCCTTATCGCAAAAAGCGATTTCTTCCAGGCAATCTTTGGATGGATACCCGACATGGCTGAAATATCAACCTTGATACATCTCATTGTGTAAGAATGGATGCGTTCCGACACTTGGTTAGCCACTTACTGGTAAGCGAGTAATAAGCACGTGGGTAGTAATCTACAGAGACCTCACCATGACAAAGAACACGATGACCAGCGCCCTGAAGATGTCTGACAGCGCCCGGGATGTCTGCGGATCATGGCGGTACACCTCCACGTGGAACTTGGCCTGGAGACCGATATATCGATTACCAACTGATGAAGTAAAGATCACAATACATATGTTTAGAAAAAAATATATTTTGTGGCTATACTGCGAAAACCAAGTAAGTAAATCAATCGTAATTTTTTTTAATTATCGTTACTTGGTTTTCGCAGTAAGGCGACGAAAAAATTACAGATGATGATGAAATTTCCTAACGTGGCCGTGTGTTACCAGCCTAAGAATACCATCCCTTCTCTACTACTTAGGGATTTTACCAGAAGATAGGCATCAGTGTCGTTCTGCTTATACTGAATCAAGTTACTGCGATCTTCAACCTTATACCAAATCCCCCAAAACCATATTGATATTAGAGACATCCATATTAATGTAATGGGACGTAAAGATTGTAGGAATCATGAAAAGAATGTTAGGCTTTCAGTATAATGGAAAGTAAATTTATCATAAATACCTGAACATAGGCACGATCGTAATGGACGAAGCCAAGAACAGCGGTGGTGAGTAGAGCGATGGATAACGTCTGTAGGACGAGAGGCCTGTTCCTTACCAAGCGTCCTAGAGACGCGCAGTATCCTGATGAATAGAATGATATAAATAGTGAGTCCAAGATTCTAAACCCAAATGTCAGAATAGAAGGATAGAAACAGTCCAAGATTCTAAACCCAAATGTCTGTCTCAGAAGGGGATATTTCACGTGCCACTCCGTTACACTGCACACTGAATGTAGTGCAGATCTGAGAATAGTACCAGCCTATCCCTTCCTGCGGGTGTCGCTAAACTGACCAAGGGATTTAGGTAGGTATATTCCAGAAAACGGACAGCAGCGACGTTGTGTTTAATGTACCATCACACTGCGATCGCCAATACACCAGTGTAAGGTATCAAATCATCAAATTTAGCTAGGCAGTCTTCTCTCTCCGGTAATACCTGTAGTAGAGTTGGGCACTCGCTCTATCCGCTCATTGCTCTTACTCTACTATCAAGTGAAAAAGTATGTTCGCATATTAATTCATAAAGGGTTTAAATCTCGCGAAACAACACCACACGACTCACCAGTAGAAACCGGTGGTGACTCAGGGAAGTCTATCATCTGCCGGGGGAACAGTGTGAAGAGGACAGCGAACATGAAGGTGAGAGAGGCCAGGGAGAGTTGGGCCTGCCACCAGTCCTCGCTCAGAGCTGTCGCTTGCAGCCAGTTCTGCCCGCTAAGGCCTAAGGAGAGCCGTATGGAGATAAGGATACCTGGAAAATTTGATGAAACAGTATCTTAGTAAGCTTTCAACATAAATTGATTTTTATAACGCTGCCAAATAATGTTTGTTTTGTGGAAATTGATGTCAGTTATTATGTGATTGACGGTGATTATACCAATTTTTCCACGACCAATTAAGTAATCCATTGGAGAGAAATATACCGACGCCCGACATTTTGCGACCAAAACAGACGTGTGCAGATCTATTTGCTTCCCATGACCAACTTCATGTAGGTAAGATATTAAGGTCGGGTAAGGTGTTTACTGATTACAATCGTCATCATTCAGCCGTAGGTCTTTAACTGATGAACAAAAACCTTCTTCATATTTCGACCCGCATCCACCCACCCGCCGATTACCAATCATCATGTAAGATTATTCAACCATAGATAAAGTTTGTGTTTACCGTAGAAGTAAGGCCCGTTCTCCGGTCGATGATCATCCAGGTAAGTCAGTCCATGCGCCCACACACACGCCTTCGCGAGTGTACAGCACAACGCGCAAGTGATCAGCAGAGCCATGCGCGCGGTGTACGTCGCGTCTTCTTGATTTGCTGGGTCCGAACTGGTGCATAGCTCTGTAATTATTATTTTTTTCCGTAAAAACATAAAGTGTATAAATTGGACCCGTCATTATTATCAATCGGCCTTTTATCCATGATGTTCCCAGACATGATTTTATTTAAATAATTACATATTTTATAGTAGCTAATCTTTTTTTTTTACAAAAATAGCTTTTCTACAAAACCAAATATTTAGACCGGTACAATATAATACGTTAAAACTTAAAAAATGGAGTTGTATGTACTGTTTTGCTTGGACAATTTATGTCTGACTTTGGGAGAATATAGACGTAGGTACCTATGACAAGTTAAGTTTTAAGAGCTATAATAACACTTGATATTAAGTGCCACTTAATTCACATTTCACAATAGGACTATCAAGGGTGCAATGCCAGTAAAGCAGGAAATAAAACTGTATTAATCACAAATTGTGTAGGTAAGGTATCAAAAGATCTAGTTACCGAACTGTGGCAGCGTCGAAGTCAGGAACGGTACAGTCAGCACCAGGAACCCACTGAAAGCGGCTAGCCCCAGGGTCGCGGAAAGGGCGAGGTTCCTCCTGCCCCGTCCCCACCACGCCAGGAGCGGCCCCAGCAGAAACTCACAGCCACCTGACCCGATTTTCACCCAATCTGAAAAAAAACTTGGTCAATCTGGGCACAGGACATATAATTACTACTTAAGTTTGGGTTTACCTATGCCAGTGAGTGGGATAACGTCTAATATTATTGAGTAAATATTATTGAGTAGGAATGATGATGGTGACCAACTAAGAGATAGATATACACCACAAGACGTTGCACGTCTTTTGATGTAGGTATATCTCTCTTCTGATGTCGTTCTGAATGCTGTAAATAGCTCATTAACATTTCCTGAGAATTGCGATTATCCAAATGCTCTAAGACTAAGACCTAATTTCACCACTCTCTGTTTGTTAGTTTAACATCCCGTCATGTTTAATCACACAGAGAGTGGTGAAATTAGGTCTAATCCTATAATGGGACGAAGCATGAGATGACAGATAACTCATGCTCTACCTAGCACAGCTGTAAAGGTAATCTGAATATTCTGAATCTTATCATAACAAGGTAAATGATAATTTATGAACACAAATATGATTAATTCAGATTTTGTCTGTACAATCATCAATATTAATTATGTAATAATAAAATATGGTACCTTCCACAGCCCCCGGCAGATATCCTGCCACGTTGCTCCTCCGCATCAGCAGCAACACGTTGGTCTCCAGCAGGATGAGGATCAGGAGGGATCCCTGGAGGAACAGGTCGAAGATCGGCAGCACCAGCACATAGGTTCGGAGGAGGTACCATGCTTTGTACACTGCAATGTTAGGTTAGAAAGAAAGTAGGTATTAAGTTTAAACCAATGATCCGATTTTACTCTAAAAACTGTCGTGGTTTGATAAATTCATATTGAGATATACGGGCAATACACGAACCTTTTTTACGTTGAATTTTGATCAACTCTTATTTTGTGTCCTTGCAGTGTTTGATCCTGAAGAAGTTCCTTGTTTTGGGACGAAACGGTTGATCAAAATTGTTCGTGTATTGTCCGTTTATCTCAATATGATTAATCCGATTTTGATGAAATTTGGTTGATATACATTTAGAGGCCTGGGATACAGGATAGGCTATTTAAATTCTTGCTCCAGTTATGATAAGACGTGGCCCCCATACAAACATAAATAAGGCGGACGGAGTCGCGGGCACCGCTAGTAATAAATATATTCCAAAAGTCCAATTCCGGTCGTAGATATTGAAATTACCACACATGGACGCGTTACCTAATCATTTATCGGATTAATTTGCACGAAGGATTAAACTTATTAAATGACTACAAAAACATGTCATTTTTCAAAATCGGAAACCAAGCAAGTGCGTTGGTAATAATTATTACCGATAAGAATATCTGAGAAAATTATAATAAGGAATTTTAAGGCGATAACGTAGAAAAGATACATTTTGTTTTAATTTGATGATAAATACCACCAACATCGATAAATTAAGCAAAATAAGTGCAAATCTTTTGGGCAAAATTTTTACTTCCTTATATCCCATATATTTTATCCATCCACAGGTTTCAGCTTTCAGCGAAAAGGCCAGCAATGAGAGTCCATAATGCTAAAGCGAACTATCAGATTTCAGATTTATTTATTTAACCATTTCATTATATTACATAATATTGGCAAGTCATGTAGTTACAATAGGTTCTTATAGCTAAATAGGTACAATGCTATTTCTATTATTGTAAGAACCATAAATTAGTTTATGTTGGTATATAAGAAAGTTATTATGTAGGTATGTATAAAGTCTAGCCAATAATAATTTCATTTGTTATTTAATTAAAATATTATAAAACACAAAAAATATTTTTAAAATACTAGCTTTCCGCCCCGCTGCTTCGCCCGCGTTATTATATTCTCCCGCTGTAAAACGAATCCTTTCGATACGAAACCGAATCGATTCAGCAGTTCTTGAGTTATAAATAGTGTGACTTTCTTTTATATAATAGAAGATATAAAACAGCATAGATATAAGTAGATGAGTTTCTCGTCATATAATAAAACAAACTGATTAGGTACCTACACAAGTGGAAATATATTTCTTAATGCCCTAGTTATTCGGCAAGATTGGAGAAAATAACCAACTTACCTGGATTCTTTTTTAAAAACATTATTAATTCACTACACAGCAAAACACATAAAAACCTCCTTTGGTTATTAACGATAAAAAAAATATGACTCGTTATAACTGGAGAACCGAGATTTTGCGTAAAAACTATATGGAACACATTTTTGTCTATTATTTTATTTCCTGATTTTTATCAGTATTGTCCAAACTGCCGGTTTGCTATCAACGAACTGAATCCATGACCAATGCAAAGATAGTATTATCAATGTTTTGATATTTTATCATCTATCATAGATAATGGGATAATGTGCTCATATATCACAGGGTTTTCATAGAATAATTGCCAATATAATGTTATAGTAAAACCATTCTAAAAATGAACTCCCCTCCACAAAACCGTAATGATTTCAACGTGTGAGAGGAAATATAGAAAAACAGAATACACAGAAAAAAATACAGGATTAGGTAGAGGGGCGTTCATTTTAGAAATGGTTTTACTATACCTATATATGTATATTTAGTGTTAAGCTAAAATGTACCGTAAAACACTCCAACATTGCCACCGAGGGTAATTTTGCCCGAAGACCAATTTTTAAGCAAAACTTTTAATAGCAAAAATATCTGAATACTATGGTGACATTTATTGACTTTGGTAGAAAATAGGTTTTGTGTTTAGCACCACTGTCTATTGGATGTAACGCTAAAGTCACTCAGTAACTTGTTGGAACTCGTCAAAGACAGAGTGTATTTTTGCGGGCAAATTTTGGTGAAAATTCAAAAGTGGATTGTGCGTGATGGAGAAAACACAGATGAGTTTAATTTATATTATGTTGTACAAAAAACTTAAGGTATTATTATAACTTTATTGTCATTGATGCAGCTCTTGTATAACTAAAGTTATAATGGTGGGCAAAGTTATCTGGTATTTTTGCGATCTACTATTGACAACATTGCCCGCAGTCAAAATAAGCTTAGGGTTGACACATCCGAGTTTTTTTTTTTTGCTAATTATTATTATCTTGATTATTTAGATAATTTATTTTTATTATTTCTTAAAAGCAAGAACAAAATCTCGAATTCGTCAAAGAAAGTCCAGACGAAAGATTGGAACCAGAATGTATTAAAAATAACACGGAATAAATGTTAATACTTGCATGTGAATCTGTTGAATCAAACATGTTACTCAAAAGTTTTTTAAATAATTCAATAGAAGATAATCTTGTTTTTTTATTAACATAAAAAGAAATAAAAAGTCAAGAACAGTTTACTGAGATGTACCAACCCTATCACTTTACTAAAGGCGAAAAGCGAATTGTATGGAAAATGCTAACAAGGTCAGGGTAATTTTGCCCAACTAGCCTAACATGGATTTTGGTAGGAAACCTGTCATGGATTCGCTTTAGTTTTAAAGTAAAGGCCAGTTTTGGTCAGAATTCTTGTACAGGTTTTGCTGTCAGCTGATTAGAGGCCGGAGAGGAGATATTTGCGTCAAAAATCAACGCGGGCAATGTTGGCAATAAGTCGATATAACATTGCCCGCCTTTAAAAATAATAAAATACTTGATTTAATATTGACGAATAACAAAATCTTATAAAATAATACATGCAAAATATCCTATAGTTGCAGATGCTAATAGAAAATACTTGTGTCCCCATACAAAAAAATAACAAAAATTGTAATTATTCGAAAAATGTGGGCAATGTTGGAGTGTTTTACAAAAATAACATGAAAAATCAAAATCAATTCAGCCGTTTTAAATATAATTTCTTGATTAGTCTCCATGGTATTATTTTATGATAGATATTAGGTAGGTATGTAAATAAATAAAATAAAATATTCTTTATGAAAACATTTATTGTTATTTTAAATAACTGTCATGAATTTTATTATTAAAAAAAAAACAATAAAGTACCTATATTTTATTTACTAATAACTATAACTTAAAAGTTTTACTTACAAAAACATAACTGCCGAAGAAATTATCAGGTAATTTTAGAACGTGTAACAAATAATAAAATGTAAAGAATTACAATAAGTTAAGTTTCAATAATTATTCAGATAACAATAATATATTAAAATATTAGCCATGAATAAAATAACTGGGATTGTGGACAATACATAATAAAGTTAAAAAGGACATTAGCGTATAAAGTAAACTCCGTCCGTAAGAGGCAGGTATATTATTCATAATATACATAATAATATTATTCAAAATTCTGCAATTACTATTACTAAGAAATTTTTATACAAATAAAGTATTTGAATGAAAAATCATCATAGATTTATAGATTTAGATTAAATTTTATTTATGTCATTTATTTCCGTAAAATAAATTGGCCGAGTCAATAAATTCAATTTAATTTATAATTCATTAAAAATAGGTACAACCTTGTTGGTAGGTCACCCTTGTTTCCAGGTTGATATAAAATACGTTTCATAGGATATTAACAGCCGAGCAAATCTTAATTATAAAATTGTCATGGAAGATAAAACTTTCTACTAAAGAAAACTTTCTTAAGAGGTCGAATACGTCGTAATCTTAAATTGTATTATAATAAATCACGTTAATCTCTGAAACTGTCTTAACCCTTAATTAATGAGCATAGCAATTTTGGCCGCGTATTGCTTTGAAGAGTATTCCGCAAGTCTAACTACTGAATTAATTTAAATATTCAAAATATATATTGTTTGACAATTCACCCAAAAATTAGCCCTGTACTAGATTTTTGATATAAATAAAAGATTATACATACATAAAAAACACCCAGAAACAATATTTGCAAATCGTACAAACTTTTGTCTAATTCCTGCGCTAAAGTAAAACGCAAATATACCTACTGATAAAATTAACTGAGAATTAACTTTCAGAATCGTGATATGCACTTACTTAGGTACTGTTAAAAAATCACTGAGAAAAATATCGCACTGAGGCAGACTTGTGGAACACTTTCTTATCACTATTCAGTCTGGTGAGACAGATCACCGACTGCTTCCCAGGAGCTTCTCCTGGATCCAGGGTACGAAGTAGGTGACCCTGGAGTAGACGCCGGGGAAGCCGGCCTCCGCACACTTCTTGCCGAAGGAAACCACGCCGATCTGGTACATCGGGGAGCTCAGGTCTTCGGGGTTCCACTGTGGGAGACAAAATTGATAAATCTGTTATGCTTTATGGACGGACTGAAATATCTAGGTCGATGAAGTGTTATTTGAAGGTACTTTTGGTGTCTTGAAAAAATAATGTGTAGCTAAATCTCTGAATAGAGATGGATTAATGATTTTACTAAAAAAAACCGACGTTTAGGAGCAAATTTAGGAGCACTTTCAAATAAAGAAACATTCTCAACAATCATCCATTGTTACCCCAGATTGGATTGGGTGGACCGACTTGGATGATTCTTTTTTTATCAACAGATGATTTTTCCTGCATGGTCTCATTTTAATTTGATTCAGTTCTGATAATTGCATCAATAATAAGCATTATTTAGAGGCTGTTTGCAGTCGGTTTTAAAAAAAAGATTATTTGGAAGTCTGTTTAAAACTACATGAGCGAGCATGCCTCCATGTTTAAACCGTAAAGCACCTCTTCATGTTGTCTTGTAGAAGTTGTCAGTGGTACAGTGAACTACAATGTTAACATAGACAAATTATACAGTGATACTCACAATGGGCTGCATAAGCGGGCCTCCACTGTCGCCCTGGCAGGCATCCTTGCCTCCTTGCTTGAAGCCTGCGCAGAGCACCTTCTCATCAATCTTCTGCGCTTTGTACGCGGAGTAAGCTTGCTGACAGAACTCGTTGCTGACCACTGGCAGCTGCAGTACTTGGAGATGGGTGGCCGCGGGTCCACCTGGTAAAAGTTTGTTACAATACTTATACTTTATTGCTCACCAGAAAAAAAGTGTTTAAAGAGATGACCACTTCTAGAAAAGTCCGGTAAGGTACGATTTGGGTACGATGCATTAAACGAATGTCAAAAAGGATCAGCTCGGTAATAGGTTATCGAGTGAAGTACGGAAATGTTTTCGAGGGATGAGATTTTCTTTTGTCAACACAAATGAAGTATTTGAGCTCGATGGATTAGGGGTATAGGCTAAGCGTTCATTATGTGGCAGTAATTCTTCTTGTAAAGTCTTAAATGATCTCGAAACAAGGTGCAGATTTTATTTAGTCAACACAAGTTTTTTAGCTCGATGGATTAGGGAGTTTAATTACCTAAGCATTCAGTATCTGGCAGGAACTCGAGCCAGATACACCCTCCAAAATGTTTGAGGTACCTACTTAAAGGCTGTTTTGTTTAGTATATCTGTTACAATCGTTACTTCTTCACTTACGGAACTCAGTGTCCCCCCAGCCGGCGATGATCGGGTTGTAGTCCTCGAAGGAGCGCGCGCGCAGCTCGCTCGCCGTCGGGATGCAGATCGGCTTGATCAGTTCTGTAAAACAACAAACATTGTTTAAATTATTTTTTATTTTATTTGTACAATTTTAAGGAAACTTACAGCTAGATAGTAAAAATAAAATAGTATTAATAGTACGATAAACTGTCATTTATGGAAGGCCAATTATAAAGTTTCCAAGATAGTTTTTACAGGTATAACGTCCGACTTCTGGGCACGGATATTCTAAATAGAAAGTCTTGGGATTTAGTTCAATTACCAAGATACCAGGCGGGTTGGTTATCACAGTAAATTGGTACAGTCGGCCAAGAAAGTGGTCTACCAGTTTTGACAAAAGTTTCTGTGCGATGTAATGATCGATATGGTTGACTTTTTAAGCATAATTTAACTGACGTACAAACGAATCTCAACCGTAGGGTGCTAGACCACATTATTTACTGACTGTACAGTACGGACGGTGTTGCCGGTCTTCTGGTATATAAATAGCTTAGTCTGCTTAACGACATCTGCAGAAAGAGATGGGATGTAGGCACTACACATACATGTCATTCGATTCATCACCATTTTAGCCATCGTACGTTCATTGCCTGACCCAAGCCAAAACGACATCCAGTTATTTCGGTCGCATGGGTCTTGCATTACCTTACTTTTACTAGATCATCTGCCTATCTTGCTTTGCCTGCTCACTGCCACACTGCCACTGTTCAATGAACTCTTCGTTCTAATCGGCCATCCGTACTCCGGGCTTTATAGCCAGCCCACTGCCGTTTCAAAGACCTAATCCGCTAGTCTATATCGGTGACCCGTTCTTTTTCGTATCTTCCCACTCTTTCGATCATTACTCACGTGTAAACGGCACATCTCTGTCTAACACCAAAAGACCGATGTCATGGGAGAAAGCTTTTGCGTTGTAGTTCTCATGCTTTATCTGTTCCTTGATGAGGACGTCCACTGGAGTGGCTCCTTCGTCATCTCTCGCCAGGTCCAGTTCTCCGAGACGGACTACGTACCTGGAAATAAGAAATAACTCTAATAAAATAAATATTAAAATAATAAGTAAGGCCGCACATGGAATACTGCAGTCATCTTTGGGCAGGAGCGCCAGCGTACCAACTTGAGCCTCTCGACGTAATTCAAAGACGCGCTGTGAGAATTGTCGACGATACTTTGCTCTCAAACGGTATAGATTCACTGAGTTTCAGAAGGGATTTTTCCTCTCTGTGTGTGTTCTACCGTCTGTATAACGGGCACTGTTCTGATGAACTGTTTGACTTGGTGCCAATGGCTACATTTCTTCATCGCACCACTCGCCGTCGGGAAGGATTTCATCCACATACTTTAGAGCCATTCAGTTCGCGGACTGTCAGGTTCTCAAGAAATTTCCTACCGCGAACACTCAGGTTGTGGAATGATCTTCCCTCCAAGGTTTTCCCAAAGGACTATAGCATGGGTTTATTCAAAAAGGGTATTCTGAAGCATTTAAAGGGTTCGGCAGCACGCAGGTAACATCTCTGATGCTACAGGCGTCCATAGGCTGCGGTAACCGCTCTCCACCAAGTGGGCCGCATGCTTGTCTGCCAACTTGGTAGTATAAAAAAAAAAAAAAAAAAAAAAAATATAAATATTGCTGGAAAACAAAGCAACATCTAGCCCTAAGTTTAGCTCGAAACTTTTATGATGGGTGCTAGATTTCTGAGATACGTCGTATAAATAAATATTGCTGGACAATTCACACAGCACGAAGCTTGTGTTACTGGTGCTAGATTTGTGATATGTCTTATAATATACATACTTACATAGATAGATATTTTTTATACATATAATAACACCCACTAGGAACAAATATTTGCAGATCGTACACATTTTTGTTTAATGTTATTCTTAGAGAAACCATTAAAAATAAATTACCGACACATTTTAAGTGTAACCAAACAAATGTTTATAGACTGTATCTAACATATCCGGGTCTAACGTGGAACAAATTATGTTACATTGTTTATGCAACTAATTGGGATCATCATTCCCATAATATTTAAAAAATATCCCGTGTAACGGTGAAGGCAATCATCGTGAGAAAACAAACTGGCATATTCTGTGAACTTTTAACAGTTTAAAGATCATGTGGCATTCACCAACCCGCACTTGGCGAGCGTGGTGAATTAAACTAAAGCCTAATAGCCTAGCCTCTCTCGTCAAGAAGCCCCTGTGTCCCAGCAGTGGGAACGAAAATAGGGGTGATTATGTTATTATACATAAAATGTTCGCTTATATGTATACATTAATCGAGGAAGGCTATAAACTTTAACTATAATTATATATGTAGATAACATTAATTATATAGATAAAACACAAGTGAAGCTGTCTAGCCGACAGTCTAGTGTTAGTATTTAATGGAAAGTACTTTTAACATCGTGAATCCCCAATGCAATTTTACTTGAATAGTGATCTATTATATAAGATGATGATCCTTCAGAATTATTATAATACGGGCACCATAATGGTTATTTA
Source organism: Chloroclystis v-ata (assembly GCA_963691955.1). NCBI lineage: Eukaryota > Metazoa > Arthropoda > Insecta > Lepidoptera > Geometridae > Chloroclystis > Chloroclystis v-ata. The sequence goes on along the minus strand of OY829904.1, from coordinate 10,134,940 downwards.
ATGGGCTAAATATCTAGGAAATACGCCACAGGTGCAGTTTGCAATAAATAAGTAAAATGATTGAATGGACGTTTAGGTGTAAATTACTGCAAGATAAGTATATGGAGACAATATATTATGAGCCGGATATAATAAGTTTACATTATTCACTACAACGCAATACAAACAAAAATAATATTTACAAAAATGCTACAATTGCACGAAAAGAAGGAAAGAAATACTTTATTGTAGGTACACCAATTAAAATAACATAATAATTCCTAATTCTGGGATTTTTCTATATTTTTAAGAAACCCTAGGCTCATTTGATCTTTTAAAATTCTTGTTCAAGATTTAAAGATTTTAAAGATTTATGTCATTTATTTCCATTATAATATCCAAAGTCAAATTTTACGAATCCCATTAAATGCATACAAAATAATTTTGGTGTGTTGAAGCCTCTTCAAGGGCGGCGTAAGGTAAACTACTTCGTATAATCAACTCGATGATGTTATATATCAACTAGCTGTGCACGCGACTCTGTCCGCGTCAAATTATGTTTATATGGGAGCCACGTCTTCTCATAACTGGAGCAAGAGTTTAAATAGTGTCTGTGTCCCAGACGTCTTAATGTTCATCTACCAAATTTCGTCAAATTCGGATCATTGGTATGAGAGATATGGAGGAAAATACATACAAACAAATCTTAAAATTAATTTCAGTATCATATATTGAGTCTATAAACACAATATCTCAAAAACGAAAACAAACCAACTTCAACCGACCCCTACAGATTTATTATTAGTATATAGATATACACAGAGGCATTCGAGTGTCGTCTGTTTTCTGCATAACCGGTTCTGTATAGAAATAATTGACATGCGATCGGGAGGTTTTACAACTTCACTGTACGTGGAAAATTATGTCTTGTGTAATATTAATTATCGTATTGTTAACAATCCTTAGAATGATATACTCGTAACATCATAACAAATAATAACGCCCTACGGGCCTCCTAATTTAATCAAATTTTTAAGGTCTTGGGAGTTTTGGTATAGTACCACGATCACCAACCCGATAATATTCAATATATTATATACTTATATTGCTGAACAATTCACACAGCAACATCTAGCCCCGTGGTAAGCTCTAAGTTATGGTGCTAGATTTCTGATATAATTATGTAAGTACTACCTAATAAAATATTCACACATTTAAATTTTTTATTATAGTATAAAATGTTGTGTTGAACACTTTATTAGTTACCTACTTTATACAATACTTAAAATCATAGAAATATTTTTTCCCTTTTATTCAACTCCACACATATCTCTTAAACTTGATTTAATCAGATCCATCGTAAAGAATAATTGGTATGTAGTTTACTCGACCCAGAATTAACGGAGAAATTGGGGGTCAATAAAAAATACTATTGACGAAAACTACTGTCAGTTCCGCATTTTTGTACAAATTAAACCTTGAATTCGGTCACTCCATGCGTAATGCATAATCATTCGTAATACTAACTATCCAATGTCCAGTAGTGACTTGGTAAGGTCACTCGCTTTCCTTATTCGGCTGAGAGTCTCGATTCCAATGATTATGACGCAGCAGCCTCGGTTATGTCATGGGAATGATCTTACACGTCACGAACAAGGCCATGGTTGTACACACCTCTTATGCTACAGTGAATATTTAATTTGACTGCCATTATTTTCTTTTTGAGGAACCTCATCAAAATTTATCCAGCATTTAATAGTTCCTATCCATCCAAAGGTTGCCTGGTAGAGATCGCTTTTAGCGATAAGGCCGTCGCATTTATTTTCTGTATTTACCACTTATAATGCTATCTTATGGTGTACAATAAAGTAATGCGATCTATCTACTTTTAATTACACCGCCTCAAAATTGACGACGATAATTGCTAATTTCGGCAGTTACTACTGTAAAATAGAGTTTATTTAATAACCGGCTCTTCTTCCATAATCGAAATTTTTAGTAAAACATTTTCAGCGATAGAACATGACCTAAGTACACAATAAAGAAAGAAATCATCAAATAACTCACAGATCTTTCTCATGGTTGTGTATGCAATGCGCGGCCGTGAGGATGTGTCGCGAGCTGATGAGAGAGCCGCCGCAGAGCCACCTGGTGTCGTCGCCGCGCCGGTACCCGAGCAGGGCCATCCAGGGGAACGCACCTGGAACACCTGGCATTTAGTATTTCACGAAGAGACTAGAGCCATTCTAATTCTACTATAAAAATTGTCGTGGTTCGATAAATTAATATTCGGAAAAATGGAAAATCCACGGACTGGCGAGCGGTCGTGATCCTTGTCCTAGCAGTGCTGGTCCGGAAGAAGTCCAACGTTTTGGGACGAAACGGCTGACCAAATCCAACCTTAAAGAAAGGATTTCTCGTTTATCCCAAAATGAATTTTAACTCGGTCTGGGAACTTGTGGAAGACCAACAGCATTAAGTAATTTTGATTTGGTCGATTAAATTTTTTATCGTTCGATTCCGGTTAGAGTCTTTCCTCGATCGCGTCTTATCGCTTTCGTTTTATTCCTCGTAGATTATTTCCGTGGATAATTATTCCGCGCCCGCGTCGGTCTTTAACTTCACTGGCAGTTTATTCCTTGTATTATCTATTTGTGCTGAAAAAAAATTAAAAAGATGTACAAGTCATAGTCAAAAGCCTCACCAAGTTTAGCCGGAATACCCCCCACCACTCGGCTGAGCGAAGTGTTACTAACGCCGCAGACAGGGGGTGTCGGGAGACTGGTCAGGAAGTCCCCCTCGCCGGATTTGGGGGCCGGGGTTGGGGGCTGCGTTGGGGGCTGCGTCGGCGCCTCTGTGGTTGTGGTGGTCGTGGTCTCGATAGGGATTGGCTCTGATGGCAGGCCGGGAAGAGGACAGCAGACCTGGATAGTATCGGTTTGATTTTATTGGAGTATACTGTCTTTTTGTGATAAGAACCTTCGTAGTATAGTCCAGTCAATTTATACATAAAAATGAGGGTGAAGTTACATAAAGTCCCAACAAGCTGGATTTCTGTGAAATTGTTCAAATCATAATTATAAACAATGTCTAAAAGATCCCCATCATTCCACGTTAAGGAAAAAGTTTTATTCAAGGTTAAATGTCAAAAAAATTAGTTTTTCGCGATTTTCAGCAAAACGGTAAGTTTTATCATAAAAGTACCTGGGACAAAATTGTAGATCATGAAATTATCTATCAAAATGTATCAACACTTTTTTCTTACAAGCCACCGTTTCTGAGATATAACGATTCAAAAAGTCATAAAAGTTGTTATCGTCATAATATTATATTCACGTTTCCTCGCCTAATTACACCACCAGGTAGTGTAATTAGCGCGTTTTTTTAACGTGGTTTCCCCCGTAGGCCTACTCCACGGGTCAGCTGTGATCCTGTTTAATGTAAAACTATTGCATGACATGGATTTTTCAAAGATTGAGAGAGATAAGAGCGATGTAAATAAAAAAAAAGTGTTGAAGTTTATTCGTCTTATTCGTAAATTTCAAATTCTTGTTCTTCTTCTCCTGCTTCTTCTTCATCTCCATTTTGGATGCAAGTAAATTGCGTCAATAGCCTTGACAATTCGTGCATGTCAAAGAACAAGACAGTCCGACTTTTTTGCAACAATTAATTTTATAATTTTATGCCAAACTGAGTGTCAAATAACCTATATTGTGCTGTTTTGAGTTTTATATTCAAAATGTCTTTTATGACTTTTTGAATCGTTATATCTCAGAAACGGTGGCTTGTAAGAAAAAAGTGTTGATACATTTTGATAGATAATTTCATGATCTACAATTTTGTCCGAGGTACTTTTATGATAAAACTTACCGTTTTGCTGAAAATCGCGAAAAACTAATTTTTTTGACATTTAACCTTGAATAAAACTTTTTCCTTAACGTGGAATGATGGGGATCTTTTAGACATTGTTTATAATTATGATTTGAACAATATCACAGAAATCCAGCTTGTTGGGACTTTATGTAACTTGAAATGTTTAAATTGACTGGGCTAGTATTGACTCTACTATTTCGTTAATCAACTTTTATCGCACCACTTGCCCAAATAATATATTGTTGTAATTGGATTTTATGGCAATAAATGACAAAACTTGATGTCTAAGGGACGAATTATATTAGACCGGGACGGGGCCGGGCCGGGGCGTGACCGGGGCCCGACCGGGGCCCGGTCGGGCCACGTTACATACATTTTATATGAAGCAGTTTATATTACACCGCGTATGATCCGTGTCCCGTCCGGGCCGGTGTAATAGAAACTGGCCACGGTCACGCCCCGGCCCGGCCCCGCCCCGGTCTAATATAATTCATCCCTTAAATCTTTAAATCCACCCTAAGGTTACGGTTAGAATAAGTATAGTTCGCTTAAAATTGGGTAGTGTAATAAACCTTTAATTAAGTTTAATTGATAATTTCTTAGCTAAACATGTTTTAAACAGATGATTGATAGAAAAATATATAAAGCAAGAACCAGCCATTTCGTTAAACATAGACTGGTCGTTTAGGGTGATATACGTTGGACTAAAATTACTCGACTCAATAACATTTGAGCATTCAGTGTTTATGTATTGTATCGTACCTTGGGCAAGTTGCCTTCGAAACCGCAGTGTGCCTGACGCAGCATCCTCACAGCTGCCGGGTTGGTCTGCGACTCCTGGACCACTTTCAGGAACGGCTGGCAGGAATACAGGCCGATGCAGGAACCTGTTCCTCCGTTGACGGTGCGACAGAGCTCTCCTATGTTGCAATAATATTATTATTATTTATTTTTTAGTATATTTTTATATATTACGTGCGCAATTAGAAATGAGTTCTGTAAATGGCGTCCGCTCGCATGCGTTCTCGCTCACTCTCTATCGCTGTCTATACTTTTATCCTTGTTTTGCCAATCGTACCCATACATACCGCCGCCATTTACAGAATTCACTTTCAATTGCGGGGGTTATAACTAGTTATTCTGAAAATCAACGGCTCAGAAAATACAAATATAAAATGAACTAAAAACATACAGCTCATGTGTGGAATCTATATATTTAAGACGGTATTATAGATACACATTAATGCGCATAACTAACAAGTAATATTACTTAAAATAAATTTATTTTTCACTTAAGATTATGAAAACTTTTGTTTAATATATTTTTTTAAGTTATTAATGGCTTGGTATTTAACATTTCTTTGAAAAATACATCTCCACATCTTTGAAATGGAATGTAATGTGAAGATTAGAAAAGATTTATGTTTTTTTATATTATTTTACCACAAAACCACTTAAAGCATATGCATTAGGTCAAAGAAGACTGAGGTTACACAGAAAATAATCCTTACCTACTTATTTTATAAGCGCGATTTGTAAGTTTGTTTATGAATCTGTTTGTTACTCTTTAACGAGAAGGTCAAACCCCGCTGCGCAACTATATATTTTTCTTCTAAAAAATTTACATGAGCTTTAAAAACACATGCTAAACTGCCTAACTAACTGCTAAAGGCAAACATCGTGAGGAAGCGGGCATGTTCATGGGTCATTCACCAACCCGCACTGCACTTGGCCAGCCTGGTAATGTAAGGACCAGAGAAGTCTCCAGCCAAAAGTCCTTTATACTCGTATTTATTTTTACGAGTACCTTTTCAGTGACTCGAAATGCATTTTGGGTAGAGGATTTCGTCAGGAATGATGTTGATTATCCTGGTGTAAATGCAGTCAAGTAGAAGTGACCACAACCTAACCTCGCAAAGTAAATCATAATGATTATATAAGCTAACATTATGAGTCGGTTTATGGAAATTACGCTAAGTCTGACATTCAAAAATCATAGGAACCGGTTTTACGAACTAAGGCAGTAAAAATAAATATCCAGTTTGAAGTTCATTCACTATTTTGTAATAAAATAACGTAATTATTTTATGGTTGAACGCATATATTGAAGTTCAGCCGTTTAAGCAACTTTTAGTGCATATTTTGAAGTCTGTTCAAGCAACGTCTTAGCAAGATTGGCGGTGATCTAGCTTAGACCTACAAATACCAAACAAGCTACTTTCTGTTATAGCATTTGCTTTGCAGGGTGGTGTCCATAATTACCTTTATATCCTATTTATGTATAACATACTTTGTCAACCTTTTATAAAGACACAAAATCAACGATGTTTTGTTTTATTTATTACTAGTCGACACATAGTTATCTAGTTTAGGTGACCCACCCGCGGTTTTGCCCGCTTTATTTCCATGATAATTTCGCCTTCCCTTTGCTCCTACGACTATTTTAAAACCAAAAGGACCTTAATCAGCACTGCCGTTCTCGAGTTTTATAATTAGTACGACATTTGATTTTTTTATATGCAATAGACCAGCTGACCCCCTTCAAACAAAGAAACAAACACTTCAGCTTTTAATATTAGTAGATTTAGAATTGACTTACTGAACTGCGGGACGTTTTCAAAGTTGAAGTTATTCCTCGCCTCGGTGCTCGGCGTGCTGGTCTGAGGAGCCGCCGGATTCCCCTCGAAGTTCACGGCGTCGTTGGGGCCTTGGTATGTTCCTGGGGGAGGGGGAAATATTAATCAATCATCTCCTGAAACCTGAGCTGGCTCTTGACCAGACCTGTGCTGTGTTGCCATTGTTTACTTAACAATCACGGTGATTTTTTTTACAATTTTATTCAGATTTCATGATGAAACCCATCTACAGCATTTACAGCATAGCTTTGATGCAAAAAATCCGGTTATAGGACTTTGATATCCAGTTCTTTCAATTAGAATGGCTTGGCTCACCAGAAACCTCCAGACTTACGTAACCATTTCATTTGTCCATCTTGTTGACAAATGCAAATCCAATCACAAGCATAATTTGTACATAGGGTTATCAGAACAGCTTTTACATTTCTAGAAATCACAACAACGGTTAGTACTAATTTAACACTTACCTCCACTAGATCCATCCCCATTCACAAAGTTCACGTTCCCCTGTCCTTGTTCCTCTTGCGTCGATCCACCATTCTGTCCTTGTCCGTCATCAGGGAAAGGCGACTGGGTATAAACGTCATTTTGGTTCCCGCCATTTTGATTTCCGCCATTTTGGTAACCATTTTCGTCTTGACCTTGCGCGTACGGGCTCCATATGTTAGGAGCTTCGTTGGGACTTGAGGTTGGGAATACGACCGGCCGGTCGTCATGACGACCATTTTGGTGGACGACTGGTCGGTGTGGTCGGAGAATGCCGCCGATGGTTTCTCGAATGTTCCCGATACCTTTCGCGATGTTGAAGGGTTGTTGGTCTTGCCGGTTGAAGAAACCTGGAAAGAAGAGTTGAGCGTTGTAATTTTGTCTAATGTTATTTAATCAGTTCATAAAAGTTTCAGTGTGTCAGTTATTTACGAACTCTATCGTGAGAAAGTTTTTTGTATGGTATCAAGGCCTCTAGTGTCAAAAAAGGGAAAACAAAGTTCTGGAAGGTACAAATTGACGTAAGGTACCTTTTTCATGATCGTGTATATCTGGTACTTGACACACAGTAGACCTTTGGTCGCAACGCAATATTTGTATTGGGCTACGTCCTGAAAACTCAAACTTCAGGTATAATTTTTGTATGTTTACTAAAGAGATAAAATCCATTATTATTTGTCCACCCACTTAGCATGCCATCTCGTATGTTTTTCTACCAGAGCTTAAGTTATTTTCTAACCTGACACTATGAATACAGAATCCTTTGGCATTTTAATGGTGTTCACATACACAACAAAACATCCATCATAAAACATACGCCAAGATCACATTCTGAGCAAGATTTCAGTCAATAGAACACTTAAATATTGACTCTAAAATTACCGTTGCCCGTGCGAGGCTGGCTCGCAAAGTTGTGAAATAGTTAAACGGAACGAGGAAAATCACTTTATAGCCATAGGCGATCACTCTGTTGACATAAATCCTTCACAGAAGTCACTTATTTGTAATACCAGTCATTGACAGACCTTTGGTGTGGTGCTGACCTAAGAAAAGTACCACACAGTTTCTCGGTTTCGTTTCCCTTTCTAGCCCGATTCGAACCCGTAGAGAAATAAATTAATACTGCAAAACTAAAATAATACGAATTCTTTTAGGTTCTTTACCTATAGTTTCCTTTGTTACACAGAAATAACCCCAAAATAACCAGTGACCATGACGGAACGGAATCATCAATTGGCCATCATTATTGTAAAACTCATCAAGTAAACACTTTAATTGGCCAACTTCGTCAGACAGATCAAATAATCACGTAGTATACCAGGGGCTTTACCCATACCTGTGTGTAATATTATAATACCCATATCCGGTTTAAATCCGGCTTTTAGATCTATTATGCTTAATTTTCAATTTATGGCCAAAACTAGCACCCGTATTTTACCATTTTTAAAGGATTTAATTAAGGAAAGGGTTTTTTTTCTTGAACATGTTATATTTTATGCTATGCAAGAGAGTGTCTAATATTTTAAAACCGAATATGTTCATTGACACTATTGACACTATAGATCTTAATTAGTGTTTTTGATGAAATGTGATAAATTATTATTTGGTATACTATACTGCCTTTTCGTGACGGAACAACGATACTAGATACTTAATAAAGTAAGGCTTTATAAATCTACATGAGATAAGATAATTTATACAACGTCAGCAACTGTGAGACTTTGCTATTTTGGACGCTGTAGTGCCTGTACGACCAATCGAGCTGAGAGGATGGATTTTATATTGGCCATATAACACAGGTATGTACCTACCTACTCAAAAAACTGTAGGTACCTACTGGTAATTATTTGTACCTTTTTAGTTTTTTCATAGCCTACCTAACTATCTATGCGTTTCGCAGTAGGTTAGGTTGGCCTCTTCTAATTTCAATGTCATTGAATAAAGGTCAGTGACCTTTTGTTGATTGCCCATGTTTAGGAAAACACATCGTATTAGCACGAGACTAAAAATTCATCATAATAACTCAAAAACATTAAATCATGCTATGTTACCCGTTTTTTGTAAAAATATTTTTAAAAACAACGATGGTATAAAAAAATTGTAAAGATTGAAGATTTTTTCAACTGGTCAATAACTATTAACTCATATTATGTAATTTTTATAATTTATTGGTTAACTATTTAGTTTTATCCTGTTCTAGTCTCCGGTCAAGGGAAAGTCCTTCGATTCTTGGAATTATCTGGTTTAAGTACTACTGTGACCCTTGTACAGACCTTTATTTATAGATATAGATAGTTAAATTAGATAGAATTGAGAATAATAGATAGGTACCACTAATTTAGGACTTCAACAAAGGTCTGTACAAGGGTTTTTCTTTTTATACCTATTAAATCACTTAGGTAAAGCTATAATTTTATAGATAGGTTACCTTAGAATAAAATTTGCATACAAGCTTAAGTGGTTAATGATAGGTTCGTTAATTGGCAAAATCAACAAGGATATAAATTATTACACGAGGTGGTAGCTTCCGGATACTTTATTAATTAATTAACTTGCTCAAATCATCGAACATTATTAATCAATCAAAAATTATTGATTTTAATTTATAATGATCGATGGAACCAAGGAAAGTATAACATATTTAGCGTAGTTTTTAGGACATTTTCATTAAAAATAACTGCGGTTCGATAGTCTCACTGTCGTAAATTACCTATCAAGGTATTAAAATAATATCTTTACATCTTAATTAGGTATTTTTTAAAGGAATATATTCAATTCAACAGTTTTTATTTGTATGCAAATTATAGGTCTAATTCAACATAATCATGTCTATTGTAGTAAGCCCGTACGTAATTAATACCTAGTATTACTAATTAGTTTTACTAGTCAATTAACCGATACAAAAAAGGAGGAGGGTCTTAAGTTGACTGTATTTTTATGTTTTATTACCTTTTGTTAAGTTACGAACGCAAAATCCGATTTTAAAGAGTCTTTATTATTTAAAAGTTGGTGCATCTCGTGTGGTCCTAGGTATTACAAATTGGTCTTGTTCTAATGTGAAAACCATAAAATTATACCGCCGCTCCATTTTGCCTATAGAAATTGAAGTAAGATTTTTTCGTAAAAATATTATAATCAAAAAACTAGCTGATTCGCCGTCAGTTTTGCTTGCATTACTGAAATAATTTTCATTTCCTGAGACAAGAGCGTTCACACAAACAAACAAGCTCATCAGCTTTATATGTTTTTTACCCAGCAATATCTAGCCCCGTAGTAAGCTTGAAGCTTGTGTTACAGGTACTAGATAATCTAATATACTAAGGGCTGATTTTTCAATCGTCAGATAAAGGCTAACTGTTGAATAAATTTGACATTTTCCATACAATATGTCAAATTTATTCAACAGTTAGCATTTATCTGATGATTGAAAAATCAGCCCTTAATAGAATAGGTACCTATACATACAAATAAAGATATTTATATTAAGTATACAAATATAACCTGACACTCAAAACAGATCCTAAAATTTTTTTCACGAGGCGGGAATCGAACCCGAAACCTCTTGCATATCATATCAACCTATGTTACATCCACCATCACCACACTCTCACCTCATTAGACACAATTATAGGGTAATTTAAAAAAAATATATAGGGTTTAGGGAATATCCATCACATTTACATGTTTGTTTGTACATATCGTAAAAAATAGCGGGAATAAGTAAAAACTTCATCATTTGAAGTTATGTTATGGTTACCCGTTACATACATTTGTTAAAAAATAGACCAAACTAAAGTTGATGAAAATAAATTTGTTCCTGGGAAACAGAAACTTAGATTTCAGAAAATATCTTATAAAAAATTGCTGAGTACGCTACGACATAAAATAATTATTAACAAAAATAAAATAAAAGCACATACCAAACTGTGAGTTTCCCAACTTCACACACAAACACAGACACAAAACAAATAACCCTTTCATTATCACACAATCGTTCACTGACAGAGTACAAAACAGACTGACAAAACCAGTTTTTTTTATTTAAGTATATGAAAATATCATAATTATGTTAGAACCGTCTATGCGCAAGCGGCTGGCCAATTGAGAGGCGATCTTGACCATTCAACGATTTATACAGAACCATAGATTTAGTAGCAGTTTGTAAGGTGGTAACTGGTTAGTAATCTGTGTCTCGAGGTCCGATGACGTCATACAACAATTGTATTTAACGATGTAGGTAGATACGAAACTTACGCACTCACTTTTTTATTTGGTATTTATTTATTTATTTGTATGAATGTCCACAAGTTTACAAATTATATGACATTTCATTTTACTTTCAATTTTCCATACAGTTGTAAAAGTCATTTAATTTGTAAACTTGTGCTAAAAATGTAGGATTGCCTTGCGTTGCATATTCTGATAAGACTTTCAATAACTAAATAATGATTTCCTAAAAATTCACACAGCAACATTTTCATGACATTAATATTGTCTGTAAAGTGGTTTAAAAAACGCTAGAAAAATAATAATGCAATTGGGTTTAGCTTAACACAATGTATTAGATATTATTATAGCTTTGGTATTTTTGAGTTATGTTACAAAAACACAATTGAAACTTATTCTGTTATGCACTTTTTAAATAAACGTATTTAATAATCGTCAGGTGTCTACTTAATTTAATGTTACCTAAAGTCACTTTGACATAATTTAAATACCTTCTATTTGATCAGGATTCATTGCGTCAGAATATTAAAATGATTTATAGTAGGCATCTATAAATGAAATACCATTTACAATCAGAAATGCCGCACCGCAACAATAACAAAATGGCTATTAAATCTACAATTAAATAAGTATGTTTAGTATATTCATATATCTTTTAATACAAGAATGCACATAAAAAGTTATATCTTCATCGTTTACGTCATTATTGTTTTTACCTACGTCTTTAAAATTAATATGGCAGTAGTACACCAGCCAACCGCGGTTTAATTGATATTTATTTTACAAATGGCATAAACATTAATACTAATTCATAAAATTTATTAATTAACACAACAGAAGTTTTTTATATATCGTCAGGCATCCTTTATCCAAGCTCTGTTCAGTTTAGGAATAATTTGATATTTCTTTGATTCTTTACCTTTCACTTCTATGCATGTTATTATCCCGACTTAAATTCTCGTCAATAGGATGCTACTGACCGTGTACCTATAGACAAAAAGCATGACTTTTTATGCAGGTGAGACACAAGTGTCCGAATTGTACGAAAATAGATAGTTTTAAATAATTATTTATTGGAGTATAAACGGTAATTCCACGAACCTTTTTGGAAACAGTTTCAGTATTACGAAGAAGCGGATAAAAAGCAAGCGGTCGGTAGGTTGTGAAGATGTCAATTGGGAAAAATCTGCCGGCCAACATTTTGGTTTTCGTGTTATAAGATTACCCAGTTAGGAAAAAAGATTAGAAAAATAAAACACCAAATTATTATTTTTTACAAAATTATATTAATAAATATTATTCTTTAGATTATAAGATACACAAATGATACATCTTATAAGGTTATAAAATACAGTCAACATGAAGTTAATATCTCCTACCTGACGCGTTGCTATTATGACAGTTCCAACATTTAGATACCTACTTTGGTAGGTAATCATAATAATAAATTACTTAACTTATGTTATAAGATTAGTGAACTAATTATAAGTGTTTAAATTTAGAAAACTGTGTGACATTCCCTGTTACAGAAAACGTTTCTAGCAAGACCGCAAATTGTTTTGTTTTCTAATTTAAATATTTTATCTCGTTTCTTATACCTACCTTAAATTACTATAATAGGTAAAATAATGGGTGAGCCGCATAATAGATGAATGGGTCACTAAATTATCCAAACTATTTCTTAATGATCATATCAAAAGATCTAGAAGAGTCGTGTTGGGTAAGTGACTCACACTTGACTTTCATTCCGAAGGTCGTGAGTTCCTTATTCTAATATGAATTAATTCAGACAGTGTTTACAGTCAAATCACTAGCGATGGTTCTATACAGTCATCATCATCATTAGCTGTGTCCAAGGAGGTTCTGCTCCAGCCAGGGCATGAAGTAGGTGACACGTGCGTAGGCGCCGGGCCAACCAGGCTCCGCGCATTTACGACCAAACGACACGACTCCGATCGCGTAGAAGTAGGATCGGAAGGTGTCATCGGGCTGCGGACAAATTACAAATAGATTAGTTAGGTTAGCTATATAGTATATTATGTGACTTTTATATTAATTCTAATTCTAATTTGTTGTGGGGGAACTAGGATCTGCACTGACGTCTCGCTTTGGAGCGTATTGTGCATTGTCCCCTTGCCTAAGTCGGCCCTAACCAGCCTAACTCCTTGATGTAGCGGAGTAAGACCTTTGGTTTCTTACAGATATGTTTCAGCATATCTGAGGATGACGACCGTGCTACCGCATCAATAAGGTGCCTTAGCCCTGTCTCTTTCTTAAAGAGACTTTTATATTATGAACTGTATTTATATTTGGTCAGTGAATAAAGGCTTTTTGAATTGAATTGAAAGTAGTCGGTAGTCATTCGTAAGAAACTGTAATGTATTGTAACCATAATTTGACAGTAATTTTAAATAATTCAGATGGTTGTTATGTTTTTTTGTTAAAAATAACATATAATGGGTTAATTTATTCATTCTCTCAGAATATTGCTTTATAACAAATACTGCACCAAAATATGGTATTAAAAAGATGATAATGATTTATGAGTTTTATTGACGTTTCCATGTAAATTGTTTGTGTATTATGGTAACAAATTTTAATAAGTATAAATAATATCTAGTAGGTACCCGAAACAAGATTAAAGATTTTCACGTGGCTAGATTCCTGTATAAATTGTCCAGCAATATTCTATACAACATAAACCGAAATTAACGTATATTCTATTCTTCTTTCTTCTTCTAAAATATTATTTCTTTATTTTAATATATCTACTGACCAATGGCTGCATAAGTGGGCCTCCACTGTCCCCCTCGCAGGCGTCGATCTGGCCCTGCATGTAGCCCGCGCACATGGTGCTGTCCGGGAATAGATCCCGCGTCCGGTTGGTGAGGTAGCTGCTGTAGATGCGCGTGCACTCGTCGTTGGCGATCACGGGCACTTGCGCGACGTATTGTTGTGTCGCTGCTGGACCCTCTGGAAAATACATATATAATTTATTTATATTATTTTTTTTACTACCAAGTTGGCAGACAAGCATGCGGCCCACTTGGTGGAGAGCGGTTACCGCAGCCTATGGACGCCTGTAGCATCAGAGATGTTACCTGCGTGCTGCCGAATCCTTTAAATGCTTCAGAATACCCTTTTTGAATAAACCCACGCTATAGTCCTGCTAATCATATTTACATCATAATACAAATCGCACATTAAATTAGAAAAAAACATCAAATTAAATTACATAATTTATTCAAAAAATTACATTCAATATAAAAAACTTAAATGAAACTATATTATTGCATTGCATTGCATTATTTGATTAGTAATCATATGGTTCGATACTTACTGTAAGCTAATCTTCCCCATCCGGCGATGAAAGGTGAAAAGTCCTCAAACGTGCTCGACTGCCATTTCTTGCTGGGGAGACAGATCGGCTTGATGATTGCTGAAAATATATTGTAAATATATTATAGCTTTATATCATGCAAAAACATTGTAAGCATGGATGGATATTTGTTACTAAACATATTTTAATTGAAACTTTAATTATGTATTAGATGAGAGAACAAATTGAGCCAAGTGGTCACAAAGTCACAAATCGACTTCCAAGAGACCGCAAACGAAAAACAAATTAAAAAGCTTCGACGAAACTTTTAACGCCATAGGCGGAACCTTCTCATAAGTTAAATTTAATTTGCAACTATCCATCATATATATCCTCTACATCTAACTCTTTTATCTTTAAATTATGTTCTATCGAAGAAACTGACCTGTGTACTCCACATCCCGCTCCAGAACAAGCAGTCCAATGTCGCAGAACATGGGCCTGTTCTTGGTGTACTGCGGGTGCTTGATCATCTCCCTGATGGGCACGTCTATGGGCGTCGCGCCCTCGTCGTCTCGAGCTAGATCCAGTTCTCCTAGCCGGACTAGGAACCTGGAATATAGATATATAAATAATTAGATGGCAATAGACACTATCGAACTATCGAAGCGTTTGCACCGTAACACCTAAAAGTGGGTTCAAAGTCTGCAAACGCCTGGTTTATAAGGTTAAGGGGATGGTTAACGGTGACCAATGGGACTTAATCAAACTACTGTTTTACATTATCTAAACATTGCAGAGAGTAATCTTTACAGCAACCATCATAATAACAGCCCATATTATATTCTACTACTGGATCGCCCCAATTTGATATTTTCACGACGCTTGTTGGTGATCGCAATAAATTGGAAGGTAGAGCAAAACTTGCCTCGCGAAAACTTCAGTTTGTAGCTCATGTCATGTGGTTCTCAGCTCTAACAACTTCTCTAACAAGTCCTCTAATTTTCTAGATAATATTCTATTCTATTCTAATCCATGTATGCAATGGGCCGCCGTCAGCACATGGCGAGTAGAAAGAAGGGAGCGGCGAGTTCAGGTGGTCAGTTGTAGCTTATATTATGTGGTTCTTAACTCTAAATACTTACAGAGAGTCTTCTAATCCGTGTATGCAATGGGCCGCCGTCAGCACATGGCGATTAGAAAGCAGGGAGCCCCCACACTTCCACTGGAGCCCTGCGGCTATCGATTCGTCTCTGTACCCCAGGAGTGCCATCCAGGGGAATGCGCCTGTAAAAGAAACATGTTAGGTTAGGTTAGTTCAATGTTGGGGGGCGTGATCTATCTCATTCCTCGAGGGGAATGGGAAAGGTCACACGGCCTTGGGGGAGAGCGCAACAGTCGTGTAGATCCCCAAGGCAAGTCTGATGACTTATCCTTCCCGCGGTGCTCCCTGTTATAGGTATAATTCGTTTTTCAAGAAATATACGTAACAAAAATCATCAGGCGGCGTCGTGGTCCGGGGGGCCACAGACGTGGGTAGGTTGGTTTAGGTTTAGGTTAGTTTTTGTGGATCCGTGGGATCCGAGGAGGACTCCTCTGCGTGTGCTCTGATTAGCAGAGCACACAGTGGATGGACCTTGGGGCGTGCCCAGCGTGTGCTTAACCGCCACTGGGCAGGCTGGAAGATGAATTCTTCTTGCCAGCGTCCGAAAACCGTAGCCCCTATTCCGTTGCGGACATGTCTCGTAATGGATAGGGAGCGGAGGCTTTGGCTTAAACGCCCGGGCCACGAGGAGACAACCTCTATAATAATCCCGAAGGATAAGTGGTGATGGCAGCACAAAATCCTTTCTTCGTGTACACGAAGGTGTACATGGAGGATGGCTGGCCGGAAAAGCCAGTCGCTACTGCACGTCTAGGCGGAGCGCCTTGGCTAGGTTCACCTAGCCCATCCCGGATACACGTGGGCACTGTTCGGGATGAACTCCTTTCCCCGGTACTCGTGGGATTTATCATGGAAGACATTTTAAATCTTAACGGCCTTTCTCAAGGCCACGTAAACCGCCTTTCTCAAGGCGACCCAAACGGTCTTTCTCAAGACCAATCCGAGAGGGAAAAAGAGGGTGAGACCGACGCTGGAAATGCAAGTGGTTCAAAGCCGGCGCGCGCTGTTACTAGTCGCATGTCAGAGTCCGAAAACGACGCAAGTTTGGAGTCCTCTGAGTCACTAGACGAAGGAGTACGCCGCTTTTGGCTGAAGCGCCCGGGGCCGTCGCGTTTACATGAGTCTGACTCAGAAGTAAACGGAACTGTCATCGCAAAGGCGACAAAAACCAGCAAAGGTAGAGGCAAAGGACGTTTGGCTTCGTCTGAACAGAACGCCGCTTTCTTCAAAAAGAAGCAGGAGCAATTAGCCACAAAGCTCAAAAGCCAAGCAGAGGTGGAACTGAGCATCGAAAAGCAGTTCTTGAAAGCCAACACAGACAGGGTGTCGTTGGGCTTAGATGCTCAGAGCGGCAATAATACGTGCACCGCCGTTGCTATAAATGAGCGCATTTTAGATGATATTGCTATCATAACGAGCGTGGCAACTAAATCTGGCCACCTTAAAGGAACTTTTGTCAAGGCCCTTAAGGATTCTGCTCACTCCATTAAGAAGGCAGTAGAGGTTCTCCAGGGTAGAACCTCTACTGAAGAGACTATCAGACTGCAGGAGGACAACGCACGCCTTCGAGCCGAGGTGGTAGAGCTTCGCAAAGAGATGGTGGAGCTTAAAAACCTGATTACAGCACGTACACAGGAAGTAGTCCAAGTCCAACCTTCCTTTGCCAAACCCAAACCCGCTAGAAAGGCGGAATCGGAGCGAATGGAAGTTTCTGGGCAGAATAAAGCTCTCGCTCACTCTAGCGAGGAACTGGTGCAGGAGATGACTAGGTCCATCATGCTGCAAGTGGGAGGTATGCTGAACGCACGATTAGAGGCATTTGAAGACAGACTCCTTCCGGAGAAGCGTCTTCGTCCTAAGTTAGCGGCTGACCTAAAGAGAGCTCCTACAGTACAGGGCTCTAAGGCCCAGTCCTTGGTAACTAAGACTGGTCATCAAGGATCTGAGCAGCAGAAAGAAGTGGCGTCTCGACCACCTGCTCAGACATCTACAGAGGAAGGCTGGGTAACAGTTGCCAAGAAAAAAGGAGGAAAAAAGGGGGTTAAAAAGAAACCAAGAGGTGAACCGGTTACCAAGGCTATAGCTGCAACGCCTAAACAACCCAAGGGACCAAAGGCAAAACTGCGTCCAGCTCGCTCCTCAGCAGTTGTTATCACCCTTCAGCCGGGGGCTGAGGAAAAGGGTGTAACATATGCCAAAGTCCTCTCTGAAGCGCGCCAAAGCATTAGTCTGGCGGATTGTGGCATTGTAGGTATTCGATGCCGCAAAACTGTTACTGGCGCTCGTATCCTTGAAGTGCCGGGAGTAACAAACGCGGAAAAAGCAGATGTTCTGGCACAAAAGCTAAGAGAGTCTCTAGGAGACGATGTACGGGTGTCGAGACCAACGATGTGTTCGGAGTTGCGTGTTATGGGCTTAGACGACTCGGTCACCCAAGAAGAAGTCGCTGACGCGGTTGCTCGAGATGGTGACTGTCCGCGGGATAGTATCAAGGTTGGAGCTATAAAAGCTGATAAACGGGGTAGTGGCTCTACCTGGGTGAAATGTCCAGTGACGGCTGCAAAAAAGCTGTTGTCCCGCGGCCGACTTTTGGTCGGCTGGGTTGCAGCATCAGTCAAACTTTTAGAGCCAAGACCAATGCGCTGCTTTAAATGTTTAGAAGTTGGTCATGTGCGAGCGCAATGCACTTCTGAGGTCGACCGCAGCGATGAATGCTACCGCTGTGGCCAACCTGGACATAAATCGGTGAGCTGCTCGGCTTCTGCGCCAAAATGTTCCGTCTGTGCAGCAGCAGGAAAGCCTGCGGACCATAAATCAGGAGCCCAGAGATGTTGGTCTCAAAAAAGAGCTATAAAAGGAGTTCCCGCCGGTCACAACAACAAAAAGAAAATGGCCGTTAAAACAAGTTCCTCAGCTGAGAAACCAGCTGAGGAGGAGGCGATGATTATTAGTTAATTATGGATCATCGCCTCCTACAAGCGAACATCAACCACTCGGCCAATGCTCAGGACTTGCTCCTGCAGTCCATGGCCGAGTGGTTGATACATATAGCGGTGGTTACCGAGCCGTACTTTGTCCCGCCTGATAACAGTAATTGGGTAGGAGACATCGACGGCTCGGTGACCATTATCACATCAAGTGCTGCAGGCTTGCCCCTTACTTTAGTTGCAAAAGGCCGTGGTTATGTCGCGGCCAGGTGGAATGGAAAGGTGATCATCGGGGTCTACTTCTCTCCGAATAGAAGCCTTGCCGAGTTTGAAGCCTTCCTGGGAGGATTAGGGACCCTTATAGGGCAGACCCTGCCCATCCCAGTGCTCGTCGCGGGGGATCTCAATGCCAAGTCAACAGCTTGGGGTTCCCCCAGGACAGACGTTCGCGGTGAGGCTCTAGAGGAATGGGTGACGATGGCCGGCCTCTGCATCCTTAATAGGGGGTCGGTCAACACCTGTGTGCGGCATAATGGTGGTTCCATTGTAGATATCACCTTTGCTTCACCTGGAGTCGCGCGCCAAATAAGAGATTGGCGGGTGCTGGAGGATGTGGAGACGCTATCGGATCATCTTTACATACGGTTCAGCGTCTCCTATTCCCTAGGCAACTCCAACAACTCACGCCACCCGAGGGGTCAGACCTCAATGACACCAAGATGGGCTCTGAGGACCATGGACGCAGAGGCGCTGAAAGAGGCTGCCATAGTACAGGCTTGGCAGACCCTACCGGAGGGGCCGGTGGCGGTTGAGGAGGAGGCGGAATGGTTCCGGAGTGCCATGTCGCAAATCAGCGACTCGTGCATGACTCGGGCGAAAACGCCTCTTCCTCGACGAAGTGTGTACTGGTGGTCCGAAGAAATAGCCGATCTCCGAGTTCGGTGTGTAGAGACCAGGCGCCACTACACACGCCACAGGCGACTCCGACGTAGAAATTCTGAGATGGAGGAACAGCTGTATCAGGAGTACAGGTCCTGTGTGAGGGCTCTACAGATGTCTATCTGCTCCGCCAAAGAAACGTCACGGGCGGAGCTTCTTGAGACTCTCAGTCACGATCCGTGGGGACGCCCCTATAAGATGGTACGGGGAAAAATTCGACCATGGGCTCCTCCACTGACTGAGACTCTCGAACCTCAGCTGGTTGAGGCTGTTGTTTCCGCCCTTTTTCCAGAAGGGGACGAGCATCATCCTCCTGAGATGGTCCACGATGAGGGAGTTGAAAGAGATGGTGACGAGGTTCCTCCGATACACGCTGTAGAGCTGCGGCAGGCCGTCATTAAACTTCGGGCCAAGAACAAGGCCCCTGGGCCTGACGGAATTCATGGCCGAGTGTGGGTGCACGCACTTCGTGAACTCGGGGACCGATTTCGACGGTTACTCGACGCCTGTCTGGAGACGGGTCGGTTCCCGACGCTATGGAAGACGGGCAGACTAGTACTACTCAAAAAAGGTGGGCGTCCTGCGGACTCTCCATCCGCGTATAGGCCCCTGGTGATGCTGGATGAGGCTGACAAGCTGTTTGAACGTATAGTGGCTTCTCGTCTTATTCAGCATCTGAAAAGAGAAGGACCAGACCTTTCCGAGCACCAGTATGGATTCCGAGCGGGTAGGTCGACGATTGACGCGATTGGTCTTGTCAGGACCCGCGCGGAGGAAGTGGTGTCCAGCGGCGGCGTTATGTTGGCAGTATCACTTGATATCGCTAACGCGTTTAACACGCTGCCGTGGTCTTGCGTTAGGGAAGCGCTGAAGTACCATGCAGTGCCTCCCTATCTAAGCCGGATAGTAGCGGCGTACCTCTCTGACCGGTTTATCTCATATCCTGGGCGGGGAGGCGCACTGCTGAGGAGAGCTATGTCTTGCGGTGTTCCGCAGGGTTCGGTTCTAGGGCCGCTGTTGTGGAATATCGGGTACGACTGGGTCCTCCGAGGGACTCTCGCTCCGGGAGCTGGCATCATCTGCTACGCGGACGACACGCTCGTCACCGCCAGTGGTGCGACTTTTGAGGAGGGTGTTGGTCTTGTTACGGAATCGGTGGCACTTGTCATTGGAAGGATAGAGAGACTGGGACTCCGGGTGGCGCTCAATAAGTCGGAGGCCGTATGTTTTCACGGTCCTCGGCGGGCGCCGCCAAGAGGTTCCTCTATTTCTATCGGACAGGTCAACATCGAGATCGACTCCAAGATGAAATATCTGGGGCTCTACCTCGATAGCAGATGGAACTTTCGTGAGCATTTCACTCGCATGTCCCCCCGTCTGGTCGGCGCGGCGCAAGCTTTAAAGCGAATTCTGCCGAATATCGGAGGACCAAAAGTGTCGAGCCGCCGCCTCTACATGGGGGTGGTGCGATCGATGGCACTCTACGGTGCGCCCATCTGGGCCGACACCCTGACGGAAAAGACCGTAGCTCTCCTTCGTCGGGCTCAAAGAGTGATGGCGGTAGGGGTTGTCCGAGGGTATCGCACCGTCTCCTACGAGGCTGCGTGTCTGCTGGCTCCGCCGTGGGATTTGGAGGCGCACTGCCATGCGTCCACCTATGAGTGGCGTATGGAGCTCCGCCACAGAGGTGAGTATCCTCCTCCGCCGGGGGAAGTGCCTGCGTGGAAGCTTCGCATGGGACGGATCCTTAGGGAAAAATGGGAGGAGCGGCTGGCCAATCCGAAGGCTGGCAGCTGGACTATCGAAGCTGTCCGGCCAGTATTCGAGAACTGGCTGGACAGGGCACACGGGTCGCTTTCCTTCCGGCTGGTGCAGGTGCTTACTGGGCATGGATGCTTTGGTAAGTACCTCTGCCAAATAGCTGGAAGGGAACCGACTACCGAGTGCCATCATTGTGGCTGTGACGAGGACACAGCGCGGCATACGCTCGAAGTTTGCTCTGCATGGGCAGAGGAGCGCCGCGCTCTCGTCGCAGTAGTGGGGGCTGACCTTTCACTTGCAGCATTGATTAAATCAATGCTGGAAAGCGAAGAGTCTTGGGATGGGGTGGCGTCCTTCTGCGAACGAGTCATGTTGCAGAAGGAAGCTGCGGAGCGGGAGAGGGAGATAGTCACAACTCTCCCTATCCGCAGACGAAGAACCGGGCGAAGGAGGCGGCTCTTCAACGCCCACCTCATGCCCCCATAATAGGGGCGTTGGCGGCTAAAATCGGGGGATTCTAGCCGTCGAAAACGGAACGCCCCGAGGTGGTGTTCCTTCGAGCAACAGAGAAGGTGCGATAGAGATCTCCAGCTCTATCGCACCCGAGGAGGGGCCTGCAATGAATTGTGGGTCGACGTCGTCGGGGCCGCGGAAGAGTGCTTACGCGTACCCGTAGCCCCGACACAAAGGCATGAGAAGGAACACACGTGGCTGGTTTTTAGTCGGTTGGAGTCCGACATAACTACCCGTTTGCCCCCGCAGCGGGTGGTATCCGTTCCGGATTTTCCCCACGTTAAAAAAAAAAAAAAAAAAAAAAAAGGTTAGTTCAATGTTGAAAAAGTAGAAACTTAAGAAAGGGCGTAAAAATAATTTTGAAACAATGACTTAATCAATCATATCTCTTCGGCAAGATTTGAAGTTCGGAACTCTACTCTTATACGCTTTCCGATCCCCTATCTTTTCGGAAGTCAGAGAACTTACGGCCCCAACGTTTGTCTGATCAACGCTATGCTATTTCTGAACCTTGTTTTATCATCCATTGTTGAGCCTAGACTGGCCGAATGCCGTAAACACATTTTCAAAATAAGGGCGGTTTATTATGTTCTGCCAAAGTCATTTCTATATGTTGTCCTGACGTAGAGATTCTACGTATCTCCTCATTTCTGATGCAAAGCCCTGGAACCATGTTTTGAAGCTTACCATGGGGCTATATATTCATGTTTTAAATGAAATCCAGATTTTTGACAATATTATTGTTTTATTCGAATGACCAAAGCCTTTACCTAGTTTAGAAGGAATCCCTCCAACAACTCTATCCAGAGACACATTAGAGAGGCCACAGACGGGGGGCTCAGGCAGAGCAGTCAGGAAATGTCCCCCCTTCCTCAGGGTTGTGGCGGGTGTGGTGGTGGGGGGCGTTGGGGGCGAGCTGGTTGGTAGTTCTGTGGGCTGACCGGGGAGGGGGCAGCATACCTGGAAAAAAAGAAAAGAAATTATTGGTTACAATTTGGGCACTTTATTTATTTTAAATCGAGAATTTATTTTTGGCTTCTCCAGTAGGTACTTACTCTCGTATCCGTCTAATCATATAATGATGCTATAACTTAGGTAGCTCTCAATTTCTTTATCTACCTATTCCATTATATTACTGAGCTACACTGTTGGTATGGAAGTGGTGTGCAGAGTGATAAGATAAGATATTACAGACACCAATAATCAATATTTACATAGGAACTTAAAAACTACAAAAACGTATGCGTAATGGGCGGTCTTATTGCTTAAAGCAATTTCTTCCTGGCTACCTGAGGATCATTCTCAGGTCATTTTAATTGTTATCTACCTGAGGAATTTTATTCTTGAACCCGCAGCTGGAATTCTTTAGAAGCAGTGCAGCATCAGGGTTGGTGCGCGCCTGCTTCGCCACCTCCAGCAGGTGCTTGCAGAGGTACACGTCGGAGCAGGACCCTGTAGTGTTGTACACTGTCGTGCATGAGCTACCTGGTTAAAGGAAAATGAAGGTTATTAACATCATCATTACTCCTATATATGGTCCGACTTCTGAAGTGATTTCAAAGTTCTTAGAACATGCCGGTTTCCTCACGATGTTTGCCTTCAACGTTAGAGCACTACACGTGGGCACTTATGTTTTAAAAGAAAAATCCAGAGGTGCGCGGGGTTTGAACCCACAACCTCTAGAATTAGTAGCTATGATAAATAATAAGTAGGTATTTAAGGAGTACATTTAAATATTATACTCCTTGGTGTTGTTAATAAAGATATGTGTATTTGTATGAATAAACTCACCCCGCCCCTGGCTAAATTTGGAGCGAATCAGTAGCCATTAAAGTTCTTAGAACCTTCGCAAAGGATTAAGAAACATAATATATATAGTGTTAGTTATCAACAAATTGTTCTCACCGAATTGGGAAAGTAAATCATAATTGATTCTTTCTGTTGCAATCCGTGTGGTCAATCTAACTGTCGTCGTTTGTGGCTGCAATGTTGATGTTGTTGGTGGCACAGTGGATGTTGTTGGCCGCAAAGTTGATGTCGTTGGCGGCAATGTTGATGTCGTTGGCGGCAAAGTTGATGTGGTTGGCCGCAAAGTTGATGTTGTTGGCCGCAAAGTTGACGTTGTTGGCCGCAAAGTTGAAGTTGAGCTAACTGGTTCAATTAGGTTATTACTCTCATCCGTGCTATCTATTGGACAACAGACCTGTAAGATAAATATTTAATTTAAGGAATATTATATCATCATCATAACAACATGTGTAGGTTTGTATATTTAAGATTTAAATATTTATGTCGTTTATTTCCATAAAACCTTAAGTGATCTTTAGGGTTAAGTTAAATATCTGCTGTTTAGTTAGTTAGTACACTTGGTTAGGACAATCGCCAAGTGGAATAAGTTCGTTGAAGATGTAAAGTCTTGGCAATTTAGGACGGGGGATGCAAGCTGCTTTTGAACTTACTGTTAAATTTTAAAGATCTTCAAATGTCTTTTATTCTTTAATTGAAAATCGGGTGCCTCAGCAACGGGGGCGTCAACACCGGGGGCCTAAGCCACTAACCCCATTTGCAGTGGATGTTTAACAGCTAAAGTTATTAGTTATTACATGGTTATTACCTTAGGGTCATTCCCCTCCCACCCGCAATGTGCTTCTCTGAGCATCCAGGTGATGACGGGGTCGGAGCCGCCTCGTGTCCGGAACACCTCCTGATACGGCGAACACTCGGACAGCTCGATGCAGAGCCCTGGGGCTCCGTTGGCGGCTGTGCAGCTTTCACTGGACGCTGGGGAGAATCAATCATTAATCAGACATAAGCCATGCTAGATGTCGCTGTGTAAAAAATTGTCCAGCAATATTTATTTATTTATAATGTTAATATATTGCTGGATAATTTGTTAAACTTTTGTGATTGATTTCTCAAATTTCTCAAATACTAAAACTGGTTTTAATCGGAATGGTTAGCAAGAATACGCGGTAACTTAAATTATAAAAACTTCTTAATTATTCACACAGAAATATCTAGTCCCGTGGTAAGCTCGAAGCTTATACGGGTACTAGATACCTGCCTGATATTATCAATCAGAATCAGTGGGAAAACCATGGGAATGAAGCGGGTGAAGCCGCGGGTTATGTTATGTATAAGCTTGAAATACTTTCCAAATTTCGCTAGAACGACTATAAGTAGAAATTCTGTATAAATAATTAACGATTTAACGTCCAGGGTACAAATATTTTATCTACCCTTAATACTTTCTAAGATAAACATTTTTGGGTTCAACGACTACATAGATATTTAAGGTTAAAGCCACGTAAAAGGTCAGGGTTTTATTTATAAACGAAAATATGAATTTAAAATGCACTCAAAGCTGGTTTTCGTAAAGGAGGCCATTTATGGAAAGGACATAGTTGACCGGAAGGAAGTCTCCTAGATATTGTTGTGAATGTCAACAGAAGCATGTACCTTACCTAGTATTTAATTAAATAAGTTTCTATTTGTTTTTGTTAAATGAGTTTCCGAGTACCTACTCATATTAAGTATTTTAAAAGGAAAGTTTATAGTTATTTTGTAAGAGTTCAGACTTGATAGAAGATTTATTTTCTGTAAAATTTAGACTATGAATCCGTAAAAGTCATCACATACATATATATCTTATTTAATATTGAATTTATAAATATATAACTTTCTAAAATAAATGTATTAATAAAATATCTTTTCGCCAGTGGTGAGAGTCACTTGGTCCTCGTTATCGTAAGATAACTGATGATTATGTAACTGATTTATCCCGCGGTAAAAAGTGATTTATGCCGTTATGAATGAGCTTATTTTGCAAAATTCGTTCAATAGTTTTCATGTGAAAGTGTGACAAGCATCTATCCATCCTCACAACTTCCGCGTTTTGAAAGAAGATACATTTATGTTAAAGAAGAATGTATTTTTAAAACACACCTGAATAAAATACCTACTATAATTAAAAGAAACATGTTCGAAATCAGAGCGTTATAATAAAGTTTATTGTGCTTTCCTAGAGATGACATTGACTAAAGCGACCTTACTGATAAAAAAACCCAAGGGCCTTCCCAAGTTTTAATTATTTACTTATATCCAATAATATTTTCGTATTTCAACATAGGTATGTATAAATATTGCGACAATATATTTATTCATATAAAAACGCATACATTTCCCTGTCTAAGAAAAATCACTATCATTAAAATTGAACATATTCTCAGAATCAATATTTTTCTGAAATGTCCGAATGTTTTTGAGCAATCGTCACAAATTTATCTCTTAGTGGTATCATTATAAGGGTCAGATGTCATTGGCGCCGACGGAGTTGCGGTTTTTTTTAATGTTTTGTTAAAGAAAAGTAGGTCTTATCTTTTTATTTTTTGGTGTGAGACGCGTAGGTATGTTTAGTATCTAATTTATAGGAGTTTAATTCACTTGTATTTTAGATTTTGTTAGTTTAATTACATTTAGGGTTAGGGCGATCTTAGCTGTCATATTTAGGTATGTACTTACCTACTAAGATCTCGGCACAACATTATAATAAATTTATTGTATTGTTTTTTATTGTTGTTATCGGTTGTTTGAAACTTTAAAAATATACCTATTTAATAGTTAAGAGGTCATTGTAGTTGATAAAATAAACAATAGCTAAAACGAAAATAAAAAAAAACTCACCTATCTGACTGAAAATAATAAAACACACAACAAAAAACAATGGAGCCATTTTTTAAAACACACAAAAATTACTCAATTTATACAACTTACTATCTTAAATACTAATATATTTTATGGCACATTATTAAGATATAACTTTATTTAAAAACAATATTTATTGAGATGTTATTGGCCGGCAAGGCTAACTTGAACTGGCCGGACGTTCGTAGTAACTTATTTATAAGACCCAGGTGACTTGGGGTCTGGTATTTAAGTTATTTTATTCCTAACAGATAAATACAGATATATGTAGAGGGTGTCTCAGTAAGAGTGCATTTTTTGAATTAAGAATCATTTATTTTTCGTGCAAGACCCTGATTTATTTATTTAACAAAATCCACAGTCCTTATGAATATTTTTTTTAATGAATACCGCAGATCGGCAAACAGCTGTGGGTTGAAATGTAGTGGTATTTTTAGTTTTAAGTTTATGTAGTTAAATTTAACGTAAATATATTTGATCAAGGTAATTTTTATAATATTTTATGAAAATAAAGGTCTGATAATTGATAGTTATTTTTTTCTATTGACTAAATACGAGTTATCTTATCCACGGGGCTATTTATTCATGCTTATTCAGCTTATAAACAAAAAAGCATTTTTTGAAACGAAAATAATACATTCTAATTGTGAAAACTTTACAATAACGGGGAAAGTTACGCTTAAACTACTTGCAAAGTTCGCCAAATTTTTATTCGAGAAAGTGGCTGAAAATACTGGAATGAAAACCGCGGTTCTGCAATCAGCTGTGGGATGAAAATGTAGTAGAATTTTGGTTGCCGTTATATTACCGTAATCACACTTTTTTCTGTTTTACTGAATATAAATAACGATGACAGGTAAACTAAACAAATCGTTTTGCCAATACGGAACCTTCGTGCACGGGTTCGACTGATACTTGATCAAATTTTTATACGTTTATAAGTTATTCCTCACAAACATAAGTTATTGTTGTTGTACAAGGAAAGTTAACAAAGAAAGGAGCTTCAACATAATAATAGGACCAGTTTTACTTGAGGAAAACCTTTTCGGTTACACTATACAGGTAAAGTTATGTGCATATATATATGTGCTTTAGCGGTTATAGTACTCGTCCGGAATGCGAAAAATGCAGATCTTTCATTGTAACAAAACTTTCTTTATTTTCAATTAAATGTTTATTCAATTAAATTGAAAATAAATTGTAGGCTCTTTGTAATTGTACAATGAAATGTACATACAGTGTATATTATCTAAGTTTTACAATACTATTCCTAATTGATTTCTATAAAATCCTAAAGATTAGGCCTCAAGAACAGTATTGTATAGAAAATAACGACTAAACTGACTAAAATTATACAACTTATAATAAGAAAATTGAAATAAAATTTGCGATGCAAAATTTCTACACCGACGTTCATCGTCTAATTAAAACTTAACTAAAAGTGGTAAGTTCTGTTACAGTAAATCAATTATATTTTATGAGCGTATAAATTCAAATATATTTATCGGGTTTTCTTTACATAATGGAATTAGTAATGAGTTATTTATAAGTTACAATTCAGAGAACTAAGTAAGTATTTTCGTTCAAAATACTTCAGCGCTCCAAGACGAAAGTCCTGATTGACCATTGGCCAATAAATTATTCTCACCTAAAAGCATATTTTTTCGATAATCTAAGTAACTCGGTAAATAATGCTATGTTTCCGCGTTATAATGGATTTTTCCCCGAAAAAAAAATGCGTTGTAATTCATGTGTTATTCTGATTATAAGCTACATTATTGGGAAGTTTCATCTAAATCCATTATAAGTTTGAGCGTGAACAGTAACAAACATTCACACATTCTTACAAACTTTCGTATTTATTATACTTATAAGTAGTATTCGTTAAGAAAATGATATTCACTTACCAACAACCATCTTCCCAGACTTCTTAGTCCGCTTCCCAATCCTCGTCTTCTTCACGACCACCTTATACTTATTCCTGGTGCTACTTGTACTATAACCCTGCGCGTGCGCATAGCCCGAGCCATAAGTTACCCCATGAGTCAGATTACTATTATAAATATTCCCTTTTTTGTAACCGGGAGTATCTAAAGCGCCGTAGCCAGCTCCATAGCCATAACCGGGTGACCCATAAGCTGGTGACCCATAACCTGATGACCCATAACTGTGCGACCCATAGCTACTCGATCCGTAATATGAGGGATATTTTGATCCGAAATCAGGGTAGTTATGACTACTCTGGCAAGGTTTAATTCCATACTTTTTGCTGTAAACGTAGCAAGGTTTATGAGCTGGATGGTAGCTAGGATGACCGGCATCATGGTGGTTATCGTGGCCGTAAAGGTTGTTGAATAAAGCTTCCAAGGCGTGGTAGTATTCAGGACTTTGGGTCGGCGAAGGTGGATGGTACACGAAGTGGGTTTCGAGGCATTTATTCTGTTTCTGAGCCAGGATTAGTAGCACCGGAAATGATTGTATGAGATTACATATTGACATTTCTTTGATAGTCATTTTGAGGACTTATAAATTTCATTTATTATTATTATTATTCGAATTTTATAGTGACCAGCAAAAATCGGTTTTAAGGTATTTTGTCACTTTGACAGAACCGTTTTATGTAAATCTCTGTGAAAAACTGAACCAAAATATTGTTAGTAAGCAGATTATTGATAAAATCTGTTACATTTAGTGTTACACAACTTGAAATAGATTTTCCGATTTTATCTTATTTGATCGCCCTGTTGAAATAAGCTATTTAGCATAATTTAGGCGCATTGTCATTGACCTATTTTATTTATCTCGGTAATTTAATGAGCTGTGCAATCGATAAGTAATCGTAAACAATTTTTTATTTTATACTATGCAAGCGGTTTTCCCTGTGTAAAATTTTGTTTTGTTCATGTTTATCGCTATCAGCAATTTATAAGACTTTTAAGAATATAATTGAATAATACCTTTATATATTTTAAGCGAATAAAAGATTTAAGTACCTATTTACCGCAAAACGTCACGGTGTCCTGTTACTGCAAAACCCCAAAATGCCTGGTTATTAACTACCCTAAGTCTAAGAATGGGTTGGGGATTATAGAACTGGGATGTGTATTATGATATTCATTTTATAAAACGGGAATTACTCACGTATTTACACAGGAGTTAAACAACTCTCGACGTTTCGACCACATCAAGAGTAGTCTTTATCAGGAGGAGTGAGCGTCCCGCCGTGCTCCGTCTCCTCTCAGGTCGCGCGCGCGGTTCTCACTGCGGGCGAGATACCGCAGCGCACGGCTGCTCAGGGGCGGTGGTGGGGGTAAGGGCGGTGCTTGTTGGTGCGCGCTACCAACAGATGTAGTTGCTGGCACTGAATGAACGTTCACCTCATCGTCACCACTGTCATCTTCTACCGTAAGCGTAAGCGTAACATCTCCACCAGACTGACAGAGCACATACGTGCTATGAAGAATGCGGATGTAGATAAGTCAGCCATAGCAGAGCATGCGCTGACAGCGGGTACATCACATTACATTCGCTTCGACAAGGCTCGTGTGTTGGCCAGAGAAAGGTTTTTCGTGCCCCGAAAAATCCGCGAAGCTATTGAGATCAACCGTACTCGGAATTTTAATAGGGACAAGGGCTGGGCTGTACCACCTGCCTGGCTTCCGTGTCTTCATGGTCTTCGCGTCAACAAAGGGTCGTTGCCTTCGTCTGGTGACACGATCAGTGCAGTGTGTTACGCTACACAAGATGTAGAAGATGACAGTGGTGACGATGAGGTGAACGTTCATTCAGTGCCAGCAACTACATCTGTTGGTAGCGCGCACCAACAAGCACCGCCCTTACCCCCACCACCGCCCCTGAGCAGCCGTGCGCTGCGGTATCTCGCCCGCAGTGAGAACCGCGCGCGCGACCTGAGAGGAGACGGAGCACGGCGGGACGCTCACTCCTCCTGATAAAGACTACTCTTGATGTGGTCGAAACGTCGAGAGTTGTTTAACTCCTGTGTAAATACGTGAGTAATTCCCGTTTTATAAAATGAATATTATAACTCACGAAAATTTTGAAAGTGAAATAGTGTATTATGATAATGATAATTTATAGGTCGATAAAACATATATTGGGGTTTATACACAAACTCTTTAAAATCATCCCTTTGCCTTACAAATCCTTTGAAATTTTAAATCAAACGCATCTCTTAAACCTCCCATAAATACTATTTTATGGTACATCGTATTATATAAATATAACCGTTATATGACCTTTAGATTGGACTGTGTTGGCGTAGTGTAACTCGGCTTGTAAAGAAACTACGATGAAATTATTATGATAATGGTGCAATCCTTTGTGATTTTACAGATTTCCCAGGAATCCTTTCACTTTATTAACTTAATAATGTACTTACTCATCTTATGTGTTCTTGAACTGGTTACAGAAATTAATCGATTCTAAGAGGAAATACGTCGTGTGGTGGTGGCCTAGAAATAGTATCACCTCGTATTTTACCGCAGGTCTCGAAAAGCATACTGAGGCACTTACTAGTAATTATACAATAATATAATTTATGTAGTAAGAATAACATTCATTGTGTTAGTAGTAAGAAAAGTGGTCTACCAGTTTTGACAAAAGTTTCAGTGCGATGTAATGATCGATATAATTGGCTTTTCAAACGTCAAAGATGTCGGTATTTATACCACGAACAGATGTACGAGATGTGGTGCTATTCTAAGGCCAGCACCTCCCGGATTAGTTACAGCAAAGCTTAAATTAAATTCCTAGAATTCATTATTCCAGTCACACTCGCTGACTAACAAAGCGATATAATTTAACTCTATATTTAGAGGACTGTAATTGACATTGACAGATTTGTTTGAGATAAATCTATGCGTAAGCGCAGCAAATTGAGTAACCCTGTCTGTACTACTTGGTGCCTGTTATATCCGCATAAAAGGCACATTCGTTATAAAAAGTTTATTCTAATATGATTAAGAACTCTTTCAACTAGTCTATGAATAGACCACCCTACTTGAGTGTCATCAAATCCCTCAGTCAGTTTGACCAAAACACACACACAGGAAGAGATGCATAAGCACCTGTATTTACGTTCCCACTGCTGGGACACTGGGACTTCTCTCTTGGCGACCGAGATAAGGCCTTATTTCACAATGGTGGCTATGCGTGTTGGTGAATGTCACATGTCCTTCAACCTATTTGAATTTCTAAAAACTTGCCAATTTACTCACGATGTTTTCCAATCACCGTTAAATCACGGGATACTACCTAGGTGTTTTTTACAAGAAGAAAATTCTAGAGGTGCTTGGCGGGGTCATGGGTCGAGTTCCACTGGACTACACGCATTTCAAGAAGAAGAGAAGAGAACGAACTCCATTTATTGTGATCTAGATTGGGAAGAAAGAGATGGAATGGATGTTATTCTAAGCCGGCACTAGACGGTATTTTAAATGACGTAATATATTTAAATTCACTTCCGTGTTACTGACATTGTGTAACATTATTCTAAGAAACAACAATGGTCTCAAGGAACCAAAAAACACGGATTTTATTTAATTTTCCGATTAGCCATCGGATTTTCTCGCAAACTTCTCAGTAACATACATACCTACTTCCGGAAATCCTAACTTCCGGAACTGCAGCGGAATTCTTAGTTATTCATTTCATATTCATTTATTTTTTACGTAATTATTAATAAATTTTCGTGCATCATAAGCATAGAGAACTATTTCTTTTATAGCAACGGAAATTGCTTACGTATTAGGCATGACGTCAAGAAGCACCTAAATCGGCCCAGCCGTTCTTGAGTTAAAAGTTACAAGTCTATTCTCATGAATTGATAACCGATAAACGGTGGTCTACCTTCGCATTTCATCTAGATCAAGATAGAAACTTAACCATATCTTAGATGCATCATTTGAAGTAATTCAACCAAGCGATTTGTCACATTAATTTATATTTTCATGAAAACATAGGTTTTCCCGCATGAACACGAAACAGACAAACTGTCGCATTTCTAGGATCTGTTATCTGTCGGAGAATAATTAGTCATATCTACTATTATTCTTTAGTTCTATAGAAAATAATTAATATTTATAATATTGTTTATAGCTTGTTATATTTCCTATTAATAACATGTCCGGTTGTGTTCCTTATCCGAGTTTGGATTTCAAGATCCGGTAGTCAGCAACTTATCATAGCTTTGACAGGTGATTGAAATGTGTTGACTTTTTATATGACGTTGAAATAATTAGACAATCCGCCTAGGAAGTGTGGTGATTTTACAAAAATCCTCCCATGACATCAATGGGTTCTATTGGAGAGACCCTTGCTGATGGAACGTAAAATGGTATGACGATCTGTATAATAAATTTAAATCGATAAGTCATTATTTTGGTGAGTAATAAATATAAGACGGCTATTCAAAATGCTCCATTGTTCTGTGGTTTCAAGAAGGTAGTTGTTAAAATAGATCTAACAGATCATAGAGAAAATAAATCTTAATTGTAATCCCATATTTAATTTTAAGTAAAAATCGCACAGACATTTTATAAACAGAATCTTTATTTAAGTCGCTTACGTACAATATGGCTCACTTATTTATTCACATCTTATTTACAATTTAAATAAACTTATGGACAAGAATATATTTACATTTAATAAATAAAACTATACATTAGAAGGTTGATTTACAGAATAAGTCATGTTGGGCTACCAGAGTACGCCAAAAAAAAATAAAAAAGATTAAAACCAAATTCTAGAAAATTTATGTACCTACTTCATTCAAGTACACTAAATTAATATAAAACTGAAATAAATTAATACCTACATGTACACAACACAAGATTTTAAAATATACAAGGTGCCACAAAAGTAGTGTATACAGTAGGTTCCTAGCTAGGTAATTAAGCTTCACGGACATTATGTGATCGGTTTTTTAAACAAATTGTGTGTGTTACTTATATTATCATCTTCTCCTGAACTGTTTATAATTTTTTTAATTGATTTTTAAATGGTTTTTAAAGAACAAAGAATTGTAAATTTTTGCTAAATTGTTACATAATTTAATTTTTTGTTAGCTTGTACACAATCTTGAGTCACCTTGTATTAAATAAAATAAAAATATAGGCGTTTGCTCTCAATATTTACAATTAACGTTACAATAATCTTAATAATACGAAATAAGAGCCTAATATACAATATATTCTAAAAGGCAATTATGGCATTTATGACTAATTTTTACATTTATTTTACCATTTTTGGTTGGAATGTATTTAGTGAATCAAATTCTCATTACAAACTAGTAATTACTAAAACAAATTAAGTACTTTAAATAATAACACCGCATCTATTCCTAAATAAATATTTTAAATAAAAAATATTTTGTTGTCTGTTTTTAAATAACTTGAATCATTAATGAATACAGAATACGACCGGAATTCAATCTTGGTAAAACAGTTGATGGGCAGCGTATTGGCAATATATAATAATCGCTTCAAGAACTGTAGAGTTTAGGCTATTTTTCAAATATTAAGAAAGCTTTAATCACTATAAAGAACAACAAATGTTATTACAATACAATACAATACAAAAACACTTTATTGTACACCAATAACAAAACACACAAATAAAACACAAAAAGAGACACGTACAATGGGCGGCATTATCGCTAAAGAGCGATCTCTTCCAGGCAACCTTTGGATGGAAAAGAGAGATGGTATTTAAGTAAGGCTATTGTATTTGTTAAGATATCTTCTCAAAATTGTGTCTCTGTTAAATATGTTTCTAAATGTTCTCATAATTGGTTGTCACAAGCTGATATTTGCTGATGACCTGATGATTGAAAGTCGACACAGGGTTGACACAGGCTGAAATATGCTATGATGATACACTGGCTAAGCTTCCTGGAGAAGTGTCAGGTAAGCTGTTTTGTACTGATGATGACCTGATAATGTACCTACTGGTTAGCGATAATGACCTGAGGATTGAAAGGTTTCTCTCGTAGTAGTGATAGAGATCCTTTGTTCGGTGTAGGACAGATTCGAGATTGGACAGATTCGTAATTCGGCGGATTCGTTACTCGACAGATCGTGAATTGGGCAGATTCCTGGACTCGACATATTCGCTACTCGACAGAAAATGAACACTTGTGAACAGAATACTAATCTAATCAATGCAAAAGCTTCAAAACCAATTTTCCGTCGTAATAGACCAATTTAAATGTTTGTTGAATAAGCAACCATTCAAGCAGTAAAAGTAGTTTATCCTGCTGTAAAAGTGACTGGCTGTTACTTTCATTACTGGAAAGCGATAGGTACCTAAAAAAAGCCAAAAAATTGGTTTTGATAAGATAGAACACGGAATATTTATCTCGCGCCCTTATATGCAACTGCCACTACTGCCTGCGATTTTTATATCCGAAGCCATTATGAGGCATTCAAGAAGTGTCACTTGATTCTGAGGAATATAATGCATTTAGCAATTATTTTTCAACGCAGTGGATGGGAATTTATACCGAGAATGTTTTTACTTGCTATAAAGAAAATTTTAGAACAATAAATAACCCTGTCGAAGGGTGGCACGGGCGGCTTAAAAGAAGATTTCCCACAAAACCACCATTATATCTTTATATTCAATTATTAATTAAAGAATCACGCTTTCAAGATATGAAGCTAAAAAGGAACCAGTTCATTGCAAAGTTGCAAAGGGAAGCGGCGTGATAAAAAGTTATTGGAAAAAAATAGTCAAATAGAAAAAAAATGTTAGAGCGGCATTGAACAACGAGATAAGCGTTAAATTTTATATTCAAAACTTAATAAAATATTTTGTTCTACTTGCTATTTTATTTACACCTGTACTTCTGTCGAGTAGCGAATATGTCGAGTCCAGGAATCTGCCCAATTCACGATCTGTCGAGTAACGAATCCGCCGAATTACGAATCTGTCCAATCTCGAATCTGTCCTACACCGAACAAAGGATAGAGATCAGTGAGAACCGCGCGCGCGACCTGAGAGGAGACGGGGCACGGCGGGAAGCTCACTCCTCCTGATAAGGACTGCTCTTGTTGTGGTCGAAACGTAGAGAGTTGTTTAACTCCTATGTAAATACGTGAGTAATTCCCGTTGTACGAAATGAATAGTATAACTCACGAAAATTTTGAAAGTGAAATAGTAGTGATAGAGTTCGACACAAGCTGAAATATGCTGATGATCTGATGAAACACTTATAAACTGAGGCTAAGCCGCAGGTAGATGGTTCCTGGAAAAGTGTACTGATGATGATGTGTTTGTGTCAGTGCGAGTGTGTCCGGGGCGCGTGGAGGGGCAGGTGCGCGGGGGGCGGGGGCAGCGCGGGGTTGGCCACCGCTATGATGCTGTCTCCCCGGGCCGCTACCACTTGGGGACGGGATTCATCGCTTTCCTGGGGATTAAAGAAACGATCAGAATGTTTGATACAAGACTGTGTGTCCAACAAAAGACAAAAGAGGCAATATATCAAAGGTTAGCCGACTCCAAGCTGATTCGAAATTCAAAGTTACAGTTAAAATCTAACTGTACGATAGATTCATCATCATCATTCTGATAATAATGATCCCACTGCTGGGACACAGGAACTTCTTTAATGACAGATATGACACATGTCCTTCAACTTATAAAATTCTCAGAAAATGCCGGTTTCCTCACAATGTAGGCCTTCTCCGTCAGAACATTGTGTTTTCAAAGCACACGTACATTTTTATAGGAGCAAAACCAGAGGTGCGCTGCGGGATTTGAACCCACAACCTTCTCGTATCGTTATTTACCTTCGTGTTCCCCACCAAGGTCACCACGGCCACCACGTCTTAGTGGAAGCACGAAGGTACCGATAGATTACTAGACGATAATAGCAGGTTCTTATTGGTGCAAACTTTTGGTTTCCATACTTACAGGTGGAGGCGTGCTGGTGCTAGAGTAGGAACACCTGGAGTCAGCGTCATCACTCTCTGTCTTCACGCCCCACCATCTAGAACAATAGAACTAGAACTAGAACAATGTCCAGCAATATTTATTTATTTATTCTATAGCAGCATCTGGCCCCGTGGTAAGCTCGAAGCTTGTATTACGGGTACTAGATTTCTGGTATACCTACTTCATAGGATATACAACATCGATTTTTTTTATTATAGGTAAGTATATAGATAACACCCGGAATACATTTTGCAGATCGTAAAATTTTTTGTCCCGAGGTGGGAATCGAAACCGCAACCTCTAGTGTCTGAAGAGGCCTTCTTTCGCTGCGATACACAAAATGATACAAAATTCTAAGGAGATATTTTGGAGTAATTCGATAAGTTACCCGTGATTGGAGTTCCCCCGAGTGACATCAGGACTGGCTCTGACTCCGTTGTCGTCACATTCCTGTAGAAACACACTATTAGTACAAAATTAAATATGTCTTATAAGTCGCCTGAAATAAATCCTATGTTATGTCAATACCGCATTTACACATTTGTGTTCGTATTGACACTCGACTAAACATTCGATGTAATATTTGTAGACGAGTGTCGTAACGAACTATGTATTATTGTCACATGAATAAATGATGGTTATTGAGACGAATAGCGAACTCAGAGAGATATTCGGACGAATGTGTAAACATAATATATTTAATAGGAAAATCCTTTTTTCTAGAACGTTTTTCATAATGTTCATTTGAAAATTTAACAATAGTATTATGTAAATTGTAAGGTTTACAAGTCATAGTTTCATCAATTTCAATCAAGCTTTAGGGCCTGTTTCACCGGTTACAAATAAAGCATGGGATAGTGAATTATCGGATAGATATCGCAACTAAAATTGAAACCGGTGAAATAGGCCCCAAAGCTTGTAAAATAAAATGTATTTTTATTATTAAACTTTTGTTAATAATTTCATGCATAATTTAATTACCGGTCCGACCTTGTCCAGAGGGGAAATCCAAACAATAAGTTAAACAAAATAGGTGCACAAATAATGTACAGAATGTAAATTTGTCCCTAATGGTCAAGGTCGAATGAAAGAAAAATAAATAGAATTATTTCGAATTTAAGGTTAGGTGTATATAGTATAGAACATGTATAAAATACATAAATGTTTAGACCACTTACCAAGAGAACCGCCGTGAATCTAAAGCGAAATAAACTTAAATGCATAAAATAAATTTTAGTCAGGCGTTTGATAGTGTATACTTGTAAAGCATGCTTACCTTTAAAACAAGCTAAATAAATGGTTCCAATCAAAGTACCTAATTAAATTTGTTACCAAAAAAGATAATTAAAATGAGAAGAATAAATAAAGAAAAAAGTTATATAAGTATAAAAATATACAAAACCGATTATTTTTAAATGAGGTGTCTTAAGGGTCACCACTGCGCCTTTTATGATTCGTATTAGACATCGGTGTTCAAAAGTCTTACTGAAATCATTATTTTAAATGTGTATTCCAGTAAGACTTATGTACGAAGATAGAAGCGCGTCCAAAAAGAATCTAACTAGATTAATATTTACACCGTTAATGGACGGAGATTTAAGTACTTAATTAAATACAAATATTACTAGCTTCTCTTTTAACTAAAATCAGCTAATGCAGTATATTTTTTTAAGATTAATCTTTAAAAAAAAATTCTGCTTCATCGAGTATTTAGTATATCCTGATTCCTTATGAATATTATTTGATTTATCTTTTAAAACATATGGACCCTTCGCGTTTTAAGATAATCAAGCTCTACCCAATAGGCTTGGCTCTCTAGTTTTAGGGTTAGAGTAGGGTTAGAGTTTATAAGCTAATCATTAATGTCTATTATTATAAAAGCCCATATTTTATCCGACATTATTATTAACCATTTCCGATCTTTCAACCTTAGTTCTACTGTGTTTATTACTAAGATCTGTGATTTCTACAGGCTAAAGGTTAGCTGTATTTTTTTCTAGTAGATTAGCATTCTCAAGCTCTACCCATCAGAACCTCTAGTTTAGTTCTACTGTTAGTTTGTTAGTTAGTCCGTGAGGTCTACGTGTGTGACCTGTCGTGGCCGCTTCGCCGGTGACTCTTCGTCATCGCGGTCTCTCTCGTCACCAGCCGCTGCTGTCGGTGGTAAGCTGGAATGATAATTATTTATCGATATAATAAACATAAATATGTTTGTTAGATAATAAATGTAAATGTTATCTTTATAGTAGAATCGTTGCGTTAAATTACTGCCAGAATCTGTATTCGATCAGTAAAAGCTCGTTTAAGCTGCACATTTTGTTGGTCTCTCGATTTATTCTATTTAAAAACGAATGAGTCTACTTTAGTGATAATTGTGTGTGCAAGCTCTATGTCATCAAATTAAATTTTAATGGTTGTGAGACTTTATTAATCTTCATAAATGATGAACTACTTCTTAGTTAGTGTTGTAAATAAGAAACCGTTGTGCTCTATGAACCAATAATCTCAACAGTTTTTATCATCATCACCAGTTTTGACCTGTCCTTAGCGGTAGATCTGCGCCGCAGCCTCGTTTACTATCACGTCATCATCATCATCAGTTTTAACCTGTCCTTAGCGGCAGATCTGCGCCGCAGCCTCGTTTACCATCACATCATCATCATCACCTGTGCCTGGTGTAGTGCAGCCCCGCGCGCCGCACGAGCTGTCTGGCCAGCGGGAACAGCTCGTCCCGCCGCGTCAGCAGCGCGGGCACGCAGCGGCAGATCTGCGCCGCAGCCTCGTTTACCATCACATCATCATCATCACCTGTGCCTGGTGTAGTGCAGCCCCGCGCGCCGCACGAGCTGTCTGGCCAGCGGGAACAGCTCGTCCCGCCGCGTCAGCAGCGCGGGCACGCAGCGGCAGATCTGCGCCGCAGCCTCGTTTACCATCACATCATCATCATCACCTGTGCTTGGTGTAGTGCAGCCCCGCGCGCCGCACGAGCTGTCTGGCCAGCGGGAACAGCTCGTCCCGCCGCGTCAGCAGCGCGGGCACGCAGCGGCAGATCTGCGCCGCAGCCTCGTTTACCATCACATCATCATCATCACCTGTGCCTGGTGTAGTGCAGCCCCGCGCGCCGCACGAGCTGTCTGGCCAGCGGGAACAGCTCGTCCCGCCGCGTCAGCAGCGCGGGCACGCAGCGGCAGATCTGCGCCGCAGCCTCGTTTACCATCACATCATCATCATCACCTGTGCTTGGTGTAGTGCAGCCCCGCGCGCCGCACGAGCTGTCTGGCCAGCGGGAACAGCTCGTCCCGCCGCGTCAGCAGCGCGGGCACGCAGCGGCAGATCTGCGCCGCAGCCTCGTTTACCATCATATCATCATCATCACCTGTGCTTGGTGTAGTGCAGCCCCGCGCGCCGCACGAGCTGTCTGGCCAGCGGGAACAGCTCGTCCCGCCGCGTCAGCAGCGCGGGCACGCAGCGGCAGATCTGCGCCGCAGCCTCGTTTACCATCATATCATCATCATCACCTGTGCTTGGTGTAGTGCAGCCCCGCGCGCCGCACGAGCTGTCTGGCCAGCGGGAACAGCTCGTCCCGCCGCGTCAGCAGCGCGGGCACGCAGCGGCAGATCTGCGCCGCAGCCTCGTTTACCATCATATCATCATCATCACCTGTGCTTGGTGTAGTGCAGCCCCGCGCGCCGCACGAGCTGTCTGGCCAGCGGGAACAGCTCGTCCCGCCGCGTCAGCAGAGCGGGCACGCAGCGGCAGATCTGCGCCGCAGCCTCGTTTACCATCATATCATCATCATCACCTGTGCTTGGTGTAGTGCAGCCCCGCGCGCCGCACGAGCTGTCTGGCCAGCGGGAACAGCTCGTCCCGCCGCGTCAGCAGCGCGGGCACGCAGCGGCAAATCTGCGCCGCAGCCTCGTTTACCATCACCTGGGGAACAAGTCATACATAATTAATTACTAGTTATTATGAGCCCATACTGTCTCACAGCAGGGCAATGTCCTCCATTCTCTCCTTCCACTTTTCGCGATTTAATGCCGGGACAGGCCATGTGCGTAAGTGACACTTGTGGTTCGTATTGCCCACAAGTCATTGGCCATTTTTAAAGTGAACTTGGTTTTGC
The DNA here is from genome assembly GCA_963691955.1 of Chloroclystis v-ata. NCBI lineage: Eukaryota > Metazoa > Arthropoda > Insecta > Lepidoptera > Geometridae > Chloroclystis > Chloroclystis v-ata. The sequence continues at coordinate 10,094,334 of OY829904.1, read as the reverse complement.
CCGAGGCTTCGCTCGCGTTAAATTATAGCCTATCACACACCAGTCACTCCCCATCCTTGCAAACTTTTTTGCTTTGAAAGAAATATAAGCAGATACATAATACACACATGCATTTACCATGTATTTATAAATCCAAATTGTACCAACAATTATCCCGTGTCGTCCGCCTAGCCTAGCCACAGAGGTCACCGTGGTTATATTTGCGATCTACGCAGTTTTAATTAACTTTATCACCAAAACCACATGCCTACGTGAGGCTACGTGCCTTTAATCAGGTAACAAGGAATTTACAGGTTGGAAATTCCTGGGTTTCCTAGCCTCAACTATTTTATGTTAATGTAGGTCATGAACATTGAATCGATATTTATGACGCATTAAAATATGTATGTAAATAAAGAAACTTGCAAAAATACCTACTCATTAAATATCTTTGTACATTATGTACCAACATTTTAATTCATAGGTATTTAATCAATCAAAATACGTAATATCTACTTGTGGTTATTAGGACTAATTGGACTATGCTAGTATGCATTATTGGCGTGTGTCTGTATTTATTAGTTGCCTCATGCAGTTGCGATATTATATGTGAATCCAACAATATCTCTTGAATCTTGTTTTAAAACATTAATTTTCTGATTGCAAACGCTAATTATTATTTTGAACTTTACAATAGTGCTTATATTTTTGGGTTCAGAAACATATATTTCCCTAAAGAAGAACTAACCTCATGCAGCGTCAGCGGTTTCTCCGGTCGCCGCTTGCAGTCGAACCGTCCATAGATAGCGGCGTATTTCCTCAACTCGTCCATCCGCCGAGGGTCTGACTCCGCCATGCCCATCACCAGCTCGAGTTCTTTACACATCTTCTTCTTCGTGTTTTGTGGCTTCGGCTCTAGTTGGGGGAGGTGTTTTGACAGTTTTTCTGCGGCGGCGGTCAGTTTCTGGAAAAGGGTGTTTGATTTGTTACTATGAGGCTTTTCTTACTTCAGTTTTTTGTCTTTCTTTGGATCCAGAAACTTCAGTAACATTTTGTTACCTAATTTTGGTGTTTGTACAAAATTCAGGAGGCTATATCTAGGAATCTACTATTACTAGTCACTCCACCACAGACTGGATTCGATGCTGAGCGCGAAATGGACACTCTAACAGTGTCTATAAACCTGAAAAGTTAACCCTGAAATGTCCACCATTCGCTCTCAGCGATAAGGCCGCCCCTTATACTTTTAGTTTTTAAATAATACTTATTATTTTTATTCCATGTTTATTTTTAAGTACAATAAAGTGTTCATTCATTCATTCGCCTTACAGACGTCAAGCTCACCTGTATGTGTACGTCCTGGAGCGTGGGCGTCAGCTGCGGTGACGTCACAGGGCTGGAGCCGGGGGAGGCGGGCGCGGAGGCCTGCGGGGGGGAGGAGCGTGCGCCTTGCTGTATGCAATAAATAAATCTATATTAATAATTTTGGTCAAGGGGTACGGTAAACCCGATCGAAACCTTATATGAATAACAAAATATTAAAAAATATTGATTTTGAGTCGACAACATATATCCGAAAAATTCGGATTATGAAGAATTTCGTAAAATTTCACCCAAGAGTTTTCATCTAGTAAGTAAATAAAACCTCTTTTTAAGATCGTCGTTATAATTTATTTCTGCCCTTATGCATTTTACAAAAAGGCCTCTGCCATAACACGTCAATCTTTTCGGACCCTTGCGAGTCCCGATCAATTGCACAGAACCTCTATTTCTACATGTTTTGTTTTGTAAATGTATAGTAGTTTATGACGTCGTCCTAATTGGCAGCGATCGTACGATGGTGCGATGCGTTCTCGTCCTGCGACGAGTTCAAACATACAGATGTCATCAGAGTGTCCTATTTGACACTCTGATGACATCTGTATGTTTGAACTCGTCGCAGGACGAGAACGCATCGCACCATCGTACGATCGCTGCCAATTAGGACGACGTCATAAACTACTATACATTTACAAAACAAAACATGTAGAAATAGAGGTTAGGTCATCGCATGACCACTTTGTTCGTACGATGAAAAACGCATCGCACCATCGTACGATCGCTGCCAATTAGTACGAGGTCTATTACTGGGTACTGTTCCTTTATGTGTTTGGTAGTAAATAAATGTATGTCTATGTTTGCAAGACTTCATACCTGTGACGTCACCGCAGCTCTGGGTGACGCAGGGAGTACTATTTTAGAGAAGGACGTATGGACCGGACTCGCGTTCGCAGCTGATGTGTTAGAGCCGCACGAATTCTCTGGAGCACCGGGCGATGGACTGGAAACCATTTTAAAACAAATATGTATAAAGAGAGACATTTTAAAACAATTACGCTCCAATTTTCCCATTATTACTTTTTGTATTTTCTACTTTTTATGTTATTATATTAATGATATACAATAAAGCAGGTAATTCTATCTGTCTATCTACGATATCGAGGAGTTACGTAAGAGCTCGAATTTATCCCATTCCAGGGCTTTTGTTGGCGTGGGTTCGACTCAGATATATACAGGGCGTCCCACGGCCATGCCACATGGAGGGAAAGTACCTTAAATATTGCAGATAGAACATTTTACTGAAAGAAGACATTATTTGAATTTTAAAAACAAATTAAACTGCATTCATAGATATTTAAATAATTACATGGTTGAACCGGGAATCGAACCCATTACACGAGAAAAATAATTATCCTGTAGCTTTATCATACCGATCGAAAGGCTTCATCATAAGGATTATTATTTTCTAAATAACATAGAGTCAAAAATAAAAGGAGGACCATGAATTTTAACATTTAATGTGAAATTTAGTTCAGGAAAGCTGGCATTGCCGTAAGACAAACAACTGACATTCACCTCTTGAAAAGTACGCATCATTTCCCTATTATAATTTAAGTGCATGATAAAATGATAAAGAGATACTTAATTAGTAGGTACCTGGTTGTATGCTTGTTGCATAAAACCAGGTCGAGCCGTATCCTGACCCGAAAGACGCGTAAACTATTTTGTCCATCGCAATGCGGCTGGCTGATTCCTGGACTAAGTTTCTCATTAAATGTTAAAATTGATGGTCTTCCTTTTATTTCTGACACTATGTTATTTAGCAATAAAATATCCTTATGGTAAAGCCTTTCGATCGGTATGATAAAGCTGCAGGATAATTATTTTTCTCGTGTAACGGGTTCGATTCCCGGTTCAACCATGTAATTATTGAAATATCTATGAATGCAGTTTAATTTGTTTTTTAAATTCAAATAATGTCTTCTTTCAGTAAAATGTCAATCTGCAATATTTAAGGTACTTTCCCTCCATGTGGCATGGCCGTGGGACGCCCTGTATAGAGGTAAAATACCCACCTATACATAGGTCGACTCTCAGGCGACGCAACCGACCGAGGCAAGCTCGGCAACGGCGGCATATTCAGCATCCTCTGGCTACACTGCACGAACGGATCTGAACACAAGTTGGGCACGATAGGTATCTGGAACAGGGCGGGGTTGTTGACCCACTCCTGCAGGGCTTTCTGCAGACGCCGCACGTGGAGCGGCTTCGAGGCCATCCCGACTAGAGCCATGATCTCTAGGAACTCCTCTTCGCCGGCGTCGCAGAGCTGCTGGACGTCGTCGCCACCTGGAAAGAGGTTTTATAGTAACTAGCTTTTTCATGAAGGTTTTATTCATTACAAATCGTTTTTTTTATCGAGGTTGCTATACAAGACACAAGGAACTTGAACCAAAAGTTCAAAGTTTTTTATTCACAAAAAACATTGCAGTTTTTATAATTAATGCGTTTATGCTAAATAAATACAGTACCTACCTAATAAAAATTTTGGTAACACTTAAAGCACCGAAAACTAGACAAACAAAGGCTTTGTATTCTAATTTCTCAAAAAAATTTTTTAACAAAAATCTTGTATAAATTTTAATGCCAACGCAAAAAAATCTTAAAACTCCTACCATAGATACTACAGATTAGGTCTTCAGAGGGCATAGTTTACAGTTTAGAGCGTTGTCTAGGTATTTCATTTGAAACTCGTTTCTTGTGAATCAAGCTTACATACACCCCACATTCACATCAATCAGCTTCACAAAAAATCTAGACTCATTTCTAAAGCATAATTTGCATTAATTAAAAGCCATCCCTAGTCCGATTCCCAAAGAAAAAACTATAATTGTCTCCGATTCTGTAATCCCCATTAATATTCACTTTCTTGCACGGCAAGTTCATTCCGAAACATTGTTCTGACAAAAACGTGTGATAGAGAAAAAAAATTAAGTCTCATTTGACGAATATGCAAATATGTTACGTGACCATTTTGCGCAGGGGCAGAAAAAAAACAATACGATTGCGGACAAACCCTTTCTTAGCCGGTAATCGGAGGATTAAAAAAATAATTTGCATGTCTGGTGTTTTTTGCGCGGTATGGAGATCGGTTTTTTCGTTGAGAATGCGTTTTTTCTTGTGTTCCTGTGATTATGATTTCAAGATGCTCATGTTGATGCATGGTTAGTATTATTTATATTTTAATGAAGTTTATCTTTTTTGTGTTATTGGTGGAAATTGGTTTGTATTGTAATATAATAAAATTAAATATCCTGAAATAAAATCAATTCGTAATATTTTTTATATTTTGTTACATACCAACACATATGTTTATAAAAAAAATACGACTAGGTCAATGGAGCATTGTTTTTTACATTAGATTTATTAAAATAGAATGTGATTAGAACTGTTTTTAAATAAATTATTTAAAATGTATCTATCATTCGTATATCATCATAATAACCGGTATTACATCACACCCTTATATTAATATCGTGTATTTATAAAAAATATTTAAGAGACAAGAGAGTATTATTGAAAGACGAATAATTATTGGTGTTATCCTTACACCCTGTATGTGTATACGTACCCATCTCCAGCAGCGTGTCGTAGTAGGCTAGAAGACTGGCTCTTTGCATCACCCTGTATAGTTGGAGTTCAGCTTCGTTTGCCGGCGCTGAAGTTACAACCACTGTAACAAAGAGTTACAATTCAATTATAAAAAAATCATTTATTTAGGCATTAAAAATAATAATATTGATAATAAAGTTAATTGTAAGCCCGTATAAATATATAGGTAGGTCTGTACACCATAGACTACATAGAAATTTAAACCGGTTACTAAATTAACACCAGCTTGTTGTCGTCTTCTGTCGCCGGTTCACGGAGTAGTCTTAATACTTGAATTAATTGTAGTTTTCTTTCATAATTAATATTTTCTTTGGATATGAAATACAAATCGTGCATTATGCATATCAAATAACGGTATGGGATATTTATCAGTAATAAATTACATTATATAGATTCGAGATAAAAATATTGATGGTGAGTAAGTACTTTTATATCCTGCCCTTAGAGGTCAAGGTTTATTTAGGGCATTAATTGCGAAACAAAACAAAATATAGTTTTATTTAATAATCCAGCTGTTTCGTCTGATAATATTAAACTCTTTCTGGAAACCCAATAAAAACGGATGATTTGCGTGCGTTCAATAATTGAGTATAGCATAAATAGCGTGCCGAGACGCGCGCACAAAAAACTAACCCCTTTTAATAGCAACCCCAGTTATTACCGAAAAGAATCGTTCTAACCGTTACCGGACGAAAAAATAGATGAATAAGGTTTTACATAAAGGGTCGACCTCTTTTGTTCGAAAACTCCTTTTGAAATAAGAATGGGTTGATTCGCGCCAATACGACCCGGCGCGCGGGAAAAATATTGATCTGGGTTGTCATTAGAAAAAATGTTGCCACCCCACGGTTTACTATTGGATTTTATATGGTAAAAAAAATGTGGGGTTGTTTGAACTCCACCCCTAGAACAGGTAGAAAAAGTTTAAATGCAACAAAAAATTGGGATATGAAAAAATGGGTCTATGTAATCATAGAGTATAAATAGGATCCCATATAATTTAAATGTTTACTTCAGGTTGTATATAGATATCTGCAACATTTTGTAACATTGAGTAACTAGTAGGTATCTAAAGACGAGATAACTACAGTGATAAAATAAACACGAAAGTGGTAATAAGTAAATTCAAAATAAATAAAAATGTATGTTAACTATATTTATGTTGTTGTTTTATAATATTTTTATGTCTATGTAATATTGTTAATTGGTGACGTTGTGTGATATCTAACTCTAAAGGTCAATTTTTATTTCTTCTTTTATTTTTCTTTCCTATAAATAAAATTAATATCAAATAGCTCTTTTATCGTAAAACAACACAGTACATATTAATATTAAAAAACCAGCAAAGTAAACGCAAAACACCTTCTATAATAAAAAACATGCAGCATCATGCGAGCTAACTTTTACTTTACTTTTCTAACCCCACAATCTTGCAAAACTAAAAAATACTCTCGCTCAACGATGTCCAAAAAACACATTACCATAATCTTTCTGGGCATAAAAAATCGCCATAGAAGTATGCAAATGCACTTTTTAATTCTATGCCACTGAAAGGGTGGCCGCGGACAAACAAGACTACATTGTCTTTTTTTTTAATTTTAACTTTTTTTTTATTTTAAAAAAGTGGTCACGTAACATTTGCATACATGTGTTTGTTGTGAGTTAATTTTATGCGTCTCTCACGATATCTTAAAGACTTTTTTGCCGTCTAGAAAAAATAGGTCTTGAGAACTTTAGTCGCTTCGCGTTTTCATTATTTCTTTGTAGATTATTAATATATTTTATGCAGGGTATGTCGGTAGGTTGTTTTTTGTTGGTTTTTGGTAAGGCAGTCGTGGCATTTAATAAGGCTATTGAAATTATGTGATGTTTGAATAAATAAATTGAAATTAAGTGTAGATAAAATCTTAAAAGTTATGAATAGATTGATTCTTAGCTGCTAAAAGGATGTGTATTTTAATTACAACCTTCATCGTTTCTAACAAAACTCTTATACCTTCATACAGTTACTTATATCACGAAATATTATATAGCAAACAATACGAATGAAACATATTTTGCTTTTTATAAAACAAAAATTCCCTCACCGCTAGCTACTCTGTCGTTTTTACTTTAGGTTTTGCTAAAAATGTAGAGTAGGTACGTTGCACGCCATTTCACAAATAAACATGCGATCCTAACAAGATCAAAACATGCAGCTATTAAAAAGTGCTTGATATTTTAATCGAGACAGAAAAACTAAAGTTTTGCAACATGGCAACATTGACGGCGCCATGACACCTTTGGTAAGACTGGGAATGTGTGAAGTCGTTAAAACTACAATGTATACAATGAATGAAAAATAATTATAGCTAAATGTACCTATAGTATGAAAATACAGCAGTTTATTCATGAATAGATATAATTTCGTAGGTGAATGGTATGAAGCTCAGCACTAAGGAATGATCTATCTATGGATATTCTCATCCGAAGGAGAGCAAAACATCACGCCAAACTCCTAATTAAACACAAATTTTAGTTTAGCTATACCTACTTACATACCTACTTAGATATTTCTTACCACCTATTGTATATTTTATAACAATTAATAAGTACCTACATATTTTTGAGCACATTAAATGTTAATATAGCTATGCAACCTACCCAGTAAGACCGATGAGAAAATAATTTCTTATTAATTTTGCATAATTCAAGGATAAATATACTTAGGTACTAAATAGCAAAAAACCTGCACAAATATGAAAACAAGGGTTTTTCGATGTCAGGTGCTAAGTAAGTTCATCGCATGAATAATTGTTTTCCATAAATTTTTTACTCATTCGTCAGTTTTTAACGACGGATCATGAGCATCGAATGTATTTACAGAAATAACAACTCAGTTCAAATGCAAACTTTTTGTCTCACAAGACGTGTGAAGAATACGTACGGAAATGTACGAAAAAAACAATTCATACTGCATCGTTAGCAACCTGCACAAAAGACGCCATTAATATTCATAAAACGTTTACGCATATCAATCACAAGTGCTAAAAAGCATCTAATAGCATGCAGGGACACATCCCGAAATCCCGAAGCTTCGAACTACCACTGTCATTAGCGCCTTTGTATAATTCAAATTTCGAATGACAAAGGGATGTTCTTGTTTATCCGCTAAGAAAACCGAGATTAGCAAATGCAAAACCGTAGACGATTTTTTTCTATGCAAGGCGTGTTTCTGAACAGGTTTGATAGAGCTAATTATGATCTGATTTGAATTTAGAATTAGGTGATGCTTTCGCACGGTGTCAAATAATAAAATTGTAATTACGGTTTTCAAATGGATCATATTTTATTATCACGCCTCAAATTTGTTCTTAACATAGATAAGTATTAATTTAAATTTTTCTTACAATAGACACAATAAAAAAATGGGTAGGTACTATTACTTATCATTCAATTTTTAATGTGTAATTTCTTATTAATAGATCGAGTAAAAACAAATACCTAACATAATTTCAAAATAATAAGATAAAAAAAGAGTCTGTAACCCATTTAAACCGACTACAAACAAAAAACCCTTTGTCTTAAAAAATGACGGGCAGGTCAATCTACAACAGAAAATAAAAAGTTGATGATGCATTCTAATCCACATGTCTTCCGCTCGGCAGAGACAATGACTGGCGATTTACATACGAGATTATGGTAGAAAAAATAATATTTCTCTATGGATCTAGTCCAAGAGCTGTATTTATAAAACAGCCGTAATTTGATGTTGTATTTAAATGTTATTTTATTAGGTATCATTTCTACTTTCTATAATTATTATACTTTTATATATTTAGAGCCACGTCTGTGTTGGATTGCGCACAGTAAAATACTCTAGTTAAATTAATTCGTTAAAATTAAATTACTATGTGAAGTTTATCTGTCTGGTATTTATTGAAAATTGTGTTTTCAATTTTCAACATCACTGCCGGAGGTTTAAAATTCTCTTGGAGGTTTTAATAGTTTGCATTATTGCTCGAAAATTATTAAGTATAAGTACCTATTTTTGTTAAGGACATAAACTATTATCTTAGACTCCTCAGCTACAAAGTTTTTCCAATCGAAAGTGATCCGCAGGTGCTTTGGACTTTTTCTGGTAATTAATCAGAACCGCATCTGTTCTGTAATTACGCGGCGTTTGAAGGGTTAATCAAATATAATAAAGAAATTAGTTGACCGGTGCGTGTTTTTTAGATTTAGAATGTAATAAAGTTGTAATTATCCAAAAAAACTTGCTACAAAGTATCTATTTGTAAGATCAATTATAAGGAATTTTGATTGGAGTACAACAGAACAGCAGAATAAATTTACTGTCTTAAAAATATATTTTTTTAACGAACTCGTATAAACTAACTTATTTCATGAAGATTACAAAAAAAAATGTTTTTTGTACACCGTTATTTTTTTTATAAGCAGAGTATTTTGTCAATCACTATAAAATAAAATAATAAGTAAGAGTATGAATAATTTTGCCTTCATTTCCATATGTAATTGTTCCCCAAAAACAATATTTCAAAGAATCAATTGCTTTTCAATTCCCAAGACATCTGATAAAGCACCTTTACCACAGCCCGAAGCGCCACTTATACCTTTTACACATGTCATGTCTAATTGCCGGCCGGAGTTAGCACCTAGCTTTTTAATTTTACGAAACGGCTCAAAATGTGGGCCGGTAGTTAACGCCGTTTTTTCGTGACTGCGGCAGGGTTAAAATGTAATAGGGTTGCCAAACTCGGTAGAATTTTTGAGTAACTAATTTAAGAAAATTTCAGAGAATTTTTAGACTTTTATCTAATTGTGCATGTGATAAAATTTAACTAATGCAGTAACTGTTTATTTTTATTTTATTTATTTGGATAACCAACTGCATAAATGTACATAAGTAGAATTTTAAATAATTACATAGAGCCAATGAGAGGTTCTCACGGGTAGATATTATACACATGTACGAGCAAACATTAAAGTGTGAACACACAAACCAAAAATAATTTAAATCTTATCCTATTGAAAACCAACTTAATCTAAACAAATTAAACAGTAATTACTTGACGTAGGTACCTAACTAAGTTTAGTTCATTTAGAGGTATATTTAATTTATTTCACATAACACATAAAAGGTACAATTTAATGCGCAATCGAATTAGCATTTATTATTTTTTATCGTATCTTATACAAAAATAATGAATAATTAAAGTATTGAACTACCTACACATAAATATCAACTATGACATCGGAAAGAAATATTTTTATTAAAAATATATGTACTTAATTAACTAATAACTTAATTAAGAGGCCTATTACGTGAAATCGCGAAATTGTTCGGTTTTCTCGTCCTAATTCTATGGTTTGCGTTAGTTGTTTGATATTACAATTACATCTTTATAATAGTTCGTTTTCTCCTCTACAAAAGTATCAAGAAACATTTTAGATAACTTGTTTATATATTGAGTAATAATCATTCTCCGGATACATGTTTCGTAAAAAACGCTCGAAGACCTGTTTTCTCAGCTCTAATTTGTAGATTCTAATGAATATGGGCGATCAAACTATTTTTTATTATGTTACGTATATCCTATTCTTCATTTAGAGTAGAGTACATTTTCGTTAAATGCTTTTATTCTAAAGATATACCGAATTTAATATCGACCGAAAATGCTTCGAAACAAAACTCAATAACTACGAAGTTCTAAATCAATGGGACGTCATATTTATATCAAAATATTTATCAACATTTGCTTAAACTATGATATTAATTTTAATTTGTAGAACGGTTTTGGTAATTTTTTATGAATAAAATAAAACTACCATAATTTAGTAGTTTTTTCATTCAGCCGGCTTTTTCCATTTAGTACCGCGCGAGCGCTTGTCGAGGTCGGACCTATGTCGGTTGTTCTTGAATAAAATATAGAAATATTTCGTAAAATGTCAGTGTGTGGGACTGTCAATTGCTGTAAAAACGCTGTTAGTGTGCGTGTATGTGTTATTGCGATACTACGACCGACATAAGTTGATCCGTTGATAACGATCAATTGTTATTTTTATTGATAACGGTCAATTGTTGTTGTTGCTGGCCTAAGAATTGTACCACTTGTTGCTGGCCTAAGAATTGTACCACATCATTGTCATCTTGTTTAACCTTATTTATTTGGAGGTTATGCTGTAGGATGTGGATTGCATATCTAAAGTTATCTATCCTAATTAAAAAACAACAAGGCAACTTTTTTTGGTGAAACCGTCCAACGACTAAATGTAATTATGCCTATGATTTTTTTTAGATTATGACTAACTTGCCGACCCGCCGACAGCTGCGCTTGCGTTTTTACGTTATTTACTAGTTTATGTTTTATAGCCTTTTTCGATCATTTTACTATCCAATACTGAAATCATATTTTAAATCGGACCCGCGGTTCCTGAGTAGCACGTTCAAACAAATAAACAAGCAATCTCCTCAGCTTGATAATTGAAGTACCTATAGATTTCCATAATATTTATTACAAAGAAAATATTCCGTAATTTTTTGTTCTTATTTTTACCGAGTATCCAATATGTAAACAAAAAATAATGTACCTTTCTAATAAATATATTATTTATTGTAAACATTAAATATGTACCTTTCTAATAAATACAGGGCGTCCCAAAGTTATGGGCCATGGAGGGGAAGTACCTTAAATATCGTAGATAGTGAATTTTGCTCAAACAAGACTTCATTTTATTTTTAAGTTAGTAATTCTGCATTCATTGATTTTCTAAAAATTACTTGCTTTGTCTGGGAATCGAACCGACTTACATGTAGAAAAAAAATACTCGATTTTTATGATACCAATTGTTGCCGACGCACGCGCTGCTCCTTCGATAATTTAGATTCATATTTATAACAATTTTGTTCTTTTGTAAAATTTGTGTACAAAACCATTGTTGATGATGATGAGTTACCTATCTAAATAAAATTGAATGCAGAAATGACGATCTCACCGGAACGTAGCTACGAATGGCGTCTTTTTGCAAATGGCGCGTACGCGCGAAGTTCAGAGTCGGTCTCCCAGTATGGCTACTGCGCACGTCTAAAGTTACTCCGGAGAAATCGGGATTTTGTAGCATCTATTCCAACTAAAACAGTCTTTTCACATTACCACTTCGTACACCAGTGACCTGCATCCCCAACACCAATCGAAAGAATAGCTAAAAAATAATAACTCTGCTTAAGTAACATAGTATTTTAAAAGAAAGGAACAACGTGAAATTAATTATTTTAATCAAATAAAAAACATGAAACATTTTTTTTTGTAAATTAATTAATTAAATTACTTACTTTTTAAAATAAAATGAAGTCTTCTTTGAACAAAATTCACTATCAACGATATATATGGTACTTCCCCTTCATGGCCCATAATTTTGGGACGCCCTGTATATAAAATAACACCCCTATTCACGTTCCCACTGCTGGGATAGGGACTTCTCTCTTGACGAGATAGATTAGGCCTTAATTCACCACGCTGGCCAAGTGCGGGTTGGTTTTTTTTTTAATATATAAATGAAATATTTTCAATAAGTTCGTAATAAAATAAAAATAAATAGTTTATCAAAATAAAAATATAATGGGAATTATTCAAGATGACATATGTAGATAAATGGATATTCTACATCTGTCTATGACATTATGTAGATAAATGGATACCAATAAATATAAAAATAAATATAAAGTTCGAAACTACAAAAATAATACCTAAACATAATTAAAACCTTCATTAACGAAACTTTTATTTATTCAAACACAAATATACCATCTAACAAAACAAGCAACTTAAATATAGGTAATATAATTTATTTGTTTTGTTATAATTAGAATATGTATTTAGTCCGTTCAATTTAGACTTTCGAACTTACATAAAGTCCCAACATTCGACAAAAAAAAACATTTAATTACAAACCTACACACCAAATTTCAGAAGAATCGGTTTAAAAATGAGCCCATAAGATGAGATGAATGTGAACATTTAACTTCAATAAGACTATTTTCAGTTTTATTCTTATATAGTTAATTATTAATCATGAATGTTTTAATTTAAAATTATGTACTTAATTGATTTCAAATAATCAATCAGATTTAAAATAAATATTGATATTATTAAGATAAAACATAATTGATTCAAATATTGAAATAAAAATATCCGCCATTTTGAATTTAGGAAAATATATTAAACACCTATCAATTAAATAAAAACATTAATATAATAATTATTTCAGAATGAAACTGAAAAAAATCCACTCAATAAAATGGAATTTATTCGATGCCATTTTCTACAGATCTAAAATAATTATTAGTTAGTATATTTGTATGTTTTAGATCGACGAAGTATCAAGATCATTTAGTATTTTTCATAGAATTCGCGTGACGCGCCGGTCACGTGGTGCATAAAATATCCAATTTAGCAAAACATCGCCCGGTAACAGGGGCCTTAACTTGCCGTCATAACGAATTAGATCTGTTCTTTAAGGACGTATCCTAACACATCGCCAACCCTATATGGCCGCGTAGGTCTCTCCGACCCACCGCCATCTGTCACTCAATGAATCAACCCGCCGCGCTCGCTTGTTTGTACAGCGATTGGCGAATGTTGTATTGATTTTACTTATAATCGATTTTTAAGGCGCTACCACCCCTCAATTGCACTTTTTCAAATAGAAAAAAATAATACTTCTTAACAAACCACGCCTCCAATTTTTATATATGTGTTACTTCAGGATACTACCTAGGTTTTGATCGAAGGAAAACATAATAGCTGAAACTTTTCTCGATAGATTTATTTATTGAAAATGACCCTTTTAAGAATTTAAAATGCAAATATTTGGATAACTACTTTGAATATCAACATGGAATTTATTGTAAAAGATAGATAATAAGATGATCTAGATTTTGATCGAAGGATTTTTTGAAGAAGATTCAGGAACTAATTTTAATCAATAATTTATTAAAAAACTACCCCCGTGACCGCCGTCAACGCCGGACGTATGTCGCTTGTCGTACTAACTATATAGTATTCTGTGGCGCAACCAATTTGACCAAATTTAAAGTATTTATTTCGACTGGCGGGCTTATTTTGTTAGTTAGTACCAGTTAGTAACCTATCGAATTAGATAGAAGGTGTTTAGTGTGGGGTAGTTTTATAAATGTATTATTATTTTTGCAACAAATGGTGTAAAAATGGGTTATAAAAGTTATTAAAACGTAATTTATAAAATAAAATATTTCGATTGGCGGGCTTATTTGTTAGTTAGTACCTATAGAATTTGATAGGTGTTTAGTGTGGGGTAGTTTTATAAATGTATTATTATTTTTGCAACAAATGGTGTAAAAATGGGTTAAAAAAATTATTAAAACGTAATTTATAAAATAAAATATTTCGATTGGCGGGCTTATTTGTTAATAAAATAAAATAAAATAAAATAAAATAAAATAAAATAAAATAAAATAAAATAAAATAAAATAAAATAAAATAAAATAAAATAAAATAAAATAAAATAAAATAAAATAAAATAAAATAAAATAAAATAAAATAAAATAAAATAAAATAAAATAAAATAAAATAAAATAAAATAAAATAAAATAAAATAAAATAAAATAAAATAAAATAAAATAAAATAAAATAAAATAAAATAAAATAAAATAAAATAAAATAAAATAAAATAAAATAAAATAAAATAAAATAAAATAAAATAAAATAAAATAAAATAAAATAAAATAAAATAAAATAAAATAAAATAAAATAAAATAAAATAAAATAAAATAAAATAAAATAAAATAAAATAAAATAAAATAAAATAAAATAAAATAAAATAAAATAAAATAAAATAAAATAAAATAAAATAAAATAAAATAAAATAAAATAAAATAAAATAAAATAAAATAAAATAAAATAAAATAAAATAAAATAAAATAAAATAAAATAAAATAAAATAAAATAAAATAAAATAAAATAAAATAAAATAAAATAAAATAAAATAAAATAAAATAAAATAAAATTACCTTATTTTGACTTAATTTAATAAAAAATAAACTATTTTTCAATCGAAAATTCACGTGTCAAAATATTAGCTTTTTTATAAAAGTCGGTGTGCTTTTTGTTCGTCGAAATCTCAAAAAAAAAAGTTCAAAAAAATATGTACATTACGCTAGAAAATATTCTCAGAAAATGCACAAAACCGAAAGAAAAATTTGTATCATTAGGTACAACTGCATTATAAAAATGTGATTTTGTCTTTTCAGACTATATAATAATAATAATATAATCTCTTTGTATAATGTGCAATAAGTCGGATTATAAGCAATTATATAAAATTAAAATTGCAAAAATCACATTTTTATGATGCAATTGTACATAATGATATAATTATATATAAAAAAACAGCATTTATCAACGATATCATAATTTTATTTTATTTTATTTTATTTTATTTTATTTTATTTTATTTTATTTTATTTTATTTTATTTTATTTTATTTTATTTTATTTTATTTTATTTTATTTTATTTTATTTTATTTTATTTTATTTTATTTTATTTTATTTTATTTTATTTTATTTTATTTTATTTTATTTTATTTTATTTTATTTTATTTTATTTTATTTTATTTTATTTTATTTTATTTTATTTTATTTTATTTTATTTTATTTTATTTTATTTTATTTTATTTTATTTTATTTTATTTTATTTTATTTTATTTTATTTTATTTTATTTTATTTTATTTTATTTTATTTTATTTTATTTTATTTTATTTTATTTTATTTTATTTTATTTTATTTTATTTTATTTTATTTTATTTTATTTTATTTTATTTTATTTTATTTTATTTTATTTTATTTTATTTTATTTTATTTTATTTTATTTTATTTTATTTTATTTTATTTTATTTTATTTTATTTTATTTTATTTTATTTTATTTTATTTTATTTTATTTTATTTTATTTTATTTTATTTTATTTTATTTTATTTTATTTTATTTTATTTTATTTTATTTTATTTTATTTTATTTTATTTTATTTTATTTTATTTTATTTTATTTTATTTTATTTTATTTTATTAACAAATAAGCCCGCCAATCGAAATATTTTATTTTATAAATTACGTTTTAATAATTTTTATAACCCATTTTTACTTGACGTGTAAAAATATCTTACCAATAAATTGAATATATGAAAAGGAAATTTTAAGAATAAAACAACCTGTAGACGCATTGCCTGTAGAGAGCTGCCACAGATTACAATACTAATTGTCTATTCTATTGTATGCTACACAACTAATTCTGGTTAGCGCTGCGCGTAATATTTTCGATAGGCCAGCGCCAGATGCGGTCGCCGTTGTCAACTCTCGTAGTCGTTTCTGCCGCGATTTTAGCTGCTTACAGCGCCTTAATTATACATAGCCGATATTATCGACTCGATAATATATTTTCTTTGTGCATGTTTTAGAAAAAAAACTTAAACAAATAAAAAGATGGGTATGTACTTCAACAATAAACATGTGATTCTATAAAAACTGTCGTTTTTTGATAAATTTATGTTGGAAATACGGAACCCTAAAAACGATACTAATTCGTCACCAGAATGTAGAGTTCCCAGAATGCTATCTTAAATGCGAAATAAAATCTTCTTGCTAAAGGTTATCAAAATATGAGTATCATCAACATGCCTACGTTATAATACACTACTTCATTATTATACGACATATATAAGACAAAAGAGGAAATCTCTTGCCAATTAATTCAATTAAATAGAAGTAATAATAATTCTGAGAAAATATCTAATAGTATGAATCACAAAAAACACAATAAAATAAATAATTGTAAACAAAATGCAAAATGTTATACCAACTTGGTGCATCAAAATATTCAAGGATTAAATAGTAAATTATTTGAATTAGAATTGTACTTAAACTCTTTTAATATTGATATAATATGTATTACAGAGCACTGGCTTAGAGACCATGAGCTCATGTTTAACTTCCCCAATCACCAGGTTGGTAGCTCATTTTGTAGAACACATGTTATCCGAGGAGGCTCTTTGATATTAGTCAATAAGACATTAAAATTTAAAAATAGACAAGATATTACATCCTTGTCAGTTGAAAGCCAAATTGAGGTAGCATGTGTAGAGTTGGAGCGGAGTCTTATAGTAAGCGTATATACACCCCCTTCGGCCTCATATGAGATATTTGAGAAGGTCATGGACCACATTTTACTGAAGATATGCAATACAAGTAAAAGTATTACTATATGCGGTGATTTCAACATTAACCTATTAGAAGTTAATGCATTAAGTACTAGGTTATGTAGTTTATTCAGCTCTTACAACTTGTTTCCATTGTTTTCCCAACCAACAAGAATAACTGAAACATCAGCAAAATGTATAGACAATATATTCACTGGCCCAAATGAAAATATAATTGAGAAAAAAATAATCAGTAACTTAAAATCAGACCACCTAGGGCAATTTGTAAAATTTGAAATAAAAGATAGACCAAAATATGTCAAAAAGATAATAAATTATGTACCGGTCACTACCAACCGATTTGAGAGGTTTAAATCAACCTGGGATTTAAAGCTTCCTTTTGATTACAGTAACAGTAATCCCAGTCAACTCTATAGTACATTTTTTAATAATTTCAATAATATTTTTAGTTCAATATTCACCACCAAGTCAATGGTAGTGTCCGACAAGCCTGGCTTTAGCGAATGGGCAACTGTGGGTATACATAAAAGCCGTCAAAAATTATATGAATTGTATAATGAAAAACGGTTTAACTTCTGTAAAGAGTTCAGAGATAAAGTTAAGTCATATTCTAAAATTTTCAAAACTGTTTGTCAAATAGCTAAATCAAATTATATTAGTTCAAAAATTAAAAATAGTAGTAACATTGTCAAAACTACCTGGAAAATAATTAATGATGAAACCGGTAGAACTCTAAACTCTAATACAGAATTTAAACTTAAAATAAATGATATTGTTATTCAAAATGATCTTGATGTAGCAAAGGCGTTTGAAGGCTTTTTTACTGACATCCCTGTGTCTACTACTAGAACATTAAACTCATCATATAGCATTGCAGAGTCATTATTAAAAGAAAATGTACCCATTTGTAAAGTAGACTTTCACTTTAAATATGTAAACACAGAAGACATTTTAAAAGCTTTCAAAACTATAAATGTAAAGAAAACCAAAGATCTCTGGGGTATCTCGGTAAAAATACTTAAATCACTTATACATACATTTGCATCTGAATTAGCTTACATTTTTAATAAATGCGTTGACTGTGGTGTATTTCCTGATTTAATGAAACACAGCAAAATTGTACCTCTCTTCAAATCTGGTACTACGACGGATCCGACTAACTTTAGGCCAATATCGGTACTGCCTACGTTTAGTAAAATATTTGAGAAACTTATTTTATTACAAATCTCCCAGCATTTTGATAATAATAATTTATTACACAATAGGCAATATGGCTTCACCAAATGCAGGTCCACTACTGATGCTGGCGCAGAGTTGCTAACGCATATATATGATGCGTGGGAAAAGTCGCAAGATGCTTTAGGAATTTTTTGTGATTTATCGAAGGCATTCGATTGTGTAGACCATGAAACATTAATCAGAAAATTACATCATTATGGAATTAGAGACAGCTCTTTGGATCTTTTTGCTTCTTACCTAAGTGAAAGGATTCAAAGAGTTGATGTTAATGGTAAACGGTCCCCAGGGTCTTTGGTTTCAATGGGTGTACCGCAGGGATCAATTTTGGGCCCGTATCTCTTTTTAATATACATAAATGATTTACCCCATCTTGTAAAGAATGATCACGAAATAGTGTTATTTGCTGATGACACCTCTCTTTTGTTTAAAATGAATCGACGTACCAATAACTATGACAAGGTAAATAACGCTATTTCGAAAGTAGTTCATTGGTTTAACTCTAATAACTTGTTACTTAATGAAAATAAAACCAAATGTATAAGATTTACATTACCAAATGTTAAACAAGTTAAGGCAGATATTAAAATAAAGGATAAAAACTTAGAGTTAGTAAAAAGTACTGTATTTTTAGGCATAACACTAGATAGTAAGCTTCAATGGGACGCTCACATGGATAAGTTATCGAAAAAGCTCAGTTCTGCGGCTTTTGCTGTTAAAAAAATCCGTTATTTAACTAATGTAACTACATCTAGACTGGTCTACTTCAGTTATTTTCACAGTGTTATGTCGTATGGCATTTTACTCTGGGGGAGTGCTGGAGATGTTCGACTTAATAATATATTTGTGCTTCAGAAAAGAGCTGTTCGATCTATCTATAAAATGAGCCCAAGAGAATCCTTGCGAGAAACATTCAAGGACATAAATATATTGACAATTCCCTGTCAATATATTTATACAGTCTTAATGTATACCCACAAAAACATCAATAGTTTTCCTAAGAAAAGTAATAGACATAATTTTAATACTAGAAATAAGGAAAAACTAGCTTTACATATTACTAGGCTACATAAGGTTAATATATCTTTTAAGGGGCAATGTATACGCTTCTATAACAAGATTCCCAAAGAATTGCAAGAATTATCTATCACTAAATTTAAAAACTTGGTAAAAAAACATCTTATTTCAAAATCATATTATAAAATATCAGAGTATTTAGAAGATAAAACTGCATGGGATGGAATCCGCTCCAATATCTTAAAGAAACGAACAAACTAACAAATAATTGTACTAAATTCAGATATGAGCTGATTGTTCTTTATGTTTCTCAATTCAGTGCTTAAAAAAACGAAACATATTTTTATGTCAACCTTGTTTCCATTGTTTATTTTATTTAATAATGTGTTGTATTTATTGACTTGTCCAAGTGATCTTTAGGATTTTATGGAAATAAATGACATAAATCTTTAAATCTTTAATCTTTATACAGTGCTTCAATGTCGTATTTTTAATGAGAGCAAATTAGATAAGCTGAAACCAATCAAGAGATATTAAATTTTTAAAAGTAAGTAGGTATTGGTTTATGTAGGAAAGGGCAACTTATTATCTAGTGATGATGATTTATAAACAAATCAAGCACTTAACAGGATAGCCAAGAACCCTTTGTCTCTTTTATTTAAAATACCTTTATCACGAACTACGTCTTAAACATTCAACAAGCTATTTCAAAACCGCCTGTTACGATCTCAATGAGATAATCCACAATCAAGGACCATTTATTATTCAATCTACAGCAATAACTTTTTCTAAGACAAATGTCCACTCGCGACCCCAATTTTATTTTTTGTCGGACCTCCTCAGTTTTTCAATATGACTTTGTTTGACGTTCTCACGGATGAGCCCAGGCTGAATGGACTGTTCATCTGTGTCTGTACCTCAAATTTAAAAAAAGAACACGGAAGGGTTGCCGTATTAAAATTATTAGTTTGTTTTCGCTGGCCGTAAGGTGCGCGCTGTGGGAATAAATGACCCCACGTTCTATTTTTTGAACTTCCGGGAAGATGCTTTGGTAATGAGAGGATGTGTTGGACAAAAAGTATTCAAATCATTGTACTGGACCACGGGTGTAGGGTTACCTTATGATAACATTAAGCTTGGGTTCAAAGGGTGCTATTGTCATTTCGTTACAAACGGTCGAACGTTACGGCTAATATGGAAATACTTTCTTATGAATATGGTCATTTGATTTTAGTAATTGATTATCTTTAAGTTCACACGTTAAATGCGTTTGACCATTTGTTAAACTTTTCTTTGTTAGTTGATCGAATAAGCATTTGATGTTAAATTAAGTTATCTAGAGTATTCTAGAGGAACTAAGTTTTATATTTAAAACATACCTACACTATCCTTAATAATAGTATAATAAATGGTTATCTAGATAATTTGCATCACTAGCTATATTTATTAATAGCTGGCCGCTCGCGGGTATCCCCCGCGTTTAACAGACTTTCGTATTTTGCTCGCGGTCAAAAGTTAATATCTCTCTGTCAATGAGTAATGTGCAAAGAGAATATAATCACTACGTTGTAATGTGTTAATAACAATGATTTTATATAGTATAGATATGTTACCTTCATGTAATTGCAGTTTGAAATATGTTCCGCGAATCCAAAACTGACATAAGATGTCAAATGTTTACTAGTTCATAGAGTAACATTTATATTCGTAGAGTGGACACTTGAGTAAAATGTATAGTAATAGGTAAGAAATTAAACACCTTACAAAAGTAAATCATATTTATTGAAATTGAAATAATTAATGATAAATTAGTAAAATACACTTTCTAAATACCTTCAAAAAGATTTTATTTATTTATTTTCTGTCTCTTTAAAAGTTTTTTAATTCGGGGTTATTTTTATGTGCGGAATGGAGACGAATATTTGTGTATTTATGAATTATGGTTTTAATCAAATATATTTGTGTATTTATGAATTATGGTTTTAATCAAATATACGCGATGATTAAAAATAGGTACCTGATGTGTTGAATGTTCGATCAGAATTTACATTTACATCGAATTTACATCGCCATCAATATTCGCATCTACACTAACTAATCTATGTCCGCGCCTCAATTATTATAATTATTTGGAAAAATAAATAATCTAAGTATCTTTGCATACTCGCATGTGATACGAGATTCCTTGTGTTTTGTTTACTTTAGCATCGTAATTGGTACACTTCCGAAACACACACGATGGCATTTTTAATTTGTTTTAGCAAGGACACAATAACCTACGGCATGTCAAGCTCGTGATTGCGCTCGACGCAGACTGACAACTAAAAGTTACAATTGGGTTTTATTTGAGTCTTTACAATGCGCGTGCTTGTAACAAATCTATACTATATAAAATCATTGGTTAATAATGACTGATAACAATGCGAATCTGTAGAAATGCTAATCTGAAGATGTGCTAATAATTCCATCAGACTAACTGAACTCACGATGCTAAGCTGTGTCAAGTTTGGTATAAGAAAGAGTATTAAACATTATTATCAAAGAAAACTTGATCAAACTTATTCAATCCAAAATTAAAACTCTTTGATTAGTAACTTTTTCAATGTAATTCCTATCCCATGGCTACAGGTGTCTGTCGATAAAAAAGTAATAAACCATAGACTATGGAGCAACGTGGGTTCCCGCGTTTTTCTGATTGTTTTTGTGAGGGAAGGAGGGAGCGATTTGCGTCATTAGAAGTGAATTAAAATCAGTTGGTAAAAAAGGTTATTTGTACAGTAAAAATCAGGATTAAAGGGTAGTAGGTGATTGTAAAATGTAAAGGAAATTAATAAAATTAGCTGCCTGCGACGCAGGAGGTGGAGGGTTCGATTTCCGCCGAAAAATTGTACGATCTGCAGATATTTGTTCCGGGTGTCTGGGTGTTCTATATTTATAATAAAAATATATATCTATATATGTACCTACCTGTGTATTCTATTATTATTTATTTATAACATCGATATACCTGACTAAGTAGTTATATACCTACTAAGTAGGTAATAAGTAAAAATATTTTAAAATTGTAGCTTATCGTTATCTACGAAGTTACTACATAGATATATTTTAATCTCATTTATTATTTCTTCATATTAAAAAAAAACCATTCGATTCAAATGGAGCTTTCGAACACGGAAGTAATTTTTTAACCTTTTTGAATAAGTATAAATTTCTCACCCTCAAGGAAAGGGTTAACTTTCAATCTCTCATGTAATTAATTAACGACCACAGCATATGTTTAGATTAGTATTTGACACGCTTTCTCTGGACTGAGCATTAGGTCGTAGCCACCTGTTGATTTAAAGGAAAAGGGTCAAACCCACTTACGCTTTTAAGTTCTACAGAAAAAGTTTTGTTTCTGAAATAAGTTGATCCCTACTCACTCGTAATTAAATATAAAGTAGGTAATCGTAGATTTCAAAATGTTTAATAGAACTTTAGTATGAACCTACTACTTATTTTTTAATAAGCCTTATTTAACTGATGTAAAAAAATATTTATAAAATTTATATTTTCTTCTAGCAAATTTAATACATTTTGGTGTAACGCTTAACTATTTATGATCTATACCTTAATTACCTATAACATTTTATTAAAATTTCAATGTATCCAATAGTTGTTCTATTGGAACCCCTAAGATAAGTCGCGATCGACGGACCCCTAATCACAAAAAACGTCGACAGTTGCGACCACAGGAAGGACCACAACCTCCAAGATTTGTTTTATTTCTTTTTAATTGTCAATTTGACGTCTCGCCTCTAAAGGGTTAACTGATTTTATATTATTTTACATCGGAAGTGACATGTGCTGTCATTATTTTTAATTTTATTGTAATTTTGTGTTGTTAATGGCGCTTTTAGGTTTGTTTTTATTGATTCAGGCGGATATCCTGCTGATACAAACAATTTTAAGTGATAAGAGCTTGATCAAAACCCATCATTCATTTTTGAAAACGTGATTACGTGAATATTTTGATAACTATTAAAAATGTATAATTATGAAGTATCGAAATACTTATAATGGTACATTTAGAAACGAACATTTACTTCCTTTTTAATTTAATTGAAAAGCATAGGTACTCTCAAAATGAAAAGACAAAAAGGTCTCTTATTTGAAATTAATGAAATTATTTCTTATACAGATGCCTTAATTAGAAGAGCTGTCTTGAAAGGACCACATTCCTAAAGCATCATAATTAATACGTAACTTTACTAAAAAATATGAATTGTACAAATTATAAAAGTATGCACGATTAAAATTTTTCAACCTTATATTCATAGTTTGCAATTAAAACGCAAACTTTTTTTTCACGCACCAGGAAATTATATCTTAAGAGCTTATAATAAACGTATGTTTGCCTATGCCAAACAATTACAAATTATTTAATCTTATTTAAATCTTAAATATTATTAATAAACACTTCGAATATTTCAATTTCCCGTCAATTTTTTATTACTTTGCTCACTTTCCATCCAAAGGTTGCCTGGAAGAGATCGCTCTTTAGCGATAAGGCCGCCCATTGTACTTGTTTCTTTTGTTGTTTTTGTTATTTTTGTTTCTTTGTTTTGGTGTGCAATAAAGTGTTTTGTATTGTATTGTATTGTATTTCACAGATCTTTAACTCTAACGGCTGAGATTTGATATTTGAAAAGCTATCTGGATCATTTTAATTTCTACCTCTCATTTCTACTTCGGCTACTTTCGCTCGACTATGAGGGTGCTTTTCCGCGAAGCTATGGCTACGTTTCTGTGTTTATATTTAACCAATCAGGAAAATTAACCGTTAAACTCTTTTTTGTGGGCGATATTGGTGGTTACTGCAGCAAAGAAGATATCACACGCAGGAAGGTATTATAGCACTGGTGGAAACCTAAACAAAAACAGGTACTATCAGAGCTACGGAGCCCCCTCTATAGAAATCTTAATAGAAGAAACAACTGCCCACGTAATCCTGGAATGCGAGGAAATAGCAGCGCAACGACATCAAATTCTTTAAAACCCGAAGTCTGTGAAGATCCCAGGCAGAACTGTGCTTTTGGTCGGAGTTAGGTTGGTTTTAGCTTCACGCATAATCTTTAACTTTGAGTTTAATGATGGAAAACAGAGTCCTCATACCGTGTGGATGCATCCTTATTCAGTCAAGTTAAGCTTGTTTTTAACGCATAGATAAAAAGTAAACCATCCGCTTACAGACATGACCCACATGGCAACAATGTAGAACCGACATCAACTTAGGCACTTCAATTTGTACAGGGCTACAATGTGCACAAAGTGGCAACGTTTTTGCAATACGTCACATTTTTGTTGGATAAGGTAAAGGGTACAACAGGATATTGTTGTGACATTGACATGATAATAATTGTTTTTGTTGCAGGCTGTACAAATACAAGTAAGAACAGAAATATAATAAATACATAATTATGTTTTTGTGTTTAGAAATATATTATGTCGACAACGCAAAGCGGTTAATATCGCATGTGAATTTTAATATAAAAAACTATTTATATTTCCAAGGTTTATAATTACTTAAAAATAAATTCAAATATTCTAAACACAAGGAAATTGAAAATAGGTACTAAAATGCGTCTCCTTATTTACATAAATGAAATAACTATTAATTTTGTACCCTCAAGTGATGAGAATAAACGGTGACAGGTCAACTACCATAAAACATACCCCAATTTGATCGACATTCGAATATCAATATCAAAACATCACCTGTCCTAAAAGCAAACAAAATCAATCCATATCACTGGGTCACTGACCTTTGTACCCTGTACCAACCTTTCATATCCTTAGTATTGTAAATCAAACTCTATAACCTTTAAAAAACAGTACTAAATTCAAAAACACGTCGGTCTTTGTCAATTTTATTAGTTGTTATACCTCAGATTCCAAGTTTGAATTGAACGAATAAGTTTTTGACAGCAGGTCAATTCAGAATCGAGGATAATGGACTGTATACCATATTTCGATCATTATAAGTTTGATATTCCTTTGGTATGACGTTGGACCATCTGCCGGCAGATGTAGAGATCAGAATCACACGTCATACCTGTCTGTGGTTCGAATCTGTGGCGCGAAAGGGTTAAACAATAGAACACGGATTGTTGATGAAAAAAGTAGCCAGTTGAAATTGAGAGTTTTTTAAAATCTTAATATTATAGATCTCTCGATTTTAAAAGTCGAATGTTCTGTGCGTTTACATGGGGGTTTCAGTGCCAAAATGTGTAATATTTAATTTAAATATGCTTTAAGCTTTTAAAAATAGAATTTAAAATTATTTTAAAACTTTAAATTAGGTGGCTATATCATTTATTGGCTTTTATATATTATTTATTATTAATAGTTTTATTTATTTTAAATGTTTATTTTTAAATACTCAAACTTTGTATTTCCAACGTCGGCGTAAAACGGCTAGTCAACAATCTACAACATTTTATCCTGCAAAAACTTACACTAAACTTTATCCAATGATATTTAATTGGCATTGCCTTATAAAATGTGCACAGCATCACAAAACCTGGGACAAATTAATGTGCATTTATAAATAGTATTTTAGCAAAAACACGGTTGGCACACCTGTAATGATCGTACTGAACTCATAACCTACTTTCGCTGTAAAAAGGTTAACAATCGAGAATTCATTTTGTATGTACAGATAAAAAAATATGTAAGGCTGTGCACACACGGCACAAGAACTGTCTTAAATCTGAAAATTAGGTCTAGAATTGCTAGATTAGACACTACCTAATTACGTTAGTATTGACGATAATGTTACTTTACATATGAGTAGGTATGTAAAGTAACCTTTTTCCATGTCGTGTTTTTAAGATAATAATTATTATTATGCATATTTCTCATTTATAGACTTGTCGAATAAATATACTTATAGGTATTAATAGAATTAAATTACACATGATTTTTTCCATTATTTCCGTCCATTAAAAAGTACGCAATTAAATTATAACGTTAACTTGACATTTTAATATTATGGCGGGAAAGTGTTTTAAAAAGCCGAAAGTAGGCAGTTTTTGGTGATTCCTCCGGTATTCATATCACTCCTTAAATGACGAACGCACACAATTACGACCTTTTTGTACACTCGGTTATTTTAATTGAGGTAGGTATAATAATATGTATAGTAGGTACCTACCTGTTATGTAGTTTTAGAGGTTATATGAATATTTATGTTATATTTTATATATTATTAGCCCTCATTGAATATTTAAAGGATTACTTATTGCATATGCATTTGCAAGTAATTTTATCCACTGCAAAAAATCGGGTACCTAATACGTAAATTATTTAACTTGGACCACAATAACAACAAATGAACAATAACTCTAACGATATGTAAGATTTTCTTTCTAAGAAAAATCTTACATTCTTGATTTATCCACGGAATGATTGCGACACGTTGGTTTTGATCAGAGCAGGTCTCACGTAGCAATAAAGTTATGGTGTGAAGACCAAAATACAACATAATTACATGACATGTCATCTTTATGGCTATGGGCGCGCGAGCAGAGCGCTTTCCGCCGCGCGCAAAAAAAAGCCCAACTTTCGGCAAATAAACAAACTCTCGGCGCTAGCCGCTTATTATAAATAATTAATGATTCCGTCCACTCTTATGCACGATAAAATGCCATTACGGTTTTCATCGGAGGTGCAAAAAATGACGAAAACCGCCGCCGCCCGAACCCGTCCATGCAAAAAATACGCTTAAAAGAGTGCGCTGGCATCCCTGAAATTCTTGCGTTTCTTACCGCATCATTTGACTCCCGCCATTATCTGCGGAATTAACGGATAATAAAAAACACTGATTCGATAAAGCTACCTATTATATATATTCCTGATGTCGTCCGCTGTTTTTACTCCGTGTATGCGGTGCCCAGATAAACGTCGCCTCATGAAAATTCAGATCCGCATTAACTGAAAAACTCGACCCATTATCGAGATATTTCACAACTAAGACGCCCCGTAAAAAACAATATGGCCACTGCATTTACGTTGAACACAAAAAAGGTTATTTATCCATTCGAATGTGCCAAGTCGCGCGTTAATATCAGAAATGACAGATGCATCATTCCAAGTCAAACGGTTTTATTCGGACGCAACGTCTAGAAGAAAAAAACAAAAGTTATTTGCATATCACGTAAGCGGATTCAAGAATGGAATGAAAGGACATGGAAAAAAATAGAAAAAGCTGTATGTTTTGGAACGCATCTTTGCGTAACGCGTTCTTTATTTGAATTGAATGAGGTTTTGTTTATTAGACATGAATGTAGTAACTTAACAAAGATTTTGCTTCGATATGTTATCGGCAGAAAAAACATTATTTTTTCGAGACCTCGTAGGTTTATAACCTTACAAGTAACAACGACGAACGACATAATAAATCTTTGGAAACTTCATAAAAGCGCCCTTATCATATAGAAAAATATTAAAATATATTCTAACGGGCGGTATAACATATTTTATTATACAGTTAAATGTACGGAAGTTAGTGTATGATATATGACCAAGGAGTCAAAAAAATTCTGCAGAAATGTAGAGCATACAAAAATCGTGAAAATCTACATAAAGAATGTAGATTTAATTTTAAGGTAAGACATTGTTTATGAAATGAATCGTGTTTAAAACGCTTCTTAACATAAAGCTTAAGGGTTAAAATAAATAAAAATATTGATGTACAACTTTCGCATTTAGCATAACAACATCTAAGCTTATGGATACATCTCTTCTGGTATTACTTAAATAATAGACATATAGAAAATGGCCTACATCATTAAACCAAATAAAAAATTAGTTTACTATATGGTATCGGCTTAAGAAAAGTACCTACCAGGGCCGAATGTAGACAACAATTCGGGGGAAACAAATTTTTTTATGCGGAACGAATGTGACTTAATCAACAAAAACCCTTTTTCTTACTGTGTCGTCAAAGTAACTAAGGGGTGGCCAGAAGAAGGACAGGATTCTGTGTTCTGTACCAAATCCCCCAAGATCTGAAGAATGGGTTTTATTGGGGAGACCAGTGTCCAGTTTTGGGACGTAATATGTTACTATGATGATGATACACTCAAAATTCGTGCAGATTTTTTAGTTTTTTTTTATTTATTTAATAGGTACGTAACCGTGTTTATTCTTTATTCAACATTTCTTAGAACAACATAGCTTTAATGTCTGTGTAAAATACGAGTAGGTATCTTGTAGTAAAATTAAACAAAACAATGAAGTACGAAATGGTATAAAAACTAGCAGTTGCAGAACGTCCATAGAAGCGGTTTTTGCGTGCTACAATGTCCTCTTTCGCCGAGTTTCCACGGTTTTTCCGAGACTACACTCTTGCGTTTTTGCATTACCCT
Organism: Chloroclystis v-ata; assembly: GCA_963691955.1. Taxonomy (NCBI): domain Eukaryota; kingdom Metazoa; phylum Arthropoda; class Insecta; order Lepidoptera; family Geometridae; genus Chloroclystis; species Chloroclystis v-ata. The sequence goes on along the minus strand of OY829904.1, from coordinate 10,065,451 downwards.
TTGTAGCGCGCTTGACTAATTTGATACTTCTTGGATAATCAATTAGGTACTAAGGTATGTTTCAGTAAAAAATTGAAGTTTTGTGGAGTTTATGTGTACCTACACTACAAAATATTGATATCAAGACATATGAATGAACGAATGCAGAAGACATCATGAATTTACATACCTAGTTAATGTAAATCATACGCCATCACATCACATATTGTTAATTCATATGAAGTTATAGTAAGTACCTAGTTTTAATGTTCTGTTTTATAATTTTAAATTAAGACCTACAATGTACCTGAAATGTATGAATAAATATTTTGATTTTTGATTTTGAATGATTTACATTGAATCTTTTTATACAAATTATTAGGTAGATACCTAATAAGTACATCTTATGGTCAACATATATTATGGAATTATTTCCAAAGATACCTACACTAATGTTTACATTTACGATACATCGAAAATAATTATTACGAATAGCTCGCATGTACTAGTATTTTAAGTATCATATTTATATTTATATTCAACGTAAAAGCTAAGTTTTTAATCAGCAGACCAAGACATGCCGCGCCCGCTACACACATCAAGAGACGACGACAAAAACCCTGTCTGAGACAAAGCGGGGCGCAGAAAAACGCAAATTACTCTAGTAACGGGTTCAATTCTCATCGCATGCTACTTTTCTTACAATCTCTTTTTGTTGAGGAATGACAGATAGTCAGGGATCCGTAGTACATGGAAATCAAGTGATTACTAACAAGCTAATTTTTGGTGAGTAGCTTCGTTTCGATGAGACGTCCAAAGATATCCTATACCCAACTCTCGATTGTGGTAGCTAACAGAGATATCAAGGATTAAAAAAATCAAGGATGTAAAACCGGGATAACGGACCACGAAATTTGTAGGACAATATGTTATATCTCAAGATAATTATCTAAATTATATAAAAACATGTTTGTCCTACAAAACCTATGGTTTGATCAAAGAGTCCGCCATTTCCAAAATGTGTCGAAAACGAGGTCAATTTAAATGATTACTATGATTACTAACCAGCTGATTTTTTGTTGTATACTTAATTAATATTTATAAAATCTAACGGACATATTGTCCGACAAATTTCGTGGTCCGTTATCCCGGTTTTACATCCTTGAATTTTTTAATCCTTGATATCTCTGTTAGCTACCACAATCGAGAGTTGGGTATAGGATATCTTTGGACGTCTCATCGAAACGAAGCTACTCACCAAAAATTAGCTTGTTAGTAATCACTTGATTTCCATGTAGGTACTACGGATCCCGGCCTAAGAAGATGTTTTTCTCAGATCTTTGCTAGTAGATATTGTAATAAATGGGTGTTATGGTATGCAGGCATAGATTATGTGTTAGAAAAGGTAAATGTTATTATGATTCAATATATTATGAGAATTATTATTGATGATTTTCTCGCGGTAAAAAAGCCCATTTCGTTTTTGGTAAATACACTCTCAAACTTTTAAGATAATTAGTAGATTCCGTTGCAAGTTAAATAAAAACTGACTTCCAAAAATAATTATTCGTAGATATAGGTACCTAATGTGCTTAAGATGTGCCCTGTGTGCATAGCAAAACTTCAAAAATATTGGTACTTTTAAATGGTTATTTAACATCTGAAAACAGATAATTTATTGTTTTGGGAGACAATTATGTTTTAGGTCGAGTGAAATACGAATCTACTAGTACTACTTCGACCCCTCGACTTTTAATATCGTAGGGTAGGTACCTATATTGTTGATGAACAATAAATATTTTGAAGGTTTACTAAGTATTAAAGTTATAGCCAGTAGGATCACTGTTTAACATAGGTACTCAATTACTTAAATGTAATAATATATCAGTTACTTCTTGATTTTATTGCTATAACGTAATTACAGGTAGTAAAAAGCGACTTACTGGTTCCATTCACATTTCTCCCGATGATCTTATTGGATCCATTAGGCTGTGGGCCGGGGGTATGCGGCGCGGGGGGTGCTCGTCCCACTTCCTCTCCCGGACTCTCCATATCACCCCTCTCGCTCGCGCACATCAACCAAAAAAACCTCCAAATTTCGTTCACGTCAAATTTTTCAAATGTCAAATTGGCTGAATAATTAACTGACTTTTGCCACAGATTTTTTTTTATGTAAGTTTAGCTTGACGCGATCGATGTATTTTCGCGGGTTTGTGAGTTAGGGTAGCCGTGACGTTCGCGCATGACGCTCACGGCACGACTGCCGGTTGCGGAGCCCCAAGCCCCAAGCCTGCAGCTGCAGTGGCCCCGCCCAGCACCCCACAGAGTGGGGCTGTCACCCCCACGTTACATAAAAAAGTCTATCAACGAATTTTTATTATTGTGGAAGGGTTACAGCAGAATATTGCGTAGTTGCGCGTAATGCTAGGGGTACGGTGATGACTAAGATTTGAAGGGTTCAGTTTTTATTTGAATTCGTTTGCTGTGTAGGTACTTGATTTAAAATGACTTTAAAATAGGAAGGAACCTATCTTAAGAGGCCTTTTACCGAAAATCGCGAAATTGTTCGGTTTTCTCGTCCTAATTCTATGGTTTACGTTAGTTGTTTGATATTACAATTACATCTTTATAATAGTTCGTTTTCTCCTCTACAAAAGTAGTAAGAAACATTTTAGATAACTTGTTTATATATTGAGTAATAATCATTCTCCGGATACATGTTTCGTAAAAAACGCTCGAAGACCTGTTTTCTTAGCTCTAATTTGTAGATTCTAACGAATATGGGCGATCAAACTAATTTTTATTATGTTACGTATATCCTATTCTTCATTTAGAGTAGAGTACATTTTCGTTAAATGCTTTTATTCTAAAGATATACCGAATTTAATATCGACCGAAAATGCTGCGAAACAAACCTCAATAACTCCGAAGTTCTAAATCAATGGGACGTCATATTTATATCAAAATATTTATCAACATTTGCTTAAACTATGATATTAATTTTAATTTGTAGAACGGTTTTGGTAATTTTTTATGAATAAAATAAAACTACCATAATTTAGTAGTTTTTTCATTCCGCCGGCTTTTTCCATTTAGTACCGCGCGAGCGCTTGTCGAGGTCGGACCTATGTCGGTTGTTCTTGAATAAAATATAGAAATATTTCGTAAAATGTCAGTGTGTAGGACTGTCAATTGCTGTAAAAACGCTGTTAGTGTGCGTGTATGTGTTATTGCGATACTACGACCGACATAAGTTGATCCGTTGATAACGATCAATTGTTATTTTTATTGATAACGATCAATTATTGTTGTTGCTGGCCTAAGAATTGTACCACTTGTTGCTGGCCTAAGAATTGTACCACATCATTGTCATCTTGTTTAACCTTATTTATTTGGAGGTTATGCTGTAGGATGTGGATTGCATATCTAAAGTTATCTATCCTAATTAAAAAACAACAAGGCAACTTTTTTTGGTGAAACCGTACAACGACTAAATGTAATTATGCCTATGATTTTTTTAGATTATGACTAACTTGCCGACCCGCCGACAGCTGCGCTTGCGTTTTTACGTTATTTACTAGTTTATGTTTTATAGCCTTTTTCGATCATTTTACTATCCAATACTGAAATCATATTTTAAATCGGACCCGCGGTTCCTGAGTAGCACGTTCAAACAAATAAACAAGCAATCTCCTCAGCTTGATAATTGTAGTATAGATTTCCATAATATTTATTACAAAGAAAATATTCCGTAATTTTTTGTTCTTATTTTTACCGAGTATCCAATATGTAAACAAAAAATAATGTACCTTTCTAATAAATATATTATTTATTGTAAACATTAAATATGTACCTTTCTAATAAATACAGGGCGTCCCAAAGTTATGGGCCATGGAGGGGAAGTACCTTAAATATCGTAGATAGTGAATTTTGCTCAAAACAGACTTCATTTTATTTTTAAAAGTTAGTAATTCTGCATTCATTGATTTTCTAAAAATTACTTGCTTTGTCTGGGAATCGAACCGACTTACATGTAGAAAAAAAATACTCGATTTTTATGATACCAATCGAAAGAAAAGCTAAAAAATAATAACTCTGCTTAAGTAACATAGTATTTTAAAAGAAAGGAACAACGTGAAATTAATTATTTTAATCAAATAAAAAACATGAAACATTTTTTTTGTAAATTAATTAATTAAATTACTTACTTTTTAAAATAAAATGAAGTCTTCTTTGAGCAAAATTCACTATCAACGATATATATGGTACTTCCCCTTCATGGCCCATAATTTTGGGACGCCCTGTATATAAAATAACACCCCTATTCACGTTCCCACTGCTGGGATAGGGACTTCTCTCTTGAAGAGATAGATTAGGCCTTAATTCACCACGCTGGCCAAGTGCGGGTTGGTTTTTTAGGGTTCCGTAGCCAAATGGCAAAAACGGAACCCTTATAGATTCGTCATGTCCGTCCGTCCGTCCGTCCGTCCGTCCGTCCGTCTGTCCGTCCGTATGTCACAGCCGTTTTTCTCGGAAACTATAAGAGCTATAACGTTGAAATTTGGTGAGTAGATGTATTCTGTTAACCGCACTAAGATTTCAGAAAATAATTGAAAAAAAAATCATAAAATTTGGGGGTCCCCATACATAGGACTGAAATTTAAAAACTTTTTTTTAATCCAACCCATACGTGTGGGATATCTATGAATAGGTCTTCTAAAATCATAACAATGTTTCTAAAACCATTTAATTCTAAACTTAATAGTTTGGACGTGAGACTCTTCCAAAGTGGAAAACAGAGTGTCCCCCCCCCCTCTAATTTCTAAACTAAGAGGATGATAAATCTAGAAAAAATATATATTGTACATAACCATAAAAACTAACAACGAAAATTGGTTTGAACGAAATCTATCAAGTAGTTTTTTTATAATACGTCATAAACTATTTCATATAAACAATTGCTGCGGAAGCCTACATGGGCGAGTCCGACTCGCACTTGGCCACTTTTTTTAATATATAAATGAAATATTTTCAATAAGTTCGTAATAAAATAAAAATAAATATAAAGTTCGAAACTACAAAGATAATACCTAAACATAATGATATTAACATGGTATATTTGTGTTTGAATAAATAAAAGTTTCGTTAACGAACTTTTATTTATTCAAACACAAATATACCATCTAACAAAACAAGCAACTTAAATATATATAGGTAATATAATTTATTTGTTTTGTTATAATTAGAATTTGTATTTAGTCCGTTCAATTTAGACTTTCGAACTTACATAAAGTCCCAACATTCGACAAAAAAAAACATTTAATTACAAACCTACACATCAAATTTCAGAAGAATCGGTTTAATAATGAGCCCATAAGATGAGATGAATGAGGACATTTAACTTCAATAAGACTATTTTCAATTTTATTCTTAATATAGATAATTATTAATCATGAATGTTTTAATTTAAAATTATGTACTTAATTGATTTCAAATAATCAATCAGATTTAAAATGAATATTGATATTATTAAGATAAAACATAATTGATTCAAATATTGAAATAAAAATATCCGCCATTTTGAATTTAGGAAAATATATTAAACACCTATCAATTAAATAAAAACATTAATATAATAATTATTTCAGAATGAAACTGAAAAAAATCCACTCAATAAAATGGAATTTATTCGATGCCATTTTCTACAGATCTAAAATAATTATTAGTATATTTGTATGTTTTAGATCGACGAAGTATCAAGATCATTTAGTATTTTTCATAGAATTCGCGTGACGCGCCGGTCACGTGGTGCATAAAATATCAAATTTCGCAAAACTTCAAAAAATTAACAGGGCTCTTAAAGTTGTTTGGCTAAGATGGCTCTGGTTATTGGGCTAGGCTGAAATAATACATAGACTACAAATTTTATATGACAATAAAAATTAGGGAATTTCAAATTTCACGATCCAGCGATAAGTATAATACACCTATTTATCGCTTCGTCGGACCAAAATATAGTTAAATCGTTACAGTTTTTTGGTCCTCAGATGACGCTTGTTTTTATGAATTTATTTTTCCTCTGTATAAACCTTAACATTGCAACAACCCCAACTATATAAACAACTTTCGCGAAATAACCGCCAAGAATTATATTACCAAAAAACCAATACGCAATTTATAAAACTCTTTACCCAAATTCGGCCATTTATGCGAACTTTTTGCAAATAACCCGTTGTATAGTTTTTTCCGTTTCCTGGAAGATCTTTGAGTGCAGACCGAGCTTGGATGATTATTGTTTAATTTGATTTCGACACGGAATCGGCCATGTTTTTTTTATTCGTTTACAGCTTTATGTGCATGTACCTACCTAAATACCGTTAAGTTTAACTTTTATAAATTATTTATTTGATAACCTAGGAAATATGAGTTACTGTGGCTTAGCCCGCTTTATTCCCATCTTTAAACTTTCCCTGGGCTACTACAACTAAGCTTCTACAGCACCTTATTCGGCCCAGACGTTCTTGAGTTATAAAATTACAACGAAAATGGCGTTTATGTAAGAGATAGATGAAGACGCGGGTTTACGGTGTAAGGTTGTCTGTCTAATAATAATATGTTCGTGATTCTTTCGTGATTTTTAAACATCTAACGATGATAATAATTAAAAATAATGAACTTTAGTGTTAAATGCACATCCAATCTACCAATAGATCAAAATTATAATATTTATAAATAAGTAAATAAAATATTATTAGACAATTTACACAGTTAGCTCCGTGGTAAGCTGTGTTACGGGTGCTAGATTTCTGATTATACCTACCATAATAGAATACCTATACAACATAGGCAGATATTTTTATTATAAATATATAACACCCAGAAACTCTGCAGATCGAACAAATTTTTGTCTTGAGGCGGGAATCGAACCCGCAACCTATTGCGTCGCAGACCCGCCGCGCCACGGATTAAACTAATTAGAGTCGAAACCCGGTTAAAGGTTCACGCCTCATCTAAATGCGACATAAAATGTGACCATCATCGCATCGCCTTATAAAAAGCTTGTGAACTCGTGGAAAATAATTTTCCAGTGAGAAAGTAAGCATAACATTGTATGAGACTGGTTTCTATCTTAATAACCCGCCGAACGCTAGTAGCCGAACCTACTAGAAAAAAATCCATAAAAATAATATGCTTGCATTTTAATGCATTTAAAAATATTATGTAGCAAGTATATAATAAATACATAGTAATATGTAAGAAGCGGAATAGGCTACAGGCGTCGCCGATGTGATCGTGGGAAAAACCGCTACGCTCAGCGGACGGGAGGCTACGAAACACGCGACAGAATTTCGCTTCCGCTACCTGTTGGTTTTGTTTAGATCTTTTAGCAATTTACTCTTATAAGAGTTTTCTGTTGATATCCTATAATACCTATAAGACTTACAAGAATCGTGGTATCAAATATACCTACTTTATTTTACATGGACAAATTAAAATTTCACAAAATATTTGGACTACACACAAATAGGTACCTATCTCACCATCAGACGTCTGCCGCTGGACATAGGCCGGTATTCTAATGATTTCCGGCAGTGGCAGCTTTGACAAGATCATCTGTACCTACATCTTGGTGGACGTCCGACGCTGCGTTTGTCGATCCGTGGTCTCCACTCGAGAACTTTTCGGCCCCATTGGCCATACGTTCTCATCTCTATATAGCCAGCCCATTGCCATTATATGAGACGTTATATGGGCAGTTATGATGATGAAACTCTTATTGGAAACCGCTATGTTCACAGCCTCGGTTTTTCTACAAATAATACCCGATAAACAGTTAAGGTAGAGTAGGTTTTTCCTGGCGGTGAAAGGTAAAGTACTGGATATCGAGATAGCGAGAAATATGTCGATATGATAAACTCACGGCCTGTGGGAACCGTGGTCTATGCTTTTTACACGTGCGCCGGTAAAAACACCAGCTTTCTCGCTGAATGGAGAAAATGATCGATTTGTCTAACTGTATAGGACTTTATGATGGTCAGCGGATTTCTAAATGGTTCGCTATAACTAATGGCCGTTATTATATAGAGATATTTAGGACGTATCATACTCCAGTAGCCGTATGATGCAGGCCTTTGAATAGTACCACCCACTCTACACGCGGTTGTCACTATACCGACTTTAAGCAGGTATAGGTATAGGTAGGTATGTGTGGCGTTAAATGATCATGAAATAGCATTATGGGTGTAGGTACCTACACCTTCCTTAGGTAGGTACTTACTCATTTACAGTACAAAACATAGGACTTTACTCGAATAAAATGGAAATCCGGCTCGAAAGACTAAATACAAATTGTGGATAGGTATATTTACTTTTTCTGATCGTAATGGCAGATTAAACTTAACCTAAAATGTATAATGTTATGGTGTAGTAAAAACATGATTATACATAAACGCTCATTCTTCAGCCAAGAATTTCATCGACCAATTTTTTACACGGAATATTTGGAACGCGAACATCATTTCGAATCGCGCGGGAAAAACTACAATATGGCGGGCGTTCCTTGCTAATGCAAATAGCCAGCAGGAAAAAGCCCTTGATGAGTAAAAAGCCGAAGGAACTCATAGTATTTCATCGTCGTCGGCAGTTATTGAGCGCGGCGGGTGTTTTTGCACAGATTCCCGCGATCTGGTGCGTTTTTGCCACAGCCCCGAGTCTGGGAAGAAACGGCGCGGCGGCGTCGCCGGCAAAAACCGCGCCATAACGCTACCGGGCAAAAACGAAGAGACATACGGATAGAATTAATGCAGACTTTAATTTTCTTCAAGAAAGCGCGGGAGGAAATGGCGGGTAATGAGTGTTGCCAGGCGCAAAAACTATCTGTATAATGACGTCGCTCATTTATCCATTATTTTTCTGTTCTCGCGAAGTAAAAAGTCATATTGGCATCTTGAGTGCGTTCTTGTGGAGCAGCGTACTGTTTTGCCTATTATGCAGGAATAATTAAATTTAATTGCTTCGATTCAGGCGGGTGCAAAAACCGAATTAAGTTCCGGCACCCCATGTACTTACATTGTAGGTACCTACCTAGGTACATTTAATAACGAATGATGACTACCTTCTAAACCAGTTTTAAAATGTGCTTAAATTGACATTGAACAAACAGGTGGGGGATAATGACGAGAAGGTAGCCCTCTTAAATGCTATAATTATTACCTATAACTTAAAATGCCTTCCAACACTAAAAGGTTTTTTACGAGATCATTACCACCTATGACGAAATAATGTAGAATGCGTAGGGTACCTAACTGATAGGACAAGCATAGCGGCACACGTCCACCAACAATCGGGATAGATTGACTTGACGTTTGTTGCATTGTATTCGTTTTCATTGTTTGTACCAAATATTTAAATAAATAAAAATAAATCTTATATAATATAAAAATATTTTTAAAGGTTAGATCAGTGAAAATGCCAGTGATTGATTAGTTACTTTAATACATTGGATGAGTAAGGAGAGCAATATATACGTAATATTTAGATGAGCCGTGTTGGCTAAGTGGGAGCACACTCGACTTTCATTCCGAAGGTCGTGGGTTCAAACCCCGCCGCGCACCTCTGATTTTTCTTCTTGGAAAATTATGTGTGCTTTAAAAACACGTGCTCTAACGGTGAAGGCAAACATCGTGAGGAAACCGGCATGTTCTGAGAACTTTGAAAAGTTTGAAGGACATGTGTCATTCACCAACCCGCACTTGGCCAGCGTGGTGAATTAAGGCCTAATCTCTCTCGTCAAGAGAGAAGTCCCTGTGTCCCAGCAGTGGGAACGTGAATAGGGGTGTTATGATGATATGATGATTTAGATAACAGGAGAATATTCTCCTGTTATCTAAACTCATAGACTTTCGTAGGTAGTAGTAAGTAGGTAGGTGAAAAAGTAAACTATTTCATAATTAACAATATAATTTCATAATCACAATAGATAGGTATATAACACCTTTATAACAAGGATTTCAAAAATCTTTTTAATGGAAGTATAATTATATTCAATTAAGTATAGTGATTGAAATGCATCGCACTTTCATTTTCCAATTACTATCAGATAAAGTAGGTCTAGGATCTCTGTTTAGCAGCGGGCGAAGGTCCGCCTGCGATGCAAGAGGTTGCGGGTTCGATTCTCGTCTCTGGATAACTATTTGTATGACCTGCAAATATTTGTTCCGGGTGTTTTATATGTATAATAAAAATATATCGATCTATGTACGTATATTCTATTAAGAATATCAGAAATTTAGCACCCGTTACACAAGCTGTAATATTTATTTATCTATATTACAGTTATTTACAACCGTTAATTCTTCTATGCTGATCCAATCCACTTTTCTGAGTAAAGGCCTTTCTACAGGCGCAAACATAAGGCCTTTCTCCACTATGTGTCCTTTGGTGTTGCAATAAATTACTTAACTGGCCAAAACGCTTCACACAAAAACTGCAAGCATATGGTTTTTCACCAGTATGTGTCCGTTGATGCTGTTTTAAGTTACTTGGTTGATTAAAAGATTTTTTACACATATCACATTTATAAACCATTTTTCCGTGAGTCCGCTGTAAATGTTTAGTTAAATATGATGCTCGTGTAAATTTCTTTGAGCATTTTTGGCAGTGGAAGGGTCGGATGTTTGTGTGTTTTTTCATATGTAATACTATATATTTTTTTATGGCGAAGGTGTGATCACAAATATCGCACCTGAATGGTTTTTGGCTTGTGTGGCTAGCAATATGTGTTTCTAGAAGGTATTTATTCGTGAATTTTTTATTGCATTCATGGCATAGATATGAACCTCTATTTTCAGTATTTTGATTTGATTTAGATATCAGTTTATGAACAGTGTGTTTATAATTTATTTCTTTGCTTTTAGAAACTTCTACATTTTTCAGTCTCTTAATGTCAGTATAATTTTCTCCATGATTTTTCTGTGATTTATTAATGTTTAATCTTAATATTTTAGTATTTAATTCACTTTTCTTTTTCATTATGTTTTCCAACCTTTTTCTAGGTGTTATGATGTCATTTGGTGAGTAGAGAAGTGTTAAGTTTTTACAAATACTTTTACTATGAGTTGATTTAGTAATATTATTAAAAATTTTTTCATAATTTTTAGCATTAGCTTCAGTTAACTTATTTACAATTGTTTCACTATTATTGTGTATAGTTTTTTCAGACGTTGAATTCTTATCTGGCGATAAAGTACTGATTTCTGAGGAAGGAATATATACCAAGGCATTATTTTCTAACAGAGTGTGTTTCCATGAATTTGAAATGTCACTTTGAGGAGCTTCTTCATGTTGTCTTTTTCGCTTTTGAAAAGAGTTCGAGTTTTCTTTTCTAGGAGTGGTTTTTTCACAATCGGTTGCAGATATTTTTTCTGGAGAAGCTGAAAATGTTTAAATACAAATTGAAATACTTTTAAATAACTGTTAGTGCTGCTGCCCTTATTCTATTATTTTAAAATGTCTTAAATAAATAACGTTTGACGACACCTAGGGTTAAAGCCAGGAATACTATTCTAGAGCATGTACCACATAGTGCAGCTGGTTAAATATAAAATTCCTTACCTTCTGATAATCCTTCTTCAAGAGACTTGATTTCGACTTTTATATCAAAATCATGTTCGCATGTATTTTTTTCTATTGGAGACATCCCAATACTATTATTTACTGTATCCTCAGCTGATGTACTGGTTATTTGCTGAACAAGATTTCTCTCAGTTGGTGCAAAGCTAAAATTTGTGGTTGATGTTAAACTGCATGTTTCTAAAGTAGATTTTCTGGTTTTGGTTTCTTCCAATGCAATGTCCGGGATATCTAGCACGGTCGGATTAAAATCCAGAGTTGCAATCGAGGTGGTTTTTAAAATCTGAATCCTTCTCTTGCTGAGAATTGGGAGGATTTCTTTGGTGAACTGAAAAGAGGAATATGAGATTAGCCAAAGGTATCAGCTATATAAATAATTACAATTCATTATCTCTCATTAAAAATTCATTAATATTCTCCAGATTTTATATACCAGAAGACAGGAAACATAAATATGTGGCTAGATTAATATGGAACTTACCTCAAAACCAACAGATAACATTTGACTGAATATACCTTCAGACTCTTTGGACATCTTGTTTAACTTCAGAGTTCTCTGCAGCTGTGATCTACAGATGTAACAGATTTTAACAGGTCTGTCTTCTTGAACCCACTGGAAGAAAGAGACTTTTAAAGCCTTGTGAAACTTTAGAAATAAATAAATAAATATTGCTGCACAATTCACACAATCATCATCATGGACAAATCAACATCTAGCCCCATGGTAAGCTTGAAGCTTGTGTTATGGGTGCTAGATTTCTGATAAGTTAAAATAATATAGGTACATATACATACATGGATAGATATTTTTTATTATAGGTATATACTTATAGGTGTTGCTGTGTGAATTGTCCAGCTATATTGATTTATTTTCACATACAGCACAAAGAAAAAATAGGCTGTTCATTTAATAATAACTTTAGCAAAGCCAGGATTGAAAATCCTGGAATAAAATGAAACATATAATGTAGGTACGTCGGTTGGTTAACATTTGTAATTGGTACCTTGTATCCCGTAATTCTTTCATAAACAGCTTCCAATTCGGTCCCGACAACGGTATAAGTTTTGGAATCGTCCCATAAACATATTCGACATACGTTTTCGTGCCATGGTAACATCGTAGTGTTTTATTTTATCTGTAGCAAATGGAACAATGGAAGTCTACCGCAGCAATACTTATTTCCTTAATAAGAATTAAGCAAGTTCTTCAGCCTGGAGATAAAAGAAAACTTGTTTACTAATGTGTGGCGAACGAAAACAAAACAGATCACGATTCTTCTTCTTACTTAGTTTATGAGATCCACAGAACACTATTACTCCTGGATGATATCACGATTTACACCTCAGAAGAAGCAAGTAACATTGTTTTTTTTTGTTATGGCGTACAGCACTTAGCATTCGCCATTTTCTGTTTTCTTATTGTTGTTTATTGTGTAGTAAAATAAGATCACATTATTACAGTAATATTACCAATACGTTATGTCTATTTAGATCTAACTTATTCACTAACCAAAACAAAACAAAAACACATATATCTATATATTGGTAAATTGTATTACCCGGTAGGAGTAATCCGGTAGAACTGAGGGTAGAACAAAAATCATTGGAGTAGAACTAATAGTATTCTGTGCATGAATTTTTGATTCTGTGGTTCTGTGGGTAATATTTGGGTCTATATAAAATCATTGGGTATTATTATATTTTATTATATTATTATATATTATAATATATACATAGTTATGCACAAAGTTAAATGGTATATCTTGTGTTCGTGTATTTTCTTGTCTACCAGTTTTTTTTTCTTTATTTTCGTTTCTTAATTACAATTATAAATTATTAGATGAATACCTACGCGAAATCAAAAGAAAAATTATCAGAAGAGTTTTTTTTATAAGATACTTAGAATTTTATATAAACATACACTTTTATGAATAATAAATATGATTACTTATATTTATTTTAAAGTGATTGACTCTCACTTATGTTTTCTAATTTATTAGAAAATGGTATGGGAAAAAAATAAAAGAAGAAGGTTACGTTGTGACTTTCCTTGTTATTTTTCATAGACCATTATTTTGCCATAAATTATCTGCATCCACCGCGAAAACATAATTGAAAGAAGAAAAAGAGTACATAATGTTATGTTAAGTTGACATTTAATATTATAATTTTTTTTAGTTATTATTTAGCTGGCAACCCAGCATCTAAATTTGAATTTGTTTGGAAGTCAACGACTCTCAACGAACGTATTTGATTTGTGTAACACTCCAGGAATTTTGTGATCTAATTCTAATTTTGTGTTTATATTTTGTTGGAATATCCTATATTTGTATAGTAGTTTTAGTTGGTGTGTTAACGCTAAAGTGATTTATTAAGATGTCGTTCGAAAAAGGAAATAAGAAAGAAAAAAATCAAAACATTCAAGTGTTTGTAAGACTCAGGTAAGTTTTCAAATTTATTTATACTTATATAAATGTCTACATCAAATTACATGTATTTACAGAAATAATTTATATTTTAAAAATCTAAAATTTGTAATCCGTCACCAGATGGTAAGTGCCCAAAATGCTGGCGGCATTGCCACAAAGAATAGCAATGCTAATTCGTTGGCCAAAGTAGAAGCCAGCATTCTTATCACCTGTTGACTCAATTAGACGCTTAGAAGATCTTTGTGAATTGGTTTACCCCCATGGACCTAATATAAGAATTCTGATAGGAATCCTTTTTTATGGTCGCGATTGCTGTTTGACCTGACATGGCGAAAGAAGTAAACAATTTAGGTATTTGATCAATTTTGTTTATCCCAATTCTTCAACGGGATCAGGATTGAGAAATCAGATTCAATAGGCATAAAACATTCAGTTCCAGTTATCTATAATAATATAAACCCATATTACAAACCACAACTGAGTGCAGGTCTGCCCGAATGAACCTAATACATTGTCATGAAGTATTTGTTATGATCACCATGCTTGCAAGCAGGTTCATGATTGCAGTAAGTTGTATTCAGGACTAATTCAAGTGAGGGAACCATGATCTGCCCTTATTATCCCCCTATTTTTTACTTACAAAATTGTTTCAATTGATTTTTATTTTATTAAATCCTATTCTCTTTTCAGACCGCTCAACCAACGGGAGCAGGACATAAAGTCCCTCGGAGTGGTTGAGGTGGCAAATAACCGGGAGGTTATAATAAAACAATCCCAGCACAATAATCACACAAAAAAATTCACATTTGACAGGGCCTTCTCTCCTCTGGCTAAACAGGTGACAAATCTTTATTTTCTATCTACTTATTAACTATGGTCATCAACAAAGGCTCATCCAATCTAGACACAAGACTAACTGAATTATCGAATTTGGCAGTGGTCTCTCAATTACAGATGACCACAGCGAGTTGTTGGTGGTACAATGAGTTAGCAAATAAAAAATATATAAACTTAACTATATTCTGAAATTAAGTATTCATAATTCATAGTGCTATAGATTATGGTATACATAATAATTTAATTCTTAAATAATACAAGTGCCTAAAATTTATTTATTAATAATACATAAGTAACATTTCAGGTGGAAGTCTACCAAGAAGTAGTAAGTCCGCTGATTGAGGAAGTGCTTTCGGGATACAACTGCACTGTGTTTGCATATGGGCAGACTGGCACAGGGAAGACTCACACCATGGTCGGTGAGAGTACCAGTGATGAGCTCTCTTGGCAAAATGTAAGGCTTTATTTATTTTGTTACTATTTTATATGTATCAAACATTTCTTAAAACCCACAGAATCTGTGTTAAAACCAAACAGAGTATTACACAATAAACATACTTTTTGGGAAATAGGGTATGGTTTAAGTTAGCTTATTATTTTTATACCACTACTTATGCTCGCGACTTCGTCCGCGTTTAATTTATATATTTATTTACAAGACACAAGCTTTAAGCTTAGTTTGGGTCTCAGTGTTAATTCTTTATAAAACTAGTAAAATGTGTTAGAATAAGTATATATAGTATAGTGTTGTAATTCATTCCTTCCCGTTGTCCCCGTTGACCGTATCCCTGTGGCGTAATAGGAACGTAATAAATATTCAATCCCGTTTTTTTTGTAACACGTTATTTTATCTTTTCTTTTTTTATTTATATTTATAATGTTATTTCCAGGACCCTCTGGCCGGCATAGTGCCGCGCGCGCTATCCCAGCTGTTCGACGAGCTGCGCCTCTCCAACACGGAGTACACGGTGCGCGTGTCCTACCTCGAGCTCTACAACGAGGAGCTGTTCGACCTGCTGTCCGCCTCGCCCTCCATGGACAACTCCAAGCTGAGGATCTATGAGGATGTTACGAGGAAGGGCAGCAATATTGTCAATGGCTTGGAGGAGATTACGGTCAGTTCAATATCTGAAAGTAGCATGTTGGGTACTCGACTTCGTTTTCAATTCAACCCACTTAAATAAGGAGGGAATTTTTTGTTTATTAAAATTATGGTGGGATGCCGCAGGGGATCGGGACGGTTGGAAGGACATGGGGGAGGCCTTTGCCCTACAATAAGACACAATAGGCTCATAAAATTAAACTTTTCGCATATTAATACATAAATCACTTTTAAAGTTATCATAATTATGTATTTAACTTGACATAAACAATTTTAAGGAGAGTTAATGAAGATGTTTTCATTGAACACATATAGTCGTTTTTTGTTACCATTGAACTTTTAACGCGCTGCATAGTTAAGATGGCTCAGTTTTCGGCATTTATACTCTTTTTTTTTCTAGTTTGTTTTTTGTTTCTAGGTGTCCAATAAGAATGAAGTCTACAAGATAATGGCGCAAGGACAGGAGCGGAAACGCGTCGCTTCCACTCTCATGAACGCGCAGTCAAGGTAAATTTATTTATATTATGTAGGAAAATGATTTTAACAATTCTAGTAGCTAGTCCATGAACAAAAATCCATACATTCTCACCAACTTTCGCGTTTATTCTACTACCTAGTTAGATATGTTTGTATACTCCTTACTAGTCACAATAGATTATAATATGACTGCTAGTTATTTTTTACTATAATTAACAATTAATTCTATATTGCAGCAACCAATCCAAATCAATTTTCTCGAGAAATATATTTACGTGAGTCAACCTCTCTTAAGTAGTGTTGGAATGATTTCTGCAATATTAGAAGCGTTTGGTATAATACATACATACATACATAATAAAATTTTGTAGTATGCTTTTAGTGTATTGTGTATTTCTTAATATTACTTGGAGATCTTAGTTTTTAGTATAGAAGTAATGAGATCTTGTAATTTGTACATAGATTGTGATAGAATGTAGTAATTATTTATCTGTATAGATCGCAGTATTTAAGCTAAGGGTTTCATAATATTTTTCCACCTTTAGAAGTGTCTCCTCTCCCTCCTTTCTTACATAAATTTCGACGTCTTTTATTAGTATCCCCATAGTTTTCGTTATTTATAATGTATTAAATGATGCACAATTATAGCGATAGATAAGTCAGCTCTATGAGGTCTCAACCGACGGTCACGACATAAGGTACTGATAAGGTAGGTCTACAAGGTAAAACAAAAAAAATAACATTTAGTTGTGTATGTTTGCAGTCGTTCGCACACCGTGTTCACGATCGTGGTGCACATGCGCGAGAACAGCGCGGAGGGCGAGGAGCTCGTCAAGATCGGCAAACTGAACCTCGTCGACCTCGCCGGATCTGAGAACATCAGCAAGGTAATGTACCACACATACATACACTGGATGGCCAGCGCTCACAAACCACCCCAACACTTAATAAATAAATAAATAAATATTGCTGGACAATTCACACAGCGACATCTAGCCCCGTGGTAAGCTCGAAGCTTGTGTTACGTACGGGTGCTACATTTCTGATGATATTCTTAATACGAGTAGAATATACATACCAGACACCCGGAACAAATATTTGCAGATTATACAAATTGTTGTTCCGAGGCGGGAATCTAACCCGCAACCTCTTGCGTCGCGTCGGACGTCCACCAACAAAGTGGTCACAGATTATTTAGTGAATATGGATGGTTCACGATTTTAAAATTTATTGAAACGTGGGTGCTGCATCAAGGCGGAAAACCACAATTATAGTCCTAATAGTCATTTATTGATAAAATATATATAATATATTAAAGCTATTGTATAAAAAATGAGGAATGTTCTTCCAGGCTGGCTCCGACAACCCGGCGAAGAAGGAGAGAGCTCGCGAGTGCGTCAACATCAACCAGTCACTACTCACCCTTGGACGAGTTATCACCGCGCTTGTGGAGAGGCATCCTCACATACCTTACAGGTTAGACAAGTGTACAAACTCAAATCTAAATAAAATAAAATTAAATAGTAGTAGTAATTTAATAGTTTTCAGTTTCAGAAAACATAAGGCTCGAAATTTAAGAGTAGGTACTAGAAATCATTTATAACAGCAGAAAGTTTTAATTTTTTTTAACACGGCGGGAATTAACCCGCAGCATTCTAAGCCGACGTTCGCCTGCCGTGCTAGATGTTGTCATCTACTATATAAAAATAAGTCGGGTTTTCCTTCGTGACGCTATAACTCCAGAACGCACAAACCGATTTCCACGGTTTTGCATTCGTTGGAAAGGTCTCGGGCTCCGTGAAGTTTATAGCAAAGAAAATGCAGGATTGCGGAAAGCTAGTCTTCTATTTTAAAATCATTTGCTGTTCGTTAGTCTCGCTAAAACTCTAGAACGGCCGGCCCGATTTAGCTGGTTTTGGTCTTGAAATGTTCGTACTAGACTGGGCGAAGCAGCGGGCGGGCTACTACGTACTAATATAATGTTAAGAGAATCAAAACTAACTAGATTTGTTATTCCCAGAGAATCAAAACTAACCCGCATCCTCCAAGAGTCCCTGGGCGGGCGTACAAAGACCTCCATCATCGCGACCATCTCCCCGGGCCACAAGGACGTGGAGGAGACCATGAGCACGCTGGAGTACGCCAACCGCGCCAAGAACATACAGAACAAGCCCGAGGTCAACCAGAAGATGACCAAGAAGGCCATACTCAAGGAGTATGTCGAGGAGATCGATCGCTTGAAGAGGGACTTGCAAGCCGCCAGGGATAAGAATGGTGGGGAATCAAACAATCATTTATTTTGATAAATGTCATCATCATCATCTCAGCCATGGGACGTTCACTGCTGGACATAGGCTGTATGACTTCCATTCATTACGGTCGCCCGCGGCCTGTATCCACCGCGAGCCAACTCCTTCACCAAATCGTCTGTCCACCTTGTTGGTGGACGTCTAACGCTGCGTTTTCTGATCCGTGGTGTCCACTCGAGAACCTTACGGCCCTCTCGGCCATTTGTTCTCGTCGCTATATGGCCTGCCCATTGCCACTTCATAGAGCTTATCCGTACAGAAAATGTTGTATAGTCGGCAAAAAATTTGGTTGAGATTCGTTTGTACATCAGTTAAATTTGTATTGTATTGTATTTGATAACTATTTTCTCTTGTAGGAGTATACCTAGCCACAGACACGTACACAGAGATAACTTTGAAGCAAGAAGAACAACGAAAAGAGATACAAGAACTCTTACTGCAGAAGAGAGCCGTAGAAGAACAGAAGGACAAGGTTGAGAACCTCTTTAGGTATACCTCTTTTTATCCACGTTTTATGTATTTTTCTTGGTTTATTAGTGAATTAGTTTTATTTAAGTCATACGACGTTGACGACTTCGACGATTTCATTCTGAAGGTCGTAAGTTCAAAACCCGCAGCGCACCTCTGGATTTTTCTTCTAAAAAAATTTAAGCGCTTCAAAACGTGTGCTGTGTGCTTTTACAGTAGGCAAACATTGTGAGGAAACCGGCATGTTCTGAGATCTTTGAGAAGTTTGAATGACATTGTGTCATTCCCCAACCGTAAACCTACTGTTTAGTATGAATTTATATGGAGCATTAAACAAATGAAGCGCGTCCCGCGATTTGTGGGCGTGGCCTAAGAACCGAATGTTACAATGCTCGCGTGGTTGTCTTGTCTTGTCTCGCGCAGTTGTTGCGAACGGATTACTACCTATAAGTTTATTTTCAAAATTAGTGGTCATAATATTAAAATGAATATCCGTTACAGTGAGCTGAACAAGACTTTGGAGAAGAATAGAAATGAGCTCACACAAACTATATCAGAACTGAGTTCTGTTAAGACGAAGCTCGCTAATACTGCTTATGTAAGTAATGTTCTTTAATGCAGCACATTATTATTTAATATAAGTTTTACGTACAGCCGTTCGAAAGCCGTGTTGGCTTAGTTAGTATATCACTTTTCTGGTACATTCCGAAGGTCGTGGGTTCAAACCCCGCCGCGCGCTTCTGTATTTTTTCATAATTACACACGGGCCGTGGTTGCGATAAGCGAAGAAATAGCTAAGAAAGCGATATAGTCTAAAAAACTTTGAAGAGTTGAATGTAGACTTTGTAGTTTTTTTGTTTGGGGACTCCTTTTACGCAATTAGACTCTAAGTTAGTCCTTTGTGCGTGGAATGTAGACTCTTATGTACCTAACTAATATTAATGCCTAAAGATATTTAAGTAATAATTTAAATTTCTCATTGTATCCATTCATAACTTGTCCAATTAATCTATAATTTACGTAAATAAATGACAAAATGACGTATCCATCTATTCACAGCTACTAGAGTCCACGAAGCAGGACTGCGCAGAACAGAAGCACCTAGTAGAGGAGCGCGCCGCGACAGAACAGAAGCTGCTGGCGCAGGCGCGGGAGATCATGGGCACCGCGCACACCGCCGCTGCCCATGCGTGGACGCTGCACGACACTGTGGAAAAGAGAAAGTACTTAACATAATCATACATTTTATTTACTTCAACAATGTTAAATTGTATCTAAAAATCGAAATATGCTTCCAACGGAAGATAAACAAACAATACAACGAATGCTGAGTTTGAGGCCTTCTTTGAGACACTCTTTAGTTATTTTAATTAAGTAATCTAGCACTCGTAACACAAGCTTCGAGCTTACCACGGGGCTAGATGTTGTTGTGTAAATTGTCCAGCAATATTTGTTTTTTTTTAGTTTAATTTCTTAAGTTACATAAGCTAAAAAAAAGCTTTTAATTGTGGGTTAGTGATATAATACTCGTCTGGTACGTTCCCTTATTTTGTCGACACCCGCAGGATGGAATGAGATGGTATTTTCAACTATTATAAGTCCAGCATCACATATTATTCATGAGTTGAAACCCGTTATGGTAATACTGGTAATATTCAGGCTTAATCAGTAAACTGTCATTACAGAACCGTAGAGTCCAGCAACCTGCAAGTAACAGCCAACTACCGGTCGCAAGCCTCCCAGCACCGAGCCAATCTCTCGGACAACACCACCCACTTCACCCTGTCGCTAACGGAGACGCTGACGGGCTTGCTCACCGCCTTCTCCGAGCTGGCTGAGAACAACGCGGGACTGGGGGGAGAGTGGGGCAGGGTGGAGGAGATGTTGGCGCTGATTAAGGAGACTGTTGATGAGGTAAGATTTTATTATTTACACATTCAATGGCTGTACACCTAACTGTACTGGACTGTAGGCAGTGGACTGTATTTGGGGTTGGAGTCCAGTATAGAATATCTTCAAATAAAGGCAGAGTTGGTTTTCTACTGTTTATTCCGTACTTCAATGAATGACTGGCGACTGGCAACTGACTCCTCACGACTGACTCTGTAAGACTGACTCTTGACGACTGACTCTGTAAGACTGACTCTGTAAGACTCACTCTGTAAGACTGACTCTGTAAAACTGACTCCTGACGACTGACTCTGTAAGACTGACTACTGACGACTGACAACTGACTCTGAGTCAGTCTCAGTCCCAGCACAGAACAAATCTCTCGGACAACACCACCCACTTCACCCTGTCGCTAACGGAGACGCTGACGGGCTTGCTCACCGCCTTCTCCGAGCTGGCTGAGAACAACGCGGGACTGGGGGGAGAGTGGGGCAGGGTGGAGGAGATGTTGGCGCTGATTAGGGAGACTGTTGATGAGGTAGGATTTTATTATTGACACATTCAATGCCCGTACGAGATACATCTCGCAGAGCTGCATCGGTAGCGCCCACATCGAGCCGAGTACGCGCGTCTTGGGCGCTGATAGTGTTATTCTCTCAACTAAAAATAAATCTAGCAATGTAAACAAGTTATCAAAAGGAAATAACGTAGTAGTAGCCTTTGAATTATTCAAGCCCAAAATATTAATAAGATTAAAGATTTGTTCTGACTTTTAGCCCTAATAGTACGGGAGGCGACGATGCTAAATGGGGATTTACTCGAGCGTCAATGAGACCTATTGGGTTGCATTTGGTAGATGATAAGAAGAAAAAAATTGTATGAGACCGATGTGTTTCATCAGTGGGGGAAGCGACCATAGATAATTAAAAACTTATTTTAAAAATACTGTTGTATGGACGTACTTAAGCGCGTCAGTTAGTGCTAGATTCTATGAATCAGATTCAATAAATTGAAAATCAGCTTAACATACTTACATATTTTAAGATAATTTAGGAAATATGATTGATAATATACGTTTTTAATACTGATTGTTTACACGATTGAGGTGGATGTACGTAAAAGTTAAAAAAATAAAAATCGCGATCGATAAAAAAATCATTTTTTATCAAAAAAAAGAACAAAAAAACTGGCATTTCTAAAGGTGTTAGAGCGTCAGATTTAGATGTATATGGTTCATCTCTATGTTCTAATTCTACCATATCTTAATCTGACAATTATCTGAAGTGATTCGCCTAATCTGACAAAAACAAATTTTGTTCCCTTATAATTCACGTTTGAACATAGATATATTTTTTATATTTGGTGGAGGTACTTGTCTGGGTACTAGCTATCTCCAGTATCTTAATCTGACGCGCTCGAGTAAATCCCGAAATCCCCTCTTCGGCTCCCCTACTATAAACATCATATTCAGAATACTTTCTCTGTCAACCACCTAACCTGTTTTATTGGCATGTTTTTATCGTGCAATTCATTCAAACCCAAAGCACCTGAATTAGCCGTTCTTAAGTTTAACAACGAAAAGGCATAGATTTTATATAAAGGTAGAATAAGAATATAAGATATCTAGTCTTCGAAACACAAGCTTCCAGCTATAATAGATAGAATACTGTTTGGACTGTCTAGCAATTCTTAACCTTATATTTAACTTGTCAACAGATAAAAACCCTGACAGGCAGCAGCCACGAGCAGCTAATAGCCGCCACAGAGGAGCACCGCGGTGCCCTGCGCGCCGCCGCGGACTCGAACCTGCGCTCGCTGAGCGGCTGCGTGCTGCGCGTGGTGCAGCGCGCGGCGCACGCCGTGGAGGCGGCGCGCGCGGCCGGCCTGGCGGATAGGGTGGCTGCGCATCTGCAGGAGTGGGTGGGTTAATACACGACTGGATGTGAAAAAGCCTTGGATGAGTGGGACCACACTTGACTTTAATTTAGAAGGTGGTGGCTTAATAGCCTTTAGATTTTTTTTTATGAAAAAATATGTGCGCTTTGGAAATACAGGCTGAATATCGTGAGGAAACCGGTTGGTGAAAAGTTAATCATACATTCACCATCCCATACTGGCCCAGCGTGGTAAATAAAGGTCTCAGATTCTCTGGTCAAGAGAGAGAATCTTCTGTGTCCCAGCAGTAGAAAAGTAAATGGTCCTTCTGAATAAATTCGAGTGTACTACCACTTAGCCAATACGACTCAATGAATCATTGATTATTGATTGATGTGTCTTGTGTGGTGAATAAATAAATGAATCAATACCTAGTTAAATAGCATAATTTGTTCGTTAGAACGGTGGCTGCGCCGGCCGGGTGTCGAACCTGCGCACGTCGCACGCGGCGCTGTCGTCGTCCGCACGTGCGTCTACGCGCGCGCGCGCCGCCGCGCTCGCCGCGCAGAGAGAGGCCGCGCGACAGAGGAAGGAAGAGAACGATATGTTGTTACAGACATTAAACGAGGTAATTAACCCCTTATATCTAGCCGACCGCCAACAGCTTCGCTTGCTTTTTTTTCATATAATATAGCCTATAACCTTCCTCGATAAATGGACTATCCAACACTGAAAGAATTTTTTAAATCGGACCAGCTTTTCCTGAGATTAGCGCGTTCAAACAAAGAAACAAACGCTTCAGCTTTATAATATTAGCATAGATCTGTCAAGTTTATTTATATAATAAATTTTAAATACTGTCGTGGCATGACAAATTCATATTGAGATAAACGGGCAATACACACGTTGACATTTGATCAACCGTTTCGTCCCAGAACGTGGGACTTTCTTCAGGATCAAGGACACTGCAAGGACACGAATCACGACCGCTCGCAAATATTAGAAATCGAGAAAAATTACATGCTTACTTAAAAAGTTCCTAATACAAAAGTCATTAAAATATTTTATAAGATACTTGTGTATACAAGGTGTCCCTTGCGTGAGTTTTGGCCGCAGCGAACAAAATACAATGCCGACGAAAGTTTTATAAAAATAAATAAAAATAATTTATTTCGGCCCTATACAAAGTTACATGATAATATAAAACACTTAAAAATAACTCGGCTAATAAAAGCAACGTTATAATGAAGAACCTTCTGACCTGTCCAAAACAAAAAACTTAACCATAAATTCTCACATAAACAACTCTCTCCACAGAAAATAGAAGGTGATGAATCAGAGCTCACGCAGCGTATACACACAGAAGTGGAGTCGATTGAAGCCGAGAGGCGGCAGTTGGTGGAGCGACTGCAGCGGTGGGCGGAGGCCGAGCAAACCCGCGTGCAGGAGTATGTGCGGGCCGAGACTGAGGCTCTGGAGACCAGGTAGGAAGGAGGAATAAATATAATAAAATATGTTGGATAATTCACACAGAAACATCTAGCCCCATCTAGTAGGTAAGCTCGAAGCTTGTGTTATGTGTGCTACATACATTTTCATTGGAGAGGAAATCTTATGTTAACCCTCTATAAGCACTACTTCGCGCTGCGCTGTCGGCCTGCATTCATATTGAGATAAACGGGCAACACACGAACCTCATTTACGTTGGCTTTTGATCAACCGTTTCGTCCTAAAACGTGGAACTTCTTCAGGACCAAACACTGATTTTGATCCCCAGCCGACGTAAATAAGGTTCGTGTATTGCCCGCTTATCTCAATATGAATTCACTTGCTATAGTTATCAAAATTGTATTTATTGAATTGTCCAAGTGATCGTTAAGCGGTTTACACACCAAAGCCGGCGGCCCGGCGGCTTAGTGCCGGCGGGTTAACCCGGCAGCTTCAGAATGTCCAAGCCGAACGACTTTGCCGGCGGCACGACAGCCGCGGCATGTGGTGTTCTAGTAATACGTCACTACTCTATGAAAGCCGGCGGGCAACTGACTGAGGGATGCCGCCGGCATCGGCATGCAGCCCCGCCGGCTTGCCCGCGCGAGCGCAAGCCGGCGGCATGATTGTACAAAATAAGGCCGGAGGGTTGGGCCGCCGGGCTGTGCCGCCGGGTCAGCGGCTTTGGTGTGTAGAGCGCTTTAGGATTTTATGGAAGTAAAGGACATAAATCTTTAAATTTAATTTCAGGATATCGGAGAAGCTACATAACTTAGAGCAGTCTCGCGTGGCTGCTGCGGCGCGCGTGTCGGCTGCGACGACGCTGGCGGCGCGGCTGCGGGCGGCCGGCGAGGAGGCCCTGCGCGCCGCCGACCGCGAGCTGGAGGCCGCGGAGCGCGCGCTGCAGGCCGACTGCGACGCACTGGGGGCCACGCACGAGGAATTACAACTACGTATGTGGCCTTCTTGACATTACACAGGTTGTGGTCATCATTTAGTTGTTGGTGGCCAGTTTAACCGGATCATACAAACGTTTCTGTAAATCGAACCAAGAACCTTTTGCATCGCAAGTAGACCCGCCGCGCCACAATGGTCGTCAACCCACGCTAGAGAAGAGTGTAACTATTATAAGGCCATTACACGACACGAACCAATCAATCAATTAACACTGTATTACTTACAAAATAAAAACAGAGTTACAAAAACATCTAAAAGTGAAAAGTACAAGGGGCGGCCTTATCGCAAAGAGCAATCTCTTCCAGGCAACCGTAGTGAAGATAATGAATACAAAATAGCATAAAATATTTAAAAGGTAGTACATAACTAACCAAATGGTTAATAATTAAAGTTTCCTAGAAATCGATATTTTATTGTATTTAAACTTGGCCCTCTATCGGACACATCATAACTATTGATATATAACAGATTAATAACTCCATTGTTAGACATTAATATAAAAGTTTGCTATTCCTCAGAAACCAGCGCAATGTCCACACAAATAGATGAGCTCAGCACACAGTTCTTAGCGGCCGCGAATCAGCTCCAAGCAGAGCTGATCAGTGCAGTAGAACAGGCACATCTGAAGACAGAGGTATGTTAGCAAGTTTAGTTAAGTATAATTAAATAAATAATTTACCAGATTATCTAGTTTTGCTAGTCGCGTGGTAAGCTCAAACGTGTGCGTACCATATATCGGGTATACCTAATACGATAACTTTATACATAGAAAATAACCAGAATATCCGAAAAATATATTTACACAAAATTGTCCTGAAGCGGGAATCTGATCTGACCCGTAACTTTCTGGATGCCTTCAGCCGCGTTTATATTTATCTGACGTGTTGTGTTGTGATGCATCAGAACTGTATCTGTTTCATACATTTGATATGGTAGCGTTCATATTTATTCAGCGCGGTGTGTTGTGACGGATTCTGACGTATTTAAGAAATGTATGAAACCGTCACAACACAACACGTTAGATAAATATAAACGCGGCTTTGTTTTTAAGTGTTTATAAATTGTGATATATTTGCAGGACGAGTGTAAATCATTGGTGAATGAGATACAGTGTTCCGGCGAGCAGCTCTGCGCGCGCTCCGGGGCGGCGCTCGACGGCGTGATCGGCGCCAACAGAACCGTCTTGGACGACGTTGTGAATAAAATAGAGGTAATACTAACTATAAATTGGACCTTTTAACCGAAACTTTTTCTTTTTATAAAGATTCAAAATAGTATAGCTTTTAAACTGTCATGGTTTTTAATAATATTTAAACATGTTACATACCATGATTTAAATGTTTTTGAGTTATCCAATATTTTGCTACCTTTCGCGATATTTCGGTACTGTTAGAAGCGTCATCATTACGCCTCTCCATGAGACTTCACTCGGAAGTATTTAAACCACCCGCTTCATACAAAAATACTAAAATGTTTATTTCGTTTACCATAGTACATAAATGTTTCATGGTCTAAATATCATTATAGTACTTATGTTGTTGTCGAGTTTTTTTTAACATGTCCATGTAAATTGATGTTTCTATAGAACTAGTAAGTTGGATTGGGAGTTAATTATTATTATTAAATTCTTGGATAAATCATTATTCGTTTTCAATAAATAAATCAATATAAAGCATGTAGATAGTCTCATATAATAACAAGTCAAATACCCTCCCTAACAATCCATAATTATTCCAGACCACGAACAGCAGCACAACGCACACCCTCCAGCAAGTCTCCTCCTCACTAGCCTCTATCTCCTCCGTCTCCTCCGCGCTGATCTCTTCCGCCTCCGACTCCGTGGAGCAGGTCTCCTCCCAGGTCTCCCTGTTCGAGGAGAGCGTGAGGAACAGTGTGCGCAGTCTGGAGGAAGCTGAGGGGCGTTGTTTATCTCAGGAATATCAAGTGTATTCACCGAGTGGTAAGCATTTGCACACACACGGACTTCTCTCTTCGACGAGAGATTAAGGTTGTGAGTCACCACTCTGGCCAAGTGCGGGATACTGATTGTCATGATGTCCATATAACTCTTTGCAAGTTTCATAACATTATACATATTTTTTACTCTTTATTACTCTTAAATAATATAAAGTAAGTATAACGTGCGCAATTAGAAATGAGTTCTGTAAATGGCGTCCGCTCGCATGCGTTCTCGCTCACTCTCTATCGCTGTCTATACTTTTATCCTTGTTTTGCCAATCGTACCATACCTACCCGCCGCCATTTACAGAATTCATTTTCAATTGCGCACGTTATACTTAATTTGTATAAGATAACCTTAACCGATTTTAGAAATTATACCTAATAGACCAAGAGCCTGTGATGGCCAGACCTTCCTTTAATTCACAAGCGTGAAAATTCTTTCATGTGTATGTCTAACATAGGTAAGAATAACCCCCAAACATGAAACCTGGATCGCGGTTCCTTTGGGAGATAACAACCTTTTACCTGTTATCTCCCAAAGGAACCACGATCCAGGTTTCATGTTTGGGGGTTATTCTTACCTATGTTAGACATACACATGAAAGAATTTTCACGCTTGTGAATTAAAGGAAGGTCTGGCCATCACGGGCTCTTAGGTTATAACATAGGGTTTATATTTAAAACAAAACAAATAAGCATACAAACTCTATGGCTAATAGTGTAAGGGACGTGTTGGAAAAACTAGCACTTTCTCAGCATGTGTTTTAAAAGAGAGTGTCACACCAAAAAATAATATTTTGTTGAGTAATTGAGTGAAATAAACATTTTGTATTTAGCTTCCTATTTAATTATGTGTTCTCAGGCAACACTCCAGCCCGCACGGAGTACCGGCTCCCGCGCGCGCTAGTCGCCACGTCCCCGCACGAGCGCATACTGGAGCGCTTCAGAGCGATGCGGCAAAACTCTTTTGAAAACGTAAGTACTATTATTAAGTACTAGTTGGTTTATAATGCTCGGTTCACATTATTCCAGTCCAGTGATCCAGTGGGCTTATCCAGTCTAGTGCTAGACTGGAGCATGTCGTTTACAATTAAATTATCACAGACTTAAATGTATCTGTATCGGTACTACATTGATTACACACTTTTTTAAATCTTGTACTAGCCGACCGGCGACAGCTTCGCTTGCGATTTTTACTACATACTATATCTTTTAAATCACTGGAATGGGCTACATTGCAGTAGCAATCCAATCAAGTGCTCGAATGCTACTGGAATAATGTGAACCGGACCGGCTATTATGTTTCTTGTGAATTTTTGCTGGACAGTACACACATCCACATATACCGCCCTCGTAAAAGATGTTGCTGTTTGTATTGTTCAGCAATATTTTTTATTTATTTTTAAGTATACTTACATAATATTATGAGATGAGATTAAAAATGTTCTTTTTATTCAGCCTTTCCCAGGTCCATCCTTTAACGATGTGATGTATGACACGTTTGACATGAAGGTGATACGTTAGTAAATGTGACTTTGTGTACATAAATGTAATTTTATCATTATTATAATCATTATTAAAAGTCGTATGTAATTAGTAAATAGATAGATACAATAACTTACACTACTTACTTACACTTTTAAACCCAACTGTAGAATAATATATTATGTTAGGTACTAATATAGTTTTTAATATCATATCATCATAGGAACTCGATTATACATCTAGCACCAGTACGTAACACAAGCTTAAAGCCTACCACATGACTAATAAATGTTATTGTGTGAATTTTCCAACACTATTATAATTAATTTTGTTATTCCAGGAGTGCATAGTGGTGGAATCAGACAACGAATCAGTATCGGAGTCCCTCGGCAGCTCCTCGTCCGTCTGTGAGGAGGTGGGAGTGTTCGCGGAGCCCCCTCCGCGCACGCCGCTCCCCGCGCCCATAGTCAAGTGCACCTCCGAGACTGACATCTACGCGTACAAGAGAGTGAGTATTGTGCACCTCAATGCGAGGAGGTTTGAATGTTATAAGCCGCGCACTTAAAGAATTGATTTATAAATGGCGTCCACTCGCATGCGTTCTCGCTCACTCTCTATCGCTGTCTATACTTTTATCCTTGTTTTGCCAATCGTACCATACGTACCCGCCGCCATTTTCAAATCAATTTTCTATCTGCGCGGGTTATATATACTTGTATATACTATGTATACTAGGGGTCCCTGCAGCTCCATCTGCCAGGCTGATTAGTAAATCTATACCCATCCATCGCCATCCAATTACATAAAAACATCTAGGAAGATATTAGTGACATACACATGTAAAGTAGAAATTATAATAAAATTTTTTATTTAGCATAAAATCAAACAACTATTCACATTCAGATATTTCTGCATAAAAACTCTACAAACGGGACAAATTGACGCGCAACCCATCCTTTATTTTGAACTATCTTGTTTGGATCATTCTATAGACTTATAGACTGTGTTAAGTTACTGGGTCAATTCAATGCTACAACCCTTATTCAAGTACATAATGTTTTATAATTTGTTACAGACTAAAGACGATGGCAAAGAGAATGCCAACCGCTCCATGAATTACAAGAAACCTTCCAAATTGCCCGCGCCCTCCTCGCTCAAGAAACCGTTTCTTGACCGAAATGTTAATGACAATGGACAATAACAATTGAAATGGCTTAACAAATATTGTCTCGCTTTTAACATTTATTTATTTATCTAAATTAAACTAGGATTTGAACCAAACTATTATCGAATTGAATATCCTGGACTGTTGCCTATGGGCATGACTGTGTAACCTATAATTTTCAGTTTAATATATTTCTGCTTATTTGATAGGACATAAAAATCATATAGGTTTCACTTAGAAACTATTCAATGTATAATAGATATGCTCTAGCTAGTGCATATAGGATAATCTAGGTAGGCTGAAGATATAAACAAATACTGTCTATATCTATGAAATAATAATTCGTTTAATCTTTATACATATACATAAAATGTTAGTGGACATTGACAGCGATATTTTAGCTTGATCGAACATATATTTATGCATTAGAGGGTTGTTCTTTGTATTTGACTATCAACTCTATGCCATGTCATGACTCTTGAATCAAAGTAATTATTATTAAAAAATGATTAAATAATAATATAGAAAATTACTTTCAAATACTGCCTGTTAATTATAAATACTATTTTATGATTAAAAATAACTATAATTATATAATATTTTATTCTGTGAGGAAGCTTGTTTGATAATTGTTAAGACTTTTGGTGCAAAGTGATTTTGTTGCTATTTTAAATGTATTATTAATATAGAGAACATATTCACTAAAATTGTTTTCAAATGCAATTATTGATTAATTGTATTATATTATAAATTAACTTTTATTATACTATTAAAATAATTTCTATATTTTAAGTAGTTAATAACGATGTTTATTATTTTTTCCTTTTATAACAGAAATCACTTTCTTAGAACCTATCTGAATCTATAATTAACCTAACTATAAAACATAAGAATATACCCAAAAAGTCAGCCTTCTTAATCCCGCGCCATAATTATTACTAACTAGCCGCCCGCCCTCGCTTCGCCTCTGTTACCAAATTATACTTATGAACTTTTCTCTTGAATCACTCTATATACGTATATGTTTTGTTTTTAATGTTGCATTCGTCGTTAAGCTAAATTCAAGAGGGTAGGTAAGTTAATAATATTAATAGTTTATAATGTCCCTTCCTCAGTTAAAAAAATATTTCCATTTATAGAGCGCGGTGTTTTTGCTGGGTGACATTCTGACTGAATATAACCCTCCGATACAATAGTTCAACTAGTTGTACAAATAATACACCACTGTATCATTATCATTAGTCCAACTAATGTAAATAATTTGAACAATAGTCGTTATTTATAATCTACTTCACAAAAAATTGACAGAATTATTCTTCAAAAACAAACTTTATTAAAATGATAACATATTTCTATTAAGAAATTTAAACGTTTATTTAAGCATTTAAGTATATTGTACTGTGTGTGTTACTAATAAAAATATTTTTTAATTAGAAAACTATTTTATTATTTTAAATCTTACCCCCATTTTAGTCAAAAGCTCATTCACTTTTTTTCGATTGCTATCATTCGACTCCATTTATCAAGAACTGGGGGCCAACCACCATCTTTTAAAAACTATCATGTTTCCGAACATTCTTAGAGTAAGCCTACAATAATATTACTTTATATGGCTTATGGGGAGTATGGGGCGCCACCTAACATCTCACGGTGCCCAAGCCAACCTCACCTGCCCGCGGTGCTCCCTGCCGATCAGCTGACGAGGCAATGGCAAACCACCCGCCAACACGCACTGGGCCAGCGTGGCGGGATATGGCCCAATACCCCAATATGACAAGTACACCACACATCTGTCCCCAAGTGCCCGGCGACACTGGGGGTGAGGCAAATGGCAGCAGGCCAAGACCTCCCAGGGTCAGGGGCAATAATCTCCGGGCGAGGGTCCAAGACTGCCAAACGACCAACGCTCTAAACTCGGAACATGGAAGATTGCCCTCACGACGACCACTGGCCCTGGCAACACACAACATCCGCACGTTGAGGACAGACGAAAAGATCGTTGAGCTGGAAGAAGAGTTGAGCAGGTTACGTTGGGATATTTTGGGGTTATCAGAAGTCCGTAGAGAGGGAGAGGACACGATGACCCTGAAGTCGGGTAACTTGCTCTTCTACCGGGAGGGCGACCAACAGTCCCAAGGTGGTGTCGGGTTTCTCGTCCACAAGTCCCTTGTTAACAACATTATTACCATCGACAGTGTGTCGAGCAGGGTTGCTTACCTAACACTCAGAGTATCTGAAAGGTACTCGCTTAAGGTCGTTCAGGTATATGCGCCGACCTCGGCACGCCCAGATGATGAAGTTGAGTGTATGTATGAGGACATTAGTAGAGCCATACATACCAACAAAACTCACTTCAATGTTGTTATGGGGGACTTTAATGCGAAGCTAGGCAAGAAAAGCGGTGATGAGTTGAAGGTGGGGAACTTTGGTTATGGGCAACGGAACCCCAGGGGCCAGAGGCTGGCCGATTTCCTGGAGAAAGAGGGACTTTTTATGATGAACTCTTTCTTCCAGAAGCCGCCTCACAGGAAATGGACCTGGATGAGCCCCGATGGTTCCACGAGAAACGAGATCGACTTCATCCTGACCGACAAGAAACGGATATTCAATGATGTCTCTGTGATCCATAGGGTGAAAACCGGCAGTGATCACCTTATTGTAAGAGGCACATTGAATATGAGCGTTAAACTTGAGCGGTCCCGTTTGATGAAGTCCACGCTCCGACCTACTCGTGCCCAGATCGAATACCCCGAGAGCTTTCAACTCGAGCTCTCAAACCGCTTTGACTGTCTAGCTCTCGAAGAACACGCATCAGTGGACGAGATAAACAACAGGTTCGTAGAGACTGTCTATACGGTGGGGTCTAAGTTCTTTAAGACCCGCCGTACTAGTAGAACTCAGAGACTCTCTGAAGACACCCTCGACCTTATGGCTGAACGACGCTCGCTAAGACTGCAGTCTCCCGATGACGCTGAGTCCCACAGGCAGCTCAATAGACGTATTTATAAATCCTTGCGACGCGATATCCGTGTCTTTAATACTGCTCGTATTAAGGACACGATAGAGCGGAATAAAGGCACCAAAGTGTTCGCAAGAGATGTCTATTGGGCAAAGCCAGATGACAAAGCTGAAGAGGGATGATGGCAGTGTAGCGTCGACAAAAGCGGAAGTGTTGAGGGAAGTCGAAAAGTTCTACGGGCAGCTCTACGATTCGGTCACTCAGCCTGTTACCAGTGCGGCTACAGACCCAAGAGCCAAACTGACCCGGCACTACACCGAAGATATCCCGGACATCAGCCTGTACGAGATTAGGATGGCCCTGAAGCAGCTTAAGAACAACAAGGCGCCAGGTGAGGATGGAATTACGTCAGAGCTTCTGAAAGCGGGTGGATCACCGGTACTTAAAGTCCTTCAGAAGCTCTTTAATTCCACCTTGCTTGGAGGCACCACGCCTGAAGCATGGAACAAGAGCGTGGTGGTCTTGTTCTTCAAGAAAGGTGATAAAGCCTTATTGAAGAACTACAGACCTATCTCGCTCTTGAGCCATGTTTATAAGCTGTTTTCTAGGGTCATTTCTAACCGACTCGAACGCAGGTTTGATGACTTTCAGCCTCCCGAACAAGCCGGTTTCCGAAAAGGCTACAGTACCGTAGACCACATACATACGCTGCGGCAGGTTATACAGAAGACCGAAGAGTATAACTTGCCGCTCTGTTTAGCGTTTGTGGACTACGAGAAAGCCTTTGATTCGATCGAAACATGGGCAGTGCTTGAGTCACTCCAGCGGGGCCGTATTGACTATCGGTATATCGAAGTGTTGAAGTGTTTGTATAGAAACGCCACCATGTCCGTCCGAGTACAAGAACAGAGTTCGGAGGCTATTCCCTTAAAAAGGGGCGTAAGACAGGGAGACGTTTTGTCTCCGAAACTGTTTACTGCCTTTTTGGAAGACGCCATCAAACTTCTGGATTGGAAAGGATTGGGCATCAATATCAACGGCGAATACATCACTCACCTTCGATTCGCAGACGATATCGTAGTCATGGCAAACTCGATGGAAGAACTCGGCACAATGCTCGAAGGCCTCAATCGAGTCTCCCAACGGGTTGGTCTCAAAATGAACATGGATAAGACGAAAGTCATGTCCAATGTTCATGTAGAGCCTTCCCCTGTTATGGTTGAGAACTCGGCTCTTGAAGTTGTTGACGCGTATGTATACCTAGGACAGACAATCCAATTAGGTAGGTCCAACTTTGAGAAGGAGGTCACTCGTCGAATCCAGCTCGGATGGGCAGCGTTCGGGAAACTTCGCAGCGTCTTTTCGTCCAAAATACCTCAGTGCCTCAAGACAAAAGTCTTCAATCAGTGTGTGTTGCCAGTGATGACATACGGATCCGAAACGTGGTGCTTCACTATCGGCCTCATCAACAGACTCAGAGTCGCTCAAAGGGCTATGGAGAGGGCTATGCTCGGGGTTTCCCTACGGGATCGAATCAGAAACGAGGAGATCCGTAGGAGAACGCGGGTCACCGACATAGCCCAACGGATTAGCTCTTTGAAGTGGCAATGGGCAGGCCATATAGCGAGGAGAACAGATGGCCGATGGGGCCGAAAAGTCCTCGAGTGGAGACCACGGATCGGGAAACGCAGCGTTGGGCGTCCACCGACAAGGTGGACTGATGACTTGGTGAAGACGGTCAGCTCGCGGTGGATGCAGGCTGCGAGCGACCGTAATGACTGGAAGTCATATAGGGAGGCCTATGTCCAGCAGTGGACGTCCAATGGCTGATGATGATATGGTTTATAAGAGGTTATGGTACGAAATCACAAAATAAGATTAGAATAATACTGCTCTAAGAGATCATGGTAGGCCCCCTGAACGGAAATAAATATTTTAAAGGTCTGTGAAAAACAACAAAACCTAAATTCTTAAAATGTATGCAGGTCATTCTTTAGTATAGAAATTTGTGGGAACTTTTCAAAGGAAATTTCCCGATTTCCACATTATATATATGGCACGGTGTGGTGAGATTTGGCATTGAATGTGAATTACAAAAGCCGGCAATAAGAGCAATAAGTCACTCGCGACTGGTAACCGCGCCCTCAATCCATACATTATCGGCCACCCTGCACAATGCGAGTCTTAGCAAAACAAAACGCATAACGGACCGCGCCTTATATGGCACGTTATAAAATCATTATTTTAAATCGACTTACAAAGTGCGCGTATCGTAAAGCAACCCGCTTGAGATATTGCTTGGGAAGGATTTACCAAAGAGTAGGTGGGATGAGATGATTTTGTCTATGGTTTTAGCTTTAATTACATTATTTTTCATGTAAGAAATCCGATTGAAAACAACTTTGATTAGGTACCTACTTACCTTACATACCACATAAATAGTGCTAGCTGTTTCGTAGTTACGATAGTTAGGTAGGTACCTATACCTATAGAATAACTTTTGAAAAATATTAGGTAGGTAGGTATATTAAAATATGGTCCTAATTAAATTTAGTTTGTGTTAGGGATCAGGTATATTCGGGGTTCGTGTCGTCAATAAAATCAAAACTAGGTATGCAGATAGGCACAGGAAATTAAGGACCATATAGACTAGTGATTCGTAAATTAAATGAGGTATAGTAAAACCATTTCTAAAATGAACGCCCCTCCACCGAATTCTGTTTTTTTTTTTTCTGTGTATTCTGTTTTTCTGTATTTCCTCTCACACGTTGAAATCATCACGGTTTTGTGGAGGGGAGTTCATTTTTAGAATGGTTTTACTATACCTGCTTACCTACTTACGTTAATATGCTAAAATCTGGAAGCAAGTAAGATAAATATTACGATTCTTAGACCTCATAATGAAAAACTGAAAATTAATGTTAATTGTTAGTAAAATAACAGTTTTTTCTACAACTCGACACTATTTAGGTGGGCACGATAAACCTCATTTCTAAAATAGAGTGAAGGTGCGTCCTCACTGACACTAGCATAAGTAGGTTCTGAAACCTGTCCTCTCTGCTATGCTAACTGTTCTATGGCCCACCGTTATACCGTGGGTGTGTAGATGAGGAAAATTGGTAGAAAAAAAGTATATGATTAGTTCATGTTAATAAATAAATAAATTTATTAGATACCTAATGTATGGAGCTGCGGATTTTGGTCGAGATTCAACTTTTTTTTGTATTCTTTTCATCAACAACTTTTCATCTTTACATTAAAGACATTCGTTTCTTTCTTCAGCCTTACTTTATAGTTCGTAGGTACTTATTGACTAGTTTAGATGACCTTCTTGCTGTAGGTACCAACTAACTTTACTACAGCGACAGCCTATGTTAATTGCTCCCGTCCCGTTTATCAACTTAATACGGTAGAATAGTATTCTAAAGACAGGGCACCACTATCATCTGTAAAATTCCCTGAATGATTCTCTATAACCTGTTCGAAGTTTGAATGTGTTCCATCTACGCAATACTCTCAACTCTCTGGTTGCCAAGCAATGTTTGTTTTGACAGGTGATGTCATTGCCACCAGGGGGCGGGTTGAATCTCCCGCCGAGCGCGTTCGCATGATATATAGGACATGGGAATGAGGACGTTTGAAAACAGAACCTGATTCCGTTTATGGCTAACGGTTGTAAAATAAATTAAAGCGTTTTAATTTTAGATGATTTATGCTGTTTTATATAGTGGTAGTTTAATAGTTGTGGTAGATTTGATACATTGGTGGTTAGTGCGCACAACACAGACCATAAGCGAATGATTTGATTGATATGATTAAGTCCGATTAGGTACCTATCAATGGTAATCGAAGACAAGAAGACTCGACACATTGGTCGGCTTTTAAGGTATGTAGTTATGGTTACAGCTGTAGGGTATTTAAAATTATAAGTACCTACCGTAAAATTGGTATATGGTCGCGCTGCACATAATATGTACGGTCACTAGTAAAAGCCGACATTATATTTATAATTCAAATTTTATTACTCAAACTATCATATTCGGACCAACTCTAATTGACCACTAATCAACCCAGACAAATGAGGTCAAATGGTCAATGCGGTCAAACCTAATTTCACCGCCAGCGACACACCCAGTCAATCTAAGAATGATTTCTATTTGAAATCGCTAATAGCTCATGAGCTCATTAGGATGTCGTAATTGAAGATACGATTCTCAATAAAATCACAGTATCCGTTAGTGTTAAGAGCAGTGAGTGTTGAGGACAGACGAGACAGTCCTAAAAGACTGCATTGGAAGTCCAATGCTGCATAGGCCTCCCAGTTATCTCCAGTTATTTAGGTCGAAGCAGCATGCATCCACCAAAAACTGAAAAATTACCTACGATACAATATTTAAAAAAAATCGTATTTTGTCTACATAGGTACTACTCCTACTAGGTATCAGTATAGTATCAGGTAAAATCAACTGTCGTGCCTCACGGAGCCCACAGCTACGAAGCAACTTCCATATCCAACGAACACGTCCTTTCTACATATACTTATCAACTGTAAACGATAGCACGCATCCGATCGCCTTTCTTCTTTCACCAGTGCACTCGCCGCGACAGACCGCGCGGACGCGCCATGCCCCTCCCGCCTTTTCCGACAGTTTGACAGTGACAGTGTGTGCACAATGACAGTGGCAAAAGCGGGATTACTATTCATCCTGGTGGTAGTTTCACCGGGATGTTGCCAGGATGATTTCGCGAGTTCGCTGTTTTCGAGTGAGTAAAATGGGGAGGCTTTTCCGGTCAATGTGTAAACTGTAAAGTAAAGGGGTTATTAGGTGACCGTCCGGTATGGACATAGGTATGTTAAAAATCCGTTATATGACTTTAGGAATTGGCGGCCTTGCCAAGTCGGTTGCTAGGTATTTTTACGATCTTGAATCTGCTTAGTATTGGTCTATTGAACACTATCGGTAGAATAGATAGTTAGGTAATTATTGGATTACCTACACTGGGCTGGTTGATACGAGTAGGTACTGTACTGTACAGAATCTGCCTTTTAAAGATTTCATCTGAAAGTGTCTCAAACATTCAACAAATACTTTATCGGTATCCATTTAGTCAGTTTTTTATGTAGGTATGACTGTAAATAGGAATATAGATAGAGAAATATGATGCTTAGGTACCCGTTAGTAGAATACCTAATTCTACTAACGTTTCCAATTTAGGTAGGTACCTACCGTTTGTAAGTTCGTTACCAAAATACCACATACCTACCTACTAATTAAAGTAAACACATAACTAAACATAAAACGCAGTAATATAAAAACCTGACTTTACTATGTAATAATTCTGCAAGTTAAAGAAAACACAAGTTGGTTTTTCCGGAGAATAACGTTCCTCTGGTTCAATGGCCGACAAGTCGGTTAAATTTAGCATTTTCAATAGTGATCGCTATGTGCCTTCGTAGTTATCACATAGCAGTAAAGTTCACACGCTAGCTTGTCACAGAAGTGATTTGGCGCGATTCACTTAGGCGAGGAATTAATATGAATTATATTAATTAGTTATTAGTCTAAATATGAAAACTCTTTCATAAGAACTGTTTTATACTTTTATTTCCATTATACTACTCCTACTTATATATTACTATAATTATACTACTACTTTTGATTCTTAAACACACGCGATAACAATAATAAACATAGTAGAATCTCCAAGAACTTTGTATGATTTAAAATAATGTTATTATTACTACGTCCCCCATTATTTTATGATAAATTTATTGTAGTTCTATCAAACTGATTTACTGACGATCCAATTCCGACAACACTGAAGACTTTTTATTTTGCCTTACAAAAGATTTCAACGCGCTCCCACTGGTTTTGTGCATAAGTATTTTTCTCTTACATTACAGTATCTTTTATAGATTGTGAGCATTACAATATTTTCTTCTTACGATATTTGCCCTTTGATTTTGTAAATTTATACTCATTAATATAAATGTTAATAAATTAAAGGAATATAACGTGGTTCTTCACTAAAAACCTTACGAATATTCTCAGAGTCGCTCATAGAACTATGGATAGGACCTAGCTATGCTCTAGGTTTCTTTACAGTGGTAGTGTGCAGGACATAAAGCGAATCAGATAGTCAACGAGGCTAAAGTTATCGTAGGGAAACTACTGATGCCAAACGCAGCGTCAGACGTCAATCAAGGATGTGGCCTAATGATTTACTTCACGAATTCACAATGTATGACAGTTGCTTCGGACCAAAATAACTGAAAATTTATAGGTAAAGCCAATGTCCAGAGGACTTCAAACGTAACAATGGTGACAAATTAGATAGGCTTTCCTCTCTAACAAAACGTAATTTTGAAAGCCAAGGCCTAGTTAAGGTCCTAGCTGTAAGAGTCAGACGAAGTGAAACTGAAACAGGCGTCTGTCATGAATAAGGCAGCGCTGCGCCCGCTCCGGTGAAAGTGCGGTGTCGCAGCGTCACACGCCATCCGTCACACGTCGCCCATTGGTCACATTCGACATGTTAGACCACTTCTTGGCGAATTATGCTACCTTGGTACATATATTAGCTAAATATATAGTTAAATATGTAGTGTGCCTAGGTTATTTTATTATTTTGGTTGTATTAATGCGTCTAAGATGTACCTATGGTCTGAAATAAATGATTTTTATTTATTTGTTTACTTATATACCTATTTTAACTTAGTTTTTTAGACCACTTCTTGGCGAATTATGCTACCTTGGTACTTACCTATTTTAACTTATGGGTAGTTTTGTTCATGCAATGGTTTTGATCGTGTGTAGCAGCCGTTTTGGTTAAGTGAGTTAACTCGACTTTCATTCCGAAGGTCGTGGGCGCAAACTCAGCATCGCACCTCTAGAGTCTTCATGAATTTATGTGCGCTTTTAAATCACTAACCCTTAAAGAGAAACATTGTGAGGATTCCGGCATGAGAACTTTGAACAATGTTATTCACGCATCCGCGCGCTACGCTGCGTGCTGCGTTGCTGTATGTTATTGAATTTGTCTCACTCGTTTACGATATACCGATCGAGCAGCCCTTAACCATAAATTAAAAAGATGTAAATACATACTTATGCTCTTACATCTTTTTAATTAACGTTACTTGCAAATATCTGCGTTTAACTAGAAAACACGCATGTGATGCAGTTGTTAATCGCCTATTATTTGTTTATATTCGTATCTATTATAGGTACTATTGTTTATTTTACCTAGGAGGCGCTATTAAAAATCTATATACACGTACAAAATTAAACGTTTTAACATCGTTATACGATTCGTATAACACTTCACAAAGGCTCTTATGACATTCATATTTTTCATTCACAATTTCCTCAAATTAACGACTTATGCATACACGTAAAAATAAATATTTCGCAATACTTGTAACACAAAAGTGACAAAAGCAATTTCCGGAGAAAACCACTGCATCATAGCAATACTGACTCATTAAATAAACAAGAGAATTTCACTTTTGCTCATGGGCAGTTAAGATGCAAATTCAGAATATGTGATTCATTTGAATAATGTATATTTTTTGACCAATTTTTATTTTTTTCTAGCTGTTGCTATGTACTCAGATCTTATTTGCATTATTCCGATTGTCTGTATAAACTAAAATTATATAAAATATCTACTTAATTGAAAGTTCATTCGAGCTTAATTTCGAAGAATCCTCAATTGCACTCGTAACACAAGCCTAGAGCTTATCACGGGGCTAGATGTTGCTGTGAATTGTCCAGCAATATTTATTTTATTTTTAACTAGCTTCCGCCAGCGGCTTCACCCGCGTGGAAATAAAAAGTAGCCTATGTTCTTTCTCAGGGTCTAAAGATTGTCTGTACCAAATTTCATCAAAATCGGTTGAGAGGTTTAGGCGGGAAAGCGTAACAGACAGACAGACAGACAGAGTTACTTTCGCATTTTTAATATTAGTAAGGAATAGTAAGGATTTTCGTTCCTAAACCTCCTCCTGTTTTTTAAGTCTGTTAAAATTGAGTATGTGATGTTTATAAACATGGCAGAAATCAATGATTAGAAGCTAGTATCGGAACGCGATCCTCAGGTGCGGTAACGTAACGGCAGACACCGTTACCGCCGCGCGCGCACATTGTAAGTCGCGGAATGCGCTTTGTGGGTCATCTTATCTGGTCCTAGTCACACCTGCTTGATAGATGATGGTTTGAAGATTACGTGGTGCCTTGAGATTTCATCTCATTATAGAATATAAATAACAGTATCTTAATAATGTAAGAACTGTCGTGGTTTAACCATTTTCATATAAACGGGAAATTCACGCGCAAATTGGAACTCGTGGAATGCGCTTTGTGGGTCAGCTTGTGTGTGGTAGATGATGTCCTGTAGAATACTTGGTTATCACCACATCATAATGATGGATCACATGAATATCATAGAAAACTTATAAATAGCTAAATGAAGACTGTCGTGGTTAAAAGAATTCATTATCACGAACTTTTATAAGTTGAATAATTCTTGGATTTCCCGTTCAATACGAGAATGAGCTGTGAAATTATATAATTTTCTACTTATATTATGTATAATAAAAAAATATCTATCTATTAATTCCATTGAGTAGGTATATCAGAAATCTAGCACCCGTAACACAAGCTTACCTAGAGCTTATCACGGGGCTAGATGCGTCTGTGTTAATTGTCCAACAATATTTCATTATAAATTTATTTACTTAATCCCAGAGAGAACGCGTTGAAGAACGAGCTGAATAGCAGCTCAACACCATACAACTCACACAAGTTTGTATGGAAACAATAGTTCCCGTTACATGGGACAGTTAGTCTCAAGTGGACCGCCTCAGCTGATTACATATCGCAGCTCATCTGCATCATAATGATAACTGTTATCAGTGGTGTATTCACATTGTCCGACATTGCAATGCAAGAGAGAGAATGTTTTCACACATTATCTTCGCTTTTGAAAAACGCCGATTTTGGGTATTTGTAAGCTCGCAGTTTGTGTTACGGGTGTTAAATTTCTGATGAGATAAGATAATAAATAATAAGAATTAAATTTCATTAGATTATTAATAATTGTATTAAGATATCATGCAATAATATCGAAGTCTTTTATTAACCTATCTACATATAATATGTTGCAATGCAAGGTGTGAAAATTTGTGAGCAGTGCAGTTAAAAAGTAAAACTGAATCGGTCCAGGCTGGGTTTCACATTGTAAATAAGGCCTGGTTCCCACGCTCGGGTGCAGTGCGCGGCCTGTGCTTACGCATTTCAATGATATTGATCATATCTAGGGACATAGGGATATTAGGATAGGGAATTACGCATATAATATAATCGTAATTTGTCGCTGCCTGCGCAGAATTTAAAAGTGTGGCTTAGTTATATAAATAGGTACATCTAAGTAATCTAGAATCACAAACAAAAAACAAATTTTTTAATAAATATAATGGACTCTGCGCTCAATCTATTCTAAGAGCAATTCGCTAATGGCAAGTGTAATAAAATAAATATAAAGCAGTGTATAAAGTAATATGCTATTTTGTGCGGAAGCTTAAGGGGGGTTTACACGGGTCGATTTTCGCCGTGCGGCGAGTCGCTACACTAATTGCCTCACCAAGCCGCATCGCTAGCCCATTTACACAGGTTACTAAAATCGCATGCGACTCTGTCATTTCCATCGAAAATGTTGAGCAGAATAGCCGTTTGTGCCGGAATTGAAATAATTATTTATTCAATTATTAACACCTTCATGCGGCGGGCGATCGCCTGCAACTGATCGTTTACACGGTCGATTTTAGTCACCAGTCGCATGCGGCCGGTTGCCGCGCGGCCAAAGTCGGATGCTACCCAACTTTGGGGCTTGCGGCTTTAGTCACTTGCAACTTAGCCGAATTGCCATTTAGATGGTCGATTTACGCCGCGCGGCAAAAATCGTGCGGCTTTAGTCACCCGTGTAAACCCCCCATTAAGGCCTCAGTCTCGAAACCAGCGGGCAGCGGGGCGGCGGCGGCGGCGGCGCGGGAGAGGGGCGGGCAACGCATACCTGTTCTCGAAACCAGCGGGCAGATCGCGCGGCACTGTAGCGGTGTAGTGTTGTGTTCGTGGTTGTGTTGTCGACATTCGCAAACGAAATGTCTGAAAATCGGCGACAACATCTTTTTGATTCAAATGTGAAAAATTCAAAGAATATTTTGTAAATAATCCCATTAGCTACTAATTAATTGTAAACCATAATAAGCATTGTATATAACATAATAAATAATTTTAATATTCACCTACCTTCAATATTCAGTTCATTTTTTATTTCTTCCCATAATTGATTAATTATTCTTCTATTTTTATGGTTCACATCTTTGCTGTTCCATATGGGTCTCCTCTCAAAGATTGCCGAAATAATTTGCTCTTGCACGTCCGAGGACATTTTGATACGTCACAAAAAAAAAGTACAACACTATACTACAATGCAGACGCGCAACGCGGGACGGTCACCGCTCGACTGGAGTGCACCGCTCGTTGCCCGCCGCCGCGCCGCTGTTTTCGAGACCCGGTCCATTTGACGATACGCATAAGATCCTGCCGCTCCCGCGCCGCCGCCGCCGCCTCGCTGCCCGCAGGTTTCGAGACTGAGGCCTTACGTTTGTTTCACTATATACGCTTGGTCAATTAATGTTGCC
Source organism: Chloroclystis v-ata (assembly GCA_963691955.1). Taxonomy (NCBI): domain Eukaryota; kingdom Metazoa; phylum Arthropoda; class Insecta; order Lepidoptera; family Geometridae; genus Chloroclystis; species Chloroclystis v-ata. The sequence goes on along the minus strand of OY829904.1, from coordinate 10,021,736 downwards.
GTCTGATGTGTAGTCTTTATGTACTTTTGGTGATTACCAGGATTTTGGAGACCTTTATCGTGTTCGACACCGGAATCTCAGGCCAAATGCAGTGTTGATATATGTGTGATATAATAATGATCAAGAGCCGCGTACTGTACTGCGCATGCGTGTGTGGCCGTCAGCGAAGGACCGGTCGCGGTAATTAATCGGCGGTGCCTCTGAAGACTTTCTCTTAGGGACTCGTCGGTGTTGCCAGCCACCGTCAAATCATTGAATGGCACTGATTATCGCAAAGTTCTGTTACCATTAGCAACATTGACCTCACTGTTATTTTAGTACATTATACTTTGATGATGATCTAAAGCTTTTAATCTATACCACTTTTATAAAGCTGAAGAGTTTGTTTGTTTGAACGCACTTATCTCAGGAACCGCTGGTCCGTTTTGAAAACATCTTTCAGTGTTGATTAGTACTTTTATCGAGAAAGGCTCAGAAATGTTGATAGATGACGTTGTGATTTGTGATGTGAAAACTACAGGTACCTTAAATTAAGAGGCAGTTTAAACCTAAGAATTAATTAATTAATTCAGTTATTCATAACATGTCCAAAGAGACTTATATATATGATTTGACGATGTTAATTGATAAAATGGCAGTTAATTATCATTATGTCTCAGATTGCGTGCGGGAAATATACTTGACGCGTACTAACGATGTACATTGTAACTAAAGTGGACGTATTTAGGGTGAATTTGAACATAGTTTCAATTTAATTCAAAATATTAAATAAATAAGAAATTTAGAAAACTAAAGTTATTTTAACGACACCCGCGGCAGAGAACATATAATTATTACGAAGAGATAAAGGTGTAAAGGTACTATTCCAAAGGATTATTAGCTCTTTGAAGTGGTAATGGGCAGGCCATATAGCTCGGAGAACAGATGGCCCATGGGGCCGAAAGGTTCTCGAGTGGAGACCACGGATCGGAAAACGCAGCGTTGGACGCACACCAACAAGGTGGACAGATGATTTGGTGAAGGCGGTAGGCTCGCGGTGGATACAGGCCGCGAGCGACCGTAATGACTGGATGTCATATAGGGAGGCCTATGTCCAGCAGTGGACGTCCAATGGCAGAGATGATGATGATGATGATTCTAAAGGTCGGAAAACACGGTAACGCTTTAAAAAATAAATCACCATACATAAACGAGTTAAATAACTTCTACTTGTTAAATTACTAACTCGTTGATCTATGTTAGGTAGGTTTTTGAGATCATTTCCAGTTAAAACTATTTCTCACACTACACTAGTAATTCTAAGTTCGTGCCTGCGGACTGAAATTGGTGAAACCATGTCATGAGACACGCGCTAGGCTGTTACTTAACATGCGCAGGCGTCGATAAGGCGGCGTCAATGTGAATTGTGAACTGGAAGTAGGATTGTGTCTAGGTACAAGAGCTAAATATAAATATTGCTGGACAATTCACACAGCAAATCTTGCCCAGTGATAAGCTCTTAGCTTGTGTTTCTAGATTTCTGATACGAGTATACCTACTTATTGAATATTCATACATAGCTACAATATAAGTAGAGTTATTTACTGTACAAGTAGAGTATAGACTTTTTTCAGATTTTTCTGTGCTTTATAATAATTTTTAGATGTTTCGTATTGGTGGTTTTCTGTAGCCATAGACTAAAAGCTCTTTTACCAGCAAATCTCCGAAGTCGTTACTAATATAGTGACGTCAGACCTCGTCATAGTTGTATCATGACTTTCCCGCGGCCACTGACCTTCGAGAAAGCAGTCGACTGACCAAACACATTTATATATGTATATATGATTATTGCGTCGCTAAATAAATACATTATGCTAAGTAAATATTTATTAGGTACCTACTTTATTTGATAGATCAGGTTGAGGACCGAATCTATTCTTTATATCTAATCGGTATTGTTTAGGAGATAAGAACTCAATAAAATGACCATCACAGTTGAAGCACAAAGCAATTGAGTTTTTTATAGACGTAAATGACAAAAAATTTCAATATACCTACAACAAACGAAACAAGTACAATAGGCGGCCTTATTGCTAAAGAGCTATATCTTCCAGGCAATATATAAAGCACAATGTAATAAGAGAACGGAGGATGGAGGAGCTTCACCTTTAGAGCACGTGTTTTCAAAGCACACATAATTTTTCAAGAATTAAAATCCAGAGGTGCGCGGCGAGGTTAGAACCACGACCTTCTGAATGGAAGTCGAGTATGCGCCCACTTTGCCATCAGGCTCTCTCAATTGATTTTTTTATTTATTTTCTCTCACAAGCTTATTACAATGCTAGTAATTGAAGCTTAATTAACAGTTCTTATATAAATCAGCCTACATTGTCTCCGAGTTATATTCAGAAGAATCTGTATTACGGGTCTCCAATCTCACAATTATTACTTTTGTTATGGAGCATTTAGACTATTTTGGACAGTTAAAACATTCTGCTAAAGAGCGTGAAAGAGATAAAAAAAATCTGAAGATTATGAGCTAAAAACGTATCTTTCTACTGGTTACTTTGGAAACAAAGTTTGCAAAGGATATCAGAGGATGTAATGGGATATTCTTTAGATACTTAGTTGATCAGTTATCAGCTTATCAGGCTCAAGTATTTTACGAGCGCGTCCGACAGCGACCGAAGCCGGGGAACCGGAATACGAGGGCGCAATTAGAGCCGGCCGCGGCGCGCGCGCAGTACTTTCGTTTTCGGCGCGATTTCACCGCCGCCAGCCATTAGGTCATCGGCTAACGGTCCTGCAAGCGCAAGGCACAGCCGACTACGGCGCTGAATTATTTATTTATTTTACAAAATCCACAGCTCTGAGTGTATAGGGATTTCATAAATATTAAAGCTCACAGCCAAAAACGGCTTTACATTTATAGTCTAATCAAATATTTAAATTAACAGACACTAGTTATAACAATCTTAAAAAGTATGTAAGTAAGTGCATATAACAATAAAATTACCAATTCGCATACTATAAGTTTTCTAGAACTGACTGTGCTAAGTCCATGAATTTCGGCAAAGTGTGGTGGAATACATCTACCTCGTTCTCGGAAGAAGTTCAGTTATGACTGTGCTTCGTCCGACGTGTGCTAATGATGAAACTAAAGCTCATGGTGAAGCTAAAGGAATAAATAGATTTTGTTAAGGAAAACCAGATTATCTAAGCTTAAAATTTTCATACAAAGCCAAATTACTAACCAAAAACCTTCAAGTTCACAAAACTAGAGTTAATAATATTTATGTTCATTTATGTGGTAGGGACATAATTTTTTTTTATAAAAAAAAACATTAATCGCTATAGCCTATAGCTTAAGACTGCCGCTCATTCAATGGCCTCAAGTTCTATGTCAGTGGTGTGAGGTCACTCCCCCCTTGACCCTTGGGGAGGGGGGGGAGGGTAACGGTAGTAGATCATCTTCAGGAATGCTGGAGAACCTGCTTTACTTAGGAGAGATGTGACCTTGAGAAGGCTTGGGATGGGATGGTAGATTAGATTGTAAGGAGATTTGATTATATTGATATAGACTAAAGTAATAACTTTGAAAAGTAAAAAAGTGACTAAGGCGAGTCGGGTTTTGTGCGATAGCTATTTAATATACAGGATAATAAACAGAGCAGCAAAAATCTTAGCAGTTTTTCATGAGTAGTAAATTCATAAGTTAGTTATTCTGTAGCGTAAGGTATTTCTTATGTGCACGGTTTATATGTATATTTAATTTTGTGCGATTTTTTAGTTTTCTAACCTATGTTTTAAACTAATTTTAGGGCTTTATGACTTAAGTTTAGTTTATATTATGTGATGTTTTAGCCGGCGGTTTTCCAATTATAGTCAAATAAAAAAGTGAATACAGTGGATCTTTGTAAATACAGTAGATAACTTGATTTAACCTTGGCAAGGCTAAAGGCAGGGCTCCTTGGTCCGTTACTACCGCATTCCGGGCTCCGTCCGTACACCGTCCACTGAGTGACCAGTCAATAGTGATGTGACGTTACTTGACACGATGCTATCAATCTATGTTATAAATACCTACTCCACAAGGGTAGTTCCCAATACCATGTTATCTACATCTATCTAATACTAGCTTTCCGCCCGCAGCTTCGCCCGCGTTATAATATTTTCCTGTTGTAAAAAGTAGCATATGTCCTTTTCCTGGTTTTAAACTATCTCTCCACCAGTTTCAGCCAAATTGTTTCGGCCGTTCTTGAGTTATAAAAAGTAAAAATAACACTTTATAAATATAGGTATTTCATAAATCAAGGACACTTTTAATTGTAATTTGTTAACTCAAACACGGTTGGGCCGATCTAGGTAATTTTGATTTTAAAATAGTCTTAGTATAGCCCAAGGAGTATTTTAAAGGTTTATTTATTTAATTTTTATGTAATTTATCTTTATTTTATGCACCCTCCGTCTTTTAGTACTTTCGTTTCGTGTCCATCCAAAGGTTTGGAAGAAATCGCTTTTATTGATAACGCCGCCCATAGTTACACTTTTTTATGTACCTATATTTTTTGTTGTTTTTAGGGTTCCGTAGCCAAATGGCAAAAACGGAACCCTTATAGATTCGTCATGTCCGTCCGTCCGTCCGTCCGTCTGTCCGTCCGTATGTCACAGCCGTTTTTCTCGGAAACTATAAGAGCTATAACGTTGAAATTTAGTGAAAAGATGTATTCTGTTAACCGCACTAAGATTTCATAAAAAAAATAAAAAAAAATCATAAAATTTGGGGGTCCCCCATACATAGGACTGAAATTTAAAAACTTTTTTTTAATCGAACTAATACGTGTGGGGTATCTATGAATAGGTCTTCCAAAATCATCTAAAGGTTTCTAACATCATTTAATTCTAAACTTAATAGTTTGGACGTGAGACTCTTCCAAAGTGGAAAACAGAGTGTCCCCCCCCCTCTAATTTCTAAACTAAGAGGATGATAAATCTAGAAAAAATATATATTGTACATAACCATAAAAACTAACAACGAAAATTGGTTTGAACGAAATCTATCAAGTAGTTTTTTTATAATACGTCATAAACTATTTCATATAAACAATTGCTGCGGAAGCCTACATGGGCGAGTCCGACTCGCACTTGGCCACTTTTTTGTTATTTGGTGTGCAATAAAATATATTTTATTGTATTATCTTCCAGGTTTCATGCAGACCCTCGACTCGCAGGTGGAGTCCAAAGACTGCCCGGGAACCTGCATGCACCCGCTCGCAGCCTTCATCTGCACCAACGTGCTGGAGGAGGTGGACTGTCCCAGCGGGATGAAGTGCTGTGCCGACGACGTGCCCGGTAGGTATCTACAGTACACGCAGCGTTGGACGTCCGCCAACAAAGGCGTTACGAATACGAAACTTGCGTTCAGCATATACCATGTTTAAGAGATTTTAAATACCTTGTCCTATGGTTGTCTGGAAGAGATCGCTTTTAGCGATAAGGCCGCCCATTGTAAAGTTTGTTATCCTGTATATTGTTTTCTTTATTTAAGAGTACCATAAAGTTATTATCTATCTATCCATCATAAAATCGATATATACTTACTTACTAATATTATAAAATTGGAGTTTGTTTGAACCGCTGGTCTGATTTAAAACATTATTTCCGTGTTGAATAGCAAATGTATCGAGAAAGGTTTTAGGCTTATATAAACTATATATATAAATCGTGTTTATGTATATATAACCCCATGGCGAAACCACATGGCAAAAAGCTATTAAAAATATAATTCATCACCATATATTTCTCCTTCCAGGTAACAGCACAGAGCCAACACGCCGGCCGTACACCACCACTCCGTCCGAGGAGGAAGAGGAGGAGGAAGACGAGGAGGAGGAGGAGTTCACAAAGCCTCCGCCCGTCCCGCCCGCCAGCGACAAAAACAGTGGTAATTGTTAGGTACATTTACATGTATTAGGAGGAATAGTTTAGTTGAAAAAAATATGTTATAAGGGCAAGCGTCCATAGAGCTGAAAACTATTGTGTAGTATCATCAAAAGCGGAGTTTATTATAATTATTCCCTTTATACTGTAGCCAAATGGCAAAAAAACGGAACTCTATAGCCTGTTATACTCTATAGTTCGACGACCTCTGTGGCGCAGCGGGCGAAGGTCTGCCTGCGACGCAAGAGGTTGCGGGTTCGATTCCCGCCTCGGAACAACAATTTGTATGATCTGCAAATATTTGTTCCGGGTGTCTGGGTGTTATATGTATAATAAAAAATATCTATCTATAAATGTATATTATATTAAGTATATCTATATCTAGCACCCGTAACACAAGCTTCGAGCTTACCACGGGGCTAGATGTCGTTGTGTAAATTGTCCAGCAATATTTATAGTTTCTAAGTTTGTTTCGCTTCGTCTTTCACGGCAAAACGGACGTATTGGCGTGATTTTTGTAGTTGAATGGATGGAAAGTAACATGCTACTATTTACCCCGGAAAAAAATCCATGGGTAATTGTAGAACGCTGTCAAAGCCACAGGCGGAAAGCTAGTATTCAAAAGAAAGAAAAGAAAATTTGTTTGAGACTACATATTAACTTAAGCAATTAAAATAAAATAAAGAGTGTCTCAAATAAACACGTGTAATGTATTCTGTATATTTCCAGGTAACATAGCCTGTCCCGGAGTCTGCGTAGAGGCGCACTTAACCCGCTACTGCTCCGCGTACCTCACGTCAAAGTCGCTGTGTGTCGCGGGTCGCCAATGCTGCGTGTCGCGCGACTTTGGTGACCGTGAGCGACCCGCCGACCTCGTCATACCGAACGAGAGCAAACCGCCCAAGAAGAAGACGACTACGGTATGTACCTAGAGCCCGCGCCACCTTTCAAGTCTTACGATTAATGCGGGAACTACAGTATTGGAAACGTTATCTAGGCAAGCAGCGCCACGTCTAACGGATTTGAGTGGCGGCGCGTAGTCTAACCACGGAGTTTTAACTAAGTGGAGGTGCCATAACTGCAACTGGGCCCTGATTTTCAACTGGGCTCTGACGTCATCATAGTAGGCGTGGCCTAGCTCAGTCTACTGTTGGCGTTCGTCCTACGCACATCCGGTGTCAACAGTGGAAATTGTAATGTTAAGACAGGGCCCTAATAAGAATCCAATTTCATAAATGGAAAGTTAGAACTTTAAGAAAGAAAGAAAAATTTTATTTGTGTACAAATAACATCATAAAACAATATGCGTTAAACATAAGGGACACAAAACGGTTGCCAGCTCAGCTTCAAAGCTGTGGCAAAATTATATTGTCACAGCGCTGATTTTTACATAATTCATAATCAATAAAGATAAATATTTCTTTATTCGTCATTCACATCCATACATCACCTGAAAATAATTTACTTTCATAAACATTTCTTCTTTAATAAATTAGTACCTATCACTATTTCAATAAAAATATGCATCAAGATGGGTCACTAAATAAATAAATAAACAAAATACTTTCTATAACACAATGCAACGGATAATAAACTTATAACATTTATTGTAGTAAAATAAAATAATCTCTAGGGGGGGCAGCTGCCCCTCCCTGCCCCCCCTTGGCGACGCCCTTGAGCTAGTCCCTGTTACCTACACCTGTGACATCTATTATCAAGTAGTTAAACTACGTAGCAAGCAGTTTTGCTTTTGACCGGTAGATGGAAAAGACAAAAGTGGGTGGGATCCTACACCTGTGACATCTATTATGGAGTAGTTAAACTGCGTAGCAAGCAGTTTTGCTTTTGACCGGTAGATGGAAAAGACAAAAGTGGGTGGGATCTAACACCCCTCACCCCGCAAAATTGTCACGTCAAATCACGCGTTGTTTTATAAGGAAATTTTATTACAACATCTCCTCTCTATATCTGCTCTGTGAGTCTAACAGTTGTTTTTAAAGACGAATTCCTTAATTTTATTTATAAAATGGAATGGAAATATTTATCTATTCTTATTTCTACAGCAATTAGTCGTTCGTTAGTTATCTACTTTAAGCTCAATCGTACAAGGAATCCGTTCCTCAGCTAATTTCTACTTTATCTACGAATCAGTTCTAAGGCTATATTGTCTGCTATGCTAATGATCGAAACAAGAAATAAAACTTCTTTCCTCCATAATAAAATTTCAAAAAAAGAACAAAGCAATAATGAAAGAAAGAGATTAATAAGTTGCATTATTTTCTCAGACAACAACAACCCCAAAACCCAAACCGGGTCGCAAATGCCGCGGCGACTGCGTCGGCGGCCTATTCGCCCTCCTGTGCGACCACATCGACGAGAGCGCTGACTGCCCCGACGAGGGCTCGTGCTGCCTCACGGACACTAAGGCAGAGACCACCACGGCGGCCTACAAGTACACCACGCGGCGCCCCCGCCCCACCACGCAGCGACCCACCACCACCAGGCCATCGGTAAGACAGACCACGATTATAGACATACCACATTGAGAGCGCCTAGTGTCCTGACGAGGGCTCGTGCTGCCTCACGGACACTAAGGCAGAGACCACCACGGCGGCCTACAAGTACACCACGCGGCGCCCCCGCCCCACCACGCAGCGCCCCACCACCACCAGGCCATCGGTAAGACAGACCACGATTATAGACATACCACATTGAGAGCGCCTAGTGTCCTGACGAGGGCTCGTGCTGCCTCACGGACACTAAGGCAGAGACCACCACGGCGGCCTACAAGTACACCACGCGGCGCCCCCGCCCCACCACGCAGCGCCCCACCACCACCAGGCCATCGGTAAGACAGACCACGATTATAGACATACCACATTGAGAGCGCCTAGTGTCCTGACGAGGGCTCGTGCTGCCTCACGGACACTAAGGCAGAGACCACCACGGCGGCCTACAAGTACACCACGCGGCGCCCCCGCCCCACCACGCAGCGCCCCACCACCACCAGGCCATCGGTAAGACAGACCACGATTATAGACATACCACATTGAGAGCGCCTAGTGTCCTGACGAGGGCTCGTGCTGCCTCACGGACACTAAGGCAGAGACCACCACGGCGGCCTACAAGTACACCACGCGGCGCCCCCGCCCCACCACGCAGCGCCCCACCACCACCAGGCCATCGGTAAGACAGACCACGATTATAGACATACCACATTGAGAGCGCCTAGTGTCCTGACGAGGGCTCGTGCTGCCTCACGGACACTAAGGCAGAGACCACCACGGCGGCCTACAAGTACACCACGCGGCGCCCCCGCCCCACCACGCAGCGCCCCACCACCACCAGGCCATCGGTAAGACAGACCACGATTATAGACATACCACATTGAGAGCGCCTAGTGTCCTGACGAGGGCTCGTGCTGCCTCACGGACACTAAGGCAGAGACCACCACGGCGGCCTACAAGTACACCACGCGGCGCCCCCGCCCCACCACGCAGCGCCCCACCACCACCAGGCCATCGGTAAGACAGACCACGATTATAGACATACTACATTGAGAGCGCCTAGTGTCCTGACGAGGGCTCGTGCTGCCTCACGGACACTAAGGCAGAGACCACCACGGCGGCCTACAAGTACACCACGCGGCGCCCCCGCCCCACCACGCAGCGCCCCACCACCACCAGGCCATCGGTAAGACAGACCACGATTATAGACATACCACATTGAGATCGCCTAGTGTCCTGACGAGGGCTCGTGCTGCCTCACGGACACTAAGGCAGAGACCACCACGGCGGCCTACAAGTACACCACGCGGCGCCCCCGCCCCACCACGCAGCGCCCCACCACCACCAGGCCATCGGTAAGACAGACCACGATTATAGACATACCACATTGAGAGCGCCTAGTGTCCTGACGAGGGCTCGTGCTGCCTCACGGACACTAAGGCAGAGACCACCACGGCGGCCTACAAGTACACCACGCGGCGCCCCCGCCCCACCACGCAGCGCCCCACCACCACCAGGCCATCGGTAAGACAGACCACGATTATAGACATACCACATTGAGAGCGCCTAGTGTCCTGACGAGGGCTCGTGCTGCCTCACGGACACTAAGGCAGAGACCACCACGGCGGCCTACAAGTACACCACGCGGCGCCCCCGCCCCACCACGCAGCGCCCCACCACCACCAGGCCATCGGTAAGACAGACCACGATTATAGACATACCACATTGAGAGCGCCTAGTGTCCTGACGAGGGCTCGTGCTGCCTCACGGACACTAAGGCAGAGACCACCACGGCGGCCTACAAGTACACCACGCGGCGCCCCCGCCCCACCACGCAGCGCCCCACCACCACCAGGCCATCGGTAAGACAGACCACGATTATAGACATACCACATTGAGAGCGCCTAGTGTCCTGACGAGGGCTCGTGCTGCCTCTCCGACACCAAGGCGGCCTACAAGTACACCACGCGGCGCCCCCGCCCCACCACGCAGCGCCCCACCACCACCAGGCCATCGGTAAGACAGACCACGATTATAGACATACCACATTGAGAGCGCCTAGTGTCCTGACGAGGGCTCGTGCTGCCTCACGGACACTAAGGCAGAGACCACCACGGCGGCCTACAAGTACACCACGCGGCGCCCCCGCCCCACCACGCAGCGACCCACCACCACCAGGCCATCGGTAAGACAGGCCACGACTATAGACATACCACATTGAGAGCGCCTAGTGTCCTGACGAGGGCTCGTGCTGCCTCACGGACACTAAGGCAGAGACCACCACGGCGGCCTACAAGTACACCACGCGGCGCCCCCGCCCCACCACGCAGCGCCCCACCACCACCAGGCCATCGGTAAGACAGACCACGATTATAGACATACCACATTGAGAGCGCCTAGTGTCCTGACGAGGGCTCGTGCTGCCTCACGGACACTAAGGCAGAGACCACCACGGCGGCCTACAAGTACACCACGCGGCGCCCCCGCCCCACCACGCAGCGACCCACCACCACCAGGCCATCGGTAAGACAGGCCACGACTATAGACATACCACATTGAGAGCGCCTAGTGTCCTGACGAGGGCTCGTGCTGCCTCACGGACACTAAGGCAGAGACCACCACGGCGGCCTACAAGTACACCACGCGGCGCCCCCGCCCCACCACGCAGCGACCCACCACCACCAGGCCATCGGTAAGACAGGCCACGACTATAGACATACCACATTGAGAGCGCCTAGTGTCCCGACAACGGCTCATACTACCTTACTTTTGGAGCTGTAATTTGTCATTTGTATGGAACTATAAATACTGTAGTGTAGATCGAATGGATAACCCTGATAGGCTATAGGAGACGAATATTTATTAAGTAACCTTACATAATTATACCTACACGGCGAAACGAAGTTAATTAATTAACTATTCCTCACAGAAAGTTTTCCCCATCAAGCGCAACGTCTACAAATATATTTCTATGAATTAACAACGAATGTTCTTTCCAGCCGCCCCTGCCGAAGTGTCGCGGGTACTGCATGCTGAGCATCATGGCGGCGTTCTGCAAGCCGCCGGCCGTCATGAACTACCACACCGCCTGCAACAAGGAGTCTACCGTCTGCTGTGACAGTTCCAGGTAACATTATTTTCCAGATATTCATCATTATCATGAGCAGAGCCACTTCAAGCACTGCTGAACATAGGCCTTTAATATTTTATGCCACTCTCTTCGATCTTGCACCAATCGAAACGTCTGCCCATCTTGCTACTGGACGACCAACACTTCTAAGAGCAAATCTTAAGAAAACTTACTAAACATACATAGATACCTTCTGGGGAGAAAATCTGTTTTCCCTCGAAATAATTCTCACGTGAAAGCCGTAGGGGCCGTTCATTTTGTGTTGTGGGGGATGTTTGACGACCTCTGTGGCGCAGCGGGCGAAGGTCCGCCTGCGACGCAAGAGGTTGCGGGTTCGATTCCCGCCTCGGAACAACTGTTTGTATGATCTGCAAATATTTGTTCCGGGTGTCTGGGTGTTATATATGTATGTATAAAAAAAATATCTATCTATGTATGTATATTATATTAAGTATATCAGAAATCTAGCACCCGTAACACAAGCTTCGAGCTTACCATGGGGCTAGATGTCGCTGTGTAAAATTGTCCAGTAATTTTTTATTTTTTTATATGAGGTAGATGTATTCCACCACACTTTGCCGAAATGCATGGACTTAGCACAGTCAGTTCTATAAAACTTATAAGTATGTCATGGATAGCGCATTGGTATTTTTACTGTTATGTTAAATTCTGTATGTAAATAATAAATAAATACATTTTAAACTTATCGTTGTACAGAGCATACCGCACCACGACAACCACGACGACGACGACGACGACCCCCGCGCCCGTGGACCCGCGGCCCGAGTGCCCCGGCTCCTGCATCATGCCGCTGCTCTCCACCTTCACCTGCTTCCGTGAGTACCACGACACCACCACAACTCCAGTGTCCGGGGTATGTTTGTTGAGAGACAATGCAGTAACCCATACAGGCACAAGCAGTTGCCTACGGACGTTGAACAATCAAATTTGTACTTTTGGATTTTCAATAGTGGCTCTAAAGATCAAAACTAATCTATGATCAGCTTGTTCGGGTGAACCGAACCACGCAGCAAATATGCATTTAGCTGCGCTTGCAGTTAGATGCGTATTCGCTCGCGATTTACCCAAACTGCCCCAGTTCGCGATCATACGCCGTCGTCGCGGGTTCATTACCAAACCATAATACCATTTTTACCATATACCAATAACTTTTAGTTGACGGCATTAGTTTTAGTTTATTGTGTATTTTGAATATAGTCCAAACCATATACCAGTGACTTTTTCTTAATACCGTACCAATTACAAAGAGCGGTTTAGGGATTTACCACAACCAACTACCAACATCCCTAGCAACCCTCTTTTCACAGCTATTATGCTCACTCCTCCTGATAAAGACTGCTCTTGTTGTGGTCGAAACGTCGAGAGTTGTTTAACTCCTATGTAAATACGTGAGTAATTCCCGTTGTACAAAATTAATGGTATATGGAAGTTTGAGAAAAATACCTTCTTAGTAAACTCACAATCATGAATGAATACATCAGGTAGGTATATGGAAGTCGTTCTATGGAGGTTTGCTTGGTAGTAAATAAACAGACATGATCGCGGGTCTTAGCAGACTCGTAAACCCAATAGGGTTCCAGCAGCTTTTTAAGCATATCTAGTATCCTAAAACAGATTTCGAGCTTACTACGGACAAGATTTTGAAATAGAAGTAGGTATTTATTTTTCTGAGTGAATTGTTCAGTATGTAATATTTATTTACTTAAACAGCATACATTTTGCTGAACAGCTCCTCAGTCTTCTATAAGCTAAACATTTCCAGCTAGAGTTCTTAATAAGTTTGGACATCTCCGCAGATAACGCAGAGATCACAGACGTGTTCAAGTGCAAGAAGGCGGGCACGCAGTGTTGCGCGCCCAAATCCAAGGTTCAGGAGGTGACGGGAGTGCGCGAGCCGGTGCCCGCACAAGACAAGATCTACACGCCGCCGCTGACGCAGTACAACACGCCTTACACCACCGCGCTACAGCCGCATACTACGCCAGTCTGTAAGTTGATATAACGTAATATTCCTGAGATGTGCTCAGGTGTAGTATCATACAATCACCATTATTTACATTCGGACTGCTGAGACACAGGGATTTGACTCCCTTGACGAGAGAGATGAGGCTTTAATTCACAAGGCTCGCCAAGTGCGGCTCGGTGACCCATGTCCCTCAAACTTTTCTTGCAGCAATCTTGATAAATCTTAACACTTTTTCCAGTGCCCTACGAGCCGGACTACGTCTCGTACGGAGCGAACTACTCCACGAAGCCTCCAGAGAAGTACAACAGATATGTCTGCGGTGTCAAAGGTAATTTATTTTTTATACTAAGAACTACATAATCTAATAATCAATTGAATCTAAGGACCATTCGCACACGAAAGTATGCTGGAAATTGCACACTTGGTATTTTGTGACAGGATAACTACGCATTTTTGAATTTAAATTTTAACTGTCAATAACGTTTTATGGATTATTTGGTTGATTGGGGACCACTTACATTTTTGTTTAGATCATTTGCCAATCAACCAAATTCTGAAAACCGAGTCTTAATTCGCCATTAGAAGATAATTGAGGGTAGCTTAGTTTTATAAGATTAATCTTGGATTTTGCAATAAATGTATGTAATATTTATCAGAACTTAAATTATATTTTGATGTTTTTGTCTGTTTAGGAAGCTCAGGGCGCTCCGCCCGCGTCATGGGCGGCGAGGACGGCGCCCGAGGCGAGTGGTGCTGGCAGGTGGCGCTCATCAACCAGAACAACCAGTACCTGTGCGGCGCCGCGCTCATCGGCACGCAGTGGGTGCTGACGGCCGCGCACTGCGTTACCAAGTAAGGAGCTAGTCGGCCGCTCAGGCGAGGACGGCGCCCGAGGCGAGTGGTGCTGGCAGGTGGCGCTCATCAACCAGAACAACCAGTACCTGTGCGGCGCCGCGCTCATCGGCACGCAGTGGGTGCTGACGGCCGCGCACTGCGTTACCAAGTAAGGAGCTAGTCGGCCGCTCAGGCGAGGACGGCGCCCGAGGCGAGTGGTGCTGGCAGGTGGCGCTCATCAACCAGAACAACCAGTACCTGTGCGGCGCCGCGCTCATCGGCACGCAGTGGGTGCTGACGGCCGCGCACTGCGTTACCAAGTAAGGAGCTAGTCGGCCGCTCAGGCGAGGACGGCGCCCGAGGCGAGTGGTGCTGGCAGGTGGCGCTCATCAACCAGAACAACCAGTACCTGTGCGGCGCCGCGCTCATCGGCACGCAGTGGGTGCTGACGGCCGCGCACTGCGTTACCAAGTAAGGAGCTAGTCGGCCGCTCAGGCGAGGACGGCGCCCGAGGCGAGTGGTGCTGGCAGGTGGCGCTCATCAACCAGAACAACCAGTACCTGTGCGGCGCCGCGCTCATCGGCACGCAGTGGGTGCTGACGGCCGCGCACTGCGTTACCAAGTAAGGAGCTAGTCGGCCGCTCAGGCGAGGACGGCGCCCGAGGCGAGTGGTGCTGGCAGGTGGCGCTCATCAACCAGAACAACCAGTACCTGTGCGGCGCCGCGCTCATCGGCACGCAGTGGGTGCTGACGGCCGCGCACTGCGTTACCAAGTAAGGAGCTAGTCGGCCGCTCAGGCGAGGACGGCGCCCGAGGCGAGTGGTGCTGGCAGGTGGCGCTCATCAACCAGAACAACCAGTACCTGTGCGGCGCCGCGCTCATCGGCACGCAGTGGGTGCTGACGGCCGCGCACTGCGTTACCAAGTAAGGAGCTAGTCGGCCGCTCAGGCGAGGACGGCGCCCGAGGCGAGTGGTGCTGGCAGGTGGCGCTCATCAACCAGAACAACCAGTACCTGTGCGGCGCCGCGCTCATCGGCACGCAGTGGGTGCTGACGGCCGCGCACTGCGTTACCAAGTAAGGAGCTAGTCGGCCGCTCAGGCGAGGACGGCGCCCGAGGCGAGTGGTGCTGGCAGGTGGCGCTCATCAACCAGAACAACCAGTACCTGTGCGGCGCCGCGCTCATCGGCACGCAGTGGGTGCTGACGGCCGCGCACTGCGTTACCAAGTAAGGAGCTAGTCGGCCGCTCAGGCGAGGACGGCGCCCGAGGCGAGTGGTGCTGGCAGGTGGCGCTCATCAACCAGAACAACCAGTACCTGTGCGGCGCCGCGCTCATCGGCACGCAGTGGGTGCTGACGGCCGCGCACTGCGTTACCAAGTAAGGAGCTAGTCGGCCGCTCAGGCGAGTCATGGGCGGCGAGGAATGCTGGCAGTACCACAAGCTAGACCTCACGATTTCTCGTTCAGTGGTGCTAAAGGACCACAAGCGTATACAACACAAGTATATTCCACGATTTCCCGCTCTATTGCATAGTATCCGTTGTCAATAAAAAAAAAGGAATTTTTAGTATCGCCACGACCATAATTATAATGACTCTGCTCTGAGTAATTGAGAGATAAACGAGACAAAGATTACTCAGAGACAAATTGTCGAGCCATTAAAGACATTAGTTTGCTTCAAGATTATTTACATAATAAATAGATCTCTATACAAATCGTGCCTACAAAACCAGGTTCAAATAAGTTTACTTTCCAGCATGGTGCGAATGCAAGAGACGACATACGTCCGAGTGGGAGACCACGATTTGACGCGCAAATACGGGTCACCAGGCGCGCAGACGCTGAAGGTGCTCACCACGTATATCCACCACAACCACAACAGCCAGACGCTTGATAACGATATCGGTAAGTATATTATTATGTTGCCACATCTTTGGTGCAGCGGGTTAAGGTCCGACGAAAGAGGATCGCGCTCGAAACAAAACAACAAGCATAAGTTTTTCGGCCATTTTGACCATTTTGACAGCCACTGTCTGCCATCTGCAACCTTGATAACTTTGTTACAGCTCTCCTGAAGCTGGGCGGCAAGGTGGAACTGAAGGAGGGCGTGTGTCTCGTGTGTCTCCCCGCCAGGGACGTCAGCCACGCGCCAGGCAAACGCTGCACTGTCACCGGCTACGGGTATATGGGAGAGAGTGAGTATTGGTTATAGTCTCAAGCTCGGCAAGATGGAACTGAGCTACAGAAGAGTGTTGCTCCACTTTACCTTCCCGTAGATAAACCTACAAACACTAAACTCTCGCTTTATCTGTCAGAAAAAAATATTAATTACCAATAGGTATAGGTGTAGGAACAACTTGCCATGTTCTAAACTGAGTCCAAGTATTGTTGGTGGAGGAGGCAAGTCGTTCCAACACTTTATGGCTACGAAATGAGGCTGCTATCAAGTATTTTTGGTGGAGGAGGCAAATTGTACCAACACCTTATGGCTAAAAAGGCTGCTTTAAGTAATATTGTTTATATTAATGATGGAATGATGGTTGCTGGTAGTATTTTTACTATAAGTATATTAATATTAATTAATATCCACAGCCGGTCCAATCCCGTTGCGCGTGCGTGAGGCAGAACTACCCATCGTGAGCGACGCAGAGTGCATCAGGAAGGTGAACGCAGTGACTGAGAAGATATTCATACTGCCCGCCAGCTCCTTCTGCGCGGGGGGAGAGGCGGGCAACGACGCCTGCCAGGTAATCATCATGAGTATTATATCAACAGAGTTGGTAGGTATCTAAGAAGTCCAAGTATGTTGGCCAATCTTATGTGGTGTGCGAACCTGGCGGAATGTTGAAGTTTAAAGCTGGCGCCAATGTTAGCCGGTCAAGCGAATATTGCCTGTGTTTCGTGCACATGATTAAAGCAACGGCATACCCAAAGAAAGATAGTAAGGCGTAGGTACTCGACAAATTTCCACCTAAGTAAGTGAGGAGTCAGCCCAGGACTGTGAGGTCTGGATGAAATAGGGGGAGGCCTTTACCCCGCTGTGGGATTGATGTGAATCTATACTAATATTATAAAGCTGATAAGTTTGTTTAATTTTTTGAACGCGCTTTCATAAGCTAGAAATGCTAATTTAGGCTAAATATCTTCGGAGATAACACGATGAGCTGTCGACAGGTCGGCTAGTTAATGATAGATAGATACTTAAATAGACAAAACAAAAACAATATTATAAGAAAACAAACCTAACTAATTGTACAATTGGCGGCCTTATCGCTAAATGCGATCTCTTCCAGCCAACCTTTGGGTGGATAGGAACTATCAAATTATGGAGTGGCGGTGTACCTACATTAGTTACTAGGTATCGAAACAAATAGAGAAATGATATTTGATTACTCGTGCAAAATATAAATTATAATTTTTTAATTATTGATATGTTATGGTTTTTTTTCAGGGTGACGGCGGAGGCCCGCTAGTCTGCCAAGACGACGGCTTCTACGAGCTGGTCGGTCTCGTGTCGTGGGGCTTCGGCTGCGGCCGGCAGGACGTGCCCGGCGTCTACGCCAAGGTATCAGCCTTCATCGGCTGGATCAACCAGATCATCTCCGTCAATAACCTATAGTGTACCGGCGATCTTACACTGAGTGATTTAGACAAGATTTCCAGCTCTGCCCGCGTTTTGATGGACTTCCCGGAGTTATAGTGGTGTTTACCGCGGTAAAATATGCCTGTGTTATGATACCTACCTGCGCTGTATTAATGTGGAGTTTCTTTAAAATCCATTCAGTAGTTTCTACGTGAGAGTCACAAATATCGTTATATTATATTACAAAAATCATTACTTACTTTTAAAAAATCAGAAAAAAATGATACTGCGGTGGAAATGAAACCTGCGTTCTTTGCATGCCGGAGAGAACTTTTACTTTTCGGTTCGAAACTTCGAAACACTAATAACGTCAACTTGTAAGATGGTAAAAATATTCTAAGTAAAAAGTTTTTTGGCAAGTGACTTGACCTTAACCAATTGCGCTACAAATGCGCAGAGTCCATTATAAACATATACTATACGACTTAGGTAGATTAAATTAAAAAAAACAAGCTTAGTTAATGGTCGCTAGAAATATCGCTGTTTAGGATATCGCTCAAAAACGCCAAACGGCGAAAGTCACTATATACCTACATACACTGATATATAATTATATTATTATATCGCCATTATTGGCTTTTTTAGGTTTATCAAATTTATTATCACTATTAAGAATATATCCTCTCAAACTTTAATATTTTCACTTATATAAATATTTATTGAGGTTATTATAGACTGTCTAATTTTATATAGATTGTCAATGTAAATACATAATTATAGTTAGGCTTTAATTTATATTTAGCTATAATAACATGTTGGCATTTAAACCTCCCTCCCACCATTTATTCTACTTTATTTATTCCTATTAACTAAAATATTTATAAATATAAATAAATAAATAGTTTTTAAGCGAATATCAGTCTTAGATTCAGTCTTATAAAATTATATATAAAATTTAATTATAGTAAGTAAATCATATATTTATATTATATTTAATATATTAGTTTTAGTGTCAAAACCAAACGATAATGTTATTATACGTACACATTTAGTTAAGTTATTTAAATAATTAGACTTAAAGGCTATGGTATTAAGTTGCGTTTCAAAGCCATATGTTATTGACAAATTTTGTCAATTTAAAAAACATATTTTGAGAAATTAAATGGAATGTAAATAGACACGAAAAGTGGTATTGATTTTTTTAGAGATGCATCAATTTACTATATCAACATCACACACAATTGACAGCTTTTAAAGATTTAACATTTGTAACATAAAATATTTAATGCCTGTAAAAGTAAACGATTGTTTTGCGGTTTTTATTAAACTAAGTTAAAAGGTTAACTATAAAAGGCGTAGGATGTAGTGATTTACTTAACTGGACACAATGAAGGTATGTTGTAGGTATTACTATCCGCAACTTAAAGTTAATCTAAACTATAAGTACGTGAAAATGTAACTACTGTCTATTTGCTAATAAAATTATGTATAAAAATCTTTTGGTTTAAGTATATTTTTTATTCTTTGAGTTCACTTTACAGTCTTAAACGTTTAACCTTACGTTTTATTGAAATGGGGTCGATTTTCTACGTAAAATGCCAGTAAAATACAAATATGATTTATTTTATCTTTATTATTCACACATTACTCACCTGTGAAATGGTGTACTATAACAAACTGTTCGCGTTACTTTCTTAGTCATAACTTAATTCTAGAAGTAGGAGAAAATAAATCTCTAAAACATAACAAAATTAGGTAGGTACTGATATATACTTTTGTCATAGCTCCTACAAGTTAGAAAGCTGCTCTGCGAGTTCAGAACGAATTCCCACAGCTGGTACAAGGGGGTTCTCTCTAGACGAAAGAGATCTGGAGAAGTGCGGGTTGGTGAATGTGACATGTCCTTTAACTCTTCAAAGTTCTCAGAACACATTAAAAGCGCCATAACGACGCTTAAAAAAGCGGGCAAGTGCGAGTCGGACTCGCCCATGAACGCTTCCGCAGCAGTTATTATTATGACATAGTTTATGACGTATTATAAGAATAACTACCGGCTAGATCTCGTTAAAAACAATTTTCGTTGGTAGTTTGCATGATAATGCAAAATATAATCATATATTTTTTTAGCAGAGAAAACGCATCGACGCGCGTTTAAAAATGTATGAGATACAGGTGTGGGTTTCAGCGGTAATTGAATTATGTTTTATTACTACTAAGATATGGCGGTATGTAACTGAAAATAGAAGCAGTCTTACCTTATTTGCTTTTTCCTAATTTTCTAAAATCCCTGCCGTAGGTACATTATATTACTGAGTGAAAGCTTACATAACTTACGGTAGAGAGTTTAAATTTACTTACTTTGTTTAATTATCTTTAGGATTTTATGAAAATAAATGACATCTTAAAATCTAAGGTACAAAGTAATGATTACTGTTTTGGTAATCTTCTAAACTAGTTAAATTTTACATTTTATTTACAAACCAAAAATTAACCTATCGAAAAAAAGGTAGATTCGTCAAAATACGTTAGATATTGCTTAGCCGAACTAAAAAGGCCCCATCAGCATAATTTTACGCTAAAACAGAGACAAGTTACTATGACTAATAAATTTTGATCATAATGTTAATATCACACTTTTGGTACTAAATATTACTTAAGGTTAGGTGATAACACTTTACTACTCGTAAATAGTAACATATTGTTAAACACTGAAAAACGCTGCCGATTTAATGCAAGTAAAAAATATTTTTTAAAGTGAAAACAAATATTTAACTATAGGCACACTTGGTCAAGTTCTGTCGTTGTGAATTTTAGTTACACTTCTGTCAAATGGAGATTGTGAGGGTATATGAGTGTATTGAAGATTCAAATAAAGCTGAATTCTGAATTTGAAATTTAGACAATATATTTCCATTCATTCATTCACTCAGATATTATGAAACATCGAATGTCATACCCGTTCTACAATCATACAAATCTAACCTAATCAGTGTCCATAGACAGTCCGTTCTGTGCCATATACTCCTCCAGCTCTTTGTCGAGTGAAGCCGGGGCGCTCGCCATGTACTCGTCTAATTCCTTGTCCAGTTGTTCCAGGGTCTTTAACTGTGGCATGGCGTTGTGTGATATACCTGCAAACAGAAATTATGTGATAGGGAGAATTCTTACTAATATTACTATAAGAATTCATATTATGACCCACATTTGGCATGGACCATCAAAGGTCTTGGGGATTTGGTATAATCACCTTGGTAACAGGCGGGTTGGTGATTGCAGTAAATTTTCACACAGAATGTTGATGATAAGAATGAGATTTTAGGTCTTTTTTAGAATCTTTAAAATTAGGTATAACAAAAGAATATTAAATAGCAAAATGATGAGATTTATGCCACATAGGAGTAAAGATATCTTACCATTAGGCAAATGTCCTCCCCGGCCGCGGCCGCGGTTCGAAGCCCCCCGCCGCTGGTTGGAGGCCTGAGGAATCTCCTGCAACATAAAGATATACTTTAACTTTAAGAAATTTCAAATCAGCATGCAGTAATGTATTTTCACGTATTTCCACAATTTCTTGCATGGTACATTATTATGTCAATGTTTGTTCCGAATGTTTGAGTGTTCTATATGTATAATAAAAAATATCTATCTATGTATGTATGTACATAGCTTACCATGGGTCTAGATATTGCATTTGCTCTTACTATTTAATTATTATTTATTTATACGAAAACTATGAAAACGTGTCAAGTGACAATATTTTGAAAATTAATGCCGTAAGTAGTGTTATATATATTTTTAAAGGGCTGTGGATTTTGTTAAATAAATGTCATAATATCGTCATCAAACATGGCATGTAAAAACCCACTAGATTAAGTCATAACATAATGAACAGTTGAATAAAGGCTATGTTAGTTGTGTCACCTGTCCAGCGCGGCCGCGCGGCGTCAGCGGAGGCCTGTTGGCGAGCCCCCAGCGCCGCACGCGCCCCCAGCCGTGCTGCCCCTGGCGCCCCCTGTGCTGCCCCTGGTGTCTCCAGAGCCCCTGGCGGCCCCACTGCCCCCACTGCCGCTGGCCCCACTGCCCCCAGGCGCGGCCCCAGCGGTTGTTTCCTCGGTTGCCTCGGTTCATGCGACCGTGGTTATTGTTGCCTCTGAGAACAAAAGATTTAATTGAAACTTTTCACCTGAACACTATAAACTGGTATTCAACTTTATTTCAGTAACGAGCCTGCCGACAGCATCGCTTGCGCTTATATTTTATAATATATAACAAATAAAATAAATATTACTGTAAAATTTTACACAGCGACATCTAGCCCCGTGGTAAGCTCGAAGCTTGTGTTACGGGTGCTAGATTTCTGATATACTTAATAATAATATACATACATATAATACAATAGTTTTTATTTATGATTTATTTTGTGTAATTGTGTGTTCGTCGACATACCCTCGTCCCCGGCGGCGCCCGCGCAACCAGGCGTTGCGCATCTGCAAGCGCTGGTTCCAGTCCACTTGCGGCCTCATTGAGCCTTCTTGCTGGTATCCACTGAAAGTTACACATTTATATTATTAATTTCCACAAAAATACATAAGAGCTGTGTGTGCTAAGTGGGAGCAGACTCGACTTTCATTAGGAAGGTTGTGAATTCAACCCGCCGCGGACCTCTAGATATATCTTCTAAATTTTATGTGCCATTCATCCAATGTTAATTACTTTTGAATAATGTACATGTATATTTCTACAACTAAAACTTACTTATTCCTATTATTAGATCTTCTAGAGTAATTTGATCTCTGGCTGTGATTCCCAACACTGTTAGCATTGCTGAGATTACCCCAGCTGTGAGCACGCTCAAGCCCTGGCATGTCAGAGTCACTGCCAAATCTGCTCATGCTATTAGCACGACTGCCTGCCCGGCTTTGGGGCCTACTGCCAGCCTGGCTAGGGGGCATGCTGCCTGCCCGGCTGTGGGGTCTGCTGCCGGCCCGGCTAGGGGGCCTACTACCTGCCCTGGAATGACTGTCTTGTTGAAGCTCCTGCTGTAAAATGATGACATTTTATCAAAATTTGTTTTCTTAGCTTTGGGAATAAAGTTAACATGCTTTATATAAAGTTAAATTTTAGTGGTACAAACACCAGCACAGAATAAATAGTAAAAAGTTTGTATTGCCAAACAATACACCAAATAGATGTGATTAATCAACCAAAGATTTACCTAATTGGAAATTAAGCTTATGTCAGGAATCACAATTCCACTTAGATTCATTTTATTATGTTACTCTAATAATCCTTGATTATATTGTCTACACACAGAATAAGAAGGATTTGTAGCCATAATTGAAACTCACACACATCATCACAACTTACCCTTAGAATTCTCTAAGTACCAACAAATGAACATATTTTGTTTTATAATTAGATCCTAGCCTTGTTGATAATAAGTTTAAGTACCTACCCTATTTTATAAATCTCATTTTAGTTATATTTTTTATGAGAAAACTTCATTATAACGAATAACATATGGCAAGACAAGTTAATAGGGTCGTAGAACACAACAAATACGAAACCTTTCAGCAAACAGACTTACCACTCTCCAATCGAGACCAAGTTTATGCACCACTTCGTCCACGATAGTCTGGGTCTGGTTTCGGAGGTCCAAGCTGAACAGCGGTCCGTCATTGAACGACTTCCTCCGCTCACGCAGCGGGGCTGCTCGCTGGATGGGCGCCACCTCCGCCAGCAGCGAGAAACGCTCGTTCGTACTCATAGAGGTAGTCCCCATCTCTGAACAAAAACGTAACCTTCACAGTTGAGAAATAACTTATGATATTCAAGAGTCAGGTAAACGCCATAGCGCTCCTCCGCAATAGAATTCAGGATACAGGCTTCAGAGGTAGAATTGGATTTGATAAGTACAGAAAACAAATTAGCAATTTATAAACAAAATTATCTTGGCTGAACAGAAGCAAAGCGAACGTCCGGCGCGTAGAGAATTTGTTTGTAATCTGTGCACATGTGCAGCAGAGAATGACATGAAGTGACAGCAGCAATGCTTCAATCAATTCTATGTCAGTCTGGTGAGCGCAGAGCCAAGAAAAATAAATACATATAAATAATGCTGGACACACAGCAAGCAACATCTAGCCCCGTTGTAAGCACAAGCTTGTGTTACGGGTGCTAGATTTCTGTTAAACTTATTACAATAACAATAAGTCATCAATGAAGTATTCAACCTTGAGTATGTATTTGAATGGGAAAAAATATTATTTAATAAAATTCAATAAAGATTAATTGATTACACTGTTTACATATATAATATGCTTTATGGTAGTTTTTTTTAACTTGTCCTAAAATATCCACAATTTTAATATCATAAACAACATTTAGTTGATTAGAGTAGGCTACAACACTGCGTGAATTGATTATGTGATATGTGAACATAATAGAACAAAGATACATTCATTTCATTCGTTCATTGAATGTTGTGGTTCTTCATGTGAAAGTTTGTGTAAAATAAATGATTAATCAAAGTTTTCACACTTATCTCTGAAAGTATGAATGAAATTTACATCTTTAGTTAGCAAAAAGTTTCTACAATGTATACAATATCGCGACAAATACGTAGGATCGTTTGAAATGATGTATTAGAGCCGTGACCGGTTGTTTTGTTCCGTCTAGGTTACATAAGGCTGATTCCTCGCTACCATGGTGCTGAATTCGTTTATAAGAGAGCCTAGCGCGGGGCTGCGAGTCATTTCGCTGCAGACTACGATGTCGGAGGTCGCGGTCGACTCGCCCCTGGATGAGACTTGTCTGGACGATATGGACGCTTGCTATGAAACATTTGATAAAGATGGGTATGTTTTGTATCAGTAAATACCAAAATAATAAGTCTTATTAAAATAAATCGAGTGAAAACCCTTCTTAACGAACATGAAAATTACGTGCGATTTCCATTATGTACAAATAAAATAAGTTTTATTATAAATGCTATTTTTTTAATCTTAGTTATTTTACTTCCTAGTTTTTAATCTATTTAATGTACTTATTAAACACACAATTAAAATGTAATGTAGTTTTTAATTGTTTCTTAAAGGTACTTATTTCTTCCTACACATGTTTAATTTAGCTTAACAGTGGATCTCAATAAAATTTAAAATTTAGGTATTTACTTTAAGTTAATGTTTAGGTTGAAGTTAAAAATAAAAGTATATGTTAATAAATAAATATTTGGTATTTGTATAACCATGTAATATACTATGATTATAGGGATGGAAAGCTAAACTTTGAGGAGTTCCGTCTGATCTGCAAGGCATTGTTCCGCAACGACAAGGGCCACATCTACCCACTCTCCGAAGACAAAGCCACTCACATCTTCCAGGTCTTCGACAAGAATGCTGATGGGTTTATTGATAAGGAGGAGTTTACTTTTTGCTGGAATCATTGGATCAAAGTGGTAAGAATCTCTAAGAAGAATAATATTGTGTTTAAAGAATTGTCCAAGTAATCCTTAGGACTTTATGGAAATAAATGGCATACATATCCAAATCTCTCTCACTCTAAAGTTTCAATAGGTGTTCTTTTGTATAATATATATTATAATACATATAAGTATGTATATTCTAATTAGTGTGTAAATTGCCATAAAATATTTATTTCATAGAAGAATGTATATTTTTCTTAGGTGTTTCGTGGGTTTTTCCCATATTAATAAAAAAATATGATTAAAAATGCAATGCATAACAAGTAGCAAGTTGAAATCTGTTCTGAGTTGTAATAATGCATTGTCTTCTTGAAGTTCAAGTTCATTGAGTTCAAGTCTCTTTACTTAATGTTTATTAATGATTGAAAATGTAGATTTTGTATTAAGTCAATTTTAGTTCTCATTATTATATCTATGGGGTGTCCCATAAAGAGTTTTTGTTTTTTCATTTTAAAATTTGATGCAAGTTTTTTTAAGGTATTAATCATGCCCCATTGTGGCCGTTGGTTAAGACTCCTTAAATCTAACTTATCTGTCAACTTATATTTTGCGACATCATTATTCATCATGTAGGTATTCTTTGTAAATGGGAATAAGAATCTAAAGTTAATCTTGCATTTAATTGAAATTTGGCAGTTATCACCTATGTTTATTCTGATTATTAAAATGGAGCTCCCGTTTTATTTGTGACAACTCCGATTGATACTATAATAGTAGATATTTCCAGATCGTGCGTCCGGTGAGCGCCTTCCTGATAGTGGACGTGCAGAACGACTTCATAACCGGCACGCTCAACATCAGCAAGTGCAACGCGCAGCAAGACGGCAACGAGGTGCGTACACATCCTAGGCCGGCACATTCACCCGAACGTCTACTACTGGACAATGACCTCCCTAAAATTGATTTTAAGATGGCATTAAAATTTTTCGAACATTTTTGAAGTTACGAGTATTGAAAATTAAGCCACCGATATAAATATATACTAGCTCTCTGCCTCGCGGCTTTGCCCGCGTTCTACACTTTCCTGTGGATTATTTTTGCCTGTGGTAAAAAGTAGCATTATGTCGCTCTCCATCCCTTCAACTATCTCCACATAAAATCACGTCGGACAAACAGACACACTTTCCCATTTATAATATTAGTATGGATATATATAATTTAGAATGTTAGACTGTCTACAATCACTATTTCACTTTCGAAACTAACATGAGTTTCACTATACATTTTGAAAAATCGGGAATTTACAATCAGCTTTGCTTCCTACTATGTAAAGAAAAGAGACGACATGCTTAAAACATCGATATTACATCATTGTTCAATTACGTCAGTTCGCTGAAGAATTGTGATTTCATTCAGCGGAAATAAGCTATAAGTAGATATCTACAGATTATAATACAAATATATAAGGAAAACTGAAACAATTTTTCCATATATCCCATTAATTTCGTATGAACTAATGTTTTTATAATCTAAAATATGCCTTATTCAAGTTTTATTTATTAAAAAACCCCTATTTAAAGTAAACCCCTAAAAGTGCCCCTATTTAGGTTCCCACTGTTGTGAAACAGGGACTTCTCTCTCCCCGAGAGAGATAAGATGTCCTTCAAACTTTCCAAAGTTCTCAGAACATCACGGTTTCCTCACGATGTTTGCTTTTGCCGTTATGTTAACTTTGTGGCCAGTACTCAGCATAACACAAAGTTTTTGCCTGCCTAACTAAAGTATAAAACGATATAACAAACACCTTTGTTTAAATCTGTATTTGCATACTAGGTACTAATTACGCATGTTTGATTCAGGATATTGAACCAGTGAATTTTATCTGTAATCAAAACATGATATCAAATCAAAATCGGTAAGTCGGATTATTACTTAGTTAAAATCAGATTAATTATTTAATCATGAATCAGCATTTATGTTATGTCCGGAATTTTCATTTGATATGTTTTTATTTACATGTATTTTGAAGTATTCAAAGATATATTTTTATTTAACCTACTTTCGTGGTACGTTATCCCGGTCCTACATCCTTGATGTATTAAATCCTTGATATCTCTGTTAGCAATCGAGAGTTGGGTATAGGATATTTTTGGTCGTCTCATCGAAACGAAGCTACTCACGAAAAATTAGCTTGATAGTAATCAAGTGCTAACCATGTTCCATGGATCCTGGACTACAAGCTTAAAGCTTATCACGTGGCTAGATGTCCCTCGATGTGTGAATTGTCTAGCAATATTTACTTATTTAATTATTATGATTAATAAAACTTTATCTTCAATCTAGCAGATATAGTACAGTCCAAAGATCTCAAACCTTTCCGCAAAGTTGCTCAGTTCGTGCTCAGTCCCCGTATCTGGCGGATTAGCATAATACATACTACCGCATTGCTGGCTTCTAAAACAATATTTTACGTTTCTTTCGATTATTTTTGGATCTTACGTGGACGTGATTGATTTTACCTTTCCATAAATTATATTATACTAGATGAAAACCCGGCTTCGCTCGTGTGAAATTTGACGAAATTCTCCATAATCCTATTTTTGCGGATTATACTCGTATGTTGTCGACACAAAATCAATATTTTTTTTAAGTTTTGTTATTCTAATAAGGTTTCGGTCGAGTCTACCGTACCCCTTGACGAAATGATTATTAAAGATAAAAAACTAACTTACCACCGTTTTACTATTTTCCCGCTGTAAGAAGTACCTAGCCTATGTCTTTCTCCTGGTTCTAAGCTACCTCACCACCAATTTCCAGCCAAATCGATTCAGCCGTTCTTTAGTCATAAATGATGGAACTAACACGAATTTCTTTTTTTATTTTATACTAACATTAAAATGTAATCAACTTGCCTTTATTCAAATTTATTTAATACTGTTTAGTTTGTAGGTATTCATTTATGTAGATAGGTAAAATTATATTCGACTAAACGTAAAATTTAATAACAGCTCAATAGTTATTTGTACAGCTGAAATACGTTCGTTTGAAGACAATAGGCTAGATGGAGTCAAAAGTCAACACAAAAAAATGCGTTCTATATGTTTAGTAGAAAATATCTATCTATGTATGTATATTATAGGTATATCAGAAATGTAGCACCCGTATCACAAGCTTCGAGCTCACCACGGGGCTAGATTGTGTGAATAGTCCAGCAATATTTATTTAATTATTCATGTTAGCATATTAAGCCATGACTTTCACAATCTGTCCCTTCAGTACCTAATAGAGGCAAATAACTCAATCGTCTATCTACAGCCGCCGTCTTATCAAACCTATTATCTAAAGGGCATCCCCATATGTCGCATCGATCAAACACCCGTGAACACACCTCCGCGCAAGTTGCCACCGTTATCGCGAGCACTCGCGCCTTTTGGGTGCGCTGTACCTATACTATACAAGGCTTATTAACAGGACAGTGTTTGAGCAGGAATAAGTTTTAAAATGTCGAGTTTTTCGTCACTTAACTTCACTTATGTGTGTCTTCAACAGAATTTTAACTTATTTTTTTTGGAAATATTCCATCGTAATTGAAATAATTGTAAACAATCCTGTCAACTGCATGTTGACAGGATTGTTAAAATAATACAATTACAATTATTATGGAACAAGTTCTATTTCATGATTTGAGTTCTAATCCCTGTCAAGAATCGAACCTGCCACATAGCTTTGAAACGTTAAATGTCGGTCACAAGTGCGCTTGCATGTTCTGTGCAGTAACTCGAAGTATTCCCATTTTGCGCACCGAATTTTAGAGCACCAAACTCCACTGATGGCTGAAGTTTGAAAGTTTACCACGCTATCTTCTACTGCATAAAGGAAACAAATAAAACTATTAATAGAGGTTCTGTTGAACACTTGAAAAAGTCAAATTGTTTTATATCTTAACCCTAAGTTACAACTTTAAACTACTAGAAGTGTCATCATCATAATCATAGGAGCTCGTAGTCGGTTTGAAGATCCATGGATTGGTACAGATAGTGTTAGTATAAACATTCAATAGCTAAGCTCACCGTGTCGTAGAAACGAGCGTATGCCATGGGCATTGATAGTGTTAAGCAAACAAACCTTCGTGGCAGGCAAGTTGAGGAAAAAAAGGCGACCTATAACTCTTCCTTCCTCTTTAGTTTAGCCTAGTCTCCAGTTTAAGTTACTTTTCTACGAGATAACCCATCTGCTATATTGATAAACAATTATGGCAGTAAAAACAATATATAAATAAATAACCAAAAAAATCCGACTAACGGATTGTGATCGTGATGGAACAAACGGACAAATATTTGCATAGACATAACTCTTTCAAAGTAAATACACGAAAACTTGTACAATATTTCAAAGTTTGTAAGTAACGAGTGAAGTTGCAGATCGACAAGTTTTTTGCACGTTATATCGGCTCTATGGCGGTATTTATGCGTCATTTGTAACAATATTTTGTAAGTTTCAAACACGAACGAAACTTGCAAACTTTTTATTTTGTTTAGTAAGATATATAGGAACTATGGAGAGGGCTACTTTTAGGGTTTAGGTTCTTTAAAGTTTAAGGAATCGAGCGGAAATAAGGACTAAGAGTTCCTTCTGTTTTATAAGCTCACATATTTTTGTTCAATTTTTGTAGTAATATTTATATGTCATATTCACATTCTTAACACCTTATCAGTAACATTATTTATTACACACAGAAAACTTTAACCTTTCCACTTACCGTTTCGAGTCTAATTATAACTCCAGCCTTATCTTCAAACTTGCTGAAACTTTCGGAGCGCTACCTGAACTAATGGTTTAAATTACCGGCTTAAAAGTGGAAACTTTCAAGCCTGTCCAAAGTAGAGTCGCATTGGGTTAGCAGGTTTTGTAATCACTGGACAGCCTGACAGTGGTATACCAGAAAAAATTGATGATCTAAAATGATGAATCTATTGTTACTGCTCCATTTCCTGGGGTATAGGTATAGGTTTTTCTATTTAATGACAGAAAACAAATCTGGTGAAAGTGGTTGGCACGCGGTGGATGCTGCCGCATCCGACCGTAATAACTGGAGATCATGTCGGGAGGATTATGTTCAGCAGTGAACGTCCAACGGCTGTCATGATGATGATGGCCTTACATAACGCGGTTAATCCCGCAATGCACATCGCTAGATTGATGGTACAAGTCACCACGGCGCGCTGACTCGGAGCATGCAGTTGCCTTTGGAGCGACGCCAACCTCTATTGATTCCGGTACACGCTTCCGCAAACGGAATTAGACTTTTAGCCGATTAACTGATTGAATATGAAGATAAGGCAGTTTTTGCAGAGATCAGTGAAACCTCAAATCTGTTTTTGCTATCACGGCTTCTCCTGATATATCTGGCGGCTCGACAGATTCTTCTTCTCCTTTTTGTGAAGGTCGTAGGCAGCTGGTACAGTCGGCCGGACTGTACCTGTTCTGGATCATAACAATCAGCACCATCATGACTGTAATTAAAGGAAACTCCATTTATAAAAGGCAATTAAGCCACAACAATACAGCTTTAGTAGGTTGGATTGGTTGCCTACTATGATGGGTTGCGTCAATAAAAGATTGTCTCTGCGCACTGAGTTTATATTATTCAATTTACATGAAATACACGTTTACAATATAAGAATCGTATGAGTGTGCAAGTTTCATGTTTAACTTAAAAATTACATTCCCGCGCAACCCGTGAACCATCACGGGAGCTGCACCGTGGGCGCCGTCGCGGGAGCGACGCTGCAAGACACGGGCGCTACCCGTGAACCATCACGGGAGCTGCACCGTGGGCGCCGTCGCTACAATCAGCACCATCATGACTGTAATTAAAGAAAACTCCATTTATAAAAAGCAATTCAGCTAACATCAAGTCTATATACTAATGGAGTCTTGTTTAGATAGCTGGGATCATCATTAGAACACATAACGGGTAATATACCATGGTTTAAATGAGTTCCCGGATTTTATATTGGATACTTAAAAATTAGGATTAACTCTTTGAAGTAGCAATGGACTTCACATAATTAGCAAGGAGAACATATGGCTGATGGGGCCAAAATGTTCTCGAATGGACACCACGCCACGATAATGATAAGGCGGTGGATGCAAGCTGCGTCCAACCCCAATATGTGGAAGTCATTATACATATTTAAGCCTATGTCCAGCAGGAGACGTCTGACGCCTTAAATTTCTTGAGTCTATCTAAAGAATAGTTTTAGGAAACCCGTAATATAAGTAGAATTACCTTGATAGCTTTATCCCTGGAAGCCGTGGCCAGCCAGGACGCCTCCGGGTGCCAGTCGCAGGCGAACACGGGCCCCGAGTGCGCCGTGAACTGCTGCACGCAGCGCTGAGAGTCCGAGAGTCCCGCAAGGCTCTGTTAAAGGACCGGTGTTGTATACCATATTCACAGCAGACCTGCCACTAATTGATGATGTTACCACAGCCACGTTCACAGATGACACAGCTATTCTGGCCAACAGCTCTGACCCCAATCAGGCCTCATTAACTCTACAAAAAGCTTTGGACAACATTACCGATTGGCTCAGAACGTGGAGAATAAAGGCAATTGTCACTAAGTCCGTCCAAGTCACTTTTACTCTACGGAAAGGTAAATGCCCACCGATGAAACTTGAAGGAGTACCTTTACCACACCAAGACAAGGTTAAATACCTAGATCACCTAGATCGTAGACTCGCCTGGAGAGATCACATAAAGACAAAACGAGAAGAACTAAAAATAAAATACCACACTTACTCATGGTTGCTTGGACGGAACAGCAAACTGTCAACAGATAACAAATTGCTTATCTACAAAAGCGTACTGAAGCCTGTCTGGATGTATGGCATTCTATGGGGAACTGCCTCAAAAACAAATATCACAATCATACAAATGCAAAACTGCATACTCAGAACTGTCAGCGGAGTGTCATGGTTCACTACGAACTCTGAAATACACGAAAATCTCAAAATGAAAACCGTCACAGAAGAAATCAAAACAACTAGCGACGCCTCTAACACCCGCCTCGCACAACACCCCAACGCGCTGGCTACAAACCTGCAAACCCGGCAATATCAGCCAAGACTTCATTTAAGGAGGAGTCCTTACTGGAGGTCCCAGTTCACATGCCAAGATACACGCAAAAAATCTGCTAAAAGTGAAACAACTTAATTACGATAAAACTGAAAACTTGCTTAAAATAATTAGTTAAATCCACAATAGATTTCTACTCCTATAACTCAAACATACTACATTCCCACTACACTACCCACTACCACCACCACCACCACCACCACCACCACCACTACCCACTCTACACACCTACATTCAATACCACTATCACTCAAACGTACTACATACCCACTACATTCTCAGTTACATACAT
Organism: Chloroclystis v-ata; assembly: GCA_963691955.1. Taxonomy (NCBI): domain Eukaryota; kingdom Metazoa; phylum Arthropoda; class Insecta; order Lepidoptera; family Geometridae; genus Chloroclystis; species Chloroclystis v-ata. The sequence continues at coordinate 9,988,922 of OY829904.1, read as the reverse complement.
TCACTAGCACTCAAACATACTACATACCCACTCCACATTCACACTTACGTACACTCACTATAACTCAAGCATACTACATACACACTATATATTTTTAGAATAGAATAGAAAATGCTTTATTGCACACCACAAAACAGAAACACACTTAAAACTAAAACATTTGGAGTACAGTGGGCGGCCTTATCGCTGTGAGCGATAAGGCCGACCAGGCAACCTATGTATGGACTGGACAGTTATAAATATATAGACAGTGGTGTAAAATAATGGACTACATAATAGTACATAGAAAGATAAAATAAAAATTATATGTATATAGCGACAGTCCTCCGGTACGGAGCTCCGATAGTCTACGGAACTAGATAAGTACCTATTATTGTGTTTATAGACTTATTTTATATATATATATATATATATATTATATACTTATTTATATATATATATTCTTATATATGTATATACTTATATATAATTCTATATATACTTACACAATAATAGGTACTTATCTAGTTCCGTAGACTATCGGAGCTCCGTACCGCAGGACTGTCGAAAATAGAATGAATCGTGCGGCAATGAGTCCCACCTTTTATAGGCGGCCCGACAACACTCGATCGAACAACTAACATTTTGCAATATTTCGATATACCCTACATTTCGTTAATATTTAGTTAATACCGTTTTAAATAGATTTTATTACTAATATTACAAAACAGATATTCTAATTTTAGTTTAAACTAATGATTAGTTAGTTCTTGCTAAGTTTAAACACTTAAAACATGGATTTACAAATCAAAACAAAAACATAACCTCACTTAATTGTAAAATACAGCAAATGGTAATATTTGTTTAAAAATCTGAGCATAAACATTTTAAGGTATTTTGTATGTTTCACAATCGAAATACATGTTTATTACATGACTTAATTAGCAATATTTAATAAAATTCTATCAAACGCATAACTGAGCAGAATTTATCATTCAAGAACTAAATTATGTTGGTAAACTAAGAAAAGAATAAATAAAATGTTTAACTTTTACTTACAGCTACTTATGACTTACCTACCTACTTTATTAACAGTTCTTTTATGGTCAATTTTCAAAAACATAACCTCACTTAATTGTTATGGCCTCTACACACCAAAGCCGGCGGCCCGCCGGCACAGCCCGCCGGCTTGATGCCGGCGGGTTAGCCCGCCGGCTTCAGAATGTCCAAGCCGCACGACTTTGCCGGCGGCAATGCCGGCGGCACGACAGCCCCGGCATGTGGTGTTCTAGTAATGAAGAATGTTACTAGGTATGCCAAATCGCTTGAAATGTTGTATCAGTAAAGCCTGTATGTATACAAATATACTAGTTTTTGTTTAGTTAAAAAGTACCTAGTAGTTTTGATTTTATAGGCATTCAAAGTTTCGAAAAATATCGAGTCTCGCTAACAGTCACGTGAGCGCTTGTGACGTAATACCACAACTTCGCGCGGCCTACGGCCCGCTTAGTATCGCCAGCAGATTATAGTAGTAGTGCAACAGCTTGCGCAGTATTTTGATGTGTTTTCGTCCGCGTATTAAATTAATAGTTTAATAGTAGTACTTAAATATTATTCGATTGATAAAATGGATGAAGATAACTCAAATAGTAGAAGTACCTACCATTAAACTTTGACGTTAAAGACATTAAATATGTATTAAAGTTTTGTTGCTATTGGTAGGTACGTAAGTATTTATTTATATATAGGTAGGTACCGCTCTTCTTAGTAAATTTAAATGAACAATACATTGATTTATGGCAAACTAGCTTCTTAGTAAATTTAAATGAACAATATATTGATTTATTGCAAACTAGCTTCCTCCAGTCTTCGGCCCCGTTTTCCTCAAGAACTGTACATTTTCATAGGATTAAAAGTAGCCTATGTGTTATCGTCGTCGTACGGTTACAACTTGTTTTACTTCTAAATCGGAAACTAATTGATGTATCGAAGTAATTCTTTCACGCGTATTTTTTATATTAGACATAGAATATGGAGTGCTAATAATCAAAATTAGGTAACATTCTTTATTGCCAAATACGTCACTACTCTATGAAAGCCGGCGGGCAACTGACTGAGTGAGTGGAGAGGGATGCCGGCGGCCTGACCCGCCGGCACAGCCCGGCGGCCCAACCCGCCGGCATGATTGTAAAAAATAAGGCCGGCGGGTTGGGCCGCCGGGCTGTGCCGGCGGGCGGTGTGTAGAGCGCTTAAAATACAGCAAATTATGGTAATATTTGTTTAAAAATCTGAGCATTAACATAATTTTAAGGTATTTTGTATGCTTCACAACCAAAATACATGTTTATTACATGGCTGGTAAACAAAGAATAGATAAAATGTTTAACTTTTACTTACAGCTACTTATGACTTACTTTATTAACAGTTCTTTTATGGTCAGAAAATACTTTGTTGTGTGTTCTTGTGTTCATGTTCTTGCTTGGATCGGCCAGAGCGGCCGAGATTCCAGACCACCACTGGTCCATTGGTGGCTGCAGTCGCTAAAGTGTTCTCTAAAACATAACATTATGAGATTTAAATTGATTCACTTTAGAAAATTCACAAATAATTTCATGATATTCATTTTGTATACCTTCAATAGAGCTCCATGCTACATCAATTGATGAAAAGTTTAAATTTAAGTTTTTCCCAACACGTAGATTGCAGACTTTTATAATTTTTTTTTTTAAACAGGCAGAAAATTCATTCTCACCAATACCGAATACCTACTTTAAATACTGAAAAAAAATTAGGTTAATGAAAATTATGATTTTTGCCTGACTACTTGGTTGCCAAGTTATTACACAACATGAATAACTGTTCAAGTACTCAGTGGTGAGGAATACTTACTATAATAGGTATGTATTATTCATCATAGGATTCTTAGGAATTATATCAAAATATGAAATAAAAAAGGATATTAACTGTTATTTTCTTTATAGGCGTTTGTTAATCCTCACTACAGGATCCTGTACATTAAACAGAACACTATAGGTACAGTTATTGAAAATTGTTTTTTGAATGTAAATGTTTCTGTGTGTACTAATTATTTAAAAATAATTACTTAAATAAATAAAATAACATAATTTATTTCACTTTACTTTTTAAGTTTACATACCTAAATACATTCGATACCTACATAGCTAATTTGTTAGATTTTGATTATAAATTATAAAATAAATTCTTAAATAAATAATTAAATTTAATTAATTATTCTTCTATAAATAAAATAAAATCGTGTTAGTTACACTATTGATAACTCACGGCTGAACCGATTTGGCTGAAAATACAGCTGGAAAAATGTATTAGTATTACGTACAGCGCAGGCGAAGCTAGGACTCAAGGAGACCCAAAAGAGGAGTTTTCAAAAAAATCCCTTTGAGACCAGACTATAGAAGCCATACGGTTCTGTATATCCAGCTCTAAGGATAAATTGATATCGATGATGCAGAAGAAAATATTAATATACAAAACTATCGAACGTTATTGAAAACGTCACCCATTCCAAAGTTGCCCCAATTTAGTAATTAGTCTACTAATTCAATATTCTTATAAATAGCTTTTAACTTGTATCCAGTGCCGGATTAAGCCAGCGCGGGGCCTGTAGCAAATTCTGTCAAGGGGCCCTTGGTTTGCTATCGGTTCTCAAATTTAGGGTATTAAATATAGCTTTCCGCCCTGCGGCTTCGCCCGCGTTTTACACTTTCCCGCAATTTGCTTTGCTATAATATAACCTATGTTACTCGGGGATAATGTAGCTTTCAAAAGGTGAAAGAATTTTTGAAATCGGTCCAGTAGTTTCGGAGCCTATTCCTTACAAACAAACAAACAAATCTTTCCTCTTTATAATATTAGTATAGAAAACAAAACTGTTATAGTCAAGTCATTTTAGCTCAAAATATGTAAGAATCTCGGAATTCGAGATACCCAGCTGTAAGTCTGTAAATATTTATATATTGACACCCTAAAAGTTGTCTCAAAACCTACCGATCGTAGGGTGTTCGCAACCATTAAAATTTCAAGGTCAAAGACCGCAAAAATAGTTTTTTTGTAAATATCTCATTTCCTATGGGTTTTTTGCTATTTATATCTTTGTGAATACTGTAGAATACAAAATTCTCTACAAATAATGTTCACAAAAAATTTTCATACGGTGAATTGTTTTCGAGATAGATGGCGGAGAGCGCGCGGTCACAGCATCACTTCAGGTCATCCGCTGCCTCTGATGGGGTTGAGGAATTATCTCATTTGAGGAATTCTCTCATTTGAGAAATCCTCTCATTTGAGGATGAAAATTGTTAGGTCCAGAGAATATAATAGAATATCTTGAAATTTTAATGGTTGCGAACATCGGTAGGTTTTTATACAACTTTTAGGGTGTAGTGTAGACCAGTGCTTTTAGACCAAAAATGGTCAAAAACGGAAAAAAATATTAGTAGGATGAAACCCGTTAGAAAAGGAGGGGAATATGGTAAAGATGAAAGGAAAAATAAATTACGGTCGATCTGAGTTCGGGAAGTGGGAGGGGTGGGCTTTTAAGAGGAGAAAATGGTTTATCTCGATTTGCGGTGAAACTACTAGTCCTATGAAAAAAAGTTATATGGCAAAGTTGTAGGTAATAAAACGATCTACAACTTTTAATTCAGAACTTTTATACATAACGTCAAAACTTATGTGAAAAATTCAAATAACCAAGTTTTTTGTTTTTTTTATTTATCTTTTTCAAAAATTGTTATTTTTCTACGAAGTTTGGTGAAAACTTACCTATTTATGTCCTAAATAAACTTTGATTTATTTGATTGAAAATATTATTGTTTTCACCTTATTTTGACTTAATTTTCAAAAATATAGACTAATTTTCAATCGAAAATTCACGTGTCAAAATATTAGCTTTTTTATAAAAGTCGGTGTGCTTTATGTTCATTGAAATCTCTATTTTCTGATAGTTAAAAAAAATATATACATTACGATAGTAAATATTCTCAGAAAATGCACAAAACCGAAGCAAAAATTTGTATCATTAGGTACAATTGCATCACAAAAATGTGATTTTGTCTTTTCAGACTATATAATAATAAAAATAATATTGTCAGAAAGTGCCTCTCTCTGCACTCCTAGTCACCGGCCGCTTGAGTTTAGCTTTGTGGCCGGTGATTATCCGTTTTTAAATATTTTTTACAGTAGATAGATTTTTATAATTTTTCATCTATTGTAAGAAATGTATTTTGATGTGTTTACAATTAAATAAAGAAAATAATATAATAATCTGTTTGTATAATGTGCAATAAGTCGGATTATAAGCAATTATATGAAATAAAAATTGCAAAAATCACATTTTTATGATGCAATTGTACATAATGATACAAATTTTGTTTCGGTGTTTTGCATTTTCTGAGAAAATTTACTATCGTAATGTATATATTTTTCTTAACCATCAAAAAATAAAGATTTCAATGAACAAACAGCACACCGATTTTTATGAAAAAGCTAATATTTTGACACGTGAATTTTCGATTGAAAATTAGTCAATGTTTTTAGTAATTAAGTCAAAATAAGGTGAAAAAATTAATATTTTTAATCAAATAAATTATAGTATGTTTAGGGCATAAAAAGTTAAGTTTTCACCAAATTTCGTAGAAAATAAAATGTTTTTGAAAAAGATAGAAATAAAAAACCAAAAACTTAGTTTTTTGAATTTTTCACATACAGTTTGACGTTATGTAAAAAAGTTCTGAATTAAAAGTTGTAGATCGTTTTATTACCTACAATTTTGCCATATAATTTTTTTTCATAGGACAAGTAGTTTCACCGCAAATCGAGATAAACCATTTTCTCCCCTTAAAAGCCCACCCCCTCCCACTTCCCGAACTCCGATCGACCGTAATTTATTTTTCCTTTAATATTTGTCATATTCCTCTCCTTTTCTAATGGGTTTCATCCTACTACTATTTTTTTCCTTTGAAAAGTTAAAAACCCTGGTCTAGTGTCAATATCCAAGTATTTACAGAATTACAGCTGGGTATCTCAAATTCCGAGGTGAAATGCTAATTTGACTGGACTAATAAATAAACTTTTCTGGGTTTATTATGGGCAAATTTAGCGTTTAGTGAGCAGTGCAAGTAGTACATACAACACATAACGTGTGTGTGGCTAGCGCTCAATTTAAAAAATGTGGTACAATTTCAAATTATGGTTGTTGATTTTGATACCAACGTTTTTCGTGAATTCGTGATAGAGGTGAGGTGGAAATAGCCATGCGCGCAGTTCGGGTCGGCTCGGTTCGCCGTTCAAATAGGTATTACGAAATACCTATTTGAGCGCGGGGCCCTCCAATGCGCGGGGCCCGTAGCATTTGCTACACTTGCTACGTGGCTAATCCGGCACTGCTTGTATCAACACTGACCTATAAAAACTACCGCGTCATAGTCTAACAAACGCCAAAACATTTACCCTCGATTAAAAGCGAGCTGGAACAAAGCCTGAATAAAAGCCATCAATTTGTAAAGACACGAACGTTTGGCGCTATTGAAAATTGCCTGTCGAAATCGTTGTAAGCGCTTTTTGCTTAGGCTTTCATGGTAGGACGGCTGGTACACTTCTATCTCAAGAGAAGTAAAGGAAGTATTTACGTTCCCACTGCTGGAACGTGACTTCTTTCTTGACGAGATATATCCAGCGAGAGATATTAATATCACTACTAACTGTTCGTGTTTTTAATCAAACTCTTTAAAGTTCTCAGAACATGGCAATTTCACTATATATTTTTAAAGGTAAATGCAACTAGAGATTTGCCAAGAGGATTGCGGCATGTTCTGAGAAGTTTGAAGACTTTGAAGTTCATGACATTTACTATCCCGCACTTGGCCAGTGGTGAATTAAGGCCTAATAACTGTAGTCAAGAGAGAAAACCCTGTCTCTAACCAGCAGGAACGTTATATAATGGTGCTTATGTATATGATTCTAGTGTCCAATTATACTGGAAATCACAAGCTTCGAGATTTGATGAAATGAAAATGAAATGAATTATTTTATTTAACACGACACAATGACACAATTATTCATACAATTACAAATTAAGGAAACTTAAAGAATAGACACAGATGAAAAAAATAGATACTTATAGAAAATTAGACACATATATTTGGTTACTTCATGAAAAAATAGATATAGAAAATTAGACACATATATTTGGTTACCGTACTTCAGTTTCCATCCTGTACCCATGACATTGCCATGTGCCGCGCCAAACAAGAGTCAACTCAGCATGTTGCTAAGTAGGTAAGTAATTTCACCTACCCAGTGCTGGTATTATGTCTATCCTCCTGACAGTTACATTGATGTGTGAATTGTCCAGCAATCTTTATTATGGCCGTTGCATTGCAGCATTTGTAGCATTGGTTAAATAACCAGCTATCCTCAGAATGCTGCATAGTGTTGCGGTTTCACACCTCTCACAATTAGGTTATCGAGGCGCCAGGCACGGGCGGCCCCATCGCATTCGGGCTTTCCAACTGCCTTCTTTCTATCTCAATTGTAGCTTTCAAGGCGTTTCGACTATTGTTCCATTTTCTAATCCGTTTAACTGCTATAGGTATACAGCTACATTTTGTAATTTTTTTTTCTTTCTTATCTGTGCTTATCCTACTGTATAATTTTTTATTTTTGCCCGTTGTTTGTGTCATTCCTATAAGTGTTGTGCTGGCCTATAATAGGCACACGTTTCATGTTTTATGTCTGATAATAAGATTTTGTAAACAATTTTTGTTATGTGTGCTGTTGGCCTTGCCTTAATAAATAAATAAAAATAAATAAAAAATAAAAAAAACTGCTATTTTTAAAGTGTTGTTTTTGGATTTGATTGGAATGGGTATTCTATTGAAATCCTATCAACGCGAATGCTCTTGCAAAGACAGCTTAACAGAATATGAAAATAAGATATGTCTAAATTTTACAATAAATTAATATGCTTCCAATGTTCCGTTTATAAAACCAATTCTCTACCGATAAATATACAAGTTAAATCAGCGGAAATGATTTTCCAATTATTGCTCATTCAAGGTCTATGCATTACAATTACAATACATTTAGCTTCACCTCTATTTAACTACTGAATCGACAGCCATACAGGATACACAATGATAGTATGCAAAATGGGCGCGTTCATAGTAAGGCCATTGTACCTACAACTAAAAATCTATATTTCATGAATTATAAAACTTCATCATCTTAAACCCACGATGTTCGGGACGCCGTATATTGCCTGGGACTTAGATGGATAAAAACTCAAGACAAAAAACTCGTATAAAGAGTATCTTCTAAATATTCTGGGACACACTGGTATTAGCCCCAGTTTTACTTATGTGGTTTTATATCAGTTTTATAAGGCACGAGCTTAATTTTACGTTCTCACAGCTGGGACACAGGGACTTCTCTCTCGAAGAGATTGTGCTTTGACCACGCTGGCCAAGTTAGGGTTGGTGATGTAGGTGTATTTAAACTTTTTAAACGCTTAGAACATGTCGGATTTCTCATGATACCGCTTTAGTTGAGTATTGTCTATTTGGAATTTATGTATGCTGTACACCTCAATTCCAAAAAGGCAAACCGCCTTTAAGCATAGTTTTACAAACCATATAATATTAAACGAACACACATATAATGTAGAATGTGCATGAAAATATCGGTTATGGGTGAATACCCGCAAAGATTGATTACATGACATCACGAATGGTGGATGTAGCTTGTGATTTGGGAGACAGCTGGTGACTTATTTGTACAAAGACGAAACCATTCAGTCAATCTATGATATAGTTTCCTCGGTTTAAGTCTACACATTTTGTAAAAGTATGTATCCTACAGATTCAAATTTACTGTTTATTGGTTCCGGCGTTCACTATTTTTTTCTGCGATTTAGATAAAAGACGACATAAAGAGATTAAATATGATTCTACAAGACTATTATTTCATAAATGAAATCATCTTTTCATCAAGTGAGTCAAGTGGGCTGTGATTTTATTTTTAGGAAAAAGCATACTAGAATCTACCATTCAACTTAATAACTGTAGGTAACATTCAGGTGACTTAAAGTTAAGTGAAGACAATTTGACATCAGGCAAACTGTACCTAGCTGATAATCCCATTAGTAATGATGAATGATTATTCTTATAAATTGAATATTACTATTCTTTATTCCAGGTAGTGGAACCAATCAACCGTCTTCTGGAGTCGGTCCCGTTCGACTGCGTGTTCTACTCGCTGGACTGGCACCCTCCCGACCACGTCTCTTTCATAGACAACGTGCACATGCGCGAACTGCATCCTTCCAGCCCGGTGAGTCAGTCCGTCAGTCGGTCAGTCAGTCAGTCTTCTGGTGTCAATCTGTCATTGCCATCAGGCTTTTCAGATTAATGAAGAATACTGAGGATAATATGCCACACAATATTTTGACATAATTTAGCCTCGCACACCTTAAGCCATACAAATCTCAAGTAGACAACTTAGAAACCAAACCAATATATTTTATATAATTTATTTTATTGAAGAAATGATGATATTGATGGTAATAGTGTGAATTATGAGCCGTCCCAACCTGTCTAGCTTCCTATATTTAAAAAAAGAATGCCCTGTATAATAGAATAGATGTTATGATAGAAAAGTCTTTTAAGGTTGTGTCTTCCATCCCCCATATAATATATAAGGAGTTAGGACATGTAATAATGGTATTTTCCCATAGGTTTCAGCAGATAAGGCGCAGGCCTACGACACGGTGGTGTTCGCCGGGCCGCCGCCCATGAAGCAGCGTCTGTGGCCGAGACACTGTGTCCAGGACACCTGGGGCGCCGAGTTCCATCCCGACCTCAAGGTAACCTCTACAGGACATCAGGACACCGTGACCTTGGCCAAAGATTGCCATCTTTTTGCCGTTGTAGAATACTCAGCGGTCAGCAATTATTTTGGGCCTTAAGCACTTCGTCCTTCCAGAGATGCGGGCGACCAATCCGTCTCCGTCCAGTGGGACTGAACTAGCGGAGTCTGGATGAATAGTGCATTCCACTAATTTTATAGAAGCAGCAATGATTGATTCAAGACCGTGGGTTTTAAACCTGTGAAAACGACGCCACGACGTGGCGACTTAATTATTATTAGTTATAGTTTCTTGAAAACGTATGAAAATGACTTTAAGAATTCAATAAAAAGCACAGTAGTGCGATAGTCTTGGTGCCATTAAATAAAGCTATGGCCGACGTGAATCAGAAATTAGAACACAGCTTTTTTTGGCCGACATTTTAAGTTTTTGGCTGAAATCGACAATGTGCTTTTAACCAATTTCTGTAAATTTAGATAGTGGAAGGCGCCATAAAAGTGTACAAAGGCACCAACCCCGAGGTGGACTCATACTCCGTGTTCTGGGACAACAAGCGTCTGACGGACACGTCGCTGAGCGCGCAGCTGCGCGTGCGCCGCGCCACCGACATCTACATCTGCGGGCTCGCATACGACGTGTGCGTGGGTGAGTAATATATATTTAAGATTTATGTCATTTATTTCCATAAAATCCTAAAGATCACTTGGACAAGTCAATAATTATAATTTAGGTTTATGTGTATGATATATGTTATTTAAATTTTTACACCACCTTCCAGTTACATTCTGCAGTTTTTCTTTCCATCGTCAGGTTACCTGATAGTAAAACTAGCCCCGCTCTACCCTAATTAATTTAATTAAAAAAAAATATTCTAAATATTCTATTCTATTCTAAGTGCTTTAAGCCATAAGATACACCAACCATATACAGGACAATACAAGAAAGAAGCTGATACATAACATACAGAAGATCCATAATGAGATAAACGGGCAATACACTAACCTTATTTACGTAGACTATTGATCAACCGTTTATCTCAATATGAATTTATCAAACCACGACAGTTTTTGTAGTAGAATACAGAAGATCGCCCAATTCGCATATGTTTTAATAGTTTTAAGTTATTTCGTAATATATTGATTTTTGATGTGTGTAATTAATAATTCCCTAAATAATGTATGTATTTGCAGGCGCCACCATCGCAGACGCGCTGGCCATCGGCTACCGCTCCATCCTGATCGACGACGCGTCGCGCGGCGTGGACCTCGCCGACATCGAGGCCACGAAGAGGACAATCTTGCACAACAATGGCGTCATCATCAACTCCGAACAGGTACATACAAGCCATTTAAAACTTATTATGTATAGGTTGCCTGGAAGAAATCGCTCATAGCGATAAGGCCGCCCGTTGTACTCTAAATGTTTTAGTCTGTATTGTATGTTTCTGTTTTTGTGGTATGCAATAAAGTATATTTTATATGATTTAGGGACTGGGCAGTCAACATGACAAATTGTTCAAAGGCTAGAATGTGCAAGGGTCAAAATGTGGTTACATATTATAATAACTAAACTTATTATAACTACTTTGGGGCCGTCCATTAATCACGTGAGGTCGTTTTTCACATTTTTTGACCCCTCCCTCCCCCCTGGTGATATTTGGTGAGGTTTGGGATAACCCCCCCTCCCTCCCCCTGGATCACGTGTATTTTTTTGGAAGTCTATGTAAAAGCTATTTTTCACTGAAAAAAATATTTAAAAATGGCGTTTTGATTCGAAAAACATTTATATGTATTTGCAATAAAGTTAATTAATGTTGTGTTCGTCCTACGGAGTGGCAAGACTTTTTAAGGTTACAACTGGTAAAGCTTCTTCTTCACTGGCAGTTGTTATTGGCAAAGAGGTTTGTGACATATTAACTTCGGTTTCGTCAAGCCACTCGGTACCATCATCCTCGCGCACTGCGCAGAGAACCTCCCTCCCTCGTAGCGTGAGGATACGCGTGGGCCGAACAGTTTCAGTTTCGTGGGCAGTATGGTGCCCATGGTACTCATTTGCTCATTTTTAGGGTTCCTTAGCCAAATGGCAAAAACGGAACCCTTATAGATTCGTCATGTCTGTCCGTCTGTCCGTCCGTCCGTATGTCACAGCCGTTTTTCTCCGAAACTATAAGAGCTATAAAGCTGAAATTTGGTAAGTAGGTGTATTCCGTAAACCGCACTAAGATTTTATAAAAAAATTGAAAAAAAATCAATTTTGGGGGTCCCCATACTTAGAACCGAAACTTTAAAAATAAAATTTCATCGAACCCATACATGTGGGGTATCTATGAATAGGTCTTTAAAAATCATATAAAGGTTTCCAATAGCACTTATTTCTAAACTAAATAGTTTGGACGAGAGACTCTTCCAAAATGGAAAAATGAGTGTCCCCCCCCCCTCTAATTTCTAAAATAAGAGGATGATATGGCTAAAAAAAATATATTATGTACATTAGCACAAAAACTACCAACGAAAATTGGTTTGAACGAAATCTATCAATTATTTTTTTTATAATACGTCATAAACTATTTCATATAAACAATTGCTGCGGAAGCCTACATGGGCGAGTCCGACTCGCACTTGGCCACTTTTTTAGTGCAGAAGTACTGCCCACCATAACCATAACACCCCTATTCACGTTCCCACTGCTGGGACACAGGGACTTCTCTCTTGGCGAGAGAGATTAGGCCTTAATTCACCACGCTGGCCAAGTGCGGGTTGGTGAATGACACATGTTCTTCAAACTTTGAGAAGTTCTTAGAACATGCCAGTGCCAGTGGCAGTACTGCCCACACTGCTGACATATTCTTTCCACAAGAAGCTTACGATCCTTTTGCAGGCTAGGGCAATACAGGTCTAAGGTATTCTCAGAAATAGCGCTTTTTGACAAAAATAAATAAAATTAATACACGTGATGTCTAACGAGACCCCCCCTCCCCCCTCGTGATGTTTCGTGATGTTTTCCGTACCCCCTCCCCCCCCTTTTGAGCCTCACGTGATTAATGGACGGCCCCTTTCGAAATAACTACGGTCGATTCACATGTTCATAACGCATAATGGCCGATTCAAGTACTGTTTAACATACATAATTTTAATTAAACTAAAGTTAATCGCACTAACGAACGATTAATCTAATGTTTTTTTAAGATATTGGATGTTTGTACTATGTTTGAAATACCTAATGGACGACTCGCCTACGATTTATCTATACTGCATGCCGCGTTGGATTTTTTTTTAAATGAGGGTAGTGCCAACAATTTATTAATACAATTTATTAATTCCACTATCATATAAACGAAATATGCGGCCGTTCATTATCAGTTCTATTTTACGGCTCATATTGCAAATCCAGTAGGTGAGTCGTCCATTATTTCAATCAACATTAGGTTACTTAATTGTAGTTGTTCTAACCGTAGGTGAATAAACCATAGGTGAATTCTCCTTTAGGGATATCGTTCATTAGTTATAACGAAATTCTGTGAAACGACCTATAGGTTATTTAAACAGTAGGTCTTTAGGCTGTAGTTATTTCAAAAGTAGTTGGATTAAGTTTAGTTATTTTAATATGTAACCCAAAATGTACATATGTACCGCCAGTCTATTTGCCAAAAAGTATGAACGTCAAAATGTACATGGTTTAAAAGGACAGGGAGTTGAAACGTGTTATGGTTAAATCGAACAAGTGTCAAATAGTACAGATGCCAATGTGCACAGGCTTTTAAATGTAAAAACGTACAAAACTCACAGAGGTCGTCATTACTAGGTACAATATGTTAAATATCCTTAGTATCTACCTACCTAGGTACTTTTGGTTAAGATTACGTATTAGTTTTCGACACACATGATCTATAAAACTCAATTCGATTAAACTCCAAAAACTTTTACTAAGTTTCTTAGCTATAAAAAATCTACTAAAGCTAGAAAAATATACCAACCTACGCTTTGTTCATAGATCGTGGATATTATGAATCACATTTCACCCGGGCGAAGCTGGGTTTTCATCTAGTACTATCCAATATACCACATACCTACACGAGAACATTTAACTTTTTGTCACAGAGAGAGTGGTGAAATTAGGCCTAAGACTTAGACTTAGTTTGTTAGTTTAACATCCCATTAATACTATTATACTTTTGCACGTTATATCAATTGACCATTTTGGTATTTAGACATTTTGTTGTACTTACATTTTGAGATGTGCATAATTTGAGATGTGTACATTTTGTCACTTAGACATTGTGACCATGTTTGTATGTACATTTTGACACTTGCACATTCTAGCCTTTGAACAATTTAACATGTTGACGGCCCAGTCCCTAAATCTTTTATATGCAGATGTCCACCCCTAGCTTGTCATTATGACAGTGACATATCATGACAATCCTTTGTTTACAAAATATATCTTGGATTCAGAATCGTAGTATAGCAGGCTTGACTTCATATTTTCCTACTGCTGGATAATTTGTTTATTGAGACTAAAATATTATACATAGGCACAGATCAAATTAGTAATATTTCATCTGTGACCGAGGGATAATACCATAATGCCGCGGTAATATTATATCTTCAAAACTATATATTCTAGGTCATGGCCATGGTGGAAGGGCGCGACCGCCGCCCAGAGCTGGGATACAAGCTCGCCATGGAACTGAAGAACGCACTCAACGATAACACTGAAGATAACTAAATAAAAATGCAATGCATATCGACATCGCCGAGACTCAAACCCGCGCCTCTTGTAAAGCAAGTGTTCTAACTACTAAGCTACAACAGCTAACCGGTCTTCGGTTTTCACCAATGTTGTCATCTGCATTCTCATATTGAGTAGTGAAACCATATTCTTTTCTGGTAACTATTACAAGCTAAGAAACATTATTCTTATACCGAATCTGCATTCTCATATTGAGTAGTGAAACCATATTCTTTTCTAGTAACTATTACAAGCTAAGAAACAAACAAACAAATAATTTTATTTTATTATACCATTATTCTTATACCGAATCCAGTTTCGAAAGTAATAAATCTATCAAATACTTACCCGTATCGCAAGCTTAGAGCTTACAACAAGATTAAAAAACAAATAAAACTCAGAATTCAAATAATACATATATAAATATATTTCCGCTTATTCAATTTAATAATGTGTTATCTTATATCTATTATTATAAGGCATTGCTATTGTCCTAAAATATAGACGTTTTAAGTAACTCTTGGAATCGCAATTTTAATGGCGTTGCATAGCATAGTCCACGGATTAATTCTAGTTTTAGTATATTGTAGCTTTAATATAGACAAAATATAGGTACGCAAGAAGACTGCCAATGTCTAACAATTATTTTTGTCTATAAATATTTAACTATAAACTTACATAAATATGTATTATATATAGTATAGAATCCAAGAAACGAATATATTAATTACTAATTTTAAATATTAGCACTCTAATCTTTAAAATCTCTTCAATCACAGTCATCGCCATCTATATAGATCAAGCATGATTATAAGTCATAATATTTGTTTAGCATTGACAGTCTTCTTTTGTATAATTTGTCTATGGTCTTAGACTAGTCTGGCCAGTCCCATCAAAGGGTACTTAAGTAGACTTACTATAGTTTTAAGCTTGCTTTCCTGTCTGAAAAGTACAAAATAAGAAGTAATTTAGCAAATAACTTTATAGATCTGAGGGTAATTATTTTAAATTTACTAGTTTCATATCAAAGTTTGGTGTTTATTGAGATTTGTTTATTATTATATACTTAATTATATTATATTTATATCTGTCAAAAATGTGCTTCTTGCCCAGTTTAGAATTATGTATTTAAGATTAGTTTAGTAGTAATTAGCCAGAATGTTAAATGATGCACTTTGCACAGACTTAGGTAGGTACATAAAATAGTCCGGGATCCGTAGTACATTGGAATCAAGTGATTACTAACAAGCTAATTTTTCGTGAGTAGCTTAATTTTAATGAGACGCCCAAAAATATCCTATACTCAACTTTTGATTGTGGTAGCTAACAGAGATATTGAGGATTAAATATGTCGATTTGATGATCCAAAAAAATTGATTACTAACCGGTTGTTTTTAGTTATATCGTAAGATAATGATCTAAATTATATGAAAAAATATTTGTCCTACAAAACCTATGGTTTGATCAAAGAGTCCCCCATTTCCAAAATGTATCGAAAACGAGGTCAAAATAAATGATTACTAACCAGCTGATTTTTTGTTGTATACTTAATTAATATTTATAAAATCTAACTGACATATTGTCCTACAAATTTCGTGGTACGTTATCCCGGTCCTACGCCTAGACATTGTTAATACCACAAGACCATTTATCTCATTAGTAACTGTAGGACAAAAATATTACAGAATAGGTTAGTGTGTTCCTTGCCCAAATGTAACAATGTCCTACAAAAAAACAGGTATGTATCGCTAGTCCGACAAGAATTGTAATTTTTAAGTTTGCCTATTTGTAACATAGAAAGTTAAGTCGGCGTCAGTGTAACAACACACCCGCAATAAAATACAATTTGTAATTATATCGAAGACATATTTCGTCTGTTTTCGCATCTACTCAGTTGGCGTAATGGCAAGGATCAAACTCGGCGACTGTGCGTCACCAAGTTCGATCCCCCGAAAGAGAGTTCTTTTTGTGATTATGGATAAGATAGTGATTTTTTTTTAATTTAAATAACTTTATTTTATAGTTATCTAGGTAAAAAAATATTGTAGGTATTAAGTATTTATACAACTATACTTATTTGAATATTATAAAGCTGAAGAGTTTGTTTGAACGCGCTACGCAGAAGTATTAAAATAATTATTATTAAAAACTAAATTGTCTAAAATAATATCAGAAAATGACGCGGACAAAGTCGTGGGTAACAGCAATAATTATAAAGCTAAGGAGGTTGTTCGATATTCAAAAATAAACCACCTACATGACTTGAACATACTTAATGACCTGATTCCACCATCTCCTTTCCACTCCAGGACAAGCAGACGCACGGCGAATTATAACCCGTATTTAGTGGATAACTGGATATATCTCATACACCCGCACTATGCGATTCTCATCCACCTTTATAGTTCGCACCGCTAAGGTCTAAGGTACGGACGGACGGACGACATGACGAATCTATAAAGGTTCCGTTTTTTCCATTTGGCTATGGGACCCTAAAAATAAGTATTATGACTGGTTGGTAATAATCTATTGTGACCTTGTTTTAGATACATTTTGGAAAGAGAGGACTCTTTGATCAAACCATAGGTTTTGTAGGACAAATATTTTTTCATATGATTTAGATCATTATCTTACGATAAAACCAAAAAACAACCGGTTAGTAATCAATTTTTTTTGATCATCAAATCGACATATTTAATCCTTGATATCTCTGTTAGCTACCACAATTGAGAGTTGGGTATAGGATATTTTTGGGCGTCTCATCGAAACCAAGCTATTCACGAAAATTCAGCTTGATAGTAATTATTTTTACATCAAGGATGTGTACTACAACTTTGGACCGTAGGACCGGGATAACGTACCACGAAATTTGTAGGACAATATGTCATTTAGATTTTATAAATATTAATTAAGTATACAACAAAAAATCAGCTGGTTAGTAATTATTTATTTTGACCTCGTTTTCGATACATTTTGGAAATGGGGACTCTTTGATCAAACCATAGGTTTTGTAGGACAAATATTTTTTCATATAATTTAGATCATTATCTTACGATATAACTAAAAAACAACCGGTTAGTAATAAATTTTTTTGGATCATCAAATCGACATATTTAATCCTCGATAACTCTGTTAGCTACCACAATCAAAAGTTGAGTATAGGATATTTTTGGGCGTCTCATTAAAATTAAGCTACTCACGAAAAATTAGCTTGTTAGTAATCACTTGATTCCAATGTACTACGGATCCCGGACTAAAACTAAATAATTTATTAAGAATGCTTGGTAAAGGAAATACGGTAGGTAAATTGCATTTAATTAAGTTAAACGGTGGGAAAAGTGTTGTTTTAGTTATTAAAAGGTAACTTACTTAAATATTAAAAATGTTGTACTTAAACAATAATAATGGGTGTGGTATATTCTAATGAATAAAAGAAGGTTTATACAAAAAATAGGTTAAAGTAGATCGTGAAAAAATATCTAAAGCTTTTTTAGTGGTTGTATATTTAATTATGGTATTTGGTAGTGTGTGATAGTGTTTACAAAATATTATATACCTAACGTACATAAGGTACCTATATTTTAAAATGTGTATCACGAAGTAGTCATTTTACTATTTAGGTTTTCTGAATTTTTTTTATAAATATGTACTTTTTTAGTATATTGCTCTCTCATTTGAATAAAGAGGTTCGACAAAATGTGTAGGACTGTATGTAAGTAAATGTAACTAAGAATGCTTAGGCACTAGATCCAGTTACATAAACTGTAGGCTAAGTCCATATTGATGAATTTGGTAGGTATCAATACTTAAAGTATAGATTTGGTGGAAAAGCATCCTTATGTTTAAACGAATCTTTCCATTGACAATGACACAAGTAATATTAAACTTAAGGTGTGTCTTTTTTTACATATATATTTCTATTAACTATCAAACAATTTATTTAAATTCCTTCAATGAGTTGTATTGTTAGAAATCGCATAAGTTATAAAAAGCATGAAATGCACCCTTGTAGCACTAGTTCTAGACATTCCTGTGTAATAATTTATATAAGTAGTCATTATAGTAGTTGCTTTGAACTGGAACCTAGAGTTTAATATTTTGACAAGATGGATGTGAATATATGGTCCTAATCTATACTAATAATATGTAGGGGTCAGTCATGGAGTAAGTTGGTTTGTTTTATCGAAACTAATTTAAAGTATGTTCCACCATACCTCTTAAACCAGTGATCCGAAATTGATAGAGTCGCAGGCAGATATTTTATTATATAAAGCTAACGAGTAGTTTGTTTGAACACGCCTTCTATGTAGTTTTATTTACAACATTCTTGCAATATCTAGCCTATTTATTAACACTATTCAGTGCCCATGACGCGCGCTCGTATGTACATGGATGTGTGCTGGAGCGTGGTCATTTAATGTGTTAAAGATATAATATGCTGGTTTTACCGTGGGACATAATGTAGGTATCCTCGGTAAAATTAAAATACATATCTAGATTGAAACATTTGATCTTATCGTAGTTGTACCTAATGTATTTAAGTTTTAAATTATGTACCTAATTAGATGTGACATTTTCTGTTCCTATATTTATGCACTTTTATTTATTAAAAATCGTTTTATGAAATAATAATTTGTTTTTGTTTGATCTAGGTACCCTCTGAATGTTTTTCTCTACCAGGTAGTAGTTATTAAAACAATGATAATAGCATATTAATAATTTATTCATGAAATGAGCAATTAAAACAATGATAACATAGCATATTAATAGTTTATTCGTGAAATGAGCAAGTTCAATAAGTCTTACAATAATCTTACAGCGTTATTCATAAACATTGTTTAATTTTAAGTAAGCCTCTAAGTAATGCTTAACGTAATTTTGTATTCATAAATGTTGTTTAAACCAAATCAACTGTTTAAACTGGTACTTAAATAGTTGTCAAATTAAACAACCTATATAGGTAGTTTAACTTGACAGCTATTGAAGGTAAGGAGGTGTTACACCTCTCCTAGCTCCTTATACAAGAAAATGGATGCAAATAAACAGCTGATTTGCTTGTTTGTTTACAATATTTTATAATGGAACTGGATTATTTTGATTACCTACGGTGACTATTCAAATAATTTTGAGCAAGATAAACGAATTTTGGCAATCTTGTTCTAAAGTTTATCAAACCAGGTTAGATTCGATGGTGGAAAATGATGAAGTGGAATTTAGAAAAAAGTGCAGGTTTTCTAAGGAGAACATGAACAAAATAATAAATATTGTTAAAGAAGACGACTCGGTTGATACAAAAGGTGGCGGCATACCTGTTCACATTCAAGTAATGGCTGTGATCAGGCACTGGGGTCGACATGAGGTTAGTGTTTATTGTATACAAAGGTTTTCTACTTTACTATATTGCAGGGAGTAAGTCCTGCAATATAGCCCTTTGTGGGTCTTGGTCTCCTTGATGGTTTCTCTCCATTAGGTACCTACGTCAGGAGCTAGATATTAGGAAACTGCTTGCCTAGCATTGATATTATGACATCAATCTGAAAATCTATGAAATTACCTATTTACCTATCCATAGTTATTTGTTTAATTTCCTTTTGCAGGTTGTGTGTGGCCCTAATATATCTATTTGTGATGTGGTATGTCGTTGGAGGTGAAGCACTCATGATGCTCGCATCTTTCGTGAGAGTCAGCTTAAAAGAAGGTTTGAAGAAGGTGAATTT
Source organism: Chloroclystis v-ata (assembly GCA_963691955.1). Lineage (NCBI taxonomy): Eukaryota > Metazoa > Arthropoda > Insecta > Lepidoptera > Geometridae > Chloroclystis > Chloroclystis v-ata. Next base: position 9,968,594 of record OY829904.1, on the reverse strand, counting down.
AGAGGAAGAAAACTTTTAGGAGACTGTGGATATCCTTCCACACCATATTTGCTTACTGCAGTGCAGTAACTAGAGTCTGACAGTGAAGATGATTATGAAGGGAAAACAAACACAATTCACCAATGAATTAACTCGCAACATATTTATTAGTACCTAACCATTTTCAATAAATTACAATTATTATTATTTTTTCTAGTTTTTCTCCCAATATTCCAACTCTTCTTCCAATATTTGAAGTATTTTTTATGTTCCTCTTCCATCATTTGCATAAGTACGTAACTTATGTTCTTTTTCTTGATATTGTGTAATTAATAAGTAGTTTGATACGAGTCTAAAACTGAACAAAAACACGAGCTAACCAAACTTCGTCTCAACACCATGTGATGAATATTTTGGTACAATAACAACAAAACACAGCTGACAACAGAACTGTTCTGTCAAATTTCGTTTTTTTTTGAGCATACGGCCCACAGATTATCCCCAATATCTATGATACGGCTAGATTCTACTATTTCTACCAAAAAGTTACCAGTTCTGAAAAAAATAAGTATTGTTTAGATAAGTAATTTTTAAGTTAGGTTTATGAATACAAAACTTTTAAACACTTCTTAAGGCTTAATGAGTTGATTAGTTAAGTCGTGCTTAAGACGTGAATTAACAGCTTTTTATGAATAAGGCTGTTAATGTGAGAAAAGTCAATACTACAATTCACACTATGTCATATATAAAAATTATTAAAAAATATCACACAATTTTTTACCGTTACTACGTCGTCATTAAATAGTGATTAACTATTTACAAATATGTACATTTAATTTATAAATTTTGTGCCAGAAAATAAATTTGGACTAAAGGCACTTACTTTAGTTAGAAAAACCATTTTAAAGGCACAATGATTTTTTTTTAAAAAACCTGGGTGTTTACATATTAAATCTAATATGAGCATAGAATGTTGTTTTAATTATCTGATATCAAGTACTTACTTCCACTAGGTTCAAGCTTACCATGGAACTAGATGTTGCTTTATAAAATGTATAAAGACGCTATATCCAGATGTACTTTACATTTAATTTATTTCCCAGCACCAAAAAAAGAAAGTTGATTAACACACAATACTAAATTTGTACAAACACACAATACTAAAATCCTACAAAACAAACTAATTAAGCTAGGTACAAAGACGTTCAAGCAGCAGTTATACTCGAGATGACTTGTCTTCCGAGTTTCTCAGTGATGAAGTCCAGGATTGTTAGCACCAGTTCTCTTCGACTGGCCGAGCAGGCCATGAGGATATCAATAGCCCTGATATAGTCGACTGCATCTAATCTTCGCAAGAAGTTAAATAAGATGAAGAGTAGTTCTTGTAGTTTCTCTTTCACTGAAGACCAGATTTCCCGAAGGGTTACTATAGCTGAAAATTTATTTAATTGAATTAAAAATGTCATTACACTTGCATACTTTTTTTAGTAAGTACTTTTTCAGTAATTATTATTTGCATTTTTATTAGTTTTCTTATCTAGTCCTCTTAGTATAGTAATTCTACTCAATTGCTCAAAACTTTTATAAAATTCTATTGGGGAGACCCATTAGCTAATATTGAAACATTCCAAATATAGATTGGCATGACAACATAATAAAATTGTCCGATAATAAAATGTTATGAACTGAATAAGTGAATTGACTGTAGGCAGATTAGCCTATTTTATTAGCAGTTAAGTCAGTTTGAAAATAGAATGAACTTACTTGAGACTCCAAGCCCAGTTGCTGTTCCAACTCCAGCTCCGATGGCAGCTCCAAGTCTTCCGCCTGCATATCCTCCAAGTAGACCGCCTGCTACAGCCATTGCACTGGTCAGGACCGCCGTGTCTCTATCCCATATTATCTGAATCCTGAATACATCAGCTGAAAGAATGTGTAATTTATTAGATGGCATGTAGGTAGTAGAAATATGTATTAACTATAAAGGAAAAATATTAGGCCTTTCTAAAACATTCAACCAGTTTAACTATGTGGTATTATTTACCAATATCCAGAAGTATTTGTTCCATAAAACTAGGATCGAAGCCAATTTGGTTGGCTGTGTAAGGCTCTAGTTGCACTTCGGCAAAAGACATTTTTACGCAATAGAAAATTAGGAAGAAACATAAAAACTAACAAATATTATTTCGGAGTGCGGAAATACGCAACGAAAACGAAAGTTTGGCAAATAAACAAAAAATAGTGAAGAGCAGCAAGCAAGCATAGCAAACCAATGTCAACTCAAAACCAAGGTCAAAATCGAGTATTTGGTTCATAATTTAGAATAGTATTGTATTCTTACTTCATCGGTTTGTTTCGACTCGATTCTGGATTTTGTATGGCCCCAGCCAGATCAATTAAAAATATAAGTACCTATTATTTAATTTTATTTGGAACCTAAAAATTTACTATTTACATAAAGATGTTTAATTACGAGTACAAAATCAAATATGTAATTAAAATGACTGCTTGAAATTGACGATTTCCTTGTACTTAAAATTGAGCAAGCAATCAAGCAACAAAAAATTGCATGATTGCATGCAATAAAAATCGACCAATCCACCAATGGTCAGCAAAAGCAAACCACAATTCAAAAAATTCAAATCTCAAATACAACTGTCAGTCAGTCAGTTACGTAGTGACTAAATTATTTTTGAGTCAGTCAGTTCATAGAAATTACTTGGTGAATCCCCGAAACGGAAAGTGGCTTTTAAAAAAATAATCATTTAAATTAATAAAATATACAATTCAAAACTAGTTCTAATCCAAGATGAGTTCAGATTCAGAATCAGGTTCCGAAAACGAATTCGAGGTGTGCCGTACATGCCCTCGCACCAACTTGCACGCTTCTCTGCCGTTTGAACCTGAGAAGTTGGAGAACCTAATTCTTGCGATCAGCGATAAATTCGATCTCCGCATTATAATGAGCGACACACGCGTGAAGAGCGCCTGCATGGTGACCACCGGCCTGTCGATCGCGGGTGGATTGATCGGGAAGCATTATGGCGGGAAAATTGGTGCTGCCGTCGGAGGCGCCATCGGGGGTGCTTGTGGCTTGGGGATCGTCGGTAAGTAGAAATAAACGTTGAGACGAGATTATATAAAACAATCATTTTTTTCGTTGCGGTAGCATTTATATTGAAATGTAAAACTACCCTCATAAGATAATTGTAAGGATAACGACCGTCAAAGTAGGGTGTTTTAATTAATTTAATGTTTTATGGTAAAGTATATTCATAATTATCTAGTAAATCCCTAAATAATGATACATAATTAAAGTCTTAGTTCCTTCCAAACTCTTTCATTGGTGTACCCTTTTTAGGAATATGGTTTGAAAAAAATTATAGTAAACCACCATTGAGTTATCTGAATTATTTAATTTCTTTTGCAGCTGTATCCATGAGAGATGTCTGGAATAAAGTGAAATCCAAGCTGTGGGACCTGCTGGACTTAGTGTATGACTTCCTCGGAGCACTTGGAATAGAAGACTACAAGAAAGCAGCCATCTTCCTGACCAGCCACAGCAAGGAGAGCCAGCAGTTAGCTATGCTCATAATGGAAACTGCTTCAAGTCTCCTTGGACAGAAGATACAGTCTCAACTGCTTAAGGGTTTGATGTAACCAATTATGAATAATTTTAAAATAATCAGGATGTTTAAATTTAACAAACTTATTAATAAGGATTCTTAGTCTTATATTGTGTTCAACAATCAATTAAGTATTAATTAAAAGTTGTTTTAAATGTAAAATTGATTTATGTAATGTGCTGTGTTTAGTAGATAGTATTATTTTAAGTATAAGTCTAATTTATTGTGATACAAAACTATAATATTAAAAGGATGGCTAGATCATAATAATAGTTCAAAGACTTTATTTTATAATTGTGACATTTGAATTGAAAAATAACTGTTAGCTAGATTAATTATAATAACATAGTAAGACTGAATGTTTTTAATTGTGATATTAATAGTTAAATTTAAAATATAATATTGTTAGAATTAGATGACATTAATTGTGCTGTGAATTTTATTGTTACTATTGAATAATTGAGCTGGACTTGATATTTATTACCTAAGCATTCAGAAAAATAAATGATAATAATTTATATTTTATTTCTCTTATTTGATAAAGCGAAGCTTCATTATACCTTGATATATCACCTTAGTAAGAAACTTCTCACACACCCAGACACACAGCGATGCCTTGTGGTAGGGGCCTAAGACTGCCCCACTGTCTCTTTCAGAGGGTGTTGTCAAAACGACCAAGGGTTTTATAGCAGGATTTATACCACAGAACTTATTTACTAAGTAAAACCATAGACAATTATAATGGTAACACTAACTGTTATCACCAACCTACTTGTGCAAATATAATTAATCCTTCAAAACCCCTAAAGGGGTCCTATTGTGAAGACCCATGCTTAGAAGGGCGTAATTTTAAGACCCGATAGGCAGGGTGGTTATGATAAGAGTTGAGTCAGCTGACAACAAAAGGTTTCTTAGGGAGGTTATTACAATAAAAACCATAAAATTATAATAACAAAGAATTTAATAAAGTTCGCCTTACACTTAGATTTACATGGAAACATGTATGTTACCTATATACAGACCATACAACAACAAAAATGTTCCAACATATAAACATTTCAATTCTGTAATTTAGGATATTTTTTATACTTAATAAAATATTATGAATTATGGAAATCTGGCCTGCAGTGTCTTTTATCCCAATAATTGGAAGAACATTAAGTATTTACCTATTATCTCTACATGCTCCAGTAATGTTACTATTAAAACCTACTTGAGGTTACATGGTCACTTAAAATTCGATGTAGGTACCTAAGTTCATTAATTAGTTCTAGAAATCATTCAACCATAATGTGTTTAAATCTGCCAGCAAAATACATTCGCAGATGTAGAACATTTTGTTTATAGTGAGCTCAAAATAAAAAGCAAGATTTGACACAAATTACAAAGAGATTTAATAGAAATCATTAATAAACAAGTTTGTCTGTGGTCATGGAAACAATCATAGACAAGCTATATTAAATCTATGATTTCGATAAGTAAAATCAGACGTTTTATTATGCCTCCTTTTACAATAGGCAACTGTCTGGGAAGATTTAATGAGTTAGGTACTTTTAGATAATTAAGACTATTATATCAAATCCAGAGGATATTAATACTAAGGCTAACATTCCAGAATATAGTGAGTTGAATCCATGAATTATTTTCTTACAAAACAAAATATCTCCAAACATCAGTCTTTCATTCAGAAACTCGCACTCAATCATAAAAGGCCTGGAAAACAAGCTAAATCTAGAAATTACTTTGTACATTTTTTTAGCTTTGATGAAATGTGAAGCTTTTCGAATATTACCTAAGATGAATCAAATAATTTTAATATAAAACTTTTTATCCAGAACTAAAACAATCTCTAATCTAAAATGATGAAATTTTTTAAATATTTATATGTAAAGCAAGTTTTTTTGTTGTATTATGATGGTTTGTTTTAATTATGATGATTATATTTATGAAATCTAGTGTTCCCATTATAGTTTGTGTGTAGATACTTACATATATCCAAATTATGTATGAGATAATGAATATAAGAAGAAGACATTTTAATGTCTCAGGAACACAGACATTCTAACTTTGAAATATAAATACACAATTTACACATTCTTATTGCATTTTATTTTCAAATAATTTTCAGTCCTGCCATATTAGAAAATTAAGTAAAAACTAATGTGCAGGGTAAATGTGTCCTTTATATGAAAAGTTTTTGCAAATGAGTTCAATTGTTAACAAATATTTATTATCAAGTATTTAAAATAACTATACAGACAAGTTAAACTTGCCATTATGTACAACTTTCAACTACGGTCCTAAATCACACTCACAATGTATAAATACCCTAAAATCAGAAAACACAATGAACTGCCTTACTTAATAATTTTATATAAAGATAATAATTTTCTAAGGTATGACAACATCTTTTTCAACATATTTTGCAAAATATATATAAATTTTTAGACAATTTTAAACCATTTTGAACAATCTGATGCTTACCGAGTTTATGGGAAATACATTAGAGTGGATTTATAAAGACTAAACGTTTAGAGGAATTAATGCCATAGGTCCTAGCGTTAGCGAAAAAAAAAACAATTTAAGTAGTATTAATCTCGAATCTTTTTGTGGATTTGAACCTTGAAATAAAACACTAAAAAACAACCTCAATAAGTTTCTTGATGCATTTGTAATACACAAAACAAAAATCATGGCATGAACGCCAAGAGAAAAAAATAACTTTTAAATAAATTTTATTAACTAGAAAAATTAAAGTAGATTTTAATGATGATGATCAATATCGGCTCAAATCTTCCAGAATGATTTATTATTTAAGGCTTCAATTGTAATTTTCTAACTTAGATTCAGCTGTGTTACAATAACAGAAATAATAAGAAAATATTTTTTTCTTAACATGTAACATAGATGTATTTTTCGCTAGTTCACTATTTAATTTTAGTATGTTTATTTTATATATAAAAATATTTAGCTGTTTTGACGTTACAAAATTTATATGCGCACATTACACATAATTTATTATTAGGTAACATAGCGCGATTGCCAATGTCACGTATTACAAAATTATTGTAAAGATGTTACTCATGTATACTTACGACGCCATTTTGACATACAATCATAAAAACAATCGAATTTCAAATCATCGACAAAGCTATGTCATAGTGACATGTAGTCACTATCAACAAAAAGGTTCACTCGCTCGAAATCGAATTTCAATCCCAATCAGTCACAGGTAAATCGAATTTCAAATATGGGCCACAGGTAATCGTAAACAGTTAGTCCACTATGAAGCACTATGTTAGCTAGTTCACTATGCACTGGAACGCTCGGTGTCGGGCGCGCTCCTAGCATCAGGAGGGGCGCGGCGCCACCGACGTGTAGAACAGGATGTAGGCGGCCGACGACTTCACCTCGTCGGGGGATATCTCCGATACCACGTGATCGTCGTATTTGTACCATCTGGAAACCAATCGTTATTTAAATAAAATACATTTAATTAAAGAAATGATACAAATCTAACTATCTAACAGGCCCGTAACACCCACTGCTGTGTAAAAGCCTCTTCCTTATCACGCTAATCATTGCGATTTTGAGCCAGATGCATCCAGTATTTAACTGTTAATACAAATACTAAATGAAATTTATACATACTTTTGGTATAAGCTGCTCTTGCAATAGGCCGTGTAGTGTCCGCCCTCCATACTGCCGTAGTGATTTGAAACGGCGTAGAGAGAGTAAATCGGTCCTCCCGCGCCACCGCCTAGAGAGAATTGCCGCATGTCCAACTGTTCGAGCGGGAAGTCGATGTACGTTTGACGTTTTCTGTAACAATTAGGATACCATCATCAATGGTTTTTACGTTCCCACAGCTGACTCCCTCCTTGACTAGAGAGATTTGACCTCAATTCACCACGCTGGCCAAGTGCGGGTTTGTGCATGATTGAGTTGCCCCGCATCAATGAGTTGCTTGACCTCTGTCTTCATTCTAACCTCTTCAGTAATTTTTTGTAATGTGGTGTAACAATAAAGTATTTGTATTGTATTGTATTCAGTGGCTGTGCCATGTAATATTATATGTTTCACCGTCTCATCAGCCTCGAAGCAACTGCGGGACAGATTGCTGTCTGTTGCTCCTGTTTTGAGGAAGTGATAGTTTAATTCACAGTGTCCTTTAATGATTTTAACCAGGCTTTGCCTAGTGTGGAGTCCGCTGATATGTCTACTTGATTTAATTGTATTTTAAGTTAATAAATATTTTTTCTTTTTTTTTCATTGTTTTTGAAGAGGCAGATATATATTGATGTATACCTGTAGGAGTTGCACATGTAGTCCTTGGGCTCCACGTAGAACCGCTTGAAGTGTATGACGAGCAGCGGCGGCAGGCGGCTGATGTCGAGCTTCTTGAGCGCGTTGCGTTTCTCCTTGCAGTTGGGGCAGTTCCAGCCCGGGATGGTCTCGCCGTTCAGGTACAGCTTCAGGCAATCCTGTGCGAGATAGGACAGATATTATTATTATTTATTTATAGACAGACACCATTTATGTACACTACTACCATTTAAATATTATAATGCTATTTTTAATTAATTATCTCCACTACGGTTGCCTGGAAGAGATCAATTTCAGCGATAAGGCCGTCCTTTGTACTTTTTACTTTTAGATAGGTAGTATTAAGTTTTTGTTAGTATGTTTTTATTTTATAAGTACAATAAAGTGTTCATTCATTCATTCATTCATTCATTCCATAGGCTGATGTGTCTACGTCAAACAGTTATGAGTAGTTTTGTGTGACTTTTGTGAGTTTCTTGCTATTGTTCCGTAGCCAGTTGCCGAGCTTGTGTTTGAAGGAGTTTACATGCAGTGACGACATCTTCAGGCAGTAAGCTCCAGTTGTGCACGACTCTGTTACTCAAAAAATGGTGTGCTGTCAGAAAGAGGGCATGACTCCGATTCAACTAAAGATTATGACCACGTAGGCGTAGGGTTTTTGAGTAAGTCAATAATGCTGGCCAATTTATCAAGCCCCTGTGGTATTGAAGCTAGTGCTTGTGGTAGGTACGAGATATCTGATCATATTGAGCCCACCTCGCTACAGAGAACATCCGAATCAATGGTCACAATTTCTGTCATTTTTTTTACTTTTAGTGCATTGGTCACCTGGCCGTGGAAGAGACACATGCCCAGACTCTAAGATGTAAGATATACTCACGCTAAGAGAGCACCGTGTGGCGTTAGGAGGCAGTTCCAGAGACAGGTTGGAGTAGGAGTCGTAGGTGGGACTCTGCTTGGAGCAGACGGTGCATTGGACCGTGGAGCGGATCTGTCCGTGGAACAGTCGGAGAATGAGACTCTCCTTGCACTTTGTGTACTCTTGCCAAGCCTTTTCTGATGCGGGGAGCATGTCCTGTAAGGAAATTACAATGTAAATTAATGCGCATCGAACACTTAAAATCTAGAAGTATCCAATTTAGAATAGACCTGATTAGATGGTCAGTCATGTAACCAATTGAGTCGACAGAGTAAATAAAAGAGAAGCCAGCATTTACTGACATTAAAAGAGCCGTCGCAAAAGCAAGCGCAGCGTCATTTGACCGAATAAGAAACCTGTGGACTTAATTACTCTACGTGGAACCTTGTGGGATGCTGAACTGAAAGTCGAGATGCAACCATATTACATTCCTGTTATTGGACCATTTTGAATGTTATGTGCTGTTGTTGGACCTTGTTGTGTGTTGTTGTTGGTACTTTGTTTTGCGGCTGCGGGATGCTGAACTGAAGGTCAAGATGCAACCATATTCGATTCTATTCCTGTTGTTGGACTTTGTTGTCAATTGTTGTTAGTTGTCGTTGGTACCTTGTTATGCGGCTGCGGGATGCTGAACTGAAGGTCGAGGTGCAGCCAGTCCATGAGGATGGTGAGGAACTCGTGCGAGTCCTGCTGTTCGCAGCCGCGGAAAGCGCGCTGGTGCTTCCCGACTTCGTTCTGGAAATAAAGTCCTTAGTAATTTGCAGGCCATATCGACGGTCTAAAGTTTAGACGTGAATTGTCCCCTAGATGTTTAAAACTTTTTTGAAGGTGGTTTTTCTGGGCCACCATTTTGATATATGAATCGGTTAATAACTTTGGCGAAGATGGTGTTGTACAATAGGTCTGGCTCAGAGCTGGTCATGGTTACGTTACATAATCACAATTATTTTAGCGATAAGGCCGCCCATTACCTATGCGTGTCTCTTTTTATGTTTTATTCATGTGTTTAACCAACATGGTAGTTATAAATATGTTAGGGCAAACTTACCCGTAAGTCGCGTGTGGCTATGAACCGGTACTGTCCGGACCACAGCGCCCGCACCACCGCTGCCACCTCCTCAGCCACTGCGCCGCGAGTGCTGTGCGATCTATAACACAAATAAATATAATATAATATAAAAATATAATGGTAAGCTCGACGCTGTGTTACGGTTGCTAGATTTCTGATACCTAATATAATATACATAAAATAGATATATTTTATTATAAATACTAGCTTTCCGCCCTACGGCTTCGCCCGCGTTTTACACTTTCCCGCAATTTTCTTTGCTATATTATAGCCTATGTTACTCGGGGATAATGTAGCTTTCCAAAGGTGAAAGAACTTTTGAAATCGGTCCAGTAGTTTCGGAGCCTATTCATTACAAACAAACAAACAAATCTTTCCTCTTTATAATATTATAGTATAGATAAAACACCCAGACACACGACAAATATTTGCAGATCGACAAATTTTGCGGCGGGAATTGAACCCGCTACCTCTTGCTTCGCAGGCGGATCTTCGCTCTCTGAGCCACAGAAGTCGTTATATTATATTTATTATAAATATTTGAACTTGCCTGTTGACATGCTCAAGGTACTGTCCGTTGCAGAAGTATGTGACGAGTATGGCGGTGTTGTTCAGGCATTGGATGATGGAGTTCATGTAGCATGTATTGCCGAGGTTCTTCAGCCCTGTCAGCCCTCGACCCTTTAAATAATAAGGATTATTTAGAATTTGACCAGCGATTATTTGGATGACGGTACAAATTTTATGGAAATAAATACGTGATATTTCATTCTTATTATAAGTCTTTGGAGCATAGAACACAATAGCGTATTCATTTCTATCTATTATACAATGTTCTACATAGATTGTTGTCTAAAACAAAGAAATTAACTAGATTATACTAATTCTCACCTTTATGGAAGTTTTAACACTCTTACAAAAACATTAATAAGTTTTAAAGACTTCTTATCTTCCTAGCATTAGTATTAGAACTATTTAAGTAACAGTGAAATCCATAGCAAATTCTTAATATAAACTTAAATTTTAATTTTTTTAGTAGAGAACTAATAAAAGTTTCAAAAATAGAACCGTTAGTAAAGCTTCGATCGCCCTTGACCTAGCCAGCGTCTCGAAGGCTAGCGCTTAACCTTACAATTCTACTATTGGAAACAATTATTGCATTTTTGAAACCGGATATTTATATCCATTCTACCTAGTCCAATTTGCTATATTTTTAATACTATAATACAGAGAGACCAAGGTCTCGCTGGTCTGATGACATCCGAAAAGTGATTACGGACAATTGGTTGGGACCCCCAAATGACTGAAAAGTATGACTTACATTGTAGAGGAGACCAATATCCAAGAGTGGGTGTGCAATCGGGCTGAATTGATGATGATGACTCAAATTTTGGTAACGTCACTGATTTTACGTTTTGGTGACTATAGTACTAAGTTTTCAGTTTCATTTGCAAACACTTACCCTTCGAAAGAGCCATGCTATCTGATTCTGCGAGTACTTGAGGCGAACTTTGACTTTAAGCACCATATTAACTGCGTCTAGCGGTATACATCTCTGTTCGCAGCGGAGTATTTTGTACCTTAGCCAGTCTGCGGCAAGGTTGCTTTTGTTTTGGCTAGCTTTCCAAGCTTATCACAGCGAAGGATCCAAAAATATTTGTAGAGATCTAAAGAAGAGTCTTAATTGATCAGCTTGAAAGGAACAGGTCAACTATGAGATCTTCAGTTCTCTAACACTTGATTAGCAGCAAAAGAAGACTTAAATGACGATGCTATCCTTAGATTTGTCTCATTGGTTATATTTAACCATATGTCTTATTGATATTTTATGACAAAAAGTGACGATATCTCCGGGTAGGTATATACGAGTACAAGCACAATTATAAAATAACTGTTATTTATAAATAAGTGTTCCTCTTCTTAATAGTTTATCACGAAGTTTTTAAAGTTCTTGGCGAACTAGACTTCACTTTAGATTCAAGGTCACTCACAGAACAATTAGTTCAGCCTATACCTACTTTTTGTTTTTCTATGCAACCTTGAACTTTATTTTCTTTCTCTGAAAGTTTCCGCAACTTTAGGAAATATTGGCTTTATTCTATACCTTTAGGTATATTTTTTAAGCTTGTCTAATTTCCTTACTAGTATGCGTGGAGCTTTTTATAGTTATGCGTTCTGAATATTTTGTCGCAAAAAATTATACACAATGTGTTCAAATCTCTCGTAGTTTCGGTTTTGTGTATTTAGACATGGGGAACACTAATACGAGGAGAAATATGAGATATAGCATGAATATAGTGGAGAATATTCTTAAGAACATTTGCTGCGCACTTTGTTTGGTTTAATCCACTTTAAAAAATTTCCTTTACGCCTTAAAAATAATCTTTGTTTGAAGTTATGTTTATTTATAAATTTATTTTATTTTAGTAATATTCCGATAGCCTCGCAGACTACCCATTTAAATGTCTTCAAGGAGTAACTTACAATCTTATAAAAACACCTCAATATTTTTACGTGTAAACTAAAGTTTAGATGTTTATTTTAACGTGGTCGTCTTCCAAGAAAAGCTATCCAGTCCTTCGACTAGTTTATAAAATACTAGTCCTTTACTATTTTTGCACAATATTTTATTGCTTAGCAGACGGTATTCCGTGGCTGGAATCGCGAATACACTGCTAGTTCTGTGTCGAGGGGTTGTGTGGTAGAGAGGGGGTGGTGGCTGCCACCCCACAGTGACGAGTTTCAACCTTTTGTAGCACTTTAATGACGTTGCTTGCTAATTTTTATTGTTATTGTAATTTAGCGGTATTGATTCGTTCAGAAAATATTATGTCTTTTTCTCAAGCATTTTATTCCCGTTTTAGGAATTTTTACTACTTATACCTACTTAATGTTTAACTACTACAGATTTTGCTTATTTCTTTATTTAACAAAATCCACAGCCCTTATAAATAACATTGTTTGATATACCTGAGCTTACGGCCGATTGTCGATATAATATCTTGCTGTATAGATTCATTTAAATGACCAGTCTAGCGAATGAATTGTTTGTGTTTACGACAATAAAATTCAGTATTCATGAATTTAAATCCGATGTAAAGCCGTTGAATAAGTGTTCACAATAAAATATTAACTGCATTGGTCTGGTCGGCGACCCTGTCTATCTACCCTCAGACAAGCGTGTAGTAGACTAGTAACTACACCACTAGTTATGGGAAATACGTGTGTCTGCGTATAATATAAATTTTACTTTTATTTTATTCTCTCTCTAAACACGTACTTGAAATGTATCTACTTTATACTTGAACTTTAAGTCTATGTTGGTTTGTAAAGCATTTGTAAGTTTTGCTTGAAAACGAAATATTCACAATAGGAAATCATAAAATATTAATCTATATTAAGTCTCATTACTAGGCATCTTTGACGACATCCGCGGGAAGAGGAGGGGTGTTACTATTCCTATGCCAGAACTACACGGCACAAACAGTGCAATTACGATATACAAAACATAACAGCGAAGGTATGACTTATTGCGTCCTTGTGCCGTCGCTTCATGTGTATTTCCATAAAAGCTGGCAATCGCTAAAAGGCAACGTAAAAGTATTAAACGCAAAGGAGGCAAAACACGGGCATAAAACATACATACATAAAATCTTACGAATTACTCCTTTTTAAAATTTTTATTAGCGGCAAGAGACCCTCCGACAACAATATAGCCATCTCTGATAAATGAACTATCAAACACTGAAAGATTTTTTCAAATCGGATCAGCGGTTCCTGAAATTTGCGCTTTCAAACAAACAACCAACCAATCAAACAAACTTTTCAGCTTTATAATATGAGGTATAGATAGAACGTAGTATAATGTAGAGATAATCCATTCTAAAAATGAACTCCCCTACACACAATTTAATTCACTGCAAAATTTTATCTATAAAAGTTAGATTTTATAGACATTAAATAACATTATGAGTGGCAATAATTGTCAGTTGAATATTTGTTGACAAAAGGCCTGTAAGTGGCTACTCCTTACCGATTGATATTCTACGCTGAAAGCCGAACAAGCGATAAAAGCAAAGGTCAAGTCTAGACAGCCGTAAACCCTTTATCAGCAGTTTCGGACTAACCTTGGTAATGTGATGGGATCGCCGCAGTTAGGGTGCAAATGGCTTTTTACTGTTATGTAGAGTAGAGAATGGAGGCTAGATGTTACTAACTTGCTACACAGCAAATCATTTTCAAATATACATATGGTTTGACATAATTATGAACCCTAAAAGGTGAATTAAGTAGGACAATTTACACGAATTGTCTAACAATGATGATTGTGGAAATGATATTTAGGATGAGTACAATTGCATCACGATTCTTCAATGCCGTCTATAAATCAGTCAGTGATTTTGAGCAGTCTGACCAATGGTGTCCAATATTGGTTGATATAATGCCTATATGCGGACATCTTCGCGTGAGAAATCGCTCACAGCGTTAAGGCCGCTCATTGTACTCCAAATGTTTTAGTCTTAAGTTTGTATTGTATGTTTCTGTTTTTGTGGTGTGCAATAGAGTATATTCTATTCTATCTTCAGAAATTATTTAGATCAGTACAGTTGCATCATATTTTAACGTGTAGAAACATTACTCATCGGAGCTGACGCACTCGCCCAAGGCAGGGAAACCCGCGGCATGCGCTAATCCCTAATCAAACGTGCGCTTATGCGCTTAATGACATTCCAGTTTACGTAAAATACTGCAGTTGTTGTGCTGTTTTTAAAGAATGTTTTATTTTTTTATTGGATAAAGACTCTTGCTTGACCACATCTCACCTGAAGGAAAGTGTCGATGTGGCCGAGGATGGATCGCAGGGGTCTAGAAGGTACCTATTAACTCTTGTCTTAAAAAGACCCAGATTGTATGTCTCAGGATAAACAGCAGCAGGCAACGCATTTCAAACTTTAGCAGTATGCAAATCCAACGTAAGGTTTATGGATTTCCCGTTTATCTCAATATGAAACTACTATTCTTCATTTGGAATACTTTTTCTGGAGTATTCCACACACAACCGTCTTAGGCAATTATATAAGCTAAAACCCGTGCTGATACTCATAATCCCTGCAAGTTTTTAGGATTCCTTCCACGAAGTATAATAGTCATAAATATTAGTAATTCCTCAGGTCAAAGCTAGCAGATATTTGGTTCTAAAACCGTTGTAAGCCGCTATTCACGACGTGCGCCGCGTACCGAATTACGGACAGTTGTTGGCAAATTTAAGGATTACTGGAGTCACGTTTTGTAATACGAATATTTATTGCCTTAAGATTGGATGGATGAGCACGATTGATTTCTAAACTTATTGGTCAGGATTCATATGAATATCAATTTCTGATTGACCAATACAATTACAACCCATATACGTCTCACTAGTAAGCAAAGAAGAGATGAGGATATTCGTAGAACAACGAGGGTCACCGACATAGCCCACTGGATTAGCTCTTTGAGATCACAATAAGTTGGGATTGGGACAGTATCCAGAACAACACTTTAAATCTTTTGATGACACTCACGGAATGAGAAAGGTGACTAAAATTAGGCCGAAACACCAATAATCAGTTATCTAACGTAAAATATTGATAAAGCAGAGACTTAGCTGATACCTAAGTATTTCCCTGGTACGTTACAGAAGCCGTAGGATCGCGTCACGCTCGCCGACACGCCAACGGACGTGCCTCCAAACTCACGTGTTACTGATCTCACTGTGGTTTCTTAATATTGTGCTGGGATTGGGATCAACTTTTGTTTATTTATTTAAAAAATACCAATATAATGCGTCTAAGGCTAAGCAGTATTCATGCACAATGGTCACAATAGGTTATGTGCACTTTCACTGCACTCGTTTGTCTTTATTTTCACGTTGTCATTTGTGGTGAATTGAAAGTGACAACAAAATTGCTTGCAGCTAGCACGTTGCAAGCAATATTGTTGTCAAAAAGACGAAAACGATGCGGTCGGCAGGTCAGCTAGTCGGTAATTAAAAACGATAATTTAACCTACTTATGGGGAGTATGGGGCGCCACCTAAGATCTCACGGTGCCCAAGCCAACCTCACCTGCCCGCGGTGCTCCCTGCCGACTAGCTAACGAGGCAATGGCAAACCACCCGCCAACACGCACTGGGCCAGCGTGGCGGGATATGGCCCAAAACCCCTATATGAGAAGTACAAGAAATAACTGTCCCCAAGTGCCCGGCGACACTGGGGGTGAGGCAAATGGCAGCAGGCCAAGACCCCCCAGGGTCAGGGGCAATAATCTCCGGGCGAGGGTCCAAGACTGCCAAACGACCAACGCGCTAAACATGGAGATTGAACGATTGCCCTCACGACGACCACTGGCCCTGGCAACACACAACATCCGCACGTTGAGGACAGACGAAAAGATCATTGAGCTGGAAGAAGAGTTGAGCAGGTTACGTTGGGATATTTTGGGGTTATCTGAAGTCCGAAGAGAGGGAGAGGACACGATAACCCTGAAGTCGGGTAACTTGCTCTTCTACCGGGAGGGCGACCAACAGTCCCAAGGTGGTGTCGGGTTTCTCGTCCACAAGTCCCTTGTAAACAACATTATAACCATCGACAGTGTGTCGAGCAGGGTTGCTTACCTAACACTCAGAGTATCTGAAAGGTACTCGCTTAAGGTCGTTCAGGTATATGCGCCGACCTCGTCACACCCAGATGATGAAGTTGAGTGTATGTATGAGGACATTAGTAGAGCCATACATACCAACAAAACTCACTTCAATGTTGTTATGGGGGACTTTAATGCGAAGCTAGGCAAGAAAAGCGGTGATGAGTTGAAGGTGGGGAACTTTGGTTATGGGCAACGGAACCCCAGGGGCCAGAGGCTGGCCGATTTCCTGGAGAAAGAGGGACTCTTTATGATGAACTCTTTCTTCCAGAAGCCGCCTCACAGGAAATGGACCTGGATGAGCCCCGATGGTTCCACGAGAAACGAGATCGACTTCATCCTGACCGACAAGAAACGGATATTCAATGATGTCTCTGTGATCCATAGGGTGAAAACCGGGAGTGATCACCTTATTGTAAGAGGCACATTGAATATGAGCGTTAAACTTGAGCGGTCCCGTTTGATGAAGTCCACGCTCCGGCCTACTCGTGCCCAGATCGAAGACCCCGAGCGCTTTCAACTCGAGCTCTCAAATCGCTTTGATTGTCTAGCTCTCGAAGATCACGCATCCGTGGACGAGATCAACAACAGGTTCGTAGAGACTGTCTATACGGTGGGGTCTAAGTTCTTTAAGACCCGCCGTACTAGTAGAACTCAGAGACTCTCTGAAGACACCCTCGACCTTATGGCTGAACGACGCTCGCTTAGACTGCAGTCTCCCGATGACGCTGAGTCCCACAGGCAGCTCAATAGACGTATTTACAAATCCTTGCGCCGCGATATCCGTGTCTTTAATACTGCTCGTATTAAGGACACGATAGAGCGGAATAAAGGCACCAAAGTGTTCGCAAGAGATATGTCTATTGGGCAAAGCCAGATGACAAAGCTGAAGAGGGATGATGGCAGTGTAGCGTCGACAAAAGCGGAAGTGTTGAGGGAAGTCGAAAAGTTCTACGGACAGCTTTACGATTCGGTCACTCAGCCTGTTAACAGTGCGGCTACAGACCCAAGAGCCAAACTGACCCGGCACTACACCGAAGATATCCCGGACATCAGCCTGTATGAGATTAGGATGGCCCTGAAGCAGCTTAAGAACAACAAGGCGCCAGGTGAGGATGGAATTACGTCAGAGCTTCTGAAAGCGGGTGGTTCACCGGTACTTAAAGTCCTTCAGAAGCTCTTTAATTCCACCTTGCTTGGAGGCACCACGCCTGAAGCATGGAACAAGAGCGTGGTGGTCTTGTTCTTCAAAAAAGGTGATAAAGCCTTATTGAAGAACTACAGACCCATCTCGCTCTTAAGCCATGTTTATAAGCTGTTTTCTAGGGTCATTTCTAACAGACTCGAACGCAGGTTTGATGACTTCCAGCCTCCCGAACAAGCCGGTTTCCGAAAAGGCTACAGTACCGTAGACCACATACATACGCTGCGGCAGGTTATACAGAAGACCGAAGAGTATAACTTGCCGCTCTGTTTAGCGTTTGTGGACTACGAGAAAGCCTTTGATTCGATCGAAACATGGGCAGTGCTTGAGTCACTCCAGCGGGGCCGTATTGACTATCGGTATATCGAAGTGTTGAAGTGTTTGTATAGAAACGCCACCATGTCCGTCCGAGTACAAGAACAGAGTTCGGAGGCTATTCCCTTAAAAAGGGGCGTAAGACAGGGAGACGTTCTGTCTCCGAAACTGTTTACTGCCTCTTTGGAAGACGCCTTCAAACTTCTGGATTGGAAAGGATTGGGCATCAATATCAACGGCGAATACATCACTCACCTTCGATTCGCAGACGATATCGTAGTCATGGCAAACTCGATGGAAGAACTCGGCACAATGCTCGAAGGCCTCAATCGAGTCTCCCAACGGGTTGGTCTCAAAATGAACATGGATAAGACGAAAGTCATGTCCAATGTTCATGTAGAGCCTTCCCCTGTTATGGTTGAGAACTCGGCTCTTGAAGTTGTTGACGCGTATGTATACCTAGGACAGACAGTCCAATTAGGTAGGTCCAACTTTGAGAAGGAGGTCACTCGTCGAATCCAGCTCGGATGGGCAGCGTTCGGGAAACTTCGCAGCGTCTTTTCGTCCAAAATACCTCAGTGCCTCAAGACAAAAGTTTTCAATCAGTGTGTGTTGCCAGCGATGACATACGGATCCGAAACGTGGTGCTTCACTATCGGCCTCATCAACAGACTCAGAGTCGCTCAAAGGGCTATGGAGAGGGCTATGCTCGGGGCTTCCCTACGGGATCGAATCAGAAATGAGGAGATCCGTAGGAGAACGCGGGTCACCGACATAGCCCAACGGATTAGCTCTTTGAAGTGGCAATGGGCAGGCCATATAGCGAGGAGAACGGATGGCCGATGGGGCCGAAAAGTCCTCGAGTGGAGACCACGGATCGGGAAACGCAGCGTTGGGCGTCCACCGACAAGGTGGACTGATGACTTGGTGAAGACGGTCGGCTCGCGGTGGATGCAGGCTGCGAGCGACCGTAATGACTGGAAATCATATAGGGAGGCCTATGTCCAGCAGTGGACGTCCAATGGCTGATATGATGATGATGATGATGAACCTACTTATGGATTCACTGTTACTTTCAAGAGTACTCGTTTAATATATGCCTTAAAAAATAAACGAAGAATCTAGAAGTACTAAACTAGAAGACGCTACAATTAGTTGTAGGACTCTACCGACACTAAGGTCAATGACCAGCAGTTTTGTTGCTGCAACACTGGCGCTTTCGGCGGTTTTCTTCTTCAGATGAGACGAGAGACAGAGATGCTATGTCCCTAAGGTCCTAAGGGAAGTTCACCAGTGGGATTCTGTATCTACTGATATTGATGACTCACCACGTCGCCCCAGACGGGCTGGAAGTCCCGCTGGTGCAGGTCACTAGAGGGCGCCACTTTATGCGCAGGTTTGGTGCTGCGGTCGAACACTGGTGTTGGGGTTTCTTCTTCGTCGGATGAGACCTGCTGTGGATAATAAAGAGATTAGGTTTTGTGTTTCTCACATTAACGTGACGGCTTATGAATAGTTACACCCCTAATTTTATAAGCTGATAGATTAAAGTTTTGGCCTTTTAATAGACTTTCACGCTACATGTATCCTTGCAAAGGTTTCTATAGATATCCTAGAAGGTAAGGAATAACTAGTTACCTTGGCGATGTTAGGCGACGAGTGGGATCTGTTCATGGCGGTCGCGCCGGGACTGTCGGTCGGGGACACCATGTAAGCATCGCCGCTGTCATCGTCCTGCAGAATTGTCTACTTTAAAAAGGATACAAACAGTCATCATAATCGCCCCTATTTATGTTCCTACTGCTGGGACACAGGGACTTCTCTATTGACAAGAGATTCGTAGGTAAGTTTGAATCATTTGTCTAATATATAAAATTGTCGTGTCACAGTTTTCGATGCCATACTTCTCCGAAACGGCTTGACCGATTATAATGAAATTTTTTGTGCTTATCCGGTATTTATGAGAATCGGCCAACATCTATTTTTCTTCCCCCTAAATGTTAGGGGTAGTCCACCCCAATTTTTTTTTTTTTATAAATTATTTATATGGCAAAGCAACGTTTGCCGGGTCAGCTAGTATACTTTATATTTTTTATTGTACAGTATGCAGTGAGCACGGTGTATAATACCTTGTCTGTGGGTTTCCTCTTGGCGCGCGCGGCCTGCAGCTGGCGCGTGCGCTCGCGCTCCAGCAGCTCGCGCGCCGGCAGCAGCTGGCGGCGCGCGCTCTCCGCGGCCGCGCTACAGTATGCAGTGAGCACGGTGTAATACCTTGTCGGTGGGTTTCCTCTTGGCGCGCGCGGCCTGCAGCTGGCGCGTGCGCTCGCGCTCCAGCAGCTCGCGCGCCGGCAGCAGCTGGCGGCGCGCGCTCTCCGCGGCCGCGCTACAGTATGCAGTGAGCACGGTGTAATACCTTGTCGGTGGGTTTCCTCTTGGCGCGCGCGGCCTGCAGCTGGCGCGTGCGCTCGCGCTCCAGCAGCTCGCGCGCCGGCAGCAGCTGGCGGCGCGCGCTCTCCGCGGCCGCGATGCGACGCCGAGCGATGGATGCGCGTCGCTGCGCTTCCTCTGGACAACATACATACACATACAGAATGAATGAATGAATGAATATTACTGGACAATTTTACACAGCGACATCTAGCCACCCCTTGTACGTTTAAGTTAGTATTATGTTTTCTTGAAACTCTGTTTTTATTTTAATTAAGAAGGTACAATAAAGTGTTATTCTTCTTCTTCTTCTAGCCCCGTGGTAAGCTCGAAGCTTGTGTTACGGGTGCTAGATTTCTGATATACTTAATATAATATACTACGTACATAGATAGATATTTTTTGTTATACATATATAACACCCAGACACCCGGAACAAATATTTGCAGATCATACAAATTGTTGTTCCGAGGAGGGAATCGAACCCGTCCGCCGAAGGTCCGCCTGCGACGCAAGAGGTTGCTCTTGCGTCGCAGGCGGACCTTCACCCGCTGCACACAGGTCGTCAAATTAATTGAATGAATTAGCGGTGTGCACAAGAAGAGGTAGATTTCCCAAACACATAATATATTTATAGCACCTGCAATCTCTCGTGTCGCAAGCGGACCTCCGCCCGCAGCGCCACAGAGTTTGTCACAGATATTATACAATTAGTTGTTACCTTGAGCCTCCGGGCTCGGTGAGTCGTTGGCCGCGATGCTCTCCGCCAGTTTCTCCGCCTCTTCGCGCTCTTTCCGCTGATATTCCTCTAGTTGCTCACGGAGACTCATGTTTTCTTGTTCCTGTCATAAAGAAAACATTCATTACATTTATGATTTAAGATTTTTTTTTATTCCATGACTCAATGGCATTTAGCACTGAAATCTTGTGAAGACATATAGCACATATGGCACTTGTTGTAGTGACATATAGCACTGAACTGAAATCTTGTAGAGTTAGTCCATTTTTAACCGACTTAAAAAAAGAAAGTCGATGTTTTTATTTATATTTACTTATTTGACTTAGCATAAATGTAAAAACCTTAAATCCTTAATTTACAGAAAGGCGGTTTTTCGTAAAAAGCTAATAAATTATTGTAATTTCCAAGAATACTTACCATATCATACTGCTTATTCTCAAGCTGCATCAGTTGTGAGACGATCTCCTGCTCGCGAAGCTTGTACATCGCTCTGACGTCATCCTGTGGCTCTTGTTCGCGCTGTTGGTGCACTTTCTCCCAGTCCTAGAAACAAATGATAAAACAATTCTTAAAATTGTAAAAATTAAATAATAATATTAGACAATTCACAAAGCATCAAGCCCTGTGGTAAGCTATAATTTTGTTCTATGGGTGTTAGATTTCTGATATACTTAATAGAATATTTATTTATTTTATAGTAGTTTATTTTATAGCATGGGTTTATTCAAAAAGGGTATTCTGAAGCATTTAAAGGGTTCGGCAGCACGCAGGTAACATCTCTGATGCTACAGGCGTACATAGGCTGCGGTAACCACTCTCCACCAAGTAGGCCGCATGCTTGTCTGCCAACGTGGTAGTATAAAAAAAAAAGTTACCTGTTCAGCCTCAATCCGCTGCTTCTCAAGACTGAGCGAGGTGTCGGCGATGCGCTCCTGCTCCTCTAGTATGAGCTGCATGTAGCGCGCGCGCTCCGTGTATATCTGGACCGCGGCATCCTGAAATATAAACCACCATTGTATTATGCAAAAATGAACTTTGTCTTCTTCAACCTTTACGTTCCCACTGCTGGGACACAGGGACTTCTCGTCAAGAGGCATTCCTTATGTCCCAGCAGTGGGAACGTAAAAAGGAGTAATGATAAATAAATATTGCTGGACAATTCACACAGCAACAAGTAGCCCCGTGATAAGCTCTAAGCTTGTGTTACGGTGCTAGATTTCTGATATACCTTGACTACTTCATAATAAATAAACATATAATGCTATATGTGGAAGCTGTCTATAGCTTAAAAGTTGTGGTCTTATTTTTGTATATTTAAGCTTCTTGTTTTCCTAAATAAATAAAATAAACGAAACAATGATGATGTGTAATAATTGTATTACAAATAAATCTGTTTTTCTAACGTAAACTAACCTTACTACTTCTATCGACCACAGGTTCCCCCCTACGTCCGACAAATGGCGCGGGCGGCGTGGGGGGAGGATCGTTCCAGTCGGGGTAATCGATGTCGCCTGCAACGATAACATTTCTATAAATATTGGTGGACAATTCACACAACAACATCAAAGTATTTATAAGGCGATGTGGTCGCTAAGCGACAAAGTCCTTTCTTTGTGTGTGGTGTGAAATAAAAAAAATCAAAGTATTATTCATTTTATAACAACGGGCTGCGCGCGAGCAGAGAGGAGACGGAGCAGGACGTGACGTTCGCTTACTCCTGAAAAAGACTGCTCTTGTTGTGGTCGAAACGTCAAGTGTTTTAATTCCTTTGTGAGTAATTCCCGTTGTTATAAAATGAATAGTGTAACTCACGAAAATTTTTAAAATCTAAGTATTTATTTGCAAAATATCAGATTGTCATGGATAGCAAAAAATGTTATGCTACATCATCTTAACAACACCTAATATTCACTAGACTCTGCACTCTGTAGTCCTTAGGGAGGAGTTTAGGGACTCCTTTTACCGCAGTTAGACTCAAAGTTGGTCGTTTGTGTGTGCACTCACCGAGCATGTCGTGTATGGGATCGAGCGCAGGAGCCGGTTGCGCGCGTGGATTGGTCGTGGCGGCCGGGTAGCGCAGCAGCCAATCAGAGTAGCCGCCTGCCAGAGCGAGAGGAGCGCGAGCGTATTTCACCTTTATATCCCACTGGAAATAAAAACTTTGTTGCAATTAACGTACTAGATGTAAGTATGTACTAGTGAATAGGAGGTCAATGAGCACACCCTGCTGTGGTAAGAACTGCATCACTCAATAAAATCAGCCCGTGGACAGTCTCAAAATAACCCGGGCGAAACACGAATACGAACACTCTCTCTGCACCAACAGAGTTGTTCAGAATTGGAACAGACTACCTGAAGTTGTGACAGCTAGCTCTACAAACTGCTTTAAAAACAGATTTGAACACTGGTTACGCACAAATAAACTACAGATGACAAGAAATAAACAGTGACTGTACCTACTATTTGTTATTTTATACTCTCACTTATGTTTTCTAAATTATTAGAAATTGTATGGGATAAATTCGAGCTCTTACGTAATCCCTCGATAGCGAAGTGGTTAACGCACCTAGGGTCTAACTGGGAGGCGTGGGTTCGACTCCCACTCGAGGGCCAAGGTTACGTTGTGATCTTGTAATTTTTCCCATACCAATTTCTAATAATTTAGTGACTGTACCTTCCAACACTGACATAGACACATCAGCATCTAAGCTGCTCATCTATAATAAAATAATAATAGTTACCTTCAGCAGGATAGTCTTGAGCAGGAACAGCGTCTGTCCCGGGATGAGCGCTGCGCTGGCCCAGTCCAGGAGCACTATCAGGTCTGAGCCGGCCCGAGCTGCCCAAACTGCTCGGGACTCCATCGGAAGCTGTTGTTCTAACACGTTAGCGGATTGTCTGTAAGGATGGATGTTATTTATGATAATGGTGAAGGCTTCTTTTTACAACCAAAAAATTTAGATAGTTTGGTTTATTAGGGTTTTGTACTTGAGGGGTTAAAAGGTAACCCAATATGGTAAAATAAGGTTCGAGGATTTAGGAGATAAGAGTAGTTACGCTTTCTAGATTCGTTAACTCATGTTTATCGCGTATTTTTGCTAACCACTAGGTGACCCGCCCGCGGTTTCGTTCTTTTCTATTTATTAGTTTTCTCGCCTTTTAAACCTTCCATAGACTAGTATGAATATTAATGAATAATAATAATATTAATGAATATTCGAGACCAATATCAGATAAATCAGCTTAATTATGCATAGTAATTTCAACATTTCACTGATTTTTTACCCTCCTGTCACTCATCCAGATGATTTTTAATAATATATATTATACAATATAGATTTAATCTATCACTCTATTTTGCGAAATCATTTTATTCAACACTAGCTTTCCGCCCCGCGGCTTTGCCCGCTATATACTAGATTTTCCTGCGGTAAAAGTATCCTATGTCCTTCTCCCGGTTCTAAGCTCTCTCTCTCCACAAATTTCCAGCCAAATTTATAAAGCCGTTATTGAGTTATAAATGGTGTAACACGACTTTCTTTTATATACATACATAGGTAGATTAATAATTATAAATCAAATTACCCAGGTGTTATAACTTCCTCCGGCACACTGATACAAGCGGGGTGGTTGATGTGTGAGTCGACAAAGTCCTTCCCAGGCCGGGCGTCCAGAATCATCACCTTCACTTTGCCAGCCTTGAGGATCTGATACAGAAGCTCACTGCTGATCACTACCTCATCAGGATCTGTGAAGGTTATTTTTTATATCTATTTATTTCATTTATACTTTCATAAATACCTAAAGATTACTTGGGCAATTACTACTTATTGACTAGGTAAGCGTAATGTAGGACGCCTTCCGGCTAGATGGGATGACGACTTGCGCAAGACTGCTGGCAGATGTTGGATGCATCAAACAGTAAACAGGGTGCATTGGCGCTCACTAGGGGAGGCCTATGTCCAGCAGTGGACAAATATTGGCTGATGTTGATGACTTGGGCAATGACTAATTGCATAATATGCAAAATAACTATAAAATAACAACTATAAAAAAGTTATATCATTGACAAAGCTTTGTGGTCCAGTTTTACTTTTATTTATACTTATATTTGGTCTGATTTGAAAAAAATATTCTGTGTATAACTGATAGAAAATTGATTTGAAAATGGCGGCGGGTACGTATGGTACGATTGGCAAAACAAGGATAAAAGTATAGACAGCGATAGAGAGTGAGCGAGAACGCATGTGAGCGGACGCCATTTATAAATCAATTCTTTAGGTGCGCGGCTTATACTAGTTATTATTTTAATTATTTATATGTAGGTAGATAACATAAAGTGGGATATAAAATGTGTTGTTATGATGTTGAATACCTGGCAAATTCACTATTGGTGTTGGATCATTCACAACAACATCCATCGCCTTCTTCCTGTTCTCCTCCATCTTCTGTTTTATCAACTCATTTTCCTTTATATCATTAAGCCGTTTCACTTTTTGTTCCCGAGAATATCTAAATAACACAAAAATAGCAATGTTAATTTTGGTACAGACTTTCATTCATATTTAATTGAACTGAAATGGATTAGCCTACCTTTTATATTAACATTAAGATTTATTTATTATTAATTATGTAAGTACTATGTTTACTTACAGTTACTATGAATAAGGACAAGCTATCACTTTCTCTATGATTGGTCTATACATTGGTTTAGTTAGAGGATTACTTATCCTAGTATGAACAATTTGAGTTTGAACATAAAGATACATTAGTTATATCATGTCACTCTGTTATAAAACTTACAAAAACGAAAATGTAAAAAATTCATGATAAACACCTTAAACTTGTATGATTCAATGTTTTATCTCTCACCTGTCAATCAAACTGTTTTTTAGCGTCTCAGCTGCATCCATTGCCTTTGTAGGGTTCTTGACACCTAGCATATTGTTGTAGTAAGATTTATCCTTTTG
Source organism: Chloroclystis v-ata (assembly GCA_963691955.1). Lineage (NCBI taxonomy): Eukaryota > Metazoa > Arthropoda > Insecta > Lepidoptera > Geometridae > Chloroclystis > Chloroclystis v-ata. Next base: position 9,942,343 of record OY829904.1, on the reverse strand, counting down.
GTATTCCTTGTCCTTGCTGATGAACGCCACCACCCGAAGGTACTTCATGTAGAACACGTATGAATACTCCTCATCTCCCTTCGCGCGGTGCTCCTCAGCATTTTCATACAGTTTCTGAGCTGTTTTGCATAAGCTACAACAAAATTTGCCATATTTATACTCTGAGCCTAAGGATTATGAATCAAATTAGGCAGAGAACGGTAGAAATACTTACAGTGTCGCTCGTTTTGCCTTCAAGTCGGGAACATTGTGCATTTTGTCTAAATCCTCTATGCATTTTCCAAGGTGAAGCTGAATTCTTCTAGATTCCGTCATTTTGTCTGTTTAGCCCGAGTTTTCGAGTAGGGCTCGAAAGTAATGATGATGAAGGACACTGATCACTACATTTGTAACAAAAACACCAAAGTTGCACTGCAAACAATAAAATTACGAATCTATCTGAAAATTCTGAAAAATGTCATGTTTTTACTTGGCTGGCAGATTTTGGCATTTTGCACAGATTATTTTATGGCTATTTCCACAGGCTATTTCAGACAAGCAAAGATACAAAAATGTTGCACAGAGTAAAACATTATTCATGATAATGAGTGGAACTGGAACCTGACTGATCCTTTGTTTTTCCTAATTATCAAGGGATAGATATCTTCTATAATCAGAATTAAACTAAGGTGTTGAAATAGTAAATAGGTACTTTTACTTACGGTTTCAGGCGTATAAAATAGCTAATAATGAAAAATTAGACCAAATTTTTTATTTAACTTTTGACATAGGTATGTGACATTGACGTTTCCGTACAGCTAGGAGCAAAACATTGTATTCATTTGTTTTTATTTCAAATTCCACCTTATCACGTTATAATAAAGCTCAAATCTCAGAAACATTTGTGCCGTCACTGTACTTAGTAAATAGCGCAGCGCAAGTTTTCATGCGCAGTGGCGTATTCCTGAAATTTCCCGGTCGATCGTGGTTTCCCATTAGTTTTCAGCTGATCACGCGTTTCACAGCAGTCCTTCCGCGTCGCGGGTCATGAGCTATTCTGTCGCTGCCTAGTGAAAATCTCTGTGATTGTGTTGTGTAATTTGAAAGCCAGTGCCAGTGAAAATGTTTTCAGGTCTTACGAATCAGGTCAGTTCGTGGATGGGGGCTGCGAAGGGCGAGCCTCAGGATGAGGAGGTGCCTACCCCCACGAAGGAGGTCACAGGCGAGCCCTCGGCTGCAGGCGAAGGGGAGAAATCCAGGTTTATAGTTCTTTGTTTACATTTTTGTATTTGTTTCGCTTGTTTACCCTTTATATAAACGATGCAGATACAAAATCCTTAGAATTTCCTAAGAATCAATTTTCAGGAAAATTTCATCGTTCGGCAATTATTCTAGGTTTTAAATTCAAATTCGAAATTTGATTTGAAGTTTGATTATAGTTCTTACAAACAATGTGTACCTACCTACCTACTATGCTTTATTGTAATACTAAATTACAATTGTAATTAACAAATTATGTCAAATGTTAGGATAAGGATAGTTCTGAAAAATATTGATGAAGGTGGAAAATAATAATGTGATTTACTTTTGTTGCATCTATTGATCTGGCTATTGAATACTTTTTGTTGCATCTATTGATTTGGCTATTGAATACTTTTTTTGCCATGTTGAGGCAAAGTAGGTCAAGGTGGTATTGATCTATTGATCAAGAGCACCAGATTTATACCTAGTAGGTAAGAAATAGAGGTAGTTAATATTGGGGATACCTGTTCAGTAGGAGTATGTTAGTATGACAAAGAAAAAGATCAGATAGATAAAGATTGATTATTGGCATAAAATATGAGTACATACATACATGGTAATTATGCAGATATCCTTCAGTAATTATAGAGCTACAAGTTTTGCCAATCATCATCATCGTCACATTCCCACTGCTGGGATACAGGGAGTTCTCTCTTGAAAAGAGAGATTAGGCATTAACTCACCATGCTGGCCATGTCCTTCAAAGTTCTCAGTAAATGCTGTTTTTTTCACGATGTTTAACTGCACCTTTAAAGCACGATTTTTCAATGTATTAAGTTAAGAGCGTGCTCCCACTTAGCCAGAACAGCACACCAACTCTAGCATGCAAATGTTAAGTATTACATTTGCATGCTAGAGTTGGTGTGCTGTTACAGTTTTTACTTTATCTTATACTACCAGTACTTAGGTCTATACTAAATAGATTGATTTCTATCAGCAGTCCAACCAAAGCTGGCAGCAAAATGGAGCTGATCACTAACGTCAAGTCCCAGATGACAGGATGGCTCAGTTCCGTGCCGGTCCCAGGGCTGAGGAAGAATGAGGCCGCCCCAGCGGAGCCCGAACCTGCCCCAGTGGAACCCGAAGTGGCCGAAACAAAACTGGAAGGGAAGGATGACGATGATAATTCTAGGTATATTAGGTATGAGGGGTTTGGCAGATAATTGAGTCACTGCTTGATTGCTGCTTTTACACTTTTTAAATGCCCTGTGTTTGGGTGTTCTGTTTTTGGTGGTTGGCCTTTTTATCTATTTCTATTGTTAGAGAAGTTATGTTATTAAACACATAACTATTAGCATGAATAATTTTTGATATGTAAGGTACATGAAATAGAAGTTGGTAAAACATTTTTTTATCTTAAGCATCCATACTTTTTACTATTAATATAATGAAAATGATTACTAAAATATTAATCATATCTCAGTTCTTATAAATCAAACAAATTAAGCATAATAAATACTAGGTTTCACCTGCAGATTTGCCCACACTCATAAATGGATTATAGCGCAGTAAATTAAAGCCTAAGTATTAGCTATATAATTGTAAAGTTTAATTAGTTTTTGCTGGGACGAGTAACATTTAACCATCCTTACATACTTTTAAAATAGAATAGAACTGAATTAATCAGTATTTTCTTATTAACATCAACATTTCGTAACAAAAACCATCTAACTTGCTTTTAAGGCCAACCATACCAATCATATATCTAAGCCTAAGCATTTCAGCTTTATTGCGATGTTTCATGCACAGCTTAAGTGCACTAATCATGGATGTCATATATTCTAGCCATGCACCCACTTGCACATAGTAATTAACTAACAAATAATAGTCCTTGCAAACTAGGATCTAGGGTTCTTTATTCCATAATTTCTAATAGGTATCAGATTTAAAAATCATGTAGTTTTTTCTAAGAATGTTAACTGGATCTATTCATTTTAACAATTTCTTAATTACTTGTTTTATTAATTGATTAATCGTATTTTCTGTACATCATGTTAGTTTATAGTTTATTAATTTTGACACAATACATATTTAATGTACCTGATCTTGAAATATTTTAAAGTAGGTATGTATCGAAATTGTGTACTTATGTAATTAGGTACTTATGTATAATGACGTAGGTTCGATTCCCGCTTAGGATCAAATGTTTCTACGACCTGCAGACATTTGTACCATGGTGATTTGGGTGTTTTAACATGGTAAAAATACCTATATAGTAGACAGTTTATTCTTACGTTTCATTCGTAACACAAGCCTTGGGCTTACCAGTTGCCATGGGGTTACATGTTGAATTATCCTGCATCGTTATTTATTGTTCATCTAACTCCTAATGTAAGAAAAACTTCGAGCATACACTTTTTATTCATTATTATTCTGCAATAAGATTACCAAGAAAGGTTTACTTTATACCTGTTATATTACGCACGTTCTTCTCTTGGGAGGACATAGGTCAAAGAATTAATTAAGTTTGTCATCTTTTTAATATTACTGATATCTACATAAATATATATATATCGGAAATTTATGCATAATACGAGTATAAATAACGCTGATGTGAGAACACTTAAGAGTCAGAGTAAAAGCTTTCTTGCAGTGAAACAAACCGAACAATAACTAATTTAATACTTGACATTTTCAATATAAAAACATAACTGTATTAATGTGTCCTCTCTAACTTACACAATTAGTTTGCCTAACCTAATACTATCTGTGCTCATGACACACCCTCGTATCTACGGCACGGTGTGGCGGTGCAGCACTGAGCATGGACAAGTGTGAGTTCAATTCCGTGGTGCGGGTTCCGACCATGTTTAACACTATCAGCGCCCAAGACGCACGGGCGTGTACTGTACATACTCTCGCCTCATTGTGACAGCGAGCATTGAATTTTTCACTAAGCGTGGTGATTATACCAAATCCCCAAGACCTATAATCGGTTCTTTTGGGGATAGTCGTGATCAGTCGTGCTATAAAAGGTTTTATCTACTCTTCGATTCCCTACTTTTAAATCGATCTGCACTATTTGGTCCTACTTATACTTCTAAATTTACTACCTACGTATAGCACATTCTTCAAAATTAAATACATGCAACATACTATACTTCTAAACTAAATACAATCATGTGCATGACATTCGACTATACTTACCACTACTCGCACTAAACCTTGCAAACTCATTTATTCTGCTCAAACCCCATTTGTTATTTATTTGTCATTTTACGCATTTCGATGTTCTATGTATTTTAGTTTCTAAGATTTATTACCTAATTCTATATATCTATCTAGATTTTTATAGAGCTACATAAATACATTTTCTGTAAAATAGTACATAAGTTCATATAGTTTTCTTGATTACTTAATTATTACGCTATAGCTTAGAGCTGTTATTTGCCTTTTACTGTTGGTAATAAATAGGTATAATTTAACAAGTGGCAAAGTCCTTATAATTTTCTGAAATTGTCGGATTTCTGGTGTAATGAATATAATGCTTTAACATACTACACAATTGAAGACGAAAGTATATTATAATATTTAGAGTTAATTTTTAAAGATCAATATATAAGATACCTTGGTTCTATCGGAAGTTTCGTCAATACAATTATTATAAAAAATACCTATCGAATGATAGATAGATTGGACTATTCACAATGACTTGAAAGGTTTAACTCCGGCATACTATAGTTATTATAAGACAAATTTAAAAGATTTTCTGTTTACCTATATTTGACGTTAAATTTCTCATGATCGAGTTCGTAATCAACTGACACTAAAACCTATCAGATAGATTGGACTATTCACATTATTTTGAAGGTCCAAATCCTTTCATACGGCTTCGTCATCATCATCATCATGATAACTGGTACTAACGTGTGTTTTCTACCAGTGCGACCGGCGGCGCGGACAGTCGTCCTGCGTCTACGGGCGGCACGCCCACTGAGGAGCAACCGGCTGGTGTCGGCAATGGTAAGTCATCATCAACAATACATACTTCCATACTTTGCTAACTATAACCGTAGCAATTATATGTTCAGTGCTAACTATAAAATCACTATAATTCGACCCATTGACGACCTCTGTGGCGGGATGTTCGATTCTCGCCTCGTGACAAATGTGTACGATCTGCTAATATTTGTTCCGGGTGTTTCAATCAATCTTCAAAGTGTTAGTTATACCAGAGATGAATCTAGGACCGGTAACACAAGCTACGTGCTTACTTGCTGCAACTAGATATTATTTATAATCTTATCAGCCATCGGACGTCCACTGCTAGGCATAGGTCTTTCTTCAGATTAAATAAAACCAGCCAATTTTACTAACCCAAAATAGTAGGCCGACGTCCGACGCTGCGTTTGCCGAACCGTCTCCACTCAAGAACCTTTCGGCGCTATCGGCCATTATGTGCGCTTTGTCTGTAAACGTGGTGGTTATACCTAATCCTTAATATCTATAATGGGTTCTGTTGGGAAGCCCGTGCCCGTAGTAGGACGATAAGGCACACGCTACAAATTAATCTTGACTGTATGAGTAACAAATATGATATGACAACTTGTCTCTCCCGACGCTGTTCTGTTTTATATTGCAATTTTATTTATTTTATTTTAGTAGTGTTTATTGCTAGTTTTTTTATTATTTTATTATGTTTTTGTTTGCAAAATTTTCAGATGCTCACAGTAAAAAGTATTTCTCAGTTGACGGAATCGATGTGCCTGATATGCAAGAGCGTTAGTATTTTGTGTTATTTTATTTGCTTTTTCTTTTTAATTGCTTTTTTTATGGGCCGATAGTGAAGCAGTTTTAGTAACACGTGTGGTAACGGAATAATGTGTTTGTGATAGTTTGTAAATTTTGTGTTAGCTTTGAAAAGCCGTGTTGGCTAAGTGGGAGCAGAGCACACTCGTCTTTAATTCCTAAGGTTGTGGGTTCAAAACCCGCCACGAACCTCTGGATTGATGGAAATATTTATGACTGCTCTTGTTGTGGTCGAGAGTTTTTAACTCCTTTGAAAATACGTGTGTTATTCCCGTTAACCATGATAGTTTAAAAGTCACATTTGACATTTCAGTGACCACCAAGGCTCTAGCGGGGGCAAAGACGCTGGGCGGGTTCCTGTACTCAGCTGTCAACAAGGCCGGCGCCAAGGTCAGCGAGACCACCGCCAAGATCAAGAAGACCGTCGAAGAGAACGTACGTATTCAGTAGACCTAGCAGACCGTAAACATAGTAGATCTAACAGAGTGTAAGGACGAAAGTGGATGACGTCCACGGTGAACCAGATTTCTGTAAATCTGTCCATCTTATTGGATGCCCGTTGCTGCTGAAATTGCGGGTCAGTGCTATTAATTTATCCATTTATTGGTAGTTCGTGTTGTACATAGTTCTTAGAAATAAATGTCGTCAATATCAGTAATCTTTGATCTTTCTTTGTCAGTACAAATATTTAATTGAACAAAGCATGCCGAGTTATTTCTTTGCTCGAAATTAGAGACTGCACATTTATCTAAAGTAGCAAAACAAAAATCGAATATTAAATCCTTTCTCAGACGACGCACAGAAGTCTATAAGCCAGACTCAAATAAAACTATACCCTTTAGTCAAATAAAACGTTAGTTTGACCCAAAGGTCGTCAAAAAGTTTCCCAAAGGTCGTGAAAGCACCAGAGCTGTGCATGTAGCACTCTGCCATTGAGCCATTTGTGTCAATAAAACTTAATGAGCAAACATGCCAGTTAGCTAAGTACGGGCTGTATCGTCGAAGTAGGTTTTATTGTTCGACGATGTAGTCATTGCTGCTGCTCAATGTGCAACATTTCTAAATTAACTAAGGTGACAAATCCCAACCTTAACAGTACGTAAACAAGTTCCAATGAATTAATCCAGAATATAACTTTGGGCAGTTCTATACAAAAACTGATAAATTCTTTTATATAATAATATCTATAAGTTCTCATTAGATGTATTAAACCACAAAAAACCTTTTTATTATCACTATCCACAGACGCTTAATTGGTTTTCAATCCGCATCAACGTTTCCCCAAATGTACCATTACCCGCTAATATTGTCAGTGAAAGAGCAATTTTTACCTTTTCCTCGTGGAGCTCAATTAAGTGGAAACGCGGACCGTGGCGTTATGGCGGCGATAAAAGTTTTGATTGGATTGCTCCCAACTTGCTGATACCTACAGATATCAATTTATCAAGGTTATCAAAAGAACTGTATTTTGTGCCATGACTTTCGCAATCTTTTGCGTCGCAGGCAGACCTTTGCCGGCTGCTTCACATTATGTCCTTATTTATAATTCTATATTCTAATTAAACAGCAGTATCGTTCTGTGTTCCGTACCAAATCACGATTACCCTACGTAGGTAATTAGTAATGGTAATTGGTTCTCGTAATAATGGAACGTAATTGTGATTACAATGGTAAATATCCCTAATATATAGTTCGGCAAGTAAATCTGACAAAGATCCATCTATTACGTTAAATTACAGTTTCTCTGCGCCGCAAACTTCGTAGAATCTATTTAATTAGTCCTCTTCCATTCCTCTCGTACAGCAGACTCGGTAGAACCCGTCCCATTTGAAATGCTTTCAAGGAATGCACGTTGCTATTGAATTACAGTGCAAATAGAACATAATACTGTTATCTCGCTAAGTGCTCTCCGGGCTTCTAACTTCGCTCTTTCCGCAACTTCTAATGGAATTATTCTAGAATGCGCACGGAATATCGATGAAAAACAACTGTTGGTTTCAAAAACCGACAATAAATAAATAATATGAGAAATTGAGAATGTATGAATGGGAATAATTTAGCAATATTCGTTTATTCGAGCCTTTTCAAGGGACTACATTTCAAAACCGTGATTCCGAGACTGTGGTAGTTTCAAAAGGTCCTCAATTGATCAATGATTGGAACTAGATCAATTAAATGTAAGAACTAATTAAATTGCCTAATTTAAGAGACTTTGCGTCTTAGAATTGGTATGATATGTTTCTTGTCAAAGTTAAACCCTACTTAACTGCTGAAAGCTAGCAATACGTCGGCTGCGAGCCTTCAGACCTTGGCGCGGGGCCAGGGAAAGAATTGGACCGAGTCATAATGCGGCATGACGTAACATGTGGCTGATGACATTGTGTGATGTACTAGTGACCTTATTGTTGACAAAAAAGACACAGGGTGGACACAGCACAATTTTTTTTAAATTAAGATATTTATATGCAGTACCTTTTGTTAGTAAATTATTTATTTGGGATCTAAAATAACCTACTTCAATCTTTTATATCTATGTTTGTTAAAATTATTTATACATTTTAAATGCCAAAACATACCAAAGCATGCCATGCATACCATGCCTTTAATAAATCAAAGTTATCTTCATGACAGCCCAACTCTAAATTCGTTATCATAATCTCAAAATTTGAATTCCCGTGTAAACATTTTAAAGCAGTCATGAATTTAAGTGTTCTATTTTTAAGTTACATTTTAAATTACATGTCAGAGCACGATGCCAATTACCAATAACCTCCGTATCGAATAACTTATGCTTTACTAATATTGTTGACGCGAAAATTTCTAGATGATGTTTGTTACTATTTCACGTAAAAACTACTAAAAAGATTTGACTGAAACTTAACAATAATATCGTTCACACATCATAATTATAATAACACACAGTTTTATTCACGAGCAAATCAATAAAACGCTTGCAAAGTCGAGCGGGAATAGTTATCCGTATATTAAATCTGACATTGGCGCCCAACGTGGTAACACAGTATCCCACAAAAGTTAACCCGCATTGAGTAAAGACTAGGTTAATCTATTACCGTCACCTTGCTAAGCCGGTAAGCCGTTTACGCGTGACATTGAATTATACGGATGTAGATATCCTTGCCTTGAGATATTGGCGCCCGACGTGGGGTAAGGAGCACGTCCTAGATTAGGCGATAAATTAGGTTTCTTGTGTACTTTGCGGGATGTATCGGTATGAGGTATGTAGGCTTTGTATGGATAACATTAAATTAATAAGGTCGCATTTTCACGCGAATTTATGTTTACCTGCTTGGAACTGTGTACGATAGTGTACAATACAATATTCTTTATTGAACAGCAAAAAACAAAGAACACATAACAAAAAAATATAGTTACAAGTGTAACAATGGGCGGCCTTAACACTAAAAGCGATTTCTTCTAGGCAACCTTTGGATGAACACGAAACACAATTACTAAAAGACGCAGTGTATTTATGTATGATACATTATCACCCCTATTTAAATTCCCACTGCTGGGACACCTTTATTTTTAATAAATTGGTCATTACGTTGGTCTGACATAACGTTAGATTTTTTTATTAACTACTAGCTGACCGACCGCGCCTTCGCCAGCTTTACCTTTTTAATTACTCACCTTTTAAACCTACTAAGACCAACATCAGCTAAATCGGTCCCGGCGTTCTCAAGTTTTAGAGAGATGAACAGCAATTCATTTTATATAAAATAAGCTTTGGTATGGATTTTTATATATTAGATAGAAATGAAAATATATATCTGGTAGTAGTCCCATAGAATACAACGGCGCAAAGCTTTTTCCTTATAAAACAGAGATTTGACCTTTCTTAAAGCACCTCAGGGTCCAATGTAGAGAGGATTGGGCTTTCTCTAACCGACTAAAAGGGTTGACGTAGTAGCTGGAACAATAAGGAAGATCGAAGCTGTATAATTTGACTATTGATATTTTTACACTAATTCAATTTTTGAGCCTATGTTTTGATGAAATCTTTATGTCAAAAAAGTCGTAGAGTATAAAATTACATCCTTTATATATCTATATTCTAGTCTATAGGTATATCTATACTTCCTAAGTGATACTGACCCTATTTCATAAGGCTTATCGTAAAGTATTTCCCAAAAACTCGTCTATGTTATGTAAAAAAGATGTTTCTCATGGATATGCCTTTATAAAAATAAAAACATCGGTATACAAAAAGGCTCATTGATATTCAAACCGCATGACCTTTTAGAACAAGTTAACTGAATTTCCATTATAAAATTCCTAAGAGAAAGTCAATTTACTTGAGTGGAATATAACGATTAATAACTCGTAGCTAAATTAAAACTGGACATTTATTTCCTGAAAGCTCTTTGGCTTTATTAAATCTTTATAAATGTTTCATAGATCCGTTTCAAAAATAATGAATTTTCTTGATTATTTCGTGGAAGCTGAGACGGTGTGAAATTTCTGACCTTTCTTTTGTATTAGGCTAATGAATTTTTCCTAAAGCTTTTTGCCTTTCACTTAGTTAATTCTGGATCATGGTTTTAGGTAGTCTTCATACTCCCTATAATGAAATTTCTACAGGTTTGAATTTCTATTGATATTTTATTCACGAATTTTTTATTCGGCTTATAATTCGGGTATTATAATTTATTGGAACAAAGTTATTTAACAATATTTAATGTAAATTGCCCAGAAATATTTTTTTAATAAAATAATTACAGCAACATCAGCCGCATAGTAAGCTCGAAGCTTGCTTTATATAATTTTTTTGTAAATTATACCTAGAAGATATACATAATATACCTACAACATGATCCAGATCCAGACATTAAAGAATATATATAATACCAATAACTGTAAACATTCCCAGTAACAGTATCGAAATATAAATCCAGACATTAAATAAAATCCACCCACATCAGGTGGATACAAAAAACCAAACAAATGTTCGTTACTCTCGGCTTTAAATAAACCCTTCTCAAAAGCCCACACAAATGAAGCAATATTTTTAGCTCACGGGCTCAGAGCTTCTAATCAAAACGCTGATGTTAAGGCCAAAGCAATCAGGTCATTTAAGTGGGTCGCTTGAACACGGCGGAACATTCATTAGTTGATTTTGACTGTGATTGCTTTGATCCTAATGTTTATTTTTTCCTGTAAATTGTTATTAATGCTTGCATGACATGATGATCCTAAATTTTTTTTTTACATTTTTAGACCACTAGCTTTACGGACTCCGCACGCGTTATACACGTTCCCTCCCTTGCAACTATACTCACTTAAAAAATCACGTCAATGTGTCGCCGTTTAATATAGATAATAGTAGCCCCGAAGTATGTAAACCTAGTTCTAATCTCCTAAAGCTCCCTAGTCGGGCTCCTAATTCGGTGTGTTACCGGCGCGACCGCGGTAATTCCCATAGATCCTATTATAGGATCCCCGAATAGCCCCGCCATTGAGTTATCGCGCTAGATAAAAGATTGGCGTCCAACGTGGGCTGTGGAAACTGTGGATGTTTCTACTAAATCTATGTTTTAAGAATAAACGAAAAAATAAATGTAGTACGTATACGTAGAGATGGCTTGAACCCTGTAGGTGATAATTTAAATGATTGTCACTTTATAGAGAATAACAAACAGCAAAGCTAATAAGTTGCTTTAAATGCATTTGACCACATAGAATAGAATAGAAAAATATTAATTTTGACACACAAACACAATTAAAACAAAACAAAATACAAATATAGGCATAGCATGATACGTGTATTGTGGATGAACGCTCTGGTTCATATCTGTATTGCAATATCATAAAAGGATATAAGTAAATGAAAATAAAATCGAATTCAATAAATAAATGAAATTTGCTGGACAATTTACACAGCAGCAATCTTCATTTATTTATTGTATTCGATTAATATACGTAGGTACATAAGATAGATAATTTTCGCCTGCTGCGCCATCGATGTTGTCAAATGCTGCAAAATATTCAAATAACTAAGCTAAAGCAAAATATATTATGATCTTTTGCTCAACTCTACCTCTGGTCATGTTTTAAGTATATCTATGAACACAGGGGCGCAGGTGTTTGTATTGTACCGTAAGCACCTGTAAGTCTACGTTAGAGAGCTTAGCTTACTGCCGGTTTTTTATGAGGATAGTTGCAAGTTGCCTGACGTTGTAACTATCGCGTTGTGTGCGCGATATTACATTTTGTTCATTCGGTATTTACAGATTTATACAACACATGCACAACTTGAAAAAATGAAAAAATCGAGTTGTAAATAAACGTTCAATATTCAAGCCATTGAAAATATGAAAATAACTCCACGAACAAACATACGTACACACAATAAAACAAATTCACATTTCTTGTGATAAAAATCTGGAAAGACTTAGTTGGATTAAATTCGCTCCGCACCAAAGCACATTCCCTATCTTCTATTCCCGCAAAAAAATCGGCTTGAAACGTCATTACATCCTTCAATCTCCTGACTTTAATCTAATACATTACCGTAATAACAAAGTAGCATTTCCAAGTCTCAAGGTTGTCCAAATTGGAGCGAGGATTTCGTTATCATAAGAAATATCTCCATCTCACGACGCCTATAAATTGAGCTTTCGGATTTAATACCGTACTGTAATGCCTTTCAGATTTCTGTGGTATGATATTTTCTTTGTATGGTTTTTATTTTTTTTACCAGAATCGTATTATAGGATTTTCCTCAAATGGATCTTTGGTACGGGTTATGTTACTTTTTACATGTGCTTTGTAATGAAAATATGTGTTTTAACCTTATTAGAAGTTTTAAAGTCGATATTTCTTTGGTATTCAAAGTAGTCTACACTATAGATGTCTTTGTTAATGATTATATGATTGTAGATATAAAAACATCTTTAAATAAACACGTGCATTAATATAAATACATACAATAGCAAATCGCTTCGCTCGCTAGGTCAAAGAAAACCCCTCTAATTACCAAGTATCGCGCTGTCTTGCACTAGGTATTACCTGAGATAAAAAGTCCTCTTAGTCTCAGAAAACTTTAATTCTACCAACATAAAAGTCCCGAGATTACGAACATAGCGCTCAGTGTTGCCAACTTGCTTTGCAATTTGTACTTAGTCAGGTATCTACCGCTGCAGTAATTGGCTCGCTGCTAGTCGAACTTCAGCTTGAAGTGCGGAATCAAAGTGCTTCCAACTTGGATGAAGTTTCTGAATTTATAGATATCGTTGTGTTGTGCTCGCGGCGGCGAAGTTAGGTTTGCTTTAAAGTCTAATGAACGAACTGTACAGCTTTAAAGAAGTATTTTTGTAGCTAAAGGCTGCTATGGTTTCTAAATAAATACTAGCCTATTTCTATATTATTATTTTTTTAGAACTTTGTGGCGATCAACCTTGTATGTTTATTTTTATGTATCAAACTTTTGCGTTTATACCTGCCGACAGCTTCTCTTGCGATTTTTACGTTATCTACATTAATTGTTAATGAATAAAAATAGCCTTCCTCGATAAATTTACCATCCAACACAGAAATAATATCTCAAATCGGACCAGCGGTTCCTGAGATTAGCGCATTTAAACACGCAAACATAATCTTCAGCTTTTTAATATAACTACGAGTATATTAGCAACGACGTGATATCGATGTTCCGACGCTGAGAATTACCCAAGAGCCTATTTATAGCCCCGTACTTATTTAATAACCAAGTATCAATGAAATCGTTCCAACTCCTCAAAGGAAACGAGATACCTACTTGTAATAAATGAAAGTCGCGCCCTCCGACATCGATAAAATTATATTTCCCGAAAACTGACAAATAAAGGTTGAAAGAAAACGGGTTTTTCGTTCGCTCTTATTTTAATAAATGTTGCTTTCTTCAGTACAATATTTAACCCGTGACTTTGCGTACCTACATTATTTATTATAATCTGTAATAGTGAAATAAGACTACGGATATAAGGGTGTTATTTAGTGTGTTATTATATTAAGTATAACAGAGATCTAGCACCCGTAAAACAAGCTTCGAGCTTCCAACGGGGCTAGATGTTGCTGTGTGAATTATCCAGCAATATTTATTTATTTACATAAAAAAGACTTATTTTTTACATGATATACAAGTGCTTATAAGAGTTGTAAATTGCATAATTACGATTGCATAATGATATAGTGCATATTTTATGCCATTCTCGCCTTTACTTAATTTAAATGTGTATTATACCAAATTTAAATGTACATCAAATAGAGTCTAAGTTCTGCAAACATTTTATGAAACAGTGACGTCACGATAAAAGCCTCGACTCGAGGGCTGTTTAGGGTAAAAGGTTTCTCCCGAGAACTCGGGAGATATATATCTCTGTCGTTGACATTTCCAGCGAATTCGGTGGAATTGAGTTTAAGGCACAACAGGTCGTGTGGAAGGATTTATTTGTGATAAGTGACAGTTGGATCCTTACGGGATAATGATCTATGCTCGAGGGTCGAAGTCATATGCAGCGATATATTTAAGGCTAATGATTAGGGTCAGGCGTTAGTTTGCGGTTATCTATTCTATACTTAGAATTTAGTATAGGAAAATTATGTAGAGGAAATCCAGGAAAATTATGAGAGGCTTTCTTGTGGATCTATTTTATTTTTATGCAAATAAATGTTTAAATATATGTATATATTTGAGAGTAATGTTGAGTTTCCAACATTCAATTTTAGATTACTGAAAAGTTGATTGACAAATATTAAAAATATAATGTACGAAAATATTAAGTATAACTACTGTAAATTTAGCTATTTATAATGTTTTGTTTTGAACATTTTTAGCAGATTAATAATATTATTTTAGTTTAAAGGGCTAAAATATTGTCTTCAGTAGCTCTTTGTGAAATTGTTGTTTATTCGAAAATTCCAAAAAGTTCCTAACTCAGAATTTTAATGCTCTGAACAGAAAAAGGACATAAAACAGCGAACAAATGCACGAAGACGCCCAAAATTTGTATATGAAAAGGTCTGTTCTGCATATTTACGTTCTGCGGTCCATTACCCAAATGTTTCGGGAACTCGAATGTTTTTTAAAAAACCTTCACCGAAAAGTCCCGAATTAATCGACTATGCTAAAAGATTGAGCGAAGGTTCAACATTTGCGGATATTAAGGTTTATGCAAGGTTACAGGTTACAGCGGGTTACAGGTTAAATCAAGCTAGAAATATGGGGCTTCAACTTTCTTATCATTTTAACTACTTTACGCGCGTCCACAATAGTCGAATTCATAAGCATAACGGCGAGAGGTAACTATTATTTCTAACCTACCCGCCTTAGAACACCGTGGAAAGTTTCAACGATTCAAAATGTAGTAGGTATTGAGTATTGAGAGAACATTTTTATATTCACAGTATATTTTCTTATCGCAAGATAGTTTTGAGTTCGCGTTCTAGCTTCGGTCCATATCTAGAGCTCGGGTCGCCCCGAACCTGCCTTTTGCTCGAGCATTTACATATAAATAGCCTGGTTTTCTAGTTCGATCCTTGTACTTGTTCTATATTCGAGAATTTATATCAAGTGGGCTTTTGGTTGAATTGCCTGGGTATATGAGGATGTTGCCATTCTGTATATTCTATACTGTATTCGTATAACTTATAGCACAGGGATTTGATCTTTTAGTTCAGTACTCACTTACTGCGATAATAAACCCGTTTGGTAAGCGTTTTGATTATACTAATCACCCAAAATCTGTGATGGGTTCCGTAAACTAGTGCCCAGTAGTACATACTATAGGTTGTCATGTACTTACTAAATTTCATCATAATTCCAGCCTGACTGTACCCACTGTTGGGTATAAGTCTCCTCTATATTACGCTAAACTACTAATGTTGTATAACTTTACAAAAATATATAACTACGCAACGTTGTCTGGCTATCGGATGTAAACATGTAGCTCCATTATGAAAACTATGTCAACTACAATACATCCAGTACTACGGGGAAAGTTTCCATGCAACCGCGCACGCGATATGACGATCGCACTACATTAACATTATTTACTATATTTATGTTTACGGGATGAGGCATTGAGGTTTATGCTTTTTGTATTGTTGCAATCTAATTTGTTGGCATTGACTTATCATTACATAAATATGTTGTTTAATTACGTATATCAAACTAGCTTTTGGCCCCGCGACTTCGCACGCATTATAATATTTTCCCTCTGTAAAATGATTTGGCTGGCGGACTCCTTTTTAATCTCCCTTAGAGATTTCCTTTATTTTGCTCAAAAGTTGCTTGAATCCAACGTGAATTCGTGGACTAAGAAAGGTATTTTTAAAATGCTAAAGAATACGATATTCTTGTTATAAAATCCATTTACTAAACTGCGGACATCGGCTCATTAGCACTAACGCGCTAATAATCTAGTACTGTTCATTTATTTCGTGTCTAGATATCTTGGAAACAATACTTGCGTTGCTCTGGTTTGTCATTTAGAAGGTATAGGCACATAAAACGTGATAAACATCATCGCATCTTTAATAAATTTGGAATCATTCAAACATAAATAAATATAGCATCATAAAATATTCAATATATTAAACTCAGTTCGTCGAAGCGCGAGAGTCATTCAATATTCATAACTGCGCCGTAAGCAATTCGTTTCCGTTTCCGCTTACGAGTATATGTTTTTTTAATACTTTATGATTAAACTAATAATAATATTATATAACCACGCACAAAGGACCGACTTCGAGTCCAATTGGAGAATGGAGTCTCCTAACTAACTAAATTAGGGATTCTTAGTAAAACTTAATAGCTAATAAAATATATCAGATAACACTACTACTACTTTTGATCGCGGGATTCATGTGAGAAAGTTTATTAAACGCGGGCAAAGCCGCGAGCGTAAAGCTAATAGTATATAAAGTAAGCTTCAATCATCCTCTCAAATATTTCCAGCGAAATTTGACCCTTAACCCAACACATATAAAGAACTGAGTCTTCAAATAGTTCCGCTGGAGTCTTGGCGTCACGCCAGAGGAGTTCAGTGCTCTCGCATCGATTTCGTTGCGTAACAGCCTTTTGGGACTTTCCTCACGGTACAGCACTTAGCTTTCTAGAAAAGTGTATGGATGGTAGTAGGCTGTTTTACATAAAAGGTTAAGTGAAAAGAAGGAAGAATTTGGGTCTCATCTTATACGTAACTAGCTGACCCACCCACGGCCTTGCTCGCTTTATTCCCGTGTTTGCTTATCTTCTAATAGTAGGGGAGCCGAAGAGGGGATTTCGGGATTTACTCGAGCGCGTCAGATTAAGATACTGGAGATAGCTAGTACCCAGACAAGTACCTCCACCAAATATAAAAAATCTATCTATGTTCGAACGTGAATTATAAAAGAACAAAATTTACTTTTGTCAGATTAGGCGAATCACTTTAGATAATCGTCAGATTAAGATATGGTAGAGTCAGAACATAAAGATGAACCATATACATCTAAATCTGACGCTCTAACACCTTTGGAAATGCCGATTTTTTTGTTCATACTTTTGAAAATGAGTCAAAAAAAATGAGTCGCGATTTTTATTTTTTTAACGATTACGTACACTCACCCCAATCGTGTAAACAATCAGATTTACAAACGTATATTATCAATCATATTTCCTAAATTATTTTTAAGTATTTTTAAGTTAAGTTAAGTACTGATTTATAGAATCTATCACTAACTGACGCGCTTAAGTACGTCCATACAACAGTATTTTTTTAAATAAGTTTTTAATTATCTATGGTCGCTTCCCCCACTGATGAAACACATCGATCTCATACAATTTTTTTCTTCTTATCATCTACCAAATGCAACCCAATCGGTCTCTTTGACGCTCGAGTAAATCCCCATTTAGCATCGTCGCCTCCCGTACTATAAATTAATCCCTTGCTATTTATTTAAAACCACTATTTAAAACCAAAGCACCTAAAATCACGAAAAGTTGTAATTTTATAACTCAAAATAGGATGGGCCAATTTAGGTTATATTAGTTATAAAGATTTATGTAATTTATTGCTATTAAATCCTAAATATAATTAAAACAACTTTAAATAATCGTAGTAGTAATAAAGCGGGTTAAGCCGCGGGCGGGTAGCTAGTACACTACAAAAAGCTCCGCCGTAGACTTTCGTAGCTACAGCTACGACGTAGACTTTCGTAGACCATCTACGATGTAGATTGTTATAGACCAGCTACGACGTAGCTTCGTAACAATACCGTATTTGCAAAGTAGCGATTATTGATTATTGCGACGGTTATTGCTAGGCAATTTCATTTATGGTTCTCATATTAACAAAATAACTTTTTATGAAATAATCTTTGATATATTTTCAGATAATGTAATATTTGAATAAGTTTTCCGATATATCCATTGTATAATTTTATTTAATGATAGATATGTATTAAATTAATATATTGTACTTATTGACTTGTCCAAGTGATCTTTAGGATTTTATGGAAATAAATGACATAAATCTTTAAATCTATCTGTTCAGATTAATGCTTAGATCATCACGTCTTCTTTTTAAACATTCTACATTTTTAAAGTACTTTAAGACTATTTTGAGTGGTTAACAATATTTATTTCAGTCCATATTATTTGTTTAGTAGAAAATACAAAGTGACCCAATATTAATTTAGATATGAAAGGAGATCCTTATAGGAGGGGGTTTCCTTCTAAACCGGAAGCTAGCCCGGACTGCCGGCGGAAGTCAACCCTATGATTTGATTTTGGATCTTGCTCGGGATATGGGAGAGAATTTATTCAGTGTTAAGGGTGCGTAAGAATAGTACCACCCTGTCTAATCATATCAGTCAAACAATTAAGGTTTAAAATTTGAGAAAACATGAGCGGAACGAGGGTCGCGTGGGAAATACCTCAGCTTTGTTGGTGTGTGTGTGCGTATTTGTTCGTGAACAAAAGTGTTAATTATTCCAAATCTCTCAAGATTTATGGTTTTGAGGAGACCCGTAATTGTAATTTATTTATTCTACTCTGATATACATATATTCCATGTGAAGCGTTTCTTATTTCAAGCTTACGAGTTCGAGTTACGTCCAGTATAAAACATATACAATAAATTACTTCCAGTTCAAAGTCAAATTAATTCACCAGTTTGAATATCAACGAACCTGTGACCTTAAAATTAAAAGTCTTTAAAGCCCGTACTCTAAGTTATGAATATTTATGTGCAGTCGGTCGTTAATTAGAATTTACGATGGCACCGCTTTTATTTTTGCTCCATCGCCAACGGCCGTTTTATCGTTAAATCTGCTGTTACAGTTATAATCTCATAGTCATAATTTTTAACATTAATACATTTGGTGGGTCTTTATTAAAATAAGCAAGTTGCATTCTCGATTAAACATAAAGTAATTATTGCTTAAGTCTTGTAATACTTGCCTAAGCCTGTTCCTGGTATTTTATAAAAGCATAATAATTATTATTTTTAAAAAAAATTGGTAATTTAAAATATACAATTCATAGTAATTTAGATAAAGACTAGTTTTACCACGGGAACATCTGTAATAACTTCGATAAACTCATGAAAATTGGTATGAAAATCCAAACCCCTCCATGAATACTAAAATTGAAGTCATAACGGTTATTAAAACCTTGAAAATTTACACAAAATGTAACATAACTTTTACGCCTTAACAGCGTTATCAAAGCAATTCGTAGACATCCAAAGATTGCGTTAACAATGTACAAATACCTAAAGTGATTTGTTAAAGTAAACCCAAACTCCTACATAATCAACTTTAATAACTCACTAACTTTGTAATCAATTATAAAATAATAACTGTGCAGACAGTCGACAAGTTTGTCACTGATTGTTACCAACTGTTAAACTATTCTACATTATGATATTAAACGGGATATTTACCACGATTTGTTGCTTTTAGATTTCATTATATTTCGACAGTTACATGCGCCATGATCACGAAGGAATTGAAGTTGCAAGATGGATTAGACAGTTATTGGCAGACAAAGCGGTACCTTCTTTCTCAGTCTTTTATTGCTTGTAGACCACGTCATCCTTATCTCATTTTTTTTCTGGATAATTCAGAAATTAAGTTGTTTTTCATTATACATATATAAAACATCCAAAACAACTGGTAAATATATCTAAAGAACGTACAAACCGTGCCGGGATCGAACTAAAAAAAAAAATTAAATCTAAAGTAACTTCTGCCAAGCAAGATTAGATTCCTCCATTTATCACTAGTAATCTGCTCTGACAGTTTGTAACTCTATTATTGCTTTAGTTTACATTGTCTATTGACAGCTTAGAGAAATTGGACGTCAAATATACGGCGGATAGTGGATTGGATGTTTGTTATTAATCTTCATCATTTTAGCCATAGGACGTCCACTGCTGCCGTAAGCTTTCATTGATATCTTCATATATGGTCTACTAAAACATCTAGCAATTTTATTGCTGGACGTCCTTTGCTTGATTGCCGTGATTTCCATTGAAATTCCATTGGAAAAAGCGAAGAAAGTATAAATCGTCAATTACATCGCATGTTTGTGTACCTACTTTTATTGATACTGATTCTTATTACAAACATCGCTAAAAATATGATCATAACATCTACCCCTCGATCCCAACCGGCAACCAAATCGTCCGAACGTTCCACGTTCAAATCCGTCCGTGATCCAAATACGAAATCCTACAAAGTATCCAAAACTTAAACTTTACGTTTCAATTCCGTCTTGACGCGAAACTGACAAATCAGCAACATGGTTGTATGTACCGGCTATCAAATTAAAATTAAACCTGGCGCCGTGATTGGTCCGTCTGCGGGGCTGAGGAGGGGAGGGGAGTGCGCGATCAATACCAGTCTTGTTACGTAACTCTGCGACGCCACGGTATTATCGCCTCTGTGGCTCACTTTTCGCCTGTTTTAGGGGTGGTTCTCGCTTGCTCACGTTTTTCCTGTGACGCCACGGGTAGGTTCCACTACTATGGGTTATGAAGTCTAAGTCTAATGTCGGTCAGATGGGTTATGATGTGGAAAGATTAGAGAATGCAGTTAACGCGTCGTTTTACGATATTATATTAATAAGTCTTTGTAAAAGAATTATACATTGATAATAATTTATATTCGTTATTACCTACTAGTTAAATAATTTAAAAATAAAATGTAATCTATAACTATTAAGTGAGTTACCTCAAACCATATTTGTAATTTTGTGTTTTGTACCAACTTACTGCGATCACTAACCCGCCTGGTAACTGAAAAAAAAATCAGTCAACGTCATGCGCGCGGTCTAGCAGGAGAGGCTTTCAAGCTTACCTGACGACTTTTTTCTCTTGATGGAAAACAGAAACGTCGGGTACATACATAATATAGTTATAGTTTACGTGAGTAATTCCCGATTTTTTTTAAATGAACCGCCTGGTAATTACTGGGAATTCTGGACACCCCTGCGTGTCCGTAGTAGGGGATATAAAGTTAGCACTATGTTGTATAGATCAGTTACATAGTAGAGTGTAGAGGTACACTTTGCGTGGAATTTCCAATGCAATTTTGAACTAGCTCCGGAGCTTGATTGTTTTAGAAATGGCTTTTAAATTGACCTTCACCTGAATTTACAGAAGTGTTTCAGTGTTATTTGTTTAGAAAAGCATAAAGCCTTAAACCTGTAATACGAAAATATATTCAATGTTTAATTTCAATAAATAGTTTTTTTCTGTATCTCAAAGATAACTTGTAAAAATATTGCATGAAAACAGTTTTATGTTCAGTTCAGAATATTTCCACATAAACATTTAAGTAATTAGAAAAAACAAATGAAAGCGGGTCTTACGTAACTTGTCTTCCTAATTCTAAACATCGTTCGTGCTGATTTCTTTTTATATGTGACGTTACATTTTTAAGTCGATTCATTTAAATCTAAAACCTCCAAAAAATCTTTTTTTGTTTTAAACAGATATTTTCCTCGAATTCCAGTTATGTTGAGCAATAAAGCGTATAGCTGAAATTGAATACCGTCAGAATATCGCTGAATTCCCTGACCTTTCATTAGAGCGCGTCAGCTCCGGACTTATTCATCATTTCACGGATCGCGTTAGGGCGCCTGTATACTGGGGCGTGGAGCTGTACCAATTCCCTGTTAATAACGAGGCTTATAATTCGGTTTTTGTATTGCTCGGAAGAATGATTATAAATTTATAAAAATAATAAAATCAATCATTTTCCAGATCACGGGCTTAAATATAGTATTGGCAACTCGAGAAGGTTTAGCTCATCAGGACTCGTTTATGGAAATTGATCGATCGATTGTGACGTCACTATTTTGCAACAAACATATATCGCGCCACACTTTCTGGCATTTCCGATAGTCGTTGGTGGAAGCACAGCCTATTCCGGACCGTGTCAGCCTTTCAAAGCCCTTATACATCAGTTTTCGGATTATGGTTTCAAAGCGGTATTGGCAACTCCAGTAGGCTTTGATATGAAAACTATACTATGAGTCAAAGGATTGTGTCTTCACAAGTTTAAATACTGAAAAAGTGTTGGAGTTACTCGTAATAAATGTTATCGGGTTAGATAACATTTATTACGAGTAACTAACCCGTGTACAAACCGAATAATGTAAACACTAGTCTAGTCTAGCCATGTACGAGTGTGCAGTGCAGACATATTGCGCGAACAGATATTTATACCTACGTTCTTGTTTGCTGTTCGTGTCTGGTATTTCATGTTAAGAGTTTGTTTTCAGTAGAGCGTTTAATAAATGCTACGATATATCACAAAATAAATATTTGCACAGCCTAAGTATATCACACATTTGTAACACAAGCTTTAAGCTTACCGATTTTAACCACCGATATTTATAACACGTGTATTATACTCTAGATATCCTTTACATGTACCTAATCTTGAGGATGTTATGGAAAATAATAAATCTTAAACATCTTAAATCTGGTAGTCGTTAGTGGTAAGCCAGCCTAAACCAGACCCTGCGCCGGCGAGCCCTTATACATCATTTTACGGATCACAGCTTAAAGGCGGTATTGGCAACGGTCGAGTAGGCTTCACTTATTCAATACGTTCTGCGGCCTGCTGACTCTCAAATCAGAATGGGCTTGGGGTTTTTATTTAGATTCTCTTGTAGATACAAAATATTGGCTTTTTAAAGAATGTAATAGGACACGAAATTGTGTTACGCGAATGTGTGTTAACACCATTGCATTGGTTCTATAAGATACCATTTACCGCTGATATCTTATAAACTCCAATTAATCAAAGAACTAACCCGATAGGCTCCGTTCTGAATGCCTCTCGCTTCGCAGATTGTAAAACATTTATCACTGAGACGCCGGTGGTTATAAACGACCCAAAGTGGCTAGGGACAGTCATTTATAATGGTTATATGTATGCGCTGGCTATGAATCGCGATTAGATAGTTCAGATGGCTCAGTTTTCCGCATTTAGACTCTAAGATGGTCCGTTATTATGTGTGATCGCGGTTAGTTTTATTGTGTAAATTTTGTGGGAATGGATAAGTCATTATTAATATTATTAAACTTAGATATAGAATCAGTCTACCTAAATAAAACCCATCTTAATCCGAATGTATGTGAATGATAATACTTTCCACGCGTGGTTTTGCTTGCGTTTTAAAGACTTTCAACTAAAAAGTATACAAAAGCGTTATCTTTAATATATCAAAGGCATTGTGGGTCCGCTTCAATAGTGACGGTTGACGACATCGCCGGTCTTTCATCGATAAATTACATTGTGACCTACTTCCAGAAAACACCTCGGTGGCGTGTAATTGAATATATAAATATTTTACTGGACAGTTCACAATAACACTGAACCAACATAATGATCAGTTATAAATTAAAAGTCAATGTTTATGCACAAAATTACAAGTATTTAAAGAAAGTATTTATACATTATATTTATTAATACTTCACCAGGCGTTAAATAAGAGTAACTAATCTTTTATCTATCTAATGAATTCACTGAACGCTAAAAATTCCATATTTCAATTAAAAATGTCTCGTCACAAAACACACTGAAGCGGCTAGAACATTTTTTTGTATAATTGACTTTGTAATTGATACTTACCTATTTCACAAAAACTAACAAATTGTGATATTTTATCCCATGATCAATCATAATATAATATA
Organism: Chloroclystis v-ata; assembly: GCA_963691955.1. NCBI lineage: Eukaryota > Metazoa > Arthropoda > Insecta > Lepidoptera > Geometridae > Chloroclystis > Chloroclystis v-ata. Next base: position 9,918,119 of record OY829904.1, on the reverse strand, counting down.
ACGTTCGTAAATATACCTTCATTTCATTTATCATGGGGTTTTCTTAACACCCCATAAAAAGCTTGTAGAGCCGCGTACATCTAGTGATAAAAATAAATGTTACTTTTCCTTAAACATTCTCATCTTGAGCACGTCCTTAACATTTCGCTCGCTTATTAGATTACTATTGCCGACGTCTTGTCGCGAGATGGGAGGCTGTTGTGACATATTTTCATCGACGTATATCAAAATGTAGCGTTAAGATACGTTGACAGTAATTAAATCGGTTTGTTGGATTGCCAAAATGGCGTCCACACGAGTATTATTTTATTATTCGTTTTATAATTCGATTAGGTATACTTTCGATTGGTGAATTGCGCGAAAAGATTGGGCTTAGACGGAGTCGCGGGAACAGATAGTGATAACTTAAACCAGAGATTCCGGATTCATAATGAGTGTTAGTGAAATCCCATACCAACGGGCGGTCATTACTTGTTCGCACTTAATTAAGACAACGCTCACCGTACTCCGTTGTATTATTAAAGCCTCCAGCACACCGGATGCGTATACGTACACGTAAGCGTAGACGTGCACGTACCACTGAGTTGTAATGTTTGGGAATGTATGTGACAGGACACACTGCACGCGCACGTCACGTTACGCAAGCGGTGTGTCCTGTCTAATACATTCCCATACATTACAACTCAGTGGTACGTGCACGTCTACGCTTACGTGTACGTATACGCATCCGGTCTGCTCGAGGCTTAATACTCTCATTTTGTAGCTTCGTGTTACATTACTTTATTATTTATAGGGGCTAACTTTGTGGCTTATCTTTTAAGTAAAGCATTGTATGACGTCGGTCACGATTCTATTTTTAGAGGTTTTGTACTAAAAAGTTTTTATGATTAATTATAAGTGTATATATTCCAGTTTTTCGAGGTGGTAATTACAGGGCAAAATTACCTTTTAATCTTCTAAATCTAATTGTAGGTCGTAACTCATAAATTTCAAGGTTTTAAATAAACTAATACATTTACAGCCGGTTTACATACACGTTAAAACTGTTAATAATTTCCTTTTTTATCTATTTCAGGTAAGTAAACCCTTATCACCTAAGAAAAACGATTAATTCCGCATTGACAATGTAAGTACATACGTGAAATTAGTTAAAAAAAACTCGTTACTCTCATATTTTTCGTAAAGAAAAAACTCTTATATGATTAAGTGATATTGTACGTCTTTACTCAAATGAAATACCTTTTATCTGAATTTTTTAAACGTAATTTTGTTGCGTTATACAAATGAAATGTATCTTTATACCGTTGTCTGTAGTATGTATGCCATACATATTCCGAACAACCTTATGATTCATACCCTACATCTCCACATAATAAGATCTTGAGAAATGTGCCTATTGCCAGCCCTTATCAGAAATATCGCTGCGTCTGGCTTCGTGATCTCAATTCCATCTGGCGATCGATCAATCAGAAGTGTTGCCACATTTTTGATAAAAACATTTTTTTTAGAGGAAGTAAAAATACTAAACAGACGTGTAACTTAAAATTGGTAAAAAAGATAACACACTTTATTCCATAGTTTAAAAAAAGTGTTCTTTCTCTAACGCTTCTTCTTTCAAGATAAGCAAGTGCTCTAGGGAAAACGTAAAGAAGCCGTGTAAATTGTCATAGAATAGTTGCAGCATTAAACGTGTGTGGCGGCGGCCATGACACCCCCTCCGATTCCGCCCGCGCAATTAGCGCTGTCAACTCTAGCGCTCTTCAGCTCTGTAGTATCAGGCGTGAAGTTTAGCCAGGGCGCGCCTTTGTCTCCACTGCTGTTTTGTCTCTTTGAATATAAACTACGGCTTTTGTATATTGATGTAAGGCAGAATAGTTAAATAGTTTGTAAACAACAAACTGTTACATCGTGTTTGTCAATGATACATCAAATTATAATAAAGTTTCTACTTCTCCTAGTATAAACTTTGCCTTTACATGTTTATGATTTTGAAGGTATTACGTGGCTTACGATAGGAATAAACTTTTAAACATTCACTATATAAATATTAAAAATATACTCTGACAATCTCAAAAACGAATATTTTAATTATAAAAATATTAAATGTTTACGGTTAACATTAAGCTTAACTTCAACTTAATTTTATTATTTTCTTTCAATATCTTATAGCCTTACAACTCAATAAACACCCTTCAAACCAGAAGTAACTCACATCAGGAATTCCATAAAGTATATAGGATTCAGCATGAATAAGTAACAGTTTTCCGAGCTCACTCGACCGCCGGCCAGCTTGCCTTGAATAATTCAGGCGGAGGCGTTGTCCACCGCTTTCTAGGAATGATGACATTTTGAAATAGAATGCTCTGCCCTCTAGACATTTTGTGTGTATATTCTTTGAAATATGTTCTTTCCGAAAACTAATTTTCATAAAGCAGATATACGCCTTTCTAAATTTATTTTCTTTCGCCAATTTATTTGAGAAATAAGCTTCTTACAATATTTTTACAAATTCATTGTCTCATTCCATGCCAAATATCGGCGGAGTGTTCAATGAAATTACGTAATTATATTATTATACTTCTATATGTCTGTAGCCGTCTAGCCGAGTATTTTTGGCCTTCGTGCATACTTAATGTAATGTTTCCCTTTGCCGAATCACTCCAGTCTGCGAAGTTGGCTGGTTATATTTAGAATTGTAGGATCTTCCCGAAATTGTAGGGAATTCCTGGAGTTTTAGCGTATTGTCGATAAATATTGTCTAGTGAAGATACAATTCTAGATGCTGTTGGGAAGACTCATGCTCAGTATCAATTAAGAAGTAATTACCTTCGTCTCCATCTGCGTTGAAGTTTGTTGTAATTCTAAACTCTCCAACTTTTTCGAACTCTGACGTAATTGGCTCTCCAGTGACCGGCGACAGCAATTTAACTTGAAACAAGTTATACTTTGATGAATCTTTGATTTCTTTCATATTATTATTCGATTGTTTTTGTGTTATAATTAAGTTTTGTTGGTGGTTATAATTAAGTTGGTTTGGGAAACAACCCATTAAACGCATATTTGCACGTGTTTATTAATAGAACCCGTTTTATTAATGATCTCTGTGGTGCAGCGGGCAAATGTCCGCCTGCGACGCAAGAGGTTGCGGGGTTCGATTCCTGCATCGGGACAAAAATTTGTTCGATGCCAAATATTTACATCGTAATAAGTTTAAAACTAGTTTATATTATATCAGTCTTATAACCAATTTCTCTCTATTAAGTTCAGTTTAGCGCTAAGTGGCGAACACTTAAGTTGACTAGTTTCTGTAAGTTAGCTGACTCATTACATATAAATTATACCCGGTTGGCACTTAACAGCATGTTCTTGCTTCTTACTTAAGTTTACTTTTAGCCCTTGTACGTGTTCATAAATCAATTAACATAATAATCTTCAAATAAGCTTTAAGATTAAAAAAAACAATATTGTCCTCAATTTCAATTTATACCTATAACGAAAAATATTTATTTACGTATTTTATAGCCGCCTTTACCGCATTAGTAGTAACATTCATTATCATTAACAAAACAACTAATGATACAAAGAAAAATACGAAACCCTAAAAACGTCCATTTATTTTGTATCATCCTCATTCATACTTTCTCTTCCTTAAGGGCAATTTCTTATCAGTTTATATCTCCTCCTCAATAATGCTCGATATTTATAGACCTATCGGAAACAAGGATTCTACGAAAATAAGCGTTGAATTATATACTTATCTGCGGTATTTTAGGGACTCGAAGTGTTTTAGGTTTAACAAAGGTTTCTTGTATTTCTAGGAATATTAAAGTTTACTAAATTGTATATTTTTGGAATTATTTCTTTGTTGGTCTGTTTATTTATAATTGAATGAAGAAATGTGAATGTTTCTATGGAAACGATCCAACTTTAGGCGTTCTAATGAGCCGTGGCTGGTTCCACAGCAGACGGACTGATCAGGACACAGGAAAAGCTAGGATGTTACACACGGACCTTTAATACTGCTCTTCTTTGACAGTAGACCTTATAGTTAAAGATGTTGCTCATATATATAATTCGTAGGTTTAATCTTTTAACCTCATTAATGTGTTAAATTCGGATGGGAAGACTTGTAGTACCTACTAGCTTTCTAGTTTCAGCGGTTTATGTTAGAGCATAAATAAATAAATATTGTCGGACATAGAGTCTAGGTTCTAATCGAAACACTAAAAACTGATTCAGATCCATCAGATGGCGCAGTTCCAAACACTATTTGTAATAACTACAATGACAGAACCCATTTTAAATTGTCACATTTACAGTAGAACTGTTCCCTTTATCACTCCATTCCACATCATCAACTTACAATTCTCGCTCCATTTGTTTCCAACTATTAAGAGGCATATTACGTGAAATCGCGAAATTGTTCGGTTTTCTCGTCCTAATTCTATGGTTTGCGTTAGTTGTTTGATATTACAATTACATCTTTATAATAGTTCGTTTTCTCCTCTACAAAAGTATCAAGAAACATTTTAGATAACTTGTTTATATATTGAGTAATAATAATTCTCCGGATACATGTTTCGTAAAAAACGCTCGAAGACCTGTTTTCTCAGCTCTAATTTGTAGATTCTAATGAATATGGGCGATCAAACTATTTTTTATTATGTTACGTATATCCTATTCTTCATTTAGAGTAGAGTACATTTTCGTTAAATGCTTTTATTCTAAAGATATACCGAATTTAATATCGACCGAAAATGCTTCGAAACAAACCTCAATAACTCCGAAGTTCTAAATCAATGGGACGTCATATTTATATCAAAATATTTATCAACATTTGCTTAAACTATGATATTAATTTTAATTTGTAGAACGGTTTTGGTAATTTTTTATGAATAAAATAAAACTACCATAATTTAGTAGTTTTTTCATTCAGCCGGCTTTTTCCATTTAGTACCGCGCGAGCGCTTGTCGAGGTCGGACCTATGTCGGTTGTTCTTGAATAAAATATAGAAATATTTCGTAAAATGTCAGTGTGTGGGACTGTCAATTGCTGTAAAAACGCTGTTAGTGTGCGTGTATGTGTTATTGCGATACTACGACCGACATAAGTTGATCCGTTGATAACGATCAATTGTTATTTTTATTGATAACGGTCAATTGTTGTTGTTGCTGGCCTAAGAATTGTACCACTTGTTGCTGGCCTAAGAATTGTACCACATCATTGTCATCTTGTTTAACCTTATTTATTTGGAGGTTATGCTGTAGGATGTGGATTGCATATCTAAAGTTATCTATCCTAATTAAAAAACAACAAGGCAACTTTTTTTGGTGAAACCGTACAACGACTAAATGTAATTATGCCTATGATTTTTTTAGATTATGACTAACTTGCCGACCCGCCGACAGCTGCGCTTGCGTTTTTACGTTATTTACTAGTTTATGTTTTATAGCCTTTTTCGATCATTTTACTATCCAATACTGAAATCATATTTTAAATCGGACCCGCGGTTCCTGAGTAGCACGTTCAAACAAATAAACAAGCAATCTCCTCAGCTTGATAATTGTAGTATAGATTTCCATAATATTTATTACAAAGAAAATATTCCGTAATTTTTTGTTCTTATTTTTACCGAGTATCCAATATGTAAACAAAAAATAATGTACCTTTCTAATAAATATATTATTTATTGTAAACATTAAATATGTAGGTACCTTTCTAATAAATACAGGGCGTCCCAAAGTTATGGGCCATGGAGGATCACCTTAAATATCGTAGATAGTGAATTTTATTTTTAAGTTAGTAATTCTGCATTCATTGATTTTCTAAAAATTACTTGCTTTGTCTGGGAATCGAACCGACTTACATGTAGAAAAAAAATACTCGATTTTTATGATACCAATCGAAAGAATAGCTAAAAAATAATAACTCTGCTTGAGTAACATAGTATTTTAAAAGAAAGGAACAACGTGAAATTAATTATTTTAATCAAATAAAAAACATGAAACATTTTTTTTTGTAAATTAATTAATTAAATTACTTACTTTTTAAAATAAAATGAAGTCTTCTTTGAGCAAAATTCACTATCAACGATATATATGGTACTTCCCCTTCATGGCCCATAATTTTGGGACGCCCTGTATATAAAATAACACCCCTATTCACGTTCCCACTGCTGGGATAGGGACTTCTCTCTTGACGAGATAGATTAGGCCTTAATTCACCACGCTGGCCAAGTGCGGGTTGGTTTTTTTTTTAATATATAAATGAAATATTTTCAATAAGTTCGTAATAAAATAAAAATAAATAGTTTATCAAAATAAAAATATAATGGGAATTATTCAAGATGACATAATGTAGATAAATGGATATTCTACCTCTGTCTATGACATTATGTAGATAAATGGATACCAATAAATATAAAGTTCGAAACTACAAAAATAATACCTACCTAAACATAATTAAAACCTTCATTAACGAAACTTTTATTTATTCAAACACAAATATACCATCTAACAAAACAAGCAACTTAAATATAGGTAATATAATTTATTTGTTTTGTTATAATTAGAATATGTATTTAGTCCGTTCAATTTAGACTTTCGAACTTACATAAAGTCCCAACATTCGACAAAAAAAAACATTTAATTACAAACCTACACACCAAATTTCAGAAGAATCGGTTTAAAAATGAGCCCATAAGATGAGATGAATGTGAACATTTAACTTCATTAATACTATTTTCAGTTTTATTCTTATATAGATAATTATTAATCATGAATGTTTTAATTTAAAATTATGTACTTAATTGATTTCAAATAATCAATCAGATTTAAAATAAATATTGATATTATTAAGATAAAACATAATTGATTCAAATATTGAAATAAAAATATCCGCCATTTTGAATTTAGGAAAATATATTAAACACCTATCAATTAAATAAAAACATTAATATAATAATTATTTCAGAATGAAACTGAAAAAAATCCACTCAATAAAATGGAATTTATTCGATGCCATTTTCTACAGATCTAAAATAATTATTAGTTAGTATATTTGTATGTTTTAGATCGACGAAGTATCAAGATCATTTAGTATTTTTCATAGAATTCGCGTGACGCGCCGGTCACGTGGTGCATAAAATATCCAATTTAGCAAAACATCGCCCGGTAACAGGGGCCTTAACAAGACTTTACGTCCAAAGTTCAGCACTAACTTACAAAAAGGCTTCAGTCACTCGAATTCGAGTTGTATTACGAATAGTTAGAGTTTATAATCGGACTTTAGTTGTGTTTCAGCCAATTTTGTGCTTGAAAATGGCGCGATCCTTTGGGGACTTAAGCTAGTTCGCTCTGCTTTGTAATTTTACACGTTTGAGAATTTAATTAGAACATCTGCAATTTTTCCTCAAAAAAGACTGTAAGCTCTTTGAAATAGGGTCTATACTATACCATACCTAAGTTATTTTTGATGTTGGTCCGTATAATTTGAAAACGTGGAGTCTTTTGTTTGCACGTTTTATATTAAAGTCAATTACTTTATTGTATTCCATTGTTGTTGAAAAATGAAAAATGGCAATTTGCAACACAAAAGAATGATCGTTTGTATTATCAGCACATCAGGTATAACTTGATTTACGCCCCTCGTGTGCCCTCGTACCCGATCTAATTTATCATATATTTGTTAAAATGCATAATTAAAATGTTATTATAAATATATCTCATGATTTACAACTAGATAAAGAAAAAACTTAAAATAGTGCCATCTAAAAATAATAAAGATCAGGAAACTTAAAAACATTTTGCGACTAAGTTACACAATTCATGCTCTAAAAATTGCTATTTCTATTTCCATTAACTACTCTATTCCGTGTATTTCATTCCATTCCACGTACAATTTGCTGTGTCAATTTAGTTCTTCGATATAACTGTTAGCGTTCTACAGAATTATTTCCTCAATTTTGGGTTTGTATTTTATCGTGCGCTCGTCCAATTCTTTTTATTTTAGTTTTTATCACAGTTTCACAATGTTTGTTCCTATTTTGTTTTGCGTTATCGATTGTTTTTTTTACTTTTTTTTGCATATTTTTTCATGCTGGACGCATGCGTAGATAAAATGAATTAAAATGAAAAATCTGTTCTTTATTAAATAACCTGATCCATATCCATCCTTGCATTATGAGTTAAGGTTAAAGCCTCCAGCACACCGGATGCGTATACGTACACGTAAGCGTAGACGTGCACGTACCACTGAGTTGTAATGTATGGGAATGTATTAGACAGGACACACCGCTTGCGTAACGTGACGTGCGCGTGCAGTGTGTCCTGTCACATATATTCCCATAGATTACAACTCAGTGGCACGTGCACGTCTACGCTTACGTGTACGTATACGCATCCGGTGTGCTGGAGGCTTAAGGCTTTACCATATTTGTAAATCATCTCTGACGTAAACCTACGTTTGACCAACGTTGGGAATTAAAACCCTACTCAAACAGGAACCGATGCTTTTGATTATATCAGATTTAGGTATGAATTGTTTTCACAACTTTTATAACAAGTTGAGAAAGTTTGATCATTTTCCGCTGAAAGTTTCTAAAGTTTCTGAAAATGATGTGTCACTAACGATAACGACTGATGATATAGAATCGACTGAAAGACTCTTTCTTTCTATACCGAAATCAGGTCAAGCGCACAATGGGGATCATTTAAGTTTAAAGAATCTTTATTTCTCACACAAAAAAGTTTCACTCTTCAGGCTTTATTATCTGGATTACCTATATTATTTATATATGGACATTTTATTTGCAGTTCATATCACTAAAATATTTTAAGGTTTCGTACGAGTTACGTTTATGAAAGTCAAAATCAAATATTATGTAAAACGGTTCAATAATTTACAATGAAATCTCACTGAAAGTTATTCAATAAATAAATAACTTTTAGTTTTCGAGTTTGGTTGGCCGATGAGATATAAAACTGTTCCTAAAGTATAATAGAAGATAATATTTTAATTTCATTTAAGTTACAGACGAAAATTCCCCTAACTCCTGATGAAATTACGCCGCACTAATACCTTTTTCTCCCAAGAGTCCGCCCGTAGTCTGGAGCAGGTATTTTCATAGGATGAAATCATGTTGTGTGATTTTTTTGGGACAAATATTAGACTTCTCTGGGGACTGATGTCAAAGAGCCTTTGTGCCAGAAGTGACGACTTATGGACGAAAGATCAAATGTTGAAATAGTTACATATATATTTCTACCTTTAATAAATCATAATAATAGTAAATACTCTTTTTTGAACATCAAATAAAAGAACAAAAGATCAAGGTATCCTTTGCGAATATACATAGAAAAGAGTTCTATTCTGGAAAAAAATATTGGCTTCTCTGCATTTTGTAACTACAGTTAAACACGTGCCTTCTCAAGTCATCAGTCTATTAACTTCACAGAAGTAAAGCAAACCGGAAGTAATTCCTGACTACTGTCGGACGTTTAATGCAAGTCATATCATTTAAGCTAACGTTGCTCACAAATGCTGAATCGAAACATATTAACCCGTTTTTTCTGAATTGAATGAATCTGAAATCACCCAAAACGTCTTTAGCCACGCAATACTGCCATACGGTTTCCCTTCGTGGGCTTACGCAATGAACACATTAACCCACTTGACTATATTGATCCCGGAATTGAGGGTTAGCCGAGCTGGGTTGTAAAACGTTAGGGCTAGGCTCTCGTTACAGTGTTTGTGGCTCTAATAAATATGGCATGTTTACTACAAACGTTGCAAGCACACTTTGCTTCTTTATGATACTAGCCTGGGGTTTGTAGTGAAATATATGAATATTTCACCCCTAATAATATATTAATATATTTTTGAAAAAAAAATGAGACTACAACGATGGCTGTAAAATATTCTTCAGATAAAAACACAGTTGTATCACTTAGGTACAGATATATATTAACTTAGTTACTTCCGTATTGTTACAAACTACGTAACCACTAAAAACGAATGATGTATTTAAAAATATATGTTTTTGAAACCTAAATACTACCTAATATATAATAGTGCGCGTGCAACTGTTTCGAAATAAAATAATTGTTTCTGTTTCATATCTTCAACCTTACCCAAATTTGCATTTATAATTTTGCAGTAACATTAACAGTAAACAGTCTTTGTGATAATGATACTCTCAGGTCGACGTTAGTAAACATAAATACTAAAGCAATATCATCTTCTCCATTAGCAAACTAAATATTATTCATATCCTATTATCATTCTAAAATGATCTCTATATCCATAAAGATAGGGTTCTGTGGATATATGAACATGAGACGGTCGTGTGTCTTCATTATTCCCCTACGCTTCGTTAATTTGCTCTGAATATTCCTGGAGCTTTCTTCTCCTGTATTTCGCTAAATTAGGAGCTAACTGGAGCATTGGGAGTGCTAATTTCTACTCTATTGTCGCTGATATTAAATTCAAATTTCATTGCTCCAAATTCTGTGAAGATGGAAATTATTTCTGGTATATTAACGTGTTTTAAGCTAGAAATGATTCATGACTCATTTTCTTATGCAAATAATTGAGAATAATATTGTTTTAGTAGAATATGTTATGAATTAAAACAAGCTCGATGTATTTCAGGTATTAAAGTCAATCAATCTAACAATTAATAGTTTATTAAAACCAAAGAATGTGTAGTATCCATCTTAGCAACGCATATTACGTCCGACTAATAGGCGCGGGTCTTCCCAATAGGAATCATTATAAGCCTTGTGGGTTAGTGTAGACTAATGAACTATATATGACTTTATAACTAACGAAACATTATAAATAAAGAAACATCAAATCATTAATCTATATTTTAATGTTATATTAACGACCAAACTGGTTTGAAAATAGGCAAGTCTTTTCCAACATATTAAATTCAGAAGTCAAAGTTATTGGACATGGATTTCTCTATAGATTTAAGTAGGATGTTCTGCTCCCGATTTATTTCGAACTCAGCTGTAGACGTCATGAAGTACACTCAACCTCAGAAGTCCATAAACTGCTTTACGACCCCCTGAGCCGAGCATGCTTCCGACATTATAGTTAAAGTTCGTTTGATGGGTATAGGGAGTTGACGGCTTGTTTGTTGAAGTATCTGTATATCCTGAGGGATAATTTCCCTTATTTTCAAAGTACCTTATTGGTCCTCATTACTAATCCTGAAAGTTTTAAGTATCTGACCAGTTTGGGCGGCAACCGGCAACACCCATGGAATGAGAAGTATTCTTACACCGACGCCATACGACTAATATGTATAATAGATACTCATAATAAATTTCCTCACAGGCGATCGGCCTACAAATTAAACAATTAAGCAAACTCTCGTTACATTCTTCTAAGTAACCTTTCGCGCTGAATACTAATGCTGTTATCATTCATTAATTAATCAGAGTTGCCCAAACAAAAGCGTTATCTGCGCAAACTCTGCTAATCTCCAGACAATACTCATTTGCATGAATATAGGATTATGGCACAGCTGAGCGCTGAATAGATAGATAATTCTGTATACGCTGTTTTGATTGGATTAGCGGTACATGTTGTAGCTGTGTAAGCGATAGGTTAATGTAATGTAAGCAATGTGGTAAGTTGCTGCTGAGTAATATAATGTTATGTGTAAACTCTCTGATCGAACCCAGAGGCTTGTCTCTTGATGAGGGAGACCTGAATTTACCACGCTGGCCAAGTGTGTTTAGGCAAATGTAGCATGTCCTTCCATATCTATAAAGCTCTCACAATATGCCGGGATCTACAGGACGGTTGCCTTTACATTTAAAGCCTCGAGCAGACCGGATGCGTATACGTACACGTAAGCGTAGACGTGCACGTACCACTGAGTTGTAATACATGGGAATGCATGAGTCAGGACACACCGCTTGCGTAACGTAGACGTGCGCGTGTAGTGTGTCCTGTCTCATACATTCCCATACATTACAACTCAGTGATACGTGCACGTCTACGCTTACGTGTACGTATACGCATCCGGTCTGCTCGAGGCTTAAATCATGTGTTAAAAGCGCTTATAAATCATTCACGCAGAAAATTCCAGAACTTCGTGGCAGTGTTTGAAAGTTAGTGTGCTCCCACTCTTGCCCGTGGTCACTTAACTCAAGCTACACTTATTTATTTACTCTCCACAATAGAATCACTGTTGATGGCGACTCTTTATCATTCCCTTTGTCTTGTTTATCTTTATCTCGGATTCGTTTCATTTCCACTTCAGCTATTTGGGTAGAGTGGGCCTGTACCTTTATTGCGGACAATTTACAGCAATGGTATTAATTTATTAAGTCGGTTTATTGGTGTTTGTGTTGCTTATCTTGACAATTTTACAATACGATTTACGATTTTGCGGCCATGTAACATTGCCGGTAACTTTTTAATCATTAATTGGTTACCGAAAATAAGATTTAGTTATGGTAGTTCTTATCGCTAGTCAACATAAACTCAAAAATTCCGGTAGAGATGCAACCTATGTGTTGAATTGTAGGTGCGGTTGTCAATTTCCACTTTGCAAGTATTGAACTACACTTATTCAATTTTCGAGAATTTTCCATTCCGAATCCTACGTTTACTTATATTTTCAGAATTGAATTCTTGCTACTCAAACTAGATGGAACCGCGGAATGCAGTTCGGATAAGAATTCTGAACTGGATTACTTTGCAAACGAATATACGTTTCAGGGGTGGGTTTCCGTCTGTGGGTTTCCGTAAAGCTGATAAAATATGTTTTCTTCCTATTATACTGTAGTCGATAAACAACATCATTATAATTTCGGAAATAGATAGAAAAGCCTTCCTTAAAGATTTTCGTTTATTTCGGTCGGAATCCACCTCGAACCAACAGCATTTACAAAATAATTTGTCCATCTTATAGGTCTGAAGCTGCACTTGCGAATCTGCAGCCTGCATTTGATAACTTTCCGGCCCTATCGGTCATTCGTTCTACGCGCTTTATATATCTGTAAATATCTTATTGTTACAGCATTAAGTAGTTTACACATCCTGCAATGAATAGTTTGACCGCACAAACCGTATTTCTCCTAACAAATATAGTGTGAATATTTCTCATTTCTAAACGGAAGCGGTCGACTATTTCATTCGTTACTTCACTTGTTCACTCCAGATAGTTTTAATTAAAACCTAGTTTCTACCGTATATAGTGTGGATGTGTATTATATATTTTGTGCATCTTTTTCAGTTGCATGTTTATAGAAATAAGATAAGTTTGTTCTGTAGAATTCAAAGGTTGAAGACATTATTTTCCATAAATTACTAGCTAACCCGCCCTGTAAGTTCTGTGGTAATAAACATTAAAAAAACAAATGCAGTCGACTTGACAACCTACTCCGTTTTATGGGACCTACTCGTTTTTGAAGTTGGTTTAATACGCCCTCGTATATCAATAGTATAAATTCAACACTGCTCTTGTGCAGAGGCGTCTTAAGTCCCCAGTAATCCTATTCCCTCATAAATAAATTCTCTAAAGCTTGTTACAAGTCCCGCTCATTGAATTATTGATCTTCGGAACTTTGAAGCTTTTGTATTGTTTTCGCAACTTGTGGCCTCCACGTCGACTTTTGTAACTTACCTATATTCTCCTTTCAACCAGCAGAGTATTCTTTGTGAATTTTACTTTATGGCCGGTTCATGTTATTCAGTGCTAGAATGCTACTGAAATAATGGTCTTCTGTTAGAACCGACTTTGTAAAAAATCCACTCCAGTGAACATTCTAATCCAGTGACATTCAAACATATGAGCAGAAAGAGTAAATATTTGTCCCGAGACGGGAATCGAACCCGCAACTTTTTGCGTCGCAGCCGGACAGAGAGAACGTATATGACTGTGTTTTACATAGTTAAGCATGTAAAACACTTTTTAACGCCTTAACACAATGTGTTAATATTATTCACCTACTGACACAGTTTGCGTAAATTATACGCTCCATTCTTTACATTGAAAGCAGAATGCTTTGAGCGAGGCTTTGCGAGTACAATAGCGAAAACGATTTATCAACATAAAATAAAGTTGGATTTATTATGGCTTCAAAAGTTTGGAAGTTAGCGTTCAATGAGCGACACAAAGTATAAATAAATGAATATTGCTGTACAATTTATACATCTAGGCCCGTGGTAATCTCTAAGCTTGTGTTACGGGTGCTAGATTTCTGATTTATAACACATAACAAATATTTGCAGGTCATACAAATAGTTATCCCGAGATCGAACCCGCAACCTCTTGCGTCGCAGGCGGACCTTCGCCTGCTGCCTCTAGTGTAAAGATCCTTGTATACAATTCAATGCAAGAGTAATCCCCTCTGCGAACGGCGACAGAAAGCGCCTTTCTCGACATTTCATTCGTTTTGCCGAGAAGCTAATGTTTCAAAGTGGTCTAATATAAAACGTCAAAGGATCTTTTATTCAGGCCAGAGAAGTTCAGTTGGGAACAGAAATACTGAGTATTTTCAAACCCAACTGAACTTCTCTCGCCTGAATAAAAGAATGGAGCCTTTGACGTTTTATGTTAGACCAATTTGAAATACTAGGTATTTCTATAGTTTTTTTTTATACCGTTATTTTATCTTATCTTATGCTCTGTAACGTAAACACTCGGACCACTTTCAATTGTAAAGTTACTTGGGATACTCACCCAAAACATCATAGAACTTAAGACAAAGCAAGCTGTTACATTCTGTAAGCATAATTCACGCTTCACGTATTTGGTTGTAACCGTCTAAACATTATGTTCGGATCAGAACTTTGACTTGTAATCTTGTACATATGTTCTGGGTACGTTGTCTTGTTGTAAGTGGGTTTTCTCAATTGAGACGTGAGTTTAAACTATTCTTAAACATAATTTATATCCCGTGAGCGTCATCTGAATAATTTTTTTTTTAATTTTGATGTATTAGGAATTTATATTGTTATTAACCCTAGAGTAGGCGCGCTTTTGCGTGGAACGTCAGTGGGCGCGTGGGGAGCATTTTGCCGCCCTAGTTTAACTAACTATTTTCCGAATATGCAGTTAAAAATATACATTTTTTTCTTTTAGGGGTTTAAAATAAAATATTAGCTGTTAGAAAAATAAAGTTTTATTTATTATAAATAAATAATTAAGAGGCACTTTGTATTTAAATAATCTTTGGAAGATAATGTTAGTTTTTAGGAACAAGTTTGTCTTTATCTAGATAAAATTAAAATTAAACATAAAATATAATTTAATTATGTGCCATAGTCTTTGCTAGGATATTTTTCATCAAAACAGACTTGGCACAGGTACACACAGTGGTTATTGCACAGCAACTCTTGGCATATATGACACCCTTTTTTGGTCCTCTTATTTTTCTTAGATGGACATAATAGCGCATATTCCTTGCCTTTCTGAAGATGAGAATTGGTCTTCTGGAGCTATTTGGTTCCTCAATGGTAAATTCAATTTATTGAGGCTAAATCTTCTGGTAAAATATTCATCTTTCATTTGGTCGAACACCATTAGTTGCATTGTAAAAAGGTATAATTTTGGGTTTCCCAGCGGCGCCAGTGGTTTCATCGGAACTAACATATGAAATTAGTATCAATATATGATTAGGAACAATATGATTAGTAACAATATGAAAATAAAAACAAATAATTTCTAGTTGTAGTAATATTTTTACTTACGCAAGTAGGCGCGCCGTGACAAATTTGCCGCCACGCGATACCCGGTGGCAAGAATCCTCTCTTCCTGCGGCTGCCCGTGCACTGATTGCGTTCAAACTTACGACACAGGTAGATGAATAGAAGGGGGGCAGCTACTAGACAGCTTGACCGTGACACGTAAATATTTGCAAAAATAATATCGTTTGTTCACCAAAGGCGGCAAAATTGACATAGCGCGCCCACTCTAGGGTTAATAACTTTAACCCCTTTGACCCCATAGCCTGCTATTTCAACGAACATATCAATTTAACAACGACTAATATCAACCCAAACCCCTTAAAATGCCCCTTTAAAACTTTGTCACTAAAATAACTTACAGAACCTTATACCTAACTATACTTTGCACTCTAAAGGAGCTTGTTTTTTGTTCTCGAAGCTGGTTTAATGAGATTTACGCCAAGTTTGCGTGACTAAAAGCTAATTACTCAGGCTCCGTTTACGAAGCACTTGCATAACTTGAAATGGAAGTTGTTGATGAAATTGTATATAGCGGCATTTCTCGGTATTTGATTTTTCATAAATTTTCAATAAATAATTGAAATTATTTTCGCCTTCACCTGCGACGCAGGATATTGCGGGTTCAGTACACGCCCCGGGGTAAATGTTTCTACGATCTACAGATTTGTTTGGTTGTTTTCTATGTATAAAAATATCTATGTATACATCTTAAACACTACATTTTGTATTAAGTATTTTTAGTACATAAAATACAAGCTTAATCTTAATAAATTAAACACAAACCATATTCGATCGACAAGATTCACTATCATCGTATTAATTATTAATTTTCTATTCAAACGTAATTGCCAATTTCCTTATCAAACTAATTACAAAGCTATTAAGGTCTTGGTGAATGAACCCGTTCTAAGTACACGTTATATTTAACTTTGACACACTTCGGGTCTATTAGACCCGATTATAAAGTATTCTGCTTTGAAATTATTCAAGCGAACTTGTTAATTTGTTTGGTATTGATGAATCGCTCGGGTATAAGAGGATTATTTTGGTCCACAATTAATCATTTCGGTAATTGATGAATATTATTGTTTAATTTGAACGGATTTATTGTAAGCCACATCCGACTTACATAAATTAATATTAAGTGAACTTAGTCATGAAGAATTTAAGAATAATTGTCAATTTTGTATTTGGAATATCATCGACTGTACCTATAGCTTATACAGTGTAATGCCAGCCTAAAAATAGTACTATAGCGTCTCTTCAATCTGAATAAAGGGATATCAGACGCGTTGTTTTTTTATTTATTTGGAAAACTAACAGGTTAAATTACTACGAAGCCTTGCCTTTATGAATGGTTTTAACTAATATTTTTTAACTCACGAAATACATAAGAAACTCTCCACAGTCGATATAACTATCGCATCAGTAGTACGATTTTCACAATCTTTATTAAAAAAAAAACATAAATCAGTCCATCATTAGTCCTCTAAAACATCAGGTAGTTTGACCCCCTTAGTCTCTGGCAAGCAGTAGCACGCCACCGCAGCCACCAGTGGGGTTATTGCGAAGACTGCTGGGGCGCCGACAGACCCCAGCCCGGCCACGAACGGGGCCACCATTGACCCCACGCGGGAGGACATGGAGGATGACCCCAGTGCCATGTTGCGTATCACAGTCGGGAATAGCTCTGTAGTGTACATGTACCTGAAATAAAGCATACAAAAACTGTACTTGGAACGAAAATGTAAATAGACAACACACAATAGTCTTGAGTTATAACCTTATGCCTGGTAGTAAAGAGAAAACTTTCATAGAAATACAGTAATACATGACTTCCCGTTATTACGGCTTCATTATGAAATTTTTTTTAAAAAAATTGCGTGACCTCTTTTCAGTAAATAAATAATCTTACTAGATCTAGAAAAGATCTGGGGATGCAAACTCTTCACAGGCGAATTCTTTGTTCTTATTAACTGAAACCTTACGGCCTTCTGTCTTCATCCCACATATTTGATTTTAAAGTATGAAGGAAAAGATAAGCTGTCTTTTAGCAAGAACCTACCCTTACAACTCTTAGTTCGATATACTACTATATAGGCAAACCTACACTGTGACATCTAAAACAAAATTTTACGAGTTGAGAGCTAAGCCCAGTAATAAAAGTAAAATTCAAGTACAATAAAAAACCGTCAACTAAAATAAAAACTTACATGATAGAAAACGCCCCAGACGCAGTACTAACACCGACAGAGCCGAAGACCAATTTCGCATAGAACCATTCTTCAGGCAAGGCCAGCAGTCCGTTGCTGACGCCGCAGATCACCAGGAAGATGATGATGGTGACGCGGCGGCCGAAGCGCTGGCAGCAGACTAGTGCGATTATGATGCCTGGAATCTAGGAGAAGATCTAGAGAATCTAGAGGATGAAAGTGGCCTGAATCCTTAAGGATGAAGATGAAGATGCTGGGATGAAGGCTCAATTTAGGGTTATTCGCAGTAGTATCCTTGACGAAGTCTTACCATTTACATTTATCTTTGAAGGTACTACCACAAATTAATTGTCAAAGGTGACGCACTAGTACCTTAGATAGATAATAACTTTATTGTACAAAAATTGGCAAAGGCGACGTTATTGCTAAAAGTTATCTCTTACAGGCAACCTTTGGATGGATATAAACTATGAATCATGGAGTGGACGTAATCCTACATAGTTACTATCAAACAATTTGAAATGACCTTAGCTTAGCACTTATGACAATCACGCTATCCATCACTGATCGTTCAAGATCATACAAATGGAGATAACACACTTTCACATTGCAACATGCATAGTACTATTTGCGCAGACGTTGATTATCTTTGCCGGGGATTACCATACATGCACTTTTGTGTAAAGATAAAGATAAAATTGATCTTCCAACTTTATCTTAACAATCTTGACTACTGACATTAAAATTTATAACTGACGCTTAGGTTCTTTCGTTTTATCAGTCTATGAGCAAGATTAGGACACTTTGCTGGTCTTAAGCACCTTCCTTATCTAGTTTATTTTTAGTATACTAGGTTTTATTGGAGATTATGTAGGAAATTTTACGTGTAACCTTATTTCAAAAACTAAATAAGGTTAAGGCCTTTTTAAATAAAGCCTGGTGGTGTTGGCAAACACCAAAGTAGCTTAAACGTGTAATAGAATATAATGCAATAATCGCAGGCCATGTGACAACTGTATCTGCCCTTTACTCCAACACTAGCAGACCCGCCGACAGCTTCGCTTGCGTTTTTTCGCTATCGATATTAGTCAGGGATCCGTAGTACATGGAAATCAAGTGATTACTAACAAGCTAATTTTTGGTGAGTAGCTTCGTTTCGATGAGACGTCCAAAGATATCCTATACCCAACTCTCGATTGTGGTAGCTAACAGAGATATCAAGGATTAAAAAATTCAAGGATGTAAAACCGGGATAACGGACCACGAAATTTGTAGGACAATATGTTATATCTCAAGATAATTATCTAAATTATATAAAAACATGTTTGTCCTACAAAACCTATGGTTTGATCAAAGAGTCCGCCATTTCCAAAATGTGTCGAAAACGAGGTCAATTTAAATGATTACTATGATTACTAACCAGCTGATTTTTTGTTGTATACTTAATTAATATTTATAAAATCTAACGGACATATTGTCCGACAAATTTCGTGGTCCGTTATCCCGGTTTTACATCCTTGAATTTTTTAATCCTTGATATCTCTGTTAGCTACCACAATCGAGAGTTGGGTATAGGATATCTTTGGACGTCTCATCGAAACGAAGCTACTCACCAAAAATTAGCTTGTTAGTAATCACATGATTTCCATGTACTACGGATCCCGGCCTATATATTATAGTTTATATTACTCGTATTATGTACTATCCAACACTGAAATCAAATCGATCAAAGCGGTTCCTGAGATTAGCGCGTTCAAACAAACAAGCATAATAATAATAAGCTTTAAAATATATTTTCAAACAAACGTTACCATAATCACTCCTATTTAAGTTCCTGCTGGGACACAGGGACTCTTTTCTTGTCGAGAGAAATTAGGCTTTAACCCACCACGCACCACCAGTGCGGATTCGTATTTATGTAGAATGTTTGTTTTATCTTTACTTACTTGCAAAGCTCCGGCCATTGACACCGTAATGAAAGGATTATTGCTCGTCTGGCCGATGTACTGGTTGCTGCCGTAGAACGCCAGCCCCAGTATCAGCCAGGATAAGCAGGACAGAAAGTTCTTCATTCTCACGCTGCGCTTCAGGATGAGGTCCAGGAACGTAGCTTTGTCCTTTAGAACCTCGGAACTATCTCTGACCGCTATGCCTTTGGCTGTATCCACCATGCTATGGGCTGGAAGACCATTTCTGAAAGATATTTTTTAAGATAGATGCGTGTTGTGCCAGCCTAACAATATAACCATTCCCGCGATTGATAAGTGATTTGTTAACTAAATCTACGAGATCTATGATGGGTACTATTGGAGTATCTGGGTGTTATTTATGTATAATAAAATATATCTATTTATGTATGTATATTTCATTAAGAATATCAGAAATCTAGCACCACCAAGCTTCGAGCTTACCACGGGGCTAGATTTTGCTGTGTGAATTGTCCAGCAATATTTGTTTATTTACTTATTGGTGTTTTGCCGATTAGATTAGGTAATAGGGGTTATTGGATGTTAATTATGATGATGATAATTAAAATAGGATTACCTATTTATGTCACGCACGATCCTATCTCAAGATTGTATCGTACTATAAGGTCCTTGGGTCGCTGGAGACAGATTGATAAAAACATTGGAGATGAAGTTTGGTCATGATCTTTGATCTATAAGACCTTTGTAAACTACTGCTATTCAATGAATATTTTTGATTTCTTGATTCTTGGCGTTTCAGTTATGGACTAAGTATGAGCAATAAAGAGAAAAATAAACTACGAGTATACTGGCATTACACGTTTCAAAAGTTTGATACATAAATGCTGTTATAAAATGCATTAAATGTATCTAACCCAGCTGATATGGTATGGCGATATTTTGTAGGATTAGATAATAATGTTATACTATCCAATATTAATAAAAATGCATATAAAGATAAAAAATTGAATAAAGGTGCAGGTACAGGTGAATCATCTGTTTCTGGTTGAAATAGAATGTGGCATGTACTCTTTTGTATTTTTAAATGCCTTTTATTGAACAATTTGCTGTAATCTAAGTTTATCAATAGATAACTTTGTATCTTTTGGAAATATATATATTAAATTATAAATGTATTTACTTATATTTTAAGTAAAAGTTTGTGATGAACTCGCTAATCTATACCGGAATTGACTTAGATCAATGATTTGTTTAATGTACCTCATATTAAACTTGAAGAACTACACTTACACTTTGGCCGCCTTCGTCATAATCTTGCTCGCCTTCTCCAACTGCCCCATCGATATAAGCCATTTCGGCGACTCTGGCACAATGAAGAAGTATATCAAAAACACCAGGTTCGGTACAGCCAGCCCAAAGCTGAAGGTGTTCCAAGATCGAAGGAAATATGCGAACGCTGGCAGAAGCATCTGTGCCACAGTCAAAGGTATCTGCGTGATACAGCACAGCATCTCCCTCTTCGATGGTCCCGTGACCTCTATCATGAGTGTGTAGGACACTATGAGGAGACCAGCTGTTGCGGTGCCTATGCAGAACCTGATGGCTGTGAATAGCCAGAAGCTGGTTGCGAAGCCTGCAGCTACGCTTGTTATGAGCTGGATCATACACGCTGTTATAAGTGTTAGTCGTCTGCCGAATCTGGAAATATAATATTTGCTTAACAAAGATGCTGAGAACAGCTTAGGTTTAACAACTATTATATGTTGACTATAATATATTGACGTAGGATCCAACAGTGTTATGGGAAAGCTGCTTATAAGCAAATAAACTTTCAAGACAACTTTGTCGCATTGTAGAATTTCTACATGTCTTTATGGTGATCACAACATTATAAAAATCATAACATACCTGTCAGCTAAACCACCGAACACAATACTGCCCACCAAAACCCCCAGCATCAACACAGTCTGATTGAAATTCGCCAGCCATTTCCTGTCGCAGATCAAATCCCACTCGGAAATAATAGTATTATCAAAGTCTGATGTGTACTTATATTCCACACAATCCTTATAGCACGTTGAGTTCACGATAACTTCTGTAGCATTCGTCCTTTTCACACAAACGAAGTCTGTTTTTGGCGCGAGAAATATGATCGCCATAACTGGCCACAGTGCTGACATTTTTACAGGGATTATGATGATGATGAATAAAGTCCAGTGCCATTTTCCGAAAGCTCCGATGGCATCGGCCAGCGGGTCTAAAGCCGGTTTTGCGTCCATATCGGTAGGAACACGGCCAATACCAAAACTCTACTGAAGATTTACGCGGCGACTTCTCGTAATCTTGAGTGAACTTGTCAATTTACTATCTTGATTATAAAATCGCGGTTACCTTATCATTGCGTTGCGAGATTTAGTTTACGGTTTGCTTGTTTTGTGTTTACTATTTGTTTATACACAGAGGCTCTCTGGGATTTACCGAGTTGGATTGACAATTTGTTGTAGTAGAATCACAGATTAAAATTCAAGTTTGATGTTATTATGTAATAATTTTAACAGATACGCTATGGAAGCTAAACGTAGTATGATTGCGCAGTTTCGATATGATTCCGATTGCGAACAATAGTATCCGGTGTTTGTTCAACTGCAATCATTGTGTCTGAACGATCTTTAAGACGTAAATCGTCCACAGCAGACACAGCTGTTCAACTTGTGAGACTAATTTATTTGTTTACTTATAAGTTTAGTTTACCATGTACTTTATATGAATACTATTTTTCTGCCCCGCAACTACGCCCGCGTTCCACACTTTCCCGCGGTAAAAAGTATCACGTCAATCTGTCGCTCCGTTTTGCCGTGAAAGGTGGACAAGCTGACACAAAGACACACTTTCCCATTTATAATATTAGCATGGATAGCTCGTTGTTATATGTATTTTATTCCATAAATTGTCGCCTGCCGTTAAATCATGTGTGTTAACGAGGTTTCATAAAAGGAATAGCGTAAAATTACGCACTCACTTAAGAAATTATGCTATTTCTGACATTATCATAATGAGTAAGTGTAAGATAGGTCATATTATTATTATTGAACATGGTCTTCCAACGGCTTCCCCTTCGTCTCCGGTAGACCTATCACAGTCAGAGCTGGCAGTAAGGCCGCTACAGCCAGCACCACCGGTGGGATCCAGGGTGCCACTGCCTCCAGGCTACCGAGGAACGGAGCCAGCATGGTTCCCACTCGCTCGAAGGTCGCTGCGGTGCCCGTGCCCATGCTGCGGACCACTGTTGGGAACAGCTCTTGGGTGTACACGTATCTGAAATACATTTTCATCACTATAATCTATTTAGCGCTGTGGTGCCGGTCTTAGAATAGTTAATATTGATGCGCGTTGTTTTAATAAGTATAGCTACTATAACGGACAGACTTTGTTTTATACTATGAATTGATTTCCTTGTTTCGTCTTGGGTACCTAGGCGACACAAGTGCTGGAATCTGTGACTACCCAGTGAATCAATCAATACTTTATAAGTTATTCTGTATACCATTCAACAATTGAGTTAATAAAAAAATATCGGTATCGGTAATAATACTTACGTGAGGGAACAGCAAGCAGATATGCTCCCGACTGCCAGGGTGCCTGCGAAGTACCGCCAGCTGCCGGGCAGCAGGAACAGACCGCTGGCGACGGCGCTGATGATGTAGAAGGTGATGATGGACGGACGTCGTCCCAACAGCTTGGATACGTAGCCACTGGATACTAGGCCTGGGATCTGAAAAAAGACAGGAAGGGGAAACATCGAAAATATGACAATGTGTAGGTGTGTGTATTTATAGGTGGTCCTCGTCTAGATGGAGTAGTATATAGCTTTAGTAGGTTAAAGTTATTAATACATTCTTGTCATATTAATACGAAAAATATAACAGTTTCCCAACATAGGGAAAAATTGCAAGACGTACGCAATAAAAGCTTTAGCAACTATTATGAAACCCGATATTATTATATTTAAAATATATTTAATCTATTCCACCTCCATTATGAAACCTCTGCGCTCCAAATTGTGTGATCAAGGTTTCAACACGTCACTAATAGACTCCATTTAATAGGGTTGGAAGGGAACATAACGCTATCATGATATCCTAAATAAACTCGCCCCAACCGCTTCTACTCGTAAAAGGCGTGACTGTTGTAATTAATACATGGGTAAATGATAAAAGTTCCTTGGGAAGTTTTCTATGTGCGGTGGTTGTATGCGGGAAAAGTAATTTATTATCTGAAATCGTCCTTTCAAATGGGTTGTTGGTATTATTCAGTTAACCCTGTTTTTATTTACTACAGTATTGAAATAATTACTCTGAGATAGTAACGTTTATGGTTAGAACACAAATCAAATCATAAATGTTAAATAATGATGATGATGAACCTGTTATTATTGAGACAACTAAGAATTCCATTTAAAATATTTTAGAATAATTCATATACCTGATATTGAGAAGATGATAAAATAATTTCCCAAAAACTACATTGAACTGTATATTAATTACTTACATGAGCCACGCCCATCAAAACAAATGACACAAAGACATTAGTACTGCTCTGAGCGAAGTACTGCACGGACCCGTAGAGAAGCATGCCCATTATGAACCAGATCAAACAGCAACAAAATGTCTTCACTCTTAACTTTGTACTCAGCAAATCGATGAACGTGGCTTTTGTACGAGTATTTGTCGCTTCGCCCCTCTTCGATATATTCTCGACGATCGACAATATGTTTTCCGTTGGGAGATTGTTCCTGAAACAATGTTACAAGTTTTTGCGCCTTTGTCATGCTAATTTATTTATAGATACATTTTTGGGGAATTGCTTTTCGAAGTTGAAGTTACGGGTATATCATATCGATGATAAAATCTGAAATTAACTGTTTGGAAACAACAAAAACCTGGCTGTACGGAAAATTTACGACTCTGGTTAAGGGAACGGCAGAGATTTTGTGAACAGTTAAAAAAGTCGTTGTATGCCTTAGGTATAAGTACGAAACTCCACTTAGTTTAACTAAAGCACTTGATATATTTAACTTAGTAAAGTAACTTACCATTTAGCAGCATCAGTCATCACAGCAGTAGCTTCATCCAGTCTTCCAACAGAAATAAGCCATTTGGGAGATTCCGGCAAACACACCATGTACGCCACATATATCAGGGTAGGCGCAGCGACACCAATACTGATATCCTTCCAATTCCTAAAGTAGTAGGCAACAACTGCTGTGTAAATCTGGCCTAGGGTCAGAGGAAGCATATAAACACAGCCAAGGAGTTCTCGCTTCTTCGGCCCGAAGACTTCCATGAGGAGAACGAATGAGGTGAACATGGTGCCGGCTGTGGCGAAACCGAGGAAGAACCTCATAGTTACGAAGACCCAGAAGTCGGTGCAGTAACGCATAGCAAATGCAGAAATTATTTCTAGAAATGCTGATGATAGAATTGCGGGACGTCGGCCATATCTGGAAAATTATACAAATATCTGTACTAAAACCTACACGAATAATGTCATTACTTTTGGAAAGCTGGAAGTTTTCAATTTACAGCAAAATAAAATTAAAACATATTCAGAATCTATAAATGACTGGCCTACTTGAGGTAAGTTTTTTGATGTACATATTATACGGATAAAAATAGATTTACCTATCAGAGATGAATCCAAAAACAATACTTCCGATTAGAGTGCCGAACATGCAAACCATTTGTGACAGATTACTCAGCCAAGCTCTCTCGCAAATTAAATTCCACTGTGTGATAATACTGGCGTCGAAATCACTGAAATACTCATATTGAAGACAGTCGCTGTAACATGTTCCATTCTCCACATCGACGGTAGAATTTAAGAGTTCTGTACATCTAAACATGGTCTTTGGAGCTATGAATACTAAACTGAAGTGCAGTCCAGGTAGCGCCATTTTCACTGGAACTGCCAGTATGATAAACAGAAATATCTGCCATTTCCCCATTTCTCCAATCGCTTGTGTGTACTCATCTTTCTGTTCTTCTGATTTCTCTTCAGGGTTCGTTTCAGTCTGATTGATATTGTTATGTGGAACCATTATACTGACTAACGCTTACCCTGTTTGTCGTGGTATTGTTAGTATGACTTATTTGGTTCTGAGATCTGTATCACAATTGTATTGAGTAATTTGCCTAATTATATGCGAGTTTGCGCCGTATTTTTAAACGATTAACGAGTTTTTCAACATGTTTGACCTTGTTACCAATTTATTTCTTTATCTTCCGTCTAATGTGTAATTCTTAAACATTCTTAAAGTATAATTAAAAGTAAGTTATATCTGCAAATACGTTCTTTATTTTGAATAAATAATATCTTACACGTGAATGAAAACTAAACTAAAAAACCATTATTAATATAGCTCGTGAAGAATCATAAATTTAAACAGTGAATTCATCAACAAAATCTCATAAACCTCCCTTTCTTCCACAGAGCATCCTCGGAGAGTTCAACCGCGAGCAGGACGCGTTCATCAAGGGCCAGGCCGGCGGCGGCGGCGCGGCCGTGGCGCCCTGGGTCGGAGCCCCCAACGAGGCCGGGCTCAAGGAGGAGTGTCTCTCGCTGTCTACTGTGAGTACCACAGAGTATGGAGAGTTCAACCGCGAGCAGGACGCGTTCATCAAGGGCCAGGCCGGCGGCGGCGGCGCGGCCGTGGCGCCCTGGGTCGGAGCCCCCAACGAGGCCGGGCTCAAGGAGGAGTGTCTCTCGCTGTCTACTGTGAGTACCACAGGATGGCGAGTTCAACCGCGAGCAGGACGCGTTCATCAAGGGCCAGGCCGGCGGCGGCGGCGCGGCCGTGGCGCCCTGGGTCGGAGCCCCCAACGAGGCCGGGCTCAAGGAGGAGTGCCTCTCGCTGTCTACTGTGAGTATCGCAGAGTATGGAGAGTTCAACCGCGAGCAGGACGCGTTCATCAAGGGCCAGGCCGGCGGCGGCGGCGCGGCCGTGGCGCCCTGGGTCGGAGCCCCCAACGAGGCCGGGCTCAAGGAGGAGTGTCTCTCGCTGTCTACTGTGAGTATCACAGAGTATGGAGAGTTCAACCGCGAGCAGGACGCGTTCATCAAGGGCCAGGCCGGCGGCGGCGGCGCGGCCGTGGCGCCCTGGGTCGGAGCCCCCAACGAGGCCGGGCTCAAGGAGGAGTGTCTCTCGCTGTCTACTGTGAGTACCACAGAGTATGGAGAGTTCAACCGCGAGCAGGACGCGTTCATCAAGGGCCAGGCCGGCGGCGGCGCGGCCGTGGCGCCCTGGGTCGGAGCCCCCAACGAGGCCGGGCTCAAGGAGGAGTGTCTCTCGCTGTCTACTGTGAGTATCACAGAGTATGGAGAGTTCAACCGCGAGCAGGACGCGTTCATCAAGGGCCAGGCCGGCGGCGGCGGCGCGGCCGTGGCGCCCTGGGTCGGAGCCCCCAACGAGGCCGGGCTCAAGGAGGAGTGTCTCTCGCTGTCTACTGTGAGTATCACAGAGTATGGAGAGTTCAACCGCGAGCAGGACGCGTTCATCAAGGGCCAGGCCGGCGGCGGCGGCGCGGCCGTGGCGCCCTGGGTCGGAGCCCCCAACGAGGCCGGGCTCAAGGAGGAGTGTCTCTCGCTGTCTACTGTGAGTATCACAGAGTATGGAGAGTTCAACCGCGAGCAGGACGCGTTCATCAAGGGCCAGGCCGGCGGCGGCGGCGCGGCCGTGGCGCCCTGGGTCGGAGCCCCCAACGAGGCCGGGCTCAAGGAGGAGTGCCTCTCGCTGTCTACTGTGAGTACTCTGAGTACCACAGAGTATGAGGAGTTAAATATATAAATACCTAATTATTGCTGGAAAATTCACACAGCAACATCTAGCCCCGTGATAAGCTCTAAGCTTGTGTTACGGGTGCTAGATTTCTGATATACTTAATAGAATATATAACCCGCGCAGATAGAAAATTGATTTGAAAATGACTGCGGGTACGTATGGTACGATTGGCAAAACAGGATAAAAGTATAGACAGCGATAGAGAGTGAGCGAGAACGCATGCGAGCGGACGCCATTTATAGATCAATTCTTTAAGTGCGCGGCTTATACATACATAGATTATCTTA
This sequence comes from Chloroclystis v-ata, assembly GCA_963691955.1. Lineage (NCBI taxonomy): Eukaryota > Metazoa > Arthropoda > Insecta > Lepidoptera > Geometridae > Chloroclystis > Chloroclystis v-ata. Next base: position 9,890,142 of record OY829904.1, on the reverse strand, counting down.
CATAATATAACACCCAGATACCGGAACAAATATTTACAGGTCATACAAATAGTTATTCCAAGGCGGGAATCGAACCTGCAAACTCTTGCGTCGCAGGCGGACCTTCGCCCGCTGCGCCACAGAGGACCAGGTCGCGTAGTGGAGTTTCCTTTCTCAAATTCTCCATCAGAAAAGAAAGAGAACGTTTTGAATCAATTGGGTTTCGAATAATCACTACTATGCTTTTCTTTTCTCTGTCTGTCATAACTTCCTTTTCTCTTCTGTCATGTGTTCTAAAGAACATTCTGGTAATTTCCAGGACCGGAGAAACTTCGTGCGCGCCCCGCCGGCCGGCTTGGAGTTCGACTTCGACTACGACAAGATGTACAACGTGGCGCTCGCCATCATGGAGGAGGACCCTAACCTGGAGAAGATGCGCTTCGATCTCGTGCCAAAGATGTGAGTCTCTCTCCGTTACTTTTACCCCTGACTTTTAGCTGTCTGCTTCCATCTTAAGTGGTAATAATACCACATCATCTCAACCGGCTGGTGTTGGTAAAAGGAGTTATCTAATTAGATATGTACTTGAAGGTGGGGCTGCTTAGTTTTATAAACTTTTGCGGAAAACAAAATTATGTACTTTAACCATTGTTTTATGTTCTCAATAAATATTTTTTTTTCAATTGTAACAGCACGTATCTCAACTCTCAGCTCTCAAGCTTACTATCCTTAGGCCGGCATAACACACAATTCTAGAGTATGGAGATCGAATTTTATTCAGGTCACTTTTTGTCACTTATGTAAATCATTTCTAAATTTCTCTATTTTGATTCGATCCTCTGTAAAATCTTCAAGAACTCAATAGAAGTCCTAACAATTTTATCTGCGTTTCCAGAATAACCGAGGAGCAGTTCTGGCGGAACTACTTCTACCGCATGTCGCTGATCGTGCAGGCCAACGAGGCGGACCACGCGCCCCGCCAGGACAGCGCTGATGACTCGCAAGGTACGTTTACACCACAAGTGACCTTCCTCCAGGCTGTCAGAACAGACACGTCACTGAATGTATCTACATGAACGAGATGACCCTCGCTGATTTGCAAGGTATGATTCCACCCGACTGACCTTCAACCATGCTGTCAGAACAGACATGTCAAAGAACGTGGAGGATCGAAATCAGAATTAGGTAGGTAACCCAAGGACATAGACCCTTCCTGATTTGCAAGGTATGTATTAATTACACAAGACTCACCATCTTCCAGGCAGTTAAAACAGACACTTCACTGATCATAGTGAAAATCGGGTAGCCAAAATTTTGTCTGTTCCTCATTTGTAAGGTACGTACTTTACCCCAACTGACATTCATCCAGGCTGTTAGAACAGACACGTCAGACACAGGTCGTACAAGAATCAATAGCTTGGTAAGTATAATTTTAGTCATTACTTGGTGCCAGACAGGTAATGGGTAAATAAAAAGCAAGTGGAGCCGTAGAGATTTGACCAATGGAATTATATTAAACCTGCATTCGTTGTTGCGAGTCAAATTATTAGTTAATAAATAGCCACAATTAGCTGACACCCATAATTGATGCTAAATTTCCCCAAAAACCAGTGAAACTTTCTTTTCCTTTAGTTTAATTTCATAGAAATTTTGGTTAATTTTCATTGCTTCCTTATTTTGTTCTCCATTATTTTCTTATAATTTATTATTATTTGTTCATACTTTTATTTAGATGAGTCTACGAGTGAGTCAAAAGTAGTTGAGAAATCGTCACAAGAGTCGATAGACGACGCCAAGAAGCGAATCAAATCGCTAAGAGTCGATAAGGACAACGACGATGGTAAGACATGATATAACAAAAAACAATTACTATCATAATTATATTAATATTATCTTATGTTTTCATTTTGTTCTTTTCGTGTTACATACTTTTTTCGTGTTACATTGATTTATCATTATTTTTTACTTTTCAATATTGTTACACAAAAATACAGTGTAGGTTAAATTGGCAAAATAACAACCAACTTTGAGGAATTTTTGCATGGACCTGTCATCACCACGCACAATTGTTACAATCTCGCTTACAACTAACACATAGCATATATATTTTTATATATCGCTAAATGCCTCTTTTATTTCCCGGAATGCAGCTTAAGCAAGAAACGGACTTCGAGGGGCATCCACTAACAAGAAAATACGATTATATATAACAAATTTCATGTCTAACAATCACATATATCCATATATTATAAGTTGCTAATATAAATTCCAAGCCTGTTACATGAATATTCTATATTGTCTTATTACATAGTGTCTATACATACATAATATAGTGGTTTATGTAAGGCGTTGTTACCATTCAATATTATCAATATTAATAAAATGTCATCACATTATGGATAGATGCATAGGTACGCACATATAGCGTTAGGTGCATGTTATTGAAACTTCTGACAATTGTAATCTTGGATAAGTCTCTCAAGGCTCGCTAATTTCTCGAAATGCCCCTGATATAGCAAGATATCTTCTTATCACGCGTCTTGTCTTGTCTGTGCATGTCATTCTTTTAAACTTGACATTAAGCTTTAAAATATGACATTGACATTTGTTGTTCAAATTACGTTACGTCACTGTTGATCCTTCACACACTTCAATTATATTTTAGCGTTGATCGTGTATAGAATATATCGCTGTTTGCTGTCTATTTATTTATAACTTATAAAGTTTATATATCACTGTGTCATATCTTCATCCATGTTGTTATCTCGTGTGTCGTATATATAAATTATATAAATGTTATATGACAATATAGCTTCTTCTATCCCGTAATAAATTGTATATATCGTTTGGATATGTTACTACTTAAACGAGTTGGTCTGTATTTCAATAGCCCAAAGCCATGATTATTCCACTAACAAACAATATTAGACCTACATCTTAGCTATTGGCGTAGAGACCAATGTGAATTGTAAACATAATAATCTACTTTCTCAATGGAACCTATTTTAATGTCTACTGAATGTTATATATGTCTAAGTATTTAATAAGGTTATATAGATGTAACACCACACAGTTCATTATGGTTCGGCTCAGTAGTTTTAATTGTAAGTATTTCTTGTTCCGGTTTTGACATTGCTACTTGGTAATAAGTTTGGCTTTCAATTGTGCTTGTGTCTGCATTCCATTATCACTTGATGTTTCTCAAAGTTGGTCATCTAACATTCCCATTTCACTTCCGTGTGTTTATGTGTAGCAATGTTGAAACTATTGTACATAATGTGTTGTCAGGTTTCAATGTGAACATTCATTCTTAGATTTTCAACCAAATTGACTATTACAAGTACTAACGTCTGTAGGTGTTTGAACTCTTGTTGCAGTTTGAAAAGTTTGTTAATGCCGTGACATATCACTGAGGTGACAGTCAATTAATATCCATTTGCAAGACATTTGGGACATACTGCCGAATTTCTTACATTTTCTAGTACTTTAACTAACAACATTATATCTTCTCAAGTCTTTGACTTTACTCGGAAAAACTTGATCTCTATTATGACATTTCCCAGAATCTGAGGCAGTTTTAACGTGATTTCTACAGAATATCCTATTGAAATCAATTTCAATAATTTCGTAGTGAATTACAAGCTTGGGAGATATCTTACTGACGCAACCTCTTCCCATTTTCTTTTGTAATTATTTACAATTAGATTTAGGGTCAATATTAATCTGAATATTCAAGTTATTGAAGTTGTGTAGAGTTATAGATGTAAACTCATGTATTTATAGTTACGAGCGTTCGAGGTGTGATAGAAATGGCCTAATACTGTCGCCGTTCTCAATGCGTGGTCAATATCGCAATCTGAAGCATCGCTGTAGATGGGTCAATGTTATATAATCGGTGTCCATTAACATGTATGTTTTAGGCGGCCCCTCTTACTATCCAATGCCCAATTTCTAACAATCTCAACTCATTTTTGCGATCCGATATTTATAAATGTTAGAAAAAAAATTGTCTCGACATTTTTTATTTTTTAATCTCGTATGGCAAAAATATGGCGTTTAACCAATTTGGCTATGTCACTGTAAGAATTAAACGTACTTGTAAGAGGGGTATAGTAATACTTTGGCTACTGTAAATTTCTGTTCTAGAATCTCTCTTTTTGTAGCGACAGTATTTAATTTTAATGACACAATATTTAGAAGGACGTATAGTTATAAAATGATAAATTGTCATTTATAGTTAGTTATGAATTGAAATAATTATATTATTCTAAAATAATTCGTGTTATTATTTAGTAGTGAAAATTCCTTAAGTTTCTAAATAACATACGATTTTTACAAGATTATATTTGGCACTTTAAGTAATAAATGTGTCAACAAAAAAGTAGGTACTGTAGTAATGATATAGGATTTTTTAAAATGAACAAACTCTAGTAGTTTGAAAGCGCAAAATTGTATTGGATTATTTGAGATTTGGACCATTTCAAAGTAAATAACAATAATTTAGGTATATTTTTTTTTATAAAATATCCAAACAGATATGTCGATCAAAATCTAATTTATTTACTATTTTGAAGTAATACTTATCAGGATTATATAAAAACAATATTAACTAGAGACTTAATACCACATTTTTAATTCCTAGAATTTTACGAAATTGACAGCTTTCTAACATTTGGATATTTCCTAACTAAATAATAACAATAAGATTATATTTCCAGAGCAATGGGAGAAAGAGTTGGACGCAGAGTTGAAGGAATACGAGGTGGTAGCAGGCAAGAGTGGTGATGAAAAACACTGGGAGAAAGAGTGTGAGGATCTACTCGGTGATGATTTAGATCTAAAGTAAGCTCTTATGCAGGGGCACACAGTTTAGCTTTGGTTATGAGAATAGAGGCGCAGGTTTTTTACTTTTTACAGTAGGCCTACTTAAACAAACTACTTTCCAATTATTGAAATCGCAATATCACTAAATCAATACTTCTTCCTTTGACTGTCACTTTTATGATATTATGAGTAGGTAGACATCCTGATCTGGTAATTTGGACTTAAGGAGAGTTATAATTTGATGAGTTATAAAAAATCTCGTCTTTAAAAATAATAAATGCGCGGTTATATTTGTGGAATATATTTTGCAATCTTGTTTTGCAGCTTTAACTTCTAGAAAAACTGTAAGATCTTATCCAAAATAGATTTATTTTTAATTATTTTTTTAGGTGAAATTTGGATATATACTTATATTTTTTAAATTATTATTGATAACGTATAATTTTGTAACATGTCTTCAAAATATTTAGTTAAAAAATAATAACGGCGGATTAAAAGAAATACATAAATACATTTTAACCTTTTTGTGTCTCCTTAGTTTTTATGAACTTTTAAAGATACGATAAAATGCTTTTTCTTTATTTCTTAAAAAGTTAGGATTACTTCAATTTCTTAATAAGGGTCACGTATATCCTTAATTAGGTCGCTTAGGACCCGTTAGTCATGTGTGGATACAATAAGTATGAACTATGGTGATGATACGAGTAATACTTTTAAATTGTCTCAGTATTTCAAAGAACTATTCTTTACTTTTTCACTTTAAAAATTTTCGTGAGTTATACTATTCATTTTGTACAACGGGAATTACTCACGTATTTATATAGGAGTTAAACAACTCTCGACGTTTCGACCACAACAAGAGCAGTCTTTATCAGGAAGAGTAAGCGTCCCGCCGTGCCCCGTCTCCTCTCAGGTCGCGCGCGCGGTTCTCGAAACGTCGAGAGTTGTTTAACTCCTATATAAATACGTGAGTAATTCCCGTTGTACAAAATGAATATTCTTTACTTCCTCATTATTTGGAATGAATTAGTTTTTTTTTAATACTGAGACAATATTTTAAATGTAAGTATGTTTGGTGTTAAGTGTTGCCAAGTAGACGATTGTATTGTAAGATTGATTAGATATATTTAATTAATTAATATCTTTTATAAAAAATGCTTAAATTGTTAGCATGTTAGTATGAGGCCTAAAATAAAAAAGCTACCTAAATAGAACTCTGATTATTTTATATAAAGTTTCGAATATACTTAACAGAAAGTTGGCTAAAATCTTTAACTTCTATTTATGTAATTATTATTTATATTTTCTTAAAAAATCAGAAATATCGGAAAACTCATGGTATGTTACCAGTTTCATATGCTAATATTGTTAAAAACCATGATTGTTTAAAAAATTATACCTTCTTGTATCATTCTTCGCTATGTAAGCCCTGCTCAAAAAGTAATTTCAAAATTACTTGTTTTTATAAAATTTTGACTAAGCTAGCCCACTTATGGGTAGGTACGTGTCTCCCCAATAGAACCTATTATAGGTATTGTTGGAATTGGTATAATCATCACGTATCTCGCGTTTTAGTGATCGCAATAAGTTAAAATACTTGCTATAAGTACCTATTATTTAAATAATAGCTTTCCTTAATGTTTACGCTGTTTCTATAATTAATTATCTATGGTTAATAACTGTTCACTTTTTCTATAACTAAATACAATTCAAATTTACTCTTTTACATTGTGATGTTTTCTAAATATTAACCTACGCATTTTCATGCATTTCATAATATTTATGACTTTATGTATATTATATTATACTTATATTTATATTTTTAGTTAAGATTTTGACTATGTAAATAATTCAATTATATTGGTACCTGTGAATTATGATTATATTATAATTGTTCAATTATTTTTTAAACATAAGATTGTATGTTGTTAATTAAAACATTCCTATTCTAAATAAATGTTTAAACCTACATGAATTTGTTTTATGCTATTCATACTCTTATTATACATATTTATTACAATAGATTAAACTATTATTATAAGCTATACCTTTAGTATTATGCAAGGTAAGGTAAGTATAAATCAAATAATTAATTTTGATTATCCTTATGGTAATTTGTACGTTAGAAAGTAAATATTGTTCACACATATTGACAGTCAAACATGTTTCAAGGTACATTAGCATATTTGCTGAACATATTGAATATTTGAATCCTTTTAATTGCTTTGTCAATATAGTTTAACGCCACACGCTATTTATCATCATCATCATTTCAGACGTTCGCTCATCCACTGGATATAGTAGAGTGCTTTAGAGATCTTTTAAGATTTTGTTTAAGTTCCAGTTATTTTGGTGAGTTATTTAGATGTAAAATAAAAAATATTGCTGGAAAATTCACACAGCAACATCTAACCCCGAGGTAAGCTCAAAGCTTGTGTTACGGGTGCTATATTACTGATAAACTAAACAGAATAAGCAGATACATCATACATTATACGCATATGAGCCTAGAACATCCGGAACAAATGTTTACAGATCGTATTTTTTTTCCCGAGAGGAGAATCGAACCAGCAACCTCTTGCATCGCGAGCGGAGCTAATGTATGGATTGATTGAAATGATTGAAAATGATAATGATTATAAAATGTTATAAGTATGTCTTGCCTAATATAGCAAACCTTGTTAAAAGGCTAACTAAATGAATCTTTGAATCTTACGTTTGCTGCGCCACAGAGATTAGTTAAATAGAACAGGTAGAGAAGAATAGGGAAAAAAGTAGGTAGGATGTGGTTCAGATCCTCCGTGTACCAGCTTTCACCAGATCATCTGATCATCTTGTTGGTGAACGAACGACACGGCCATCTAATTTCCGCGCCAAATTATCCTGCTACATTTCCACGAAGAACGCCAACGATTATAAGTAAAAATCTTTTATACAACATGATCGATGTTAGTAGAATTGCCCCATAAAACAATTCCATATTTTAAATTAGAAGCTATATAACCACGATGTGCAGTCAAGATAGTGTATGTGTTACAATTTATAGGTATAAAGGTCACCATTACCTATTCATTTACGCACGCCTTTTTTACTTAAGTAGGTAGGTACTTATATTCTGTGTATATTATAATTGCGGAAGACGATTGTTACTATTCTCTCAGATTACATACAACTTTAGACAGACAGAGTACATGCGAACACATAATGAAGCAAAAAAGTAGATATAAACATAACAAAATCGTTTTACATGTGCCCATGTAGGTATATTTTACTATTTTGCCTTCTGAACACGCGAACAAAAAATTACCTATGGTGTTCTGGTTTACATAAAAAAAACAATTAGGAATGTAAGTACCGAAATAATTTTACATTAAAATATATTTTTTTAATTTATTAGATAAGTACTAGCTTTCCGCCCGCGGATTCGCCCGGGTTTTAATATTTTCCGCTGTAAAACCTAAGTCCTTTTCCTGGTTCAAAGATAACTCTTTCCACCAATTTCAGGCCAATTTGGTTGAGCCGTTTTTTAGTTTTAAATAGTGTACTTAAAAATGTACTAAAAAATGTACTAAATAGTGTACTAAAAAAAAAGGTTTTATGTTTTTATCGTTGTTAGTTTTTATGGTAATATATATTTTTTCTAGATTTATCATCCTCTTATTTTAGAAATTAGAGGGGGGGGGGGGGGACACTCTGTTTTCCACTTTGGAAGAGTCTCACGTCCAAACTATTAAGTTAAGAATTAAATGGTGTTAGAAACCTTTAGATGATTTTTGAAGACCTATTCATAGATACCCCACACGTATGGGTTTGATTAAAAAAAAGTTTTTAAGTTTCAGTCCTATGTATGGGGACCCCCAAATGTAATTATTTTTTTTTCCTTTTTTTTATGAAATCTTAGTGCGCTTCATGGAATACATCTACTTACCAAATTTTAGCTTTATATCTCTTATAGTTTCGGAGAAAAACGGCTGTGACATACGGACGGACGGACGGACGGACGGACGGACATGACGAATCTATAAGGGTTCCGTTTTTGCCATTTGGCTACGGAACCCTAAAAATGTACTAACACGACTATCTTTTATACATAAGAGAAGAAGATACACAATAGATAGGTATTTAGATTTTGTTTCTCGCTTTAGTGATCTCTCATCTCCGTCTGCAAATAAATAATCTAAGTACCGTAAAACACTCCAACATTGCCCACATTTTTCGAATAATTACAATTTTTGTTATTTTTTTGTATGGGGACACAAGTATTTTCTATTAGCATCTGCAACTATAGGATATTTTGCATGTATTATTTTATAAGATTTTGTTATTCGTCAATATTAAATCAAGTATTTTATTATTTTTAAAGGCGGGCAATGTTATCTCGACTTATTGCCAACATTGCCCGCGTTGATTTTTGACGCAAATATCTCCTCTCCGGCCTCTAATCAGCTGACAGCAAAACCTGTACAAGAATTCTGACCAAAACTGGCCTTTACTTTAAAACTAAAGCGAATCCATGACAGGTTTCCTACCAAAATCCATGTTAGGCTAGTTGGGCAAAATTACCCTGACCTTGTTAGCATTTTCCATACAATTCGCTTTTCGCCTTTAGTAAAGTGATAGGGTTGGTACATCTCAGTAAACTGTTCTTGACTTTTTATTTCTTTTTATGTTAATAAAAAAACAAGATTATCTTCTATTGAATTATTTAAAAAACTTTTGAGTAACATGTTTGATTCAACAGATTCACATGCAAGTATTAACATTTATTCCGTGTTATTTTTAATACATTCTAGTTCCAATCTTTCGTCTGGACTTTCTTTGACGAATTCGAGATTTTGTTCTTGCTTTTAAGAAATAATAAAAATAAATTATCTAAATAATCAAGATAATAATAATTAGCAAAAAAAAAAACTCGGATGTGTCAACCCTAAGCTTATTTTGACTGCGGGCAATGTTGTCAATAGTAGATCGCAAAAATACCAGATAACTTTGCCCACCATTATAACTTTAGTTATACAAGAGCTGCATCAATGACAATAAAGTTATAATAATACCTTAAGTTTTTTGTACAACATAATATAAATTAAACTCATCTGTGTTTTCTCCATCACGCACAATCCACTTTTGAATTTTCACCAAAATTTGCCCGCAAAAATACACTCTGTCTTTGACGAGTTCCAACAAGTTACTGAGTGACTTTAGCGTTACATCCAATAGACAGTGGTGCTAAACACAAAACCTATTTTCTACCAAAGTCAATAAATGTCACCATAGTATTCAGATATTTTTGCTATTAAAAGTTTTGCTTAAAAATTGGTCTTCGGGCAAAATTACCCTCGGTGGCAATGTTGGAGTGTTTTACGGTAGGTACTTATATCTATTTTTAGTTGTTTACAAGATTACTATCAGCCTGTTACAAAAACTCTGTAGTTTCCATGACACTAGACAGGTCATGAAAAACAACACAAGAAACTCGCTTATAGAGATCAAATCTATTGAACTTGTTAAATTATTCATACACGTCAGATAGATAATGTAAGTACATAATAAGTACCTATTATAAGTATCCCGGTTCGTTTCAAACTATCGTAGGTACTAGGTACCTAGGTAGATTTTGATATATTTTTACTGAACCATTATCTATCTATTTATATGGTATATTTCGCCTTCTACTGTATCTCGTGCTACCCACTAATCCAATATAAAACAAAAAAAAAAATATGTCTGGTTAATTCTGTTTAAGATTTTGGCAATATTGTTCTGTTGTGTATAAAATATTAGACAATAATAAAATATTAGATTTTAGAACTAGTTATAAGTTGTACTTTTATTAGATATACTAGTACCTACGTAAGTTCAATTTGTCTTCTTTGTGTCTCTTTACGCTTTCCGTAAATTGAATTATTTACTTTTATTCTTAAGTTTCTCTGTAAGCGAATTTGTAAAATTCTTAAGAGAAATAAATATCTTTAAACCGATATATTCTTATCTAAGGTACATATATGTCTGACTCATGACTAGTCATGACATGAGGCTAAGATACGTGACTTGCGCTAGCGTGAGTTTGTTGCAATAAAAACCATTATTATTATACAGGTATAAACATAAAATTATTAAATTAATAAATTGGCTTTTAAAAAGCCCACATTATAAGTAGATCCTGAAGAAAATTCAGAAATAATTAAGTACAAAAATATTCATACACTGGACAGCAAATAAAACCGGCCACGTGCTACTTCGGAACTCTGATTCTTGAAATTGAAATAAGTACACAAATTTATTGATTTTAAGAAATACGTTTACTTCTTGAAATCAATAATTGAATTTCTTAATTGAATTAACCTACAGCCACGCAGCAACTAGATGACCCTGTGAATTCCGAAGAATTGACATTTTTGGGTTTTTCTTATTTCTTCTCTCAATTTGAATTTAATCCAAAGTAGGTAGGTATGTCAAGTTTCAATATTTAATTGTATGGAATCAAAACTAGCAGAATTATTCAGTTCAGATTGAAGTTAGCTTTTTTACGATAGAATAAGTAAAAAATTATACACTTGAAACACTGCCCATTCGCCCGCTGCGCCACAAGAGGTTCGGGTTCGATTCCCGCCTCGATTCAATTTTTTTTAGGATATGCAAATATTTGTTCCGAGAGTCTGGGTCTTTTATAAATGTATAGTAAAAATAATTTATCTATGTATATATTCTATTATATCAGAAATCTTAACACAAGCTTCGAGCTTACCACGGGGCTAAGTAATTGTTGCTGTGCGAATTATCCAGCAATATTTATTTATTTATTTTTAATAATTGTAATGTCTCTGAGAGCGGCATTTAGTTTCGAATCAGCTGTTTTTACGATTTTATCAAGATTACTTACTCACAGTCGGAGCGTGGTCGCATTTTACTTAGTTTGTACTATCAGTGGCATAATCTACTGAGCAGAGACCTTGTTATTGCAATATTATGCAGAATTGTATACATATCTTACATGTAAGTTTACTTTCAGATTAGTTAGTAAAACCGGTAAAACTATATTATGGGTTCATTTGAATGCATAGGTATACATAAGTAATTGAAAATGAATTTTATTTAAGTACATAAAAAATATATAAAAAAAACTCGTGTTAGTTACACTTTAATAACTCAAGAACGTTCAACCGTCATAGGATACCTTTTTACAGCGGGGAAAAGATATGTTTATTATTACGCGGGCGAAGCCGCGAGGCGGAAAGCTAGTAGGTTATAAAAGTAATCAATAAGGTAAAATAACATTTAGGTTAAAATAAATGAAATGATTTATATGAAATTATAGGGTTCTAACGCGCTAACCTGTTTAGTTTCCTGCTTTATGTTAGCAACTTGCGGAGCGCATCAACATTTTTTTACCAATCTGCTCATCGACTTATGTAACGGTATCTGTTTAGCATTTTGTCGCTGACTGTGCCTACTCATTCAAGTTCGATCGACCCTTCAGTTATATTTGAACCATCGAAGAACTCAAACCTCACCTACCTCAATACAAAATAATAATATACATAATATGTGAATTTAAATCGCCATTAATGGTGTACATAAAATAATTATATTTCATAGTCGTTGTTAAGTTATAAAAAAATTAAGTATTTTTTATAATGACTGGCTCATGCGCAGTGTTTTTTAAAGTATTTGTTGTTATTATTGTTTTGGGTAAGTGTTTCTTATTTTTCCTATTTTGTTATAATTTTGTTTATTCAGTAGGTCTTATATAATATCTTAATGTAGGTAATTACTTCATATTAATAATTATTGTTTTATAAATATACACTTAATATGATTTTTAAAGACCTATTCATAGTTCCCCACACGTATGGGTTCAATGAAATTTTATTTTTAAATTTTCGGTTCTATGTATGGGGACCCCCAAATGTAATTGATTTTTTATAATTTTTTTTATGAAATCTTAGTGCGGTTTACGGAATACAACCAAATTTCAGCTTTATAGCTTTTATGGTTTCGGAGAAAAACGGCTGTGACATACTACGGACGGACGGACGGACATGACGAATCAATAAGGGTTCCGTTTTTGCCATTTGGCTACGGAACCCTAAAAACAGTCTAAATGAACGGAGTATATTCTCAAGTTTTTTTTTGAGGTCGGTAAAAAATTTGAAACAAGAGTGAATGGAAAATCATACTAGGATGTGGAATCAAAAGTTCAAAATATTTAATAGATTGCGCTTAAAGCGTAATTTGCCAGTGTGTTTTATATAATTATAAAAATATTATGTTAGTTATGAGGACGCCATTTTGGCAATCCCCGGAGGGTCAGCCACAGCCAGCTTACAAAACCTTCGCACGTCAATCAACTTGTAAGACATTAGAAAACAATTGAATATAATTTCTAAACAAACATCTCCGTGTAATTGAGCCCTCAAGGTCGCTTTTGCATAATTTTGAAAAACATCCAAATTGCCCTCGAGTAAAACTTTAATGGTGTAGTGGCACGAATACTTCCATTGAAGTACCATAATTGCAAATGTTCAAGACTGGCTTTTCGGCTTGCGATTTACTGATTTTTTTTATATAAACCTATTCTCGACCCCTGTGGCGCAGCGGGCCAAGGTCCGCCTGCGAGGCAAGAGGTAGAGGGTTCGACTCCCGCCCCGAGACAAAATATTGTACGAGCTGCAAATATTTTTTCCGAGTGTCTGTTAGTATTATAAAGGTTTCTAACATCATTTAATTCTAAACTAAATAGTTTGCACGAGAGACTCTTCCAAAGTGGAAAACAGAGTGTCCCCCCCCCCCTCTAACTTCTAAAATAAGAGAATGATAAATCTAGAAAAAATATATACATTAGCACAAAAACTAACAACGAAAATTGGTTTGAGCGAAATCTATCAAGTAGTTTTTTTATAATACGTCATAAACTATTTCATATAAACAATTGCTGCGGAAGCCTACATGGGCGAGTCCGACTCGCACTTGGCCACTTTTTTTTTAATTTTTGTTTCCTCATAAACTGGGTTGACCTATTTGTATAATAATTTTTCGTTGGAAATCTGATGCTTCCAATTTGCTCCCATTTTCATTAGATCCTATATAGACCAAATTGCTTTAACGTAAAAACCACAAGTCTTACTTACATTTAGAGTCTGTTTTTTTCTTAAAAAGATTACCTATTATTAGAGTCTTAACTTAGTCTTCATTATCATCATCACATCAGCCACACATAGGCCTCCCTTTTTTTTAATAATAATGCATACATTTTACGTATTCATTATTATTTACGTTAAATAATGATGTCCAGCTAAAAATATTATGATTTTAAAGATACGAATAAATAAGTGTTAATAAATCCTTTAACCTTCAAAAGGTCTGTAATTATTAACTTATTTTCAAATGCAAGTAAACAAAATTAATTAACCTTACCCGCGACGTCAACGATATTAATCTAAGTAAAAAATTAAATTTTAATTGCTATACAAATACCCTGTCAATTAAATGTTATCATTGTTTTTTAACGCAATGACAAATGGGTAAAGTGAACACACGAATTTCCTTATGTTGTGACCCAAATTCTTATTAAGTTTAACTGGTTTTACAAACCGTGTAAATTCTAAGATTTTTGCCAAATCTAGGTTTTTTTTTATCTTGTGTAGGTAAAACCTGGCTCTATATGTTTAGGAATCCTGAATTCCTTCGATAATTTTTGTTAAACCACTTTCCTGTTTAGAAGCATAAGTATTTCGAATAAAAATTCTATATTGGTATTTCAAGATCCATGAAATTTTAAAATCAATATTATAGTTTACCTACCTGAAAACGCCGTGTTGGGTTAGCCGGGAAGAATATGTAACTTTGATTCTGAAGGTAATGGGTTCAAGAAACAACTTTTTATACTTCTTCTTGAACACGTGCTCGGTGAAGGGAAACATCGTTAGAAAACGATCGCTCGTAGGTACGTGAAATTCTAATCTAATTCGTCTTTCGTTTAGTTTCAGTGCTGCCACCTAGCGGGGGGCAGCGAGAGCCCAGCCTCCCCGTAAACAAGAACAGCTTCAACCAGATCATCAGATCATCAATGCCAGGTATGTAACTTAAAAAAGTTTATGGAGAAGATTGCCAACCTCTATGGCGCGACGCAAGACGTGCGGGTTTGTTTAAACGATCTGCAGATATCTGTTGTGTTTTCTATGTCCAATACAAAATATATTTCTTTTGTATTAGATTAAGTTATAATAAGATACCACGGGGCTAAATGTTGCTGTATCAATGATCATATTTATTCATTAACCATAGCGACTCTTGACTGTTAGAAACGATAAAGAGGGTGGTAGATCCTGTTGTTAGGCTGGCACTACACGGTGTAGAATTAATATGTGCTATTTAGCTCAAAAAGATAGTTTTAGTCACGCAAGGACCATTAGCGACACTAGAAGCTGCGTGTTGTACGATTTTGACACCATGTTTCCGTCGTACAATTTGAGATTTGTCAATATTGTACAAAAGTGGTATACCTACTCTAGATTCTAGACTCTAGAGAATATCCTTCCAAGACCTACATTTGATTTAATGGTGTGTGTTATAAAGAATTATGTATCCATCTATCTATATATTGGTATTGGAAACACCCGTGTCCATTGGTTAGAGTAGTACCTAATACGGGATGTTATAAAATAAAATTATAAAACGAAGATGATTTGATGATTCTTAAGAATTACATAAATACGAGTACATACATTACATAAACGTGAATTCCTACTAAAAATACAAACGTGAGCTCGGTTTTGTTTACATAGACAACTTTTAACTAAAAATACTTTTTGCAACTTAACTTCTCCCGTTCGGTCCACGGATTATTTTTAGATAATCTCGAATAATTTGAAAGTCCTATAGTGCTATTGTGCGTAAGCGGAAATATTAAATTCAATATAAAAATGGCGATTATCTCGAAAGGGCAGGTAGATTCGTGCTTATATAATAAAGTCTTTGTATTTATGTGTCGAAGTCATTTACTTATTGTTTTTAAAAACACGTGCCCTAATTAGTGGTGAAGACAAACATCGTGAGGAAACCGGCAAGTTCTGAGAACTTTTAAAACTTTGAAGGACATTGTGTCTTTCACCAACCCGCACTTGACCAGCGTGGTGTATTAAGGCCTAACCTCTCTCGTCAAGAGAGAAATCCCTCTGTCCGAGCAGTGGGAAATACGTAAGCAGTGGGAACGTAAATATGGGTTATAATAATTAATGTTTATAACGTTTTTAGATTATGATGTTATCAGAAATCTATCACCCGTAACACAAACTTTAATCTTAGGTACCACGGGGCTGTATGTTGTTCTGAATTATTCATTTTGTACAACGGGAATTACTCACGTATTTACATAGGAGTTAAACAACTCTCGTACACAATAACAATACTTGAGTAATTACCGTTGTACAAAATGAATAGTACAACTCACGAAAATTTTGAAAGTGAAAATGTTCTGAATTGTCCAGGATTATTAATTTATTTTATATTTTGTATACGTATACAGATTTTTTATCTAAATGTCAGCGTCGATGTCAAGGTCAGATGTGCAGTGCGATTATCCGCCCGCGGGCGAGGAAACTGGTTTACTGCAAGAACATGTTGTACTTGTTTTGACGTGACACATTGCTATGATTATTATCGTAATTGTTCTGAACTCATGACATTGAACCCTCTCCATGTTAGTAAGATAATTGGACTTGTGAATAAAAACTTTTAAGGTAATGTGTACATCTCATATAGCTTAATAAAGGTTTTTTTAATAAATCGTTTTACAGCATCTATAAATGCAAAATTTATGACTTGTGTTTTTACAAGGTACTAGCGACCCGCTCTCAGTTCGCCTCGGTCACCTTATACCTATGAACCTTCCTCTTGAATCACTATCTAATAAAACTGCGTCAAAATCCGTTGCGTAGTTTTAAAGATACATATATATTTGGTAGCATACAGACAGCGTTATTATCGATCATCCATCTTAATCCATTGACTTACGTTTGGTTTTTTTTTGTTCAATAATTACCTCTAAGATGTGGGGTTTTATTATAAAACTCTACTTTGGAAGTTACCTGCAGATTCGTTTATAAGTTCAGGCTTGAAATCGGACACGAGTCTCACCAATACTACCCATTATATGCCTTGATGGATACGGTAAAATCACCACACTTACTAAGCGGATTGGTATAATAGTACCTACACAGAACGCCGATCTTCTGGCATATGCATGAAAGATATGGGGTAGTACCTACTATTCTTAGGCATGTATCAAAATCATGAACAATGTTAAAAATATTGAATTGATTAATGACTTACGAAGTTTTAGTGGAAAGTATTATGATTGCTCAAAACAGCTGACTTCAGGGTCTACCAGGTTTATTGTGCATTTGATTGACGTACGTTTTATAATTGGCATTCTATCTGCATGACCTTAACAAAAAACGATATTATAATTTGACTTTCAATTGATCAATCATTTTTTGTATTGCTCGTCTTAATGTTAATCTTGTTTTTATACGGGATTTTCTTGAAATGGCTGTCCCTCCCAGTTTTTCAAAAATAATAAAGATGTTGAAATTTCTATAGGTGTTAAAAGTTTACTTATTATTTGTTTCAGTTCCTGAAGGAAGATCGGCTAATTTCAGAGATATTTTCGTTCGATTTTATGAGTAAGTTTCGTTTTTATACTAATTATTCAGCGCATAATCAAATTTCTACTCGGAATAACCCACCCAGTAGTCCTCCCTTGACCTAGCTAGTCCGTCCTAGTTTTTTAAGTGTTTATTTCATGGATATTAATTCAAAGAGAAAGCATATGGAACCATCGCTAGAGTGACTATCGCCGAGACGGAGTCGAAGATAAAAGATTAACCAGTCAAAAATATTTTGTGTTGCCTGAAATTAATTTACATTAATCATTATTATTTACGATTCCAGCTCAAACACCACTAAACCCTATTCATATCGACTGGAGAGTCTCAGCCGGATACTGGACAACCCTCGCTTCGACCCACAGCGACCCACCATCATCTACGCTCATGGGTAAAAATTACCTTATTATTATATTATTATTATTTACTGCGGCGACTGGGCAAAAGCCTCCCTTTTTTCCTTCCACTCTTCCCGTTCTAGCGCTCCCTCAGACCAGGATGTTAGGTAGGTGTCATTAAGCTCGTCCCTCCACCGTATCCTTCCTTATTTTTCTATAATAAACAAAAATAAAAAAATAAATATTTCTGGACAATTCACACAGCAATATTATAGCCCCTTGTTAAGCTCTAATAATGATAAGTCTTTATTCAGACACATACAATGTTTCACTTAACATTAAAATTCAATTATGCATCTGATGGGTCGACATAGACAGCTTGGTCCGTTAGCCAATGGTTGGCAAAGGCCATTTCATGCCTTACCTTTTACTATTTACTATAATAATAAAAATACCCCTCTATTTAGTTATCTACATACAATGTTTCACTTAACATTAAAATTCACTTATGCCTCTGATGAGTCGACATAGACAGCTTGGTTTGTTAGCCAATGGTTGGCAAAGACCATTTCATGCCATTGCTTTCTATCTAATGATATCTTGTTCCATGTTTTCCCGCTGTTTATTTAAGATTGAATTGACAGGGCAAATTCATTGGCTTCATTGATTTCATTAACATTATTATTAGAGAGCTTTGTCAAGACCTCGATAGAGTCTTCGTGAATAACGCTCACTGAAACCTATTGCCGTCTCTTTCAGC
Organism: Chloroclystis v-ata; assembly: GCA_963691955.1. NCBI lineage: Eukaryota > Metazoa > Arthropoda > Insecta > Lepidoptera > Geometridae > Chloroclystis > Chloroclystis v-ata. The sequence continues at coordinate 9,871,576 of OY829904.1, read as the reverse complement.
TACGTGGAGCTCTTCACGGACAAGAGCGTGAAGACCGTAATGAGCTCGTACCTCCAACACGAGGGGTACAACACTCTCCTTCTGGACTGGTCCAACCTCGCCTTTGGGAACTACGTCACTGTAGCGTTGGACGTCGCATTCGTAAGTATCATCATAAGCACCATTACTTATATTCCCAGTCCTGGGACACAGGGACTGCTCTTTTGTGAGAGATTAAGCTTTAATTCTGCACGCTAGGTTCGTGCCTTTCATATTCTTCAATGTTCTCAGAACATGCCGGTTACCGCACGATGTTTATCTTTACCGTTCTAAAACTAAACTAAATACATAACACTAATCTAAACCGTAAGGGTCGAGTTTAAAGTACTGATCAATTTTTAAGAAAAAAAAAACCAGACAGTCAAGATTAGACCTTCGAAATGAAAGTTAAGAGTAAACGCGCCAACACGGCTATTTTTGTTTTTTGTACATAACGTGCCTGCAATTTTTATAATAGCAATCTTTAAACCAATTATTCGTTTTCAGGTAGGCAAAGAGATGGGGCGAGCGGTTGTGAGGCTGCTGAAACAAGGAGTCCAGGTGGAAGGCCTGCACTTCGTAGGCCATTCGCTGGGGGCCCACGTCATGGGGTATGCGTCGAAGACCCTAGCTGCTAAGGGCTACAAGTTACCAAGGTAGGATATAAAATAAATAAATAAATGTTGCTGGACAATTCACACAGCGACATCTAGCCCCGTGGTAAGCTCGAAGCTTGTGTTACGGGTGCTATAACTGAATAATTGCTTGTGTTATAAATGAATGTTGGTGGATAATGCACAGAGTGCCATCTAGATGTGGATTATTCCCGCTGGCCACCACTGTGTATATCTTGTATACATCATCACCCCTATTAACGTCCCCACTACTGGGACACAGGGACTTCTTTCTTGACGATAGATTAGGTCATAGATTAGATTAGGGTAATCAAAATCAAAAACAAAATCAAAAAACTCTTTATTGTACACCAAATAAATAAAAAATACAAAAAACAACAAAAAGAATCAAGTACAATGGGCGGCCTTATCGCTAAAGAGCGATCTCTTCCAGGCAACCTTTGGATGGAAAGAGAGGGTATATCATGCACAAAGCTTTGCTTACCATTACCCAGTACTGGATCGCAATGTGGGATATTATAAAGATGATATCTATGAGGCATGACACGGATGTGTGACGTGGAAAAAACAAACTAGAGTGCGCGCCATCACTCAAGTCCGTTAGACGTGGCGCTGCTTGCCTAGATATTAACGTTTCTAATACTGTAGTTTCCGCATTAACCGTAAGACTTCAGTGGTGGCGCGCATTCTAAATAATTTCACTTATACTTCAAATTATGTTATTATTCTTACAGACTAACCGGCCTAGACCCAGCCTACCCCGGGTTCTACCCACCCCTCCTCGGCACGCCCATGTCCAAACACGACGCGTTGTTTGTGGACGTCCTACATACAGACGGCGGCGGGTACGGAACACCCGCGCGCTCGGGCCACGTCGACTTCTGGCCCAACGGTGGGCAAGCCAAGCAGCCGGGCTGCGTGTCTGCTACTGTCATGTTTACTGATGAAGGTAGACATTTGAAACACATTTATTTAGTACTAATTCCGCCATAGAGTGCGCGCCATCACTGAAGTCTTACGGGTAATGCGAGAACTATAATATTAGAAACGTTAGAAACGTTATCTAGGCAAGCAGCGCCACGTCCAACGAACATGAGTGGCGGCGCGTAGTCTAAAACACATTTTCCTGGATATTTTCCGCTTCACGGCCCTTCTGAAGTCCGGATGAACGACACTGCAACTCCCATCGTTCACGTATAGAATGGACTTTCACAAAATAACGCCTTAATTAAATCAATATGCTAAATAAAATATGTTAAAAAGTGTAGCTATTTGAATTCGTACATAAAAGATTCAGTTACCTACATTCAACTCAAAATTTAGGCTTTACAAGAGCTACATACAGGCTTGACCTATGGGTTCCTTGAAGGTTCTTATAGGACTGGGGTTTTAATATTAGATATGTATTATTTTATTAAAAGCTATAGGTTTCACGCAGCCATTTACCCTTATTGATTTTATTTATTCCAGATTTCTGCAGCCACTGGCGCTCGTGGGCCTTCTGGGCGGAGTCTGTGAAGGGCGGGCAGTTCCCGGCGCGGAGCTGCGACAGCTACGACGCGTTCCTGCGCGAGCGGTGTCGCGAGGCGCCGCTAGTGCTGATGGGACTGCAGACTACACCGGGGTGAAGAGTACTCTTCATCTTATTTTAGTATTGGATTTATTGTTTCCTATTATCTTCGCTCTCCCTATTACCTAAAACATTTTCCATAATTAATTTGATGAATTTAAATACACATACAAAACTCTTTATTGTTCACCAAATAAATAAAAAATACAAAAAGCAACAAAAAGAAACAACTACAATGGGCGGCCTTATCGCTAAAGAGCGATCTCTTCCAGGCAACCTTTGGATGGAAAGAGAGCAAAGAAATAAAAAATTGACGGGTGTACTACTGTGTAGGTACTGTGTGAATTTAAGTATAGATTTATTCTATTACCTACTGTAATATAACATATAATTAAATATCTATTCTAAAGGGTATCATTGTTTCAGAACCAAAGGAAACTTCTACCTTCGTACGGCGGCAGCTGAACCTTATTCCCTTGGTATGGTTGGTACCACGTAACTGTGATCAGCGATGACCAACATTTTTATTTAAATAGGCAATTTTCTTATTTAAGATTTACTGCAATATACTATAGTTTCAAAAACTATAGTAACCTTAAGGTGTCTAAATAAGAGTGTACTTTTAAAATTTGGAATAACATATCTTTCTCAACCGGAGGACCAAACTCGTCGCGATCTTTAGCCTTGATTTAACTAGGCAAATAATAATTTTTAATGTTTACTGCAATATACTTTAGTTTCAAAAACAATATAACCTAGTTGTATATGTAGTTAAAAGTAGGAATTGGGAACAATGTACTGATAATTATAACGGGAAATTCGTCCTAGAATTATATCAAATAATTATGCTCAGGTTAGAGCTAAAGGTAGATAAACTAAATAAGTTTTGTTTGTCTATATACTTACAGACTTTGTATTTACATTTTTGCTGATTTAGCATGTCTGCCTTTGGTCCGTACTAATCTTAAGATTATGAATGTGTGATAGTTAATATCTGTGATATTGTAAAGAACATAATGTTGATTTAATCAACGGTTGAAAGCTAATAAATAGATTTTAATTATTTTTATGTTTTATATCATTCCTTAAAATATATAATGACAAACATATTATTTAATAATTACTTAGTACTACATAAAATACAAGTTAAACTACTCAGCACTTTTCTTCCTTATCTATGCTATCCACCAACGCTCTACCCTTTGTCTCTGGAAGACACAAGCACACCGCGCCCGCGCAAATTGGCGCCAAACCAAAAATAACAGTCGGCAACCAAGGAACTGTCACTGTCAGATTTGACACGAACGGCGCGACCATAGACCCCACACGCATAGACATAGAACAAGCGCCCATAGCCGTGTTTCTGACTACCGTTGGGTAGAGTTCTGATGTGTAGATGTAGATTGTTGTGGCGACTATTGAGGCGCAGCTGACGCCCAGAGAACCGAGGGTCAGATTCAGCCAGAAGATGTCGGGGACACAGCCCAGGGTGATGATGCAGAGGCCTCCGAACGCGAAGGAGGTGGATGTGGTGATCTTGCGCCCGAAACGGCTGATTAGCCACATAGCGAAGAAGTTTGAGGGTATCTGGAAAATATATTTCTGTTAATTTCTTGGTTTGTTATAAGTCTTTGTATTTATTGTTTAGTTACCCAAAGGAGGATAGGATCCTGAACATCCCGTAGATAATAAGTCCCATTACTGGGAGGTCTTTTTTAGAACCAACTGTAGGTCTAAGGGGTTGTTGTATAATCACCACTCTTGCCAAGGCGTGTCGGTGATCGCGGTAAGTTGGTGCAACATACAAAATGACTCTGCTATGTTTGTCTTCTGGTTAAAATGATGGCTAGGAGAAGCTCAATCATTTTCTTTACGGGAATAAACAAGAAATAAGTAACAGCCCAAATAACTAGAAATCGTTAACATAACAGCCGCGTTTATATTTATCTGACGTGTTGTGTTGTGACGGTATCGGATACTACCGATAACCGTTCTGATGCATCACAACACAACACGTCAGATAAATATTAACGCGGCTTTACTGCCTTAGGTCAGAAGCTGCCACACCGTACCCTACACATGTTGTCGTGGGCAACGATAGTGTTATGAGAGCACGTCCGATGTGTCTAATTTTCAAATTACCTGTATAGCTCCAGCCACGGCCACACTAACAAATGGATCAGGACTGGTCTGCCCGATGTACTGGTTCAGTCCGAAGAATGTCACCCCGGTCACCAGCCACATGAGGCAGGTGCACAACGTCCGCCGACGGAGACTCGCGTCCCACAGGTGGGGTTGGGATGCCGATGGACCCGTAATGTTGAGCTTTTGCAGCGTGTCTTCGATAGTGGAAGTTGGGAGGTTATTGCTGGAAGATCAATTAAAATACAATACAAAAACAGTTTATTCTACACCAAAAACAAAACACATAAATATGACACAAAAAGAGACACGTGTAAAGGGCGGCCTTATTGCTAAAGAGCGATCTCTTTTAGGCAATCTTAGGATGGAAAAGAAAGATGATATTAAGTTTATAATATAAGACAGAAGATCAATACATTTTTAAGAAGTACAAAGTACCTATTGTAAGTAAATTTAAATAATCGTATTATCAGTATCTCAAGGAAACATCGACCCTTAAATCACTGATTGTAGGTAAAGGAGATTTACTCTCGCTGATAACGCTTATCACAATCTGCAACGAATTAAAAGAACTAGGTTATTAGGTTATGATGATGGTTGATAAATATGGTTTTAAATGAAATAAATACAGCATTACAAAATCAAATTGTTTATCTATTTATTTTAAGGTTAATAAAAATAAATAATATTGATGTTGTTGAAAGAAGATTAGATGTTAAATATTTAGAGAATTTGGTCAATTGTACAAAAACAAATAAAAATACTAAAGCATAATTAAAATGAGTTTAAAGCAAAAAAATATAAAACCTAATTATTATGTTTCCTCAAAATATGAAGCACCCGATATCAGTAACTACTACGTACATACTTACATACTAGCAGCCTTCTCCACAACCCTGGCAGCCTCCTGCAGCCGTCCCCTGCTGACCAGCCAGCGCGGAGACTCGCTCAGCACCAGAAAATGCACCAGGTAGACCAGGGGCGGCACCGCCAGCGCTAGCGAGAACGCGTCCCACGAGCGGAAGTAGTACGCGAAGAGGGGGACCGTCATGTGACCTTGAATTAAATGTATTGTAAGATCTTCTTAGTAAAGTATGGAAATTGGAACAACAGTTTATCCATTAATACCTAATAGACGCTTAATAAGATCTTATAAGTCGAATATGGTACAACAATTTATCCATAAATAATGGACGAAGAAATATCGTATAATCATTTTTAGCAATTTTTGTTTTATAATTTGGCGGATAATAGGTTGACCAATTTTTCCGACTTAATACAGTCTCATATCAATATAACGCATTATAGATCTTGGAGTATGGTATAGGTAACCACCAGATTTTGAGGCGAGCTAAGCAGTAAGTTGGTCGAGTACACTGAACAATGCTGATACACGTCTACTGCTGGATACTCCGAGTCGGATAAACGACACACGCGTATCCCAAGATTAGCATCACACGACAATATCTGTGGTAAATATTTATAGTAGTCGAAATAGACAGCCTAATGATGTAACATCAATTATTAAAGCACACTTACCAACAATAAACGGCAGCTGGAACAGACAGCCCACCACGCCCCTGAACCTCGCCCCCACAGCCTCCACCACCAGCACGAAAGACACCACCATGGTGCCCGCCGTGCTGAACCCCAGGAGGAAGCGGATCGTGGTGAACGTGGTGTAGTTGGGGGAGTAGGGGGCGAGGAAGCCGAGCGTGATGAGGGAGGTTATGGAGACGAGGAATGTGGGTTTGCGCCCGTATCTGGAAATAATAGAGATTTTATTATTACCTATACTAATTATAAAGAGATAGTTACTAATGATACTGTAAGAGACCATCACATGGTATCGTCATAATGTCAAATTGAGACTGAAAAATCTATTATGCTTAGAGGTCTACGAGATTTGGTTGATTACAATCTCTACATATATTATAAAGCTGAAGAGTTTGTTTACTTGTTTGTTTGAACGCGCTAAACTCAGGAACTGTGGTCCGACAGTACATTTATCGAGAAAGGCTATATGCTATAAATTATTACGTAGATAGGTAAAGTAAAACAACTCAAGCGAAGCTGTCTGTGGGTCGGCTAGTATTAAATAAAATAATTGCGTTTTCCCAGTCAATTACATAGGCTTATCGACTCACCGATCAGATAAGTATCCAAACACAACACTCCCAATCAGAACTCCAAACTGCAACACTGTCTGCGTAAAACTTGCAAGCCATCTTCTCTCACACACTAAATCCCACTCCGAAACAATCGTCGACACCATTGGAGCATTGTCATAGCTGTACTTCTCACAGCCTTCGTAGCACGTATTATTCAAAACTGATATAGTTCTATTTAAATCGGCATCATCTTGAGTCATATTTTGATCTAGGAAGCTAGTGGAATTAGTGAAACTAGAGCACCAAAACGTTACTTTTGGAGTGAGGAATATTATGGCCATTTGCACCCATCCTGAAGATAGTTTGACCAGAGACACTGAGCTGATTATTAAGAACTGCCATAGACCAAAATGGCCTAGGAGTCGGTCGAAAGGGTCGTCAGCCGGTTTTGGCGGTGATGGTGTGAAGATCTTTTGGATTGTCTTCATTTTCAATTCATTTACCTTCTTTGGTATTTCAAGTCCAGGTTTGTAAAAGTTGGCACAATTGGAGTCTTTAACAAGATATTGGTAAGGATTTAATCAATCAATAATCTACAAGATGGTGTTGAAGATGCGTTGAATTTCAACTGGTAATAAATAATTTCACTTTTAATTCCGAAGTGTTCTTGCTCCGGATATTTACTACATACACTTAATTATCCTGCTTATTGTTTCCTCTATTTTTTCATGTACGCTTTGACTCAAAATTATTATCTTAAACAACACGCGAGCTCTTCAACGGACTGTATTTGACTAATACGAGTACCTACTCGTATTTTTTTCGAGAGGTTATTTTTTCATTTATCTTTTGAATAAAACTCCGGAAATATGATATCCTTTAAGCCTTAATTAACTTCATAAGGTAGAGTATGGGTTAAAGAATATCTTGATTATTTTTTTTCATTTCTTAAATCATCAGCAATTGTTTATTGTTTGTATGAGTTAAACTTTTCAGATAAATAACGAATACTCATTGGTCCATGTGTATTTATAACTTCTGTAGTGATTCGTTTCAGTTCTGCGATTGACGATATTAATGTTTTCTTTGTACCTAGTTTGTATATTATGCATAAGTATACCTACTTGTTTTTCTGAATGTTCTTTGGGTATTCGTCCAACGTTCACATTTAAATTGTATTCGTTACAGAAACATTACGTGTTTATTTTATTTCAAGTTATTTTTAGTCTTCTTGTTTTTATTTTTGGCAATTTACCTATCAATGCTTGTTATAACTTTAGTTGACACTGTTTTGTTTTTTTCATTTGAACTCGCAATATTTCTAAATACGTTTTTACTGTACATTACTGGATTGTAGATTCTTGTTTATTTATGGATCTTTTTAAAATTTAATCGAGTACTTAACAAGTCAGTTGTATATATTACGTTGACGTATCTGCTCTGCCACCTGTGAACAGTAAAATAAAACATTATTTATCTTTCTAGTTATTTTATCGTCTTATCAGCGCAAGATTGTTTGTATGAGAATTATGAAGTACTACCACTATAACTTGTATATCAATGCGATCTGCATTTCACAAGATAAAACAATAATTACATAGTTTAATACACAGATTGTTCTTATATTCTATATAAATTTATACTGTCATGATTTTAAAGTCCAGTCAAATTTTCATATAAACTATGTAGGTCATACGGTAAAAACAAAATCTATGTTTTATTTACATAAACTTCTATTTAGAAAATAAAAATGAACCTTACCGTGATTTCAATGATTTTTTTGTTAACTACAACTAAAACAAATATAAATTGGAAGTAAATAAACAGAATCTAGATCTAGGCAAATGCTAAATGAGTCTGTGGATTGCCTTGTCCTACCACACAGTACCTAACTGTAAGTGGTAGGACTGTGAATAAGACTAAGTGGATAAATCTTGCTTTTACGATTTGTTACACGGCTTTACCTGCATAATTGACTTATATTTTCCCGCAATAAAGTAGCGTTCCTGGCATACAAACAATCTTCATATAATACTGCTGACTACTTTTACCGCAATAAAAATAATTTTACCCCGGGAAAACCTTTAAAATGACTTTATATTAAAATGTCTGAATACTTCAGAATATACAGTTTGCGATCAAAACAACGCAGTTTTATAACACCTACAAATTACACCCAAATATGTACAACCTTGTTCGTTAGAGCTCAAAAAGGCATAAAAGGTCAAAAGCCTTAGCTGGGAATCGAACCAACGACCTTAGATACCTTATTTATAATGTTACGGTCATTGAGTTATTTCGTAAGATTATTCAATGCATTGTAAATTTATAATGATTTGGTTAACATAAAACTAAGGTTGTGGGCTCGATTCCTGGCCAGGGACAGTCGTTATCATAATCATAAATATATATGTTTATCACATGCTAGACATTTATACCTCAATTACATTGTGTACCTATGAAAAAAACCCGTGACTTTTCCGCGTAATATAGGATTTGCCCGGGGTAAAAAGTTGTCTACCTTTTATTCTGCTATGCAAGATTTTTATGATGAGGTCCATTACATTGAGTTGATTTTGCGTGAACATTATCATCACCCTTATTTACGTTCCCACTGCTGGGACACAGGGACTCCTCTCTTGAGAGATCAAGCCTTAATTTAACACGTTGGCACGTTGTTGTTTTATACAAACCAAGATCTTTTGTCTATTTATTTGTCAATTAATAATTAACAAAGAGAAAGTGTTACAAACGATTAGGATATAGATAATCGTGCGCGTACTTACATTTAAAAATAACTTATTGTCTAAAAAACAAAATTAGTCTATTAGTTTAGTATATAAAAATAAAGACTAATAACGAATATTTAAAATAAAACATGCGTTAAAAGAAATATCATATCTTTTATAAGTAACAAAAATAGAAAAGTTATAAAAACCCGTAAATAAAACTGAAAAAATTTTGTTTCCTATTAAGAAATGTATTCTTTGTTTAAACTTACCCTTCTACTAAACAAAACAAAATCTATTCTGAAAATCACTAAACATTAAAAAAAATATCCAAAAACCACACTATAAAAACGAACTATAAAACACAGTTTTTCCGCGGCAAGAAACCCATTATAAGACCCATTTGTACCACATCGAGGATAGCACTGATGCGCTCGCGCAGTGCATTAGTTATAAGAACCAGTTGGAGGTAAAAGAGGTAAGAAGTACTTTGATACAAACTTGCTTGAAATGGAATGTAAAGTATAAAAAGTATTTACGATAAATATGAATTATTTAAAATTACCTCCCAGCAGTGGGAAAGTAAATAGAAGTGATTATCCTTATGGTGCCAGTCTAAGAATAGTACCAGTCTAAGAATAGTACCAACTGTTCTCTTCCCGTGAGTGTCCTATAAATAATTGAAATACCAGAAAATAAGCAGTTCTACTATGTACTACTGCAATTACCAACCCATATGGTACATAATTGTAGTGATTATACTGAAACCGCAATACCTCTAATGGGCTCTATCGGGGAGACCCGTACCTAGTATTGGGAAGTATTATAGGTTGCTATATGACGCCCTCTGTAACACAGCGGATGTAGTTTGCGACGCAAGAGTTTGCGGGTTCAGTTCCCGTCTCGCGACAAAAGTTGATAGGAAATATCTTAAGAAGTTGGTTGATCCTATTTTTTTTACTGTTTTTTTGGTATTTTCTCTGTTTAGTAAAAATATTAATCTACGCACTAAGTAAATTAAATACGAGTTGGTATCTATTACACATATCTAGCACTTACCACTGGGCTATGCTAGATGTGCTAGATAATGTTGCTGAATGAATTAAAAACTTGTTTAACGAAACTAGCATTGAGGAAAACGTAAGTGATAAGAACTACAGTTTTCCTCTGAAAGTATGTCGATAACCGTCCTTACATTTACATTTTACATTGAAACGAGTTGTTTGTGGTTGACACATGCCACTATAAAACTACCTTTAGATACTTACCTATTGAACAGAGAGCGGTCATGCGGTCAAGCATTCTGCGATTTCGTTCTGCGTTCGGCTTATTCCACTTTACCCCAAAAAAACTTCCACTTCAACCCCAAAACGTTTTTGAAAATCAAATTTAAAATTAATCTTTTGTTTTAAGTATAGTCAACAGAAAAATTCAAGATAATACTTGAGGACTGATAACTCATTTGAGGACTGATAACTCATCAATTTGAAAAAAATACTTATCGAAAAATGCTGTTGCGAGCTGTTGTAGTAAAATCTATTTGAATACTACAACATCTTAAATCGTCAGAGATATAATATTATGTGTATAGAGTCTGAAAAAGAAATGTTGGTTTGGTAATAAACCTATTTAATAAGATTACCATAGTGTTTTATTGAAAAAAAGTGGCCAAGTGCGAGTCGGACTCGCCCATGTAGGCTTCCGCAGCAATTGTTTATATGAAATAGTTTATGACGTATTATAAAAAAATACTTGCTAAATCTCGTTCAAATCAACTTTCGTTGGTAGTTTGTATGATAATGTACATTATATACTTCTCTTCTTATTTTAGAAATGATAGATAGATTTGATAGTTACTCCACGCGTATAATTTTTTTTTCAGTTCTATGTATGAAAAATTACAATTTGAATACCCCCAAAATGTATCAATTTTTTTTTCAATTTTTCTTTTAAATCTTTGTGCTGTTCACAGAATACATCTACTTACCAAATTTCAACAGTTTATCTCTTATAGTTTCGTAGAAAAATAAATAAATATTGCTGGACGATTTACACAGCGACATCTAGCCCCGTGGTAAGCTCGAAGCTTGTGTTACGGGTGCTAGATTTCTGATATACTTAATATATTATACATACATAGATATATATTTTTTATTATACATATATAACACCCAGACACCCGGAACAAATATTTGCAGATCATACAAATTGTTGTTCCGAGGCGGGAATGGAAATGGAAATGGCTGTGATATACGGACAGATGGACGGACGGATGGACATGACGAATCTTTAAGGGTTCCGTTTTTGCCATTTGGCTAGCTACGGAACCCTAAAAAGCGTGCGACCTAGCTCGTGAAAAATTTGACAACGGAATCAAGAAAAACATTTGAAGTCGAGCTTCAAGAAGAAAAATTCCACGAGAGACTCGTGGTTCCCCCAAGAAGTTCCCCTGGGGGAACGACGAGTAATTTGCCGTTTACTCGTTTTCCCCCCAACTCACACTTGACCAGAAATGAAGCAATGAGGTATGTAGCTCTCAATAGATACTCGTAGTTATCGGCTTCGATACTTATCACGGCCTACTAGTTCCAGATCGTTCCAGATGGCCATGGCTACTGGCCATGGCCATCTGGATTTATGTAAATTATGTTTTATTAAATTTATTTGCTTATAGAGATTGATAAATATGGACGAAAAATTTACAATCATACATCGAAAACATTCGTAGGTTGTGTAAAGATAAATAAGGAATAAAACGCATATAATACCTGACCTGATCAATTATGCATGAAGCCGAAAAATATGAGCCAGAGGCAGGTCCAAGCTCTGCTACAAATTTTTCATTTATTGAAAATCCAAGTATGTATAAATCAAACATTAAATTTTTTAAGTAGCAAATTATTTATTATTTTGATTAGTATTTGTTATGGTAGTTAGTTAAACGCAAAAGGTTGGATTCCTGTCTCGGACAACTAATTTGTATAATTTGCAAATACACATTTGTTCCGTATGTATAATAAAAATATAAACATCTATGTATGTATATTCTAAGTACTTATATCAGAAATCTGGCACCTGTAAACACGAGAAATATTTTGTAGAATTGTCCAGCAATATTTATTTATTTATTCTATTTTGTTTATTCAAACCACTTAGCTGGCTGAGTTTATCATCTCTTATAACTCTTTTTATCTTTTATTTTAACTAGATGGAAAACGAACATTAGTAAGGGCTGGACATCATTTCTATCTTCATCATACTTTAAAAAATGGATCTCAAATGTGGTGCTGTAAGGCAAGTCAGGCGTGCACTGCCAAATTAAAAATATATGAAAGAACAATATTGCGAGAAGATGTACACACATGTACAAACAACATAATAAAAAAAGATTTTAAACTGATGGCCAAAGCAAGGGTCATCAAAGAACCAAATGTGCCGATCACAAACATTTACAAAAAATGTGTCAAATACTATGTGGACGCTGGGTTAAGCTTATTAAATGAAACGCCTAATTTTAAAATATAAAATCTGGTTTGTATAAAGCTAGGAATAAGGCTTTGAATATCACAAAAACAAGATTCAAAACTGCAGATCAAGTAGAAGTCCCTGAAATATTCCGCGACTTTTTGCTTATAGACTACAAAGAAAACGTGCGAATAATTGTATTTGCAACCGAAATGGCGAGAAAAATTATTGAAGAGCAAAGCGTTTTTTTCATGGATGGAACTTTTAGAAGTTGTTGTATTCCCTTTTATCAAATCTATAGCATACATGTTGATCTGGGTTCGAATTCAAAAGAAACCAATATAGTCCCAGTATTATTTGCTCTGTTGCCTAACAAGCTGCAAAAGACATATGAGATCTTGTTCAAACAAGTTAAAAATGTTTTGCCTGGGTGGAACCCTCAACAAGTTATTTTAGACTTTGAGCAAGCGGCGATGAACGCCATCACTTTATGTTTTCCCTCTATAATTGTAAAAGGCTGTAATTTTCATTATAGGCAAGCATTAACAAAAAATGCAAAAAAACATGATCTTTCAACTAAAGACGAAAAAGATCATGTCAAACGTTGTGCTGCATTGTCACATTTACCAAATGACGAAATAGTTAATGGTTGGCTCACTATTATGGAAGTGGCACCAAATAATGATAGAGTCACAACTTTCAATAACTATTTCGTAGAAAACTGGTTGGAAAATCCAAGTTTACCAACAACTTTATGGAATTGTTCAGGACAGCGTCATAGAACAATTAACTTAGTCGAAGCGTGGCACCGCAGGCTAAATAACGAAACCCAAAAAAAACCTGGATTTGTACAATTGGTAACAAAACTAAAAGAAGAAGCACTATATTTCGCTAAATATCGAAAATCCGTGCTTCGATGCAAAAAATCAATACAAAATGATCAAAGATTAAACATTGTTTTAGAAGAGTTTAAAGATAACCAAAATAATTTGTTGGAAACTATTAACAAAATTGTAAAAATATTCGGCTAAAATTCTTTTAACTTATAATATTCTGAAATTTTCTTTTGCATGACCTAAAATTGTTGATGTGTTTGATATATTAATGTTATTCGTTTTAAAATATTTGATTTGAATAGGTTTTGAGAAGTTTTCGTCATTTGGTAAATGGGCATAATGCGCATCGTTTGACGTAGTCTTAATTTTATTGCATTTTTTTCTTGATTGTGTGACGTAAAGAAGTGGTTGGTTTGATTGATTGATTCAGATTTAGTCCGTAAAATCACAAAGATTAACATGGACATGTCATCACTATCAATCAGCCCCCTTTTTTTTCTTTTTTTTTTTCTTGAATCACTGCACATACCAAACGCGTGGATCGGTATTTTATGCATTTACTAGCAGTGTCCGCGACTCCATCCGCGTGTTATTAGCAAGAATTAAAATAGCTTTTCCTGTGTCCAAGACATCTAAATGTATATCTACTAGAATTATGGCGGAACATACGTACAGAAAAAAATCGTCAAGTTAGTTTCAGTAGATATCATAAAATTGAGCCTTTAAACACAATATCTCTGAAAACAAACTAACTTACTCCATGAGCGACCCTTATATATTTATTATTAGTATATTACGATTCTTCTTGGTACGGCGATTGTCACTAAGGTTTTAGCTTAGCTAGTGATAACGATAGACCGCCGCGGCGCGGATAGACTTCTTAGCCTAAATTTTTTGTACAATATTTTATATAACATTTATATAGATACTATTAGATTACCTACAATGTTTTATATACAAATATAACATAAACCACTCATCACGCAGTGCACTCATCAGTGCACTGCGGACCGGCGAGCGGTCGTGATCCGTGTCCTTGCAGTGTCCTTGATCCTAATGAAGTCCCACGTTCTGGGACGAAACGGTTGATCAATAGTCTACGGAAATAAGTTTCATGTATTGCCCGTTGATCTCAATATGAATTTATTAAACCACGACAGTTTTTATAGTAAAATACACCGTGATCGCTAATAACCCGAAAGATTTAAACCACGTATTTTTGACGACATTACGAGTAAATAATGTTATATCAACATGGGTCTAATTATGTGTCTTAATTAAATTATAATTTCGGTACAAATTAAATCTTATTAATTGCCCGCTTCTTTGTGAACAAGCCGTTAGGTAAGAAACTCAAGTTGAAGAACTAGCATGACACTTCACGAATCGCTCCGAAATCACACGACGAACCAGAAGTGTCAAGTTATGTCTAGCACGATGTTTGTATTGAAATTATTTTTATTTATTGGCACCACAAAATATGACATGCTCACGCCCTTAGGGTGTGTTAGACTGGAGATTTTTTAACTTTTGATTTGTTGTAAATAATTAATATCTCCTTAAATATGAGTTTTTGGACTATATGTTACATAACTTTTTATACTCTAATTAGGCTCTAGTATCGTTAGCTTAAATCTTTCGGGTTATTAGCGATCACGGTGTATAACATAAGCCATGAACAATAATTATCTTGCGTTTTATTTATTTTTGCTACAATTATTTTGCAGACCCTACGAAAAATGCTTGGGGTGCAAGTGGAATGGAAGTATGGAGATATTTGTTGATTAAATTTTGACACCTTTCATGGTCTTGGGGTGGTAGTGGAATGAATGTATGGATATATATTGACTAAATATTAGAGTTTTGGGGTAAAGTGGAATAAGCCCTGCGTTCACGTTCTGCGTTCAAGCGTGGAACTTTTACAAACTTCGATGATCTACTCGCCGCTCGCCGCAGTCACAGGAATAGAATATAAAATCTTCCTCTGTGAAGGTACCTTTTACTTACCTACTACATTAGTTTCAGTTCTATTCACGGGTGGGCAGTGGGCACCCACAAACCCCTTCAAGTTCGCTACAACAAAGCGTAGGTCAAGGACCATAGATAAGCCCACTCTTCTAAGGTCAATCTGTCTTTCGCAACTATCTCGTGCTTCTGATAAAGCTCACATCACGCTTAAATATAGCTGTGTTTTTATTTTGAAAGCTCGTATAAGTGAATATAGGTAACTGCACGGATTTTATGAAAGTTTAAATTAACTTATATAAACTCTTTACAAACACAGGCTTTATTAAGGTGAAGACAACACATTTTAACGCGAGAAAGCAACGTCTCTACGGTAAGCTATTATATCTTTATCTTAAATAACCTATTGCCCTAACATTACATATCAATTATCGTATCAAGAACCAATACCAATTAAACAGATATCAGCGCAATCTCAATTCGCAACCGATTCTGCCACATAATCCATCACCATCGGGTCGCTTAATCGATCTGTGTTTACAGAGCCGGCTTCCACGCTAGCTGTCAAACCTGTCATAACTGTCACAGCTGTCAAACCATCAATACAATTGGGCAACTATAATTGCTTATCCATAATCTGGCCGGTACATGTCGAAACTTCACAAGGTCAATGTGAAGTTTTGTTCCAATTGTTGTTGTGAAATCAATAAGCTTGGATAATTGATGTTTGATTTGTTTTTAAGTGTTATTTGATCAGGTTCATCCCGTTGTCTTTTATCCATTGATGATTCTTAATCTATTCATAGCTACTTGAATCTCTTTTGAATTTAATTTGGCGGCATTGTACCTAAAACAAATACTTTTCTTTTTTAAATTATATTTAGAGAAACTCAATCAACAACAACAGAATAATCAATTTATTTGTATTTTTATTACGAACACATTAAAAAAGTATTTGATTCGGAACATACAGCTAACATTTGCTTCCAAATATGTTACTGACAGTTAAATTATATTCCTTACCTTATGTGACATGGAAAATACTCGTATCACTGGCTGGAAGGTAACTACGAAGGTACTATATTTTATAAAGCGATCACGTAATTAAGTACTCTTGCCTTAAGAATTAATCATGGAGATGTAAGTAATATATCCTTTCTCATTTACATACGGCATAAGTAGACTAAACTGGTCTTAAAATCTTTCAGTACCTTATTAAAAATCAGCCTGTAGAGTAGGTTGGTTTTCGTAAACAATTTTCACACAGATTTATAGAAAAAATCAACCATAGACCAATCAAATCATACAACACACATTTAAACTGATAATAAGACCTGTATGAGCGCGATAATCCCAGGATATATTAGGCTACATTAGCATTAGGTATATTAACTAGGTATATCTACGAGATAACGTAAAAAATACAAATAAAAAAGCCTTTCCGTCGTAAATAACAGAATATTATTTCCAATTGCGCAAAGCCTGGCAAGTCTTTAATAGGTATTTTAATATAAAATTTAAGAGAAAGTGGCATACACCTTAATCTAATACAGAAGTGTTTTCGCAAGAGGATATTCCCTAATCTGAAGTCTAAGATCACAACAGATCCTTATAAGCGTCATGATGTCACCAACTTTCTTGCGCCTACGCAACAGAAATATACTTTTCACCACATTTTGTTGTCTGTTCTTGAAGGGTGAAGTGTGTTATCAAAAGAAAATATTACTGTAAGTGTATTTTTTAAATAATATTTGAATATTGATTTTTAGAAATAAGTTTAAGACAAAATAACTTTGTGTTGGGCATAAAACTTTGTTGAATTGTGTTTTTGCGATGAGACAACACCTTTAGGTATTGCGATGAAGATAGTATCAGGAAAGCTTGACAGACTATATTATTTATGATTACGGGCATATCCGTTAATGGCTATCTATTAATATTTTCCCGTGGTAATAAGTAGCTTTTGTGTTATTTTTGTGCATAAGCTATGTTAATTCAAAGTTTCATTCAAATCAGTTCAATAGTTTTTGTGTGAAAGTTTTATATATCATAAGTTCTGTCTTATATCAATTTCCTACAACTTTTTATAGATTTCTAACGAAGCAAAGTATTTAAAGTACTTTTTGTGCAATAACCAAACTTGTTCCAATTACAAAAGATAACAATCTATGATAATATCACAGTCTGGTAACATACTAACATAATATTGCTAAAAATAGTAGTCAGGTACTGCTAATTACTGTCCACAAAAGAACATTTTAATTGTCAACGAAAATTAACATAAATTAAAAGTCCAAACGGTACTTTAAGGTAACAGTGTTTTCGTTGATTTCAGTCCCATTGCACAATGCGTTTGTTTTACATTCTCTTGCTAATGAGAGTGGCGACATCTGTGTCTCCGGATGGCAACTACCGTTATGATCCAGGAGAGCTTTTAACGTAAGTCATCATTATCATCAACTCCTTAATAATACACATAATCTTATTGAATATGAAATAATCGGTAATTGGTATTAATAAACTACAGAGACGGTTCTCTTTAATAAAACAAATTATTCGGTGTTGGGGTGTTTCTTTTATAGAAAAGACATAAACGGGTTCTATTGTATTTCTATTGTAATGTTTGTTGTAACTTTAGCCACTGTCTGTAGGCTTAGCAATTAACTCGGGAGACGCGGGTTTGAATCTAGCCTCAGACTTTTAATTTTATTTATTTTAATAGAATGTTCACCTAATTTTATTGTATTTTAGTTGCTAACTTTTTTTTCTATGTATTTGAATTAATTTAGAAAGATAGGTATAAATGATCCTTTAGTAAAACCCACGATAACACAAACAGTTGCTTGTGTAAAAACATCAGGAAATGATTTAAAAATCCACATTTCAGAAAAATATTCAAACCCAACGTTAACATAACTTCACGTCAGCGTGATCACGGACTCATCTTCGAAGATGATCACCAAAACCAAGGACAATACAACCTCATTACATTTGAAGAAAACAACCATAGACTACAGTTCCAAAATGACAACGAACCTCCTTATCAAAACCTCCATGAAAGACCGGATGTACCTTTGAAATTCGAAGACCAATTACCGAATGACCAAGATACCTTCCAAGACGATAACAGAATAGATCAGAGTAATAAAAAGAGGAAACGAAGACGTAGAAAGCCAAAGAATGGGTTTGGTCCAGGAATACCTTCGAATCTTCAAGGTGGGCCGAATTATCAAGGATTTGATGGAAGACATGGAGTTCTAGTTGGACCAGGTCCTTATCCAGGAGACCTCCCATTTGGACCAAACCAAGGATATCCAGGATCTGTTCCTTTCCGTAAGTTTATTCATATTCAAATTCATTATTGCTTTGACATGGAGTCAATTATTTCCACATTTCAAAACTACATTTTTCATGAAATAACTTTAGAAAAGATACATTCCTTTTTACGAACATAATATTTTTATTTCATAGGAAGATCCAAAACAAAAGCGTATGACTATATATTTGTATTTATTGGCTTGTCCAAGTGATTTTAGATTTTTTGGGATAAATAATATAAAAAAATTATTCTACTAAATCGCTTCTAATGACTTAAAAGGCTGAAAAGTGGGAGACGTAGGCATAAAACCACCTCATAAGCTAAAAGTTCTCCTGTATTTTTTAATAATTTGTTTATTATCTTTCCAGGACGCAGACGCCGCCCGCGCCCATCGCTCGCCTCCACCGCCCTCTCGTCCATAACCGGAGCCCTAACCTCCATCGCGCTGTACGACGACTACCAGTGCGTCCCGCGGCTGCTGTGTGAGGCCGCCGGCGGAGGCTCCCTCGGCGGGGGCGGAGTCCTAGACTCAGTGGCTGGGATACAGCCGTTGTTAACGTATGTATTAGTTTACTTGTCTTGTTTTTAGGCTTGTGGCGAACTAGCGAACGGGTGTTCGGGAGCTACGATACGAGCTACGAGAACAGATTTTGTTTTTCTTCGTTTGTAAGATGTAGATGTCGGTGTTCTTAGCTACAACTACAAGTATGTAAATGAAAATTGGTCAAGCCGTTTACAAACTGTAATAATATAAAATTTTCTGACTTGTTAATTAGATTGTTATAATTTATTGGTGTTTGAGTATACTCGTATTTGTGCTAAAAGAAAATAAATGAAAATTGCTTTCACTAGTTCAATAAATACACATATCAAAATAATCAAACAGAAGTCTATGAAAGTCCACATTATCCTTTTATCATTTTCAGTCTCCTCTCAGCCTACAGCGGAGTCAGCACCTCTCCTCTCTTCGTGTTCGGGCGCGCCGTCTTCCTCGGAATGACCTCCAAAGGCAACACTGGCACCTGTCGCTACGCCTACCCCCAATGCCCCACCGACCCCGAACAGATGGTCCACTACCTCAACAACCATAATGGCGGCTTCTTCAGGTTCTTCAACGCACCAGGCGATAGCAGCTTGGAGCAGTTCTACAATCATCTTGGACAGGGACAGTTTGTGCAGAACGGTCATTCAGACCAGGGAAGTTATCCTTATGGACAAAATGAGGGTTATCAGCAAGGAGATTATCAGTATGATCAAAATCAGCCAGGATATGGGCTCTACCAAAATCCTCAGAATCCAGGTTATGGATTGCAAAATCAGTATGGACGTCCAGATGAATACGGCCAAAATTATGGCTCAAATTACGGCTATAATACTTACGGTTTTAATAATATTCGATACAAAGATACGTCTGATAAAATAGAAAAACGGATTCAGAATAAACCTCTGAAAGATGATGGTTCTGATAACTTTGATGCTAAATGGCAATTTCCCGACAATAATGTCGATGATGACGTCTATGAAAGTGATGATAACGATGAAGTCTTGAGATTCCCCGATGCATCAAACGTCAAAGTTGATAATGACTCAACAAGGAAAGGTAAAAGCATACTTTTTCCAGAGAATTACTACGACAAAAATGCGTATTCGAATAAAAACTTAAACTTACGAATTATTAATAATAATAGAGCAACAAAAAATCCTTACTTCAATCAATATTACTACTCATATAATCAAATTCAGAATGCGGCTAACACTGAAAGTTATAAACAAACAACTATAGCTCCTTTAAACAATAACGATTACTATTATGATTACAAACATAAGTTCTACGTAAAAAAGAACAATAATAATTACAATAATAATAACTATTATTACAAAGACCAAAACCAAGATAATTATTCTAATAAAAATAACTATAACAGTCGAAGGCCTGAAAATTTTGTAAACTATAATAATAATTATGCAGAAAATGACAGATTACAAACTGTTTATGTTGTGAGAG
Source organism: Chloroclystis v-ata (assembly GCA_963691955.1). Lineage (NCBI taxonomy): Eukaryota > Metazoa > Arthropoda > Insecta > Lepidoptera > Geometridae > Chloroclystis > Chloroclystis v-ata. The sequence continues at coordinate 9,850,781 of OY829904.1, read as the reverse complement.
GCAATGGAGATCCAAATAGGCCTGAAATAGTAAAAGTCAGACCGGGTCAGGTGGTTAATAAATGACTTTAAAAGGTAAATTAACTACATAATCTAAATAATGTATGAATTGTCAATTAATTATTGCAATAATATATTTAGTAGCTGTCTCAAACAATAGCGTCTCTGACAAAAAAGTACATAATAATTTAATAAAGAAACATATAATTAGTTAAATAATTTTAAAGAAGTTCGTTAAAGTAAAGTTTTATTTTTAAGGGATAAAATAATACAACGATTTTTTCAAATCTATGTGCACGTTTCTTATTCGAACCCATAGGTTCGAATAAGAAACGTGAATGTATATAGCATCTTGTTTAATTAACACTGAATGTTAATTAATAATTGTGATATATTTGACTTAACTAAGTGTGTTTTAAGTTCCAAAAGTTAATTAAATGATTTGAATTAGTCTCCTCTCCATAGCTCTTTGAGACTATCGACTCTCCCGTTCATAGCACTTTTAGTCGCGACGATTAATAGCAATAACCCGTCCTACCTTTATTATTACAAGATCGTTCACCTTGCGTCGTGAGGCGATTTAATTCGACGACACGACATCAAAGCCTGGTCAAGGTATTGGCCTGTACAAATCAGCTGATTGACTTGTAATAATCTTATCAGTGTTTATCTTTACAATCGTAATGACCTTATCGCCATTTCTAAAGATATCTTAATGTGACCTTTGTGGTCAGCATGGTTAGGGTCTAGGGTCAGTGAAATGATTATTGTTTAATAAAATTTCTGAATAGGTTTAATTACAATGATCATAATAGTTTAATACAATGTTCATTATGATTGCTTTTGGCAGTTTTATGCTGTTTTTATCATTATCATATCAGCCGTTGGACGTCCACTGCTGCTCATAGGCCTCCCTTAGTAGTAATTAGGTATATTGGTGGAGAAATTCACATAGCAATACCTTTTCCCGCTGTAAGCTCCACTACATGGTAATATATTTTAATAATACTTATATTATTGATAAACATACATTAATAAATTTTAGTTAGTAATCAAACCCGCAAAAAATAAATCCATGTATCTTATCTACATTGCAATTGACTTGTTGTACCTACTTGTAATTACTAAGCTTTACAAATCTGTTCTCTGTACCAACATTAATTGGCCATATTTCTAAACTATAAATAAATAATGTATTGGTTTGCGTTTCATTGGAATCATTAATGATTCACCAAAAGCGACCCTTTGGCGATGACGCAACGGCTAGTTTGGCGTATCACGCACGATATAAAAGTCCTTATTGAGCCGTTCTTGACATTATTCCATTTTTGGGAAAAGCAAGAATTTTCTTGTTGGCGCCTTGAACTTATTTTAATTTTTTTCTTCCGCGTTAAAAACTTAACTGTCTTGATTTTATTTTCCAATCAGTAGTTTAAGATTGTTTAATAAATTTATTATTATATTTTTAGCAGTAGGTAGCTGGAAGTAACTTGGACTTTCTTAGCACATGGGGTTATTTTCAACAGGTTATCCGTCCGTGATGTGGTATTGGCTCAAGAATAGTACCTACCCGCGTCCCGTGGGTGTCGTCAAATAGCAAGTACCTATGAGTATATAAATATGTAAAAAGGGCTGGTTAATTGTAGTGCGTAATAGTTTCTGATGTAAATATTGCAAGTAAATTTACTAGATTATGCATATTGAGTACCTAAGCGTGTCGAGGGCCTGTCAAATAGAGACGGGACATGTCACCGATTATCGGTGATAAATCATATGATTTCATTAATCATAAGGGCTTCATATAGCGAGGAAAGCAGATTAACTTTTATCACGATTGGATCTCCAAGCGTGGAGTTGTATGTCCACTTGTCCACCATCAATGGCATGGTCTAGTCTAGATATGTATATAGATGATAGAGTGTAAGCTGCTGGTTCACGTTCAAGCAAGCTGCTACCGATCGACACACAAAAAATACACATAATAACAAAAGAAAAGAAGTAGGAACCTACAATAATAATGATGTTTGAGTTGGTTTAGGCATACATTTAATTGGTTTTTAGTTTATTTAAGTTGTTAAGTTTCTAAGTTAATATAACTGTATGTTTTCCTAATAAAAATAAATAAATACTTACATCATTATTATTTATGTAATATATTACTGTAGGCATGGATGGGAACCATAAGGGTGCTACCACCTGAAATCTTTTTGATGGGTCAAAGGACATCTGACGGCTAAAATAACGATGAAGTAGGAACTCTAGTTACTTTCTTCGCTGAGACAACAAAGCGGATAACTATGCAAATGCAATGGTTGTCGTAAGCAAAGCATACAAAATTGGATTAAATCAAACTGATAGCTAATTTTTTAATTTACTCTTCTCTTAATCTAAAAAAAGTAATTTCTATTACCTAAAGAATAAATATATTTCTAGTAATTAAGATTATTATCAGTAGCCACTTGACTGCACGCGATAAACCATCTGCAAAATCACAGCGATTATGAAAATAATTTCACCAAGATTTCAAAATAGCAATGATTTCCACGACTACTGTTAAATCATGTGGGTTCGTGGGCGCCTCTCGATGTCAGCGGGATTTCTACATTTCATCTGCTAGTGAAATAGCATGAGAGCTCTTTATTGAGAAGTGCGTAATGTTATGCCTGGTTATGCTAATGTTGGGTAGTGACTCGTGGTCCCACTAATTTGACCCACCAGTGGGTCATCGTGTCGATTTCATGGGCTCGTGGTCCCACTGCTTAGTGGGACCATCAGTCATAGTAATGCAGTCGCTCGGGTCGTGACTCGTGGTCCCACTGACTTGGTCATAAGGGCTATAACATAATTTTTTTTTTGTGAAATAAATGGGGCCAGAAAGTTCTCGAGGAGACAACGGATCAGCAAGCGCAGCGTCGGACGTCCACCAATAATGGGGACAGATGATCTTTTCAAGGCTACTGGTTCACGGTGGATGCAGGCTGCATCCGACCGTAATACCTGGAGGTCATAAAGGAAGGCTTATGTCCAGCAGTGGACGTCCAACATTTGGCATTAAAATGATGAAGTATAATATTTGGGTCCTTAAGTCAACATAAGGAATTCAATGATTATCCTTGAAACAGTTTAACTTTTAAACCGATAGGTGTCTAGATGATATTTGTCAAAATGACAGCTGTCAAACTTTAAACTGCCATAACTCCGATACGGCTTGACCTAGAGATGCCGTACTAGGCGCAAATGATTGGTGTTAGAGAGAACAACATTTTCGATGACAGCTGTCAAACTTTCAACTGCCATAACTCTGAAACGGCTTAGCTTAGAGATCCCGTACAAAACTCAATCGACAGGTGTTAGAGAGAGCAACATTTTCGATGACAGCTGTCAAACTTTAAACTGCCATAACTCCGATACGGCTTGGCCTAGAGATGCCGTACTAGGCGCAAATGATTGGTGTTAGAGAGAGCAACATTTTCGATGACAGCTGTCAAACTTTCAACTGCCATAACTCTGAAACGGCTTGGCCTAGAGATCCCGTACAAAGCTCAATCGACAGGTGTTAGAGAGAGCAACATTTTCGATGACAGCTGTCAAACTTTAAACTGCCATAACTCCGATACGGCTTGGCCTAGAGACTAGGCGTAGAGTACTAGGCGCAAATGATTGGTGTTAGAGAGAGCAACATTTTCGATGACAGCTGTCAACAGGCGGAAAAAGAGCCCGCAACCGGCGCAAACTTTAATTCAAGTATTTACTCTACGTATAAACTTAATGTAGTGGGGCCCCACTAAGCAGTGGGACCACGAACCCATGATTTTAACTATGACGTACTGGTAGTCCCACTTAGCAGTGGGACCACGAACCCATGATTTCAACTATGACTCGTAGTCCCACTAAGCAGTGGGACCACGAGCCCATGATTTCAGGGATAGTGGGACCACGAGTCATAGTGGGTCAATCACAGTGGGACCACGAGTCACGACCCCTAATGTTAGATTATCTCGTCAAATGTCACAAACTATTATAGGTTTTAAAAAATATGGGTTGAATGCAGAGATAAAAAGTGGTACGAAAGCAGATTTTTTAAAATAAATTATCATTAGGGCTGAATGTAATTTTTTTATGCGGGCCGTAAACCACAGGACGAATGTGGAGTAAATCGTTTAAGGGCCTGTTTCACCCGTTACAGATAAAGTAGTATCGTAGTCTCTTTCCGCGGGAAAAGGCCATCACTGGAGCTCTCTAAATCCCTTAATATAGTTATAAAGAACCAACATATTTAGAAAGAATACTGGCAAGTCAAGAAAAAAACTGAATGGCAATTAAAGACCTCAATTGAAAAAGGACATGCCTAAGTGAGGCAACCTTACGTGCCATATGGTCGAACAAGTACAGGCAGAACAAGGCAGAACATTTCGTTGTAATTTTATAACTCAAAAATAGCTGGACCGATTTAGGTGCTTTAGGTTTTTAAATATGTAGTCGTAGTGGCCCAGGCAATATATCAGGCAATATATAAATAAATCGGTAAATCATTTACTTATCTTTATTTAAAGTTTTATGTCTTGGTAACAGATTTAAATTTAATTTGTCCTAAGAAGGCTATAAGAGACACAAAATCTTTAAAAAACATAATTGTATTAACGGGAATTGATATTATTTTGGGATTATATGTTTCAGAAGTTACAGACCGTTTTAAAAGAGTTTACAAATTATTATCTAAAAATAAACCAACCAACAGTATTATAGAAATAAAAACACACAACTAATGCCATTCCTAACAGGCTAGTCTAGAACTAGCTACAAGAATCCGATAAGACAATCCTCCACGACAATAAGCTTCACGAATCCTGCTACCGAACAGAAGCTTTACAATCCTGACAAATTGCAAATCCCAGGAGCCAGATCTAATTCATTGAAACCATGTGACAACAACAAAGTGTCGGGTTATAACGATATTATCATTCTAGTGAAAGTCGAAGGACACAGGTTAGTTCGCTACCGACCGCAGTGCCGAGCGCACGCTTCGCGGGTGAATCTTACAACGCGCAAGAAAATACTAATAAGTATGTCAGTTATTGTTTTTAAATTACGCAACTTATTACGGAAGTGTTTGTGCTAATATAAACCATAGCGAATCCTTTACACGCGTAATTTCGGATGTAGGAAACATTGTGAATTTGAATTAACTTAGCCGTTGAAAATGTCGGTTGTAGCTTTTGTTTAAATCTAGGATTCTATGGATTTTCTATTTGCAATACCTGTTTGGTGACGGAGGTGGTAAGATTTGGTTGTCTGGTTTTATTTTGGGGCCAAGGAAGGTTCTGGTCTGATATCCTGTTTGATACTTGAATAGTTTTAAAAATTGATTCCATTTTATATCACTATCGTTAAATATTACATTTTTCAATGAATGCTTATTTACAATATTTAAAGGATTATCTTAAATATAACAAAAACCTATATTGGAATAATTATCCAAAAAGTAACAAAAATATGTTCAACACTTATTCTAATAAGAATCATATAAGAATGTAAATTTATGATATGAAGTCTTCAATCTTGGACCAATTTGCAATTTTAAGATTTATAGACCAAGAGCCTGTGATGGCCAGACCTTCCTTTAATTCACAAGCGTGAAAATTCTTTCATGTGTATGTCTAACATAGGTAAGAATAACCCCCAAACATGAAACCTGGATCGCGGTTCCTTTGGGAGATAACAACCTTTTACCTGTTATCTCCCAAAGGAACCACGATCCAGGTTTCATGTTTGGGGGTTATTCTTACCTATGTTAGACATACACATGAAAGAATTTTCACGCTTGTGAATTAAAGGAAGGTCTGGCCAGACCGGGCTCTTAGTATAGACTAATAACCTGTGATGGCCAGACCTTCCTTTAATTCTGAAGCGTGAAAATTATTTTATGTGTATGTCTTACATAGGTAAGAATAACCCCCAAACATGAAACCTGGATCGTGGTTCCTTTGGGAGATAACAGTTAAAAGGTTGTTATCTCCCAAAGGAACCGCGATCCAGGTTTCATGTTTGGGGGTTATTCTTACCTATGTTAGACATACACATGAAAGAATTTTCACGCTTGTGAATTAAAGGAAGGTCTGGCCATCACGGGCTCTTAGGTTATTACCTACTGTGTCACGCAAACTATCAAAGTACCTATATGAAGTAATAAATTCCTTAGTTAATCTATGGAGGACTAACATAGATTAATGATTGGTCTAATCGTTATCATAGTCTATGATACGATTATTTATATTAATGATATATTATATAAATGATTAACGGTTTCTTGCTAGCTAACAACATCTAACAAATATTTTATTTATAATGATTTTACCATATTGTCTCTACGATAGTATCATTTACTTCATTATTACATGTTTAATATCTAAATGTCTAAGTTCCATTAAGAAAAATCTTCATTACTGTTTTATCTATTTTTTTCAAAAGCTCTTCACTTTAATCTGCCTTCTACAATTCAGAGTCTAGATAATGATATCTTAGCTTTAAATGGAATTTTCCTTTCTTCTGGATTTTATACTTTCGTGATTTGATTTCAGAGTTATATTATTCATTATAAATTCCTAAAAATCCATCAAAAAAGATGAGGTTCTCAAATTGTCGTAATCTTTTTTATTTTTTTATGTATGTTCACCGACTAGGTACTCAAAGACGCCTGGACCGATTTGTAAAATTCTTTTTCGTTTAATACTTCCAAGTAGTTATCAGGTCATGATCTGATCATGGTATCCTTGAGAAATTGGTGGACTCCTTAAAATTTAAAAGAGGCAGTTTGAAATCGTTTTTTGTAAAAAGAATAATCATAAAAGCCAACGGTGGAGTGGTGGCAACGGATATCTGATTGATGTGGCGTGCAAGAACCAATCTGTTTGCTCAGCTTTTAGACACATAGCTATTATGGCTATTGACTTCTTGATTGCTTTATTAGATGGTTTAAGAGTACGCTCTTTGCGAAGAGAATCGTTTGGAGAACTATTTATAACATTAAAGTAAGCATTGACTTTGATTTTGAACTGGAATGTAATTCGTAGAGGTGATTTTGATGATTTTAATTTTAGCGATTCCATCAATAGATACCATATTTTGTTGTTTTCGCGTATTATATGAATTTTACTATTAATTATTTTGTTGATCCTAACTTTTAGCTTGAATACCTCCGTGTGAAAAAGATTACGATTAGCCTGTGTCCCACAGCTGGGCAAAGGCCTCCCACTGATCCCGTTGATTTTAGATTAATGCGATCAACCAAACAAATAATTAGCATAGATTTAAATTTTATTACAAATACGTACCTAAGCTTTTAAAATTATTCATCAGTATCCGACTGATAAATATCGTATCTTTCGTTTTCTAATACTATACTAGGTTGATGTCTTAGTGTCTGTAACCCATTGGCCGTGTTGCACATCCTACAAAGGGCCTCATCTTCATGCATTATAGATGACCTTCGCTTCTGGCCTGTGGGCGGTGGTTAGACCGAGGTTCGAATCTCGTTAGTGGACAAATTATTCTTTAGATTGTTTATTTATTAAGCTATTAGCTTTGTTTGTTGCAAGTCTAGGTTTGATTTGGTTGGGATATCTAACAAATTCGGATAGGCTTAAAGTTAGCCAAGAAATACTAAGAAATTAATTTTCTACGTAATCATAGGTAATAACAGAAGCATTTTTGTAAAAAAATACTACACCAAATTGAGAAATTCTTAAAGATGATCGTTATTATATAAGGAAAGACTGTTGTACCGATGAATTTTTACCGCGAAACTATGCGGGAAAGCTTTTCATAGAGTATTTCTAACTTTTAACGACTCCATGACCACCTAGAATTTGTTTGTAGAGTTTAAGTACCTATAACTAACTGTTCTTAATGCATTTCTTGTTTATGGAGTAACTTGATATTATTTGAGGGAGTTTGTCGTTCTTCTAATGGCTCATAATATTTGTAAATCGTTTTCTTCCTTGTTTTTATTAATTTTTACATTGTAAGATACAATAAAAATAATCTTTTCTATAAATCATTGTCACTTTTCGTTGTGTTTATATCTCAAGAACGACTGGGCCTATTTAGGTGCTTTTATATAAATAAATATTTGTAAATAGTCGTAGTAGCCCAGGGAAGGTTTATAAGGTGAGAAAATATGGGTATAAGGCGGGCAAAGCCGCGGGCGGGTTAACTAGTAGATTATATGAAAGTATATGAATTAAACTTGTTTGAATTGATTTTATCTAACCCTAACTATCTAAAACTTTATTGTCATGACCACGTTTTATGATTTACCTAGACGCACACACAGCTCTACACAAGGAAATAGTTAAAATTCCGTCCCCGAAAACTTTCACCGGATATCATCCCAACATAGGATGTCCATCTTTTGCGATGAAAAATTATAAATAGCCCGAACTCTCTCGACTTTACCCGAAGATTCCCGAAGGACCGTCTCGTTAAAACGAAAACTTCTGAAACATCAAAGAAGCAGATTTTTCACCATAATTTGAATAGTAAAATTTTTACTATGTTTGTGTTGCGTAATTTTTGGCGCCATTTTCAAGTCGTAGCGGTTTTTTGATTGATTGCTCTAACGACGTGGTTATGCTTGCTTCGTTTGAATTTGGAATGGCTTGTTTACAGAGACAGTTACAGATTATAAATTCTTGTTTTTTCTGGTTTCCTTTTGAAGTAGGTAGTTAGTTTCCTACTTCCTTTCGTTATGTCATTTTAGTGAATAAGTTTATAAATTTAAAGTAACATATATATATTTTAATATATAGCAGTGCACTTTAATAATAATGAATAATATTTTTTTTAGGTTAGTGCTTTCAATTTAAAAAAAATAATTGCAGTTATCTGAGTCCCACAGTTTTGGCAATAAAGATGTACAGTCGGCACTTTACAAATTGAAGCAATAAGTTTAACAATAACATTTAAAGTTGTAAATACCTTTTTGTACAAAACAATCGATTTAACACGCTTCCGACACAAATTCGCATCATTACTCACATGTCTCGAAAGCGAGTTCAATTCCTAAACATACGGCCTTACGATTACGACACAAGACAGTCGGAAGTGCCCAATGCCACTGATAAGCCTATAACCTAAGAGCCCGTGATGGCCAGACCTTCCTTTAATTCACAAGCGTGAAAATTATTTTATGTGTATGTCTAACATAGGTAAGAATAACCCCCAAACATGAAACCTGGATCGTGGTTCCTTTGGGAGATAACAGGTAAAAGGTGGTTATCTCCCAAAGGAACCGCGATCCAGGTTTCATGTTTGGGGGTTATTCTTACCTATGTTAGACATACCTACACATGACATAATTTTCACGCTTGTGAATTAAAGGAAGGTCTGGCCATCACGGGCTCTTAGTCCACTAGGCGTTAAGATAATTGCTTTTTCTTTGCTAAATAATTAAGTCTGTCTTGCTTCATCATCATTATCAACATTACCGTCACATACGAGCCACAGTGCCAAACCAGAAAGAGGGATATTACCTCATATTATTTAGACAATAAAAACCGGACATTTCCGTAAAACAAATTGAGCCATCACCATAGATCGACTGCATCCTCTTGATTTCACACGTGAAATATTTGCGTTGACATTGACAAATATTTGAAGAAATTCCTAATTATTTTAAAAAGAAAGTAATTTAAAAAATGCAGTGACCGTTGACTCACTCATTCACCCAATTTTGCGCTTTAACTGTTTCTATTTTCGAATTTCGAACTGTCACACGTTTCCTGGATTCAACATGGCGACACTTTCGACATCACACGAAATTAATCTTTAACCCGTTAAAATAGAGCTCGTATTTCAGCTGACATTTTAAATGCAAGTGGCATTCGAATAATATCAGTTTCCTAATTCCAAGGGATTAAGGTTCAGAAACGCTTGTTTATTTTTGGTTATGGATTGGTAAGCGTGATATGAGTGACAAATAGATTTGACGGATTGTTACAAAGGAGGAACAATAGCCAAGTGACATAATTTAAGGCTGGTGACACAACTACGCCTGATATGTCAATGTGACGTTTATAGACATGAAACTTGTATTGTGTTACATTGGTTAGGGAGTAAGTAGTTACACTTAAAAGTTTTTGACCTTTAAATTTGTAATCGGGTCATCATCACTATAATCAGCCTAAGAATGTCCAGAGTGATGTTAAGAATTCCTCAAGTTATTAGAGGGCATAATTCGTTCAATTTAACTTATCGCCAGATTAGTTTTCGGTGAATTTCGTAAATGGTCAGAACACTTATTTTTTAATTTCGAAAGTCACTTTTTATACTATTTTATACACAAAAAAAGTGGTTTAAAAAGTGATTATTATTAGTAGCTACACAACTATTAATTATTTACTTATAAGCGGCAGCTAACTTGACACTAAGACCTATAGGTAAAATAGCTTAATTGTAGATAATATAGGATCATTATGATTCCAAACCACATAAATGAGGTTAATATTAATTTTCCCTAAGGCTTATTTCTTTACTCCATTTGTATATTTGTACACTAAAAGCAACTCGGAACGATTATGTTAGCCGACAATGTTAGTATCGCGTGCGGTATTGTGCATAATTTAGTGCTTAAGTGCGGGTTCGACGCGACACGAATAGGTTCGGGCTTTTATGGCAACACTGGGAACTTTTTTATTTGCATTTTTTCAAGGACACTTTTATTAGATATTTGCTTTACGCGCTACGGGAACGCCCATACCTTGGTATATCTAGATGTGTGTTTTCTATGTCATTATTTATTAATTATATTTACCCACAACAAAAGCTTCCAATTTTGACACGCTGTTAGATGTTAGAATGTAGTTTTGTGTGATATTGTTTGGGACTGTTTATTTATTTATTTAGGTACCTGTCCTGTAGGTATAAACCTTTTCCATTGAAAGAAAGAAAGCTATTCTTTACACTACGAGTCATAAGTTTATGTCAATATAATCGTAAAGTTACGGGAAGAAATGAAATATATTATATTGCTCGACAATACACACAGCAACATCTAGCCCCGTGGTAAGCTCGAAGTTTGTGTTACGAATGCTAGATTTCTGATATATTACGAACATAGATTAAATTGATTGCAAAAGCCTTCCGAAATACATAAGCTTTCCATCCGTGATATGAGAAATGGCCATAACTCCCGGTAGGCGTCGCCGGACTGACAGACAGACACATGGTAGCGCCGGCGACATCTAACAATATGATAAAGTTCGAAATACACTTTCCCTAAATTAATTTCCATCTAAAAAAGTGAAAATCTGACTGGTTGTAATTTACATATTAATTCCAGTTAACACGGCTTATTTACGATGACGGGTTAAGGCAACAAGGTCCAACATCTTAATTGTAGGTTGATGTATAACAGTTAAATGGTTTGTTAATTAGTTATGTAACTGAATTAGGCTATTAAGTTGGATTAATAATATTGATGAAGGGAATTTATGAAAATTTATAGTTTGATAACTACGATTGTTTTATAATTTGTATGATCTGCAAATATTTGTTCCGGGTGTCTGGGTGTTATATATATGTATAATAACAAAAAAATATCTATCTATGTATGTATATTATATTAAGTATATCAGAAATCTAGCACCCGTAACACAAGCTTCGAGCTTACCACGGGGCTAGATGTCGTTGTGTAAAAATTGTCCAGCAATATTTATTCATTTATTTATTATTTATTTATAAGTTGTCGTAAATCTTTTTTTAAGTAAATAATAAAGTTTTTTTTTAAATAGGAAGGTTTATTAGTATAATTAGGAACTCGAATCGAAGGGCCGCCGCTATTATAAAAACAAATATATTTTGGTTTGTCATGGTCTATTTTATTAATTTGAAGAAACGAAGCGCAAGATCAATAAAATCGATAAACTCAAATAGTGGCCCTGCACTAAGATACTGCCAACTAACTTGAAAGTCATCTATGACAGGTGTATAATCTGTGGGTGAGCTGAAGGCCACGCGTGGGCTAACTGGTAGTAATGAATGTAAGATAAGTTTTGACTGCGTTCATTATAACAAGTTAGGCTTCCAGATTGTTGAACTTTTACTTTTGAATTGCTTATTTTTTTAAAATTTTATGTTACTTCTCTGTTCCTTAGGTCAAAAGTTTACTAATCGCCGCTTGAACGGAGAATAGTAAACACTTATCACATTATGCATAAGATGATAAGAATGTATTCTCGATTCCTTAAAGATCTCCCATATATTATGTATTTATAAAGACACGCCTCAAAATACTAGGAACTATGAAAGCTTTTTAAGAAAGAAATAGAGAAAAAAAGAGTTATTGCGTAACTTTAAACAATACATTTTTGATATATTATTAAGTTTACTGACTTGACCAAGAAATAAATTTCAAATCTTATATTATTATGTAAACGCTCTCTTAATAATGGGGCTTTGAGTCCTCTCAGTGCAAGCGCAGAATGATCCTTATCACGCGGCTTCTCAAAGTTATCTCAGGATTGATAAGGACTCGCCTCTTATCTCTCAGACTTGTTTGAGTTAGGATTATTTCTGTACGGACTTATGGTTCCGGTTGCTTGGGAATTTTAATGTTGATAAGGTTTAAGTTTATGCTGATATTACTCAGCATAAACTTAAATCTGGCTGGGTATTAAATTAAGCTTAATATTTTTGGTGTAATTTGCACATCTTTTCATTAGGATAGATCAAAATATTACATCTTAAACAGAGCATACACACCATCATAGTCATATTGTTAGCCGTCGGACGTTCACTTCTAGACATAGACAACAATGATAATCCAGTTGTTTCAGTCGGATGCAATATTTTTTAAATACCTAATGAATTATAAACTAAAAACTAAGCTATTTTGGTGTAATATTTTCGAATTGGTTATAAATTAATTGTTTTTATTTCATTGTTTCAGAATATGGATGGAAGATAGTGTTTTCAGTGATTCGACTTTAACCAAATGATACGAAACTAACAAAATATAAAACTATTGGAGTTGTTTGAAGTGAAGTGAGTGAATTGTAAGTTGGAGTCAAATCTGGTAAGTTACATTTAAATTTACACAATCAAATTTCACGGCTAACTGGCTTCAAAATTGGCGAGTTCTTTCTTCTGATTTTAGGCATTCCTTGTCCAAATAACGTCCCAGGCCAGGTCAGGTGACTTATTATATAATAGGCATGGACCTTAGTCCATGTCTTAGTTTCTGTCGTTTTGCATAATTTATAGATATAATATTATTACAAGCTTCGTACTTACCACGGGGCTAATTGTTGCTGTTTGAATTGTCCAGAAAAAAATATTTATTTATAGATAAATTACGTAATTTGGTTAAGCTACATATTTCGGTAAAAAAACCTTACTTTATTGAGGTTACTCAATTAAAAAATTCCAGAAATGAAATTGATTATGATAAACTTTATTAAATTATCAACAAAAATAATTGTAAGTTTCTAAAGAAATCTAACGATAAACTCAACACACTATTCCTTAACAGTTGACATTATCATCCCAGCCACATAAAATATAGGAAAGTCACTTTCCAATTTCCATTGTGGCCAACATTTAAAACAATATACCGTCTACCTCTATACTCTATGGGAGATGTGTGTCAATGTTGACCATAAACCTATGACCAGAGATAAAATAACCATAGATGACACACAAACACCGATTTTAATGTTACAGATATATGGAGATTATTGTATTATTTAGGCACCGGAAATGTCTGATTTACGAAGAAATGGTTTTAAGTAGGCTGAACTTTGTATTTTGGATTTATGTCAACTTAATGTTGGTTGATGTTAATAATTTATGGTTTTGAATCTTTGCAAACAATATTATCAATATTATCATCATCACAGAAAATAATTTTATTTTCGTAAATGTCGGTTTTTATGTACCATGATGATGATGATGACACAGAAAGACGTCTTCTGGTAGGTTTTTTGAAAATCAATAAAACTTTATCAAGAAGAGGTATTGGTCGGAACCAAAGGCTAATGTTATTAATTCTACAATCATTTGGTAAATTGTATAATTACTACAGATACTAATTGATTGTAAACGTCCGACAATGAATTGAAATGTAGAGTTCAATTGTGAAGGAAGTTGTACACAATTTGTTTTATAGCTTTTTAATGTCAAGCGATGTGTGAGAGAACAGTTTTGTGTATGTACCTATGCTATTATTTTATATGTATCTTCAACTTTATATTATACTCAGTATATTTTTGAAGACTACATTTGTGTTATTCACTATTAATATCCGTTTAGTAAATATTAAACCCACATAGAATATAAATATTCATATTAATTTGAAACACTAAATTAAATAGAAAATTACATTTATTTTAGTAAAAGTAAATTCAGATGCGCATCCTAAATTGTGTCTTTTAGATTTATTCTTTTAAATTTTAAGTCATAAGTGACGACCTCTATGGCGCAGTGGGCGAATCTGCCTGCACACAGGAGGGTTCGGTTCTCGCCTCGCAAAAAAAACTATACAATCTGCTGATATTTGTTATAAAAATATCTATCTATATATCTATCTGTATGTAATATGTATGTTATATTAGCTTCGAGCTTACCATGGGGCTAGATGTTTCTTTATGGAATTGTCCAGCATTTATTATTTATTTATTTAAGTAATACCAGAGAGATGTGAACAGGACAGGTCGGTGACATTGACTGTGATGCTGGAGAGCCCCAGGGTACGACAATCTGACCTTGATGCGCTTGCGCTTCGATCAAATTAAAAAGTGTACCGGTTTCTACCGCTCGGATGTTGTGACATGATATTTTGTTGTTTGTTATTTTGGGTTATAGATTTTATTTAGCAAACTCTCGTTTAATGTTTTAATTATCATCAACAAAAGACTCACTTAATCTAAACATAATATTGTAAATTTGATAAGAGCTATCATTATTAGGAAATGGTATAACCCATAGAAATAATTAGGTACAGCTACCTGCGAAATAGATTCAGTCCTTTTTAAGTTATTAATAGAGTAACGAACACGACGATTACGAGTATTTGGTTCTTAAAGTGCCATACTAACGCCGCTACCTGTAGAATTACTTATTAAAACTATTTAATTAATATACAAATCGCTTAGATTCAATTTCACAATCCTTTTTGGCTCAGCGGGTGACTGTCTCATGTCTCGTAATTCAAAGGTCGCAGGTTCATAAACCAAATGATTTATAGAAGTGAACCTTTGATCCTTACAAACTGAATAGAGTTAGATTGGTTTATTTGTATGTACCTATTTCGAAGGTCCTAAGACAATCTCTAATAATTACTATTTATCGACAAAATTGTGTGTATTAAAATTATTTACTTACTAAGTTTAAAATTCTAAATATGATAAATAAATAATAAATAATACTAATGGACAATTAGCTCCCGTAACACAAGCTTAGAGCTTATTACGGGGCTAGATGTTGCTGTGTGAATTGTCCAGCATATTTACCTGTTATTATTATGCTTGTAAATTATCAGCTTTTCATTTTGTTTATTTACAAAGCTTTTGTTGCCAATAATTGCACAACAATTGACGTAAATTTTCTATGTTTCTGTGTTATATTGGCGTGAGATTACAACACAGGGCTTCTTCCAGTATTTCCATTAATCCATCTCGTGTAAAGCCCAACAATTCCGTTAAGCACCACGCACTTCTAGTAAGGTCAATCGTCAGCAATGACCCGTTTCGCCTTATACAGATACAGTTGCGAAACGCGCCGCAGATGGCCTGAGGTCGAAGCAAGGCCGAGGCACCGGAAGACCTAGGCTTTCCGGCTGGCCCTTAGGGTGTAAACATTGCCCTTAGGGTGAAAACGTGCTGGCTATTAATGGTGAAAATGTGGCTCTTAAGGGTGAAAATGTGGCTCTGAATGGTGAAAACATGGCTCTTAAGGGTAAAAATGTGGCTCTTAAGGGGGGAAATGTGGTTCTTAAGGGTTAAAATATGGCTCTTAAGGGTGAAAATATGGCTCTCACAAAAGGGTGAAAACCCTGGTGCCAGTAATTGAACACAATTGAAAGTCGTAATCCGAGATATTTTTTCGTAATGTCGTTTCACATGGACACATTATTATCTTGAAATATCTGATTTCCGAAACGGAACCCCTGAATCTTTTTATTTAAATTCACAGTAATTGTTATCAGATTTTTTGAACTGCTACTTATTTTAGACGTTTTTTTTAGTTACGAGTCTACTTTTAAGACAGAGATACATTCTTTGAAGTACGAAAAGAATAAACTAAATATGTCTTTTTGTCAATTTATAAAATAACTAAGTAAAAATATATATATTGCCAAAAAACTAAAGATGGATTCAAAGATTTGTATGGACTCCATTTCTTTCACATTTTAAAATAAATAAATAAATATTGCTGGGCAATTCACACAGCAACATCTAACCCCATGGTAAGCTCGAAGCTTGTGTTAGATAAAAAATACTTTATGCACATCTGGATAATCATCACACAATAATTCGGTGTATTGAATGGTAATCAATACCATTCTCAAGTACCGGATGACAGTGAATAATTACACGAACTCGCCCTTGACCCTTGACTTTTGTTATGATGTGTTATGTCATTCTGTCATAAATATTGAATTGAAAGACAGGAAAAGGGCTTATTACGATTATCGATAGCATTTTGTATGTTAGTCACACTTAATCGTAAACTGGGTATAATCTTTTAGCGAAAAGCAGGTTGCGGGTTTGATTCCCGCCTCGGAACAAAAAAAATTATGATTTGCAGATAATTCTTGTGTCTGGTCGTCTGTTCTACAGGTAGGTATGTATAATAAAAAAATCTATCTATGTATGTATATTCTATTAAGTGTATCAGACATCTGCTGTGTGCATGTTGCTGTGTAAATTGTCCAGCAAAATTTTGATACTGGCGCGAATTGGAGGGTGCCTATGCTTAGTGATGATGATGCTTACTATGTTTGATTTTTTTCGCACGGCACTACCTGAACTTTACTTAACGTAACTTAACCATATGGCTTATATCCGAAGGTTCTCTGTGACTCAGGCGGCCTACGCTTCGACTAACATTCGTTTCGGAGAATATGACTGTTTACTGATGATACTGGTGATTTTGGAATATTTATCGAGACTTCCTATGAGTAGTTTAGCTTTAAACCCAAATAAGGGTAGTAATTTGGGATTTTGGTTAGTCATTAGATAGTTAGTAGATTGTCTACCGGATATATTCTAAATGATAAGATTAACGTTTTTAAAAGGTTTATACAAAATGTTTTTACGACATGTCCATATCATCATCACCCCTGTTTATGGTCCAACTGATGGGACACAGTGACTTCTTTCTTGAAAATCACCACGGAGGCTAACTTTACCTTTGAAGCACGTGTTTTCATAAAGCATTTGTCATTTTACTTAAATAAACTATTATAACTACCTATAGAAAATCTTATCAAAAATTAATTTTGTTTATAAAGTTTAAAAACGAAATTTGAATAATTTTAAACGAACAATTTGGTAGCAAAGTTATTTTGTAGCATTTATTTTTATAAAATTAGTCACATAACCAATACCCGACCTATCCCAACATCTTCTGTTTCCTATAAAGGGTCTTATCGGATTATCAGTCTATTCGTGTGTAGACAAGGATAGAATATAAAATACTAAAGGGTGAAAAGAGACGGATTGATGAAGGATTTATATGACAAAGTAATGCAATCATTCAGGATTATATGAAATTCTTAAGTGTGATTATTTTTGTCTGTAACTTAAAGTTATTTTAATAGCTATTATCTTTTATGAAAATAAGCGATCGAGCATAATAAGAATTGTTATTTCACCGTGCAAAAGAAATTTGTTTACAAACATTGAAATTCACATTATATATTAATTAACTACTCAAAATGGAAGAAATGATGAGAATGCTAAGAGTTATTGACGACGAACTACAGAAACAGAGACAAGATATAAACAACATGAAGGGCTCCATCGTACAAGAAATAAACAAAAACATTGACGAAAAATTTTACAGTATTGATAAAAAATTTGAAAAAATTGAGACCGCCATCGAAAACCAGCAATTACACATCGAAAGGATTGAACAAAGTATGAAAAAGAAAAACCTAATATTTTTCGGTATATCCGAAAACGAAAAATCATACAGAGACTTGGAAGGTAATATCTTACAAATTATTACAGAGGTTATTAAAGTTCCGTGCGAAAAACGAGAGATAGAATCTGTTCATAGATTGGGAAAACGTTCAGATAGTTTAAGACCCGTAGTAGTAACATTATGCTCCTTGGGTCTAAAAATTGAAATACTAAAAAATAAACACAACCTAAAAGACTCAACAGTATATATCAAAGAAGACTTTACACCTAAGATTTTACAAAAAAGAAAGGAATTAAAAGAAGAACTAATGGCCCGAAGAGAGCAAGGAGAGATAGTCGCATTAAGGTTTGACAAAATTATCACACTAAAACAAAGAGTCAACCAACACAAAATCTCCCCTAAAACCCAAAACTACCAGACTGTCAGCAACCGAACTGAAAAACGGAAACCTGAATCACCTACAGAAAAGTTACAAAAATCACAGAAAATTTACAATTCCTACAACGCCAAAAAGACAAAATCTACACTGGATAGCTATTTGAGAGCTGGAACTAGCGGACCTGCCGCTAACAAACCAAACCTAGAATAGCAATTAACAAAGGCCTCTCTCCAGAATAATAAACAGAAATATAAACAGAAAAAAACAAAAACTCAAGACTTTCCCAAGACGGTTGGTCACCGTGGGAATAGTAGACCAACACCCTCCATCAATCAATCAATCAATCAATCAACCGATCCATCAATCAATCGAAACATTCCACTACCCAGTGCACCTACTTACATTTGTACTTTGAATGTAAGATCTTTAGTTGGAATCGGACGACAAGAAGAACTAGAACATGCAATAAATAAAATAAAATGGGATATACTTGGAATTTCTGAAGTAAAAAAGGAAGGAACTCACATAACAGAAATGGAAAACTACATCTTTCTCTACACAGGACAAAAAAGTGGAAGAAATGGTGTAGGATTCTTAATAAAAAAGAAATACAAAGAAAACATTTTAGATTTCAAACCAATATCAGACAGAGTTGCAAGACTTGACATAACATTAAATGGATGTACCACAAATATAATACAGGTATATGCACCCACGGAAAGCTCTAAACAAGAACAACTTGATGCTTTTTACTACGATTTACAAACAGCATTACACAACACTCTTCCGAATACTGTAATAATGGGAGACTTCAACGCGAAAATTGGACAAACCACAACTGAAGATAGAGCAGCCCTAGGACCGTGGGGTTTTGGACCAAGGAACGACCGAGGTAGAACTCTCATTGAATTTTGTCTGGAACATCAGCTTTTTGTAATGAATACCCAATTTAAGAAAAGACAATGTAAGAAATGGACCTGGAGATCGCCAGATGGAAAAACTACCAATGAAATCGACTACTTTATCACACGTAAATGCAACCAAAACTGTGTTCAAAACATAGAAATTATCAACACAAGTCACCCAACGGATCATCGAATGATTAGAGCAACAATGACAATGAAATCAAAAAGAATTGACCGAAAGACATTTCATAGAAAACCTACTCAACTTACAATGGCTGACCGCAAAAGTTTATATGACATGTTTACAAATTGCACCTTTGACATGGAAAATATGGATTCAATTCAAAAGACATATAATGAAATTATAAGTAAAATACACATATGCAATAATAAACTACCAAAATTAGAATATAAAACAAGATTAGAGCTTACCATGTCGGACAAAACTAAATCCATGATCGAACAGCGAACTAAACTAAAAGACAAGCCTAATAAATCTAAAGATGAAAGAAAGAACCTCACACAGCTATACCAAAAAATAAGAAAAGCTCTCAAAAAGGACAAAGAAAATTACAAAACACGAATATATGAAGAAGAATTAGAAAGAAGACAATCTGTGAAAAAGGGAAATAAAAGAATAAACGTGAAAAAACCTTGGATACAAAAACTTAAAAATAAAAACGGATGCTCAACTACAAATAGAAATAACATACTAGAAATATCCACAACTTTTTACAAAGAACTCTACAGTACAACGGAGCACAGCCTACAAACGACGAACACCAATGACACTACTACTGAAACAATACCCACACTATTAGACAAAGAAATCAGACATGCTATAATGAAACTTAAATCGATGAAGAGTCCTGGAGATGACTACATTACAAATGACATCCTAAAAGCTTTAGCAGAGCCACTAACACCCATTCTGACCAAGCTTTACAACGAAATTATAAATTTGGAACAAATACCAGAACAATGGGAAACTTCTGTCATAACACTGCTACATAAAAAAGGAGATCCACTTAACATGAACAACTACCGGCCCATAAGTTTACTTCAGTCGACATACAAACTCTTTACACAGATTATCCTGAACAGAATCAAAAATGAATTAGACCATGAACAACCAAGAGAACAAGCGGGATTCCGTAGTAAATTCTCTACCATAGACCATATTTTCGCCTTACGTCAAATAATTGAAAAATATACAGAGTATGGCAAGATACTGTATATAGCTTTTGTCGACTACTCAAAAGCATTTGACACAATTCTACATGACAGGCTTTGGAAAGCTCTGGCAGAACAAGGCATACATAATAAATACATAAATATTTTGACAGAGATATATAAAAGAAGTAAAGCCACGGTAAGACTAGAAAAGAAAGGAGAAATCTTCCCAATATGTAGAGGAGTAAGACAGGGCGATCCAATATCACCAAACCTTTTTAACGCCCTATTAGAATCTATATTCAGAAAGCTACCGACAGAATGGAACAACCTTGGCATCAATATTAATGGAGAAATACTTTCCCACCTCCGCTTCGCTGATGACATTGTATTATTGAGTGACAATTACCACGACCTACATTATATGTTGGTAACATTAGACTCTGGTAGTAGAGAATGCGGGCTAGAGATGAATCCTGACAAAACTTGTGCAATGACCAATGGACCTAAAATGACTATATCTATAAATAATAAAAACATTGCTTATGTAGATCAATATATATATCTAGGACAATGCATCTCTATAAAAAGCCACTACATAGAAGAAGTAGAAAGAAGAATTAAAAAAGCATGGGGCTCGTACTGGTCACTTAAGCATATTTTTAAGTCAAAAATCCCAATAACACTTAAGAAAAAAGCAATGGATACAATAGTACTGCCAACACTATTATACGGATGTCAAACCTGGGCACTATCCAAAGAAATCATAAGGAAAATACAAGTATTTCAAAGAGCCACAGAGAGAAGCATGTTGGGAATATCACTGAAAGATCGAATACGAAATGACACTATAAGACAAAGAACCGGACTCATCGATGCGGCTGCCCTGGCTTGCCGGCTCAAATGGCGCTGGGCGGGCCACGTCGCGCGGGCTGCGGACGGGCGCTGGAGCGAGCGCGTGCTGCACTGGGAGCCGCGGGAGGCAGCGCGGGCGCGCGGCCGCCCCCGCCGCCGCTGGCGCGACGACATCGAGGAGGCCGCCGGACCTACCTGGACGAGACTCGCCTTAGACAGGCAAACCTGGAAGACGATGGAGGAGGCCTTCGCCCTCAGATGGGCGTCCAAACTATAAATTACTATGTGCTTATTATTTAAATTTAACTAATTAACTTTGACATATTATAATTTATCTAAGAAATGACATGTACCAATTATATACTTATTATGAAATGAAATAATTAAGATTAAGATGAATAAGTTAAAATGGAAATGTTAAATAAGTTTGGAAATAAATGGCTTTATTATTATTATTATTATTATTATTTCACCGTGCATTACTTAATAGCTTTTAAAATAAATTTAAATTTAATAAACCCTAATTTACTATTGTACTTCAATTATTGATAAATAATAAGTAATCCGCTACCGAATCCATTGTAAAAGGATTGTTACTTTACAACAATATTATATTATGGTGCCGGTGATTATACCAAATACCCCAACATCGAATAGTGTTTTTCCTCTATTGGAAATTATATTTAGAGCTGAAGAGTTTGTTTGAATGATTGTTTGTTTGAACCGCCTGGTCCGATTTGAAAAAAATATTTCAATATTCACATGGGCACATCGAGGAAGGCTATGTTGTATAAGCTATAGGTATAAACTAAAACTTAAAAAACGCAAGCGAAGCTGTGGTGGGTCGGCTAGTCGAAGATGACAAAGGTTC
Source organism: Chloroclystis v-ata (assembly GCA_963691955.1). Taxonomy (NCBI): domain Eukaryota; kingdom Metazoa; phylum Arthropoda; class Insecta; order Lepidoptera; family Geometridae; genus Chloroclystis; species Chloroclystis v-ata. The sequence goes on along the minus strand of OY829904.1, from coordinate 9,828,455 downwards.
GTGAAAATCCCGTTTATACGAAAGCAAATAAGTTTGTTTTATGCGTTATAACTAAAATTTGTCGACAATTAAATTTGAGATTCGGTAAACAACAAAAGGTCTAAATATAATTACTGACTACATTATAAATAGCCAATAATCATGCGGTGGATTCTACTGTTTGATTGAGTCACTAAGCGGCGCCAATGGAGATAAAATCCATCTGTATTGTGCGTAATTGGCGTTCAGCTCTTGTACTTCAAGTGTTCATAAATTATATGAAGTGGTTTTATCGCGGTTAGTTTCCGTGTGCTTTAATTAACAAAGTATTTGTAATATTTTTGTTGAATATGGGGTTTATTAAAATTTATTTTAAGTAATTTTTTATTCCTAAGTATCCATGTAAATTGTTGTTTTTCAAAAGAAATTCAGTTTTTTAATTTATTCTCACCAGAGAGATATACTAAAACATTTTTAATAAAATAAATATATCAGACAGTACATACTATGAGTACAACATTACGCCCAGTGTAAAGCTCAAAACTTGTGTTACGGGTGCTAGATTTCTGATTACAAATTATTATAAGACCAGATATATAATAATAAATTTTTCAAAAGCGTACAGCTAGTCTAATATGAAATATCATATTTTGAGTATGGTTATGAAGTATGGAGTGATATTATGGGTTTCCGATCACGAATGATTTCCGTTAGTGAGTCATTAGCGGCGTTAGCGCAGCATTCTGATTGGTTGGAACAATGGGGCTAGGGCTGGCAAGGTATTGTGACAGTTAAGTAATTGTTTGAAACTAAGACATACATTGTAAATGATGATAGTTAAATTATTAATTATTAATTTTGAACATAGAGAAGAGATTTTATTACTTAAACAGAAATATCGATTTTTAATAAATAAAAAATAAATATTTATTTCAATTAATTAACATGATTAATAATTATTGTAAATGAAGTCGTTTCACATGTTTTTTTTCCAAACTTCTTTGAGATTTGATTGTTGTTTTACAATTTATTAAACAATTGAATGCAAGCGAAGCCGCGGGCGTGTTAACTAATAGCTATTAAAATAGAAATACCTAACAAGAATAATTAACATGCATTTAATTCTTGAATTTAATTACAAACTCTTCACCCTTACAACTCTATATTTAGATAAAGTAATAAACACAAAAAATAACTAATTCCCTATCCGCAACAATAATAACTCAAATAATTAAAGTCGTACAAATTCGACAATAAAACACATTTTACGGCATTTTTACGACAACCCTACGTCTACGTCTGACCGCTACAGAAATAAGTGCGGGTTCAGTTCCCGGAATGGGTGTCAAGTGGCGTGACAACTGCTTGACAAGCTGTATACGTTCTAGGGGTGATCTACTAAAGTTATATTATACTAGCGATCCCCCTTACTTCGCCTTGGGTACAGTCAGCCGAAAATGTGGTCTACGATAAGGTTGTGATTCGTTTGAACGTGTCAGTTTAATTATGTTTGAAAAGTCATATCGATCATTACGTCGCAAAGAAACTTTTGTCGAAACTGGTAAACCACTTTCTTGGCCGACTGTACATCCTACTAATATTATAAAGTATTCATAATCGCGAAAGTTTGTCAAGATGTTTGTTGTTCTTTCAAGCAAATAATTATGAATGGATTTTGATAAAACTTCACAATAATTATAATATACCTAGATACACATATACACATATGCTTCTTTTTATTGTGGGAAAACCATTTAAATTTGGGAAAAATACAAAGTGTGCCTTTATTCAGTGTACTAAAGGTTAGTTTTAATATAAATTCGTGACTGATTGTAACACCTCTTAACCCTAAGTATGCTAGGCATCCTGTTGATCACTCAGACTGCGTTGAGTACTAAACAAAAAGGAGGCGAGACGCCAATTATATTGTATTCACAAGGATAACACTTTCTGCACGAGGGCGAAGTAACACAAAGCAACACATAAAATAATGGTTAAAATCAACCTATCAAATTGTATCTTTATAATGTCTTACTATCTTTCCATAATTATAAATAATGAATTTGAAGAAGGTAAAAAAATACAGTGTTATTCTTATGTATCGGATTTTTTAAATCGTTTTTGCGTGAAAGTATACTTTCATCCATACATAAACAAATAACTTTATTGTAACACCAACAATATACAGGACAATACATAAGAGAAACAGATACATAACAGTGACACAATGGGCGGCCTTATCACTAACAGCAATCTCTTCCAGGGAACCTTGGGATGGAGAGAACCTTGGTATGTGTATAATCCATATCACAAACTATAGTGTTTATTTTTTCGAACTAAGCTTAGAATTAAAAGTTCATGTATTTAAGCATTCAATATACATTTACTCTACATTTACAGTGTCAGCAGAGCATACGATCATATTTATAACATTTGTGGTATCGTCCGTCGGTGTCTCCATAAAGTTAGATCCTCTAAGCTCAGACTGCTTTATTACAATTAATTGGTGACATAAATAGGCGCAGGTTAAATGTGCGACATGCCAGTATCGCATGCTACTTTTTGCTGCAGGTTAATGTGCTTGCCATATCGTATGCGACTTTTTGGTTTGTGTGATGTAGTTTGTTAGGAATTCTTAGCGCGATTTGTGTCTATGAAAATTAATTGTTATTTTATTTGGATAAATAATAATAGAGGCTGGTGGTTAACTGCTGGACAGAATTAGGATTTTTTTTTTGTGTTTATGCCAAAAGTTTTCACCTGACCTTTTAGCCTTCCACGATAAATGTACTACCCAACACTGAAATAGTTTAAAATCAGGCTACATAAAATTACCGCGTTCAAACAATTAACAAATCAGATCTTTACTGATTTTTAATATCAATTATAGTTTATTTTACTATTCCTGTTTAGCACTCTCATTGCTTGTGGAATTAAACTTGTTACTTAATTCCGAATTCCTTCAAGACATTACTCTAAACTACCGCATACAAGAATACCAAAGCCTTACAAATATTATCTAATTTATTGCGACAAGCAGCAGGAATCGCGCAAGGACGCCCGGTCAGACCTGTATTTAATTTTATTACTAGATGCCTATTGTTTGAAGCGAATTATTTCGAATTTCAATAGCGATCTTGGTTTGAATATTGATTTGAACAAAAATGTTTGGTGTTAATAATATCTAAGTATCTATTGTTTGCGTTATATCATCATAATAACCCGTATGACGTCCCACTAGTGGGAAGGGTTCATTATTTTGTACTTGGTACTATCCTTAGGCCGGCACAACATGACCACGGATGTTAGTTGGTATTTGAAGATTGTATAATTGAATTAAATAATGTAAAAACAAATTTCATTATTATTGTATTTTGTAATAAATAAATAAATTAGATTATCGTTTTAAACAATGATGGTTTTTAACAATATTAGAACTTTAAATGGGTAGGGAATAGCAATGATTAAATGATCAAAAGCAAGCAGCGTGTTCTAATAGCAAATAATTAGAAATAACAAAAATAATAGTAAACGCATAGAATTTTCAGAATATGTTGAGTCACTAAGCCCCAATGTCACGAACCAAAAAAATATTGATCTTAAGGTCGATCGAAGGCCTGTGATATTACAGTAGGTGTAGAAGCAAATGGCTCGATTACATAAAAGCTATGTATGAAGCTATGTACTACAAAGGTATGATTCATGTAATTGCAGGGTGAAGGTAAACTGGGTTCTTATAAAAATACTCCGAGCGGTTTATAGTTGTTTGTGTATTCTAGACCATAATAGATTCTAAAAGAAACATTTAATTATCAATTAAGTAGAATACTAGCTGACCAAGTTGATCCTGCAAATATGGTTTATTGAAAAGGCAATATAAAAAACAAAAAATTATGTGGACTTTGAAAACACGTGCAGTAACGATGAAGGCAAACATAGTGAGGAAATCGGCAAGTTCTGAAAACTTTGAAGGACATTGTATGGTGAATGACACCCGGTTTTGTCCAGAGCGTGGTGAATTAAGTCATAATATAGTTTATCTAAGTCAATATTTCCCAGTAGTGGGAACGTAAATAAAGGATGATGATGATGGATATAGTAAATTTAAGTTGTTCTATAAAATGTGTGAAATATTATCTAGTAGGTATGTCACTAGACTTGCAAATAACGGTTGGGGTCAATGACACCCAACGGAACGACCAATAAAATAAATTCTAATTAATATTTAAATCATTTTCCTTGATGACACCTTGTTTTGTGGTTATTATAAGCAATATTATATTTAAGTAATTTATAATTGTTATTACAAGAAACAAGTATCAAAACAAAATGACGAATGTCAAGGTCTTGAATAAGGTAAATTACGAGTATTTAATTCATGCATTTTTTATATGTTCCAGACGATTTAATTACTGTCTGATAAATTTATAATTACATTAAACAAAACAAATTAATTGTGCAGTGCATTAGATAAAGGTAGGTAGGTAAAATTATTGATTGCTTATAAAAAGCTTTATAAACTAGATTACGAGATCCCATACTCCTTCTTCAATTTGACAACACCGAACCGAATTACGGTTGTACACCTTACGGCATACTTGCTGCGCCTACAGCATATCTAATATTATTTTATATATCCATATATATATATATATAGAAAAAATATCGCAGTTTGTTACCATTATTGTGTCTTCCCGCGGGATAAGTGATCTTGCCGCTAAAAAATACAGCCTGTGCTATTTAAAATGCATTCTATTTATCCTTATTTCCGTGTTTAATGGAATTCTTGCGGATATAACGTTTACCGGTAGTCAACTATTAAATACGTGTCACACATAGTTTAAATAAATAGGTAAATACTGCTGAAGCAAGAAGGGTACAGAAAACTTAAATATTTATATCAGTAATTCTATGTATGCATAATATAATAAATATATCAGAAATCTAGTACACGTAAGGTAACACAAACTTTGAGCTTACCACGGGGCTAGATGTTGCTGTGTGAATAATAATTGTCCAGCAATTTTTTTTTGTTCTCTTTTGTATATTACGAGGCTATGAATCAAACCTTCAGTGTTAAACAAACATTAGGTACCTATTCAGCAAACCGATAGTGACTAAGTATTGTTATTTTATTGCAATAAATAACTAATATCCTAAAATTATCCTCCAATGTGATTTATTCCAAGTATTTCTTTGCATGATGCGATCTTGACCCATTTTGTGACAAATATGTTTTCGCCTCTAGTCGTGTTTATTCAGCTGCAAGCACTGTGTCTCTTACAACGAACTTGAAAGTAATTGCAGATATACATATATAATTGATATAATGAACAATAAATAAGTGCAAGTGTATGGTTGGAATTCTTGCTCTATGATTGGTAAGTCTTTGTTTTTATCGTAATTATGCATTGTCTAGGGAATCTTATGGGGTAAATGCACTTTTATGCGTATGTCTTTTTTATTTATGTAGTATTATAGTAAGTACCTATATAAAAATCTTAATTTCAAAATATTATTAAATAATATTAGCACGTTAAAATGGCAATGCTGATTCGTTGACCAAATTAGCTTTTTTTATGTGTTTTTGTTGAAATTTTATTGTATATTTGTATTTATATACAATGTGATACTAATTCGTACCAAAACGCATTCAAAGTACCCTCTCACCAGACAGTACATGGTATGCAAAGAGTAAAATGTCACGGTATTGAATGGGAGGAATGGCATGTGCCATAAAAAAATGACTCTCGTTTGAAAATAACTGCGCTTGCGCCGGAATGGCGGCGCTTCCGAACGCACCTGTCTGCAGCTCATCATCATAACAACCATATTACTAATATTAAAAAGCTGAATAGTTCGTTTGTTTGTTTGTTTGAACGCGCTTCATAAGTAGAGTCAGGACACTCAATCTCAGGATCCGAGCTGGTACAATTGTAAAAATTATTTCAGTGTTTTATTTGAACATGAAACGGGTATAAGTACCATGATTTAAATGTTTTTGGGTTTTCCGATATTTCGACACTGTTGCAAGCGCCATGTTCACGGACAGACTGATGACACCGGCGAGTAACCGTTATTGACAAACGAAACGATCTACCCTCTTTCTGAGTCTTTTATTCTGTCATGGTATGTTACCCGTTTCATGTTTAAATATAGTTAAAAACCAAGAGAGTTTAAAAAGTTATTTCAGTGTTAAATAGTTATTTTGTAAGGCTGTAGGTTATTATATAAACTTTAATAATAATAATAATATTGTCGGACAATTCACATAGCAACATCTAGCCCCTGTGGTAAGCTTATAGTAGGTTTAGCTGTATCTAGATAATATTGAGCACAGATTGCAAAAGACCCGCTGCAGTTGCTCTAAGCTCTATTATCCACTTATACTTGTCACATTTATCTCAATGAGGGCTAATACTGTCCCTATCCCATACATTCACGGATTAGAAGACTAGTTGAGGACCGCGGGTTTGGCTGCATATAAAATAATCTTTTTACGATCAAAACCACCTTCGAAAGTTAACAAAACCCCTTCACATGAGATCAGTTCTTCTTGTTTATTAAGCAATTATTCTCGGTTTTGTAAATCGTTGAATGTTTTAGAATTCACATGTTGAATTTGCACTAGTGTGACGGCCTTGACTCACTTGCGATTTGCAAGACTTACACCTGGTGTTTACATACTTACCGTCTTATTTGAGCTGGCATTGACCGTTAGTACCTACGTAGTGTACCTAACTAAGTACCTACTTATGTTAACATAACTTGTTGTTTTACTGTTTTTTGTTTAATATTATTGTGAATCAATGTATTGTTATTTGTTAAATATTATTTTGATTTTTAGTTATTAATATTGTACAAATAAATTAATATTGTACAGCATTAAAATACCTAAGTATTGCATATTTATCAGTAAATGCTAAATATCTTTTCTTACAGTAATTATGCTATACTAGCCCCTTTTCTAATAGGTCCCTAATTTATTACTAGATACATATTAATATCTATTGTAGAATACGCAGATCACGTGTCCGTTGGTCAGTCTGGCTGTAAATCCCTGTATTACGATCAAGTGGCGTATCCTGTGAAATGTATCTAGAAGTGGGTTTATAGGTCGATGACTTTTGTATGATCTGTTCAATGAAATAGTTAGTCTGGACTAAAGTTGGAGCGAATAAAAAAAAAATTGGAGTAAGAGGTCAATAACTTGACCCAAATATAAACATACTCGTAGCTACATCACAATACAGGAAGGTGAACTAGGCATTTACTTCAGTCGTTCACCATCATCAGCTTCATCGTAAACCCCTTATACGTTCCCCACTGCTGGCACACAGGGACTTCTCTCTTGACGTGAGAGATTAGGCCTTAATTTACAACGGTGGCGGAGTGCGGGTTGCTGAATGACACATGTCCTTCAAACATCAAACCTTCAAAGTTCTTAGAACATGTCGGTTTCCTCACGATATTTGCCTTCCCCGATAGAACGTGTTTTTAAAGCGCACATACATTTACCAAGAAGAAAACAGCTCATAACATTGTCGAATCTGGAGGGAAAGTCGGTAAAGCACAAATATGGAACAAATATGGCACAATTACGGTACACCTAGTACTTTACCGTCCTTTTGGTGATACAGAGGCGTTAGGTGGGTCTTGACTGTTGTGTTATTGAGTAGAGGTAACTACTATGTATCTCACTATCGACCATTTTCGTTAATATATCTAATACCTGAAGGTCTGAAGACTCGTCTACCAGTTTTGACAGTACTTAGTCTTACAAAAAACATAATTTATATAACATATTATTTAAGTTTTATCTTAGTGGTGGTGGTGGATTTAATAGGTTATTTAGTGATTAGAACAAAAACTGATGTTACTTAGAAATTATTTCAAATTATATTATTATTGAAAATATATGAAAAATTCGTCATGTGTAGTTGTGTTTTGAATATTTCATTAAACAAATCTTAACTAAAATTAGAAGAAGTTATTATAACTATTGATTTGACATAACCATTGGCTATCAATCTTCAAACATCCATTAACATAACTATTTTAATGTTCATACATTTTGATATATTATTGAACGTTCAAGGCCCTCAGTGATGGTACAATTTAAGTTAGTTTTAAGGGTTCCGTGCAATATCAATGCTTAGTTCCGTGAAATATCGTGCTGTCTGAATATTCATATGTACCTATGTCCCTTAAATCATTAAACAACTACTAAGGATTTGATGCAATCACAAGTCAAGATTTTTTTGCAAGACTCTAGGTTTTACATTCTTTAAATCTCTAACGGTGAATTTATTATTGCGTGAAAACGGTTAATGTAAGCATCGTGAGAAAACCAGCATGTTCTAAGAATTTTGTAGAGTTTAAGGACATGATTCACCAACCCGCACTTCGCCAGCGCGATTAATTAAGACCTAATCTACGTCGTCGAGAGAGAAGTCCCCGTGTCCCAGCAGTGTGAACGTAAATAATTATATTAGATAGCTGTAGAACTGGATTCATTCTAATATTATCAATATGGAACCCTAAACTCGATTTCATAATTTCAAAAATGAAATTCTCTGCGTGGTCCATCGTATCATAAATCATAATTAATTACAAGTTAAATACCCAACTAACATTTAGGTGATAAGAATAGGTGTTAAATAAGCTACTTAAGAGAAAATTTTAAACCTATGGTTCTATATAAGGGCTAGTAATTAGCGATATAGTGCGCTATAACTGACTTATAACTCTGATTTGGGCACACGATTTTATAGCTATAAGTGATTTAATAGTTGTAAAGAAGTGATAAATGACTGGTAATAAAGAGTTACAAAAGTGCTATTGAAGTAATGTTTACCACTTTAGGTGTATTATAAGCCATACACAGGTTACAACTGCAACTTAAAGTAATAGATTAGGAATAATATCCACTTTAATAACTTTTTTAGCAACAGATGAGTGCTTCCACAATACTATTTATACCTTGAAGATAAATTGCAGGTATTAATTCGTATTATATTTACTGATAGACCGTCAAAAGCGTAAAATATTAAGTGCAGTGCGCCATTATTCTATCTGACAGTGAATTTTGATAAGTGACATTTTATGGTAAGTACAATTTAGGATATCGGTGTTATAAATTATAAATTTTCGTTGCGGTGGTAAGTTTACTGTGATAATATATACGAGTTTTCATCTCAATTTTGAAGCGCCTCTTAAATAAACTAAATCTGATATTATTAAATAAGAGGAATTTTGCCGAGGCAGTAGCCGCGGCAATTTTTTTGTTTCAGTTATGGTTGTAAATATCAATTCTTGATACGTCTATGTGTACTTTAATTGCAAATAGTCAACAATGTAAATAATAAGTTGTTAAATTATGTTTAGAACTATTAATATACATTCAAAATTTTATAGGTTACGTTTATGTAATGGCGTTAAATTTTGAATCACCTAAAGTGCTCAATAACTCTGTTATTCGTAACGTAGTGTTAAAAAAAACGAGAGCTAGCTCTTCTTTGCTACTTGCAGTTGTACAATGGGGTAGTAAAAGTGTCAATAAGTTCAGGTTGCTAAGGTCTTTATCTTGGAACTCTAAGCCGAATTACTTTAGGGTTCTGTTGTTGTTCGCGTAAAACCATTACCTATGTCGTGAGTCCATCCATATTACGTGCGGCTGAACGATTTCACAAGCAGTAAAAGCCTCAGTGGTCGCCAGCACTACAAGTGGTTCTTAATACCTACGTTAATCTTATGTGTTTCCACCTTGTTATTATATATTTTTTATTTCAGTAACTTTTCCCAAGACTTGCCGATACGAGTATCAAAGTGCCTACCTTCTCGTATTGGACAACGCACTCAGTTTCAACACGTTACTCGCGGCGCCCCCCGCGCCCCTCCGTCGTCTATGCGTTCGCTCGCTTCTGCTTCACCTCAGTTAGTCGTCAGTCGACTTAGAAACTTCAATAAAGCTAATACCAAAAGATGATTCGAATAAAACGATTTTTTTAGAGAAGTGAGTTTTTTTTTCACACTGTATGTATAAGAGGAAAAAAGAACATAAGTCCATTATAACTAATACAAACTAACTTGCATTTTACATCTTACTGTCAGAACTAATGAGAGGAAACAAAAAATTATATTCGCTGTCGTTGACATCAGTTATTTGTTGTACGGAACCCCGTTGTAAGTTTGTTGCATGCGCTTGTCCGCTACTGATTTCTATTACTCAACTTAAAGTGATAATTTATAGTTATATAAGCTGCACATAGCGTTTGCCGCTATACACAAATATTCCTAAAAACTTCTGTATTACCTAGGATTAGCCGGGTAATCCTGTTATATAACCTGCAGTGATTTAAAGGTGGTTCCTGGTGCTTGGAGCGCCTTTATCTTTATGACTTATAGTTAACACTTCTAAGACTCTAATAGCTTTTCTGTTAGCTCTCAGGGCTCCATTAAACTCGTTAAGGTATATAACTAACTCTTTTTAAGAACTTCAGCCGTTTGTAAGTCTTAACAGACTCCCTATAATCGCTTTTAGTGTTTTACGTTTCCTAAAGATGTAAGAGTTAGTTATACAATAGTTTTGACTAACTCCAAGCTAGCTCCTTAAGTTATATTTTTTTTCTTTATTTCTATTATGCCTCTTGAAACTTTAATTATTTATTTTTAACGCCGCAGTAGAGTCTAAAGCTATTGTCGGAACTCTTATATGTCGTTTATAATACTGTCAGTGGCAAAAAAAGGTGCTCCTTAGCGCCAAAATGTTTGTTGGGTACTTACTCAATATTCATTATTGTATGTTTGAAACTGATTATACTAGCAAATATAAAGTTGGTAGCTATATAATAATTAATCGTATCGACAATCTTATCTCGAGATAAAATTGATAAATTAAAAGAAACCGACGAAATTATGCCAATTCACAAACAGATCTACAGATAAGATAAATTAATTTGGTTCTTTGCGTGGAAAGTTGAAAAATATTAATATTAATATATGCTTACGGATATATTAATAACACACAATACCAACTGAAAATAACTGTTTCACACGTTTAAATACCTATTATAACACGGTATTTATTTAGTTTACATTGTATCTTTATTTATTTTTAATGTGTTTTATTAAGTTACTATTTTATCTTGTAATTTGCCACTTTTCGTTGTAAGAACGGCTCGATTTAGGAGCCGATTTTGATTAAAATACTCGTATCCTTAATGATGGTTTCATCATCATCATTTCAGCCATCTGAAGTCCTTCTGGACCTAGGCCTTACAATTCAAGATATAAACAGGAAAATTACTAAATTCCAGACACAAGTATTGTCAATAATTGATTGATTAAGCAGAACTGTCTCGCCAAATATTCAAAATTAAGGTCACTCCAGTTACTTAGTCAATTGGTCCCTGCGTTTCACTGCATGCTGCATGTCTAAATTTAGTTATGAAGTGTGGCTACCCTACTGTTCATAGATGATACACATGAAGATGAACACGTTTGAAATAATAATTGTATAATGGACTGGAAAGATTACGGAGTTTATGGTTGAATCACGATCAACGTTTAGATGCCTCAAATTAAAAAAAATCATATATACCCTTTTGACATAAAAAATCGTCTTTTAATTCAAATTCAAACTATCACTACTACATTAAAATCATACAAACTCGTGAATTAGTGCATTAATTGTTTTTTTTTTTTATTATAACAGAATTTTCTCCTTTGGGGATTTCACATTCCGTTCACGCCAGTAGTGATGTATTTTTGAAAAATATAGAAATTATTTTAAAATGCTTTATCTGTACGCTTTGATCAATCAGAGTTTAATTTTAGACTGAAACATTGTAGAGTATTACATCGTAATGAATGACGAATTGTATTGAATTAATCCTATTGAGTTAAGTGATCGTGGAGATAGTGCAATGGGAAATTTGGAGATGGTATAGTGGTTTAAAGGATTATGCTTTATTATAAACGTGTATGACTAAAGGTTATTGTTTGAGATTTGTCGTGAATGAAGAACAAACATTCGCTTATAAAACTATATTTAAAAATAAGTTAAATATCCAATCTTTTCTTTCTATCCTTAAATCAAAAAGTTAAGTCTCATTGCTTTTGTATTTGTTACACTTACAAATCTATTAATACAATTATGACAATTAACTTCCTGTGTAGGTACCTATTTTCCAGCAATTAATTGTTTAAGTGTTTTATTAAAAAGAAACACGAAATGTAGTGTCATTTACCATGAAGAATAATTTTCGTAGCTCAAAGATAAGATCAGATAAAAAAAGTAAATAGAAGCTGAAGTCTTCTCTACGAATTCGTACATGCATGTAGTGCGTTGACCCGTAAGATTAGGACGCGCATGATTTGACCAACTAGAATTGAATGAATTGGGCCGTAGCAATACATTACAAGTGGGGATCATTGGCGATCTAGATATAGCTTTTGACCTAGTTGCCTTAGGTATTCTAAAAGATCTTTATTATGTACATACAAAAATCTAATACAAAAATCATACATACAAAAATCTATTTCTGATCGTTAGTCTCGCTAAAACTCGGGGACGGACGCTGATTTAGCTAATTTTGGTCTTTAAATGTTTGTACCTAGTCCATTGCGAGCGGATTAGTTAGAAATATGATATTTTTTAGATAAAATGACCTGATTTGAACTGAATTATTGTATAGCAAAATAATGAATATATCTATTAGTCAGGGATCCGTAGTACATGGAAATCAAGTGATTACTAACAAGCTAATTTTTGGTGAGTAGCTTCGTTTCGATGAGACGTCCAAAGATATCCTATACCCAACTCTCGATTGTGGTAGCTAACAGAGATATCAAGGATTAAAAAATTCAAGGATGTAAAACCGGGATAACGGACCACGAAATTTGTAGTACAATATGTTATATCTCAAGATAATTATCTAAATTATATAAAAACATGTTTGTCCTACAAAACCTATGGTTTGATCAAAGAGTCCGCCATTTCCAAAATGTGTCGAAAACGAGGTCAATTTAAATGATTACTATGATTACTAACCAGCTGATTTTTTGTTGTATACTTAATTAATATTTATAAAATCTAAGGGACATATTGTCCGACAAATTTCGTGGTCCGTTATCCCGGTTTTACATCCTTGAATTTTTAATCCTTGATATCTCTGTTAGCTACCACAATCGAGAGTTAGGTATAGGATATCTTTGGACGTCTCATCGAAACGAAGCAACTCACCAAAAATTAGCTTGTTAGTAATCACTTGATTTCCATGTACTACGGATCCCGGCCTATATTGTAAGTAGAAATTACGTTGAAATGTAGGTGAGTAAGTCAATGTCTATGACGATGTTTTATAGAGTGCCTCAGAGCTTTATCTTAGATTGTTTAAGTGCCGTCAATTATATTAACCAGATGGCATTTTGCACGTGTGTCGCGTTAAGTGGAATGCGTTCTAACACGTTCATTTTATTAAATGATTGTCCTTGATGATGTATAGACATGATTTCCTGGATAAATATCATGTTTGATTAAGTTTTGTACTTGAATGAATCAATAGAATGAATTGATGATCTGGTATTTTTGGATGCTTAATTCTTTGACCTACCGTATGCCCTTATTCCGACAGACAGTTAGAGAGCTTAATGATTACTTTTTATTTATTTACAGAGCAAAAAGAAAAACACTAATAAAAGTACATATCAGAGAGTGACATCAATTGGTTATGATTTTATGGTCAATTTAATCTCCATTTTCAACACCAAGAAGAACGCGGAACCGAGCACGTTTATAAAATTAAGTTACAACATAGAAAGCACGAAAGTTCAAACTCCAAAATGAGGGCAAACCAAATGCAAATGTTATCACTGACGTACTGTTGGGCAACGCTATGATAGTGGTGATAACAGACGACCTTCCGACGCATTCTTTGTTGATATAGTGATTAGTGAGTGTTTTGTAAGACACTGCGGCGCGCGGCAGTCGTTTAGAAGTTTATCATGGGTTTTTTTAATTTTTAGTGATGTAATTTGAGCTGTGAACTGGGAGTGAGTTTGTTATATTAATGCTAAGTTTAAAAACTTATGTTTAGTTTATATTAACGAAACTTGTGTTTAGTGTAGTGACTTTCGCTTGATATTTATGTACTTCCTATGTAACGGTAAGTGGTTAATTCAATTATAAAGTTAACGACAAAATCACTGTGTAAAAATGTATATTATTTATAGCAGATACATCTTCACTTTCAGTTATGTTTACAAAAAAATAGCTTTAAAAGTAATAAAATTAAATCACGTTTTCTTACACACACATGAATCCTTTAATATTATTAAATGTTCTTCTCGGCCACCTTATGTTATGATAATATGAATACCTAAATACTCTAAGAACCTAACGCGTCTAAGTTATAACTATGTAGAAATTTGCTATTTATCACGACTTCTATCTTTCTCGAGATTTCTTGCTTTTAATTGTCTTAAGCCTTATAAGTTTCTTGTCTAATTTTATCAATGTTTATCTTATGATCTTGTTATGTAATAACTCAGTTGATAACTCCACACTTTACTATAATAACATATAATTTGCCTACGTGATTCTTGGCCGTGGAAATGATTAATATATGATGCAGATTGTTGATTTTGATAAGTTATCTGGCCACTACCGAGTAATGTTTTAGTTTTCTTTGTATCGATTATTCAATTGTGTTTATAATAACAACATTTATCATAGTGAAATGAGGTATTTAGATATTCTATGGAGGGTTTAGTCAAAACACTCAATTATGTGTTTTAATGTAGGTATGCACGATTGTCATAATTTATAACACTTATAATTAAGTTATTTGATAAGCTTTTTTTTAGCTCTAGCTGTATGAACTATTAACTACTAACGTGGGTCTAAAACCTGCCCCTCTGAATTTTCTAATCTTCAAATAATCTTTTATAAGTTTTAAAATCACGTGCTTGCACAAATTAAAGCCATTGTGCCTAGCAGTGGGAACGTAAATAAAGGCGCTTAAATGCTAAGCACTTTTACGCATGTTTAAGACTTATATATACTTATATTTATACTTATACTTATATATAATATATAATGGTTCTATTTGTTATGAAACTCAATGTTTTTAGCAAAAACATTGCAACTGCTTGCACAATACTGCCTTTTAATTTCATAACTTTTTTAAAATGAAAGAAAAGATCCTTGATAAAACGTTAATTTTGATAAAATCATCATAGTGAGTTTGTTGTTTTTGTTCCGTGATTTTCCATTTCTCATTCATTCATCTTGCTAGATTTAATTTCGAATACTCTTTTTCTTATACAGTGGAAGGATTCGTCCATTATTTTATTATTATAGTCCTTAAAAATGCATCAATATCCGTTGCGTGTTGCGTACTTTTTCAGATTGAAGTAGGACGGACAGACAGCGTTAGCGACTTTGTTGAATATGTAGCGATGACAACGGATAAGGAAACGCGTGCTTGTTCGGTTAAAGAGTGTTTTCTATGTATTTGCATACAAATGGGAAATTAACAATAGGGCTCTCGTATAGCATTTCCTGTTTAGAAAAATAATTGGTATTATGTATTTATTATAGAACTCCTTTCAGACAAAATATTAGTAAGCCATAACTGCAGTTCATTCATAAATTGATTTTCATTCTGTAAGTCACTTATCGTTTTATCGCGTATTATAGTATTGTCCTTTAATTTTTTTTTTTAAATTTATTTATCGTACTTAAATAACATTTACAAAAATTAAGGTTTAAGAATAGCACAAAGAAAACCACTAAGGTTTGTGTATGCGCTAAATAGTCTTAGTAACGTAAGTGCTAAAAAATTATACCTAACATACAGGTTACAATAAAGTTAACATACTACTTAAAAATTAAGGTTACACAATATTGTCTAACTGCTATTGAATTTTTCTAAATTTTCTATAAAATATTTTGCGGTTAAATTGCGGTCGGTCATCGGTCATCTGTTCTACGCCTATCCACCGTTACTTCAATTAGCTTGACTATGTCAAGAACCCCGTGCTTCTAAGTATTTCGTAGAGAAACCCAGAGCATAGCCAACTCTAATTATCTCCTCTCAGCCTATTCATATAATTTTGTATACATTTCTCGTATTAGGCTTCTGCAGTCAAAGCCAGGAAGCACTACAAGAACGTGACAAACATACAAACACATTGCATAATACTACACAAACCATTTCACCAGACCTCACCCTTCAAACATTACTACATAAAAACCTTTCGGATGCAAGGCTCTATTTATTGTGGTCGCTACCACCAATGTTACAAGGAATCGTCAACTGTTAAAAGACATTTCTATCCATACAGATCTGCTTTAAAACATTTGGAATGCAAGGCTCTATCTTAAGTGGTCATTATCACCAGTGTGTTAAGACCTCGTGATTATACATTTATGATTTGAAGTCATTGATGCAGAGGGGTCTATTGTTAGTGGACGGTTAGGTATGTGCATAATTTGAGGGTGTCGAATGCATTTATATGACAACTCTAGTAAGCAGTCATTTTATTGTTGCTTCCTTTATTTTCCTTATTCCATGTTAGATACTTAGATATTTAAGTATTGTTAGTTGACAGAGTATCAACACCATCTTCATCCACACTTATTCTTATATTTTCACATACAGCACTAAGTAAAACATAAGGACGAATTATGTTAATAACACGGAGCCCGCAAACACCATGGCTTGTTTGCGTGTATATAGAATGACAAATAAATAAATGTAACGACTTATATCCACACGTATATTATGTAGGTCGTTTCATTTTCAGTTCTGTTGGTACATTGGCATAATCCTATCGTGAACCAGCATCTTTAATTAAAATCATACGTATAAAATGTTAGTGGATGTTAAACGCACTGTCAGCTTGTGAAAACTAGCGGATGCAGAAGTAAAAGCATTAATTAGCTCTCGTCTCAGATGTTTCACAACTAATTCGTATAATTATCGAACTTTCGACGCGACTCCAAAAGGAGGTAGCACCTTGCTTGTTAAAAGTGTAGGACTGTCGAGGAAATTGTGTTACACATACATACATAAACGTTTTGATTCTTGAAAGAAATAATATTATTTTTATCATTGTAGTTTTTTAAAACTACGCAAATTATGTTGTGTTTATTCTTTCTTTGCTTGTTAAAAAAATTGATTGATTGTCTTTATAAGATTATTCAAGTAAAGAGAGTGAATAAATAGTTAATAGTTCAGATATTAGATTTTTATTATTATAAATAATATTTCATATTAGTAGCATCTTTCCAAGTTAATAAGTACGAAACATTTCTTAATTGCAACTTACAAAATATTTTATTTTCATCTGAATTGACAAAACGCTTGAGCCTATATTAAATCTTTCCATTAAGTCATGGTTTTCAATACTAAGTTTAAGTAATAGATTACAAATATGATACACATTTTGAAACTCATGTCCGAATATCAAACACAACATGATGTTTCCGCTCGAGAACTTTTCGACCACAAGTAGGTAAAATATCTAAGAAATGTCTTTCATCATTACACTGACTGTACCTAAACTTGCTTCCTTACATGGGTCTGCCTAATTCAAGGGAGTTGTGCAATCGCTGACCATAGACTTTTTTTCACAGCGGCCATGTGACCATAGACACCAGCCCAAGGTCACTGTTATGGGCTGTTATTACTCCATGCTCCTTTTATGTAGAGATTGACGTTTCCTTGGTCTTGCGACATTGAATAACCTTAAATTTTTGTTGTAGCTATCTCTCATCTCAGATTACAAATTTAACGCATTACAATCCATTTATGTCCCACAGCTGGGATACGGACAACAGCAGCCATTATAGGTCTTGAGAACTTTTTTATTCCTTGTATTTATTTAGTTTCAATCTACAAAAATTGTTATCTGACGCAACGTAATAAAACAATTTATGTCTATCAATTGTATTTTTAAAATGCTAATTGATTTTTTTTTGTTTTCAGATGAGCGTTGACGGCAATCCAGGTGAGTTTTTCTACATCCATATGATATATTTTATTTAATTCACATACCTTAAATAAACGCGAAACTTTGTAAGTCTATTTATTGCTCTTTCATGCATAATCTTCGGATAGATAAAATCTAAGCTTGTGTTACGGGTGCTAGATTTCTGATATACTTACTTCTAACAATATGTATATACATAGATAGATATTATTTATTTTACAATTATATAACACCCACACACCCGGAACAAATATTTGTACATCATTCAAATAGTTGTCCCGAGGCAGGAATCGAACTCGCAACCGGACATACAGAGGTCGTTAAATTTTTTATGTACTCTATGGTATATTTGTAACTATGTAAATTGTGTTATATTGCAATTGTCCATCTTTACGTTCTCTAATCCGTTAAATTCGATAAAAGGATGTCAAAAAACAATTCGTCACAAATACCATGTTTTTCTCACGATACTCCGTGGGTGTCAACTAAAGGCATGTACCCACTTCGCAACGGTTTCCGCTGAAGCCTACTTAAGCTAAGTAGCCACCAGTTACAGTTTCAAGTGTGTTACTTGTTCTTAAAAGCGAAAGTGTTGATAATATGTTTAAAATTGCAAAGTACTATTATGTAAGTTAAGTACTAAGGTAATATTTAACTCGGTGTTATGTCAAAACAAAATGACTAAACGTCATAAATAAGTTTGTAAATTGTATTAATTGATTTAAGTATTTAATAATCTTGAGTAACTTACGTACCATTTTTATTACCTAACTAACGATTTTTTATCGATTTGTTGCAATTAAAAACATAATTGATATGAGTTGAATACAGTTTTGACAAATCTATTACGTCAGATAGTTATTCTTGTTTTTGCTGGCCTTGGAATAGTACACACCTCTCTTCTGTTTATCATCAAAGAGACTTAGGGATTTATTTAACTATCAGAACACGGGTAACAGCGTTGTTCTGTGTACTGTACCAACTTACTGCTACCACCAACACGCCGGGTAAGTGTGGTGATAATACCAAATCCCCCAAGATCTATAATTCTCCCAATAGGGAAATCGTACAATCGTTAGATGCAATACAATAGAGTATTTTAAACTTATTAAAAAGCACAGATAAAATATTACTAGATATGCACTTGATATATAAGTATGACCACAGACAACACATCAGTGTGTCTATGGTATGGCCTTCAGCTAGATTTCCCTTCGAACAAACAGACAAACAGTCAAGAGGTCACGGGGTCTCAATGTCATGCAAAACAAACAAACTTTCTTCGCCAAACAATCCCACGCGTGGACTTTCCTTATTACCAAAGAAAGTGAGCAAAATCTCTTAGAACGCCTTAAATGAAAACTACTTATGTATATTTATCGTATAATTATCATTTCGTTAAATTTTGTTAAAAGCGCATTTACTTTCATTTATTGAACTTTTGAATAGCTAATCAACCTATCTAACCCTATTAGGTACGGCTCACTACTGGGGACGGCTCTCCTCAATAGAACCCATTATAGGTCTTGAGGATTTGGTATAATCACCACTCTTACTATGTAGTAGGGTTGGAGATCGAAGTATGTTAGTACAATATGTAGGTATACAGAAATACGATGTCTGTACTCTTGTGAAAAATTCCCTTAGTTCGATGACACCCGCGTCAAAATGAAATATATATAAATATATAATGAATGCTAATAATAATAACTTCATAGGTAAGTACATAACATAAGGAAATCTTCATGTTGTGTGAGTAAATAGATAAGCAAAGTCCCGAACAATGACTAGTTTTCTTACATCATCACCATCATTATCATTAGGCTGTAGAAAGCAGGACAATGGAATACGAAACAGTTACTATAAGGTGTGGTCGCATTAGGTCACGTCGGTAATTGTTCCTATTTCCTTTTGAGTTGAGGCTTTGGCTGGTATTCCTTATGAATATATTATGATAATGTTTATTACATACGTATGTATATTCTATTATTAACGACTTTTATTTATAATTATGTTTCTATCGTCAAAAAAATGTCAAAAAAAAGAAGGCAGATAAAGCGATGGTAGGATGACATCATGATTGCGCGTTCAAACAAAGAAAAAATCAACCAAAGTAACATTTCAGCTTTATACGAGATTAGTAAATTAAATTAAAATCACTTAAAACTACGACTTAACATTTCAATAAACCAGATTTAAGTTAAAACATAAAACTAGTTATGGCTAACATTTTATACTTGTTACACATCCTGCTGACAGCAAAAACATACTGTTGTATATTAAATCAATATAATCCACTTTGCTCACATTAAATCAATTATATTGTAAACAAGATGGCTATTATGTTAATTTAAGGCTTTTTAATGGACGTCGATCAATGGTGATTACGTCAAGTAATTATACAGTAATGATAATAATGATGTCAGTTAATATAACAGTGTATGTGTATTTATATTTTTTTGGACATGATTCTCATAGTTGTTGTTGATAAATTCATATTGAGATAAACGGGCAATACACGAACCTTATTTACGTAGACTATTGATAATTGAATTATTGAAATTGTTGTTGATAATTGAAAATTGTTATTTTATATTTCGTTAAACCTATATTACCTATACCACATTTCCTTTAAATTGGTTTTGCCGTGAAAAACAACTCACAATCATACATTTGATAAATATACATAGGTAAGGTAGAATAGTAGGATTGGTCTGCACAAAAAGTTGTGCAAATTACAAATGTAATATTTAATCGTATGCAAAGTTGTAAGTGACAAAATCCATGTACATTGTTTGCTAATTCTATTTGTGTAGTTAACTAGTTTCAACAGATTGTGGGCGGCAGTTATTTAATTAGAACACATTTTAAGGCTAATTTAATCAAGAACTAAATAAGGAAATCTCATCTCTCTTGTCGAGCAAATAATTTGCCTCATAATTCTCACAGGCATAGGAACTGATAATGTTAGTTTACCTTACTTACTTTATACGTTTTTAAACATACTCTCGATAGATTTTTATTTATGTTATCATTAACATCTAAGGTTCCCTATAGAGCTCATTATCAAGCTTACCAAGCTTATTTATATCAAACCTGGTATTTATTGTGCCCCTACTAATATTAGTTTTGTATAATACAGTTTACCAACCAAGTTACACAGATAAGCAATGTGCTATATTTAGTTTGTCGTCAAAATGCGCTTCCGCGTTTCGTCATAAGTCAACGACCGTTTTTATGATTTTATTATCAGATAGCGGTCTGATAACTTCACAGCTCAATCTTGAATCAAGTTTATTTATGGCTTTCAATGTCAAATGCGTTTAATTTTTTTCGGTTAGATCTTTTTATCTACTCTTCATAGTTATAAATTTAACTTACCTCTGTAAGGAGAGACCTTGTGTTTTAAGAATAGAATTTTCATTTGTAACGTGTTTTTGATTAAAATTCAATCAAAAATACGTTACAAATGAAAATTATACTATTCTATACAAATTTCACTGTACAAGTTGAACGTCAAAAGTTTCATAACATGTATAATGGTGTCTGTTGAAATGCGTACAAAAGTTTTTACAATCTTAGGAAACTCAAGCGTTTCATTTTAAAATATGCGCAAAATATAATAAATAATTACATTATTACCTACAATATTTCACAAAATATTAACCCAAAACTGGAGCAGGATCAGATTAACAGTTAACTACACTTGCGTTTTGCCGTCCGCATTTATTTCAATGCAAAACGTAGGCTTTTTCTGTATACCTTGCGCCTTAAGTAACAATCTGAAGACACGGAAACGACCGACATTAGTGAATCCTTGAGGTTATTTATTGAGTTCACACCGCCAAGGCACTCGCCGTCGTGTCGCGGTAATTCACTTCAATGCTATGCCTTACTTAGGTATAGCAAATACTTAAGTTTGTCAAATAAATAGTTAGTATTTCGTGAGGATGCAATATAGTGCATTTTCCGGTTTAGATAAGGATTAAGGAAAATATATATATACATATATATATATCTAAATGCAAAAAAAAGAAAAAAAACTTTTACCCCGGCCGGCCGTAGGAAGTCAATTATAGGTGGCTTATACGTAATTCTATTTGGTTTGTGTAAACCTAATTAAGTACTTAATAATGGTGACGTGATTAAAAATTTTTGTTTCAAATTGCTTGTGTGTGATGTTGTGTTTCCTCATGATGTTTGCCTTCACCGTTAGACAGCGTGTTTTCACAACATAATTTTTCAAGGAGATAATTCAGACGTGCGTTGGTTTCAACCCACGACCTTCGGAACGTCGAAATTCCAACATGCCTCTTCAACGTATTAAATTTTGTACTTACATTTGTATTTTTTGAGGGTATGTTACATATTTTGTAGACGTAAGTACTTTGTGAGAGACTAGTGCCTGAAATAGGTTCGATAAAAGATCATCTTTCTCTACGTATACATAAAATACTTATCTGTCACATCCTTTTACATAACGATTGCAACTTGGTCCACTCTCCTCCATACGGCGCCGCCTTTGAGCCCGTGCATGACCAACGTGATGCTATGCTCAATCTCCTTTATTTGTAGAGAAATTGCAACTACGGGCATAAGTATCGATAATTTGCAGTTAATTGCTTCTATGTCGGTAATTTGTTATTTTTATAGTGTGATTGATTGAGTTTGCGTAAGTCGGCTTAAAAAAAAATATTAATACCTTTCAGCGATATAAAGCCCATATCAATTTGTTTAACTGTTATTTTCATTTATTTATTGTATTTTCTTTTTTTCAGATATCCTAATGTTTTGCTGCGGATAGTGAGCGTAAGTACCATAGATATAAACTAAAATATTATGTTATGTGCTATTATTTAGAATTTTTAAATAAAGATTTCGGTCAGACTTTGCCAATTGTATTATTTCATCTAAACTTTTTATTCCATTTTATTTCTAATATTTTATTTATTATTTAACTAACACACGGCTAGTAAAGGTCCAAATGGAGACAAGGAAGTTGCCCTAAAAGAGCATGCGTACGCGCATAAAAGGCCCGCGGCAGGGAACTGGTTAAAGCTTGACCTTGCTGTGAACGGGTTAAAAACTGTGAATGACAGATTTATGAACCTTACACTATAGGTCTATAGGAATTGTAGATTAAACACATAAGTATCTCCACTTACCATTACATATTTTTTAAAACCAGGCCATTGTGTCACATTATGCAGTATGTGACATGGGATTTTACCGGGTCATCAGCAAATCTGCATAAAAACAAAGAAAGCTTCGGGTCAGTTAGACTCGGACAGCTTGTGACGTCACGACCAATCACAATGCAGTTCAATGGACATGAGGCAGGATGCAAGTGCCCATTTCCGGTGCTAGGGTTGGCAAATGACAAAGTTTTAAAGCAATTTACTGTAAATAAAACTCAGAAGGTAAATAATAAAATATGAAAAGCAATATTTTAACTTAGGTAGGTACCAAGTGGCTCTTGAGTAATTAGTAAGCAATGCCCAGCTGTCCATTTTTCAATTAAATAAAATCTTTATTTCTTCAATATAACCTAGTTATCTAACATAAAATCTGATAATAATTTCAATTATTCTTTTATTTTAAATTTGGGAAAACTCCTTTGGAAAACCTATTCAATATTTTTGTAGTTTAGATCAGACGGCTAATAATTTCAGGGACTAGTTAAATACCTTTAAATTTCACAACAGTAAAATAAAATATTTATACTATGTTAGTTTAGTGTCAGCCCTGCGGTCAAGAAAACAATAGACCGTTGTAATATCATTATGGCGTGCCCTTCGATAAACGGTCTCTGCCAAATGTGGTCCTACTGCGTCACTTCAATCATCAATCAATCAATCAAAATCACTTTATTGTACACCACAAAGTTATATTAGTACAAACATTAAACTAAAATAAAATGTTCAATTTAATTATTTTGAATGATCCGGCAATATTTCATTAATGGGCGGCCTTATTGCTGAAGAGCAATCTCTTCCAGGCAACCTTTGGATAGAGAAGATATTCTGTAAAAGTTTGATCAGATTATCGATCCTATAAAAATATAACATTGATGCATGACTCGCGTAGCCGAAGAAATAAATTACTTACGTATATAACTTTCAATGAAATTATATTAAGAAGAATAAAGAAGAAGAAGAATAAAATAAGTTTATTTGTGTCATGAAAAAATTAAAAGAAAAAAATTAAATTATTAAATTACTAGAACTTATTTTATTTATTTCTGAACAACAACGTGCTCATGCATATTTACATGAAATACAGATTTAAGAATTCTAAAGAATACCAACATCTAGACATACAAAAAGCCGTTAGCATCCTACTCGTAGAACACAAAGCTCAAGCTACTGACTAGTGGCCAGATACGATAGATTAATACTGTCGGCGCGCATAAAGTTGCATAATAAACCGGCTGCCAAGGTCTCTGTCGATAAACAAACATGGCTGCTCTTCTGATACCTCATTTACGAGAAGGCAATTATTCTGAAAAAGTTTGATTTGATTGTAAACATATTTTCAAGTCGTATAGAAAACAATATTAGATTCTAATGAAACTTTCAGCTGTTCGTGCTTTCATATATTATGGTTTTAAAAATGTAGTTCACTTATTATTATTTGAATTTTCTGAAAAACGACTATCACTTAAAGATGTATAATAATATGATATCACTACGATAGATGTAAAATATAATACTTACGTTTTCTTTCTTGGTTTATTTTATTAACTAGATTATTTTAATAATTTATAATAGATAATTTGAAGGAGGTATTTATTTCATTTACCTACTTTTAGTATTTACTTATTTTAAAAACAATAATCTTCATTATGAAATTTATGTATGTATAAGATTTAAATGTAATAAACATTTTAGATTTTCTGAATGGATTCAACATAGGCGGCATATTATAACCAGGTAGGTAACAAACAGGTTTCAAATTACAAGTAAAAAATGAATATTTCTTTACCCACATTAAAAAATCAACTCATCACAACATGTGACAGTAAATATAAGTTTTAGGGTACCGTACCGTATCAACACAAGCTTACTTTTCTAAGGTATCTTTACCAAGCTTTATGGTCAAGGTCTAATTAAATACAGAAAAATTGCATTTAAGTACTTATTTCCTTATTAAAATTGAATAAAAATTAAATTATTGACAATTTGTAATTAGCGAGAAATGCTGAAGAAAGACGTGTGAAAAACATAGATTGAATACTGAAAAATAACATTTTAACTAGGGAAAATATACCTACATAAATGGGAAAAACTATTATATCATGGGTTAAGATTACCAAGAGGTTTAATTCTTGATATATCTATTTAAAACTTCAAGGGCAAGTGTTACTCGCACTTGATTGATTTTTTTTCATATTTGTAATTTAATATATCGATTCTACCTCAAGATGAACAGACAAACGGAACTACAGATCATGTGTCCGGTCATTGCTCTTAGGATATTTTGTTAATATTAATTGAATACGCGGTTATTTAAGTTTGTTTCTTCCTCTGCATTTCAGAGACTTAAAATATTTAAGTCCCTGGTTAAACCAACCATCAAAACAAGGTGCATAAAAATCATTTTATATTAAGATCTTATATCCTCTATAAGTCTCCACCATCTTATATCCTCTATAGTACCAATTCACTCACGAGAAATGAGACACATATTGTTTTTTTCTTTATTGGCTCCTGCAATGCCAAACCCGTTAAATTGAACCTATAACAGAGCCTAAGCTATAATCTATACCAGTTACCTAGTATAGACAATGTACTCTGGCATGAAAACCTGTGTTCTTTAGAAACCACATTATGAGCGACCCTTCGTTCTAAATCGCGGGTCACCGCTTTCTCTACCGCTAGGCTACTAACAATAGCAAAATTGAAATGTGAGAATCTAGGAATAAATTTTATAAAATGTCATAGAAAAGGCCAAGATATTAATGTAACGTATTTTACTCGACCGCGAGAGTAAAAGCCTGGATACGCAAATACGCCACGCTGTAGAAGAAAAACGTCAGAAGTTCCTAATACTCAAATTATGTAAACCGAGTACAAAAAAAAAACTTTCAAGAGCCTCTAGAAAGATAACAAAGTAGTGCTTTTGAATGAAAACGTTAAATCCGGTTAGTTCATAAGTTTATTTTTTTCTTAATCTAATTTCACAAAACGTTAACCTATCAAAAACATACCCGTACACATAACCGTACACAGTGGGGGCTGATTGTACGTGGTCGCGATCCTCAGCAGTGAGGGACCGAGGAAGAAGAAGAAGAGATCAAAAACATATATCTATGTTAGGTACCATATTATGTATTAAGAAGGATATCCAGTACCCTTAACACAAGCTACGAGCTTACTACGGGCACGGAACATATAATTACTACCACGGGGCTATGCGAATTGTCTGTTATTTTATTTATTTCTTCACGTTTCGTAATTAACCAGGCAGGAATTAAATCCACCAGAGAAACCTTCGCCTTAAGCTCTAGTGGACCTTGGAACAAGGTTCGCCCGATTTGGTCAATCCAGGTCTGATGCCCTTAAGGTAATATTTAGTTCTTAGCGACCGAAACGCGCGACCGCGACCAAACACTGTTAGCTGTACCAGTACTGCTTAGTATGAATTTATATGGAGCACTTAAGATAAGTCACGACCGCGTGTCACGACCATGGTTACGTTGTGACCTGGTCGCGGTCGCGCGTTGCGGTCGCTAAGTTCGGAATGCTACCTTTACATTGGCATTGCAGGCGCGGAAATAACTTGGGTAATTAGTTAGATTATTATGTCAAGTTTAACCTGACAGAAAACTATTTTTATAATGTATAGAGTAGAGTTGTAAGGTGTGTAGAACGCGCATGTTGTACATAATTTTTCCGCATTGATATAAAATCATCTAGAGGAATTAATATAACCTGAACTAACATAATTTTGTAAAACCAAAGGGTTAAAATGCCGTTCGTGCTCTTTGCCAACAACGATCGATTGAAATAGTGCCTTGTTATTCTTTATGAAACGAAAGTATCAAGACTAGTCTATTAACTTTATGATACTCGTTGAAATCACAGAATTCAACGCAATCTAGACAAGTCGTAAATCTGGAATCGCACGGTCTCATTTCCGGTGCGATTGTGAAATTTGTAGAATTTGTGAAATGTGCTGTTACCAGTGTCCTTATAGCTTACATTTACATAGAGCTTACTCGAGTTGCTAGTTTGCGTGGGGAATAGAAGCAAGGTATTTACGATAAGCGTAAGTTTTTAATTTGCCATCATCGTCATCATTTGAGCCTACAGAAGTCCACTGCTGAAAATAAGCTTTAGAAAGCTTTTATCAAAGTGTTTTAAAAATGTGTCACCATAATAAAAACAAAATAAAGAAATAAAATATTGTCTAGCACTTAAATAATGTTTCCAATACTTTCTTCATACTTTTTTAAAAGTAAAAACACCATTCAAGTGATCTAAGAATCTATCTCGACATAAAACAGAACGCTCCGGAAACCACAACATTCCGTAGATCTAGTAATCTACTAAAAACTCTACAAAACATTATTATCTATGAGTCACTCGTCACTTGGACCATAGACAACCTGCGGCTCGCTGCGCCCACGCATCTGTCAGAACGAACTATCCGCCTGACTCAAATACCTTATTATCGCTGTAATAGGCCAAGGGATTGGACAAGTTTGTTGGACAAACGTATGTCTCTATACTCTATAACGTTTGTCTAAAAGTAATAGGTAGGTAATGAAAATAATAATTAATTCATGCCTCTATCAGTTTTTTTTATTTCTTCAATGAATTTATTTTAAAACAGTTTAGTAATACAAGGAAGTAACGCTTATATACCTACTTAAAATATATCTGTGGAGCACTGCAATATCAGTAACATCTGCCGCACTGTAAAAAAAAACAAAAAATAGTTCAGTGTTGGATAGTAGGTACCTAGGTACATTTATCGAGGAAAACTATATTATGTAAACTATAGGTATATTTTTAATTATATACATTATAGTTTATATTTTAAACGCAAGCTAAGCTGACAGAGTGTTGTAGTAATAATATAAGCTTATTCTGCTTTTCATAAGTCTCATTGGTCTATTGTATACAAAAAACAATAATAAACTTGTTTAGTTTCCTATTCGAGCCCAATAGATTTATTACATCTAATTACTTATTGGCTATTATATCGATCGGCGTAATTCATCAGATAAATCAATGTTGTAAATCAAAGCGTAACGTGACTTACTGTGACATATTGTACGTTAATCACTTTCATTGGTTTTGATTCAATTATGATTGGTTTTTCCGCGGTTAAATGTAGTCTTTAGTTGTTTTTGGACCTAGGGATGTTTTTAAGGGGGTTAAATATTAATAGGTGGATTGCCTTCCTTGGATGAAAATTTAATGACACATGTCCTTTCAAAGTTCTCAGAACATGTCGGTTCCCTCACGATGTTTGCCTTCACCGTAGAGCATGTGATTACAAAGCGCAAACTTTATCAAGAACAAAATTCCGCAGGTTTGAATCCACGAACTTCGGAAAGTCGAATGGTGCTTAGCCAACCCGGGTCAGACCAACAACCCATTTTTTTTTTTTTTTTTTTTTTTTTTTTATACTACCAAGTTGGCAGACAAGCATGCGGCCCACTTGGTGGAGAGCGGTTACCGCAGCCTATGGACGCCTGTAGCATCAGAGATGTTACCTGCTATTAAGGCATTATAAGCCTTAATATGGTTTGTTATGATCATGATTATAATAAAACCAGAATGACGTAAGTTCTACTATTCACAGAACTAGTATTAGGTATCACAGGAATATCAATCAATCAAATCGATCAAAAATTCTTTATTTGAACCATTTTGTTGTACAAGAAACATGGTAGAAAAACGATGGTGACTGCATTAGTTAAAATATTAACTGTGTCGCAGACACCAACGCCCCCCTCCGGATGATTGTTACATTCGGTTTTAGTAAAAAATTAAGTAGGTATATAAGTTATGATAATATTTACATACATAGGAGAGTGCATTTATCTATATCTATAATATGTCTATCTTTATATCTGTGGAAGTGTATGTGTGTGTGTATATATATATATATATAAATAAGAGTGTGTAAATATAATGTTAATAATCCTTAGTAAATATAATCAGTATGCCACACACACGCGATGTAGACATGCTGAGCACGGATTCACACGATTCTTCAAACAGATAGCTTTCTGAGAACGATTAGGATTGTATAAGGCATTCGGATTATAATGAAGTTTGCATTCATGCGTATCTACTTATACTCAGACAGAGATTTGTGCCCATTTGATGATATATTTTTTATAATTTTATTATTATATTATTTTATTTTATTATTTATTTTATTTACGAAATCTCTTCTCTCTCACTCTTCAGTTCTTGTCTATTATAATTGAACATTAATAAATTTTTGTTGGAGTATTATTTATTTGACTGTAAATCTGTCTTGGTGGACTCTTTTATTCGTTTAATTCGGTTTGGTGGAAGATATTCCTATGTAACAACTGAGTGTCAATTTATTTAATATTTATTTATGTTTGTTGCTTGTTTCAGAATCGGCATGGAGAGCCGGGTCGGGTTGGACTACATAGTAGAGCACGCGGAGTACGCCGGCAAGCTCGCCGCCGCACTCACGTCCCCCGCTAAGCCGGTCAAGAAACAGGTAACATTCATAAACTAAACAATATTAGCGTATTTCACTTTAAAAAAATCCGTGAGTTATACTATTATTTTTATAACAACGGGAAATACTCACGTATTTGATAAGGAGTTAAAGACGCTCTCGACGTTTCGACACAACAAGAGCAGTCTTTCTCAAGAGGAGTGAGCGAGAGGGTACCTGTAAGCTTGCAGCTAGTATTAAGGGTTGCTGTGTGAATTGTCCAGCAATATTATTTTTTCGTTGTAAAAAAATAAATAGGATAACAATATGTATACAACCCACCAATCAAACTAGGTATACTACCAGCCCATCTACGTGCTTACATTCATTAATAATGTAATTAGATTCTTTGTAAAAGAGTCATAAAATTAACCTCTTGACCGGCATACCTATGTAGAAAAAGGCCCATTGCACTGGATTCAGTGCCTATTAAGGTACATACATAATGTACCAGATTTCCGCATATTTTCTCCGCGGAATAATTACTTTTCCCGCAGTATTTCGTTCAGTAGTTCAGCGGGTGAAACTCTGTCTGCGACGCAGGAGATTGCGGGTTCGATTCCCGCCTCAGAACAAAAATATCTATAGTCTTGGTGTTCTATATTTTATGTATAATAAAAAAAACTGTTATAATGTATGTATATTATATTAAGTATTATAATAGTCCCGGTACCACAAAGCTTTCAGCATCCCATAGGGCTAAATATTTCTGTATAAATTGTACTGCAATTTTTATATTTCTTTATTTATTATTTATTTATTTATTGTATATTTTGTTCCAGGTGTTTGAGCTCCTGTCAGCACTATGCGTTTACAACGCAGACGGCTACGCGAGGGCTGTGGACACTCTAGATCGCTATAAGGTATGTGTAAGCGTAATACCCTTATTTACGCACCCACTGCTGGCACACAAGGACTTCAAGAGATCAGGCCTTCATTCACCATCTTGACTAAGCGTTCTTATTCTATGTTCTTGTAAAGAAAACAAAATTTCACAAGAGATAACTCCAAGTATAATTTTCATAACTAACGAAATCGCTTGCAAATTTTGCTAATATACGAAAAATAGTAGGGTAGACCGGGGGCAATAGTAACAATTTTTGGTTTTCGGGCAATTGTACTATATAAACTTGGGTATTTTACTATAATGATTATGTTTCTAGGAACCTAAATTCAATAGCTACAAACCATTTTGTTGAATTTTACGTAGGGCTTACAGAACATAGAGAAAATTAGGTAAGAATGATGACAGGGCGAGTGCTACATTTGACCCCTTCCCAGGGTCACTTGTACCAAAAATTTAAAAGGAAATAAAAAACAAACAAATTATCGAATCATAACTATAGTATCGTATATTTGTTATTTTGGCATTTATTAATCAGTCACTATATATTAGAACGTAGGTTTCAGGAACAGTCCTACAAAATTCACAAGATAAAACTAAACAAATTTAAATTGAGTTTTCTCCACTTTAAACACAAATAACTCATATTCTTATAGTTTGGCATAATCGCTTTGGTCTAAGCTTTGATTGAGAGTTAACAAATAGCTTATATATCTAAAATTGTTGGAAATAATTGACAGATATTATTTTCTATGGAGTTACAATTGACCCTGGTACAATTGCCCCTGTTAAACTTTAAGTTAACTTTTAGTAAAATCATTATCTATCCAGTAACATTGAATGCAAAGATGGCGAAATCCACTAAATTATTTGTTAAGACGACAGAGTGTTAAAAATAACAGTATGAAACTATTTCTTAATTACTATTTCACCTAATTTGTACTCATTTTTGTAAATTATATCAGGGGTCATTTGTACCACGGGGTTAATTGTACCGTTACAATTGCTCCCAGAGAAGACGGTACAATTGACCCCAAGTATAGATTTTGGAGAAATAACTAAATATCTCTGAACATTGTTGTGCTTTAGACACACAATATTGGGAATTCTAGAACTGGATACCTAGGTAAACGCGTGGTTAATATATAATTACATGAAACACAGTAACCACTGAGTGACAGGGCAATCAAAATAGCAAAAAAAATTACTTTGGGTGCTTGAATCCAAAAAAATGCTCCTACAGACGTCCGTTTCGCAGCGAGCGCGCTGCCGACTAGTGAGCAAGTCGGGACACTTAAGGCGCGTACCCCGGCTAACGCACACACAGATAGATCTCCTAGAAGTTGAGATATTCCCAATGGTACTATTGCCCCGTGTTACTAGTGACCCCGGTCTACCCTACCTATTTAAAACATAATTCAAGGATAATTATTCAAGTTCTAGAAAATATTGCAACTATTAGAATTTGAATTGTCCTTATTTTTTTAACGGACTCGGAAATTCCAAGGTTTCTACTAGGTGGCGACAAAACTGTTAATTTATATCAAATCTACGTAAAATACGAATAAATATGTAAGTAGAGCCATAAAAATAATAAAAGTTTATGTGCGAGTCGGACACGCCAAGCATAGGATTCCGTAAGAATTTTTTATAAAAGTTTAATCTAGCTTTGAAATAATCATTTACAAACACAGTAAATAACTACAAAAACAAAAAAAAAACATTTACTTAAATATTATTATAGAGAAACGATTTAATTTTACTTCAATATATTATTTAAAAAAATAAAAATAAAATAAAATTTAAAAACAAGGAGAAACACAATACAACACAAAAGACAACAAAAGCTCAAAACAGACATGAACGGCGAAATCATAAAACTCCTTATTCTAACTACGGAACCCTAAAAGCAAGGATGGTATCGTCCATTTCTTAAACCTGTTTGACGGTCGTCGGGGTCAGCTTTGGGCGAGAGCTTGAACAAACCTGTTCGGAGTAAACAACGTGCAATAAGAACATTATGTGAACTTGAATTGGGATCGGTAGCCGTGTTTAGGAATTGAAAGTTGCGAATTATGTTTTTAAAACCAGTCGACCACTGACAGATTCATTTTTTTACGTTATCTACATTATTTTAGCACATAATTTTTCAAATGGGACCAGCGAGCGGTTCCTGAGATTAGCGCGTTCAAACAAACAAACTTCAGATTTATATTGTACTAGCTTCCGCCCGCGGCTTCGCCTGCGTGGAAATAAAAAGTAGGCCTTTTCTTTCTCAGGGTCTAAAGATTGTATGTGCCACATCAAAATCGGTTGAGAGGTTTAAACGGGAAAGCGTAGCAGACAGACAGACAGAGTTACTTTCGCATTTTTAATATAAAGTAAGGATAGTTAATAATAATGACAAGGTTAAAAGTAAAACTAGGTGATTAAGCATAAGCTTCCCTCGTTCCTATGGTCACAGGGATATCTCTCTTGACGAGAGTGATATACGTGCAGGATGAATATCGCATGTCCTTTAAAGTCTTCAAAGTTCTCAGAACATGCCGGTTTGACTTCATCGTTAATGCACGTGTTTAAAGCGCACATAACATTTTTCGAGAAGAAATATCCACAGGTGTGTGTGGTGTGGTGACGGTTTGAAATGACCATTTCCGAAATTAAAATCAATATGTTCCCACTTAGCCAATACTCAGGTAAAAAAGGATTTGATGATAGTAGATCATTCGATATTTTAGTAGATATTTTTGTCAGGTTTATTAATTGTTGGATAAATATTCCTCCATCTCTTTCCAGTTTGATCTATATTGTGTTAATCTTATCCATTGTTTTCAACATTGATGGATCGGTCGGTCTACTCCAGTTATTTTGTATTAATATATATCTATATTAATAATTTCGTCAAGGGGTACGGTACGATTAGACTCCATGGAAACCTTATATGAATAACAAAACATAAAAAATATTGATTTTGAGTCGACAACATTATTTATATCTGCAAAATTCGGATGGAGAATTTCGCCAAATTTGCCCCAAGCGAAGCCGGATTTTTATCTAGTTTATTTATATTTACAGACGCTGAAGAACGAACGCTACCGCTTAACAGTAGTGGTAGAGGAACTGAAGCATGCAGCCACCACGGACTACAAGACGGCGCTGCTGGCCTTCATCAACTGCCTCATCATCTCAGCGCCGAGGCTGCCCGACCGAAGCCGGGTGCGGAACGAGTTTATTGGTACGATTTAATATAAATTATTCGAAAAAAATGGTGTAGGAAAAATTACAAGATCACAACGTAACATTGGTCCTCGAGTGGGAATCGAAACCACGCCACCCAGTTTAGCCCCGGTTGCGCTAACCACCACGCTATCGAGGAGTTACGTAAAAAATCGAGTCTATTCCATACCAAGACTAGGTTAAAAAAGTATTATGAATTTACTTAAATTTAATATATTCATTGTATTTTTCAGGTCTTGGTCTTCTGGCAACTTTGAACAACTTAAGGTCAGTTAAATCTTTTAAGACTTGTATTTGCTAATAAATGTTTATTAATGTTATTATTTTCTTAAAATAGAAGATTATTAGTTGGGACCTTCGGTCTAAGTTGCTAAAGAATAATGTTCTTGTCGCCGGCGCCGTTTAAATATGTTCTTTGTGTTTATCGATTATTCAAGTGATCTAACACAAAGACCAATATATTTTCGCAGCAGGAATCGTCATAATTCGGCAAACTCCAAAGATGGAGCTTCAATACATTCATTGTTCGCATTTAGTGTTAACAGGGCTGCCTAAAGTACACATTTTTATATTCGAAGAGATATAAGCCAAAATACAAACTGTAGGTACCTATCCATAATTCATTATAAAAGATAATGTTGTATATACGCTTTAAATTAGGTATATACTCGTACATCGTACATTAATGAAAGTAATTATCTAGGTCACTTTGAGCTTGTATTATTAAAATATCTATTTTTAGGCTTACCACAGGGCTTTTTCAGTATTAAGTATTATTTAAAAAATATGACGATAAAAATAACCCCAAAAAAATTACTGACTCTTGCTCCAATTGTTCTGCAAAAGCAAAAAGCATAACAGATATGCAGTGACAACCCTACTCAAACTTTTTGTATTATTTTTTGCAAAGACTCATCAAGTTTTTGCGGACGATTGTCACGGTAATCCAATAACTACAGATTTGGGCAAAAACACCAATCAAGCCGAGCCCGGGATACTTTTTTAATTCTAAAAAAAGGTGAGATATGAAGTTTTATTTGATGGGTTTGTTTACCTCATAACTGAATTTTCGACCGTTTAGTTAATTGAGTATGTTCGAAGGAAAATGTAATTTCTACTTGGAACGGCAATAAGCGCTTGATCGACGCTCTAAGAACAAAGGAATTATGTAGACTTAGATACGCAATGTGATTTTTAATGTTAACTTGATGATAGACGTACACCACAAAATTAATCGGTAGCGCGTCATGTGTTTTATAGCGTTGTTTGTAAATATCGTCTAGGTAAAATAACTGATTTTGACAAAATTTAGTAGGTTTAAGTTAATCAGAAAATCATTAATTACCTACTTGAATAGATTATGAGGCATTTAACGTGCCAAAAAAAATAACGGATAAAATCTTCGAGTTAAAATTTAAAAAATATATATATTTTAATAAATGATCATTACCTACTACAACTTAACTTTATAAAATTAAGCAAACTAAACGAAGCTAAAGCTTATATTCCGTCAACCGGCGCCCACGCGGCCCATATAAGGCGCCAGCCACACCGTGAATAATATCAGAACGAGTCGGCAAAAACGCACCATTATAACAGCTTAGAGGATTAGCTTTATAGACATTGTAAAGTAGATTGGCTAGCTTCAAGTTAATGGGGCTTCTACACAATGGTCGTAACGATTTAATTGGTTTATGCGGAAATTCTTGACTCAATTTCGTTAATAGTATCTATCCGAAATGTTGCTGACTACTAAGCATTACTTTTGTAAATTGAAATTGTATCATTAATTGATAATTAGTAGATAATTAACTGAATGATAATAATTTATTGATGTAAAATATGAAAACACCATTATAATAATGTGATTTATTGCATCTTAAAACTCTAAATAAACAATTTTTTCCTTTGTTATATTGTAAAACGATTAAATTGAACGAGTTTTCAAACAATAGTTTTCATTCTGAGGTCAAATTAACATTTTATCTCCTATTTTAGTAAGCCACAGGTAGTCCATTTAATATCATTGTGTGTGCGGGGCTTAATCGTCTCAGGGCCAACGTTGAACGTCCACTGGTCACTGACTTAGCCCAGTAGTGATTAAGCGTGTGGCGTAACGAAAAGAGATTAAACTCACTACTGTTTTTGCATATTCAAATTTTCGTTTAGTAACGAATTCTAGGCACGATTTACCTACCTACGCATTCTGTTTCCTAGTATCTAATAAAATACGTCCTTGTATTTTGAACAATTTAAGTTTAAGATAAATTGAGAATGGAATAAAAAATAGCAAAAAATCGCGAAATCAACCGATTGTGAACTGAGACCCAGCAGTGCCCCCAAACGTTACTACGTTTACTATTTACATTCCCACTGTTGGGACACAGGGACTTATCTTTTGACGAGAGAGATTAGGACTTAATTCACCACGCTGGCCAAACACCAAACCGCCGTTTGGTGAATCATCATGTCCTTCAAACTTTTCAAAGTTATCAAAACATGCAGCTTTTCTTATGCAGCTTTGTAAGAAAAGCTGCATGTTGCTGAAATCAAATTCAGATACTTCATTATTATCTAAATACGAATCTTTACCTGATGCTCTTAACCCTGTTCTTCCAGACATGAAGCTGCCAGCAACCCTGATCTGGGCGTCCAGCTGGATGTCTTCGAGGAGCAGAGGGAGAGTGACGAGGCGCAGGGTCCGGGGGGCATCAACCTCAACTCACACCTGGATGTGTTCTACGCTATACTCAAGCAGGTAGTAATTATTCCTGGCCAGTACCACTATACCATAGATACTATACCTACCCTTTATTAGTGATGACATGTCCAAGTTAATCTTTGTGATTTTACTGAAACAATCTGAATCAATGAATCAAACCCATGACGGTCTAGTGTGGGTTAGATCTGAGTTTTAGAGCGATTGACATATTTATACAAGTGACAAGTCACTTAGCCAAAAGTCAGACGGTGCAATTACTCAACCGTGATATGAATAGGAATAACATAACTTAACATCATGAAGCGACGTAATTTCATTTGACTTAGTAAAATTTGCCTACAAATACATACATTATAATATTTGGGAAACAGGAGCGATGGTATCTTTAAAAGAGGCTTCACAATATAACGAAAGGAAAACAGCAAACTCAACAATTCTTAGAACTTAAAGGAAACTTCTACACCAAAAAATAGATTCGTCCTCACACAACTCCTGACTCTCTGAAGGGTGACAGAAATGCTGCGCCTTTTGTGCGGATGCTTTTTCAATTATCGTCATCTACCAATACTAAAAAAAGCCAGCACCAAAAAGGTCATCTGATAATACCATATGCTATTTTCTCGTCTCCAGAGTGACAGGAATTCTGCGCCTTTTGTGCTGACGCTTTTTGAATTATCGTCATCTGCCAGTGGCCAGTACTAAAAAAGCCAGCACCAAAAAGGTCATCAGCTAATAACATAATGCTATTTTCTCGTTTCATCCAGGTCTCAGACACGCCTCAAGAGATCCCGTTCCTCAGCATCCTCCAGCACTTGCTGCGGATCGACCCGAAGGAGCCGGTCAGCGATATCGTCTGGGACACCGCCGAGACGCTGGTGCATCGAGCTACTCTTCTGGAGACGAGGTTGGTGTTTTGTAATTTGGTTAAGTGGATAAGGTAAGTTGGTGTTAAAAACCACTTCAGTTACTAGTCTGGTAATTTCAAAGAACATTCAATTCATCTTCACTTATTTACGTTTCCATTGCTGGGACACAAGGACTTCTCTCTTGACGAGAGATTAGGCCTTATTTTAACACGCTGGCCAGGTGCAAGTCGATACATTGAATTATATTTTTTATTGTTCTCCTGTAACTGTTCTCTACACTAACTAGAAACTAGCGACAGTGTTTTGAGCCCTGTCCCTAGCTTACATTGGCTCTGACCAGCCTTTGTTCACCACATATTTATCTAAAACTAAATTATGGTATGACACCCTCTTAATAATTCCTGATTAGCTGTTTTTAATATCCTGAAAACGTATTTTTATATAAATTCATTTTAAATTTTCAGGGAAGATGCCGCAAAACTACTAAGATCTCCCAGCGTGCAAGCTAAAATGGGCTGCAGCTGCCAGCACAGGGACATGTCTGGCGGACGGAAGCAGAGCCTACAGCGCGCACTCTCCCCGCCCCCTCCACCGCCCCCTCCGTGTAAGTACCTTAGATTCTTGATATTCCAAAGATTATTATTCTCAGTATTTCGTATGCATTTTGTGACTAAGCACTAAGACTGATTTCATCATCAAATACATAATAACTCTGTCCATCTCTTCCAGGTATCCCTCCACCCCCACCGTGCCTCCCACCCCCTCCTAGCGCGCCCCCACCCCCCGGCCCGCCGCCCCCTCCAGGTCCCCCGCCCCCGCCAGTATTCTCGGCCCCCACCCCCCCTCCGGCACCTGTGGTGGAACTGAAGCTGCCGCAGCAAGAGACACCTATCCCGAAGACTAAAATGAAGACGATCAATTGGAATAAGATTCCTAACAATAAGGTAAGTGAACAGTTATAAAATAATACCTTATGATGTTTTTGTTAAAATGCTTAAACACATGCACATCTTTTGTAGAATTTGGGGTTCGTGGTAGCTATCTGTACGATTTGGTCCGCTATTTCAAAAATGTACAATACTGAAGAGTAAAATCTTACTTAACTATATCGAAAATTCGCTTATTTTCCATTCCAGGTCATCGGTCAGAAAAATATCTGGTCCCTAGTAGCTTCGAGTCACAAACATTCATCCAAAACTGAGCTGGACTGGACTGAAATAGAAGGACTCTTTTGTCAACAGGTAATTTTACAACAACTAAGTTGGTATTTTCTAAATTGCTTCATTTTAACTTTGCGAAGCCATTAACATCTTTTCTAAAAGGAAGGAGTGTCTCTCAAAGAATTTAAAACTTCATGAAACTATTCACGTGCTTACAATAAAGGCGTAACGAACTATGTATCTTCGGGTAAGCAAAAAGGGTAAACCCACTATAAAAACTATAGCGATGGACCATCTTCATCGATTTATTAACACACCAGTTTAGAAATTACACGTTTTTTTTTGTTTGATCCTCAAATATAATAAAACATTTACTCTTTTATCAATCTTTAGGAATAGAAATATATGACATGAATCTAATATCTTTAACGATAACTTTTATATAGGTTATGTAATTTTCCAGATTCAACCAACAGGATCGGCAGGGTCTTCGCCCCGGCTCGGGCGGAGCCCTATCTGCGACACCTCGGGCGAGAGGAAACCAAGGAAGGAGTCCTCGGAGATCACGCTCTTGGACGGCAAACGGAGTCTCAACGTTAACATCTTCCTGAAACAGTTCAGAAGGTACATTACAATAACAAGCTTTAAAACACCTTGATAAGTTATGCTATAAGACTACAGCTAATTGAGCTACTTTCTTAATTAATTATGATTTGTTAGATTTCACGACATTTTACATAATGATCTTTTGTTAGCATAAACATTATATATATTTTTTTTTTGCTTGGCCCTTATTTTTCCAAAAATTACATAATCTGATTAGTATTGTACTCGTATACTAATGACATTGACCATTTGATTCTAGAAATTCAATAAAGTAGATAATTGTTCCATGTAGTTTTTAGTATAAGACATTGTAATGAATAAATTATTTTTATTAAATAAATAAATATGACGTAGGTATATAGAATCAATCTCTTACCCCCACTTACATCTTTAAGTGCCCGTAACACAAGCTTAGAGCTTACCATGGGGCTAGATGTTGCAGTGAATTGTTCAGCGATATTTATTTTATTTATTCATTCCCCAGTTCCAACGAGGACATAATCCAGATGATCCGCGAAGGCGCGCACGACGACATCGGCACGGAGAAACTGCGAGGCCTGCTGAAGATACTGCCCGAGATGGATGAGACGGAGATGTTGAAGGCATTCTCTGGAGATGTCACCAAACTGGGGAACGCTGAGAAGTTCCTGCTGCAGATGATACAGCTGCCTTAGTAAGTGGTTTTGATCCTTGAGATCGGAAACTTACCTACACGTTTTTGATCCTTGAGTTGATCGTTTCCTACGATCGAAAACTTACTTACAGGTAGAAACTCTCAGAGTTAAACAGTAACTGAGAGTTTCGGATTAAGAGAGAAGTGTGCCCAACAGTAAATGTTTGATAGCTGAATATTAACATCATACATAATATAATTTTTAAAAGACACAGGTTTGTAGGACCTTTTAATAAGGGGAAATAATCCCTAATACCTACACAAAGTCGTGGTAATATGTCTTGAAAATGGTATGTATTTGAGGATAGATTTTCAAATAAAACGTTTTTAACATGACGCTATTAGCGTCAGATTAGGGCACTTATTGCAATATTTATGCCAAATACTGTTAGAAAGGTCCTAAATCTATTTCACCATAAATGTACAGGGTGATTGGTAGATGGGTGCAAAGCTTCTAGGGGATGGTAGTGTGGACTATTTGGAACCATTTAAGCCATAGTTGTCTTAACCGAAGTCGGACTAGTTTTTTTTTATGAATTTTTTACGGGTTACAAGGAAAATACCCAAAATTTTACAGTTAGTTGCTAATAACTGCCAGTTTAAAAGGCCAGTTAATTATTTTTTGTTTAATTTAAGTTAAGCTATGTGTAAGCAATCTACCAAAACTTGTTTTTAGGTATCTGAGTCATTAGCCATTTTTTTACAGACATTTCAAACTTACGAAAATTTTATGATTAACGAAAACCATTTTTGACGTTGTTTAAAAAAAAAACTAATGGTGTTATTTTTGTTCAAACCTTTTTAAAAACATGTGTGGTTATTACTCTTTCTTTTGGGGTATTAATTAAGAGGATATCTCAAAAAAAATTTGAAATTATGATACAAAAACCAAATTGAGGGAGAAAATTTAAGCCAACTTTAATGAAAAAAAGCAAATTACCGAATTGCTGAAAGTGGCATAAATAAGTGGTTTATGCGTGTATGACTCCAGATTCAGAGATAATAAGATAAGCAGACACAATTCTAAGGTCGAGGAATAGATTTTGGCAGCATTCTAAGCGGATCCTACTACCATCACTAGCGTAGTAGCTCAAAATCTTAACATTTCACAATAGAAGATGTGTATGTAGAGTATGCACAAAAATGATAAGTATTTATTCCATGGCCCGGGTCTGCCAGGTTTGGAAGAGCAAGATACCGGGAAAATAATCCAATTCTGCCGTTTTCTCCTCAACAGAGACATCAACTCATCTTCAATGCGTGATTCTTAAAATCAATCTTGTGGACAAATAAAAGTAAATTTTCCAGAGAGGGCATAACAAACTTTTACAACCTTCACCAACAGGCCAACAAGGGCAGAAATCCATACTGGAAAAAGCAGGTGTCAGTACAGAGGAAATTCTCTGTCAGTGTGTGGGCTGGAGTAATTGGCAGAACTTTGATTGGGCCCCACTTCTTACCAGATACCTTAAATGGTAATAATTATTTGGGATTTCTTCAAAACGATCTTCCAATGCTCGTAGAGGTGTCCTAATATTTAAAACTGACCAACTGACGTTAGGGTTGTGTCTGCCTGGGTTGACTCCACATTCCACGTGGTGTATGTCACTTTCAGCAATTCGATAATCTGCCTATTTTTTCATTAAAGTTGCCTTGAATTTTCTCCCTCAATTTGGTTTTTGGATCATAATTTCAATATTTTTTGAGATATTCGCTTAATTGATACCTCAAAAGAAAGAGTAATAACCACACATGTTTTTAAAAAGGTTTGAACAAAAATAGCACCATTCGTTTTTTTTTTAAACAACGTCAAAAATGGTTTTCGTAAATCGCAGAACATTTTCGTAAGTTTGAAATGTCTGTAAAAAAATGGCTAATGACTCAGATACCTAAAAACAAGTTTTGGTAGATTGCTTACACATAGCTTAACTTAAATTAAACAAAAAATAATTAACTGGCCTTTTAAACTGGCAGTTATTAGCAACTAACTGTAAAATTTTGGGTATTTTCCTTGTATCCCGTAAAAAATTCATAAAAAAAAATAGTGCGACTTCGGTTAAGACAACTATGGCTTAAATGGTTCCAAATAGTCCACACTACCATCCCCTAGCAGCTTTGCACTCACCTACCAATCACCCTGTATAATACATCTTCCAGCTATAAGCTCCGCATCGAACTGATGCTGCTGAAGGAAGAATGGCCGTCGACATCCGGATATCTGGAGAGTGCCATAAACGCCATATTGGTAGCCGGGGATGATCTGATGTCGTCTAGAGCTTTGCAGGTACGTAGAGATCAACTAAAATGAAATAAACTCGTTTATTAAGTTAGTTCCTTTCGTTTTCCTTTCTCGCATGGGAGGAAAAATCTATTTCAAATGCAAGACCATTTGCTAATAAACCCTATTTCTAAACCTTATATTTCTGTTTAATTCTCAGGAAGTACTATACATCGCACTGATAGCGGGTAACTTCCTGAACGCGGGCGGGTACGCGGGTGGCGCCGCGGGCGTGAAACTGTCCTCTCTGCAGAAGCTGCCCGACATCCGCGCCAACAAGCCGGGGATGAACCTCATGCACTACGTGGCTATGGTAAGTGCTGGCCTTTACCTTTAGTACCATAATACCATTCTATTGGCTAAGCGCTAGTGTTTTCGCCGCCATATTTCCAATTGTTTATTCATGATTCTCACAAGTAACCGACTACCGGATCATAAATATTCTAAAGACGTCGCTTCGCGATTTGTATACATAGTAACGAGTTAATATTTTTACTAATATTTTTATTCCTCATTCCGACGTTTCAAGCGCTTTGCAGTCGCTCGTGGTTTGGGTCACGGAATAACAACTTACTACCTACTTATCAAAAAATATTATACTTTAATAAACCGTATTTTTTCTTCAACTCAAAGCAAGCAGAACGCAAGAACAAAGAGCTGGTGCACTTCGCTGACGATACTCGCGTCTTGGAGGAAGCTGCAAAAGCTTCAGTGGAACAGGTGACCAACGAGATCAAGACCTTGGAGACCAGGATCCGAGGGCTGAAGAAGGAGACACAGGCTCCGAATACACCGGCGGATGTGAAGGAGCAGATGGGAGATTTTCTTCAGGTCAGTTTATAGCAGAAGTAGATCCTAGTATGATCTTTCTATTTCGGTAGGTAATGCATACGTCTGTTCGGAAGATCAATTTGGTATGCATGGTATTAATCTAAAAGAGTTCTTTTTAAAGAATCATTGAGCGAGTTAATTGGGCAACAGTCAAATCTTCGAGAGGAATTCTCTGCTAAGATTTAGCGAGTTGATGTCTGAGTATCGTAATCATGTATTGCTTCTAGAGTTATTTTCTGGCATTACATTAATAGGTCTTCCATTTAAAAGACAAACCACTTCTATAAAGCAAAATATCGTCTCCAGGTGGCAGAACAAGAGGTATCCGCTCTAAACAAGGACATGGAAGAGGTGGAGAGCATCAGAAAACACCTGGCAGAGTTCTTCTGCGAGGATCCCGTGTCTTTCAAACTCGAGGAATGCTTTAAGGTAAGTCTAACGCGGATTCTGGTTTTGATTACCTACTTAAGTAAAATACAGAATAAGATCTATTTAATTGTTTCACAGATAACCCCCACTAGATGGTCCATTATAATACTTTTGTTCCGATTCAAACGCACCGAAATTGGAGGAAGGCGCGGGTTGCGGGGACTGGAACAAAGGCGTTGTGATTGGCTATTTCAAGGTCGCACTTAGGTCGCGGGTTGGGAACATTGAACGAATTTGTCGATTAATTAATTTCGATGATTCGTTTTAAAATTTCATATTAAAATGAAAATAGCATCATGTAGGTAGGTAGATATGTATTTATTTTTGGAATACACAAATCTGTAGAACTTAAAAATTAAAAAATGATATTAGAAAAATTTATCACTAATAATTCATTTTACTGAGTAAGTACTCTATAAACATATTTAAACGGTTTATGGATTACTTATTTATTTTTACATACAATAATACCGAGAGACCCGCTAATATACGTCGTCTATTATTTTTAACGATATCGATTAGAATTTACAACACTAACGTTACACGTGCTTTCGCCGAGAAGGACAACGAATGCAATAAGCGCAATGCGGAAAAGAGACGAGTGAACGTC
This sequence comes from Chloroclystis v-ata, assembly GCA_963691955.1. NCBI lineage: Eukaryota > Metazoa > Arthropoda > Insecta > Lepidoptera > Geometridae > Chloroclystis > Chloroclystis v-ata. The sequence continues at coordinate 9,784,505 of OY829904.1, read as the reverse complement.
CTTCGTACGAGTAGCCATTATAAGCTGACCTCTTCACTTGCGTTAGACTATAGAAACGTATATGAAGTTCACGGGTCTGACACTTGGTCGCAACTAAAGCCGTGTTTCGAGGCGGGGCTTTACATATGGTTGGTTTAACCATATGTTTGGCGCGCGGTCCTCGCCTGTTATGAGGTATCTGGTTGGTTATTAATCTGTGAACTGTTTGCTAATTATCTTTCAAGATTTCCGTTGATTTTCCGTTAAGCACTAAGGGTTACCTTTATAAATAAATAATAAATGGATGCATTGCAGAAATATAAATTATAGGTACGATGCACATTACACAAATGTAAACATTTTATGGAATGTACAGCATTTTCTATGCAATATTGTGGTAAGCCCTCTCTACTTTAATTCTGAAGGTTGTGGGTTCAAACCGCGTCGCGCACCTCTAGATTTTTCTTCTTAGAAAAAATTAAATGCGCTTTAGAAACACGTACTCTAGCGGTGAAGGGAAACATCGTGACGAAACCGGTTTGTTCTGAGAACTTTTAAGCCGAATCTCTCTCGTCAAGAGAGAAGTCTCTGTTTCCCAACAATGGGAGCGTAAACAAGCTGGTCCTGATATTATACCATTTGACTTTCGCAGACATTCGTCCAGTTCTGTAACAAGTTCCGTTCAGCGGTGGGCGACAACGAGCGCCGACGAGCCAATGAGGAGCAAGCTGCGGCCCGGCGGCGGGCTAGAGACCTCGCAGCTGCCAAGATCAAGACTACTGGTATGTGTTGCAATAGTAATATACAAACAATGAGTAGACAGACAACTATAGACAAAAAAAAATGCATTCAGGACTTGCATCCGTAAATACTATTGAGCGAAAGTGAGAGAAAGTGTATATGAGAGAAAGTGGATTAAGGGGTCGGCCCATCTGGTCCACAGACTTGGCGGTCTTTTAAGGGACAGTTGATGAGAAGTTCTATATAGGACACATTGCGCGGGATCTTGGTTTGCACGATCTAGAGTTTCTAGAGTGATGTCGTTCAAGTCTGGCAATTCAATTATCACCTACAATTTAGATATCTGAAGTCAATTCTTCCAGTTAAAGTTAGTCGTAACTTCAAATATTTAAAGTTAACCCGCGCTCTTTTTTCGAAGCAGTTCAGACCAGTTCGACCCTCTATGACTTTGTTATAATATATTGTAGGTGCAGGCAGCGTCTGCAGCACGCCAGTGTCAGAATGCGAGTCCCTGATGGATTCCCTACTCCTGGACATTCGGAACGGGCTCGGTCGGCGGTCGCTGCGCCGGCCTCACGACCCTTCACCATCTCCAGGTCAGTTAGCATTAGTTAAATTTCCTCTAAACCAGAGGTAAATTACCAGAAAACTTTCTTCTGAGTTCTGAGGAAGAGACATTAAAATTTATAGCGTAATTTATTCATACTACTAAGGTCATGAAATTCATTAGTGACAGAAAATATCACGAATTGCTCGGTTTATGTTTGGACTTGTATTAACGACTGTTATGCATTTGCAGACCACATCTAGTTTATATGTATAGTATGGAACAGTGTGTTGCTCGTGAAAGTTATATTATAACGTTAAGTTATGTTTCGTGCAAAAATTGTGACACAACTCCCAACCCAAGAGGATATACTAAATCAAAACCACGCATTCTATTTTCCCGAAACAAAATTGATTGTAAAAAAATGTGCCACACATTTGAATCCATTATAATGCTAACGTTTTCTCCCTCAGACGTGACTCCAACGGGCAGTCTCCGGCGCCGCAGCCGCGCCAGCCCTGGTGACGGCGACGAGGAAGGTCTACTAGAGTTCCTTCGACACTCATCTCCAGCCGCCAACGATCTACGGGAGAGGAGCGCTTGGGGAAGCCTAGGTACGTGGCTTATGATCTTAGAAATAATGCCAACGAGTAGTTGAAGACTGTGGAATGAGTGGTCTAATTGATTTCGATTCCGGGGGAATTCCAGAGGGATGGGTTTAAACCTTAGAACACAGCCAACTATCGGTCAGTAGTCATAGTCATATTAAACAGTGACTGACTTCGTACCAAAGTAAATGTTGAAGGTCCCTTTGTGAGGTTGACGAACGAAAGACGTGAAGAAATAAATTGCACACGGCCCTACCTAACAAAACAAAACATTATTCTTTATCGAATACCAAGCTCATGACACTATTGACGGTAAATATAACATTGGGTTAATGGGCGGGCTTATCGCTGACAGCGATCTCTGCCAGGTAACCTTACGATGGCCACAGAAGAGCACAAACAATGTGACCACAAGTAACTCCTTGTACCAGATCGTTCGTGGTCCCGCCGCGGGCCGACACGCGCTCGCCTGGAGCTGCCGGAGAGAGAGCGCGCACCTTCCCCCCGCGCGCCACCATCCCCCTCCCCCGCGCCGCCGCCGCCGCCTGAGGCAGACCAGGCTAAACCTAAGTATGTATCCGTTTTTAATGACAGCTGTAAACGCTAAGGCTTGGCACTGCTGAGAAAGGTGTGAGGCCACTTGGCCGTAAAAGCTTGACGATTATTATTTAATAAAAAGTTTTCTATGTTTTGAAGCATGACTTTTCGTATTTTTTTCTGGAACACTTATACTTTATATTACTTCTGCAGGGAATGGAGACAAAAGATTGAGTCTTGGCTGAGAGCGAACAGCCAGGAAGAGAAGCGCGACGCAGACCTGCGGGAACGAGCGAGACGGCTGCAAGCCAACCGGCGTTCCTTGGAAAACGACTCCGGTAATATCTAATTTGACTTGATAGTTTAATCTTAAAGATCGGAGTGGATACATGTAATTATTATTATAACATCCAGCAAGAAGACACCTATGTAATATAAGCAGCGCAGACGTTCATAAACACGACTGATGACGATATGATCATAAATGACTAATGATGCATTGGTTCCAGAGAGTGAACGCAGCACGACCCTGGAGCCCCTGGTGGAAAGCAGGCCTGAGTGGAGGCCGGCGGTGCTGGCCGACAGCACTGTGGTCAGGACTATTGAGGCTGTTGAAGGTAATGTTGTAGGAATGGGCTTAAGTGTATGATGTATAGACATAGAAAACATTTGAATCATTGTAAACTTAACCTAACCTAATGATGCACCTAACAACAGTTGTTCTTTTCTCAGATGTCCAACCGCCTAAGAAGGTTCCATGGAGGAAAACAGAAGAAAACGAAGAAATGAGGTTACGACTCCGAAGGCAGAGATCACGACCGCAAATGGAACCTGCTCCTCTTGTTTCCATCACCGAAGAAGACAAACGAAAACCTTCTGACATCCGCATTGCTCCAGAAAAAGATAAAGACAGAGCTGAGATTGACTCTGATAATATCGAAACTCCGCCAGCGCAAAGAAAACTCTTCAACCCACCTCCAGAAAGAGAACCTTGCAGACGCCTCCAACCTACGTTCCCTCTAAAAAATAATCCAGACAAAGCAGTCGCTGATATGAAAGACCTTTGCCAAGAGATCTTAGGAGATGGACAATTTGATCGTTTCTCAGCAGCAAGACGCACTAGACGATACAAAAGAAACACAGATTCCAGCTCACCAGAAGAAGACAAGAAACCTGAACCAGTTGAAATCGTTGCAGAAACACAAGTTATAAGACCCTCTAAACTAGAGGTCCAAGCATCTTACCCTGTTGAAGTTCCCTTAGAACCAGCCAAAACGGCAGTTATAAAAGACGAAAAGGAAAGTAGACTTAAGACATGGCAGGCTAGACTCAAGAACCAAAGCGTAGACAAGACCACCAAAGAGACAAAACCTTATCTTAGAATGCGACGACAGACTTCCATTAATCAGGAAGACGTGCAGAAAGCGATTAGAGAACTGAAATCACCAACTGAAAACCCTACAGGAGTTTGGTCTAGAAGCGCTTATAGACGGTCCACGGGACCGAGCCACAGAGAAAAGTTGCCAGAAAGAACAACGTCACCCAGAATCCCGAAAGTTAAAAGTGAGCATGAATTAAACGATGAAGGATTTGAGGAAACACAAAGTCTGAATTCCGAAAGCGCATCTCAGGGAGCTTCCTCAGGCTGCAACGTAGAATGCGACTCACCAATACCGAAATCTAAATCACCTGTAGTTGCAAAGAAAATATCAACCAAAGAAACAAGAACACCACCGCGAACGCCTCTGGACCCTAAGCGAGCCACCACAACACCAAAAAGAGGAAACTCTTTACGCGTTGAAAGATCAACTTCCAGAGCATCGTTGAGAAGCTCTAGAAGTTCTCTAAACAGTTCAACATCAGTAGCCACTGTAAGAAAAGCTCCAGCTCCAGTCAAACCGACTCCGAAGCCGGTTCAGAAACCAGTGGTCAGGATGCCAGCATCGAGGTCCTCGTCCAGTGGTAGCTCTGTCGGAGCGGCCAGGCCTCCAGCGAAGGCCAGCGTGGGTCAAAGAGGTACCTCAGGGTTTATGAGGCCTACACAGGCCTCTAAGGGTAGAGGTGGAACGAATACTACCCAGCAAGTTTTAAGGGCTAGTTTAAAGTAATTTCTGATAGGATATTTCTTGGTTGGTAATGAATAATTACATTGGAAACACTTGAATAGTAAGTCCAAAAGTCGATATCAATGTCGATGATTTTTGTTGTTCAGGACAAAGTCTAAAAACAAAGTAGGTTCACTGTCTGTTTGACTTAAAACTGTGCCTTACATTTTGGTATAAGTAGAAACTAAAATTAACATAAAAATTAAAACATTATTGGAAACTTCAGATGGTTATTACGCGCTAGAATCTCATCGAAATATCTGAAGCTTTCAATGACTGATTATTTTATTACTAGATCTGTTACTGTATTATTATCCCGTACGCATACGTATTCTACATTATTTTATTTTATTGAGGACGTATTATTTGAATTTATGTGCCACGACTTAGTACGGGTATTTATTTTAAATAACCATTTTATAGTAATAAGGATACAATGGGGTTTCATAAACTAGACTGTTTTTTATATTCGGTTAAAACATATTTTTTACTAATCTGAAACGTCGAAAGTACCAGCATTTCTTACGATACCTATTCGATAGGAATAAGTACAAAAGAATAGCATTTTTGGGTACAAGACTTCGAAAATATATTAGAACCAGATGTCTGGTTCTGTTATACAACGACTAGAATTTATTAACTAAATTCACGCGAAAACGAAATATTAAATAACAAATTAATATACTGTACGCTCACTGAAAGCTTTTATAATGAGAGAGCATCCGTTTCCTGTCGAAATTCAGTTCTTGACTTGCATAGTATATCCGGTTTGGGGCGACATCTCGGCGGCCGCGCGCGTTTTATTTCAAGTTAAAACGAGTCCGCCATTCTGGTCTCATTGGCGTTTCGTTTCCCGTCGAAGCAACACGTGCGCTGAAGCCCTGGCTTAGGCGCAATTGCACAGTTCACCAAGTGCACCGTCATACCGTGCATACGCGAACAGTGATAATATTTTAAAGTGAAGTGGTAATATACAACGAAAAATGTAAGTATTTTTCGAACGTATTATTTTTATTACCTTTGTTCGCAAAAAGTTTTTCTGAATTTTATCGGACGTTACCTACTCCATAAAAATTATATATGTTTTTCTTGAAAAAGTCATAATTTTTATTGAATATTTATAACAGCAACCTTACACATGTTTAAGGTTAGATTATGGAGATTCGATTGTAATTCCTTATAGGTAATATCGTCTGCATAAAATTAAAAATTTAAAGTGTACCTACCTACCTATATTTTTGTAGACAAAAATTTGCGACCTCGCAAATATAAGGTACTTAATTATTTAAGTGTACGTTTCCCTTCTCGATGTCGGGTATCGAGCGGTTACGTAACTTGTAACGGTTTTTGCCGTTCGGATCTTTGATTCAAAAGATCAATTTTATATTTCTTTTAGTGTATTCGGTTTTTAATTGAGGTTACTATTTAAAAGAATGGTTTTTGCGTTAATGATGGCAATAAAATAATTTATATACTAGATTCTAACAGAACTTTTTAAAAATTTTTTAGTATGATTGAACACGGCATGGAATCAGCGGATTCTAGAGGACGTGCCGAGGCCTCAAGCCGCCAAGCGTGCGTGCGGCCGCAAATGTCTCGAGCAGCAGCAGCTGGAGCAGTTCGGGGGCGTCGGAGCAGGAACGGCGCTGGCGCCGGCGCAGTCATCATCCCAGAGTAAGCGCATAAAGCGCTCTGAGGTCAGTAACCTTTGAACCTAATGAGGCTGATAAAAATGTTGTTAGGAATCTTGTTACTGGCCAACCGCTGGAACTAGATCCTGACTGAATATAATATTTATACTGTTCCCAATGTAACCGGGAGCTCGTACGAATAGAACAAGGATGCCCCTCATGGTCACCGTTCTAAATTTCCAGATAAAAATAAGAACTAGCCCTCTATTAACAATTCGATCTTGATCTGTTAACGATATTTAAAGAACCGACTGTGCCAAAGACCATACATCTAAAATGGTTTGTTAGACATTTAATTAGTACTTTTTGGTTCAAAAGTATTTTGACAAAAATTTTATAACGACACAACAGGTTTCATAGACTTAAAGGCAAACGATAAGGTAAAAATATGACACCCTAAGTCATCTGGCGCATGCGGACCAATCCTATGCTGCCAAAACCTATACGTGTTCTTAAACAGAATAAGGTTTTTCAGGCCAGTTTTCGAAACCTTTTTGTCATGGGTAAAAGACACAAATGTGAAGTCTAAGCGACAATGTTTATTATAGAAATTGTTTCCAGAAGGGAGAACTCCATAAAGTATCCTTTGGCTTTATACAATTACTTTCCTACAGTCAGAAACGATCGAAATGTGCCGAGAGAAAAATAACTAGTCTAGTAAAAGTTATGCTAATAAAAAGTTCCACATACCAACTTGTTCGCTGTTGTAAACTGTTCGCGGCAGCCTTGAAAAAAGCTGAATAAGTTCGCAAAGCTATCTGGCCTGTTTAAACAGACGGCCATAAAAAATCATATCACCCTGATTTGACAAGCCGCCCCTCGCGGGGGCAGAGCACAAGGAAACTAACTAGTCCATCGCGTGGACCCCAGCACATACAATTCCTATATTTTTTTAAAATAACTAAGGGTTATATCTTCCCTCATTATCCACCCTCGCAGGGCGGATAACTATACCCAAAAGCTCGCGTGAATAGAATAGAACATGTATTGCGTGAGAGTTACATTTTACAACCGAGGCTCGCGGCCCGACCGTGGAAATGGAATGGGACGCTCCAATGCTCCCAAAAACTTTTACAACCGAGGCTCGCGGCCCGACCGTGGAAATGGAATGGGACGCTCCAATGCTCCCAAAAACTTTTACAACCGAGGCTCGCGGCCCGACCGTGGAAATGGAGTGGGACGCTCCAATGCTCCCAAAAACTCCAGAGACAACAAAGTAGGAGACACCGACGCCAAGTCGTTTCTTCGTCAGTCGGGTCAGTGCACTCTGTTTAACAAAGCACTGAACGAATATGTAATAGGCCATTTTAATGAGTAAACATGTATAGAACACGAGTCCCAAAATTAGTTTTGAAAATTATTCAGGGATACGGTATAACCTGTTACCAAAAGCCTCCTTTGATAATAAAATAATAAAATGTGAAAACATGGGTTCCTAAATTTAAATTGCGGTTCTTTTAACAACCACACATCAATAGAATGTAGAAAATAGTTCGTGAAATTAAGTAAGATTAATAATAGCTCCGGTATCACCTAGTTTAATATCACCATGTTTTTGGCTAAAAGTGGATGGTTCAGCATCTCCATTATTTAATCTAATTTTTACAACCACAAGGTTATAAAAATGTTGGAACCTTGCAAGTAGATATAATCACAAGGAGTATTTCCATATACCATTTTTAAAATCACACGAGCGTTTACTACGCATAGTTTATCAAATTCAAAATGTGCTTCGTGAGCACGTCAAAATATTAGAGCAGACTCTCGTTTATCTTGACTGAGTTTTAAATCTGGAGAAATCAATTTTCATGCCAGAAAAAGAAGAATCCCTGGAACAAAAATGCAAAAGTATTTCAAAGATGTTATTCTTGATGGACACAATATTGCCCTGCAAGCGTTTCAGAAATTTGTAGGCCTACTGTATATTGTATGTTTTGTGGTTCCACGAGGCAAATTGACGAGGCAGATCGACGTTTGATGATAACGTCGTGAACGTGAACGATCCACGCTTTCATATCAGATCTTGCAAGACCTTGTGTGGTGGAGCTAAAACTGTCAGTTACCGACTTTTTACATTATCCACCTCTAACACAATACATGCGAAGCACAGTTGGACGGTCTATCTTGTTCAGGATTCTGGTCCCAACAAGAGAAGCCTATATATACATTGTAACCAAAAGGAAATGTTGTCTTTACCACTTATCCTTCAAGGACAAACTTTTCAATAGCTCGCAGTACGTTGCTCATACGGGCCACAACCAAACAGCAGTGGCAAGTAATAGAAGGAGAGGAACAGTACGTACGATATTGTTACCCCTAACAGAGATAATAATATGTATATCAGATTGAATTTGCTCGATCAACAGCATTTCACCTCTGCATTCTGCAATACCTCGTGTACCTACAAGTACTACGAATAGGCAGGCCACTTGTCACCTAACCTGACACCTACGGAGTGGCACGTAATACCGGCTCTCACCAAGGAAGCTTTTGAGGAATGGGGAACCCAGATAATTGACATTTTTGCATCAAAGACCGCGCGTGTATTTCCTGATTATGTAATATCTGAGAAACCAAATCGCCTTATTTCACGACGCATTCATTGTTAGTTGGAATTGCCTACTTACTGGTAAAAAAAAAAAAAAAGTAAAGGTACTCTGTCACCTGAATCAATACAAAGAATTTTTCCTTTTTTCATTTTTTGACGTGCAGATCTCAAAACCCGAGCACAAACTGTTCCATTAACCTAAGACACCTCCAGAGGTACTTAGTAGTCACAAAAATGGGTCTACCACCATCGACAGTCCAAAACATTGTGCTCGAAGTTTGGAACTTGGAAGTGTAGACTTCGCTAGTAAAGTATTAGAATTTCAAAATTATCCTTGCTAAATAATTCATGGAGAAAGTTCACAGTTAAAACTTACAAAATAGTGTAATCAAAGTTGTGTGAGTAAAATCATGGTGGGATACACGTTAACCATTCAAATCCAACCGGGTTGGAATTACGATTCTTATTTAATTTATTTTTAATATTTTGTACACTATCATACAATACCAAATTTATAAATCTGTTATATATCTACACTTTGTAATGCAGACATATAGTGCTCTAATCATTGTTTTAGTTGAGCACATCTCAAAGGCGATTTCTCTCGAAATTCCTAAGATTATTAAACCTCCTATGTGAGACGTTAGTAAACTTAATTTGTTCTGGACAAATAAATCGATTGACCCTGAAAATCGTTTTCTAGTATCTCGTCATACTGCGATGTTACCTTTCCTGTGCTATGGTAGACGTATTTATGAGTTGACACTTCTTAGTGTAGATCCAGATCACAGTATAACATCAGGTAATAATATTACATTTGGACCTCGACTGATTTAATGCAGTATAAGTAATTCTAGGTAAGACCCTCTTAATAGATAGAATAATCTCTTATACTACTAGTTAACGGACGTTCCTTGTCAAAATCTTGTAATCTAATTATTATTTATTATAGTACAGTTGTACCCCTTCTAACTGTGTACGTACTGTTACATACCTGCGTACGTACTGTTTTAGCATGGTCTGTCAAGTCTATTTAAATAAATAAATGTGGTTGGCTGTTTATTTAAGGAAGCAGGCATAGCAGCCTCACCTGGCAGTGTCCGCTTAGCGGTGGCCTCGTAAAAGTTGGCTAGAAAATCATTCAATTTCCGCTTGATCGTATGTTTGACGAGACACTGTCATAAATTAAGAAGTTTTACAAAGCATCGTCACAAACATGCTTAGTCCTAATACATGATCGTTAATAACCATTGCCGGACAATGCACACAGCAACATATAGCTCCGTGGTAAGCTCGAAGCTTGTGACTACAGTACTATTGTCATTGATTTTACACGTCTAATACATGTATTGTATATATGACGCAGTCATCCGGTTGAATCAGTTATTTTACTGAATGATTAGGCCGAATGTTGGTTGAACAAGCGTCACTCAACGTTCAACTAGTTAACTGCTTGAAACAGTTATACCATACATATATAAGATTCAATTTAACTTTCATGAAAATTTAATTGAATTTTTAATTATTTATTTCACATATAATTTATAATTTCTTATAAGATTTAATTAGATTGGCAGCCTTTATAGAAGGAAAATAATTGACTAATTATAAAAATCAAAAATTTACAATTATTGACTAGTGAAGAGTGTATGTTCTTTTATATCTGTGATTAATTACTTTCCCTAACACTATGAGCGCCCATGACACACGCTCATATCAGCGTCACTGACTGTCACAAACCACCGGCCTTTGCCGCCTAGCTTGGGCATTGAATGTGTTAAGTGTCAAAATAAATATAAACCAATATTGTTTTAAATCATTAATATTATCACATTGGCGCTAGAAGTATCTTGAATCCTTATTATGATGATACTATACACTCTAACGGGGCGACACCAGGCGATAACAAACAGATCTCATTATAAAAGCTTTCAGTGAGCGTACAGTATATTAATAGCAGCGTTTTACCTGAAATAAAACGCATATTAAAATACTTACCTCACTGAAAGCTTTACTTTAATTTCTGCCTGGTGATACATGAGCCAATGAGACCAGAATGGCGGACTCGTTTTAACTTGAAATAAAACGCGCGCGGCCGCCGAGATGTCGCCCCAAACCGGATATACTATGCAAGTCAAGAACTGAATTTCGACAGGAAACGGATGCTCTCTCATTATAAAAGCTTTCAGTGAGGTAAGTATTTTAATATGCGTTTTATTTCAGGTAAAACGCTGCTACTAAAATTTCTTCATTATAAGCTACAAAACTTTCTAGATTTTAACCCGAGAATGAATCCCAGTTACAAATCAAGTCATTTCTTATAATATATTACGTATATAAGTAGGTACTAATTTTATTATAATTTTTAGTAATATAAATAGACATAGATTCGTGCTTATTTAAGTTTTCAAAGACATAGATAATGATCTGATTTATTATATTACGTACCAGCAATAGATCTTGTTAGTAATATTATTGTCACAAATAAAAATACGCATTAAATCATTAAATATTTTAATAAAATAATTTGTAAGATTTAACAACGATATCTACGTGTTTATTACTAAACGAAATACAATAAATCAAAATACCTACAAAACTATTGTTTTATTTCATACAAAATACAAAAAAATGATTTAATGAAATATTTGTATTGTATTTTGTTTTTACTTTATGTTTTTTTAATATCTACATAATGTTATCCTATCTCTTCATATCAAGCCTTCATCCACAAGCTCTTGGAGCAGATCTGTCATCTTCTTCCGGCAGGTGGCGTTGGACGTCCACACCGGCTGGACTGCTTCGTGGACCACAACATTTTCTTGTTCCTGGAACCAGTTGTTTGATATATAATTTATTTAACGTAAGGTAATGATAATGAAACTTTAGTATCGGATCAATAATAACGTATTTAGCTTCCCACATAACAAAACCGTAGCTATAGTTAAATAATCATGTGCGCCTAAAACACATTATTTATGGTGAAGACAGCATTGAGTGAAAACTTTGTGACATTCACCATAAACCAGACCACCATTGACCAGAGCAGGAAATCGACAACAAATGGCAAATAGTTTTTAATAAATAAATAAATTTTAATAATAAAATAAATAAATATAAATTATTGGACAATTTTACACAGCGACATCTAGCCCCGTATAATCAGTAGTTTCTCACGTAGTGACAATTGTTTTTTAATGAGAAATAAAGATTCTTTGAACTGAAATCAAGGCAATGATAATTATCTCGTCAAGAGTTCCTGTGTCCCAGCAGTGGTAACGTAAATGTGCTAATATAGGTACCTAATTTTCACGTAGGTAAAGATTAATGTTCATAATATCATTAAAAATCTCGTAGGTAACTTACCCTCGACTGATAGAGGTTGGGCGCTTCGTTGCTGTCGCAGTTCATGATGGGGTACATGTCCAGCGCGATGCCGAGACCGAAGTGGGAGCACAGCTTGAACTCTTCCAGAACTCTGCAATTAATATATTTGTGAGAATATTGGAGATCACAGAATTACTTACCCAGATTAAGTATAGGTACCGTAAAGGTAGTATCTCATAATAGGAAACCGAGGGGATTTGAATAGCTTCTCAACCACTCCCCTCTGCCCGCGGACGTGTCATATATTTATTTATTCATAAAAATAACATAATTATAGTACAAAGTGTTTCCTGATGTGATATTGCAAACCATAGGTACATTGATTATTAATAAATCAATCAATAATTTAATAAATAACTGTAAGAAATTTGCATCCTAAATATAATTACGATTACTCATGTTTAATCCAAAAAAGATCTTTATTTGATTTGATTGATTTTCTTTGCTGTAAACATCACGGAGCCCGAGACCTTTCCAACGAATGCAAAACCGTGTAAATCGGTTCGGGCTTTCTGGAGTTATAGTCAGAAAGGAAAACCCGGCTTATTTTTATATGGAAGATAAGTGATTGAATTAAACAGTGTTCAAATAATCCTCGATATTATGACATCAAAATCTATCCAACTTACAACTGCTTCAGTTCGTCTTTTGCCAGGCTGCTGTAAAACACAGAAGCAGGCTCGCTCATCTCCAGCAGACTGCTGTGCAGTTCTTCCACGTAGAGTTCCAGCAAGGAGTCCTGATGCTCTGCTCTTTGAGCTCTGTCCAAGCAGAGGTACAGCATGTACACCAGGTCGAGGGCTGGAGATGCGTAGCGGACCATCTGGTAGTCTACTATGCACATCTGGAAGAAGTTAATACAGATAATAATTATGAAAGGACTTTGAAACTTGAAACAACTATTAAAGGCATAGATATGTTTGACCAAACGTAATAGTTTCACTGGCAGAAATGATCACAAGGTATTTCTATTTTTTCCGTAGGTACTGTGGTACTAACTACCTAAGAGTATATTTCTTTATACTTACATTTTATTTTCTAGATTATTCTATTATTAGTAGCTACAGCAAACAATCATCATAACAATAAAATAGTGGGGCATTTTAGCGTGCCTTTAACCTGATTAATTTATTTTAAAATTCTGGTTACTTATAACAAAAATTATTAATAGGTGGTTGGACTCACCTCTGCAATGTCTCCATCTTTGTACCGGAAGAGGAAGTTGTTGGTCCAGCAGTCGCCATGACCGATCAGCGCAAGCGGCTCCCTCGGCTTCACCGCGTCCACCATGGTTTTAAAAAAGGAATCCTCGGCACAAAAGCTCTTGAACTGGAAAGAAAGTTGAATCAGAGGGTCTTCAGAAGTTTATTGTATGGAACTGAAAAGTTTAGATGTGGAAGGACGTTTGGGTTGTTAGTCAGACCCCAGAAGGCTGAAGCAGAATGGCCCTTTATTTAGATAGTACCTATTTGTCCCAGTTTCATCTTTCAATCTTATGTTAGCTTGTGTTTTAACATTTCACTCTATAGATTATCTATAGGATTACCTACGCCATTGTTGATAGACTAATTTCCCCAATTTATGATGATTGTGTGTTGTGTAGATTACTTGGTACCTTGTCTAGATATAAGTCTTTGACTGGAGAATCCTTGAGTTCCTCTTCCACCATGGCTAAAGCGTTCTGAATAGCCTCGTGATAGTAACTCCGATAGAAATCGATGTTCTCTTCTACGTAGAACACTGGAATAAATTAAACGAATAATTTCTTCAAGATTTTAAAACACTTTGATAACTTTGATTTGTCGTCAAACACACTCTTCGTACAAGTTTTTGGGTGTCAATTTTACTTGAATAAGTAAAGTTAACTCCGATAGAAATCGATGTTCTCTTGTACGTAGAACACTGGAATAAATTAAACGAATAATTTCTTCAAGATTTTAAAACACTTTGATAACTTTGATTTGTCGTCAAACACACTCTTCGTACAAGAAAATTTACTTAAGTAAAGTTTATCAACAGATTTCAATTTTAGACGGATATTTACCTACAGTAGGTATTGTAATCTTAAACATGTTTATTTTAATTGAACTTTTAGTTAGGTAGGTACACAAATGAGCTTACCTTCAGATATACCCTCTTCTTGATTCAACAGCTCAAAGAAACCCTCAGGATCATGACATTTCATGGCCAGAGACACAGCGTGGAAGCGAGACAGTTGCAGCATCGCAGTGTAGCACTCCTCAATCGTCAGCCCTTTCCTCCTATCTGGCATCACAAACCCATACTGTTTCAGATCCTTTAGGACCACACAATCATTCTTCGCTAGATAACACTTCGGTAATGATTTGAAAGGATGTTTCACGTCCCATTTGGATTGGAAAGAGGCTAGTGCTGGCCAAATCTTCGTGTAGAAGGCCACTTCGTTTCGGAACAGCTCGTCAGATTTAAATGTTTCGCGCCTGATGATGCTTTGTGGAAGGCATTTGTAGATGATCGACCCTTCCCATGGTTCTTCATTTGTCCGATCTTCTGGGTTTACTAGTGAAACTAAATCAGTTGATGCGTCACTGCCGCCTTCACCAGCTTCTACATTACGCTTTTTGGTCCCTTTTAGGGTTACACGGTATACCATAGAAGTGTAGTTATCGCCGCGTTTTGAACCTGGCGCACCCTAAAAACATTAATCAAAACGGTGAAATGTGAAAATTCTGAAAGAAAATTGGCAGCTACGCAGTTTATTCTATTTTTATTCAAAGACTGCCTTATAATTATCTCCTGTATCTCAGTAGTTGGCGTTCTGACTTTCCTACTACATACTAGGTACCTAGGTAGGTATAGATGATCCATTCTAAAAATGAACTCCCCTCCACAAAACCGTGATGATTTCAACGTGTGAGAGGAAATACAGAAAAACAGAATACACAGAAAAAAAAAATACAGAATTCGGTAGAGGGGCGTTCATTTTAGAAATCGTTTTACTATACCTACCTACTAGTTTTAGACTCTTACGTCTATTACGTAAGTAACTTATTAGGAAAATGCCGAATGCTTCTACTACTAGCTAGTGAGATAATCCGCTGAACTATGGGACTTGGGATTTGGGATTCTGTTATTATTCCTATCACCTAGTATAATGTAACCTATCTGAATCGATCACGCAAGAAACCCATATTATTTCTATATCATTCGCTCATTTGGTTATAGACAGGTACCTACTGAGTTTCTTTGAGCCAGCACAATGACTTTGGTTTAGGTACCTAGCTCTATTTATTCTACTTAGATATCAATTATAGGTGATCGTTATACCTCAAATTCCAGTATATTGACGTCAGGGTAGTCATTCTGGAGTAGCTCCCGCAGCAGGTCCAGGGTGACTTCCGTCATGATGCACAGGATCCGGGCAACTGATCGCTGATAAGCTTGTGAGGGAACCGCGGATGTGACGCTAGTCTATGCGTTGACTATGGCTTTGATGATTTTGGGATAGTCTTGCTTCATATAATTTGTTCGTAGGTTAGGTACTAACCTAAACTACGAATATGTTTTACATTACCTACGATGAGTATGATATCTTGTCCTAAACTAAATAGGTACCTAGCTATAAGTATACCAATCATTACTGAGGAACCTTCAAGAACATAATTCATATTGATTCCAAATGAATGACGCTGCTTAGGTAAATATTTACTTGTTAATACTTAAATTTTTTTCGGTTTGACCACAAACGCTGAGTGTGTTCATGAGGTGGTAAGTAGGTAGGTTAGGTACCTACTAATTTTGAGCCACACATAGCTGATTTTATTATAATAAAAAGTAGGTAGATATTGATAGGTTACGCAATAAAATATAAGAATTTTCCAAAGCATGGCGACCATGTAGGGTGATGATTGAATTGTTGGTTCAACGCAGGGGGAAGTAATAAGATAATGGCTATCGGATCTATTCCATAACTCATCATAATTCAGGTAGGTAGGTTAGACGTTTTTGACTAGTGACTTGATTACATATTGGATTTTTTTAGCATTCTAACTGTGGAGTTAGGTAGTAAGCACGAAGCTTGTTACATGTAGTAGGTATAGATTACCTATCTGAAATAAAAAATACGCTTATTTAGGTACCTACATAGATCTATAAGAAGGTAAGTACCTAGAACAAAACCTATTAATAATAACGTTACAAGTAATAAATAAGTGATAAATTAATAATAATAGTAAATGCGGACAATTAAATGCCCTATAGGGCTATAAATATCTCGTACTTACTTATAGAGACCTTGGCATAGCTACCTAATGATGTCAAAAGAAGGACGCCAGTGGACGTTTATGATAAGGTACATAGGTTCCTTCCTACCGAAGCTTAGTGCATATTCTGTATTTTTAATTTCCCCATCGTAAGCTGTTGCGGAAACTCTTTGCCAACCGTTAAAATATGGCAGGCAATATTATAATTAGTAAGTAGGTAGGTAGGTACGTAGTACTATTTACTTAAAATGTGTACTTGATGAAAGTAGGTATGAATTAGAGTAGGTGTTAGCCCTAAAAAAATAATAAAAGCTCTTTTCATCTGTGTAATTTTGCTCCGACTCGCCATTATTCTGTTCACAGATAAAAAACGTATCATGCATCCGAAAACGGCCACGGACAAAAGCTCTGCCGCCAATAATTTTTATTCGTTTGATTTGTTAACAAAAACTACAAAAAGTCACTGTCAGCTGTCTGCTTTGTTATATAATGCTTGCCACAAATAAAAGAAGAAGAAGACAATTATTTTCAGCTGGTGTTGGATGTGCGTGCTACGCTTGAATTAAATTTTATAAAATCTCAACAACTAAAGAACATTAACATAAACCTCTCAAAACTCTGTAAAAATGCCCGTAGACCAGATCCAATACTCTGAGAGATATACGGATGATGAGTATGAATACAGGTGAGGTTTACCTTTTTTTATTCATCCCAGCTGTTCGAATTCAAAACTGTTCAAATAGCATTCGAATGGTCACCGAATAAGTTCTTTTATTTATAAAATATATAAGTCGTTGAATCGCTTTATTAAATATTTACCAGAGAAAATAAACTATCCCATTTTTTTTCATGCAATCATCAAATCTATTCATACCTGCTGTACCTAGGTATAGTAAGTAATTGGCACATTTAGTAATTATCTTATCAACAAGCACTTATAAGGTCAGATTTAATTATGCCTAGGTTTGTACAATTCTGCAAGGGCAAATCACAATCATGTTGGCATATTTTTATTTGCTCCTAGTGTAAATTCCTACTGCAGTGTAGATAGCAATTTACCTTGCATCATATTTCCATTATTTCCATTTTTTTTTTATTTATTTATTATTACAAAAATAAACTTATGTATAAACTAATGCTTAAACTAAAAACCAATTATTGGTTTGTCCGTTTAGCTTCTTATAGTAACATCTTATAGTATATTATGTGTGTGATTATCATATTAATAAATAAATATAATATTTCTGGAAAGTTTACACAGCAATGATATGAAAGTTACAGTATCAGCTAATGCTATATATTGCAGGCATGTAATTCTACCTCAAGACATCGCCCGACTTGTGCCAAAGTCCCATCTCATGACGGAGACGGAATGGAGGAACCTTGGAGTCCAGCAGAGTCCAGGGTGGCTACACTTCATGGTACACAGTCCGGAGCCCCATGTCCTGCTCTTTCGAAGACCAAGGACCGACCCACAGCCAGTTAACGGGTTGGATAACAACACCAATGCTACCGTGAAAGTATGATTAAATGTTAATTTAATCAAATACAAATTATAATATCTTCCTTTTGCAAAATCTGCAATGAACTAATAGTGCCTGATGTACATGTATAAGTACCAAAATCTTATTTTATATAGTAACTGCTTATAAATTGTAAAATAGTGATGTAGCTAGTTTAAAGTTTCCTATATTTGAATGTCTTCAAATAAATTTGGTATTAAAATACTAATGAAGTAGTTTTGCTGACTGAATAATGAAATGTTTAATATTGTTGGTGCCTTTTCATAAAGTATTGCATCATCCTTACTGAGCTGAAATACAACAAACAAAACAGTAACTATAATATTAGCAAATACCTAAAATATTCAGTTCAAGAAAATCATTTGATTTTTAAACATTGATGATGAAGTTCAGCTCAGTAGGTATTAAGCTCTTATGACTGTGACATAGCCTTAGTTTATTAAGTTTCATTTAGTTTAACATGTTAACTGAATAAATTTATTTTAAATATCAACTGTTTATGAATATTAAGTTTCTTATATGTTATGCCACTAATTATAAGTAGGTAAGTATGTGAATTATTTCGTTTATTCCATCCAGTCCTACCAGTAGTTCGATAGTCAAACTGTTTGGAAGTTTTTTTTCCAAACAGTTCTACTGACGCATCGAACTAGTTGGAAACGTGTATTTTATTCCAAATAGATCTACTAACTCCAAAGTACAGTCATCGATTTACGATGCGCAAAGATGTCGCATCGATAATTTTGCATTAGGCGCGTCCATTTAGGATCTATTATATTATATAATTCCAATTCGCGTTTTTTTTTACCTTGAATACTACTAATAATACTAGCAAAATCTATATCAGGTACCAGGGTAGCAGAAACTATGAAGAGGTACGTAGATTGAAACCGATGATTTTCGATGACAGCTGTCAAAATTAAAACTGTCATATCTCCGTAACTACTCATCCTAGAAAGTCCGTTTTGATTTCAAACGAAAGGTGTTAGTGAGACCTTTATTTTCAAAAAAATATTGCAATATTTTCAACTAGTTGAACAGATAGTTTTCAATCTACGTAGGTACCTCTTCATAGTTTCTGCTACCCTGGTACCTTAGATAGATTTTGCTAGTATTATATTCAGCGTAAAAAAACGCGAATTGATATTACTTGTGTATTTTCATAAAACTAAATAAACCCGCCCAATGCAAAATTATCGTAAGTATCCGTTTAGTTATATTTTTCAGTATAACAATTGGATTTTTTTAGTTATAATAATTTGTAATAAGTGATCCTTCAATGAGGATATAATATCGAGAAAGGATTTATTATTTGGAACTATTGTTTGGAATAAAATTCCATGTTTCCAACTAGTTCGATGCGTCAGTAGAACTGTTTGGAAAAAAAACTTCCAAACAGTTCGACAATCGAACTACTGGTAGGACTGGATGGAATAAACGAATTATTTTTGGCTGGGATATGGGGCTGGATGGGTATGATGATGTAGGTACAGGAAATAAAAAGTACCTAACTTTGTTAATATGATCTCACACTCACAAACTAAAGAGAGCAGAAGGCAGAGGAAGTAGCTACTTAGTAAAATAAAAAACATGAGATTACTATGCAGAATGTTTATTTGGATTTAACTTCTAAAACATAAACACAGTAAATTATACAAATAAATGCTGAAGTACATTAAAAGTTGCCAAATATTAAAATATAATCAATTTAGAACAGAAAAATCTACGTCTAAGCAATAAACAAAAATAATATTATTAACAATATATTAGTGTTGATATAAAATAAAGAATAATATTGTGCTTTCACTTAACAACTATATTAGCCGAATAAAAAGTATAATATTAACAAATATAAGCTGCCAGTAACCATAAGGCAGGACATAATAAGTATAAAGAAAAAAAAATAACCAAGAAGGTTCATAGGTCCTTATTTTAAGTTAATAACAGGTTTACTTAACGATCGTATAAAAGTCATCTCTTTAATAAAATCTTATCTAAAAAGGTAGGCATCTTACACATCGAAATATTGGAGTGACAAAAATCGTCACTACGCACAATAGTACAAACGTGTGTTGCCATGTTATAGTGAAAAAGTTGGATACATTTCGACACTCCCTACGTATAGTCGTGTATCTGCAAAACACAAATTTTACAGGAGAGCGTTTTAAAGATTTGAAAATGTTTAGATGCCTATAACTGGAGCCCCTTATGAGATATTTCTGTGAAAATTGGTGAGATGCTCTTACTGTAGATCTAGTTTAAGATGGATACTGTTTTTTATTTAAATTTATATTGGTTTAGATTTTATTACACTTCCATATTTTTACGTGGTGCTTATGACCTAATAAAATGCCGTATGTGGCCACATACACACTTTTTCGTGGGAGCTCAGAAGAATGACAATATTGTAACTGCCTGAAACACGGTTTTACTTAGTAGATCTATTTATATAATTCCGTTTAACTGGTGCAAAGTAGTGGCAATCGTATGGTAGATGCTCTTCTTGTTTGTGCTTCACACGTGAAACGCCGTTTTGGGATTTTGTCACAATATCTATTGATAAAATCCCAATGGCAAACAAGTTCTCCCAATGACTAAAAAGCCACAAACTGCCACTTTCAAAGTCATCAATTTTTTGTGAGCATTTGAAAATGCATGTATGCTCCACAAGCACACCCAGCTCTTTCTTTGGGCTAGTAACAGTAGTCCGATGATCGGACTGTTAGTTAATACTCTTAAGTATCAGTGTCATCGGACTACTGAGCCTTTTCGTCCGGTGGTAAAAAATTTCGACTTTCCCAAAAAGACAAGATATGTTCCTTACTTATCATTATACAAAAAATAGTTTTATATTTATCATGTTGGAAAAAATTAACTGAAGTAATGAAGTTAGGAATATTTCTTATCTTTTTGGGAAAGTCGAAATTTTCGATACTAAAAAGAATCGAACTCCCTTAATTTACCGTCTCTTCAGTGTATGGTTTTCCTGAATTTCTATTGTCCTTACGATTAATTCCTAGCCACTGGTTTTTTATGAACCAAACGCAATCGACCCTTATCTTTTTAGTTTGTACATCGCCTTTTCTTCTTAGATGGTTCTCTGTCATTGATTTCAAGCTGCTCTTTATTCCCGACATATCTGGAAAGCCATTTAGAAAACGCGTCGAAGTGGAGGCTGGTGACGCAGGGCACCCTAATAACTGTTCATCTGTTAAGCTAACTGGTAATGTCGCTGAAGTGGGTGCTGTTGCCTCAGAACAACCTAGGTGGTCATACGGAGAGACTACTGGTAATGTCACTGGAGTGTGTGCTGGCGACTCCGTTTAACCTAATTACACAAGCTTCGTAACACAAGCTTCGAGCTTACTACGGGGCTAGATGTCGCTGTGTAATTTGTCCAGCAATATTTATTATTTATTTAATTAGTCTTTCTGTTGAGTTATATGGTTGCCGTAATTGGGAGAGTCACACAGTGATCATGGCATATTAATGCTTGAGAAAGACTGTAGCAGTAGGGGAGATTCAGGCATGTTTGCTGCCAAAATGGGGTCATAGAAGCTATATTCCGGCAAATTACCTTGTACTGCACCACTTGTATTTGTAAATAGTGGTACTCTGTTACTTCCACGGGCTTAGGATGTTTTTATTGAGTTTTCTAGGTCAGGTTTACAGGTTTTTCACAAAACGAGCTAAAGGTTATGTCATTATTCCCTGTGTCATTGCTGGAGCCACTACCACAATCTTGCAAGGAAGATTTTAAGAAATGGGAAGCTGTGACATGCAATTCAGAAGATGCTGGACCAACACCGTTAGTGTTCGTAGAATGAAAGAGAGAAATGTTCGGTGCAAAACGTTCTTCATCGCTGCCAGATATTATTCAAAATGGCACTGGAAAAACATCTGAAAGACAACAAGGGGCAAAATTTAAATGGAAGAGAGCTTCTTGCACTTTTAAAGTGCATTTCTGTTCATAACTCTGAAGATCATTATCAGAATAATTATCTAATGGCATCCTTGGAATTATCTACTTTCCGACAAAAAAGAATCAACAAAATCGGCTCACAAATAGCGAAGATAGCCGTGAAAAAAAAAAATACACATATAAAGACGAATTGAGAAACAGCTTTTTGAAATTGGTTAAAAATAATTGTTTTTTGTATTGAAATAACATGAAAACACAAACGTAGAACTATGTAAGTGCATGGGTTACTATAACTTTAATTCAAAAACTTTCCGATGTAAAACTATATAAAAGTCAGTTACCGAATTTTGATTTAACAACTTTTCGAAGAATAAATATGTATGTGCCTAGATACACCTTATGATCATAGTGATTCCCGATGTATAAACATGTAAGTGCGTAGTTACACATTTGTACGTTGGTTATGAAATAATTTTGGAAATTTTCAAAATTTACTTACAAATAATAGTCTATTTAGTCAGCAATTAATGCTAATAACACACAACTGATTTAATAAACCTAATAACTATGATTGGACACCAAAAAGTACAAAAAGTTGGTAAATCGTTAATTAAGATTTACTTATCTGGTCCTTGTAGGAGATATAGCTGGGTCTAGGATATCTTCTTTTTCTTTCTTAAAAGCCTCTGCTTTAAAATTGTTAAAGAATCTGAAACGTTCACTTGTCATTTTGCGGCAATCAAATATTTACGTGACGCACACGCATTCTATTCGCTCTCCGCACAAGAACTGCGTAACGGGCAATTACCCGCCACCCGCGCCGTACTACCCCCGCGTCAAAGTGTGTATATGGAAGATACAGCATTATATGGCGGGAAAAAAATAATGTTGGACAGTTATACGTTCAAGAAAAACGTACTTCGAGTTGACATTTTTTTATTTTTGTAAGTTATAATGATAGACCGGCATGTGTAGATGCCAAAAATGCATCAAACGTATAAGTGTGTATCAGGCAGTTAGACGATAATACGTAGGGAGTGTCGATTTATAGTCGCTAAGAAGAGTTCTCAGGAGAGACTAATTGCGTAGAAGCCGATTATTCTCATCTAACGATACATTGTAGTAACACGAATTAAATGTCTCAAAAATAAGAATCAACTACAATAGGCGTTACACTCGAAACCCTAAACTTTTAACAACTGTTAAAAGAGGTCGAAAATAACGTCCCCGTAGCTTTGTTCTTATTAAAAAGGCAAAAGTACTTACGTACATAATAACATGCTTTGATTATCCATTTTTGTCTACGAACTACATACTACGCAAAACTGTTTAACAAATCCATTTAGACTACTGCCATTATTGGCATACATTGGTTGGATATGTCTATCTAATAACAATAAGGTTTCCACTATACGTAGGCCATCCCGGTGTGTATCGTCGGTTTATAAACTGTCACCAAAACTTTAAAGCTAAAATCGTATTTTAAAGCATTCAACTTATTTGTGCTCACGATAAGAAAACCACCCTCTACCATGTTATCAACACGGAAACAATGGTTTTGGTAGTTTTCTAAATTGTTGTCACAAAAAGCTGCCACATAAAAAAATGGTATCAACGGCGATTGTTACGATCGACTGATGTCATTTCGTAGATTTTTCGTGATATTTTATACACGTGCGAAAACTTTACAGCAAAATGATATGGAATATTACAAGAAGTGATATGATAGAATGAAGATTGTACTAATTAGATATGTACTTAAATGATTATAACATTTTATATCGAATTTGGTACGATTTATAATACATAAATGCTCGTTTAATATGTCTTTTTCGTTGGAACGTTTCGGTCTGGCAACACTGTTTGAAGGGGAAGAACAAAGGGATGAAAATATTTAATTATTGAATCGACTCGATCACGACACGTAGTGCAACAATGGCACGCCCTTATTTATACAATAAGCGTTGCATACGTTCTCGCTTTTTAGCTTCTATTATAACTACATTGAACTAAATCCTCGATATATTTCTAGTTCTTGTAGCCTTGCGTTACGCTTACACAAGATTTTTTTTATCAAACAACTGATATGTATACATTGAAGAAATTGCATTATTCTAAAATTGATAGCATCACCATACACTTCCTTATTTCTATCTGTCGTGCTTTAACTATTTGAATGGCGTCGATAAATTCCAGATCTCCAGATTCTTTCCCCCCAAACCGAAGCCGTGTTAGATTATTATATGGAATGTTAGCTTTTGTATAATAAGGCTGAGGCACAGAATTGTTAGTGATGAGTCGAAAATTAGTTATTAGTTTATATTAAGAACAAATCCCTAAGCGAATCATTCCGTTGCTATGTTTTCGCTTATTTCACCGCAACTCTTTGGTACAGTGTTGCCAAATCGAATATGTGTGAACACAAAGCACCATGCGCGTTGTATAATAGAGATAATGCTTTATTCGTTGTTGGCTGGCTTTCCGTTGGTGTAGTGTGGCGGAGAGGTTGTCTGCCCCGGGGCCTCTTCTGTCATCACTGTTACCAACTCTTCAACTGCACGGCCTAGGTCATCTGAAAAAAAAACAGAACATTAATCAAACTGAAAGAGTTATGCAATAAATCTGAACTGAATTCAGTTATCTTTAAACGATGATAAATCAAGACTTTGTAAACTCCAGACAAATATGAATATCAAAAGATTATGATGAAGATAGTGATGAATAATGTTATTACCTCAAGGTATACGTCCTGTTATGAATGCAGAAAAGGAAAAAAACAATCGTCAGTACAAATCCAATCGAAACATCAAACATCCATGCAAAACGACAATCGAAACACAACCTAGAAAACAAATTTGCTGTAGCTAGTTACTGAAGCGTAAAACCGAATCAACGACTGCAAAGTATTTTAGTCCGATATCTGGCACTAATTTTAAGAAGGCTTTAAAGGAATGCTGAAAAATCATGTCGCGCTATTCATTATACCTGTCATAAGTTATAGGTAGTAGTGATTGACTCATTTAAATTCTAAATATTAGAAAATGGTATAAATTTTCTTTATTTTGCAATTTCTTTAACTTATAGAGGTTTAGGTTTAAATTGCCAGCCTGCCTCTAATACCTTCACAAAATTAGTGCCAGCTCTCATATTCACTGAAGCGTAAAACCGGTGCGATCTAGAACTGCAAAGTAATGTAAACTCTATGGTGTGGTATATAAAGCAGGTGGTCACTCCGCTGACCTGCTGAGTGCAGGAGGCTCCGGACGGCGTGCGGCGGCGGCGGCGGCCTCTCCGCGTCGCGCTCGCCGGCCGCCCAGCGCCCGCCGCCATCTTGTGTACGCATTTACATTAATGGTAAGGTACTATGTTGGTTTAGAAAGCAGTTCAGTTAGGGAGGGAATTTATTGTAGCTTGTCAATAGTTCTGGTCATAGGACATATCCCTGGGTATGAATATGTATATTGTATGAATTATTGAATACCGTAGTGATTGGTAAGGAATGCCTTTTCACAGAATACTACGTGGTACTGGTATTCCTTAGATTAAGTTCAATTTAGGTGTTATATTGCAACAACTGCCCATTCGAAAGGCATAGCAAAGTCCAGAATAACTTCACTGTTCAATTATTATTTAAATCACCTAAATTGAAAAATACCGGCGCCAAACCCCACTTGTATTATGCAATGAATAACCGCTAGACAAAAATTATGATTATTTAAGATGTAAAAAAGATTGTTTAAACTCACTTGTTTGGGCATCGTGGTAAAGTCCGTTATGCATCTTAGCGGGAGAGTCGGTGGCGAGCTGCGAGGCTGTCACAGAGCGTGTCTGCAGCGTGCCCGTGCGCCCGCCGGGGGATCCGGCTGCCGGCTGAAATATCATCACATTATTATATCATTTGTAAATAAATGAAAATATAAATAATTCATCGAATCAAAAAATATTTCTATTTGCCGGCATAATATAGCACCCCACATCTTGTAACTATCGTCAAACTACACAAAACTAGCTAAGTGTTCATATGCTTACAGGGCCAACTTTCACTGGAGAACTTTGCTCACGATTTTCATTTTTTCTTTTTTCTTTTTCATCGAGCTGCCATCTTTTTTTTTTAAATTTCATCAGCATGATATATCTAACTGTCTATAAATAACACCACAGAATTTCCCTATGTTATCCAACTTGATTTATCAAGGAATATCTTGTGAACAATGAGACCTCTAGCCTGGAACTGCCATACATTATTGAGACCAGTCACTTAAAGCTCCGACATTCGCTCGGTCAATTACTATTAAACTGACCTCATCCAGCAGCCTGCGCAGACGCTGCAGCTGCGCCTCCAGCTGACGATTGTGCTCCTCCAGGATCTGCATGCGCGCCTCCAGCCGCCCCTTGTGCTGGCGTAGCAGGCGGGCTTCTGCCATCATGTCCTGAAGATAAAGTTACAATGTTAGGATTAGCCTGTAGCGTCATACGTTGCTGGTCAATTACTTCCTAGCGATCAGTTTATGCAAGAATGGCACTAAGAAGAAATCTGTGATGGACCTCTAGATGTTCCATTAAAAAAAAGGGATTATCTGAATTTTGAATTTGAGCCATCTCAACAAACTATTATTTACCTAATATGAAGTTGAACAAAACTTGTAAATTTACCTGATCGACTGGAGCATTCCTGTTATCATTGGAGCCATGCTGGTCCTCCGGAGTGGATCCGGGGGTGGACTTGGCTTTCAGACGCTCGTACTCAGCTTGCAGGCTCGCGTTCTCTTCTTCAAGCTCTCTGGAATTAGGAATTTGTGAATTGTTTAGCTGTCGAAGTTTTTAGTAATTATCTTTAAGTTTAAAATGTTACTCAGATAAGTGAAATGTATTTCTTTTGAGTAAGTAAATATTCTTTAAACCTAATTCAGAAGTCAGTTCTACTCAACCTGTACTTCAACAAAATAGTGAAAATAAAATTCAAGTACCTTATCATGGCCTCCAGCTCATGTCTCTGCTCGCGATGGATGATGGAGACGACCTGGACGGGCGAGCGAGGGGGCTCCTCGGTTCCATTCCCGTTCAGCGACTGGCAGTACGCCGCGATCAGCTGGTGTTCCTCGTCCGAGTCAGGAGTGTCTCCGGATGCTGCTCCCAGTTCCACCTGGAAATGTTATACAGAGATTTATTAATAGGTTGAAGGAACACGAGGAATCTGATGAGTTACGTTCATTTAATGTATGCTGGAGATCAATAATTACTGATAAGATATTTTTTTACCCTAGACATAAAATTTATGGAACGTGAACACAATAGAAGGTTCTAATCCTTACCAGTGCCCATGAAAAAGATGAAAGATAATCGTCTGCTGTGGTAGTTGTATATGGAACGTGTGTTTTAATTATAATATTTCTAGCAAACATACCTGACAGAACAGTACCTACCGCCTTTTTACGTAGATGACCATGAACAGTAAGTTATTGTCTAGTTAAGATTTAATTCCAGTTTGGAACGCAAGCCGCAAACCATAGCTCTCTTCATGAGAGAGATGTCCTTAATTTTTACCACGCCGGCCAAGCAGGTTGGTGAATGAAATATGTCCTTCAAAGTTTTAAATTTTTCAGGCTTTTCCCTCATAATGGTTTTCTAAATAGTTTAATAGAACAGACCTGAGCCAGTCGCGATGCGTAGAGCTCCAGCCGCGAGTGCATGTCCTCTCCCGTGGCCAGCGCGCCGGCGCCGTGCTGCGGGGACGGCGCGGGGGACTCCAGAGCGTCGCCTGGAATTACAGATTGTTTTATAAACATTGTAAAATAAATAATAATATTAAAGTAGAGATAATCCATTTTAAAAATGAACTCCCCTCCACAAAACCGTGATAATTTCAACGTGTGAGAGGAAATACTTATTGCATCACTATACTTGTGTGCGTGCTACAACTTTACTGTAACATTGGCTCATCTGTCTGTCAAAGCGATACCGTTTGCTTATACCTACGTAATGAACATCCAATGCCAAAGATCAATTTATGTGTGTTGTATCTATACACCTTTTTGTATGTACGTGTAACCGCGGTGCAGGGGCGTTCATTTTAAAAATGGTTCATCTCTAATGTTATTTGTGTCCACAAATAGATACCTACAATCACTTAACTTTGAATCTAAAAGGATCAAACTAAAAGACTCAAATCGGTCACCAGCATATACTGCAGAAACTACATTACCTAATATCTAGTTGTCGAAATAAATAAATAGTAGGATTGCAGTTTTTTTAACTATGGTTTACTATGTTAAATATGGTACTAACACCAATGATTAAAAAAAAATCTTGAATTCTGAATTGAAGTCTAATGTTTAAATATTTCATGTGAAGTAGGTATAATTGGTTTGCTGTGTACTTACCTTCCAAGACTGTTTGCACAGGCAAGTAACCGACTCGCGGGTGTTTCTTGAAGTATCTCGCCGACTTGAACTTGTTGCGCAGAGCTCGAGTGAAGTCGCGGACATCCTCTCCTGATGTTGTCTGGAAATAATTAACAATATTATTTTAAGAAGGTCTCAAGGTTATGAAAGAAAGAAAGAAGAAAGTTGTTTCACAGATTTGTTTTCGTACTAATTGTATTTTTATGTCTTGTTTTGTTGTATCTTTATATAGATTGTATGTGTGTTTGCTGAAGTAGGTACCAAATAAATGTCTTATCTATCTATGAAGCATTAAATAGGTTTGGTAGACAAATTTAAGTTAGAAGTACCTATTGAAAGAAAGGCAAAGGTTTCTTGGCATACTTACAAGGTATAATCATAATTATAATTATGTTACTGTCTGTTTTATATAACAGTGTTATACAACTAATAAAAAGAGTTTTCAAAGCCATCTGTATGCTCTATTGTCTTTGGCCACCAGCATAAAGCTGCAGTTCAATTTACACATAAATTTAAAAAGAGACTGTACCTATTACGGTACCTGGTAAGTAATGAATTAGTTATGTGTAGGTCTCTAAGAATAGGTAGGTAATAAGTTAGGTACTTACAGCAGTGCAGTACTCCTGCATGGGATGAGTGAGTTTGTGGTTCTTGGCCTTGCGTCCGCTGAAGAAGCACTTCTGGCACATGTCGAAGTTGAAACACTTCAGACAACGGTACCTATAACAAACATTGATATAAATATCTCCAGGTCTTAAAAGGAGGCAGGGTTTAGGTAAGTACCTCGATTTGGGATTCAGTGAAACTCATTGAATCTGCAGAGAAGAACCAGACCTTTGCGAGTCATCATTATTTACTAGTTTTTAGGTAAAATGTCTTGATATTTGAAACTGTTGTTAGGTACAATAGAAGAAGTAGTAATTCAAGTCACACAACTCACGATTTAGCACTAACACTTTGTAACACGAAATAAGTAAATAACATCGAACTTTCGAAACGAAAATACCGAAATCCGATAGGTGAGTTAATAATAATTTAATAATCCCCATATTTGAATAAAGAACGTAAAACTATGTATGTATGTATGCAATTTACAATTTAATTATTTTGGTGGGAGAAGAAATTTGAACAGCTGACGACAACAACAGCTGGCCGTGGGGTTGCCAACCCAAGTAAAAAATGTTGAGTGACAATGGGCGTGAATAATAACAAACAGCTGACGCAGGCCGTGGCGTGGGGTTGCCAACCCAAAAAAATGTTGAAGTGACAATGAGCGTGATAATTATAAGTGTGTATCAATAATTCAAATATAGAACTTTGACCTCTTACCTAAACCCGATGATGGGATACTCCTTGCAGATGTTGCACTTGGCCTGGTGCTTGGCGCTCTCGGCGGCGGCGAGGCGGTGCAGCACGGGCAGCCACACCATCGACTGCGGCTCCTTCTGCAGCCACGAGAGGAAGTGGAACGCCTCTATGAACTGCAGCTGGCCGTCTGCGTCGCGCTCTAGGGTCGTACTCTTGTCTTTGGGCTCTTCTTTTTCTTTGTTGTCTTTGTCTGCGGAGAATCAGTATTTTATTTAGCTGAATTTTGAAATGGATGGGATGTAAGTAATTTAATTTGTACCTTGCTTCCTCGATAAGACGTTGGATCTGACATAAATCGGATCGTATTAAATAAATATGTATTGTTATCAGTTTTTTTAATAGTTATTTTCTGTATGAATTTCATCGGAATTGATAATGCCAATTTCGATTGTCATTGTATCTAACCATCTAATGAAACTAGTCATCATCAAAATTTCAAAGTCTTAAAAGTAATCACGGCGATATTTTTATATTCTCCCTACTTTAAATGTATGTACAATCCAAATTTCCATTTCCTAGAATTATGATAGAATTACGAGACATAGTTGGTAGCAAGAACCGTTAATCTCTTCAGATAGAAAGATAACCAATGTCAAAAATCTCACCGTTAATAGACTTCCTGTCTAGAGTGCCCGCCTTGTTGCCCTCCTTGGTGGCGGCGGAGGCCTGCTCGAAGCAGCTTCTTACGGAGGGCTCGATGTTGGAGCCTCCGAATGCAGCCACTTCTCCAAGTTGCCTTGGCACCTGGAAGAATATGATGTTTTTGTAAATTTAGGTAGATAATGTGTCATGTCCATAACATTAACAACGTAACATTTTACTGAAACAAGAAACTACCTATTTGAATTAAAAAAAAACATTAAACGTATTCAAAGATATTTAAATAGTTATATGTACTTATAGTTGAAATCGAACTCGAACGGAAATCGAACCCATTACATTAGGTACATGAGATTTTATTTATTTACTTATTTATTTATTTATTTAACACAAAATCCACAGCCCTTACAGATATACAATATACTTATAACAAAACTTAGAGATCGAAAGGCATAATAGTCAAAATGTTTTTTTATAAATTCAAATTTAATTTAATTTAGCTGTTGATAAAAATTACCTGAATGCAATCGTGAAGCAACAATCCCAGTTTCCTTTGGTCTGCTCTGCAAGACGGGTCTGCGATCAGTCTGAATAGATACCTGGAAGATAACACGCAGGAGATTAAAACCTATTGACTTAATATTTATTTCATTCACTTATAGACCAAAGGGTAATTCTGACGAATCATACCTTGTGCAATATTAAAAAGATAATAAGAAAATTTATGGTGGAAGCATGCTGCTTTCGATCGAAAAAAAACTGGGAATCTTCAAGTCTTTGCTTAGTAGGTAGTAGATATTCGATGGCCGAAAATACATATATGATGATGTTTTTGGTGTAATAAAGCACACTTACCTATACTTCTCTTCAAGGTGCCCCTTGCAGAGTAGGACGAGGCCGACCTTGAAGCTCAGCACGCGGATCTGGCCAGTTCGCTGGCTGTCGTACACGTTGAGCAACCAGTTGATAGACAAGTCCAGGCAGAGAGCCACGTTCACTAGGCTCGGGTTTTCTGCTGCAATCACCTGAGGAAGAGAGTTGAGAAATGAGAATGCTGTTAACTACGTTTTTCACGCTTTTTTTCGTTGGAAGACGATAAAATTCTACACGTAATACCTTCCGGAAGATATTCCGTAGGGCACCTGTGCCTTATCGTCTAAAGGCCTAGAATTTTGCCCCTTGTCTGAAGTAGAAAAGTTTTAGTTGGAATTGGTTCTTACATCGCAAAACTATTGAAAATGAACGCCGGCATAGTCATGGAGGTAAGAGAAGAATAGTGTTCTCACTTAGCCACCACGGCTCTTGCCTAGTTTATATAGAGATTAAAGGTACAGACCTCATAAAGTGATGTAAGCACAGTGATCATGTCCGGTATGTCTATGAGGCGGTCGTTCTGCGCGCGCAGTCCGTGCGAGTCGAAGGCCTCGAGCGCAGCCGGGAGCTGCAGCATGTGCACTGGAAGAAAACAGGAGTAGGTACATTAGAAGAAACAAGGCAACACATGGTATGAAAAAATCCTCATAATCCGTTTTATGATACCTTTACATTCATTTTAATAGCAACAGTTGTTATCAAAGGTTATACCTTCCTGAACTATAATGGCTAATAGGTAACTATTATTCCCTTGGTTTTACCTGGAGCTGTGATTATTAGAGATTTTAGTATCTAAGTCTATCTAAGTATAGATGATCCAGTCTAAAAATGAACTCCCCTCCACAAAACCGTGATAATTTCAACCGTGAGAGGAAATACTCACTGCATCACTATACTTGTGTGCGTGCTACAACTTTACTGTAACATTGAATAATTGGCTCATTTGTCTGTCAAAGTGATACCGTTTGCTTATACGTTAATGAACATCCAATGACAAAGATCAATTTATGTGTGTTGTATCTATACACCTTTATTTATTTATTTATTTTATTTTACACGCACATGCAAAAGCATGTACGTGTAACCGCGGTGGAGGGGCGTTCCGTTTAGAAATGGTTCATCTATACCTAGGTAGTAAGTAGGTTAGTCTGCAAAAATATAATTCACAATGTTTTGATAATTTCTGCATAATGCTTTGCATGTGGAACTTGACGAATAATGCATTCAATAATAATATATTGATACTCTAATGTATTGATAAGCTGTGGAAGATAGAGGTGAAACAGTAACTTACTGCACAAAGCCTTCTGCACCGTCCTCAGCTTCAGCGCCGTGCGGTAGGCGGAGAAGCGGACCTCGTTCAGATCAGCCAAGGAGTTCATCAGCTCGATCATCTTCGGGTGGTCCCAGTGGGTAGTCTCGAGCTCGTGGCTGGAAATAGTGATTGGTTAGTGGTGGGTTCAAAGTAGTTCAATCCACGCCATGCACTTTTATTTTTGAAACATGTAGGTATGTGCCTTATATCCCAAAAGGGAATTGAACCCGCAATCTGCGTTGCTGGCGGATCTTCTTCCTCTGCGCCACAGAGGTCGTCATTTTGCTCCATTTCTATATTAATAATTTCTTCAAGTGGTACGGTAGACTCGATCAAAACCTTATATGAATAACAAATTTCACCTGAGCGAAGCCGGGTTTCTTCATAAAATAGGTACTCACTTGATATAATACGGCACATTATTAGGCGTGACAGCTCTTTCCCAGGGCTGCTCAACCGAACCAGCAAGGAAGCCTTGCGCTGCGCCCGCGCCGCCGTCACGCGCGACGCCCGCAAGCTGTCTCGCTCGCTCCTCACCGCCTGCGCATAGCGCTCCCACCCTGGAAAAGAGAGATAGAAATATTTTTGTGACGACTGCTAGTTAATTGGTTTTAATTTGTGCCTATATTCATAAATTTCAGTTTAATTGTGCTGGAGAATATTAATTAAAAAAAACCCACCATGAAAACATCTATGGAGCTCTTTTAGTGACCCTGATCCTATCTCACAGTGAAGAACCGTGAAGCTGAAACAAAAAGGATGTCTCACCTGGTATTCAAATCCTCTAACCGTCCCACCAGCTGGTCCGGCAGCTGTATCTTGTCTCTGGCCAGCGCCTGCGCGGCGGCGTGCAGCTCGTCGGCCAGGCGCCGCAGCGGGGGCAGCTGCGCACGCGCACGCGACACCGCGTCGAGCTGCGCGCGCGCGTCTCGAGCGTCGCCCGGCGCGCGCCACGAGGAACGCGCGGCTTCTGCGGCCTGGACGCGGCTGGTCAGCTCGTCGAGGGAGGTGGTGAAGGAACGGACCCTCTGGAAATAAGATAGATCGAATATTAGCTATGGTATAGACGTGATAAGTAAATGGAAATCGCAAGTATACTTGCATTTTCTTATTTCTCTATAATCCAATAAAATGTAAGTATGTTCAATATCAATAGTCTGTCATTAGGTATGTATAGTAAAACCATTTCTAAAATGAACGCCCCTCCACCGAATTCTGTATTTTTTTTTCTGTGTATTCTGTTTTTCTGTATTTCCTCTCACACGTTGAAATCATCACGGTTTTGTGGAGGGGAGTTCATTTTTAGAATGGTTTTACTATACATACCTATGTATGTGTCTAAAATTAAGTTAGAATTAATATTTATTCTAGTAGGTATAAGTGATTTTTCATGGCATAAGTAGTGCTCAACTTGTTGATCATACATCAAATGCATCAATCAAACAATTACATCAAATGAATAAATGCCTACTCGTGTAAAAACACACACCCGCGACTTTCATAGTACCTACTTACTGTTTTCTACTCTTTGTAAAACTACTCATGATATTGTGGTCATCACTATGTCATCACAGAGGCCATGTTAATCTTGTTTTTAAAATGCATGTTAATTGAGTCTTGTCGATCACTATAATAAACTTAAACAATGCATACGGTTTTAAATTACGCAAACGCAAGCCCGTGCGCATCCCGACAGTGACCTTGCGCGGGCGCAGACGACAACCAGCCTTGTAAGGCGTCTCGAGTTACCCGCAGGTTAGATATTCAACCACTACCGGATACCAGATGGTTAGGTCAGATCAGATACCTGCATCATCAACATCATCATCATATCAGGACATTGACACCGACTTCTAAACCACCTTCTGACACTTAATTCAACGTAAAAATGTTCCTGGATTGCGTTTATCATAATATGAAGTTTCTTGCATGTTTCGAACGTAACTTCAATTAATTTGGCTGTTATGAGTAAAATATACATTTAAGGAAATAAGTACATTTTTTTTAAATTGGTGCTAAATAATTGTGTTTCTTCCGTTAATATGTAGAATTAATTTCCGCGAAGTAACGCCTGAATCAATTAAATATCTCGAACGAGATAATTATGTTGACGGCTTGAAGATAATGTTAAGTAAATAATTAATCAAACATGAGCAAATTCTTCAAATAGCTTTAAATCTAAACAACCAAGATTGGTATCTTGGTTGTATTTGAAACATACGAACAACATTCGCTAACTTAAAATGCCAGGCACAGTTCGAAGCAAATCCACGTAGAAACCGATACCCTACTTACTACCCCTTTATACGTAATACACCCCTTCATACGCAATACTACCCCTTATATACGTATAATACTACACATTTCCCTAAAACGTCTCTGCAGCTTATCGCCCCAATCCATCCAAATCCCATTTTTCCCGGAGAAATATAATATTTCTCTATTTTGCGAGTTTCGCTATCAGATCAGCGATTCACA
Organism: Chloroclystis v-ata; assembly: GCA_963691955.1. Taxonomy (NCBI): domain Eukaryota; kingdom Metazoa; phylum Arthropoda; class Insecta; order Lepidoptera; family Geometridae; genus Chloroclystis; species Chloroclystis v-ata. The sequence goes on along the minus strand of OY829904.1, from coordinate 9,749,641 downwards.
AAAAGGCAAACGTTGTATTTAGTCGACTTGAGACGGAGTCATGTGCTTACTTCTAATATACCTAACCATTACAAGAAATAGCACAGTTCGTAACTAACACGAGAGGTTATTGTCCTAAAAACTAATTGTTAAACTTTCTTTGGTTTTTAGTAAATTAATTGATTGATTATTAATCTCTATGTATGACAACTACAAATATTATGAATATTTATTTCGTCCGGATCTTATTTTCTTGAGCCTATGGTGGCGTCCCATTGTCGGGCAAAGGCCTTATTATAAATTTTATATTAATATTAAGCCTAAATAAATTTATATAGAGATCTATTAGAGGTGATAAACACGACCTATTTCGGAATTAAACCCTATTCCGAAATAGGTCATGTTTCCCTTCGTAATTTCGATTTAATATTTATTTTGTTAGGACTAAAATAATTATAGAAACACATCCTATTCCGTCGAAAGGGGTTCTCAGTGAACATTTAATTACAAGCCAACCAGTCCTCTCAATTATGTTATTAGTTCAATTGATTGTTTGCGATAATTACGCCACTTCAGCTGCTCTACAATCCGCTGATTGAGTATTTAGTTGCAGGGTCATTATGGCAAGTAGAACTAATATTAGAAGATATGCCGCTAATGTGCAGTTAAATTGCCGATTATGTAGTGAGCTGTAAAACTAATATTTTACCTTGATATTAGACCATGAAACGGGTACCTGCCATGATTTAAATGTTCATAGTTTTTTTTTCAAATAAAACGTATTACGGGACGCCTTTAAGCTCTAACTTCACGAAGAGATTGGTAAAATTTAACCTTCATAATATCACCTTTAGTATTTAGATATCTCTGGTGGAAAACGTACTTTAATGCTACCACCAGCATGTCTATAAAAGTTTACTTTTTTATTAGCCTTTTTTATATTTAGCCCAGTTCCGCGTGACTTAGATATAGGTAGCTACTAAATACCTTATAAGTATTCTATCTATTCAAATCAAGACATACTTTGTCCACCTCGTAAAGGCGAGACACGACGTTTTGTTTCCGAGAAAAAGGAAATCTTGTGAGTAGGAAAAGGCTCAGCTCAACGCCAATTAAACTATCTTTACGGGCTATCGAACACGGACTAAAAGTATCTACGTATTTGAAAGTAGGAGTAGTTTAGGTTCTATATTTATAGATCTAGAAAATTTTAAGGAAAAAGTCATGATGGCTAAGTTTTATTCCGATGTAAAAACCCGCAAATATTTTGCCTAAATTGCTGCGTTTTAAAGATATAACAAAAAACTGTTAAATTAATATAAACGACAAAACGCCACATCTGTGTCATTCCGTAGGTATATTATTTAATTTTTTATAAGTCTACAAAAAAAGCATATCAAAGCTTTTCTCTTATCATCCGTGGGATCCAATCAATTCATAAAACATCATTACAAGAATGGCACCATCATACATCAGCAAGATACTTCAATATAAACAGAATGCTATATTCACTGGAAACAAGGATATAATCCGGATAAAAATGTCAAACGCACGAGAGAGATTTTTACCCGGATAACGCGTTATTTCGGCATAACCGAGTACCCGGGTATCGGGCATGACACACCCGGGTCTGGTTCTAGATCGGGCCGATAACACCCGCATTGAGTCGAAAATGAAATAAAGGCTAAGTACAAAAGCTTTGTAAAATAGGATTTTCGCAACGTGAAATTTTATGTTTAGTTTCGTCGGAAACTAGTTTATAGAGTTTAAAACCATTCACACGATAGCAACTTGAAAATTACTTTATACTTACGTTCCCACTGGGGAACACTGGGGTATCTCTCTTGTCGAGAGAGATTAGGCCTTAATCCACCACGCTGGCCAAGTGCGAGTTGGTGATTGCAACACTTTAATGTCTCAGAACATGCGGGTTTCCTGACAATGTATATCTTCACCGTTAAACCATGTTAAGTTTTTAAGCACATAATTTTTTCGAGAAGAAAATTCCAGATCCCCTGTTTTTTATCAACAAACATTCAAATTAGTTTTATGACACTACTAGTGGACCAAGAGCCTGTGATGGCCAGACCTTCCTTTAATTCACAAGCGTGAAAATTCTTTCATGTGTATGTCTAACATAGGTAAGAATAACCCCCAAACATGAAACCTGGATCGCGGTTCCTTTGGGAGATAACAACCTTTTACCTGTTATCTCCCAAAGGAACCACGATCCAGGTTTCATGTTTGGGGGTTATTCTTACCTATGTTAGACATACACATGAAAGAATTTTCACGCTTGTGAATTAAAGGAAGGTCTGGCCAGACCGGGCTCTTAGTATAGACTAATAACCTGTGATGGCCAGACCTTCCTTTAATTCTGAAGCGTGAAAATTATTTTATGTGTATGTCTAACATAGGTAAGAATAACCCCCAAACATGAAACCTGGATCGTGGTTCCTTTGGGAGATAACAGGTAAAAGGTTGTTATCTCCCAAAGGAACCGCGATCCAGGTTTCATGTTTGGGGGTTATTCTTACCTATGTTAGACATACACATGAAAGAATTTTCACGCTTGTGAATTAAAGGAAGGTCTGGCCATCACGGGCTCTTAGGTTATAGGCACGGATAATAATAATGTAATTTTTATAGAATTGCGACGTCAATTAAGGCCTATTATTCTCGTCAAGAGAGAAGTCCCTGTATCCCAGCAGTGGGACCGTATAAATAGGGGTGATTATAATACAACACAAAGTCCCGTCCATACAGATAAAAATACAGAATATAAGTAAAAACAATATACTTTGGATTTCCATCGATATAATATAAATGGTCCATATTCTTGTCACATTCGCCAGTCATTCCATTTCAGTTGAATCCTGAATGCTTTGAAAATGTTTACCCATGTCCTTGGTATAACCCGTCTCAGTACATAATTACGTCCAAGGTCCTTATATCCGGCTAATATCCGGCCCGAGTCTCCCTAACCACTACCCATCCGTGATATTAACATCCATTTTTAGAAAACATTTTGGATGTGGCGAGACGGTTGGAAATAGCGAGGAGATTAAACTATAGAGGAGATAATAAAATTGGAAATGAAATGTTATTTGAAAAAATCTGTGAATGAGTTTTACAGTGGAATGTAGTAGTTATATTCTTATCGAATTGGTTTATTTTTAGAGTCGATTTATTATGATATTCACTTATACGCATGATTGCTTTTATATTAAGTAGATAGATAAATGTAGAAATAGTATTGTTCGTCTTTCAAAAAATATTTGAAACGATCTGTCTAGATAGCATACATGCAGGTCATTTATTTAATTCAATTAATTATCTTTTTCTAAAATTAATATCTAAAAAATCATTTGAGATAATAATGATTTATGGTAAATATTTTGGTTAAATAATATTTTTAATAACTTATAAAAATTTTCATAACATTATAATTTAAAAAAGACGCACACGGGAAAGAAAACTCACAGACGCCATCGTTCCGACACAACTCACCGTGTGCCTATTCTAAAGGGACCGTGGTCCATTCCTGCGTCTTGAGGGACAGAGGAGCTCAGATGAAAGATAGCTTTTATGATTTGTTGTGTTAGTTTCGGAGATTTGGACAATGCCGCCATAAACGTGCTTTTACGACTTATAAAATGTTGCCATTGTTTAGTTTTATCTTGTTTATTGGAGTTTCAGTTAAGGAGATAATTGGTTTGTGGATGTTAGATTAATTTATGTGGAAATAATGTTGGTGTTGGTGGGATGGGGTGAAAGAGACTCTGTAGGTTTGTGATGAATATTTAGAGATATTTTATATGCGAACTCTTGCAATGTTGGATGTTATTTGATCTTAACAAAATATTGTTCTATTTTGCCTGCAATCAATCGCATAAAGAAATAGGTAAATTGCCCATCCAAACTTGTTATTTCATTATTTGTAATTTGATTGTATTTTTGTTTTTATTTTAGCATTGTAACGATGTATATCGTCGGTGTCGAGCGAGAAGTCACTAATTGCAAAAACCGTGTTCCGAGATAAACGCGTTTTAAGATTTTTTTTGTCTTTAAGTCGTAATATCTCTGTAACGCAAATAGATAGCAAATATGTTTCTTTTAGGAAATTATGGCAAATTTATCCCAATAATAAGATTTTCAATAATATTTGAAATAACCATATTTAGTGAGTAATTATAACAAAATCTTTGAAAAAAGAGCAGTTAATGACTTTTGCCATACACTGCAAACAGATATTGTGTAAACATTCTGTTGAGTTAGTGATTTATTCATGCAACTAATTTAATAATGTTAACTGTGATTTGAGCGCGATTATGACCTAATATAAGTGTTTTTCACTAATTATGAAAAAATAATTAAACTCTTTTATATGAGATGATAACGCAGCGTCGGACGTCCACTAACAAGGTGGACAGATGATCTTATAAAGGCTACCGGTTTACGGTGGATGCAAGTTGCATCCGACCGTAATACCTGGAAGTCATATAGGGAGGCTTATGTCCAGCAGTGGACGTCCAATGGCTGAAATTATGATGATGATAGTAGATAATGATAAAAGCATAAGCGTGTTTTAACACTATTATGAAAACAAGCAGTGAATATTATTATTTAATTATATTAATTTGATTAAAAAGAATAAGATTTCATCAACTAACAATCATCATCATTTGAATAAAATTAACTTTCAATACAAGTATGTTTAAACACTATTATAAAACTAACAACGAACATTACAAATAATAAGTTTGTTAAAAACAATCATCATTATTTAAACCATCAACACACACATACGTTAAAATATAATAAATATAACTAAATCTTGCAAAGACAGCATAAAAAAATTATATAGTTAGCTATAGACTAGTATGTCAATGTTTATTTTAGATAAGATCTAATATTCCTCTTCTACATTTCTTCTCAAGTGTCTAGTTCGGAAAGCGGTTCTGCATTGTCTTTTATTACTTCGAACCATGAGTAAAATTCAATAGGAATTATGTCAGTTCAGTATAGGTTGATAAAATATTCCATAACAACCATAATAGCGAATAATGTCCTTGATACAGCAAAAGAAATAAGGAATAAGTGAAAAGAACTGATCAAAAACGAATGATTCTTTCTTAAAAATACGATGGGCAAAGGAAAAGAAACATTTTTATAAACCTATACTGATCTAATATTATTATTCTTGTTGAATTTCACTGATTGATTCAATCAATTCTCATTTACCTACTAAAAAAATATCGTCAAGAGTGTCTAGCTAAATTAATAATGCTGCCTATCCAAGGTATTTTTATAATATTGATTATGTTTTAACGAATGTAGGGTAAAGATAATTTAATGTTATTTTTTCATAATTTAAAGTTTTTATGAAAGCTTATTATTTTTAATAATGTTCGTTGTTAGTTATATATTTATAAACCTTTGTGGTTTCTGGGTGTTATTAGATATTATAATTATCTTGAATAATTTGTTATTGATGCTAAATAAATAATAATAGTGTTAAAACATTGTTGTTACCTATTCCGTATTGGAAGATAAATTTTATGTATTTTTACCTTGACATACATAATGGTGGTATTAAGTAGTGAAAAACATTAACATAAGGTTATACTTTTGCTCAAATCACAGTAGGTACACATTACATGGATAAATGTGCCAGATGTTTTACAAAGTCCTCTATCAAAAATATATAATTATTGCTTAAATATTTGCGTGAGTTATAGGTATTTGCATTATATCAAAAAAAAAAAAATTATAATGTACAGTGATGGAAATAATAAATAATCAAATGACAATACATAATTAAAAATGAATTGTACCTACTATAAATTTCGTAATTCTTGATTTCACATAAGTGCGTTAGTTATTTTTATCATCCTAAAATCGCAGGATGCACGTGTTCTTTTAGTATGAAGTCATTAAGATCAATTAGTCATTTAAAATAGTAACAAAATTCGAGAATTTAGTTATGCACATAATAACTAAGTGCAGTTAGTGACTTGTACGCAAATGCTTATTCCTTTTCGTGGCATCGTGATGTATTAAAAAGTAACTAAGTGACCTTAGTGAGAAACGTTTGTTCTACATTTCACCAAAATATTTAAGTCTAATAATACTTAAGTGAAGTTAATTACTTTTAATCATACAGTTTATTGCTATTACAGGCACTTAATGATTTCTGACATTTTTATATTTTCTAAAATATATAGAAATATCATTTTTTTATTTTCTCACATGGGAGATTATAGGTTTAAAAACACTTTGGCATCATTAAGTCATTTTGGCCAAAATGGCAATTAGTGACTTCTCGCTCGACACCGACGATATGGCCTTCCTATTGGCTGAAATAAATGATTTTTATTTATTATAATCACTAGTACTTGATTTTTTAAATTGAATTAAACGAATTCCATGAAAAAAACTTTTATCCAGATTTAAAAATTCTAGTCTGTTCGACATACTTATTGGTTAATTCAAAGGTAGTTAATTTTTATTATAAGTAGGTACCTAACTATGTAAATATGAATGTATTATAATTCTACCTACTACCGGTATAGCGAAGAGCTTAGATAGATGGGCCTATGATGAATCAGAATGGATTGTGATGTACGATGGCAGTGATTCATTCCACAGGTATTTCATTTTATCCTCCGTTGAATATATCGTCCATATAGATAAAACACTGGATAAGGACGGCCGATTTATGCCTTGTAACCGATTTATGCCTTGTAATTGATTTATGCCTTGTAGCCGATTAGTCCCGTGATGACATTTTTTATTGGTATTCTTTGGGTTTTCTTTGGCCAGAAAGAAAATTACAAGGAAGGATGGATTTGGAGTTTCATAAAAAAACAGAGATTAAAAATAAAGGAGTAGGTATTGATTGTTTGTGAATGAACTCACTTTCTTTGCATAATGTAGAGAACTAACGAGTAAAAAACAATTCCATTCTAGGTGTTATTCAAATCAAAATATTTACCTATTCAAGACCAATGATCCACAGCATGGTGAAAATGAATGAACAATTACCTATATTTATCTACACCTCTGCTATTTATAGAAGAGTAGATAAATATAATCACAAAAACATTAATAATAGTACCTACAATAACCACTATGAACGTGAAAAGTACCTACCTATGGGAAGAAAGTGCATTGCGAATTAATTTACCTAAAGTAAGTATATAACTGCCAATGGGTTAGTCCCAGCAATTCAACGCCTATTGTTCTCTGAATTTCAATCTCAATTTACCTGCATTGTAAATTAATTTACCCAATATATCAGCGACAAATCAACCGGTATCAATTGATTCGACTCAATGATACGATACGTATCATGTCGCGACAATTGGTCCGATTTGACGGAACACGATGCACTACAATCATGCGCTTAGTCATTCGAATCAGCTGTTCTGTTCTGGCGCCGAGTAGCCAAGAGGAGATAGAAAACGGGTTAATCTATCTATATTAATATTATAACGCTGAATATTGAGTTGCTGATATAAAGAGTTTATTTGATTAGTTGTTTCAATTATTTCAATGTTGGATAGTAAATTTATAGAGGAAGCCCATAGGCAATAAAACATAACTAGGTATAATTATATAAATATCGTAAATAACGCAAGCGAAGCTCCCGGAGGGTCGGTTAGTTTGTAAATAATATTTCAAAAATATTTATTATAATGCCAAATACAAATATTCCTGGATGATTCACACAGCACTGTGGTAAACTTAAAGCTTGTGTTACGGGTACTACATAATCTGACATAATTAATAGAATATACATAAAACTATAGATATCTTTCTTTATCTTAGAGATCTTAGTTTTATAGAAATACCAACAATTTCGCCATAAATCTAGGCTACCCCGTTGTAACTTTGTATGGTAGAACCATGACCTGCACTTACCACTTGCTATGCATTATACATCTGCCTAATTTGTCTCTTACCAGCCCAACTCCTTGATATAACCGAGAAAGATTTTGACTATTATCCTACTCAAATCTCAACAAGATCCAAATGCAAGGAACTGAATATAGACCTGCTTTCTACGCTCAATGTGGAGAGTTGCAAAATGCCACGTGCGCGGTTCGTTTCATAACGATTAACGTTCAGCTCTGTATTGAACATGCCATTCGCTATTAGCATTATAGATTGCCTTGTTCAAAACAGAAATGACAATGATATAAGAGGGACTTGTGGTTTGCAAACTTGCAAGACTTAAAATATTAACTAGCTTTCCGTCCGTGTTCGCCCGCGTTATAATAGATTTTACCGCGGAAAAATATGTTCTTTGCCTTGATAAATAGTAACATATGTGTTATTCTGATATATATGCTATAGCTTTTCACCCACGGCTTTCCCGTGTTTTTTATTAAGTTTCTTGAGGTAAAATGTAGCCTAGGTATGTGTTATTTTGGTATACCAGCTACATTATTGTGAAGTTTCATCAACATCCATTCAGGACTTAATGCGTGAAGGAGTACCTAACAATCATGCAAGCATCTAAGAATGAATGGAATCCACACATTCTAAGGAACTTCCGCAGTTATAATATTAGTAGGAAGTAACAACACACAATACAAACAACAGTAGGTACTTTTGCTCAAACAAGCAAACAACTACAAACAAATAAAATAAACAATACTAATCATCATCATTTACCAAATTAACAAAACAGAGGAAGCAGTTCAAGGTCTACACACTTAAATGCCATGACCACAGGTCAGTGACCCTGCCCATTCCGAGAATGGTCAACTGTTATACAATGAACAGCTGATAGCGATTTAATGGTAAATCTAAACCTCACTAAACATACAATACAAGCTAATGGAGGAGACACTATAGATAGAGTTGAAAGAAAAGTATTCGTTCTCGATGATGACATTTTTATCTTCGACTTTAAGCTCAATTTAAAAAAGTTATAAGAAACAGCTAAAATAATGAACCCGTTATTTGAATATTTACGGAATGTACAATCAACTGCTTGACGAATATGCTCCTTAAAAATGTTGAGGTAGGTATATCATCAATTAAAATTATGTCAACACTTAATTGATCTTGAAATAATATTATCGTTTAAATGTTGTACATGTTTTAAAGGTTTTTTTCTAGATTAATGATTCTAGTTTTAAGATCAAAGTTAACCATATCAAAATTGAAATTTCATGAAAGAAAATACCTAATCAATAGTTATTGTCTCGCGACAATAAAAGAAATATCTATAGATTAAAATAGCTGTTTAGCTGTCAAAGAATACAACTCACCACAGACTTCGCTAAGGCAATGACACAAAGCGTATTTTTTCAAGCCAATAGTAAATAACGGTGAATAGCTTCTATTTCCCGTTGCTTTGCTCTCAGTTTCCTTATAGGAAAGATCCTGAATGTATCGGAGACTTGATTTACTGATTTACTTGATTTACTTGATTACTGATACCTATTTTTAGCAGAACCTCTAGATATAAAGTACCTAGTAAAACAAAAGAAGACTATAACAGCTTCATTTGATGACTTATTTTTCTGAACGAAATTTTCATGCCATGTATTCTGCTAATGCAAATAATTAGGTAGAGCTAGAGCTTATTTGCATCAAACAAAAAAAACATTAAGCCTTAGGTTTTTGCCTTATCTAAAAATTTGCGTAAACTTGTTGTAAACTTGCTTATTGATTCCAATTGGAAAACAATATGTTGCGCAAACACCTTGTTTCATCCGTGCAAATCCGGTTGGAGCCGGCAATATCCGGCTTGTCCGAGCAACTGCCATGTTTGTAGTTTAAGAGATAACTATTACATTTGTACCTTAATATTTGATTTATTATCTGTAATCCGTTTTTAATTTATTGATAAATAAAAACTCAACTCAAATTCTCCATAATCAACCCAAATAACAGTGTAGGTTACGAGTACATTGTAATTTAATTATTAGGTTTAATATTATTTTATTGAAATCCCTAGTTGGTCGAAGTAAGCTAAGCTTAACAATAATAAACAGCTAAGCTCTACCAAATGATCTACAACTCGCATTATACAAGTTTATTTTCACTTCCCTTCCCAATAATCTGACTAGCTCCTTGTGGAATGCCAGCTATATCTTGCTCTAGTATATCTATGTTTATGATGTCTCGGGATTCGCGTATTAGAGAACAATTTACTGTTATTTTATTGGCGTTGGCAGATACAATGTTATTGGAGAAAGTAGGATAAATTGGCAGTACTGGCCCTGTATCGGCGTTGTCTCTTAGATTGTCTACGGGTAGTAACTTTGCTTTTACAGGCTTTATTTTCGAGAGGTTTATAATCCGATTCATACTGTTATCAATTATTAAGTGTGGATCTTTTTTACAGCTATATTCTTCTTATTAAGTTTTGTTATTTAATTTACTTATAAGGTTTAGTCAACTTCATGTTTTCTATTCTATGCGTGCATAATTTAATCTGTTTTATTTGCTCTGTAACTGGTGGTTTCAGATTAGAAGTTGTTTTTATAAATTCTTTGTTAACCTCAATGTTTTTTACACAAACGTGCTATGTAAGAAAATATTGATGAAGTGCAATTGCATTTAGTGTTTTACCTATGTATATTTGATTATATTTATTGCGTCACATTTTTTTTATGGATTGTTTTATTTCTAGTTAATTTTCATTCAAATAATTTAGAAAAGTTTTGGTGTGGTTTGGTGTTATTTTATCATAACATTTTTGGTTGTAAATTTCATGTTCATTTTAGGGCATTTCTCGAGGGGATCTAAAGTAGTATAGCTAGCGGGGGCGATATCTCCTTGCCTTACTTATGTTCAGGATAAGGAAGTTATGTTATTTCTGGTTCTATCGTTATGGGAGATATGACTGGTCAAGTTTTGCTGTATTTCGCCAATCTGGTAGACCTCAGAGTTTTATTTGTTAAACGTGGAGATACCTACTACATAATAACCTCTGCATATTATGTTGTGTAAATTGTTTATTATAGGTATAGTTACCATAACACCCCTATTCACGTTCCCACTGCTGGGACACAGGGACTTCTCTCTTGGCGAGAGAGATTAGGCCTTAATTCACCACGCTGGCCAAGTGCGGGTTGGTGAATGACACATGTTCTTCAAACTTTGAAAAGTTCTCAGAACATGCCGGTTTCCTCACGATGTTTGCCTTCACCGTTAGAGCACGTGTTTTTAAAGCACACATAATTTTTCAAGAAGAAAAATCAGAGGTGCGCGGCGGGGTTTGAACCCACGACCTTCGGAATGAAAGTCGGGTGTGCTACCACTTAGCCAACACGGCTCAAAATAGGTATAGTTAGTACCTATAAATTGTATTTAATGTGTCAGAAAAGAAAATGCCTGTCTTACACTGCTAAACAAAGAGTACGATACAAGATAAATTTGAATTACGGAGAATAATGAAGTGTAAGTTTTGTTATTTTGGTTAATTATTACCTTATCCCGACTACCCCGTCAATTATGTAAAAAAAGATGGCGTCGCAATTTGTCTATGACCGCGCGCGCGCAGGACCCATCAGATTTAAATTTTGAACACAGTTGTGAATGAATGACTGTCAGTCGTGACTCACGTCATTGTTTGGTATTCTAAAATTGAAATGGTGACACGTTCTGACATACCTGAAGTTCATTAGTTAGAATTTGGAATGCATTTGTTTTTGTAATTCGTCATTTGAATATTTTGTAACAGTTAGTTAGGCAAGGCGGTTGTTTATTGTCAGACAATTTAATTTCTATGCTTTGCACGAATAATTTGATTGTTGTGATAAGAAGATTCTTGTTTACATGCATTTCCTTTTAAATATATCAAAGTAAGGATATTAAAATCAGACTGGGTTAATGATAAGTGATTAAGGTCAGAGTTACTCATATTCAGCACTTGCATATTCGTAATTACTTAACCAGACCGCATGATGCAAACATTGTTAAATAGGTAGATAGGTATATCATTATATTAAATTTATAAACGTTTTGTTGGTGATGATGATTGTTGTTTGTAATGCTTTCCCGATTCTTCTTTAATTATCGTAACAAAATCGTAATAGTAGTACATATTATAGTACCTACCTTTATGTTATAATGATCCACTTTGTTCAGAATACTATACATATAGATATCGGTATACAAATCATTTTATAACATACCAAAGCTTGAATTCAATTCATGGATTTGTCGCTGAAAGCACAATATCGCACTAATACCACTTGGTATTCCAAATTCGTTAATATATTCAAACCACGGTCGACGACCCTGGATGGTTATTAGCGGTTTTTGCGAACCTGTTATGCCATCAATTTTAAAAATAACTCGTTAAAACTGATGAATTATGGCCATGGTTTAAACCTGAACTGCAACGACATAGGATTTATTATTGAGTAAATAAATACGGACATGGTGGCGTTTCTATACAAAACGTATACGTGATCGAATCAGAAATGAGGAGATCCGTAGGAGAACGCGGGTCACCGACATAGCCCAACGGATTAGCTCTTTGAAGTGGCAATGGGCAGGCCATATAGCGAGGAGAACGGATGGCCGATGGGGCCGAAAGGTTCTCGAGTGGAGACCACGGATCGGAAAACGCAGCGTTGGGCGTCCACCAACAAGGTGGACTGATGATTTGGTGAAGGCGGTCGGCTCGCGGTGGATGCAGGCTGCGAGCGACCGCAATAACTGGAATTCATATAGGGAGGCCTATGTCCAGCAGTGGACGTCCAATGGCTGAGATGATGATGATGATGATGAAATAAATACGGGTAACTATAACTAGTTGAGGTGAAAAACATCTTTGCGTGGAATTGTCTTAAAAACCGCAGAATGCCAGTAACTCTAATATATTTTGTATGATTAATATTTTGTACCATAGTGCCTTGTTATGAATAATATAGAAAGGTAAGATAGCATCTTTGTTAAGCCGACTTAGGGTTTATATAAGTACCAGAATAAGTCTTTATCTTTTTCGTCACGAGAGAAATCTCTGTGTCCCAGATGTGAGAACCTTAATAGGAGCTTATGTGTTGTTGCTTATTAAAATTATTATTAAACACCGAATTATTATTAATTATGCCTGTGATACGCTACGTTGCGTATCCCTAAATTATTCGATAATAATCTTCTTTTAATTATTTAAATATTCTGATAGTTTTCTGAACAACGCGAAACATCTCTTTGATAAATCAATTCTTACCGATTCCTCTTCTTCCATAGCACTCATCAGCTCGTAATAAAGCATGGCTGCTTCCTGAGAGACATTCACTTTCTGAAGCTCATGGACAGGATATTCCTCGTCATATTCCTCTCCATCTCCGCAACCATGGCCATTTGTACATGCTCCATTTTTAAATTCTTCGCCATCTTTATATCTATGGCCATTTTTACAATCTGTGCCATCTTTATATCTCTGGCCATTTTTGTATTGGCCATCTTTCCACCCGTTCTTGTATTCTTGGCCGTTTACGTCGCCATTTTGGATTTTCTGGACTTTGTCCATGTCATATGTGATCTCGCAAGTGAGATCGGATTTCAGATGCATTTTGATCACTAACACTTTTTCTTCACTAGAATTCACTTACACTTCTTTGGCATTATAACTAACTGTGTAAACATTTAAACATATTAAAACTTATTGTGTAAACAAAGGGTTTATTAGCTGTTATCTTGTATAATTTTGTTAAGAATGCGTAAAATGAACTTTTAAACAAATAGGTATCTACATATTGCGGTACAATTCACTCAGGAACATCTAGCCTCATGGTAAGCTTGAAAGTTGTATTACGGGTAGGTACTTGATAATCTGAGATATACATTTCTACTTACACTACATAGAACCTACATAGTTCAAGAAGGAGGAATATCAGATATGATTTAGTCAGACGAAAAAAACGAGTGACGGATTATTTTGATAAGTGTCCCTACCTAGCTATCTATTTATTGGTTTGTCCCACTTGTTTGTACAAACAGTTATTAATGTATTTAGGCGTTATCGTCTCAGCAAATAATGCTGTCATCGAAGCATTAAAATTTCTCAGAAATCTGTTTAAACCCAAATGTTATGCAAAATAAAGTAGCAGAGCTGAGTGTACAGTTTATGTAAAGGGCCTTGCACACACTTAGGTTATATTTACATCGAGGTAAAAAAAAAATTTGGTTGTCTTTTTGGAAACGTTATATTTACATTAAATATACGTTTACGAGTAATAAATAAATAACTTTACCTACATTCTATTATTGAATTATTGAACGAATAAACACCCTTATTTATGTTCACCCTGCCGGAACACTAGGAATTCTCTCTTGGCCATCCTAGATATCCTACAGACTCTTGCAGACTTTAATATAATTTCAGCAAACTTTGCTAAATGACGTTTGTAGTAACGTTACTGCACAAATCAACCAAATAAATCTACATAAATGTGCTCTGCCCTTTATATCAACAGCTCCATACAAATTGATGATGCGCAAACGCACGTCTCTGGACTCATCCCATACATCACGTCGTAAGTATGACGAATGTGTGTATTTGTGGTGCAGGTTCAAAGCTCGGACTGAGCCAGACGGTAAAAAAAGAGTAATTAGGGCAGACAAGAATGTGTTAAAGTTGTCGTTATTATTTTGAGTTTTCTTCGTGTAAAAGGTCTATGGGACTCCTGTCTAAATAATTATATGAGTTATTTTATGATTTTGAGTTGATTTACCCGAGTCCAAGATTATTGTAATGTCAAATTTAAATAAAATATTTTCATAAAAACGCAAAGATGTTATTTGAACTTGAAACGGGTAACATAGGTACATACAATGATTTAAACGTATATGTTTGGGATGCTAAGTCAATTTTACACAAGCCGGTCTTACAAAATTACTTTACAAAGTTGAGAAAATTATTGTATGGTAAGGCAAAATTAAAGATTTTGCACAGTCATTATGAACATAGTTCCCCGTTATAAAACTGTACCTTTGTGTATTAGCTATGTTACTATATGTACATTTGTTTTTATTTGTACTTATTAATAATATCTTCTATTTATTATCGTAAAGATTTGTCAATTAGTAAGTAGGTACCTAATCCGTTACATAAATTGGTTTGTTAATTGCCTTTTCTACTTTATGCTTCGTTAAATAAAATGAAACAGCATTTATTATTACAACTATAATTCTCATCATTTCAGATCATTGAGATGGATTTGATGGTGCTTTATCATAACAGCCCAAATTACGTCCCACTACAGATTTCAGGTCTCCCCAATACAGAACCCATTATAGGACTCAGGGGATTTAGTATAAGCACCACGCAGGCTACTGGCAGTAGGTTGGTATCGGCACAATACACAGAATGAAACTAGATACGATGGGGGTGGTAAAACTCGTAGGTCGTCACCACACGAAATGTAAGAGGTTAACGAAATGTGATGAAATTCCCTCGATTTAAAATAGCATCTATTTCGAGCTAAGTGGTGCCTACAAAGACCTAACATCCGGCCCTAGTTAGTGTTTACGGAAGAGTATTACAATGGTTTAATACCGGTAGGGCTTTTAGTAGGTTTAGGTTTGAAACCCGCCTCACACCTTACGCTGTAGAATAACATCATGAAAAAATTGCTTACTCCAAATGTATTCATATTCTATAGATCCGCGGTTAATTCCATTACAACCCTTGAAGAACCGCTGAAAATAAGCTACTTTAATATAATGTGTAAAAAAAAATACCTAGAAAACACATTTTGCTTCTAAAACCCAGTAATAAACATAGTAAGAGCACTTTCGCAAACCGTCAGAAGTCAGGCGCTAACTCAAAGCGTCTGTCCTTTTGCATTCTAAGATGCGACGGATTTAGACCTGAGGAATGTTGATACAAGTATCTTATGTTCGGTACTGTCGCGGTCGTTCTTGCTGATAAAAAGTAAAGTTGATATTTGCTTGGAAATTACTACGATAGAAAATAATCAAAGAATACTTTACAATTCACACAGCAAAGTCATTGTGATTAGATTGGAGCTTGCATTCTGATATACTTAATACTACATTATATTAAAATGTAAAGATATTAAAATAAAATATAAAAATGTATAATAGGCAGATATTATAAAATATTAATTTCAGCAGTATAACATAAGTTACCATAACTGATTGAGAACCTATAAATGTTTTTCTTATATACCTATATATGTTATCTACTGAATTACATAAATAAATCTCAATTTGTAGATAGTTATTAACTGATTGTGTTACTCTATGGAAATAAATGAAACAAAATTATAAATCTATGAACCTTTTTCAAACTTTTTTTATTTTTTTTTAGCAGTTTAGACAAAGAATTACATTTCCACATAGAGCCGTCTTCATTACAGTACCTGTGTACACGTAACTACATGTACATGTACCATAGATACATGTATTGTAAACACGCTTGAATATTCTCATTCGCTCACATGTTTTGCCTGAGATGTAAGCTCTGTTTATGAGTTCTGGAATTTATAGTTTAGTCTATCATTTGCTTGTTTGATTATGCCTTTGTACATAACTTTACTTATGCATAAATCTTTTTTTTTTGTGAAAAATATTAGTCATAATTTTGCTTTCATAATTTAAAACAGTTGTTAAATGCAAGACATTGCCTTACCTAAGGTGTTAGTTAAGACTCATTATCAATATCATCATAACAAATGTATATTTCGTCTCACATCTAGGGATGGGTTTCACCAATAGAAACAATTATTGGTATTATGGAATGTGGTATAATCACCACGCATAGACACCAGGCGGGTTAGTGACGATTACGTGGAAAAACATTTGCATACCAACCCAAAATTTTCAGAATAAATAAAAAAAAACCCAATATCCTATGTTGGAAATCGGTACTAGGCGACGTAAACACTAAACACCCACATTTCAAAGAATCAATTAAACACAAGCGCAATCTACGTACATTATGTAAAGCTAAATTCCAACAAATGGACAACCATTAAGGTGAGTTTAAAAAATAGGCCATATTTCCGGAGAAGAAAGTGATTTCACTCGAAACGTGTGAAAATAAATGTCTACGAGGAGTCGTGATGGGAATTCAGAAGATGTGTTTGTATGCAAAGGCGCCTCCGGTTTGGCCAGGGCATCTCAATTTAGCTGCAGGACAAGAATTCAAGATTTAACTCTATCTTTTGGTGGACGAAAATAAGCTGGCAATCAAATACATGGTCTATTTACTTAAATTATAAGGCTGGACACTTAATTTGCCGTTTGTCTGATTTTGTTGTCTAACCGTTTGGCTTGAAGTCTGCGTCTAATATTTAGTTTGAACCTGGTCAGAATTTTAGAACAATATTTCGTTCGAAAAGTATAAACTCACCTTAAAATCTTATCTAATTATCTTAAAACTGCACATATCCAATCAATTCGGTAGAATTAATTGTTCGCATCTACCTTGTTTAGTCGTATATTTGCATGACATAACTTAAAAACTCATAAATAGTATGTTACTTATGTTAGATACTATTTCTATAACATCTATTTACACTCGGAATTAGGTAATTTGCTACATAATTGCTCTAGTCAACAGTGTTTTGGTTGATATCAATTTTGGTGGAATCTAAAATGGTTTTATTACATTGCCGTTAAAAAAGGGCTTCGAGTTATTTCATACAATTACAACGGAGGACATTGTCAGTCCCATTGTTTCAATCTAAATTTAGCGATGAGCAATATCCTGTGCTTTTAGCAATTGTGTTATTCATTGGATGGTTTCCTACAAATTATAAGCTTCAATTCATCATCATCTACTGCTGGGTATAGGCCTCCCTGAGTTATTGCCATCCACCAAGGACATGGTGCAAGCCTTCAAGACTTTAACTATCGCAAAGAATATATAAATTAGGTACCCGTATGTAGGTCGCAATAGTTTTCTCATCTTGAAATAAATAAATAAAATTATAATTTATTGTGTAAAAAGCATAACATTTTAAGTATATTAGATTAATAAGTGCTTTCGCTCTTCCAGTATTAACATAACATGAGCGTTATTACAATTTAAAGTTAATGATTTAGGATGCAATTATTTAACTCTAAGAACTTAGATTATTAAATGATAGTTATGATTTTGTGAGAAGCATTTTTTTATGTAGAATAGTATGCCTACATAATCCTGAAAGTTATTTACAAACTTTTTACTGAACCTTATCGATTGTGAAATAAGTAGTTACCTAGGTACATAAGAATGTTTGTAACAATCCCATAGTTGTTTTATTGACGTGTTTATTATCATTTGATGTGCTTCAAACGGTTTTCGATTAGCTCTATAGATGGGTTATGAAGGGTTCGGCTGAGTTACTCGCTTCGAAAGTGTGTCAATACGATTATTTATTACACTTTAATTTGAAAATAATGAATCGTTGATTATTTCAAGCTTTCTGCGGTTCTATCGCGTTTTAATATTAAGTACCAAATGTTATCCTACGAATATGTGTATCTAAGAAGCGTGTGTTATTTATAATTAATTTTCTAATTCTCAGCGAATATAAATTAGGTATAAATGTAAAGTGAGATTTTTACACAACCTATGTAGGTAGTTCTAAATGCAGTAAATACAATAATTATGTGTTCGCTATTAAAAACAAATAAAGCAATGAAAATTTCGAGTTTCTAATGGGTGTGGCATTTCAAAGAAATTAAATATTGAGTTTCCGTAATAAAACATTCATACAAGCAAGTAATTGTGAACGGAATCTAATATCGAATCGGAATATATTAAGATGAAAATATTGTATTACTTTAACTTAAAATAAAAAACATTTCTGTGTTTAGATAATCTCTTAGATACACTTGTGAGAATCTCACTCTGCAACGCGTAGTCACTACGAACGGTAGGCACTAAAAACACTGTAGGTATACCTACCTACCTACAACAAAAGAAGGTTGCTGACATCTTAAACTGTCATCATTTTCGGCACATCTGGTTTGACCCAATTGTTATGCACATTGAAACTTTGACCTGACCACATGGTTCAGAGTGTTCTGATAAAAATCCGAACACTTGACCAAGATCGTAAGCTTTGTTTTGATATTAACAGTTTGTGTGATAGGCGCGCCATGTGGTCAATGAATCCATGCCTGAATGGACCCATACAAGTAGTCATACAAACATACAGTGATGTAGAGGGGAACGGTTCTAAATATGAACGAATGGAGTAGCTTTGTTTCGCGATGTTGGTCAAATTGGAACTAGAATGCTTTTTTACTGATAGTTTTGTTATAGTTTTTCGATAAATTACTAAAACTGAAGTATTACGAACATTTACCTAACAGGCCATATTAAGAGTTTTTGTTTCACTACGATCCGATACGATCTGTAAACAGGATCAATGTGAAAATCATATATAATGATTTTCACATTGATCTTAAACTTTTAAGTAATTTTTTTGTGAAATGATTATAATATTAGACAATTTATTAAAGCCATAAATAAATTGAAATTGTCAAAACTGTTATTTCCGGAGTTGATTTTTTTAATATAAGGACTTAACTGTTATTAAAGTTGGTTAACAAGACGGCAAATTTAATAATTCAGTTCTTGCCATTCGGGGATTCAACATATAAGGTAAAAACTGCTCGTTGCATCACTTTTGCGCGCAGATTACCGAAATTGATAATAAAACTGCAAGTCCTTGCAGGTTATGCTTTTATAGGTTTTATCTTATCGGGTTAAATGGTTTTTAACTGTAACGGACTAAAGGACATACATTTCAAAAGCACCCGTAGCATAAACTTCGAGCTTACCACGGAGCTAACTATTGCTGTGTGAATTGTCCATCAATATTTATTTATTAATTTTTTATGTAGTTCAAATTGAGATAAACGGGCAATACACGAACCTTACTTACGTAGACTATTGATCAACCGTTTCGTCCCAGAACGTGGGACTTCATCAGGATCAAGGACACTGCAAGGACAAGGATCACGACCGCTCGCCGGTCCGCAGTGCACTATGTATGTAGTTCACTGACAAAGCTTGTATGTCTTGTATTGCTTGGTAAAATACCTACATTAAAGTCTGTTTCAAGTTTCAGATAATAAAGTTGTGTAGGACAAGTAGTTTATATACGAGATTTACAACGGTGTTTAGGAGAATCAAGTCTGCATGTAACTGCTGTTATACGGGACTTAATATAATGAACCCAGGATATAATAATAAATTGAATATTTTATAGCAATATACCGCACTCCCACGTAGGTGCTATAACTCGATGTTAAGTTAAATGGAACCTGATTTCAATTGCTTATGGGAAGCTGCAAAATGTATACTTCTGTTGTAAACATAGACCTCGCAAAATACCGTATTGTGGTTGAAGAAAAAAAATGTACTGTACCTAGTGTACTTATAACAAATAAATGGTTTTTATTCATATTTTTAACGCACGCCTGGTAGTTTGTTTACACCGAAAATAGAACGAAGAATGTACAAACAAATTAATTATGACCCTAAACAAAACCTGCTATAAAAAATATACGTTAGCATTCGCCTATTTAGGCGATGGCCAACATCGAGAGGAAACCGGCATGTTCTTAACTTTTTATGATATTCACCAACCCGCCCTTGGCCAGCGTGGTGAATTAAGGACTAATCTCTTTCGTCAAGAGAGAAGTCCCTGTGTCACAGCATTGTGAACGTAAATAGAGGTGCTCATTCCCTTTTGTCGGAGTCAGGTAAGACAAACAGTCATTTCCATTAACGACTGAAATGCTGTAATGTTTTCAATGCGGTTTGTGGTGTCTGTTGACCTACATAGCTGTTATACGCTTCTTAAAACTCTTACACTATTAAACCGCTTTAATAGCACGAACTGCACTTTTCGTAGAAATAGTTAATTTTAGAACAGTTTGAGAACTTGTGTTACTTTTTATTTAGCGTTAGCGTTTGCAACATCATCGTAACAACCGAAATCTGAAAAATGCCTAATTGACAACTACGTTCATGCAAAATAGTGAAATTGGAATTGTTTTGGTATCTTCTAGTTTTTTTTTCAATATTTAAATATTTTCTATTTTTATGTCACGAGCTAGGTAAAAAGTACATAGGTGTTATTCATGTAAATATTTTTGCGTGAACGAGTATTAGTTATTCATATTTTTTCAACATACTATAGGCTAAATTTATACATCACAATACGTATAATAAAAATGTATATTAGTGGGTAACGATAACCCAAACTAGGACATACATTCAAAAATATGTACCTAAAAATATTACCTATCAAAAATATGTACCTAAATTAAACACGATTTGTAACTTAAGTTACATAATCAAAAACTATAAACTCTTATTCATCTTTAATAGTCCATCAAAGCTCAACTTACAACATTATGACACTCGATACAAGATAACAGCTAAACCGTAACATGATAAGCCCATACCTACAACAAACACAAAAAATTCCACCGAATCACAAATAAACTCATTATTATTGCATGTTCGTATGTATTGCACTTTGAAATTAGAATGTTATTTAAATTTTAGAATGTGATTTAAAATGGCGCGGGCGCGTTCGCCCGGCAGGCGGCCGCCATGACACTGGCTGCGCGGGCGCAAAGCACTCACTCTATTTACATATTATAATGCGAGTCCTGTTGGCGTATTCTACTGCGCTCTGCACTTATTAGAATGATTAGAATATAATATCATTAGGTTACGAAAAGTTATATTTTTTTAAAGTATTATTAAAGCAAATGCTTTTAGAACACTAAAAAAAAAATGAATACCTACACCAAATATTATTTTAACGATAACCTTACAACGCTACGTTCTAAAATTTGGAACACAGGAGCTTCTCTCTTGCGTGAGAGATAATGCATAATCTTAATCTTATTCACCACGCTGGCGCTGGCCAAGTTGTTAGTGTTTATTTAAGTATTAATTCCGTATTAAATCATAAAAGCAAGAGTGCGCTCGGGAATGAGCCTGCAATCATGGCGGAAAGCTCACGCATGCAGGATTCCTTCAAACGAGTTTAGATAAGAAAGTAACTGCTCAAAGTGCTCAAGGGCGCGCCCTTTTGCAATTGATACAGTTTGTAACACGAAGACTATGCGCGTACGCATATTGAGTATAAATCTTTCAAGAGTTTGAAGGACTTGGCCAGCTACACCATTAAGGGCTAAACTCTGTCGTCATGAGAGAAGCTCCGGTGTCCCAGCGGAACGTAAAAAGGGGCGCTTCCTTATTACTATAAACCATAAGTATGACATGGACGCATAGTTAATAATCTAAGATAGCCCACTTAGGTCTTTACCTAACTGGATCTTTTGCTTAAATTAAGCACACACGCCAAAAATGAAAGTTTCAAATAGCCCATTTACGTTCCACTACGGCTGTCTTCCCAAATACAACCGCTAGGTTAACAGAACTGACGCTGCTTGCTACCCATTGCTGGGACTCATGTACTTATTTCTTAATCAGGCCAGACTGCCCACCTACCAGGAGATAAATCCCACTAAATAATTTAATCTGCAATATTAATAACTTATTTTAAAGTCCTTCAATTTGTACAAAGACAGATGGAAGGAAGACTAAGTTATGTATTTTAATCAGAGCGTCCGAGACGGGACATTTGGCAGTACTCTCGATTCGGTGCGGGGAGATTGGAGCTTATGTGACACTGATGTTAATATTAAAACTGAAGTCAATGAGTTTCTTGCAATTGTTCTCTAATACTGTAAGTTGTCATTGGCCTTATTAAATGTGACGGAGAAAAGCCAATTATTTTATGTTTTTGAATAATTTATGTCCGAAAGTGTGTACCCTATATTATTATAGTTTCAAAGACATTTATGTAATAACTTTTAGTAAAAAAAAAATTCTTCGAACTACATTATATTGCATCTTGATCGCTTTGTCAACAGCCAAAATTAATAAGTTGTGATCACCATTTGATTGTAACTTAAATTTTAATGCTTAACTTTTAATCCACAATAATAATTATTGACTTCAAAATATTCAAGGTTCTGTAGGTTAACTACAGAATCATTAAGTTTCATAGGGGGTCAAAAGGGGGTTGAAAAGGCTTTGTTTTAATGAAATTTCGTGTAATGATCGTGCAGATAGTTTGGGTACGAAATACTTGTAATTATTCGAAATGCCGCCATAGCTGAGATTGTGTAGGACACGAGCAATGATGTGGGGTCTACGGAAGTATTTTGGGGTACAATGAGACACAAAGCAAAATTGATGTAGGTTTTATAGGGTCTTTTAATGAACGCGTCATTTTAAGAGCTTAGGTCATTAGTTGGCGAGATTGGAAGGAATGCAAAATAAGGTCACTATATCTTAATACTGGTTACGTGGTAATTATATTATTATGTTCTGTGCTATTGATAGACCTATGAGCTTATGCTATTTGGGTTGGTGTGCTATTAATGATGATGATGATAATATTTCTCTATGTAAAAATATTTTAAGAGCCAGGAGCGCTTAGCTAACAAATCACTGCTCTAGTTAAAATTTTCTCATTCAGGATTTCCATAAAGCATGCTGACATTGTATAAATCATAAAGAAGTTTATACAAACTATTCAGCACTAACATCAATAGGCAAAGGGTCCTTTGAAAGCGGAAGTCCCAAAATGTGAATTATTTATTTAGACCACGGTAAGTGCCACTCAAAACAGTGTCTTAATTAACCAGAACGGGAGAAGCTGCAATGGAGCGAGTGCCGACCTGTTCATAGGAGGTCGCGGGTATGTTCAAAAGAGGAAGCGGGTCAAGCCGATAGAGCTTTATCCAATAATATTTGTCACTGTTCATGCTCAGATTGTGAATAGAAACTGAGGTCAGAACACACACGAGAACCTTCATTCATCATTTTATATAAGTTTAATTTAATTCCAGTTGCAAGATTCGCTACTTCTATACTAATCCCCGCTCCGCTTATGCATAAACCCCTTCCTTATCCAGTCTGCATTCCCTCACTGCTCATAAATTCATAATTAAATAGCGCGGCCAGCCGGCTTCACTCGTTATAGCTCCAATTTTATTTAATTTTTCCACCCCTTACCCGGAGGGTAGCTAGATCCAATTTCTGGGAGGAATTAGTTACTTCTGAATAGATACTATCTTATTTAGATGTAATTTCCTGTCTGGGATTGAGTTTTCATGTAGATTTTATGATACTTGTCGTTTGGGAAATTATTTTAGGATTTGCCTGCGGATTTTGTTAATGGGATATTTTTCCGCGGTATTGTTGCTTATGCCCTTATCAAATACCAGCTAGGGGACTAGCATAACCATTGGCACCCCTATTTACGTTCCCCTTATTTCCCTTCACTTCTTCTCTTGACAGGAAAGGTAACCAAACCACACTCGTAAATCGCGGTTTGGTGAATGTAACATGTTCAAACTTTAAAATAAAGATGTATAACACGGAACAGTAAAAAAAAAAGATTTTATTACTTTATTTTATAATTTGAGTAGTTCAATATATTTCGTAAAACCACAGCATAATAAAACCTTTTTACTCCTGGGTCTCATTATGAAAACGACTTCACGCGCGATTGCCCTTAAATCTTTATAGCAATACATTCGCCTTTACCCGGTCGTTGACCCCACAGGAAGTTGCATAACTGCAACAATGTGTCCCAGGGGCGTAGGTTCGATTCCGGGTTGGGTAATTGCGATTCATTAGTTATATTTATGAGAATATGATATGAAGTTTACGGAAATAATATTATTCAACTAAATAATCGATTGGAATTTACTACTATTTGTTTGCTATCAAAACAGCACCAGAAGTGACAAACACCCCTTTTATAAGCATAATTAAATTTACAACCGCAAAATAAAGTTAACTGTGTCGCGATCGAGTGAGTAGGTATACAAACTGTCACTTGGCACACAATTCCCTCATCCGAAGCACGTAATAAATAAATAAAAATAATGAAATGTCATCAAATTATATTTAAATTTAAAACTCAAGAAAATCCCATAATAATATGAATTTTATCCCCACTTATGCAGCAAATATTAGATCAAGGTTTTCTTAACCGGAAATGAAAGCTTATCTAAGCATGACCAGCTTCCAAAGCGCATTCAACAGGCCATAAAGTATGGTGAACCGAGCGAAGGCCAGCATCCTGTTATTGGGAAAAAGAGCCATTTCCATTTTGGCTAACAGCCAGTTAGAATGTACAGTGCAAAGAAGGGAACAAAAGCTAGGCTAAAGATAATTTAAATTACTGACCTACAATGTTTAAAAGCAGTAAAGACACTTATACATTCAAGATAAATTTTCATGTAAAGGAGTGAGAAACGAATGAAATCGAAACATTGAGAGTTTGTTTACTTCGTGAGAAAATACTTAATAAGTATTGGTTGAATGACTATTGGTAAAAGGCTTCTTCATGAGCCTCTTTTTTCAAGTAAATGTCCACGAACTAAATGATGATGATGTTGTTCTAACACTAACGTGTAACGTCATTTCACGGATAAATGGGTGATTCATCAACAGTTGCTTAGCATATAGATTGACATTCACAGGAGCGATATTAAAAAAAAATTGAATAGAAAACACAACATGGGAGTGAAAGATTTATCATTATCATCATGACAAGTAAACAACCTCATTAATTGGTATGATTTCCCAATCGAATGATAATGGAACCTATTTAGGAGAATTTGGATAATCCAGGATACCGGGAGAATTGGAGAGTATATTAAAATTTTATCATCATCATCATACATAATGAATATGATGTTCTAATCAGTGTAAGTACAATATCGTCCTGTAAAATATATATCATGTATAATAAAAATAAATCTAATAGAAAACTGTTTAGCTGAGCTGGTACAATGTTTAGGCTAGCATCACTCGACATAAAGATTTAAATACATTCAGAGAAAAACCAATTAAACGTAGCCATGCCATTATAGAGCAGATTGGCCATAAATACGCTATTTACGGTCCCAGTCGGGTCTACATAACAAACCCTATCTCTAATAATTTGGAAATCCCCTGTAAATACATGTCCACTGATAACGGGGGTCCAAAGGGCCGTTGCCATAGAAACCGATATATTATTAAAACTCATAAATTCGCCCAGCAGGGAGGGCCAAGATTAGCCTGAATGTATGAAAATTTGATGGGGAATGTTGACCTCCTATCTACTTAGAGAAGGGTATTAGATTAAGCTCTTTACTTAGGGTTGGACTGTAATTTATCAAGAGTGGTCACTTTGGCCATATGTGTCTCAACACGCGGATTTTCCTGCGTTTCTGCATTTTTCCAGGGTAATCAATTTTCCTATGGTAAAATGGACGGTTCGGTTCAATTTTATGTTCATAGACAATATCCAGGACACTTATAAAAATGTGTAAATCGTAATTTAACATAAAACGTGCCATTAAATTTTAAGTTTAACTCAAATCAGAGCAAAAGATAAGTTATTGGAAGACGTGTCTTTTGTTGAATCGTGCTGCACCTAGTTTCATTCTAGTAAATTCTGGGAACTTTTATCTAGGTAGATTTAATATTCTTTATTTTCGTTTTATCGATGATTATTGATTAGGTACTTTTGTTTGGATATGCATTATTTCTTAAAGTTCAATAAATTAACTATAATTAATTATGAGTTTTTCGTATGTAGTTTGCTTAACTAACGGAAGACACGCAGAAATAATAATGTATATAAGTACTCATGTCATGTTTTTTTTGTTGTTGCCGTAGTTTCTTATGTATGACGCGGTTTTACGTTTTAAAAATATTTTTGTTAAATAAAATTCGAAGTTTTCTATTATCTAGTCTAGACATACCCTTATCTGGATGTAATGTAGTTTTTTCAAAACTGAGTCTTACCTGAAAACAAAAATTTATAATTAAGACAAGTCATAATAAAAAGTAAATAGGTACGGACTAAACCGAATTCATTAATAATTTGGAATATGTTTCTGTGTAAATGGATCAAGTATGGAAGATGTAACTATTTTATTTATTTTTTGGCCATCATGGAAAACAAGACCTAGTTCTATTTTATTCGTCCTCAGCTATTAAAATATAGTGATTTACACTTGGTTTCTTGTCGTATATAATTTCACGGAAAGCGCTACGTTTGAGCTAAGTAGTGCTGCGGGGTTTAGGTTGTGAGAGAGATTCTGATTTCGAACTTAAATCATTTAATTAAATGTTATCCGGAAATTTTATCCCGTTAAACATGAGTTTAGGAAATTACGAATAGAAAAAACAATCCAAATATTTTTTACATCAATGAGAATAACAATTCAGATGCATTGCATTATTAGAATACTTATTAAACTATAAGCTACTAGCTGACCCGACTGCGGCTTCGCCCGCTTTATTCCCGTGTTTTTTCCCTGGGCTACTACGACTATTTTAAAACCAAAAACACTTAAATCGGCCTAGCCGTTCTTGGATTATAAAATTACATCAAAAATATATTGATTTTATATAGGTACATACATAGTTATAATTATGTACAGAGCAAAATACAATAGACGATGAAAATATTTTAATAATGCGGAAACGTAATTAGTTCAAAAGAAAAACTCCACAGCTTGTTTAGGTCATCTATAGAACTACTTTATTCGTTGAAGATTTCAAACTACTTTTTAGCGCCATAAATAGCTTTAAATTTAAAGTCACATGTAGTCTCAGTTGAGTTGTTAGTCTGTTAAGTTGTTATATCACGATGGATGTATAGGATAATATTGAATATGTAACACCTAAGCCTTACAATATACCAAAATATATATAGATATAATCCAGGCTAGAACAGTAACTGCAGTGCAAACAGACACTCCACATAATGTATGCGTCAGCACGCGGTCGGTGCTGCCTCGTTACGCCCGACACGCTGCTTTTTGCATTTTGTCAGTTAGTACGTTTTGTTTCACTACGTCGACTTGCAGTTGATCTAATATTTATAGGTCTAAAAAAATATTTAACGTGGTATAAATATTTATAATTACCAATAAGTATACAAATAATTAGCTTGGCTATTGTCAAAATATTCTTGAGGATTTCAATTGGCAAAAAAGGAAATGATGATTTTGTGGCTATCTTATGAAAGTGGTGCACTAAACGTTATTTTCATGATTGTGAACTATAAAAGATCTTATTAAAAAGATACAGAAGGACAAGAAAATAATTTCTTATACTAGTCACAATACAGCTAAAAGTCATTTGCTGAATCAAACAAACCATCGAAAAAATAACAACAAAGATGTATAAAAATATAGATAGCGGCCGCTCTAAAAACCTGAAAAGCACTTGAGGCACTCAAACATTCGTCAAAGCCACTGCTATGAGCTCATAGCACAAATAGAACAATTTAACTGCAAATTCTATAAAAAATACACTATGCTTGCAGTGGCAATAGATAACGAGGGAGGCCCATTGACTCACTTTAGTGATGGACACTGTTTTTATCGATATATCTGAAGGGAGTAGCAGCATTTACTACATTATACACCAACTTATTTGACGAACTACCTGGTAGTCGTATTGATTATACAAAATCCCAAGTAATCGGTTCTATTGAGGAGAACAGTGCCCTGTTAGTAGAAGGTAATATGCGCCGTAATAGTGATACGTTTTAGTTAGTGGAGTTTATGTACTAAGTTCTAGACCTCTTAGCCTTCTCGTCTTTCTTGCATTAAGAGTTCAAGTTTAAAGGATAACTTAATATAAACTTTACATTTTCATAGCGCGCCAGAGAGACTATTTTAAGTTATTAGCTTTCCACTCGCTGCTTTGCCCAAGTTTTTATAGACTTTTTGTGTAAGAATGGATATACCCGTGGTAAAAATATACCTATAAGTTAACCTGATATATAATTTTGTGAAGTTTCATCAAATAACATTCTATAAGTTTTTTTGTGAATGCAACATCATACATACAAACTTTCGCGTATTTATTTCTAGTATAGTTTGTAAGTCGGTGTGTGCAGCGTATAATCGTGCAGCGAAAGTGGTTTATCTTGATTTCCTTGGCTACTGAGAAACCCTTTCTAGGAAATAAACTTTACTGTAGGTATTATTAGCTTTTGTACTATTTAAACAACATAAAATATTTTAATATTCTGTAAACAAGTATTTAGACTTTTACATTGAATAATATTTCTCACATAAGAATATTATTATTAAATACTATTTTAGGTGGCCTTGTGATTCTTAAAAAAAACAATTGAATATTAATTAGTTAATTTTTTATTTAGAAGTGGATTTTACTATGGCCAAAATAATAATCTTATTTTCATATACTTTCTAATAACCAATCGAGCGGGACAATTTAATCGATACCAAGGCAGCACTAGCACTCACCACTAGTGGTCGCATAACGAGCCGATAACGAAGCCGTTGTTATCGACATGCAAACCATCGACTCCATAGAATAGTGATGGGATTCACTCGACGTTTTGTTTTACGTTAGAAAATTGTTGGGAAATATTTTGGTGAAAAAATTTTACATACTTTTATTTGGTATTTTTAGCTTAGCACGATAATTGCGATTTTTGTGATGTATCTCTCCAGTAGAACCTATTATAGATGTTGGGAGATTATTTAAATTTAATTTCTTTATTTGAGAGACCCATGTCTAGGACGTAATTGGTTGTGATGATGAAGGTTAAATCAGTCATACACAAAAGATTAAGCGGATTTCCAATAACTATCGCGAATTACCAGGTATTCAAACAATGTATTTACAAATTCCAGCACCGGGTGTAGAGAGTGGGGATTGAAACGGGTTGGGGGGGGGGGGAGAGAGAATCAGGGAACTATTTTAATTACAGCACAAGTTCGCGCTTCGGTGCACAAACTGACAAACATGCTCTTAGATTTGTTACGTGTTGGGACCTAGGCTCTGAAATGATAAAAGTCTTTGAATTTCATTTCAAAATTAATAAATGATAAATATTGCTGGACATTTCACACAGCAACATCTATCCCCGTAGTAAGGTGGAAGCTTGTATTACGTGTGCAAGATTATGATATAGGTACCTACTTAATATAAAACAGTTTGTGTTCTTTTCTGGCACTTAAACTATCATCTTTCATAATTTAATGTAATTTGAATTAGCCGCGTTATTGGAAAATATATTACAAACATTTTAGTAATATTACTTACAGGACAATTCCTCTACTAAAATAGAATGCCTGGATTCTAGGTACAAGGACCTATCATGACGCAAGCACTGAGAGGTTCTATTCCGCCCATTAATCGTGACAATTAATCGCATGGAGTGATATCACTGTATTGTGGCAGTCGTGTCTATTGTGTGACGTGGTCTATTTTGTAACGCTGTCTGTTTTGTAACGAGACTGTTGGGAAATTCTCTTACAATTGACATTGATAAACGTTTTAACAGTTTTTTTATTTCATTTTTTAATAAGATACTACTAGATAAGATACTTCTAATATTTGTAATATTTTTCAAGTGTAAGTACTTTCTAACTGTATCTACAGATACAGTAAGAACGCCAACAGAATACATTATCAAAGATTTTCAGCACATCATCAATTTTTATTTCGGTTATAATTCTAATAAATCTAGTTTAACATTATTATTATTAAGTTATTTATTTAATTTTAATATTATATCCTAATAACAGGCGAAAACTAGCCTTTATGGAATAAATAGACTACATACATAAATACCACCCAGCGATTACAGAGGCAGTGCAATAGATCTATCAATTACGGTACAACGGCGACAATTATACCGCCTGCCCAATGCCGCCTTTATTTACGAGCCGTATGTTCCAATAGCGATGCTGTGTCTGGTTTGTTAGCAGCATTTTCATAATGCTGCAATACGGTGTGTTACTCACATATTTTTATATTTGAATTTATAAAACTTTTTGAAAATCTGAGCTTTCTAAATGCATTTTATGGTTCTCAAGTCACAGTTTAAAGTTTTGTTGTTTTTGTTTAGGATAAGCAAATCTCTTTACGTTCCCACTACTAGGACACAATGACCTTTGACGAGAGATATTAGACCCTAATTCACCATGCTGGCCAAGTGCGGGTTGGTCTTGAAATCTACGTTATCTGCTTGCCAGGGTGAAGGATAGAAACGGGTCGATTCGTAAGTCAATAGAAGTCTTGTGACCCAGCAGTGGGAACGATAACAGGGGTGCTTATGCAAGAACTATAATAGGTTGTATTAGCGAAACCAATGCCTAATAGAGGGATGAAATAATGATGAACTCATTTTGGAGTATTGCTATAAATAAACAATAATTAAATTCGATATTATTTCTCTTCACAGACTAATTAAATGAAGCCTACAACTATAGAAATAGGTAACAAATAGAGCGTCAAATACTCGAATGAATGTTCCGATGGCGCAGACAATAGCACAATTAGGACGAACACTCCTTCCATTGTTGGCCCGGATCGAATTATTATGCACAACTTAGTTTATTGCTGGCTTTAGAATAGTTTTGTTTATCGCCTATAGATTTGTCACTAGGTATGGACTGGTAATATTGATGCGAAGGTAAAAGTCATCATAGGTATATTATCTTCCTTAACTAAATAAAATAAAAATAATATAATGTGAATAAAATAAAAATATATTATATGCCACGGTTGCCTGGAAGAAGTCGCTCTTAGCGATAAGGCCGCCCATTGTTTCACTGTATTGTTATGTGTATTTTTTGTGTATCTTTTTGTAATGTGGTAACAATAAAGTATTTTGTATTGTATTGTATTGTATTATATGTACCGGCTCAGCAGTCATATCACATACTCACCCACTCAAAGTTTCATTAACAAAGCCTTATAAAGCTCAAGTGACAAACCTACATTGGAAACAGCCGACTGCTCCCGAGCTATTCAGATCGGCGCGCACGCATGGCCCAACTCGTTTCCTGTCAGATTACGTCTCAAATAACATCGCTTTGTCCGATACGGGACATCCGGATTAGAACGTATTGAATAAAGTTCATAGAATTAAGATATTTTAAATTAAAGATAGGAGGACAGTCAGGTTGGCAGCGCCATCTGAGATCAATGGTTGGAAGTTGGTAGAACGCGATCTATGTCCATGTCATTAGTGAGTTAGTGGTAATGGATAGATGGCGGTGTTAGAAGTGACTCCTGCGGAATATCTTATTATACATTATATAACACCCAGACACCCGGATCAAATATCTGCAGTTCGTACAAATTTTTATCCCGAGACGGGAATCGAACCAACCTCCTGCGTCACAGGCAGACCTTCGCCTATGAGCCACAGAAATCACTTATGTAAACGCCGGTATACAATAATTGTAAGCCTACCTGCACAGCGTCTTCCAAGCACCGTCCCCAAGCGTCGCTCCTGTCGACCAGGTTGTTCCACTTGTCAGCGAGCTTGGCCACTTCCCGGCGGATGGAGCGAGCCAGCTCTCTCGCCTGTTCTTCTGCTGAGCGGTACCCGCGGGAGTCGCCCTCGCTGTCTCTCCCTTCTGTAAGGAGACGTGTGAGAAACTGTAGTGGTTTAATGATTTTTTTTATCAGGTACGATGATTTTGTAAACAAGTGATTTATGATTTGGCTAGTGCTGCAAATCTTAGGGGATATTTTACAAATGTATTTTCAATCAAGTTCTATCAAGTTATATGTATATCTATCGCCAGACACATTGCCATGTAAACTGATTAATCGCCAATCAGCTTAAGGTTTTTTCTTTTTTACTTTTCGTGCGTTTTAGCGTTAAATGCATATTTGTTTCACAGCACCAAGTATCGCGTAAAAGAGTAGAAAGATCAGAGGCAATTCTTCCCTTAAGGAAAAGGTATTAATAATTACACCCACATTTAAATAATTAAGTTTTGAAACAGACGAAATTAAAGTAAACTGAAATAAACCTAAAACATTCAAGATTTCATCAGAATTCCCGCGGTCGTCGTCACATCAATCCCGGCGCTTCAATAAAACCTTAAAGCGAAACAGTTTCAGTTTCATCCGTATAAATACCAGCGGCGTAATTTAATTTCATTACATCTAAGCGGCAGCGGCCGGGGGCTAAAAAACCGCTCGAGAAATAAGTCACCGCCGCGACCACTTAATATCTGGAGCGAGGCAGGGATGCAATCAGGGTTAAGGGCAGGCGCTAGATTTAAATCGGACCTTCAATTTAAAACGATTGGCCATCAAGTCAACTATTGTATCAATGGACAGTCTTAACATTACCTTGCTGAATATTGAATGTTATTATAAATTTATTTATAATGTAGATACAACAACCAACAGCCCTCTTCTAACGTTTAAATTGAACATTCATGTAATAATAATAATAATAATAATAAGTTGTGTCTGTAAACGGCCTAATAGCGAAGAGTCTCGACCAACATCTCCAGAGGCTCTCACTGGGAAGCTGGATCAAGGGCCGGATC
Organism: Chloroclystis v-ata; assembly: GCA_963691955.1. Classification (NCBI taxonomy): domain Eukaryota; kingdom Metazoa; phylum Arthropoda; class Insecta; order Lepidoptera; family Geometridae; genus Chloroclystis; species Chloroclystis v-ata. The sequence continues at coordinate 9,716,275 of OY829904.1, read as the reverse complement.
CAGAAGGCAGTACTCCTAGACTCTGCACGCATTGTTCTGTATTAAGTTTTCTAATGTAGTTGTTATGTACACTTATCTCCCCACCTTGTAAATGTTTTCTTTCTTTATGTCCAGGTTTGCTGTAAGAAAACTCTTTAAGGGTTAAGCACACCCATTGTGTATGATATTTTATTTGTTAAATGTTTTAAATGTAAATTTGTGTACTTACAATAAAGTATTTTTGATTTTTTGATTTTTTTTGATTGTCAGAAAGTTCCTTTCTCTGCACTCTTAGTCACCGGTCGCTTAAGATTAGCTTTGTGACCGGTGATTATCCGTTTTTATATATTTTTTACAGTAGATAGATTTTTATAATTTTTTATACATTGTAAGAAATGTATTTTTATGTGTTTACAATTAAATAAAGAGAATAATAATAATAAAAGATCATTTATTTCAGACACTAACAACGCCCATAAAAGACATGAGAAAAGCTTAACTTTTTGAGGACTTAAAGTAAAAGATGTGTAAACCAAAGTATGGATAAACGACATCCATAAGTATGATTACTGTCTGGATTAGTGTCCTCTATACTTGCCCCGAGCCTGAGTCCACTTAGCGGTATCTGGAGCGTGGTTTTCGGGTTGGAAGGGGGGGTGGGGGGCTTAATAATTACGTCCTTACTTCCACCCGCGACTCGTATCATGCACTTACGGGAAATGTGGGGCGTCTTCACTCTTTAAATAGCTTTTATAGCACTATTCGCTAGTAATGTGCAATGTGTAGATGAGAGGATATTTATTTCGAAATAAATTATTATTATTAAAGATGATATTTGGATAATTAGATACATGAAATTATAGCCACTTTATTCAAGTCAAGTCAAAAGTTAGTACGAGTATATTAATTATATAATTATATTTTACACTATAATGTATAGGTACTATACATTTTTCAGAACTTCGTACCTTCGTGTACTTACCTTAATCGTTTTATAAAACTCTTCTAAATAGTTTTAAAAGTTCATGACAATTAATTAATTCATTACACTTTTAGGCGTCGTCGTCTTAATTGGCATCTTATTATTATTATTTGTTTTATGCAGCTTTGAAATTTCACAGAAAGTAAGAAGAGTCTTGCGAATGTCAAAGAATTTCAATGCCTTTACAAAACGGTAAAGACAAGATTCCTGAAATGCACAAAGTAAGTGGCCTTAAATACAAGCTTATACAAGAAATTAACTTTAAGGAAATATGATGAAGAGTTTTATGAAAGTTATAAAAGAGAGAAAAAATCATGTTATGGATTTGAAATTAATTATTAAATATTCACCATAGCATTTAATATTGTTATGTTTATTAACTATTTTAAATTTAATTAAGGTCTTTATTTTAATAATTTCAATATTTAAATTTTAAAGATACAAATCATTCAAGACAACATCAAACATTCGCTTGATTGTCTGAAGTGTAATTAAAATCCGAAGTAAGCCTAAAGCTTTCCTCAAACCGTAATATCTTCCTGGTTTAATTAAAGATGTTTTTTCAAAGGATGTATTTTTTGGTTCCCTCGTGTGGATGGAGTATATATCCGAATGTTAATTAATGGATGAAAGAATTCTAAGCGGCGTATTTGTTGAGTGGAATTAAAGAAAAATAGTGAATGAAGTCTTTCAGAGAAATGTTTCTCGTTGCTTTTGTGATTTTTTCTACTTTTTTTATTCATTAATTATAATGTACTTTCATAAGGTTTAATCAAGTAGCTACATGTTGATAAGGGAGCACGTTTACTAAGCAATTTGATATAAAAAAATTATTAAATTTATTGATCAGAACAGACATGTTAAAATGGGTTACAAAAAAGCTATCTATTCACAAACCAGAATATTTAAAGACAAACGATGGTACAAAAGGACAAATAGGACTATCCTTAGTTCCGTTCTAAGTTGTATTGCAGCAGGTAATATTTTCGTCTGCAACAATAACAAAATCATTGCTAAGTTATCGTATCCCCTTCGTCTAAGTAAACTCGCTCACTCATCGTTTGCAGAGACACATCGGGATTCCATCGACAATCGATGATCACAATACATCTACTATTCCGGACGTAGACGTCTCATCATTCACTGCCAAAAATAAATTAGATTTCAAAACCAGATAGAGTAATCACTGACCACAACAGTTGTATTTCATTCATCGATACTTCATGGACATCGATTTATGGGCGAAACGCAAATTCGATTTACATGAGTTATGTGTGTCATAATACGGGTTCTGATAAAAATGCTACTCCATAAAATGACTATGAAGGGTCTGATGTTAGGGATGGGGTGGTAAACGACATTCCAAATGTCGATACTTTTCCGAATTTACTGCTATATGCCACACTTTTTAGGTTGGATTATGTCGTTCCATCGTATTCAACATTCTCTGTGTACACAACTCTCAACTGGATTTTCATGGGGTCTTTATTACTCGGGACTTGGAGAAAACAGAACGCACGTTTAAAACATCCATAGAAATATATTAATATAAATATATATTAATATAAATATATAATAAATTCAAATCTAGTTAATGACTGCCTGAGGCCTCGTATAAAAATACTGTGTAAGTTATATGAAGAAGGTAATACAGTTTTCACTATTTAGTTTTACAAGGTTCTATTTCCCAGCGTAACATTGGAAAACTATAACCTAAGTAAAGAACACAATGTAAACGCACATAAAAAACAAATACAGCGTGTGTTTGGCATTTTAGTTCTGTCACAGCCCATAAAGGGTCCAGGGTTTTGAAATTTACGAGTTGGCTATGCGCATTCTTTTATACGCCTTTAACTGACCCAGATAGGGTTTTACGGATTTCGGAAAAGGCCAGTTACTGTCGATTGAGTTTTTACGTTAAAGCGCCGTTTACGTGTTTACGCTTGTCGATAGCATTCATGAAATATCAATGAGATATCACATCGGAGTTAGAATAGCGAGAGAAACCAATCGGTATAAAATGATCTTGCGCGGAAATGCGAATTCAAATATACTTGAGACAAGATCAGGAATTACGAAAAGTCTTTTTTATATATTTTTTTTGTTTATAAAACAATTACATAAATCACTTCTGTTTCTCTATTTGTAGTTTCTCTGATTGTTGATAAAGATTTTTACAGTTACTATGACTAATATAGCTTTAACATGTACTATAGAAATTTCTGGCAGCATAAAAGTTTGTAACTTTTTCTAATGAAACCTACTCTATGATCAATAGGTATAATTGGCAAGAGTGGTGAGCTACATCAAATCTCCGGAGAGCTATCAAACCGCAAAACATTATCCGGCGATCAATCCCTCGCCGGGTGATTGGACGGAGCCTTCGCCATTCCAGATCAGAGATGAGGCAGGGAAATAGACTTTGTTTATCATTAATTTGAAAAACTTTCCAAGAAACAAGAAAGAAAGAAAACATTAAAGGAAGGTTTCAAATGGATATCTGAATGAGTACCTATTCAAAACTTTATCATGAAGATGTAATAATTTCGTTTAATGATTCAAACTACAATTACCTTGGATAGATCACGATATTTTTTTAACATATCATACGAGCTGCTACATGTTGCAGAACGCATTCTTGCAATATAATGTAAGTAGCAGCTCGTAAGTCATAATGATAGTAAATGACCTGCGAACTTACTTCCGGGCTAGGTAGTACTCCGTTACTCTAGAACTCTAGGTAAATATTTGACTAGGTTCACATAATGACTAGCATTTAAAACTGAATCCAAGATAAAAAAAATAGAAAATGCATGGCATTAGCATACTATAAAGTGGATGGTAAAACAATATCTGTATCATTGGAAATTGATTAATTCAGTAAGAACACCATGAAAGGTATTTAGATTAAATTGCCCCTTCCCTGTCCTGAATGCATCCCCCTCGGATTGATTGAACACTGGCCGTCCATCGCTGCACGGAATTCGCAATTAGCGCACTCAGCGCGCTTCTAATTGCGTTCATTCGTTCACTCTATCATTCATTCATTCACTCCCATTGTTTAAGCAGATTATTGACTTATTGATACAACTATGAGGTTTATTTTTTGGTGTTTGCTATTTCTATTTCAGCATTATATTTTATTTTATTTAATGCACACAATTTTGCACATTATGTAAATGAATGCTTAAAAAAATATAAGTATTTTTTAATGCGTTTAATTAGCGCCATGCTTAAAATTTATCTCCAAATGAAAGCTTATCTTAAAAAAAAAAATCTTATCGTTTATGGCTATGAAATCATAATTGTCAAAAATCCTAATTTCGACACCGGTCCAATAAACGACATCAGCAATTCTAAAACCAATACAGAAGCGTTGAAAAGCGGCTAATTTAAAAATAGAACGTCTAGGCGTCGAAAAGGACACATGGAATGGAAGTCTGTCCAATACTGCTAATTGTCAGTACATATGGCAGTGCAGCGGTTATTAGTTTAGCTCTGGCCCCGGGCAGTGCCCTAGATACCACTCTGGTCAGTAACGGAGGAAATATCGCTATATTATCAAAGAGATGGCTCAGAAAAGAGTTGTAAATAATAGCTTTTCTTGTTGTTCATAGTTTATACATATTTTTTGTTGTTTGAGTTTTTTTGGAATGTAATGTTTGAAACAGTATTAAAAGTTATAGAATGGCCTCTGTCGCCATCATACAATTCTTCACACGAATCTCCGAATACCATAATTTAGTTCGGTTGGTGCGGCATTTATCGTCTCTGTAAGAGTACTGACCAGTAATAGAACGATCAATACCGCACCAACCGAACTAAATTAAGGTCTTTGTAGATGTATGTGAAGAATTGTATGATGACCCGGCGTCGTTTGTAATGATGACTTACGTTCAGAGTCACTGGTGTCGGACAGGGGTGGTTCCTGCGCGATGTACTGTCTGCCGCTGAGCAGGTTGCTCTCCACCAGGGCTCGTTTGTCTTCGAGCTGTCTTCTGAAGGCACGGTGGTCATCCTGGAAATGCGGAATGAGTTGGTTTTTACTGGTCACTATTTAGATACTAGAAATTATAAAATGTATTATTACTTCCATTTAACTTTCACGGTTGTAAAATAGGTAAGAAATGTTATCTTAAGTGTTTTGAAATCTATTTATATTTTACTAGCTTTCCGCCCGCGGCTTCGCCCGCATTATGTTGGATTTTCCCGCGGTAAAATATAGCCTATGTTACTCGGGGATAATGTAGCTTCCCAAAGATGAAAGAATTTTTGAAATCGGTCCAGTGGTTTAGGAGCCTATTCGTAACAAACAAACAAATCTTTCCTCTTTATAATATTAGTATAGATGCAGCGGAACGTTATCGACGTGAAACCTATTTAACCACCGCTATGTAAATTAATTACACACAATACTCGCCTTATTACTAAAACTCAATCTCAGTCAGTAATATAAATTGATTTCATCCTTTCAAGCTCTCGTTACGTTAAGCAGCCATAAATCTGTTGTGCGACCGCCATTTTGTGGTGAACGCGCTAAGCCAAAATGGCCGAGCTTTTTGGCGGGAAAGCTGATTTAGCCGCCTGGATTAGTGCGTGATTTTAATTGTTTATGGGTGCTAGTTACATTTGGATAGTGTACGCCAAATTTGTAATTTAGGTAAGATTGTATGTAATTATTTATTGAATTATTCTTTCAACATTATTAAAGGCGAACTTTAATTAAGGCGAACGAAAAAAAAATAATGATTATTAGATACGAAATTCTAAAAGTATTTGTCGACTAAATCCACTTATTTCTCTCGACATAACACAATCAGTGCCTGTGACGCACGTATTTACAAGTAGGTGTGGGGGCGTTGCCGCTCACAGAGATGAAGAGCGTAGACATTGAATGTGTTAATTGTCGCAAAACAAATGCCAACACTACATATTTCCTAAACAGATATTATATCGTCGTGTTAATGGGAAAACCAACAAAGTGTCATTGTAACTCTTTGGCATTTAGTCGGTTTTCCCATTAACACGACGATATAAGTACATGTCTATATAACCTAGGGTTCTAGGCTCTTTTTTACCTGTTGTTTGAGCAGTGCGTTGAGATCGCCCCGAGGCGGCGCCAGAGCGTTCAGCTCTGTCTCCTTGCGGATCACCCACTCCGTGAGCTCTCGAAGGGACAGCAGTAAGGCCGACCAGTGTTCCGCGTTGCTTTCAAGGCGGTTCCTGAAAATTAAGAAAGAAACATAAAGATATATAAAGAAAGAAAGAAAAACAAGGGATTTAATCTCACCCATTTTCTTTTTCAGAATATTAGACATGATTTAATTTATGTATGTAAGTAAGTATTATTAAGTAAAAAAGTACAATAGGAACATGTATTGTAAATCTCAATACTATACCTACAGCAGAAAATCTTTACCAACATAATGGGCAAACATGAAAGGGCTAATAGAACAAAGTCCACCTGGGACAAACCGCAAAATGTCAGTATTACCAACATAAGCCAGAGGATAGACCGCAGGGTTGCCAACTTAAACAAAACTGAGACGAAGGGTAGATTAGGGTGTAATACCAATTATTAGATGTAATTTATGATACAAATATTAGATGCTTACTATTTAGATTTGTTTGTACTTATGATTAATCTAGTTAATATCAAACCTTTTGGTAATTTTCCCGCATCCTTACGGTTTTCATGAACTTATTTTTTACGGTAAAAAATGGTGTACTTAAACCATCATTTCTACTCTAACAACGATTATTATACAGATAAGTACGTACGTAGATAGATAAAGTACTACTACGTAGGTAGAGAAAGAGAAAATTCTAATTAAGTAATTCCGCATCGAATTCTCGAAATCGAATTAAGAAAATGGGCACTTTCCTCAAGCACAAGAAAAGCCAATAAGCTTCGAAATAACCCACTAAATGCAAATAACAGTTTTATCTCCCAATAAAGATAAAACTTAGCAATCATTCGAGACCACCGTTTACTGTTTCCGCTGCGTGAAATGGACAATAAAATCATTTTAAAACCAGCGCCATCTTTTGACCATGAATGACAGAACGACTGTCAATCGAGTCCATTGATTGCTTCAAGTCTTCAATATAGGCCAAAAAGTCGTATTGGTAAATGTATACAAGTGCTTAAACATCAAGAGGAAACCAGCATGCTTTCAGATCATTGAAGGAATGGTGACATTTACATGGCGAGCCAGCGTGGTGAATTAAAACCTAATCAATTTTATGTTTACCTATGCTATAAATTGATTGACAGTTGATAGATTAGATTATAATCGCTTATTAAGTGTAGGGTATCGACAAACATCTTTAAGTGAAATCTACACGTATTGAAGTCTCTTACCGAACTGATAAATAATGAAGCTGCAGATATTAAAGCAATTTTAGCGTAAAACTCCTGTATAATTTCATAAGAATTCTCACATTGAAGACAAAAGCATTTTCAGCATACACGCCTGCCTTGTTCGAGAATGTTCGGGAATGTTCGGCTCGCCTCGGCGGGGCTCGGCGCGCCAGCTATGCACAAAGGCACTGCACAGACCCGAGAAGGAAATATTTTTGGAATTTTGCTCGATTGAACAGAGATTTTTAATAAAAGTATGCTCGTAGTTTTGTTTCGGAGAATTCCGCCGTTTTGATTGAAATCGCATTCAAAAATTTGAGTTCAAGAGAGTTCGAATTAATTTATTTTGTTAATGTAAAAAAGTTTTTAGCTCATTTTGAAATAATCATCAAAATTTTACACAGAAAACAAGACATCTAAAATAATAACCTCAAAAACATACTTACTTTTAAATGTACTTACTTTGTGTTTTGAATAATAAGTACCTATGTATGTACCTATGAGGCCGTGTTGGCAAAGTGGGAGCACACCCGACTTTCATTCCGAAGGTCGTGGGTTCAAACCCCGCCGCGCACCTCTGATTTTTCTTCTTGGAAAATTATGTGTGCTATAAAAACACGTGCTCTAACGGTGAAGGCAAACATCGTGAGGAAACCGGCATGTTCTGAGAACTTCTCAAAGTTTGAAGAACATGTGTCATTCACCAACCCGCACTTGGCCAGCGTGGTGAATTAAGGCCTAATCTCTCTCGCCAAGAGAGAAGTCCCTGTGTCCCAGCAGTGGGAACGTGAATAGGGGTGTTATGGATCTATGTACCTATATGAGTTTTTGTACAAGTTTGTATAATAAGCACCTTATTGAAAGAAAATTACACAATTTGATAATTTGAAGTGCGTTACGTAGGAAATACAGCTACCTACTGATGATGATGATTACGCTGTTCCAAAACAGAATGGTGACGCAATTCAATAATAAAATTCCAACTTTGAAAAGTGAAAATTTAAAAACAGAATAAAATATCAATGAAGTAGGTACAATGGCAGTTTTGAGTGACTCATGATCATGATGAATGAATATGTATTTAAATTTTATTAAAACTGGAATAATATTTTAGGGCAGATAAATCCGTACCAATATCTAAACAGTATCTTCATTTTTCCACATCAAAATCTAATAAATGGATTTAAATTGACTTGACCTCATGATAATTTGAGAGCCGAAAGGGCGTAGGTGCTCTAACTCAATCAAAGCGCAGGGTTGCCAGTTAACACGATTACAGCCCTGTGCCTTTCATGCCTATTAACGTCAAATAGTCAACCCTGCGTGCAATCATCTAATTACATAATCAACATTTTATATCTAATTTCATGATCATGATTTCTCCTAGAATTCCAAATATGCTACTTTTTGCCATGGAAAAAAACATAATAATATCCGCGGGAAAAACTATTAAAACGCGGGCGTTTCCGCTGGGCGGAAAGCTTGTAAATTATAAACAACACACTGTAAAAATTTCAGTAGGTATCCGTTTATTCATATTGAGATAAACGGGCAATACACGAACCTTATTTACGTAGACTATTGATCAACCGTTTCGTCCCAGAACGTGGGACTTCATCAGTATCAAGACACTGCAAGGACACGGATTACGACCGCTCGCCAGTCCGCAGTGCACTGATCCGTTTATTTAAAGCATAATAATACTAAATCATAACAAATCTGTGTCTAGTTTCCCTGACATTAACGCTTGTCAATTTGTAATCAATTTGACGATTACAATGGCGATTCCGTACTATCGAGCCTGGCAATTGACGCACATTGTGATTCTAATCTGACAAGACAATGCGATTGGCGAAACTGATGTCACTAGTGGCATTTATGTATTAGTAACTACATAATACAGGAAAGTTCACCAACAAACAAGTTTAGGAGCTCAACGAGGTCCTATAATAGAAAGATATACTTAATTTAGTATTCTGTATCACCATCATTAAAAAAAATATCCATTCTATTCCCAGGCTAGGCTTTCTATACGTTCTGATTGGGGAGAGCTGTGTCCATTAGTAGGACCTAACATGATTTGTTATTTTTAATTAAACATAAAAAACAAAGGGACGTGTGTCTTTTTTTACCATTAATAATCTTCATTTTACGTATTCACACACTAAAATACATTATAAGTTTCATGTTTCAGTTTCAACAACCCGTATAAAAAAATCCAATAAAATACAGTAAAAAAACAATTAACAATATATCACTTTGATCTCTGTTAACTTTGCAGCACTTTTATTTGAAGGCCCGCATACACAACCTCTCTGGTACATCAAACATCATGTCCGAATGCAAAACTGAACAGAGGAATATATTTTAAAACCGGACAAGAGTGAATAAACCTCTTTTAAAATGGGTTCCGTAGATGACACACGTTAAATAATCTATTGTAAACTATTGCAGATTAAATAAAATAAAGCGTTCCTGTACTATTTTAGGCTAACACCACAGTATTGCGATGTTTAAACGAAACGTTACTAATTAAAATTATATATTTTATTAAAATTACTAGCTTTCCGCCCCATGGCTTCTCCTGTGTTGTGTAAGATTTTTTCCGCTATAAAAGAATCCTATGTCCTTCTCCTGGTTCTAAGCTGCCGCTTCAATAATTTTCAGCCAAATCAGTTCTTGAGTTATAAATAATGTACCTAACTAACACGACTTTATTTCATGTACCGATAAAAAAAGGTTCTCGCGTCCTTTGGTACCCTAAAACATGGGCTTAAATAAAATATACCATTTATAAAAATCCTACTAAAAACATTCGTGTTACAATCAGTGCCCATTTAAAACACTGCAGGCGGCCATTTTTAAATGTCACTCGAATGACAGATCGGGAAATGGCGGGAAAACGGATCGTGTATTGTTTCTGGATGTTCATTCATTCGTTCATTGTGTTGTTGAAGTGCGGAAGCAAGAACCGGGTTCATGAGAATGTTTTTGAGTCTGTAGTTAATAATATCATGAACCCTATTGGTAGTAAAAACCCGAGTTGGCTTATTATGCTAGGACGCTCGTCTTTACTGCCATGTTTAAAAGTTAATAATGACCCTAGGCTTGTTGAATTTTTTTTAAATTTAAATAAAGTTTAAAAATGCTGATATTAGGCAATCTTTTGAATAGCAAGCATTACAGCGAATAATAGGCATCTTACCATTAAGAATCACAAAAAAACAGCTCTTACAAGCAACCAACTGCGTCGCAAGCATATCTTCGCCCGCTGCGCCACAGAGGTCCAATATAATATTATTATGTTACAAAGTATAAGCCAAATAGAAAATGTTTAATCAATAAAGCTCCCGGGAGCTTCATTGTCTGACGATGGCGAAGGCAGATCTGATCACGCGTGTCAAACATTCATGTTTATTATGATATAAAAGATATTATAATAGATGTAACTGACCTGATAGCCATGCTCTTGGACTTGAGATGATGCCAGCGCTGGTTCATCTCGTCCAGCCGGCGCTGCAGCATGACAGCGTCCTCCTGCGACGAGAGGCTGCCGAGGAGCCGGCGGCCGGTGCCGGTGAGGGAGGCGTACACATCGCGGTGCGTCTCGATCTCTGACTGGAGATCCTGAGGGAAAGAAAGGGTAAGGTTAGTAGAGCCGTGCCTATCTTTTAAGTCTTACAGTTAATGAGGGAAATACAAAGGTTGCCTGGAAGAAATCGCTTTCAGTGATAAGGCCGCCTATTGTAACATTTTTTATGTAAGTACATAATTATATTTTTGTAACGTGTGTGATAAGGCCGCCCATTGTAACACTTTTTTGTGTACCTATATTTTTTTGTATTTTGTTTACTTGTATTGTATGGTATTGTACGGTATTAGAAACGTTAATATCTAGGCAAGCAGCGCCACGTCTAACGGACTTAAGTGGCGGCGCGTAGTCTATGATATTTTTTCACTTTAAAACGGGAAATCTATAGTCTTTTCTTAAATCTCTAAAACCAATGTGTATTATCCGGGACTATTAGGTCTCTTACTATAATAATCCCGGATAATTCACATTCTATACAATTTAATGTATAAACCAATGCATGTGATGCAAAACATCAGATTTCAAATTTCATCTGTAAATCCTGAAATTAATTCAATAACTGAATTTCGGTCGTAAAGCGCGCATGTTTTATTCAGAGGACGTAAAAAGCACGGAATAGTTCCACTCGGGCTTGTTTGGGGACGTAAGTGGACGATTTGTAAGACTTGCCGCGGATTGTGAGCGCAGAGACGGATTCAGGACTCGGACGGGGTATTATACGTTATTACAGGAAAATAATGCATTGAGTTAAAACCTAATTAAAGGCCAGATCTATATCGTATAAAGGTGATATAAGTAAGTTACTACAACTGCGCCTCCTAACTTCTTAAGTTATTTATTTAAGTCGTACCTAATGCATTCTAGAATAATAGTCAACTATAAAGAAAAAAATTTGTCCTAAAGTTTCGTGAAATGAATTCCATACTGATTACACCTCTGCAACTCTTTACCGAGATCAGAGTTACAAATACCGCCCCATAATCACAGCGATGTTTTGCGTCAATGCACAGTTCCATACCGCATATTCCCCTCCCCTCGCCCTCCCCCTTGTCCTGAGTACGTCCATTTGTTAGACTTAGGAGATAGATTAGGTTACTGCTGCTGAATTGTGGGACTTCTTTGCCGTTTGCTTGTGGCTTTCTTGAAATGAACATTACGGCTTCCATGTTTGGAAGACCAACAATATTAAAGGACTTATGACATAGATTTAACATGTTCATTTTTAGCCCCAAACTAAATTGTGACTGTGATGAAGATGGCGTGGCGTATGTTACGTGTATTAGAAATGAGAACCTAGAAGAACATTAGGTCAACAACATTTTTCTTTGAAGGAGCTATATTAGAGCGTAGAACGCCAAAACAAATTAAGTTTTGTTTCAATGTGAATGAACATAAATCAGTTTAGTTTTATCCCAAAATCAGGTTTTAACAAAATCCAGGCCAATTTACAGAGAAACCGCCAAACAAACCGGAAGCGACCGTTAAACCAATACTCGTTATTTAAAAGCACTGCAAAATACCCGGATGTCTCGTCACTGTAAACAAAAATTGAATTTCGAACGTTCGTATTCGAATTTTAAGTTTGAATTTCAGCTTTCAGGGTTCTGCAAGAATACGGTTCTATCTTTTGTTGCGCTTTTCGCTGGCAGCTGTCTGTCTGACTGTTGCGTCTTGAAAAATGTAAACTCGGAATACACATAAAAATTTTGGAAGATAATGTTAGAGTTGGATTTAGCAGGATATTTCTTTTGTGATGTAAGTACCGTACATCTTTAAATATAGAACTACATGTACACATAAAATTTTAAAAAATGAAACAATTCTTTTATTTTATAAGTAGTAGTTAGTATTTCATAACAAAAAAGTGGCCAAGTGCGAGTCGGACTCGCCCATGTAGGCTTCCGCAGCAATTGTTTATATGAAATAGTTTATGACGTATTATAAAAAAACTACTTGATAGATTTCGTTCAAACCAATTTTCGTTGTTAGTTTTTATGGTTATGTACAATATATATTTTTTCTAGATTTATCATCCTCTTATTTTAGAAATTAGAGGGGGGGGGGACACTCTGTTTTCCACTTTGGAAGAGTCTCACGTCCAAACTATTAAGTTTAGAATTAAATGATGTTAAAAACATTGTTATGATTTTTGAAGACCTATTCATAGATACCCCACACGTATGGGTTCGATTAAAAAAAAAGTTTTTAAGTTTCAGTCCTATGTATGGGGACCCCCAAATGTAATTTTTCTTTAATTTTTTTATGAAATCTTAGTACGGTTAACGGAATACATCTACTTACCAAAGAACAATGGCAGATTCTTAGTTGGCATAACGCTTTTGCGTCTAGAAATATCTGATATGCAAAATAGTTTTATTTGTTTGTTGACGATTTTTCCCATAAACAAATATTTTATTTAAGGCCACCGAAAAAAACATAAATAATTAAGAATATCAAATGACTATAACATAGATGAGGTACCTCATTTGTACCGCTCATTCGCTCAATAATGTCTCACTACTATTTTTGTCACAGTCTGACTAGAGAGAACGCCTCACGTTGTCCCGCTCGAACAATTCGTGTCATGCGTCTCGTTCTGCGAGTGAGTGAGGTAGTGTCCTGTTGAATACAAGCTCGCATGACGTTGACATGACATTACAGTGACTGTGACGTTTGAGGTTAGTAGTTCGCGCTCTGGAACGCGGTGTCAGTGTGACTTTTCTTGTCTTTTTAATGAAATGCCAACTAATTTCTTCTTCTTTAGTAAAGGGTCTTAGGATGTTTTTCGTTTTATAGGTAGAGGTAGGTACCTAAAATAATTATATAAATATGCAATAAAGAAGCATTAATCTAAAAATACCTAATTCAGGGACTTCTTATAAGAAAGAATTTACTAGTAACAAAAACAATCACACTTTCGAACTTTCTCAGAGTGTCGTAAGACATAACCTAAAAAAGTTCAAATGTAAATATATTTTTTCTGCGGCCTTCTTATCACAAAATTCTTAGACAAAGTCATTCTAAGAGTCACGCTTAACATTTTAAGATATTTTAGATCTATAGACGCTACCTTTTATTATCAACTAATTTTATGTATGAAAATCTGCCATTGTTCTTTTAGCTTTATAGCTTTTATAGTTTCGGAGAAAAACGGCTGTGACATACGGACCGACGGACGGACAGACGGACGGACGGACGGACATGACGAATCTATAAGGGTTCCGGTTTTTGCCATTTGGCTACGGAACCCTAAAAATCATTAAACATTGCTCAAAACAAATCCCTAGTTTTGAATTCTAGACTTTTAATATTTCTTATATATTTCTACTTACAAACGAACTAAGTAGGCACTGACAATTAATTTTATTGACTTATTTTTATGATTATTAAATTGATCTAATTTAAATAATATTAATAGTGTCGATATTTTTGGTTAGTTCACTTATCTAGAAAATTGTACTCTTGAATAAACTAGTAATTACTAGCATTTTTTATTGCACAAAGACTTAATGTCCAAAGACAGAACTCAACGTTATTTAAACGACTCTGGCTTGACCGACGCGCGGACGGACACAAACGAACGTAAATGAGTTTTTAATTAATGTTCAATTGAATTTGATTGGTTTTATGAAACTGATTTATTGCTTTTGCAACAATATATTCACCTTATATTCAGATTTTATGCAATAATAGCAGCAGGTTATTAAATTGGGTATTTTAATGTAAAAAATATGAATTAAATTAAATTTATATTGCATTAAATCAAATAAGCAAAACGTTGAATGTCGTTATATGCCGGGATCTTAGACGTATACTATTTTAACATAAATATTCCACAACAAAAGTCGCTATCGAAAAGCAATTTTCCCCTGAAAAGCTTTATTTATTCACCTACCGATAAGAAAGTATTAGAATAACAAAAAAAATCATAGAAGCCATATTGGGTCCCTTATTGTTATACAGAAGAGATATTATTAAGGTTTTTGCGCGTGATAGGGAGGGCACACAACATCAATATTGCCTTGTGGCTGTCGCCAACTAGGGAAGGGCTAGCACTGATTTATTATAGATAATTCGTTTATCGAAAATTTAATCGATCCATATTTATTATTTGGGGAGTGCCTACTAGAATATTAGTATTTTAATATGAAAGAAAATTAGACTGATATTCTTCTGTATTGGGATAGTCTGCGACAAATCCTACTTTTGATTTAACTGTTTGAAATAATAATGACCAACCCTCACTTAGCCAGCGTGATGAATTAAGGCCTTATCTCTTTCATCGTATTTATGTTTTCTTTCTTTTAATATCCGTTTTTTTATTGAAAATGGACAATGTTTAAGGTTCATCTAAATGTTCAACTATCGATAGTTTATCATCGATATCGCTTTTTCCCAGCACTAGTAGGCCGGCAGCAAGGTGCGTCGACAGAATTACATCGCTGTGTGCACAGCCCTCGCCCGGTCTCATTACCCTTGTTTATTATACGCCGGTTTCGGCCAAGAGTGAGTTGTAACAGGTCCTATGATATTATCAGTTTTATGTTAAAAAGTATTTCGTAAATATAGGTAAGATTTATAGTCAGGATAATATTACTACAGCTTTTCAACGACACTAACTTTTTATTAATTTTAGGGTTAGAATTGTAGTTTTCCGCGGTAAAGCTTAGTGATACATTTTTATTTTTAATAGGATCATCGTTTGGTTCTTCTCATAAGATGAAAAATCTTTTTTGTACTATGTTGACTTAATGCAATCAACATTGACGTAGAGTGCTGGATACTGGATCATCTACTACAAGTTAAATATAAATAAGTAATTCATCTCTCGAACAAAGCACGAGTATAATAACTATGGAGATCTAAGATGATGATTGTACCAATTTACATAATTATCCATAATTATTATTTAGAATATACGATATCTCATCAAACTCTGGGCACACTCATTAATAACCATATCTGTGCGTGTCTGTCAGTTTGATTGACGATCACCAAACAACGTCTTTGTTATAATTGCGGTGGATTTATATAAAAAAATATAAAGTAAATTTTGTGCTTGAATAATTATACACTTTAATGATTAGATTATAAAAGTTGGCAGATAAAACGTACACAAAAGCATAGCTTAGAATAAAATGTCAAGTGAATCGATTCAGAATATATAAGAATTTATTTAGCGTCACCAAGGCGCCCCCATAACTAAGACGTTACACCCTAAATCAACTTTCTAGATAAATATCGCCATATTTCACAGCTCTAGATTGGCTACTCCATCATAATTATATTAAAACAATATTATATTTCCAGCGATCCGTCCGCTCTTCAGATTTATTACCCAGCAGATTTAGTTGAGCACTCTTTCAGGTGGGCCAAAGATTGATGGAACAGATGGATTAACTTATAAGACTTTCCTTAAGTTTCAAACGCGTAAGAAGGATATATTTTTAAACGTCACTATGTTAACTTTTCATATTTTGTAATTTTAAGATTTGACGATGTTATTTGAAGTGTACAGTCAGCAGCATCGTCCAGTAAGTGTTTAACACATTATTTGATTCCATACTTTCTCCAATAAACCCCATTTCAAATGAAAATAACAGCGCATTAAGCCCAACAATAAACGCACAAACCACACACGACTTACAAACGCCATTTCATCATTAAATTACAAAGGTAAAATCCCATTATGAAATTAATTTAAAGCCGCCATTTTATTGAAATGAGCAATGATTCGATATGTGAAACCGCGACGCCTGCGATAAATCGACGCGCGAATTTGCCGCGCGATTTAATGCGACCAATTGTTGTTCCCGCCCACATAATGATAATGGTTTAATCTTTTGGTAATATTACAATTAATTAATTGGTTTATAGTCTAGGTTTTGGTGTACCGTAAGCAAATTTATAAAATCGTGGGCGTTTTAATTAAAGTTATTTTGAATAAGTATCCGAAATGAAACTAACTTTATACTGCTAAATAAATTATTTATTCGCGTAGCAATGAAAACACATTTATTTACGATTGACGCAGTTTATTAGTTAAGTAAAAATTTACTAAAATAATAGTACTTATAATCCTTTTCAAATTAATTAACATCAGGAAACCGTTCTACCTTAAATAATTTAAAGAAAGATTTTGTGGAAGACACACACAATGTCTTCCACAACCCGCACTTGGCCAGAGTGGTGAATAAAGTTCTAATAATCATTTCATCAAGAGATATGCCTCCCTATGTCCAGCAGTGGAACAGGGCTGTTTATTATTTCACCATTTACTTCTAAATGTAGGTATATAAAAATTCTTTAAAACATTATGCGTTCTGTCCATCTCATCTGTGTCCGGGCACAGGTGCTCATCGCCGTAAGCGAGATCGTTAAACAGGTACTCCTCCTTCGCGGGTCGGGCAACTTGAGCACCCTCAAACTGTTTGTTATTTCTGCATTCTGTCTTTATTATTTCATTTTTATGAATTTTTATTTTTATGGTAATTGTATTCTTTGTTATATTACATTTTATAAAGGTCGTTTCATATTCAGTTTATAAATAAAAATTTAACAGCCTTCTTGCGAAATTGGAAATATGTCACCTTATAGCCCAGTCAATTTAAACATTTCAAGTTACATAAAGTCCCAACAAGCTGGATTTCTGTGAAATTGTTCAAATCATAATTATAAACAATGTCTAAAAGATCCCCATCATTCCACGTTAAGGAAAAAGTTTTATTCAAGGTTAAATGTCAAAAAATTTAGTTTTTCGCGATTTTCAGCAAAACGGTAAGTTTTATCATAAAAGTACCTAGGACAAAATTGTAGATCGTAAAATTATCTATCAAAATGTATCAACACTTTTTTCTTACAAGCCACCGTTTCTGAGATATAACGGTTCAAAAAGTTATAAAAATTGTTTACAAAATGAAATGAAATGTTCAAAAAGTTATTAAATTGCGTCAATAGCGATGTATCGCATGATAATTTGTCGGAACGAAACGAATCCTCCGTTGTTTGTGATTCAATATTAGAGCACGACCGGCCTTGACAATTTTTTTTTATTTTTTTTATTTAATTACAAGGAAAAGGCTTTGTCGCTGAGCGACCACATCGTCTTATCGGGAACTTGACAATTTGTGCATGCCAACTTTTATAACTTTTTGAACCGTTATATCTCAGAAACGGTGGCTTGTAAGAAAAAAGTGTTGATACATTTTGATAGATAATTTCATGATCTACAATTTTGTCCTAGGTACTTTTATGATAAAACTTACCGTTTTGCTGAAAATCGCGAAAAACTAAATTTTTTGACATTTAACCTTGAATAAAACTTTTTCCTTAACGTGGAATGATGGGGATCTTTTAGACATTGTTTATAATTATGATTTGAACAATTTCACAGAAATCCAGCTTGTTGGGACTTTATGTAACTTCACCCTCATTTTTATGTATAAATTGACTGGACTACTTAATATGTATTTCACTTCTCAATAACATTTTTGTTTTTGTATTGTTATTATATTAGGTACCTAAGGTTATTTTAGTGCATCATCATCATCACATCTATTTACTACCTCTCTGCTAGGACAGAGTGACTTCTCTCTTTAAGAGACTAGGTCTTAATTCACTACGCTGGCCAAGTGCGCTTTGGTGAATGTGGCTTTTATCCAAAACTTTGGTATTTTAATAATTTAATTAACATAAAGGAAGATTCAGATAAATGTACCATGTAAGATAAAATTAAGGATAGCACCATACACTATCACGTTAAAATTAATTACTACATAAACCGTTTTTACTCAGCACTGGTAAAACCAGCCAAGAAACAAAGCCGGGAGATTACATCTACTCCCAACAACTATCCGCCTCGAGAACTTGTAAATCCCTTATCTTAGGACTTGGACAGAGTCTGGGTCTAGACGCTGTATTGTTTCAATTCTCTAACTCGGAGTAATAGGAATTTATAGGCTTTATGTAGTATTTGTATCTGTTTATCATCAGAATACTATACTATAATTCACTAGTTTATTAGTTTACTCGCGTTAGAATGAAGTTTCCCGTAATAACTTTATGTAATAACATCGTTAATATTATTATTATTAGAAGTTTTAAATAAACTGTTATTGCCGCTCAAGTATACGTGACTAACAAAACAAATAAAAACTTAAAGCATGCAGTCAAGTACAAATTGTTAGTAGAAAAACAAGGCATCTGAAAAATAAGTGAATTTATCTCAAGTCAGCTCGAGGCAGCAGATGCAAAAGTACTAACAATAGATCTGCATTATTAACTCAGGAACTTAGTGGTGTAGTGGAGCATTGCCAACCATTTAGGTCCTATGTAGGTACAGACTAGCTCCTAGTAGTAATGTTTATAATTTTTCTACACAAGTTACGAATGAATATTACCTACTATTTTAATTAATTTTATAGTAAAAAGATAAATTTAAATCCCTAGCTTAAATCAAATTTCAAATCAGTTTCCGGTCAGCAAAACAAAAAGCAAAATTAAAATTATTCTTATTCCGAAATGTTAGTATAAATTAGTTACATTAAATTGACATGGGTTAAGAATTATGATGTGGTGACACATCAAAGTTTATTTTAATATCGCACGATTGTCTCACAGACCACGTGCCGTTTTGACCCTCCACGACTCACGACCCTTTAAGACCATTCCGTTCACGTCGCGCCAATCTAAGCCATGTCAGATTTCAACGCCATGGGATTATTTCACTTTGCATCCCTATTTCATATTTAATGTCAGGATTGAATGACGTTTCAGTAATATTTTCCATGTGAAAAATGAAAAATGTATGTAAGTACCTAACTTATGCGTAACCGTGATGAATGTATCTTGTCCCAGTGATCTTTTGGATTTTATGGAAATAAATAACATAAATCATTAAAAATCTTGAATGACATTATTATATGGATCTGAAGCTTGGTTACAAATTGGTTAACAGCATACCCAAAAGGGATAGGTAATTAATATCGTGAAAATTAAAACTATTCAATACAGGACAAGAATTTACTTTAAGCATTATGAAAGTGTATGATTTTATAATTATTGCGAAATTTGTGTTATTTTTCATTGTGAAGTAAATATTTAATTGCATAACAAAATCCACAGCCCTTATAGATATAGATTTTCTATAGTAACACTCTTCTTAATCTAAGCAAGTATGCAAATACGACGAACAAACCCGGTTGATATGTCAAGTCAACCTGAGAATTACCCGGATATCCGGTTACGGTTGATCCCGGCGGAATAGCTGTAGGATTAGTCGACATGGCGGGTGAAATGGCGCTTTAGCATAATTTTACCGGTTCACCCGGTTGACATTCTGTGAATACAATCATAATGCTAATTGACGACAGGATAAGCTATGTTTTAGTTTAATTTATTAGGTATCGAATTGATCCAATTTTGATTAAAAAATTTAAAAAAACCTTGACCACGATGTACGTTATCCTTATCAGATAATGAGATTCGACCTCTGTGGCGCAGCGGGCGCAGGTCTGCCTGCAACGGAGGAGGTTGCGGGTTCGATTCCCGCCTCGGGACAACTATTAAATGATCGAAATTCTGTATCCTCAAATCATGTAAAATGAAATACTTATTACTGACAGTTATAGTAAATTTCACTATTAGGATTTATTCTTGAAGGTCTTTTCCCATTCCCAGATCGTGGTAAAATCACAATAACCGAATTCAGCAAAACCATTGCAGTGAATAAATCAAGACCTGGGTAATCCCGGGTGTAGCCGTTGTATCCGGATATCCGGGCACCTGCGATAACGAGCGCTGTTATGTTCGTTACTGCTTTGTGGGTTTATGAGCTCTTATTTGTAGTATTGAATTAAACTTCTTCAATAGGCTTTGTACCCGGACTTCGGACTTTTGGATTAATGTGAAAAATATTTAAGCAACTTCTTGGACTTATTTACAGATTGTCTACACTTTCAGCTCTATGCCACAATAAGGTTTCTTTAACGAATTACAATTTTATTAGAAAACTTTATTTACAAGAATGCCGTATGATTTAGAAACGACCTTTGATATTATGAAGTTAAATTTGGTTTGTTCAGCTTTAAAGTATCTTAATTTATTACGCCATTTTTTATTCGAAATAAACTTTTTAGTCTTTTAGCTTCAAAGTAGGTATTTCACTAGTAAAAGCATAATAAAGAAATTGATACCCGAGTAATATTCAGCATGATATTCAAATGTTAATGTTCAAGACACGTCCGTGCACGTGACATCGCCCGGGTGCACCCGGTGTCTGAGTACAACCGGGTGCAGCCACTGACAACCGTATCTCTTCAACTGGATATAGGTTATGTTTTATCATAAACCCATACAAATGTAAATTAATCAGTAAGAAATCTTTTTAATTAATAACTTAATCATCTTTAAATTATTTCAATTGAAAAAATCATTACGTATAATTATTAATAAACAGAAATAAGGAGCGTACTGACTCTATAACATATTTCTCAGTTTTTTAAGGTAATTAAATCTTTTTTCTCATTCTCAAAGTTCTTTACCCGGATATAATTAAACTTGTATTAACACCCACCTTTCGCTATAACAATTATAACTTATAATTATAAGTTAGGGCGCTACAAAGGGGCTACTGTACACAAAGTACCTACTAATTAAATATTAACTTTCCGCCTTACACGTTGCTTAATATAGGGTTGGTAATAATTCAAGCATTTTTCGGTTGCTTATAATCTAGAAAACATAAATTCATAGGTAATATTCAACTACTAATAAAGGATGAAAAAAAATCTACAATAACTACATAATACATTTTTATGTTTGTTATTAATAATTGTAAAATAAATAATGAGTGTTTATATCGGCCTAGCCGTTCTTGAGTTTTAAAATTACAAACTAAAAGTGGCATTGTTTTAATATAATGTATTTAAGATTGCAAAAGTATTATGAACATCCAAATCTAATTAAAATTTTCGGCTTCAACAGTCTAAAGCCGAAACCGTTTTAATTAAATACTTACCTATCTTAACAATAAACCACGACATCCTAAACTGAATTCAACCCCTTTGTATTAAGGTTTATGTTTCAGGTGTAAGTGGGATGAATAGTTATGTGTTAACTGTCGGGTTATTCATTCAGTTAAATTGTTATGGCGGCAACTATAACTGAAACTGGATTAAGAGAATTAGGTTAAAGGCCGATTTTAACTTCAGTTTGGATTTGGTTATGCAGAATTTATATAAACAATTAATTTGAAGTTTAATTGGACATTGTTTTCATAAAATAATTTAGCTATATACACATTTTATGAAAGGTCAGATTGTCAATAAAAAAATACCAATAAATAAGTATTACGTAATTAACGCAGTTTTTAAACATAACCAACTTTTATCCATATATTATTATAAATGGGAAAGTGTTTGTGCGTGTCTGCTTGTTTGTTTGTCCTTCACGGGAAAGCGTAGCAATTGAATTGATATTTTAGTGAAGATAGTTGTGCAGAGTGGAAAAATTATCTTTCTGCGTGGAAATCTACATATATATTATCGCGGGCAAATATCGAATTGGTTAAATTAATTTACAGTTACTACGAATTTTCAAGGTGAATTCGACCACAGTCCTCATACTGACTAAGAAGTTTATATACCACAAAACGCCAGAAACCACCAAAAAGGCCATATTTTAGATTAAATAATCAAAAATACCAGTATAACACATCAAAACTCAAATAAAATGTTACAAACTCCGTCGTGTTTCAGCGGATTTCCTCCGAAAATCCTGAGAAATATCATAATTTCGCATACGGTGTTCAGCTGTAATTGTATTCTCGTCACAGCGCGGAACATTTATCATAAATGGCACAGTATTAGGGTACCGTATTAATATTCATGTCGACCGCGCCAAGACGTTTTAAATTAATCTCGTTTGGGTTCCGTACGTTAACTGTGGAATATGTGGGAATTGTGAGGGAATCTCGAAATGTTTAACTTGCAAGGATACGTTTATTTTGTAAAGGTACTCCTAATAGCTTTTCCTTTGAAGATTTGATATTTTGTAACTGTTTATTGGATTTTGTTTATTATTATTATTATGTACAATATTAATTTATGAAATGGTAGATGATTAAGGTACTGACAGACTTTCCTGTATCTAGAAAGTTAAAACATTTATTAACCAATCGGCTTAAAAGCTTAGACTTACAGTGATTAGTTAGATTTTTTTTATAATTGAAAAAATAAATAAATATGAAAACTTGAAAACAGCAGACTAAGAGTCTACTAAAATTAGCTTTATAAGGTAAGCATAACATAATAAATCAGTATATTAGTATGAAAACAAGACAAAAAAACTCACCCGTTCAAACCCCCGCACTTCAGCCAACAACACCATATTGATCCTTATGAACCTCTCATCATCACAACGTCCTCTCACCCTAAACCCCGGCTTATTATAATAATACCTATAACCCGTATACTCCGAACTATCAAGATCCACTCTAAGTCCTCCACTGAAAGTCCAATCCCCTCCACAGCCACAGCACACACCCTTAGTCATAAACTTCTCAAAGCCAGCCGCCCTAGGTCTCCTAGGGCGGCCCGGCCATGTCCCACAGTTGACAAGACCAGATTCTTCTTTTGGCCTCTTTTTCAGCTTCCAATCTTCTTTTCTATCAGCTGGCGGACGCCATCTCCACTTGGATATCACTCGTGGTTTTTTTTAAAGAGGTTTCAAGCTGTCCGGCTCATTTGGGAGCGGTTGAAAGAGGTTTTGGTTGTAGACATCACTTGGTTATGGTTTCACTGGTATTTTGGCTATGTTGTCCGGTACATTTGATGGTTTGGTTGCACTAGTTCTGTCAATGGATTTAGTTACGATCGGCGCTTGAGCGTTTATTTTATATGAATATATGCATGGAGAAAATATTCATGTATGTACGTTTTGATTTGTTAATAATATACAATATTTAAATTTCATAAAGGGAAATATTAATTATGCCGCCAAGTCTCAAAGACAAAATCTCACTACTATAATTCCTATGCCTTTGGCAAACAGCTATTATTATTAGAATTTGAAGGAAATAAATGACATAAATCTTTAGTAATTAAAGACCAAATCCGAAATTATAAAACTGTCCAGAATAACACAACAAAGAAGAAAGCTTACAATATCCTCTTACCACTAATTAAAGGGAAACCGAAGTAGAATCACTGAATCATCCCCCCCCTTCTCCCCCTACTTTGCTTGTAGCGCCATCTACAACACTCATTAATCAAATAATTCCGCGTGATTAATTAGAAAATCGGCAATTAGGGATCAAGATATTGTTTTAAGAACGTAATTTTATAGTGCGATATTTACCTAAGAGTTGATGATTAATGCAGCGTCGACTGAGATTTTAAATATTATTATGTTTATGATGATCTATTCTCACCTTGATTAATTCAAGAAATAAGGCTGAAGATTTGACTCTTATTAGAAATAAATCAAGTTGGGTGCCACGAAAAGAAATTGTAAACCTATAAAATAGTTTTGTAAAAACATTAGGTATGTACATAAATCGAAAAACAGTTTCACAGAAAACTTTTTGAGCTTTTGTTAAGGGTTTCTTGCACGCAAGTAGGTAAAGTAAGTAACTATATTAGGTACATATAGGTATCATTACTTTACTAAATATAGAAAAACACCCAGACCAGACTTAAAACAATATAATGTTTGACTACATTTAACCACAGCAAAACACAACTTCTGGAAAATCTATCTTCCGACCTTCGCCACGTCGCTTTTTCAATAAACTAACAAATAGTCCCATAAAACAGTGTGAAATAAAACGTGAAATTCCGTAAAAGCGACATTCGACGTAATAAGTCAAGCCCGGAAGGGTCGAAGGGCCGAATCCTAGTAAATTTCCCGGGACAATTTGATTTCCCGTAAATATTTGAGTTATTTCCTCAATTGGCTCGTATTATATCGTTCACGAAGGTCTATTTTGATATTAATGTAATCTGAAGATAAGAAAAGTGCAGCCTACTTGGCTGGTGAAATTTTAATGAATATCTAAAATTAAAAATGATGATCAGAAGACCTACATTGCACAGCGAGTGTAGGTCCGCCTGCGACGCAAGAGGATGCGAGTTCGATTCAATTTTTTTATTACTTATATTTTTTTGTTATGGTGTATAATTTTATGTGTTAGTACCTATTATTTAAGATAATATTATTCAAATACAATTTTACCATTGTAAAGTGTATAAAATTATATTAAAATGCGAAAGGTACTGTGTTATGTTCTCCGCTCAAAAAATATAAGTCTATTGGTAAGATTATTATAATGTATTGGAAAAGTCTCCACGCAAAACAGAAAGTAACATCACTAATACACTGGCAAAACTGGATTTACTAAGTAAAATTGTACGGAACCCGAACTAATTAAACAATAGGGTAATAAAAAACCTCAAAGCCTCTGGCGGACGTCCAACGCCGTCTCAGGAAGACGTTCCATTTGTCTGGTAATTAGTGTTGCAGTTTACTTGCACATGATGTTCATTGTTTTAATGTTTTGCGAAGTTTAAACGGTTTCTTTTCATCAAAGAAAAATATATTAATGGAAATACCTCTACAGTTTTATTTAATAAAACTACATACTAGTTTTCAGCTACGCCTAAATTTTCCGATGAGAGATATATTTCCCACTGAAAAAAATAGACTATAATGCTCAATAATAAATAAATAAATAAAATAAATAAATAAATATTGCTGGACAATTTTTACACAACGACATCTAGCCCCGTGGTAAGCTCGAAGCTTGTGTTACGGATGCTAGATTTCTGATATACATAATATAATATACATACATAGATAGATATTTTTTATTATAATAATGACTCAATTTCATTTATAATTTTTCGTGAGTTACACTATATCTCAGATTGTGATGAATTCAAACATATAAAGACTTATTTCATTTTTAAACATTTTTTTTTTAATGTAGTTTTTGTCCATAAGTGAATCGTATTTTTTAAATGAGAATTAAGTTTCTTAATCCTGATTATATTCAAAAAGTTTATTCACCATATTAATTCATTCCATAACACCCCTATTCACGTTCCCACTGCTGGGACACAGGGACTTCTCTCTTGGCGAGAGAGATTAGGCCTTAATTCACCACGCTGGCCAAGTGCGGGTTGGTGAATGACACATGTTCTTCAAACTTTGAGAAGTTCTCAGAACATGCCGGTTTCCTCACGATGTTTGCCTTCACCGTTAGAGCACGTGTTTTTATAGCACACATAATTTTCCAAGAAGAAAAATCAGAGGTGCGCGGCGGGGTTTGAACCCACGACCTTCGGAATGAAAGTCGGGTGTGCTCCCACTTAGCCAACACGGCTCTTTCACGGTTGATTAATTCATTCACGAAGTAATATTAATTCAATTAAAATACCACATCACACCACTTTAAGCATTATTCTTACTTAACTAACTTTTAAGTAATGCTAAAGTTCAGTTAAGTTTAGTTCGTCTGATTGCTTGCAAACGGCTCTCGACTTGAGATGCGTTTGAGTTCTACTTGCTCTTTAACCAAAGTTTAAACTTAATCTGTGGTTCATTGGACGCAGTCACCTATCTAACTTAACTCTATGGTTCAACTACCCAAGTTAGGCGAAGTTGGTTTAGTTGCAATGCGAATTTCAGTTAGAATTGACCGCAATTGTGGTTGGTACTTTATGCCCATTAGTTGATTCTTAGTATTTGAGTTTAAATTTGATGTGATAAATGTCGTAAGATATTTAAAACTGGATTCAGAATTATATTTTAAAGTAATATTATTAGACTGAATCTATTCGTACGGGTACTGTACGAATAAATTATTTTTTATTCGTACGGGTACTGTACGAATAAATTATTTTTTATTCGTACGGGTATTGTACGAATAAATTATTTTTTATTCGTACGGGTACTGTACGAATAAATTATTTTTTATTCGTACGGGTACTGGACAAACAATTTATTATTATTCGTACATAAGTCGGACGAATTTCCTCGATCGATCATTTTAAACTTATAGATTTTTAATGAGGTTTAAAAAACTAGGTGCCAACCGCGTGGAAATCGGTTCATACATTCAATAGTTATTGCTCTTGATTATATTAAACTAGCTTTTCGCCCGCGGCTTTGCCTGCGTTTTATTAGATTTTCCCGCGGTTTTCCCTTCTCCGGTTCTAAGCTGGCTCCCCACCAAGTTTCAGCCAAATCGAATCAGCCGTTCTCGAGTTATAAGTGAAGTAACTAACACGAATTTCTTTTATAATAATAATAAGAAGAAGAAGATGAAATAAAATGATTAAAATAATTGAACAAATTTAATTTACTTATTTTTAGTCAAGTTTAATTCTATAAAACTTTTAATTGTTCTTACATTTTCATAACATCAAAATTAATTAAATTATACTAAAACATAAATCTACAATTTTTTTTCACATCACATTGATTTTTTCTTCTTTGGTAAACCAATCGCTGTTTGCGTTGCTCCTTTCGGTCGTCCTCGTTGTCTCATAGCCGGTTGTACAATTATATTCTCCAATATTTTATTTTTTTTCAAAAAATTTATCTCCATGAATACAATAGTATCGGATGCTGTAATATATCAGGGACTCTTCAACATGCCTCTTGATTCCTTTTGTGCGACATCGTTCAATTGTCATAGCATCTCGATGATAAAAAAATGCGTACTCTTTATCTTCCACATCTTTAAATTTCTTCTCTAACGATTCAAAAGAATCAAATTTGTCACCTTCCTTCAATAAATTATCATTCTCCTCTTCTCTGTTTTGGTCTTCCTCTTTGCCCTCTTCGTTTTCATATTCTTCTTCTGAATCTGAAGAATATATCATCAATATTAAAATTAAAAAAACAATTTTATGTTAAGAAATCTATATATATATAAGAGAAAGTCGTGTTAGTTACTCCATGTTAGATATGGTATCAAAATTAAACTAAGTAGAATATTCTACACGGTGTGGCAACACCGATGTCGTTTGATTGTATCAAGTGTGTTCTTGCATGGAATGTATGTGAAGATAAATAAATCTGTTTTTCTAATATATCAATTGGAATTTATCATCAACAACCCATCACTCCACTTATAACTCAAGAACGGCTGAACCGATTTAGCTGAAAATTAGCAGGGAGGTAGCCTAGAACCGGGAGAAGGACATAGGGCTCTTTCAATTTATGCGTTTCGTATCAGACCGCTGCAGTGCCGAAGCGGTGCGGCGTCCGTTCCGCGAACGCCCGACAGCAGGTACGGACGCCGCGCTGTTGCCGCACCGTGCATTTTGTATGAAAACAAGTGACCGGCCGTGCGCCGTACAACAAACGCACCACTTCGGCACTGCAGCGGTCCGATACGAAATGCATAAATTGATAGAGCCCTTAGGATAGTTTTTTACCGCGGGAAATCTAATATAAAGCTAGTTAATATATATTTTTTATTAATTTAATAATTACTTACCCATTTTGTAAGATATTTTATACAAGCTAAATAAATTCAAATTGAATTATTTTATTATAAAAATACTTAGTGACAGAATGACAGAAAATCAAAGAGAATATAATCACTAAAAATGTAAGCAAAATTATGATAACCTCCTTGTGTTCACATTGGTGAACACAAGGAGGTTATCGAAACTTATTAAAATAAAAGCTAGTTATCCCAATTGATGTACGAATAAATAATAATTTATTCATACAGTATCCGTGCAAATAGTGACGTTCTTAAAAGAAAAGCTAATCATCCAGTACCTGTACGAATAAATAATAATTTATTCATCCGGTACCCGTACAAATAGTCACTTCCATATTATTATTGGAAATTAAAGTAACAAAGAGGTTTAACTTTTTTCATAACGAATTTTCTTTGTAAATTTTCACATAACAAATATTTCGACGACCTCGAATATGGACAAAGATCCGCTGTGACGTAAGAGATTGTGGGTTCGATTCCCTTCTAATGAATAAACTTTGATCTGCAAATATTAGATTGAGGATAGATGTTGCGGTGTGAATTGTTCTGCAATATTTCTTTATTTTATTTCTTGAAACGGCGGTCAATCAGGTGTTATAAAAAACGTTTATGAAGAGCCCATTGTGTATTATGTTACTCGTAGTTGTTACTTTATCAGATTTCCATGAAACCAACATTACTATCAAACAATGTCAACTGCAAACTTTCACCGATTTCCGACCCGTTATCGATAAACGAGATACTTACCGAATAACGTTTAACAGTTTATTGGTTATCAGTTAATCCCAAAGTTTCGTTATACTCCACGTTATCGGTATGTCTGTCTGTCCGCTAAGTTAAATCAAGTTTGTGTTAAGTATCGCCTTTATATAACGGGTAAACTTTAACTAAGTTCTCAAAGAGGTGAGATCTATGGATTGTACTATTTGCCTTTCGTGACAGTTATTTACGTTCAGTATGAAGTAAAATTGAGTTTTTGTAATGAAGCAATAAAATCAAAACATAAAAGTACAATAGATTTCTCGTCGTATTTGTATTTGTGAGATTTTTCGAACGCTGATAATTAATTATCTATATATGTAATTATGTTTTTACTTGTGTATACCTATGCCTCTATTTCCATAAAAAAAACATTCGAATAATTTAACACACAAAGTCCAAATACGAGGTTTGGTAAAAAGACGAATGTTACAGAAATTAAAGTAAAACTAAATTGACGACCTCTGTGGCGCAGCGGGCGAAGGTCCGCTTGCGACGCAAGAGGTTGCGGGTTCGATTCCCGCCTCGGAACAACAATTTGTATGATCTGCAAATATTTGTTCCGGGTGTCTGGGTGTTATATATGTATAATAAAAAATATCCATCTATGTATGTATATTATATTAATCTAGCACCCGTAACACAAGCTTCGAGCTTACCACGGGGCTAGATGTCGCTGTGTAAAAATTGTCCAGTAATATTTATTTATTATTTATTTAATTGTATACTTCCGCCGCGATAAGTTTACGTTCCTGACACATCGCGATTGAACTGACAACGTAACTTTGTAATGGCGTTGCAGTTACGATAAAAATATTTTTGCTGTTTGTTTACCGTTTTAACAATTGATGAGCATTAAATCTACATTATTATATCAATAATCAATGAATCTAATAATTTTGTGCCAAACTGAGTGTAAAATAACTTGGTAAACAATATTTTTCTAAATCTGCGTAATAATATTGCGATAATA
Organism: Chloroclystis v-ata; assembly: GCA_963691955.1. NCBI lineage: Eukaryota > Metazoa > Arthropoda > Insecta > Lepidoptera > Geometridae > Chloroclystis > Chloroclystis v-ata. Next base: position 9,686,108 of record OY829904.1, on the reverse strand, counting down.
TTGCGCTATTACAAGGTTATGTCAGTGCTTTATATTTGTAGGTAGTGCTGTGCTAAAAATACAGGCAACAACAGTATCGTTATCTGTTACAGTTATATTTAAAAAATAATACGTTTAACAATTTGAAAATAATGGACTATAAGATTTTATTAAATATAAGAATAAAACTACGACCAAACCGAAAGCGCGAAAGAAAGTGGCATTTTTATATTTATGTTTAAAATAATAACCCCAAATGGCGTTATGGGCCGCCATTTTGTGACGCTAAAACAGTCGGTTTCCACTTAAATTACTAAAATATAAATATTAAATGATTCCGCCAATTTAAAACGAAAAAAATCTTAAAAATAACGCGGCGGTTCATTTTGGAGGAACGGTTACGAACTCATTATGTTGTGCCCATCACTAACGTGTCAAACTGACATGTGTCCTAAACGTATTCTTATCGTAGCCAGACTATAATGTGTAAATTCAAGTTCAAAATCTTGTCCGTGATGAACAAAATTCAGCTTTCACGCAAGACATACGAAAAGGCGCGCCTAAAACCCCTTCATATTTAGCGGGAATCCAGCTTTAAGATGGCAATAAAACTTCATATTCAGCTAAAAGGGCCGGCGCCGCGTGCCGGTTATAGAAGGAATGAGCGTACCTTCGAGGATATTGCGATAATTTAGACAAATAACGCAATACTTTTCTGACGCGACATGTGGTGCAACGAGAACGTAAACGGTTGCAGAAAACAGTTTTTAGAACGTAACGGTTTGTGTCATAGCATTTTGTATTTTTTACTATTTATGATATTTTAAGATTTTCCTAAATTTAATTTGAGACCTATCTGATTCATGATTTCGAGATTGAAGAGAAGAAATTGTGTTACCTTGAATCGAATTTGTACCGTCAAAGAGCTTTCTCCGTTTAAATATACCTGAAACAAAAACAGGAATAATTAAAATAAGTAAATTCATAACCTAAACTTAAAATACGAGACAACCTTAAATACAAAACACAAGTTAAGTCCTCAAGATTGGAAATTTCTCACGAAGACGGAGAAAATTAATAAGTCAAGTCCCAATTTAAGAGTAATCTTCTTAAATTCATAGAGTCCCTTAATTAAGCTTTCAAGGGCCGCCGTCCCGAAGGAAATCAATAATAGCATTGACATTCAGTTTTCCGTACGCTAGGTTATTATTATATTTATTATAACGTGACAGTTTTGGTTGTACCGAGAAAAGAGCCAGACAAACTCAGAAATCCCACTAAGCGAAACCTCTAACGAATAGTTCGAGGTTCCTCTTACTTTAGGGAAATTTGTAAACGGACATAACAACCCACTTCTGGGCACGGGTTTTCAAATTGAACCAAGGGTCTTGGGCAGACAGATCGACGTATTTGCCCGTCTTTTATATAAATCCCTTAGACATTTCAACGACACCCACAGATAGGGTAGTACTATCCTTAGACCAGCGCCACAACGCCATTACTTAAACTTTATCGCATCCGATTTATTAATGAAAACCTTCAGCAAAACCCCAAGCAATAAAACTATAATGGATAAATTGAAACCCAGAAAACCAAACAGGACCGTAAAACCGATACAGCATCCTCAAAGTTTGTTCAGTCGCCGGTAACGAGCGGTATAAATAATTCACGAAAGCTGATGGGAGGACTGTACGATTTATGCGGATGCAGTGGGTCGGTAATGATCTTAGATTTGATGGGATTCTGATTCAAGTGGTTTGGAGTCTTTAGATGGATGAGAAAAAAGTGATTGAAGAATTGCGGTGAAGCGAGCGAAGCAAAAGTGTAGATACGGTTTCAGGCTGGGTGAAAATACTTTCCTTGTATTGTATCAATGTACTTTCCCATAGTAGGAGCTTTATAACAGCTTCTTGTTGATTTTTTTATTATTTAAGTTAAATAAGCTCATAATAATCAGTTTTTTATTTAGGCAAAACCGCGCTTGCCTAAATAAAACTGATTATATATTATTTTACTATTCGGAACGGAGACAAATTCTTAAACGCAAACCTTACCTTTCTCGAGTTATATTATATTATTTTTAGGCCAAGATTCCAATTTGAAGAAAGGTGGTATGAAAATAATGTTTTATTAAAAAAAAGTTGTTTAGAAATCCACCTCAAGAAAGACCATAATATCGAGACAAAACAAGTATATTTTACAACGATTTATATTTTTGACATCATAAAAGACAACAATAGCAATATTTTATCACGGTTATAAGAGTTTCTGCTCTGCGCGCGCGGCACGTTCACTTCAATAAAACAAATATGTCTTCGTGCCGTTTAGCTCTTATTTCCATCCGCTACTCAGCTATTTCCTACTTGCAATGTGGTACACAACGTAGGCTGAAGCGATTAAACCTTTGCAGAGCTATAATTTGGTGCATTGTATCCTACCAGTGAATTCACACGAGTTTCGTGTAATTGACTAAGACCTAATTTCACCACTCTCTGTTTGTTAGTTTAACATCCCGTTATGTTTAATGACGGACATTTTACGTATATTGATGGACTGTTAATTACTTAATAGGATGTTAAACTAACAAACAGAGAGTGGCTAAATTAGGTATCTGAATTAAATTTATTTACGAATAATATAATCATTGTAATCTTTCGCAATTTAGGAAGGATAAAAATACTTGTTTTCCAATAAAGATCCGCGTTCTCTTAAACTCGCTGGCAGTTTATGCCTTAGTCCACGCTTGAGCCATTTCCTCTTTCCCGTCGTTGATGCTCCGCCTGAGAACTATCCGCCCAGCAGTGGGCCGCCCAGCGCCGCCCAACGCTACGCGAATGCTTTGCCAGGGATTATATATTTTTTGTAGCAATGCCAGTTTAAATAAGCTTTATTCGTTGGAAACTTATGCTGAGAAGAACTCAAATTTTATGAATTTGGCAAATTTCGTTTATATGAATCGTGCGTTTAGATGGGCTGATTTCCTTATTAGATGGATGGGAAATCCATGAACATTATTAACGACATTTTTAACTGTAAAAAAAGTTGTTTTTCTGGAATTATTTTTCAACTATTTATCATAACAGCTGTTAAGATAGGGATCCTATTGAACTATCTTTTAATCTATAATGTCAAAATGTTGTATACAAAAATTAAAAAAAAAAATCATTATAATAAACTCATTATTTTGATAACAACTAAGTCTTGTTATATTCAAAAAAATATTCAAATGATAGAAACCCACGAGACTTCAATAAGTACCAACACAGATAACACAAAGACAAATAGCTACTCTTTGTCGTTAGCGATAAAGTCTACAATCGGTTAGGAAATCGACCGCGATTCGCTCATCCCTATTTACTCGCTTCCGCGCTATTTCACCGGGTTCTTTACTTCGATGTACTTACTAACACACAGGTAAAAATAATGTTTCACAAAAACATTATTTTTACTTGCCTGTATCAAAGAATCAACGTAAATATAATAAAGCGAAACTTTGAAGTTATACCTACATATTTTGTCGCTACAATCTTCGAACCAACTCTATTAAATAATTTTGAAATTTATTTTATAGTGATTGAATCAGTGCTTCTAAGAAGTATACATTTGAGCTCATAACGTAATCCTAGATAGCGTAATTAATGCAGGGTTTAACTTTTTTTAAACCGTCTATTTTTTGGGCGCGTCCTGAGTGGTACATTAATCAAAATTTATTTTCGATTAGGTACTTAACATATACCAACAAATTAATACAAACAACAGTAATAACGTATGACTTAACAGTGTTCATTTGAATCGAAGCTGGAATAAGTCCTTAAACATTTTACCGTCTGTATGTCCCAAAACTACGCTAAATCTAGAAAAACATTCGGAAGCGTGAAGTGTAAAATTTACCTACTCGATAGCATTATACTACCGAGATAAAATATCTACAAATGTAGGAAAAAACATTGGAATTTAAAAATATTCACGTAATAATATTAGAGCCTTTCAATCTATAACTAAATCACCAAAAACACTCAACGATATCAAAGCATCAGTAACTGAGACTAATGAAGTTCATTAACCCATTGCCGACATTTTCCAAGATGGTGACGACAAGATGGTGGCGCCAAATTGGGCGGCAAGTGATGAATTACTCCAAAAGGTGATTTAGCAAAACTTGGCTACTTAACTCGCTAAGTTTAAGTTTTATGGCGAAATATTTTACTAAACATCGTAAAGAAAATAAAAAGTCTTCAGATTAAAACTTGGAAATAGTCTAGAGAGGAAAATAACGTTAACTGGAAATAAGGATTTTTATAACTCAGTTGCAAAAAGAAAAATATATTTTAATTGGCTTCATTTCTTCTCCAGACACAAGCTTAAGTTTTTTCTACGACTTCGCTATAAAATTTTATGGTATGTATATAATATATTAAGAATGTTTTAATTATTGGCAAAGTCAGGATAATAAATAATAAAATACAAATTATTTTACAAAAAGTCTAATATCATACAGTTGTTATTAAAATGTTTCGACCCCAAATAGCATTAGCTTAAAGTTATGGAAGGTGTATGAATCGTTTGATGTTGATGGATATTTAGCTTATAACTAAAAAGTATCTTATTTATTTCAAATAACTAGTTGTGATGTGTTTTGGTACAATAAATAAATAACCAAACACCCCAGAATTTTGTGTAACAGTTCTGTGCCCAGATACTAAAGCAACTGTGCTTTAGATTCAGAATATTTCAAGCGAGACAGGAATCCTGTCAGATTTAACCCCTGAATCCCAAAATCTCGCCATTTCATAGAGTATTCATAAATCATAGAGTATGCAGTATCTAGAGCGTGCAGTGTGCTAATTGACAGCGGGACACGCTGTGCGCATTATGAAGAGAATTCTGTGTGGACTGACTGCCCTGGACGCAATTTGAGGGTACGCTTGTGGAAACTAAGCTTTTAGGGAGTTTTTCAGTGAGTTTCTATGTAGAACTTGTGTTGCTTTTTTCATGTATTGATATGTACTAACATAGTTTATGTGTTTGAATGTGATCATGCAAAAAGGTGTGGTAGTCCTGTTGTTCTTAGGGCCAATTTAAAATTAACTGATGATCAATAAGCGAAATTACAAATAAATAACATTACCACGATACAATGACCCGATTTCAAGGGTCATTGTACAAAATCATACAATCCCGACTATCTCTTTACCAATTCAAGACGAACTTCCAACCGCATCCCACAAACGATCGCTTACAATCTTAATGGGATCCCAATTAATACTCTATCATTTCCGTCCCAGTTAACAGCGCCTTAATCTCAATCCAAGTACAATTTTGCTACATCCTTAATGCGTATTTACTAAGCTGATACACAAAAAGGCCGTTTTTTTCGCCTCGACGACGACCCCACTGTCATTTATATCCAGGTCCACACAATTACTGGCAGTCGCTGTAACCATCAAACAAACACACATACTAACAAACAAACCACCCTGCGGGGGTTGATTGATGTAGAACCGCTGTCTTCGGCCCTTCGGAGCGAACAAATCACGGTTTCAGTCTTTTTGTTGAGTATTTTTGTTTTGAACGCCTGATGGAAATTTGATAGCAAGCCGATTGTATTGCTCGTGCGGAACGGGAAGGAAGCCGAGAGGTATTGATGAGCTTTTATGAAGGAGCTGCTAATAGAAATAGATTTGTCTTTGAATATTCTACTAATTCTTCCTACAACAATAATAAAGCAACATTTTTATTATTTTTATTCTTATTTTAGTAAAGATACATCATAATATAGAAAATCAAATGTTTGATAGATAAGTTTCCCGATCGTATTCATACCCTAAACTCGTTCAAATAGTAAATATTTTGATTAGATATAGATTCACGATAGTAGTAAGATTCATCCAATTGAAAACCTATGGAGATTTATCCACTGCTGGACTTCCGGCTGAAAGGACGATAACGATTAACCAAGCTACTTGACCACAACTAGTTCGCAACCCCGACTCGGATCATAATGGAATATCTGCAGTAAATCACGAACATCGCTGATTTAGTGCGCGCCGGTATTGACCCAATAAGTTAGCGAGCGGCAGTGGACACTGTCCAATCTCCCGGCACATTTCCTAATGCCCAACTATTGATTTTACCAAATCTAATTATACATCAAACTACGAATAGGCGTTAAGTTCTTGATGTAGAGGAATGGTAGACAAAAGAGACAAAGGTGAGGATGGAAAGGGTTGTTAGTATCCATTAAACTCATTTCATTTTCAAATCACTCCATGAAGAATTTTCAATCTTTACTTTATCTAATGAAAGTCTTATACATGTGACATACAAAGAAGCCACAAAAACTTTTCAAGAAAAAACCAGACGTGCGTGGCAGGGTTTGAACTGAAGTCATTCGGAATGAAAGTCAAGTGTGCTCGGGTGTGCATAAATGATGATAATGTGAAATGTAATTTAGCAAATTGAGCAAGAGTTCGTAACGGTTAGAATTCAGCAAATATTCATACAGTCGATAGCTTTGAATAGTTCGCAACAATTCTGAACAGTTTCCATAAACATGGAACTATTTCATACATTGTATTTAAGCTATTTGTTATTGTTACGGCAAAAGTGGAATTTGCGATTCAGCAAATAAGAGATTAATTTCAGAAGTTTAACTATCTGGTATGAGGGAAATTGTTTCGTAGAGGCAACTTAATCAGTAAATATTTTTTTGTACATCGTCACTCTGGATTCAGAGACAATTTTATTATTGCCGGTCTTGTTAATTTCCTACAAATTTTATTATTACTAATATTATGAATTTGAAAATGAAAGAACTTTTATAAAAATCTAATAAAACGGTTTGCATGAAATTTGGTATGGAGATGGTTTTAATGCTGGAAAAATAAGTCGGCTTTGTACCGTAGGAAAAATGAAACTGGGGCGAAAGCGCAGGGTGAAAAATGCGCGTCATAATAAGATTTAAAGATTTTATACGCAAACTCTGAAGTTAGCATTATTACGTAGTTCTCATAATATACTAAACCACTATATATGCCACTATTTAGTAACTAGGAATGTAGTTAACAAACTAACATACCAGTTTAATCCTCTAACGCGCCTGAAGTGGCCAACGCCACTAAGCTACGTAAACAATAGGGTTGTGCGATAGAATACACTTATGTATCGATATAAACATATCGATGTAGTTAATCGTACGGCTCAGTCTGACCACCCATTTCGCACAAGACGCCGCAGCTAAGCTCTAAGCTCTAGTGACTAACGTCTTAACACTGTCTGAACAATAACAATGGGTTTTGTCGATGATTTTAAAATAAGGTTCATTAATTTTCCTATTTTTGCTAACGTTGAACTGAACTAACTAATGCTGAAACAAATATACAAATTTGAAGGTATAGCGTAACCGGGCTTAGATTTATCTTTACGAAGTTGGCGTTTGCGTCAAACATTTGAAGACGGTCAAAACATTAATAAACCATCCCTTTGCGTCTATATTTCGATGATTTATACCACGTCAGTTACAGTTTAATCCGTATTAACGTTTTTTGCAATACTTTTAAGAAAATATTTCAACAACTGATGACTAAATTTTAAACATTTATTTCGACTTTGGTAGTTTTTAAAGTTTCCTCGCTTTCCGACTTATTAGTGTTGTTTACTTATCTTAGTTTGAAAATGTAACCATGACAATCACTTTTTAGATATTAAATTAACTGTCTCTGCTTGGTGATACACAGTGACCACTTTTGTGTCCACTTCATTTGTTTAAAAACTATCGATACATCAACTAGCCATCCCTAGTACCACAGGTGCATCGACAGTAACGATCAATTGGTCGCACGCGGCAGAGCCCGGAGAGCGCGAGTAATCGCCTTGTGACGTCATCGACACGTCATCGCACTTCCAATATGGCGCCGGGAATACCATAACTATACCACTAAATTCGGGATTTGAATTTGGAATGCAGATATAAATTTTACAGATAAAAAATCTGTAAAATAGATTTTCGATGTTATATGATTCAATTTGAGCGCTTTTTAGGCAATGTTTAAAATTATTTAGATGTTAAATTAATTTTGTATAAATTGTAAGTACCTATATAATATATCTTATACACAATCCCATGTAATGCCAGTTTAATTATAATGACAGTTTATTTAATTGTAATGTTATAATTTGTGTGATAATAATAATAAATTTTAGAGTTAAATATTTTTTTGGTACCTATTTGAATAACAAGGTAATTTGTTACACATAAGGTACATATTATATGTATGTTATTTAATCGTAAATGATCATTTAAGTTATAACCTAAGAGCCCGTGATGGCCAGACCTTCCTTTAATTCGCAAGCGTGAAAATTCTTCCATGTGTATGTCTAACATAGGTAAGAATAACCCCCAAACATGAAACCTGGATCGCGGTTCCTTTGGGAGATAACAACCTTTTACCTGTTATCTCCCAAAGGAACCACGATCCAGGTTTAATGTTTGGGGGTTATTCTTACCTATGTTAGACATACACATAAAAGAATTTTCACGCTTGCGAATTAAAGGAAGGTCTGGCCATCACAGGCTCTTAGTCTATTATGAAATACGCTACAAAAAGGCGTCTCAATTATCATGACGACTGTATCTCGTAACATAAAAAAACAATAAAATAACTTTACGTTTATACCTTTACAAACTAGTAAAAACTAAACTTAAGTATTTTATCTAAATAAAACTTCGTTTTAGCGAATTGAAGTTCCAATCCTCAGGCTTCTCTCTCCAGAGCTCGTTTAGTATTGAAAGACACAGAATATTTAATTTTATTTCTGCAATGCGGTTATTTATTTGGTTCGTTTCTTTACTTTGAAGTCGGTTTGTGGCGGAATAAGACCGTACGAGGCAGGGTTGCCAGAAAGATTAAACATCATACGAGTAAAAATCTTTAGCCTTTTATGGTTATCCTGAATGAATGTGAAAAGTTCATAATTATCCTTTTTGGACGAAAAACCACACTAAAGTTTTAATTATAACTGTACTGAACATGAAACTTAAGCTTTTACTGCTCATGAAAGTCTAGGACTTTTGAAGTCATACTGTATTTAATGACGTGGAAAGTTGATATCCTTTTTGACGTAAAACTCGCTATACAATTTCATTACATTATATAAATAGTAAATCAGGTTAAAGAAAACTTTATTACTCATAAAGAACATAGTTCACTTAGGATGAGCTTAATAACTACATATTACATTATATCTAATTTAACATTATTGTGTATTACATAAAAACAGAAGTTGTACTGTATGTTTAAAATACATTTTTAGATATAATATAAAGTTTTAGTTTATTTTTGAACATGGTCTCTGATTCACAAGTTTTGAGATCGTTTGGTAAATTATTGAACAATTTTACCATAGTTTGTTCTTGGGGGTTTAAGTTTTAGTTTATTTGTGTTGCGTAGATTATAATTGTATTCTTTTTTTTCAATTTTTATTTTTGTATGTATTTTTCCGCTTAGTATTTTTTTAACAAGTACCTATGCATGTTGTGTATGTGTATAGTTGCTTAAGATTGAATACATTAGTTTTTTCATATAGTGTGCGTGTGTTAGTTAGTCGGTCGTAATGGAGAATAAATCATTTTAGAGACTACGCTAACATGGATATTCTTACAATGAAACACAGTGCCAGCCCTAGTAGCGTATCCACACTAATCCTCGCTAAGCCGCGCGGCCGCTGAGCTCAGAAGGCTTCTCCGGATTACATACGAACCGATGTTTTTGTAACACATCATATAAATGTTAAACTTTAACAACTTCCGTGGTCTGAGTTGTGCTCTTTAATAAATAATATAGAACAGTCGCTCTATTCCTACTGACTACGCTGTCCAAGTAATCTTATGAAGTTTAGGAAATAAATAAATAAGTATTGCTGGACAATTTACACAGCATTAGCCCCGAAGTAAGCTATAAGCTTGTGTTACCGGAACTAGATAATATGAAATACTTAAATGACGTTTATCTTTAAAACCTACATCTCCAATCCATTTTCCTTTACAAACGACATTATGCACAACTGCAGTAACGAAATTTCAGTTTGCGGCCAAGTTAAATAAATCCTACCTAATTCCCTTACACGCTCGACTAAGTTAGAGTATAAATCTTCAAACTACCAGGCGAACCTAGTACCTACATGGGCAATCAATGAGTCTAACTGAATCCTTCCAGGACATAACTAGGGTTTGGCTAGACGCACCTGGATTCAGTTATCTAGAACTAGTTTACACAGGAACTTGGGAAATGAAACTGAAACTTGCCTTAGAATAATTTAACTGCTTAAAAACTGTAAGCTAGCTTCTTTTTGGATAGCCCATAGGCCAATTTCTTTTGTCATCAGAGAAGTCATCAAAGCTGTAGGAAATTAAAAAACACCCCTTAAATACGTGTTATTTGCTTCATGTTCAGTGCTGCTGTAGTAGCTGGGTAACCTATAGATACTTCGGTATGTATGAAAATAAAAAACTATATTGGTTATCGGCGATGCTCGATGTTTCATCGCAGAAAAAGGTAGTCATTATAAAATTAAATCAAATGACTCTTTATTTTCAACGCTTTTTATTTTACGCTGCAGAAACGAGGAAGCCCCAACAGCATCCTTAGCATTACAGATTATACCAACCACATGTCATTATCTCCACGCATGCTTGCAAGCAGACTTACACCCACTAGAATATAGGGAGAACACACATGATGTGTGAAACTCTTCCATTGTCTGCATATCTAGCAAGTATTATGATTTTACGCTACTGTTGTATTCAGGCTGTCTCTGTTGCCTACTCAGATAAGATTAGCTCGGTCTAGACACTAGTGCTTAAACTAGGTATTACAGGCTAAGCGCATCTAAGTATTTAATGATAAGAATAAGTAAATTGTAACTTGAGTGAGGATATTTTAATAACAGTAAGTAACTATCGTCATGTATCAACATTTCAGAACGAATAACGTAGTTATAAAATACTAGATGTACTGTCCATCATTCATGAAATTTTATATGCTTTTTTTCTATGCGTATTTTATTGTTGCAAAATATGACTCATGCATTAATTAACTATCACTAGTATTCATTAATTAATCATCATCATCAGATTCATCATCAGACTGTTAGTACTTTTCAATACTTGTCTTGATAAACGTTATTTTAGTTTTTTTTTATTCAGATTTATTTATTTTTAGGACCCTTACAAATTTAATGGTTTAATATTTTCTTATGTTTATTTTGCTTATTTTTCAAAGTCCAGTAGAATTAACTTTCCTTTTATTTCCACAAAATCTGAAAGATTACATAAAGTAGGACGCAAGATGAGTTGATAGGATAATAAAGATACCCTAAAGATAAACCCAGCTATATAAAGCTGCGAAAACCTGAAGAAATAAGCTGCTATACGAATCCAGAAATAATTAGATCGCCACAATAATCCGGCTTCAAGTAAAAATCTGCCGCTGTGACTGATGGCGAAGTTTGCGCTGTATCGGCGGCAGAGCAGTGGGACAAGCATAAGAGTTTAGCGATTTGGTAATTGTGACTTTATAAATGAGAGTCTTGCTCAGTAATAATATTATTATTTTCTAAATTATATTATAAATGTTTTATTTAGGTTACCAAATTGTTTAATTGTTAAACCGGAGGAGGGTGTTGGTGTCTGCGACACCGTTTTCTTCTAAACTACTGCAGCCATCATCGTTTTCTTAAATATAAATTGTATTATGTTTTTGGTTCCAAATAAAGAAAATTTGAATTTGAATATTATCTCGTTCCAACATGTGCACAGGTGTGCAGGTCTTGGATACCTATGTTTTGGAATAGGAATTAATTGTATTTTTACTATTCACTGTGATTTATAATCAGAATATCCAAGTGGTTTATATTAATTAACTTTATGTGACATGTTTGGGAGGTTCTTTTGTATCCAGTAGTTTTTGAAAGTAAGTAATAATAATAATAAAATTACTGGACAATTTTACACAGCGACATCTAGCCCCGTGGTAAAGCTCGAAGCTTGTGTTACGGGTGCTAGATTTCTGATATACTTAATATAATATACATACATAGATAGATATTTTTTTATTATACATATAATAATATAACACCCAGACACCCGGAACAAATATTTGCAGATCATACAAATTGTTGTTCCGAGGCGGGAATCGAACCCGCAACCTCTTGCGTCGCAGGCGGACCTTCGCCCGCTGCGCCACAGAGGTCGAATAAATAAACATATTTAATTTAATAAGTACTTATAACAATTTCCGCCACAATTTATTTCATCTTTAAAAATATATTAAAGCATCTTTCTGTCACGATGTCTGATTATTGTAAACTTATCATTAGAACACAGATAAATAAATAATGTTTTACGTATTAAACCGCTGAACTTTCTACCTTGTGCTATGTTTGAGCAAAAGATTAAGAAGTCACCAGAGGAACACGCTTCCCTACTTTGTTACCCATCAACAGGGCAGGGCTGTCACTTAAGTAACCACTTGATAAACCAATAATACTTTCTCCTATTGTACATGGATTGGCTTTGAATAGTACCTAGGCTATAAAAATAGGCACAAACAGCATTATATTATTACAGAGTTTTCTTGTAACTGTAACTGGCTTAAAGAATTAAAATTTAGTCATAACAAGCATCATCGTTATCGTTTTAGCCGTCGGACGTTCACTGCTGGACATAAGCCTGCTTATGTAGAGTGTTGAAAGAAAAAAAGAATGATTATTTTTTTGTGGTAAGATACAAATATTGAATAATAATGCTATGTATTTAAGATACACTTTTACGCAAATAAGTCTGATTCATTTAATTTATTACAAATCAAACTGATTTGGTTATAGATTATGCTTGGGAAACTGCAACCTAGTTTAAACTATACTTCATCATAGTTGCAAATAAATACTTTGAACTATAATAAATCTTACAAAACAACTCACACGATCAGAAATAAAACGACAAAACACAAAAGACAACAAACCTAAAACGATAGTGAGAACAACAAACGACACACTCAGCTCACAAAGCTAATAACGCTAAACTTCAAACCATAAGCGTTAGTTGGTAACTCTAACGCTAACTGTACCAAACCTCTCAATTACCTAATAATAGGCTGTGACAACCCTAGCACGCACACATAAACCGCACGCAGCGATCAATCTCACGGCACGCACACATACAGCATCGTACGTTGTACAATTACACTGTCTATATATAAAATATAACAATGACTGGAAGTAGAACAGCTGGTTTGTTAAAATGTATATTAACATAATCGACTGATAAATTTTCATTAAATAAACAAAATAAAAATTATAAATACGATGTTACATAAAAACAATTTGAAATCGGAGGATAAATTCAGCGATATAAAATGAATTATTTTGATTAGAAGACACGTATTAAAAGAGGAATAACATGTGACTGAAAAAGCTGATCTTTTGTTCACTGTGGCACGCACACATACAAACTCACTAATGTAACATTAGTGCTCGCAATAAAGGAGGCGGACTTCTGCGCTCAAATATATGGAATGAGCTTTTTCTTCAGATTTAGGGTTTTCCCGCTCCAATTATGAGAGCTATGATTTTATTACTGGATTAGCAAAGTTATTGCTTGAAGATTAGTTTTTGATGATTACAAATATCGTTTTTAGAGATAACATAAGGCTGGCTTATACCTTTAGCTTATAATACTTTAAATTTGCAAATATGTACCTATATGTATAGATAATAGATATAGCCCAGCGGATTAGCTATATGAAGTTGCATTGGGCAGGCCATATAGCGAGGAGAATTGAAGGCCGACGGGGCTGAAAAGTTCTCGAGCTGAGACCACGGATCGGCACACGCAGCGTCTTACGTCCACTAATAAGATGGACAGACGAATTGGTAAAAGCTGCCAGTACACGGTGGGTGCAGGCTACATCCGTTTGAAATAACTGGAAATGTTTAAGACCTATGTTCAGAAGTGGACGTCCGATGGCTGAAATGATGATGATGATCTAGAACATTTTTTAACCTTATTTTTTTAACAGATTGCACTATTATTATTTTTCTTATTCTTCGTAAAAACTCCTATAGATAATATATTTATTAGGTATATTTTGTAATATTAGGGACTTTAATAAATATACCTATTGATATGTAATTATTCAGAAAGTAATCTTAAGTTACTGAAACTTCTTAACCTTCTACTGAGCTAAAGGACCGTCTTTCAAATATGTAAGGCACTTAAGGCGCATGAAAATTGATACCTTTTCAAAGTCTTGGGGTCCAATCTCCGGTCGCACGTTAAATTATGGCTCTTTCAACCACAAAAATGACATTTATATCACCCAGATCATGTCATGGCGCTTTCAAAACAGCCGACCCTTCTTACAAAATGTATTTCTAAATATAAACGGTAAATGATATAATTCAGGACAATAAATGCAACTGTTTTGCGGACGTAGATTTAAAGAAAGAAAAGTTTAATACAATAAAAGAGTCTAGAAGACAATCAATCTTTTTTGAACCACATTTAAGAAACACTTGAAATGTTGAATTAAATTCCAAAAATAATTTGAAAAAACTGTATGTGATCCGCTAAGTGGCACATTGACCCAGCCGTTAAAAAGTCTTACGCTCAACAGCCCTTAACCCTCAATAGAAAGTCGCGAACGTGACCCGGTTTAAAATGACCTGGGTCATAAAATAAAGGGGAATTCCATGTTACCACTGTTACTCGTTACCCGGATCCACTCCTGCGTTACAATGCAATCACTCACTCGTAGGCTGTTGGGCTTATGGTAATGAGACAGAGGTGGCGGGTATTGCGAAAAAAGTAAGGCCATATACATTTATATTAGATGATTTATGTTATTCAACTTCAGCTACTGAAAACTATGCTTTTCAGCATATAAAAACCCTTGCACTTACATAAACAAGCCGATGTTTGTAGCCTTTCCCAGTTTGTCTTCCCAGCGTTATTAAGATTCAATTACTGTTGTAATAATATTAATAGAATTGTGATAACAATTGTAATATATATCTTTAATAAATGATTGATTAATTAGTAGGTATATCTGAAATTATTGATTTAAGCCTATTTTAGGACTACAAACCCTGAAAATTACATGTATCTACAACGAGTGATTTGCAGCTGTGCGTGTCTACTTGTCAGGACATACTTTTATTTAGTTACCAATAGGGGATTTATATTTATATCCATATACGATCTATATTTATATTATATCCATAACGATATATTAACGTGGTTAATTGTTAAACTTATACAAAAACAAACATACTACCTTGTTACTTACTTGCTTTAAGCTATTCTAACCGGAAGGTTCAAGCTAACAAACTAATCACAATTCACAAGATACCAAAAATCAAACAAGACCCAACAAATACCTAAATTACAGAGAACCATAGTTTTTACCCGGTTTAACCTGTCGCACCACGGATAATCCGGTTGTCCCGTAACAAGCTGCCCTTCATCCAACAAAGGCTTAACCCTTTTCTAATTGCCCAACCTTTTGCGCCCTGTTGCATTTTTGGTTATTTTCGTGTGAACTTAATATACTCGTATATTGAAAACTGTAATAACAATAAGAGACATATAAGATTCATTGTAGGTATATTATTTTGGTTATTTTCAATTAAAATCTTATAATACGAAATGCACAAACAAATTTGCAGTAAAACACAACAAGGCTTTGTAAGAAGCAGTTTCATACAAGCGATGTTTGTGTGAATTAGCGGTAATTACATGGTCCTTCTCAAACAAGCCGGGAGAGATAAGGCACGCTTACACGCTTCGAAGTTATGTGTGTCAATAAATGTAGTTAATCAGGATTTACATACATTTATTACCGTATAAATTATACACAACAATAACAAATAATTTTGAACTGACGATGCGTATTTTTTGCGAATTGAGGTTTTAGCTAATGTTTAAAAGAGGCGTAGGTATTATAATTTACTGTCATACCAACAATTTAAAGTAAGTAAAATAAAAAATACAATCATATAGAAAATTATCTAAATAGCATGTTTAGAAAACAAAGATTTCTATTCTAAGAGTTTAACAAAATACCGTTAAAATTGATTTTATAGATATCGATCTTTGAAATGAACCCTAGACGATTATTTTCATTTTCGCGCAGTAATAATTACCCAGTTAATGCGGTTAACTCTAGAGCGTTTAACTGAGGGTTGAGCGGTAATAGTTTAAGTGCGGTTTGCAGCTCGTTGCGATTGATTCCGATGGCTCTCCACCTCGTTATCACTAGATTAGCTGCACAAAATTATTTAAAACGTTTAACTAACAGGTTAGCGCAACCCGTTTTCTAATAAAAAAATCTGATAAAACCTACTTTTACTGTCGCATTATAAAAATATACTGTTGGGTCTGAATCTGTATATTATATTTAAAACCCCCGATCTTTAAAATGTCATCTTTACTTAATCTATGGTACCTAACCTAAATAATATGAATTGTAAGAAATATTTCAGGCCACAACAGCCCGCAAGTGCTCGTTATCCAAATCCTAAAGTCCCTGCATAAACTAAAATATTACGTTACATTGAAAACCAGAACTGAAAAGTTACACGCGTCGCTTCACCCGGCCCACCCGGGCCAAATTCTTGCACGTTACGACTTATGTCCGCGACAGTACTAGCTAACGAGCTTTTGTGCGCACTGTACTTGTGGGGACAGTACGGTGAAGTTAGTTTTAGATCTATGTGTGAATTTAGCATTTTATGCATGATTGTACTTATGTATGAGGCTTTGTTTATTAGGACTTAAATATTAACACATTCAACCCTCAAGCTCAAGCACCGCCACACCGACCGTGTCGTAGATACGAGCATGTGTCATGGGCACAGATAGTGTAACGTGTTCTAAACTTATTCAACTGGTTCAAATGGTATTAAATATAAATAAAAATAAAAAAAAAATTGGGCCGTTATTATTTAACACAAAAAAGCACAGTTTCATAAATGTAAAAATCCTGAAAATAGAATTTAACCCTTTAACAGTGAATTAAACCAACAACACACTGTTCACTGGAGCGAGAGGCCCGCATACTGGCTGTCGCGCGCGGCTGCGGTTGCGATAGTCCAGTTGACTGTGCATTTGATTAACACTGATAATTATCATTTGTTTCCATTCTTTTGGCGCATTGAAATTGTTATACAAGTAGATACTGGGTATATATATACCTTTTTAGATGATGATAATTTTTACGTTTGTGATTTTGTATATTATGAACGTTGAGGCTGTAATTCTGTTGGTAAATTACATTTTTCCCATGTGAACCGATATCCGAAATAGAACATATTGCTGGACAATTCACACAGCAATTTTGCAGAAAATTTGCACAATGATTGTAAAATAAATGTTACAAGGCGGGAATCGAAACGGCAACCTCTTGTGTCGCAGGAGGATTTTCCCCCTCTGCGCCACAGAAGTCGTTAAAAAGAATATTAATAATAATATCAACAAAAATTTTGAAACTCCTTTTCGATGAAAATTCATAACAAGTGTATTCAACCCACAATAGGCACAGTGTACACACAAGCAGTAGGTGAAGTTAATTATCAGCTCAGTAAACAAACCTGTTTGCTCTCATAATGAATGAGGGTTAGGAGTAGGACAGTGCTGATAAGCGCGAGGAGCGACACACGCATTACATGTGACCCTTTGTTGTTTGTTTGGCGAGCGAAGCGAAAATAGTTGTGAGGATTAGAAGTGCGTTTATAAAATTAAGATTTTGCTTTTTGCTGGCACTTAAGATAAGAAAATCTTGATATTTTTAGTTTTCTATAAAAACCTATGTAGTTGTTGATGAGTGAAATGCCATGAGTGTTTAATGTGTTTATTTAATTTTTAATGATGTTAAACTTATAAAAGAATCGTGGAAAGACTAGGAACATAATTCTGTAAATAACATTATTTATAAATAAAGCTCTTTAGTCAAAAATACATAAAAAAACATTATAAATTAACAAAAAAAATTAAGTAAATTCAATAATCTCCATAACACGCTACCTGTTATATAAATGATAATAGCGTTTATCAATGATCTATTTTTAAAATATTATCACCATAACAACCCATATTACGTCTCCATAGAACTCATTACAGGACTTGGGAACACATATTTTTTTAAATTATAAAAGTGTTTGCGTAACGCGTATTATAGCAGACGAGGGTTGAATTTCTTCATTAAATTATGTAACTGAATTATCATAATTAACATAAATGTTCAGCAGGTATGAAACTTCAGCGAAATTATGATAATTACAAAAATCCTTATTTTAATGATGCACTTTCTACTCGAAATCGTGACTAAAATATCTAATGTTTTAAATATTCTAATAAGTCGACATTATTAAATAATTTATGTAATGAGAAAACACAACTAGATTTTTTTAATACTTTTTATAGGGTATTTATTGTTAGCATTTTTAAACATTATTCCTAAACCATTCCATTAAACGAAAGTTTTAAAAGCGTTACAGTAAAACTTGTCAACAAAAACAATTACAATATATTTTACTCTGAGCTAAAGTTAGTCTCCAACACAAAGCCTAACCTCTGCGAAACTAACGCCCTGAAGACTCCATATTTCCCGACTACCCTCATAAATATATTTTCTCTCTCACTTTGTCCCACAAATTGGGAGACGCAGCTTTTACCCGATTTCGGGGTTTCCATCTTGATTTTTATGGCTATCGTTTGTGAAAAACCCACACTGAGAGACATTATGGTTTGGTATCTTCATGGGAACCTAGATAAATTATTGTTTAGAGCTATAACAGTTATTGTCAAAGATGTAATAATAATTTATGCTACTCAATTCACACAGGAACATCTTGCCCCAAGCTAAGCTCGAAGCTAGATTTCTGATAGGTATACCAAATCAAATATTTACATATAATATACAGTAATAATAAAATAGATACTAAATCTAATAATTAGATTCTTAATAATTTTTTGATGGAAAATCTAATTGATCACGGTTTTCTTAGCATGAATTAGTGCGTAATGCATCGAAAGAATTACAAAAACAATAGAATTATAAAAATGATTTCTAATGGAGAGGAAAACGCATTCTATCTTAAGATACGCGCAAATGACTTCTTCACAAGAAAATCACGTAAAATCCCAATGAGCTATTTTGTTCAAGTTTTTGTGTTAAAAAAACTTTTTTTTATAATATAGCCCATTATTTTCTCTCTTTAAGGTAAATTGGGGAGTTCCTTCATATTGTGGTCTTATATTATTTAAGGTTACAACCATAACTCTTAATAAAATTTACCTCATAACAAACTCATAAATAATCTCTATTACAAACTACACAAAGTTGCAAATGATGTGCGAACATCCTTCATACATTCAATACATGTAAAAACCTATCAAAATAGACCTTATTGCCCCGACATAGGGTTGCGATTAGGGTGCCAAGTTAGTTAGAATTTAGGTCACTATTCCGAAGGGTTAAGGTTGATATTAAAACGTTCTGGTGAAGTTCCCTTACCCTATTTAATTTTATCATGACTATACGTCACAGTGAAGATGTAAATAGCTGGTTCTTTGAGTTTGGGCTTGAAATCTTTAAAAAATAAGTGTGGATTACCTACTGGCAAATTGGACCAAGTAATTAGCACTGGCACGGCAACCTTAAGCGCCGTCTTCAAAAAAAGAGATTTAACGAGTAGGCAGACATTATTCACAAACAAACTAAACAATTTTATTTACAAAATGTTTGTAAAAGTTACTCATCAGAAAACCCACCGCTTGGGCTGAAGACATTTAATCAATCAAAACCGGATCGATTAAGTTTACAGAACTCACTTCGCACATTCACCAGCTGTTTACCGCACCCTGTGGCCTGTCTCGACTGAATGATTAGTGTGACAAGCGCGCCGGGATCCGCTTATGAATACAGTTAGTTTATTGGTAGTTTGATTAATGTTGCGCGCTTGGCTCGCGGCAAATCTTTCAAAGGCTGTTTGAGCTTTCAGTTTGTTTTCAGGCTACTGTTTTGAGTTGTGTATCGTATTGTTAAATGGGGATTGCTAAATATTCGATGAATTTATCTATATAAATAATAATGAATTGCTATTCGTTACTCTCGCTAAACCCGACAACTGGTGGTAAATCATACAATTTTGTGGACAAAAGATATAAAATACTGTAACAGTCCTATCACAGTTTAGCTTTAGTTCCGTCTACGGTTCGTTCACGTTTTGATTACAAGTTACAATCGCTCAACCACCGTTTATCTTATTGGTTTATAAATAGATCTACAGGTATAAATAGTAGCAATTAATAATACATTCCTTGTCCAATCTCAAAGAAACATCAGTTGTGGTGAATTATCCCTGTATCCCACGGGAGATAAGACCCACCTGCGTAACGGAATCGCTCCTTGATTGCGCGCGGTAATTTTTGTAATTGTCCCTCGGGTGGGTATTGGGGGTAGGACTATACTAAACAGGTAAGTTAAGTAAGATTTAGCTGCAGAAGTGTCTCAAGCGTTGGTGTCCTAACAAAAAGGGCATTTATCCGATATATCAGCAGCGTTGATGCGTCTGCCAACTTACTGTGACTAAGATAAACTACTTGTACGTAATATAATTCCTCTCTGTATGCTACCCATCCTTATTTACTGTGCACAGGCGTGGTCATTGACTGACACACAGCCAAAGCTCAAGATTCGCTAAAGGGCGATGGAGCGTCCTGTATTGGGTTTCAAACGAATTAATCATCATAGGATCCGGGATGATGGGACACCGCAAAGGACCAGGACACTTGGAAGGATACGGGAGAGGCCTTTGTTCCACAATGGGACACCATAGGCTTATTAAAAAAACCCTCTACTGAGCACTTATATATGATGAACCCATTATTTAATTATGATAATATAATCAGATTTTTTTGGGACCAGAAACTGTACGATACCTTTGATTTACACAACTTACATCGTAGATAGTACTTAGTGATTCTGAGAAAGAACCTAGTTCAATAAAACTTGAAAATTAAACACATGTCATGACTTAAGCGCCATTTTCAAGTGTATATTTCTGGATCAACCCTGAATCAGAAGACTGATTATCTCAAGGAAACTTATGGTCTCCGGAATTGGGGTTCCCGAAGTTAGGACGACGCCATTTTTCATTGCAAGTTTACGGGATGGATTAATTATTGTTACCATAACATATAAGTCGCTAAAATTCGAGACAAGATAAGTGATAAGTCACAAAATCGCCGATATCCCATGCTAGGTCTACTGAGACACATAAATCTAGACAAACAATCGTGTCGTGTCTAGATTGTGTATAATTTATGTACCTTATACATCACAACAATATAAACACTTAAACATCAAAACATTACATCTCCCCACAGCTTCAGCCACAGAATTGTAAATAGAATGAGCAAACACAATTTTCAGTATGAAACCGAAAGTCGCGTAAACACGTATTCAAACTGACTTTGCCCCGACGAAAGAACTCTACTGGGGAGACTAGAGCCCAGCGATACGACGTAATATTACGTGCTTATTTATGATGATGATGACAGCCGTGTTGGCTATGTGGAAGCACAATGAGACTCTCGTTCCGAAGGTCGTGGGTACAAACCTCGCAACTCACATCAAGATTTTTTTTATAAATATTGTTACGTTCAATCACACATAAACTCGAAAATATCTGTACTAAAAGTTGACTTTATGTCGAGTAGGTCCCATTTGTTCCGTGGAACATGACGTCACGGAACAATTTGAGAAAATATTTTCCCAATTTGTACCACGGAACTACATACTAGCTTTTGCTCCTGTTTTTATTTGTCTGTGACTGCATGGAACTAAATGAGAATAGCTTTTCCCAAATTGTTCCATGATGGTAAGCTAGCTATGACGTGAATGACACTAATCACTGACGTTAATACCAGGAGCAGTTTCACTATCAAATAATTTATATAAAAAATAGAACCTACTCCAAATTAAAAAGTTAAAAATCATAAAACTAGGAACAACATCAGTTTATATCGGTGCTCCTAAACAACACATTAAGTTATTTATTTTATCCCTTTTAGTGTTAGATGATCTCATAATGTGAAAAATTTTTCATGTGAATATTTTGAAATAAAGAAAGAAAGAAATATTTATTTAAAAGTCAAAGTCAAAGTAATTTATTGTTTTCATGTGTTTACAAAGGTCTTAAAAAATTTATTAAAGTACTTATCAACATGAGCCCAGGAAGGGCATTACAATATAAAGTCATATGCATAACAATATTTTTTTATAGCATCTATAAAAAAATTTATACATAATAGGTACTTATATCTAAGCAAAATAGAATATACCATCCTACAATTTAAGTAACAATATAATAAGAGTTTAATTTACAATATTTACATCAAAAGAAAGAGAAACTTAGTTATCAAAAAAATCTTGAAGGGAATTTGTGGTATATATTTTTAACATTTTTAGGGTTCCGTAGCCAAATGGCAAAAACGGAACCCTTATAGATTCGTCATGTCCGTCCGTCCGTCCGTCCGTCCGTCCGTATGTCACAGCAATTTTTCTCCGAAACTATAAAAGCTATAAAGCTGAAATTTGGTAAGTAGATGTATTCCGTAAACCGCACTAAGATTTCAAAAATATTGAAAAAAACAATTACATTTGGGGGTCCCCATACTTAGAACAGAAACTTAAAAACTTTTTTTTAATCGAACCCATACGTGTATCTATGAATATCTATGGGTATCTATGAATAGGTCTTCAAAAATCATAACAATGTTTCTAACACCATTTAATTCTAAACTTAATAGTTTGGACGTGAGACTCTTCCAAAGTGGAAAACAGAGTGTCCCCCCCCTCTAATTTCTAAAATAAGAGGATGATAAATCTAGAAAAAATATATATTGTACATGACCATAAAAACTAACAACGAAAATTGGTTTGAACGAAATCTATCAAGTAGTTTTTTTATAATACGTCATAAACTATTTCATATAAACAATTGCTGCGGAAGCCTACATGGGCGAGTCCGACTCGCACTTGGCCACTATTTTATTTTAAATTTAAATATTTTTGTTATGTTCTTAATACTTTGAGGGATATGGTTATAAATTTTGGTTGACATGGCGTGTGTTCCTGAGTGAAAAAGCTTAAGTTTAGAAAATGGGATATCGAGTTTACTATATGGGGGCGAAGATTTTGAGGGCGGGAGTAGACCTGGAAGAATTCTTTGTTCTTTCTTACAACAATACATATTTCCAGTATATAAATACAAGTTAGGGTAAGAATTTTTTCATTAATATTATTTTCTTAATATTATTTAATTAACAAAGTTAGAAAATGGTCATCATCACAGAGATAGAATTTTTTGCATATTTATCAGATGTTTCTTTAGATTTAACTTGAAAGAAAACAAACTTTTGGCGTTCGAAAACTACCACGAAATGCAATTTTGCTAGGGGACCACCTTGAAACTATACTCTATCAATCTAAAAAAATATTTTTCAAATCAGTCCCGGCGTCTTTGAGTAACCGGTCCTACATCCTTCATTTATTTAATCCTTGATATCTCTGTTAGCTACCACAATCGAGAGTTGGGTATAGGATATTTTTGGGCGTCTCATCGAAACGAAGCTACTCACCAAAAATAAGCTTGATAGTAATCAAGTGATTACCATGTTCTACGGATCCCGGACTATAAGACAAATCATTCTCGAGTGGCCAGTACTACATATCAACTTCAAGAAGTTTATGCAATTATGACTAAGAAGTTTTTATAGTTTGTTCCATGGAACAATTTGAAACAAAAAAGTATCAAATGTTCCGTGGTACAAATTGGGAAAATATTTTCTCAAATTGTTCCGTGACGTCATGTTCCACGGAACAAATGGGACCTACTCTTTATGTCAATAGCATTTGTTAAATAATAATTGTCAGTAACTTTAAAAAGATTTTTCGAGATTCCTCTGTTATTTTGTGAGTTTTATGTGTTTCGTCCCGTTTAGCGCGTGATGGAAGGGCATTTTATCGATGGAATAAATACTACAGCTTTTAAATGGTTTGTTTTTTAATGTTTCAGGATTGGAAGCGTTCGGATCAAAGGACTGAGAATTGAGAATTCAATAAAACGGAAGCGTTCTTTGCCCTTGATTTCCTTGAGTTGATGAGTTTAGAATATTTGATGAATTTCGGACACAGTTTACAATATTTTATATATTGTCTTTATTTAGTATTGTCTTTTTGTCTAAATTTATATAGTTAGTGGTTATAAGAAATCCCTCAAAATCTATAAAATTGTCCCTTTATTTTCTATTAGAGGGTCACGGAATTCTTGAATAGAAAAATAGAATTCCAAGAAAATAATATATAAGGACGATTAAATGCAATGTTGTTATGATGATGATTAAAATAATATATAATTTCTACAGACACCATTTTGTTTTGATGTAATCATTTCTCGTTACGAACGTTTCCTTAAACAATAAATCTTCAACGAAATTCTAGTTAACAAACGGACGTCTGCTCTGAACCATAAATTCTAATCTAAATAATCAACTGGTTATAGAAAGCGGAAATGTGATTTAGTTGAAGTTATTACATTTTATTTTTGGCATTTGTTGGAATTAATAATTTACGTGTATACGTATTTTTACTAAGACAAACATTGAAAGGGAAAGTATTATGTCTATACCAATATTATAAAGCTGAGGAGTTTGTTTGTTTGAACGAACCCCCAATCCATTCTACTATTTTTGTATCTATATAATTATCTGATTTATTTTATTTAACACTAATATAGTTTATTAAACACAAATTATTTTAGTTCGTTTATTATAATTTTTTTATGAAAAATTATAATCTACCAGTTTTGACACCGATAAGTTTAGCTTTCCATCTGAGGCGCCATTAACCCGGAAGTCGACTGCGGTTTGGATTCGATTCCCGCCAAATGACACCGCGGATCATGTTACGGTAGATTAGCTTGTGAACTATGGTTAAACTTTCACCCTTTGAGCTTTGATAGTAGATGAATGTACCTACTACGCACTTAATTTACATTGAATTTGTTAGTATGTTTGTTACTTCTACAAGCTTAAGACCTAATTTCACCACTCTCTGTGTGTTAGTTTAACATCCCATTAAGTAATTTACAGTCCATCAATATACGTAAAGTGGCAATGATTAAACATAACAGGATGTTAAACTAACAAACAGAAAGTGGTGAAATTTGTTCTAAACCATGGAAAACTGTAAGGTAAATGTTTAAACGGATAATGGTATGACTGTCAAAAAAAAAACCCTTGAAAGTTTATCGACAATTGTAGCATACCTAATCATTGGCGACCATTATAAAGTTGTTGAGTCGACCAGCCAAGGAGAGATCTCTTAAACATCACCACAATAATCAAATTGTCTAAAAAAAGACAGCCTCCAAGGAGTGAGGTGTCCATCAGAGCGATGAGAAGGGTTTGTGACATCATTTGACGTTTCCGTGACGTGTCCGTGACGTCAGCGACGGGACGTGTCACTGTTTACTATTTACTATTGTCTTTGGTGTGATGAGGGGTGGAGAGTGTCAGTGTGGCGCTAAGTTTACTTTCGATGATAAAAAAATATAATAAAGTAATTTAATACTTCACTTGAGCACGTTATGTTCTTGTATTGCGTTGATCTACGGTATTTTTAGTGAAAACTCACGGTACGATGCGTGTGAAACTAAAAGTATTATTAACTTTTTCTGACGTGTTTCTATTGCATAAATAAATATTTTTTTCCTTATCTTTTTAAAATTCTTGAGGTAGCCAACCTATTCCTAGAATTTGTGGCCTAACTTGATATTGTAGTTACCTACCTTAAGCAAGATTAGAAAACTACGAAAAGGTGCCTATTAGTTTGATTATAGTCCATTAACTACGATCCTTAGATACTAAAAATCCTAATAAGATAAACCCACAATAATTATCCGCCAACACTTCCCGATAAAACGCTACGATCTCCATTCCGGCCTTATCAACCGTTAGACAATAGATAATGTAATAATTCTAAGCCATTAGAATATTTTAACGGTCAAACGCTCTGACACAGCTCAGACAGGATAATTGGTTTAATCCTGGCTTTTAGACGAGCGTTAAGGATCAAAGTGTTTTAGCTGACCAAACGGAGTAGATTTTAATAAAGTTATGGTAAATGTCATGACAACAAACAGGGATTCAGGGATATAGTATAAATAGATAAATATATATTGATGGACACTTGATAAGCTTGAAGCTTGTGTTAGGCCTCAGTCTCGAAACCAGCGGGCAGCGGGGCGGCGGCGGCGGCGGCGCGGGAGCGGCAGTATCTTATGCGTATCGTCAAATGGACCGGGTCTCGAAAACAGCGGTGCGGGAGCGGCGCGGCGGCGGGCAACGAGCGGTGCACTCCAGTCGAGCGGTGACCGTCCCGCGTTGCGCGTCTGCATTGTAGTATAGTGTTGTACTTTTTTTTTGTGACGTAGGTATCAAAATGTCCTCGGACGTGCAAGAGCAAATTATTTCGGCAATCTTTGAGAGGAGACCCATATGGAACAGCAAAGATGTGAACCATAAAAATAGAAGAATAATTAATCAATTATGGGAAGAAATAAAAAATGAACTGAATATTGAAGGTAGGTGAATATTAAAATTATTTATTATGTTATATACAATGCTTATTATGGTTTACAAATTAATTAGTAGCTAATGGGATTATTTACAAAATATTCTTTGAATTTTTCACATTTGAATCAAAAAGATGTTGTCGCCGATTTTCAGACATTTCGTTTGCGAATGTCGACAACACAACCACGAACACAACACTACACCGCTACAGTGCCGCGCGATCTGCCCGCTGGTTTCGAGAACAGGTATGCGTTGCCCGCCCCTCTGCCGCGCCGCCGCCGCCGCCGCCCCGCTGCCCGCAAAATTCGAGACCGAGGCCTTACGGGTGCTAGATATCGGAAATACCTAATAGAATATAAAAACAGATTTTATGATCTATACTAATATTATAAAGAGGAAAGATTTGTTTGTTTGTTACGAATAGGCTCCGAAACTACTGGACCGATTTCAAAAATTCTTTCACCTTTGGAAAGCTACATTATCCCCGAGTAACATAGGCTATATTATAGCAATGAAAATTGCGGGAAAGTGTAAAACGCGGGCGAAGCCGCAGGGCGGAAAGCTAGTACATAATATAAATACCCAGACACCCGTAACAAATATCTGAAGATCGTACAAATTTTGTTCCTCGGGAATCGAACCCGCATCTCCTGTGTCGCAGGCAAACCTTCGCCTGCCAAATTCTAACTATTATTACTAGTAATATTAATAACTACTATTACTTCTATCTACTAATTGTTTAACTTGTACAACCTTATCAGCATGAGCCAGCGCCTTTCACGCTCCTACATTCAGGTCCATTAAGAAAGCATTATATGCAAATGAAAGTGTTCTTGCGATCCTAAATTAGATTTGTGCTGCAGCTAAACCGGCCACTTTGGAAATAACTGCCTCATCTAAATATCTTCAGCGTAATGGGCTAAGGATATTTTAGTACTTATCATTTATAGGAAGTAGGTTCAGTTTTTCGCACAGACGTCAAAATGTATGCTATACAGGTACTGCTGCTTTTTAACCGACTTTAAAAAAGGAGGTGGTTCTCAACTCATCGGAATCTTTTTAAAAGAGAAGTATAGAGATGTTTGTGAAGACATCACACTGTTTTGATAGAAACGGTCGATGTTGTTGTATTAAATTTACTTACATGTTTTATGAATCATTGTTTTTTTAAGAAGACTGATCTCGTACATACCTGGAACAAAATAATTATATAATTAGATAAGAACAATAAAATTTTCCAGTAATTCATTGTCAAGAGAAATAATACAACGTATATCTATTAAAAGCTGAAGAGTATTTGTTTGTTTTATTTATGACCCCGATAGGACCCATTATAAGTCTTACGGGATTTTACTCAATAATCCATCTGGTAAAGACGATGTATTCTAAAGCTTGCACTATACGGAAAGTTAAACAACATAATTTATTTCTAGGCAAGCTTTATTTCATAGATTCAACGCAGGTTTTATTAATAAATACATTACACCATATACCTTTATACCGTGTAACTCCATAAAATAAACCATAATACGGGCCAATCAAATCCCAAAAACATTTTTCGCAACAAATCGGCTATAAAAGTAATTTTACTGGCGCGAAAACTATCCAATCTTGACGCGCCATAAATAAATAAAATAGGTGGACGTTGCTGGACGAAAATACACCATAATGTAATATCATAAAGACCAAAATTGGTCGCAACATTTTGGTTACAGAGTGAAGTTTCAACAACGTATGTCCTGTCTGGTCATCCTATATTGCTTTTCTATTTTGTTCCTTATTTCATTGAGTTACGTATCGTGTTAATCATGTCTCCCTTAAAGAAACCATTTACAATTATTCGTATACCTACTATCAGTAAATCAAGGGGATATTTACCAAGATGCACTTGGTCAAAATGGTGAATTACGGACTAATACCTCTTATCAATAAGTCCCTTTGTCCCAGTAGCGGGTCTTAACATGAGTATAGCTGTAAACGGCATTGAAGCATGATATAAAATTGCCAAATTACTTTTAACTCTTTACCAACGTCCAACGTTTTAAAGTTTCCACAGCTATTCCTAACTTGCCCCATAACAGTTCAAAATCGCGCATTAGCTCTAAAAGTGATTTAAGCTATAAGTGCTGTAAGACCCAAGCTGCTGCCGATTAGCTGGTCCAGCTAAGGGGCCGTCCATTAATCACGTGAGGTCGTTTTTCACATTTTTTGACCCCTCCCTCCCCCCTGGTGATATTTGGTGAGGTTTAGGATAACCCCCCCCTCCCCCCCCCCTGGATCACGTGTATTTTTTTGGAAGTCTATGTAAAGGCTATTTTAGACTGGAAAAAAATATTTAAAAATGGCGTTTTGATTCGAAAAATTGTATTTGCAATAAAATTAATGAATAATGAATTAATGTTGTCTTCGTCCCACGGAGTTGCAAGACTTTCATTTAAGGTTACAACTGGTAAAGCTTCTTCTTCACTGGCAGTTGTTATTGGCAAAGAGGTTTGTGACATATTAACTTCAGTTTCGTCAAGCCACTCGGCACCATCATCCTCGCGCACTACGCAAAGAACCTCCTTCCCTCGTAGTCGTAGCGTGAGGATACGCGTGGGCCGAACAGTTTCAGTTTCGTGGGCAGTATGTTGCCCATGGCACTCATTTGCTCATTTTTAGGGTTCCGTTGCCAAATGGCAAAAACGGAACCCTTATAGATTCGTCATGTCCGTCCGTCCGTCCGTCCGTCCGTCCGTCCGTACGTCACAGCCGTTTTTCTCCGAAACTATAAGAGCTATAAAGCTAAAATTTGGTAAGTAGATGTTATTCCGTGAACCGCACTAAGATTTCATAAAAAAATTGAAAAAAAATAAATTACATTTGGGGGTCTCCATACATAGGACTGAAACTTAAAAACATTTTTTTAATCGAACCCATACGTGTGGGGTGTTTATGAATAGGTCTTCAAAAATCATAACAATGTTTCTAACACCATTTAATTTTTAACTTAATAGTTTGGACGTGAGACTCTTCCAAAGTGGAAAACAGAGTGTCCCCCCCCCCCTCTAATTTCTAAAATAAGAGGATGATAAATCTAGAAAATATATATATTGTATATAACTATAAAAACTAACAACGAAAATTGTTTTGAACGAAATCTATTCAGTAGTTTTTTTTATAATACGTCATAAACTATTTCATATAAACAATTGCTGCGGAAGCCTACATGGGCGAGTCCGACTCGCACTTGGCCACTTTTTTAGTGCAGAAGTACTGCCCACACTGCTGACATACATATTTTTTCCACAAGAAGCTTACGATTCTTCTGCAGGCTAGGGCAATACAGGTCCAAGGTATTCTCAGAAATAGGTAGCGCTTTTTAACAAAAAAAAATTAATACACGTGATGTCTAACGAGACCCCCCCTCCCCCCTCGTGATGTTTCGTGATGTTTTCCGTACTCCCTCCCCCCCCTTTTGAGCCTCACGTGATTAATGGACGGCCCCTAATGGATGCTGGAGATTACTTATGAGCTGTTTGTTTTAGCTGGGACATCCTAGCTATAACACATAGCTTTTATGTAACTTAAGGTGATGTTCGTTTGCTATTTGTAGCGTCGTAGCAGAATATCACAATCACCTTTATTTACGTTCCCACTTCTGGGTCAAAGTCTTCTCTCTTGAAGAGAGAGAAAAGGCCTTGTTCAAACATTACCAGCCCTCATAAAGGCCATATTATGTCGCCACTATGTCGCTCTAATGCGCAATGACCTACATATGCGCGTGCGCATCAGAACATCTGCAGCTGAAGTAAACAATACTGTTGACACGTTCACATACCTCTGCCATTTATGGCACTTTGGTATAGTATTTAACGTTAACATGTTCCTTGTTAAGTTAGAACCAATAAATTAAAATATTGATCAGGTCAAGTCAAATCATTCAATCCGTTAAATTATATTTAAAATTTGAATTACATTATTGTGTCCTGTTCCGATCTCTGGATCGTTGGCGCGTGGTTCGAGCGTCGACGCCCGTCACGGTCTGTTAAGTATCTCGTAAACTTGGGGTTTATAGCTCTTACCATCGCTTCTTTGATTGATGTGAGCTGATTATGTTGTGTGTTGTAGTGTAGGATGTTTACTCAATGAATAGGTTTCAGCAGGTGAGTTTCAATGAGTTACAGACCGTTGGCTAGTCTACAACTCCTCCTGTTGTAAATAAAATTGTCTCGAAACAATATCTAGGCATTAATGATTTGATCATATGAATATAAATTTAAGCACACTAGCAGCCAAAACATCAAAGACAAAAACATTATTAAAATTTCAATCCCCATACAACATAAAACACATCCTAATACCACCGCAATGTCAACAATTTAGAAAGTATCTTCAAAGCGGAAACATCAAACCAGGTCCATAAATGGCACGCTGGACAAATGGCCCATATTTGGAACACACGTGCGCCCCGATTCACCTTAACAACATGAATACATTAGCCGAAAAGTTGTGCGGACTTTATCTATGGGACATGGAATAGTTAAGTGCCCGTTTTGGACAAAGAGGTTCCATGATTATAAACTACATAATTTAGTTCATAAGATAGATGCCAGTGGACATTTTTAAATTTTTTAGTTTGACTCACTTTGTCTGCGGTAAGAGTACCAGGATTATTTTTCAATTAAATACTATTTTTTGTATAAATCTTATTTAAAATAACCCTATAATTAGCCATAAATGCGTTAGCTTCATGTTCTGCGGGAAAATAATAGTCCAGTCAATTTATACAAAAAAATGAGGTTGAAGTTACATAAAGTCCCAACAAGCTGGATTTCTGTGAAATTGTTCAAATCATAATTATAAACAATGTCTAAAAGATCCCCATCATTCCACGTTAAGGAAAAAGTTTTATTCCAGGTTAAATGTCAAAAAATTTAGATTTTCGCGATTTTCAGCAAAACGGTAAGTTTTATCATAAAAGTACCTAGGACAAAATTGTAGATCATGAAATTATCTATCAAAATGTATCAACACTTTTTTCTTACAAGCCACCGTTTCTGAGATATAACGGTTCAAAAAGTTATAAAAGTTGGCATGCACAAATTGTCAAGTTCCCGATAAGACGATGTGGTCGCTCAGCGACAAAGCCTTTTTCTTGTAATTAAATAAAAAAAATAAAAAAAAAATTGTCAAGGCCGGTCGTGCTCTAATATTGAATCACAAACAACGGAGGATTCGTTTCGTTCCGACAAAGTATCATGCGATACATCGCTATTGACGCAATTTAATAACTTTTTGAACATTTCATTTCATTTTGTAAACAATTTTTATAACTTTTTGAACCGTTATATCTCAGAAACGGTGGCTTGTAAGAAAAAAGTGTTGATACATTTTGATAGATAATTTCATGATCTACAATTTTGTCCTAGGTACTTTTATGATAAAACTTACCGTTTTGCTGAAAATCGCGAAAAACTAAATTATTTGACATTTCACCTTGAATAAAACTTTTTCCTTAACGTGGAATGATGGGGATCTTTTAGACATTGTTTATAATTATGATTTGAACAATTTCACAGAAATCCAGCTTGTTGGGACTTTATGTAACTTGAAATGTTTAAATTGACTGGGCTATAACACAATTTGCAGAGATTTAAACATCTAAAAAGCTAGATTTCTCGGACTCTAAAACATGCTGAAACTCTAGGTACCTAAATCAGTAAAAGTTCTATAAAACTTCCAAGGTCCTCAAGCCTACTTCTTCAAACGAAGGTCGCAAAGTTGTTATTCAATCAGCAGTCACCCGACTAATCTATTTATTGGTTTGTCAACCGATCTAGTGATTATGTCGATTTTACTATAAAGGTACTGTCGCCTACAATGTTAGGTCTCTTTTCGTTACTGACTGGCTCGCCGCGCTGATTTGTATTTTAATTTGCGCTTAATTGACTGTCTAAAAAAACTAGTATGTTAAATGTAATTGTGGCATTAAATTATAATTACTTTTAGGCTTTTATAACGTATTTTTTATAGAACCAAAACTAGGTTTCTACCTAATTCCTTATATTAGCTTGTTCAACTAAATATTAAAAATAAATATTATCAATTCTTAATTCAGTAAGTATTATTTTCCATATTACCCTTAGTTATATTAATTAATTAAACAATATAATCCAGGTTTTATGTTTAAAGTTTTCACGTCCGAGAGTACATTCAAATCGACATACAACCTTGCACCGATTGTATAATAGATCCAATCTCACTAATTGAGACTTATGTCCACTATTTAGTACTAAGTAAGGTTATATTATAGGTACTCTGTTTTCAATGACTATACAACTTGAGTTTATAATATTTCGATCTATCCTTTTAAATCCCACTTTATTAATTTTGATTTAAAATTATTAATTTTAGGTCGATGAAGTAATTTAGGTATAACTTTTACATTTCACTTTATTAATACAATACAATAAATACAATACAAAACACTTTATTGTACACATACAAATAAAAACACATAAAAGACAATGGGCGGCCTTATCGCTAAAAAGCGATCTCTTCCAGGCAACCTTTGGATGGAAAAACCCGGCTTCGCGCGGGTGAATTTTGACAAAATTCTCAATAATCCGAATTTTGCAGATATAAGTTGTCGACTCAAAATCAATATTTTTTTTGATTTTTTATTTATATAGGTAATAAAAAATCGATCGATCGATAGTCCACTGTACCCTTTGACGAAATGATTAATAAATATAAACATAGTAAGAATGTTTTAAATATATTCATAAAATTCATATCATTAGATTATCAAGTCCATCCAATCTTCTAAGATTTCTAAGAAAATGATTCGTAAGTGAATCACTATAACTGGTATCGTTAAAAAAATAGACACAGGAAATATTTCACATTGCCATTGGAATTTTTAGCATATTACTTTGAAATATGATTGCAAATTAATGTCTTCCTTCTATTTTAGGAAGTAATTGTATGACACATAAGTTCTAATAACTGAGAAGGTAAGCAAGTTTAGATAAAATCGTGATTTTATCAGTTTCTAGGAGGCCTCTAAATGATTCATACAGCATCTAAAACTCGCGATCCACCGTATTATTCATATAAAATATTTGTATTAATTGTTGCTGTCTTGATTATGTAAGAGCACAATCGATTTCCTTTCCAAAAATCGTGGGTTTCAACTCCATTGCGTACTTATATTTTTTTAAGAAGGAAATCAAAATAATAAAGTTAAAGTTTATGCATAACAAACGTAACTTTTCACTTCCAAAGTTAACAGGGCAAAGCATTTGATTTTCTTTTAAAAAAATGTACGAGAGGTTTAAACTTGGGCACACGCCGTGAGGAAACTAGTATGTTCAATGAATATTTAACGAGTTTAAAGGACATGACATTCACCAATTACACTTAGAATGCGAGTCGTTTTAAAGCCTAATCTCTCTCTTGACGAGAGAGCTAAGAACCTACTTAGGAATATTATACAAGTAGCTTCATTAAATTCTATTAGACGTCGAAATACATAACAATTTAACCCCTAACCAACCAATGTAACCGCCC
The DNA here is from genome assembly GCA_963691955.1 of Chloroclystis v-ata. Taxonomy (NCBI): domain Eukaryota; kingdom Metazoa; phylum Arthropoda; class Insecta; order Lepidoptera; family Geometridae; genus Chloroclystis; species Chloroclystis v-ata. The sequence continues at coordinate 9,651,877 of OY829904.1, read as the reverse complement.
GGTCACTTAGCAACAATGTTGTGATTGTAGCGGTCAGATTACAATGCGAATAAAGCTGGCCATTAAACTATCTTACGCCTACAAAGTTGGATCTTTCGTTATGGACGCGCGTACAATGTTCAGGCAATTCTGTATCTCTGTTGTGAAAAATAAAGTTTAATGCTACAGGGTTGTGTGGAGAAAGTAATTGAGAAGTAAGATAAGAAAAATCCATTAACGTAGGATAAGTAATCTTCTTTAATTAAATGTATGAAATCTGTCTCATTTTCCAAGGCTGGTCATCAAATTTCAATAATTCATTAATTACTTTCATCAGGCAGCATAGGACAAGTATTTAATTATTTAGGTGTGTTTATTTAATTTTCATCTTAAATAGGTTCCGTAGTCTTATCTGTACAATTTTAAATATTTATGTCATTTATTTCCATAAAATCCTAAAGATCACTTGGACAAGTCAATTGTTTTCTGATAGGGTAAAACATTGAACAACTAATTAAGTAAGTACTATAAATAAATTATCTGATCGTCGTAAAGCTCATCGTTTCAAGAAGCCGCTTATTTAACATCATTATAATGAATATTACTTTTCAAAATGATTAGTGTTATTAGGTTATTGATGTAACCCGTCGAGCGTGTAAGTGACCCAGATGACATACTCGACTCTGTGGAGTGATTCGCATCCTACACTATATAGGGTGTCATAAAAAAATTGCGCTAGAATCTCAGTATAAAAATGTAAGTATGTTATTTAATATAATAAAATGAATGGATGTCATCAAATTGTCTAAGTTTATTGTGTAACGCAAAATTAGGGCCCAAACGTGTAACGTGTCTTTTAAGTTTTCAATTTAATTTTTCATTGGCGAATTGTGTCTAATAGATGGAGCGTAAAGTCTATTCATAATTAAATATACATAATTTTAAAATATATTAGATAAAATTAACTTTTACAAATAATGAGTCCATAAATATTTTTATCGTTTTTACATAATATAAAACATATTAAAAGCCACTCATTTTATAGTTTTACAAAGATCAAATTGCTACGACTAACACTTATATTTTTGCTTTTTCCCGACTTAACTTTTCCTGGACCCTCTAAAAATGAGGACGAAGTGTAATACTACGATTCGGGGACACCTTGTAAAGTGAAATCACGAGTGACGGGATCAATCACATCCTGTATGTGATTGATCCCGTCACTCGAATTGTGAACTACAGGATGTTGACGTTATGTTGACAGACGGACGGATTAAACTAGCATTGCTATTGATTGCTTGATTTATTGATGTGAGATACCTACTTATGGTTCCGCCGCTATAACAGTGCGTTCCTGACACATCGCGATTGAACTGACAATGTAACTTTGTAATGGCGTTGCAGTTACGATTAAAATATTTTTGCTGTTTGTTTACCGTTTTAACAATTGATGAGCATTAAATCTACATTATTATATAAATAATCAATGAATCTAATAATTTTGTGCCAAACTGAGTGTAAAATAACTTGGTAAACAATATTTTTCTAAATCTATATTGCGCTATTACAAGGTTATGTCAGTGCTTTATATTTGTAGGTAGTGCTGTGCTAAAAATAACATGCAGCAACAGTATCGTTATCTGTTACAGTTATTTTTAAAAAATAATACGTTTAAGAAATTGAAAATAATGGACTATAAAATTTTATTAGATATAAAAATAAAACTACGACCAAACCGATTGCGCGAAAGAAAGTAGCATTTTTATATTTAGGTTTAAAATAATAAACCCAAATGGCGTTATGGGACGTCATTTTGTGACGCTAAAACAGTCGGTTTCCACTTAAATTACTAAAATATAAATATTAAATGATTCCGCCAATTTAAAACGAAAATAATCTTAAAAATAACACGGCGGTTTATTTTGGAGGAACGGTTACGAACTCATTATGTTGTGCCCATCACTAACGTGTCAAACTGACATGTGTCCTAAACGCACTAATAAAGTGGCCATACTATAATGCCACTTGTTAGTGTAATGGAGATTTAGTACTCTCTTGTTTATCCGTGATTTGATTCGGTTTTGTGGCTTATTTAAATAAGAACCTTAATGGTATATTTTGTTTATGTCAAAATATAAAAACAAAGATAATAAAAAAATAAATGAAAATAGTATTAACATGTAAAATTTCAAGTAGCTGCTAAATATAATAATAAAATATCCATTATTTATTAACATTACCTCAAAACATATGTTAAACAATTAAATTATTTACTTCTTTATCACTGAACTTCAAGCAGCTTCCGATTTACGGGCAAATTATATGGAAAGATATTAACTACCCATTAAATTTGATGGTCCCGTTAACCAGTAGCACCTTATTACATGAATCACGTCTTAATTAGTACTTTACCATATATTTCCTGAGTTTTATTTCTATTTTATCCTATTTAGATTAGGATGAAAGGGGTTAAGTTCAATATCTTCAACGATTTAAACAAATAAAACAGGTTAATGGGTTAAAACCCTATAAAATAGGCTGTTTAATAAACCTACATGAATAATTTAAATATAATAAGTACAAAGATAAAATCAATATTATTGGACATTAACCTAGCAATATCTAACTCTATGGTAAGCTCTAAGCTTTTTAATAAACCTAGATGTATAATTTAAATAAGATAAGTAGATAAAATAAATATTGTTGGACATTAACCTAGCAATATCTAACCCTACGGTAAGCTCTAATCTAAGCCTGTGTTATGGGTGCTAAGATTGCTCATATACTTAATATAATACAAACATAGATACATTATATATATATGTTTTTGTTATACATATAACTACCAGAGACACGGAAAAAATATTTGCAGATCATAATTTTTGCTGTCAATTATCAATAATAATAAAGCTGAGGTTATGTATTCTTAATGTCATTAAACGGTTGTTCCATATGCCCAGTAGTGGGATTTAACATAGATCGATATGATAAGAATCTATAATCTCTATGAAGCATCAGAGCACACGATTAATTAATTAAGATTTGTTACTCGGTCAGTAATTGACTAGATAGCATCTCCGCGATCTCGATTCGCAAATAATATAGCTTGTGGTATGCAAATGTACTTAGTTATAACTATATTAATTTTCCGCGTGATTACTGGGTCTCCTTGTCGGAGAGGGTGCCCCAGTATTACTACTAGTGTCTATGCCCACAGCTTTCTGTCAATCTGTAGATTATAATTAAGCTTGTGTATTCAATGTCGGTGTCTAGATGAACTTAATGAATAGTTTAATTTGATTGTTAAGTATTGTTGGTCAATTCACACAGCAACAATTAGCTCCGTGGTAATATGTATAATAAAAATAAATAACTACATTTGTATGAACATTAATAAATTAAGTAAAATGTAGCAATCGTATAACAAGCTGTGAGCTTAACACGGGGCTAAATGTTGTATGAATTGTTCATCAATATTTATTTATCCAATTCCTTTGAAAATTGCAATGTATTCAAAGTATCCTTAATTAAAAAATGCATGTAGGTACTTATGTGAGTGTATATCAGTCCGTTACATCAAACTGTTTCATTCTTTCTTCTTCATTTCAAAGTCTGAAAAGACCTACATGCTTTCATCTCAAACATGCCGAGTATTAAAACATCCTTGTAAACATAGTCTTTGGAAAAGAGCATAATCCGGGTATCCGGACAAAACCAGAAAGCTCGAATGCAACTAATGATCACAATTCATAATCCATGGACACTCTAGTTATAAAAACCTCACCAATTTCAACCCTAAAGTCAGTACCATAAGGCTCAGTAGTTTAAAAAAAAAATGCTGAATTCATACACCGTGTGCCTTTGACAGTTACGTTCCACCCAAAATTAACTGCACAGTTTTAAACCAATTCCAACTTTATACTTACATTTTTAAGGCTCAGTTTTCTGTGAATTTTTCAATGCAATTGCTTCGTTCGAGATCGCACTGCGCAAATAAGATAATAGAATTTAGGAAATAAATTTTGCGGTAAAATTCATGAATTTTAACTTATTCTAAATTCAAAGTAAGTTATGCTCTGTTACGTTGTAATAAAATCTAAAATAAATCTAGCGTATGTAGTGGGTTCTTTATTTGAATTTGGTTTAAATGTAAAGCTTGACCGTTGTATTTTTATGCATTTTGTATTCTTACATTGTTGGGAAATTTTATTAGCGATTGAATTTATATGGATAAATCTGATATCTTATTTTGTCTTCTAAAAGTACCCGTCTTAAGTAATGTGTGTTAGCGCGTATGCAACACTAACGGTAAAGGTAAAAGTAATAATGGGAGGAAACCCTTTGAATCTGGTTAATTATACTGAGGCAGTATGACTCTTCAAATAATTTAAATGATTTCATTGATAAAAAACTACATCTATAAAAATAAATACTAAAGGCACTTTTCGTAGCATTTCTATAACTCTAACTAAGGTTTAGAAGGCGAGAAAACATGGGAATAAATCAGGTGAAGCCGCGGGCAGAGTTATATAGCGCAGAACGAGTTAATTTCCCAACAGTAAGAAACTAAGCTAACAATTAGGACATTGTAACGATATTACAAAATAATTAGTGGAATTAGTCGACGATTTCATTAATTACGTTTCCGTTCGTTTCGATTACACTTACACTTTTGCTAATTGCGTTCGATATCCTGTTTTGCTAATTTTGTATAGGAAAAATATTTCCTAAATAAGTGCGGATAGCATCTGCATTACATATACTCGTAATTTCGTTAATATTTTATTTTCGAATTATACATTATGTAGTAATAATTGGTCAGCTGCACAAATACATAAACGGTGTCAGTTCACGTTTAGTAAAATAAATATTTAGTTAGAAGTTTAATTAGCTGTTAATTTTGCATATTTACATTATTCTGTATTTATTCATATTATCATCCGTTTTAAGGTAGGTACCTACTTAAATACATGTATGCAAAGCTGCAGGGCAAAATAGTATTTTTATAAAAAAACTGTATTCCGAAAGCTAGGTATATTTATTTTCTCAGTAAGTTTATAATTAGTTGCTTAATCTCACATTCTCCTAATTTAAACAGATTAACCAATTACGTTAATTATACTAATTAGCGCTCAACTAAGATTAATAAGTAGCTTATCGGTACGTCTCTGAAAATATGTACTCACATTATTATATTTCATTTAATTAGTTTACCTACATAAAGTTATTATAACTTATTTTATCATAATTTTAAGTATTGTTAACAAATAAAATACGGTCAAAATAATTATATACTTACTTAATTTTATAAATAAAGTACAAGACCGATAGATTGATACATATTTTTATGGTTTTCTCCTACGTTAAAACCTGCATTTATTTTAATGAAACTTTTTAATACTTTATACCTCAGAATAACGCATAACGCATAGTATAGTCTATATTTACCACGGGTAAAGCAGCATGGGTATAGCTAGTTTTTTTTAGCTATATTCAATATAATAATCATTATTTATTCAAAAGTGATGTAAGTTATTATGCATATTTTTTTCCCACCTTATTTTTTCACACACATTGTCCATTCGAGTTGTCAAAACCAATGTCAATATGAAAACAAACGCGGAAGTGTTTTGGTAATTCGACATTTAAAATCGAATTTGTCAGCGTCGGGCGTTGACCCCGATTGTGACAGTTTTTGTTGAGAATAAGAACCTGCAGGAATTGGTTTAGGGTTGTCAAAATAAATTACAAAAAGCTGGTACAAAAGGTCTGTCAAAATAAGTCAAAAATCGTTGGCAATAATCAAAATTAAAATCGCAGGTAGAAATATATCAGTTAGGTTTATACAATACAATTTAACAGTTGGTAAAAATATTGATGAAATGCACAAAAAGAGTAAGTACATAAAGATTTCAATAATTGTCTAATAATTCCGGATAATACATTTTGCTGATGGAAGTATGAAAGCTGATGTATGAAGTATTTCTCCGCGGAAAAATCTAGTAAAACGCATGCAAATCCGCGATCGCAGTTAGTCAATACAAATTACAAAATATTACGTATATTACCTACATTAAAAATATCTCACGCACAAGATGCAAGATAATACAAAATATAAGGTAAACTTCCAATGTCTACATAAAAACAAACTGGTTCTTGAAATAGTGTTTGAACACGTGTCTCGAATCAAATCGTCTGTCTGTCTGTACAATGAGGATTCTCACGGAGTATACGTGAATGTATTGTAGCAGTGCGTGACGATAATAACACGATTTGAAGCAAACACTGAACTCATTTTAGAGATTTTCTTATGTCTTTTGCCTGGATAAAAGGGTTTGTGTGAGTTAGTTTGTAAGATAAAGATGCTTTTGCTCAGTTGTGGAACTGTACAACTGTGTTCAACTTGTTGACCGCACGTTTGTCTGCATTGTATAGGTTTCTCACCTTATAAAACTTCCCTTTACTGCTACAAATATTTAAAGCCTAATAAGCGACTAAATAAGCTAAATTAGCCCAGCCGCTCCAAAATTTTAGCGAAATAAACAAACAGTAATTTAATTTCACATAATATGTTACAAACTAAATACTAGATAGTATTATCTCAAATTCATTAAAAAAAGTCTTAGACCGGTGGTCCATAAATCGTTTCCCCACGGTCTAGTGGACCAGTCTTTGTCGGCAACTTAAATGCTGGGCGTGCCCACCACTCGACGTGTTGACATGCTCCATTAAAACTTTAATTTATTACAAAACAGTTTGAAAAACTTCATCAATATTAATGTGTTTAATTGTCGTGGCATTTCTTGTTGGTTCACAATTAATTTTAGTTGTCTGGTATGTTAGGTTAGTAAACTGAAAAGTAGGTAAGACCTATTGAAATTTATAGTTACTAGCTTTCCATACTTGAATTAAAAATAGTATTACTTACACGACTTACCTACTGTCTTATATAGATAGAGTGAACTAATATAAACCTTTGACTCTATCATCACCGGATACTTAAGCCCGGCATTTCCATCACGCCGGGAAACAACAGATCCCTTCAAATGAAAAGAATACAAACAGACAATCCGGACGATTTGTTTACAATGTAAAGCTATTAGACGCGATATTTGATTGAAAAAATCAGGTATTTTCAGATTGTTTACGAGTAATCAGCGTAATCTGGTTCAATCTGATTTGATGGATTGATTTTTATATGCCAGTATAAGGGATATACAATTACCGAAAATAAAAATTTCAAACCTTCTATCATGGTTGACTGGAAGAAATTGCTCAGCTTTGGCTTGTTTTATGTTTCTTTATAAGTTTTACAATAATAAAGAGTTTATTCATTTATTAATTCATTGAATAACCTTATAATATGCGCGGTATAAATATTAAAATAAATAAGCATTAATTTATTATTTCTAATTAACTAATAAATAAGCATTAATTTATTATTCTCCTGGTAAATTCTACTTCTTACCACATCACAAAACAAACAGACGATCATTATACACCGGCCCAACGGCCGCGGTATGCGGACGCGGTATCTGCCCATATACGCCGAGCCCATATATAATGTATAATAGATACGATCTGTGTGAGGCTGTGTGTTTGCTATCTAGGACTTGATAACTCTTAGCCTGTATTATTTAGGATCTTCTTAAGTAAACCAATAATAATAAGGTATAGCAGTTATTTAAATATTGCTGGTTTAACACAGTCAAATTCGAAAAGTTTAGGAACAAAAAATGTAAACTCATTCCAATCCTTTTGAGCGTATTTAGTGATATTATTTTATTACGTGTTTATTTTAACTATCCTATTTTTCTCATATTTGAGATTTTATCGTTCTTTAGAACCCTGTACATACCGTGTCGTATAAATCGTGATTTTCTTAACCTTTGTATATTTGGATGTGAATGGATAAATCAAATATTCTTTTAACAACAAAATTTAAACTTTAACCCTTAGTTACTTGACAACACACTTTCAACCCTGTAAGCGTCAAAAACTCAATCGATTTAACCGACGCGACGACGACGTGCAAAATGTAAATACAGTTCCGCGGCAGTTTAATGTTTTATTAATAACAAATTACAATAATTCCGACAGCCTTGAGCTGCTGAATTCAAACGAGGACAATCACCCTTGTTATATAACTTGGGATTTTAAAGTAATTCGTGGGAAAATAATAAGCGCACTTGAGGCATTAATTTAGTTTTAAAACTAGTTTTTTTTTATAATTTGTGTAGGTAACGTAAGGATTTGAATCATGGTAAGTTACCTGTTAAAAAAAATATTTTAAAAATTGACGTTAGCGTGTAACTCAAAAAAAGTTATTTTTTTTTATTATTACAAATTTATGTCTATCATTAGAGGCTTAACCAAATGCAATTTACATTTATAGCGTGTACGTTTCTTAGTATAATCATGATGATAAATACGTAATAAATAGTTCTATTCAGCTTCATTATCTAGAAATAGGTCTATAATTAGAACTTATAGTTACATGACTAGTAACTACCAAAATTTTTGAAGGTCGTATTTAGAAATATTTAGGAAAAAAAACGAATTCTAAAATAAAATTAACATAAACCTTTCATTTTCTTATTATGACATAATAGAGCCCTTTGTTTGAAACAAAGACAACACTCTCACCGTAAATAGAAACAGAGAAATGACCAAACAAATTCTATTGTTCTGTGCGTCTGAGCGTCATCGCACAGATTGTGTAGGAAATTAGAGGAGTTATTGTTTTAGCTATTATATTTTTGTAATATATGTAATTTTCATGTATTAAGTATTTGAGAATATTTCAGGCAAAATACTCGTGATTATGATTTAAATATTTTTTAATAGGTAAACGTTTTATGTTCTTAAATTGTTAAAAACTATAATAAATAATTATAGTTATAATGTGAAAAATTACCTATTTGCTTTATCATCATTTCAGCTTTATCAATAATTTTGTAAACACATCTAGTGCACAGTAAGACTAAGACTGTATCAGAGAATTCAAAAGTAGAATACTATTGTAAGCTATACTGTACATCCAATAAATAAAATAAGTGGCAGTAAAATTACTAAATGGAAAAATTAAATGGTCAATTTACAAACAAACGCCTATAATCAGTCGGAACTAAACTGAAGCTTAACTAATTAAGTTACCCACATGCTGTCAACATAACCGGATAATAGCTTTATGGTTATTTAATTTCAGCCCTGCGTGTGTGCTATAATTGACCAACGGTAGTCGAGGGTTAACTTTCTGGGTGCATTGGTTCAAGTAAGCTTGGTGTGCAAAGATAATAAACAAAATACTGAGGTGACTAAAAGATAGAAGATGGGCAGCAGCGTCGTTTTGATTATGATGAATACTGATAGAAGGCAATAATGGCAGTACTAGAGAGATAATCAATTGGAATGATAACAATTACGAGTAAAGTCAGATTAGGTACCTAATTCGATTAGATTATAACAGTCCCAGTAAAATAACATTTAAAAATCGATTACTATTTTCCGCGTGAAGCGACCTGTCCTGATGACAGATTGCTTGACAGCTCCGTCAACGTGGAAGGTCATCCATCATTTTGACAGGTGCAGTAAATGCGGGAATTAAAGATTGTGCCCGAGATAGGATTGATGACAAATTAGTGCTTAAAAACATATAAACTTAACTATAAATTATATAAACTCGTATAAATTCGCTGGAAGAGATGACAAAGTACTACCTACTCTTCAGCCCACTTCGGTCTTTGTGTCCAACTGGACACAATATGGGTTATGTAGGTAGGGTAGACCCGTAGCAATTGTAACACTTTTTGGTTTTCGGACAATTGTACTATATAAACATGGATATTTTACTATAATGATTATGTTTCTAGAAACCTAAATTCAAAAGCTACAAACCATTTTGTTGAATTTTACGTAGGGCTTACAGAACATAGAGAAAATTAGGTAAGAATGATGACAGGGCGAGTGCTACAATTGACCCCTTCCCAGGGTCACTTGTACCAAAAATTAAAAAGGAAATAAAAAACAAACAAATTATCGAATTATAACTATAGTATCGTATATTTGTTATTTTGGCATTTATTAATCAGTCACTATAAATAAGAACGTAGGTTTCAGGAACAGTCCTACAAAATTCACAAGATAAAACTAAACAAATTTAAATTGAGTTTTCTCCACTTTAAACACAAATAACTCAAATTCTTATAGTTTGGCATAATCGCTTTGGTCTAAGCTTTGATCGAGTGTTAACAAATAGCTTATATATCTAAAATTGTTGGAAATAATTGACAGATATTATTTTCTATGGAGTTACAATTGACCCTGGTACAATTGCCCCTGTTAAACTTTAAGTTAACTTTAAGTAAAATCATTATCTATCCAGTAACATTGAATGCAAAGATGGCGAAATCCACTAAATTATTTGTTAAGACGACAGAGTGTTCAAAATAACAGTATGAAACTATTTCTTAATTACTATTTCACCTAATTTGTACTCAATTTTGTAAATATATCAGGGGTCATTTGTACCACGGGGTTAATTGTAACGTTACAATTGCTCCCAGAGAAGACGGTACAATTGTCCCCAAGTATCGATTTTGGAGAAATAACTAAATATCTCGGAACATTGTTGTGCTTTAGACACACAATATTGGGAATTCTAGAACAGGATACCTAGGTAAACGCGTGGTTAATATATAATTACATGAAACACAGTAACCACTGAGTGACAGGGCAATCAAAATAGCAAAAAAAATTACTTTGGGTGCTTGAATACAAAAAAATGCTCCTACAGACGTCCGTTTCGCAGCGAGCGCGCTGCCGACTAGTGAGCAAGTCGGGACACTTAAGGCGCGTACCCCGGCTAACCCACACACAGATAGGTCTCCTAGAATTTGAGATATTCCCAATGGTACTATTGCCCCGTGTTACTAGTGACCCCGGTCTACCCTACTATCAGTTTTACGTATGAAATAAGTTCATGAAATTTCATGTTCCATTACAGGGTCAATTTGTTATGAACTTGATTATGACATTACAATGCTGTTTTTAAGATAAACGATTTCACCATCGATTTGGACTTATCTATCCATCTAAAAATTACGGCCTTCAACACGTCATGTCTAAATAAGGAGGCAGCCATAAGTGAAACAGTCAATACAACAAAAACACGCTGTAAGTAGTACTGACATTTCGTAACTATGATCACATCATGACATAATAACCAAAAGATAATAAAAAAGCATTCGGCTTCCTCAAAAGGCTTCGATCAGCTGAGACTCACCTAGCAAACGCATGAATGAGTTGCGCTTACGCCGATCGTAGTAAATCCATTGACAACAATCCTATCAACACAACACTGCACTCCAGATTCTGTCAAATCCAATAGAACCGGCAAATTGATTTTGACAGCTCACTCGCGCACAGGTGCTATTGTTATTCAACCTTTTTTTTATTTTTTACTTTTTTTCGAGCACACGCGTGGTCGGGCATAAAGCTAGCGAGAACTGAATAACGGCCTGGGCTTGCGTAATGTTAACGGGGCATAGAGTAGTGTGTACAGAACCGCTGCCGATTGAAGGTAAATTATTTGTTTGGTGCGATTTGTTTGGCTGGTGTTTATTGAAGAGATTTTTGAGGCTGATCGTTTAGTGTTGACAAGTATTAAAGGGACCAATTTCGGAGTTACCTTGGCTTATGTTATTGCTTTCTAACCTGGTTGGTCATCTTGTTTTATTAACCACCGGGAAAACACAATTTGTCCAACAATATTTGGAATTGTATGGAAATAAATGACATAAATCTTAAGACCTAAGTAAAATCATTAAAAAAATAAGTGACTAAGGGTGACTAGAGAACCTATTATACCTTGAGTATGAGCAAGGTGTTATATTTTATAACCGTTTCAAGTAATTCTGAAATTTTTAAATTAATCATAATTCATACGAAGTTGAAAAACGTATCGCTAATAGTCATTGTCTGCTTTAAGTGTCCCATTCTTATTTCCACATTCTTACTGAATATATGTTTAGTTAAAATAAGCATAAAATGTTATTTTCCATCTTGGATAACAAACAATGCCCAATTTACTCAATATGGCCGCTATTTACGCTATCTATGTGGCCGAGCGCCCACACTAAGCGATCGACAGTTCACATTCTACTACGGTCGTCTATCACTGGTTTAATGACTACAACACAACACAATGTAGCCAGCTGTGACCGGAGTATAACAATTGGACAATGGGGACGTAAAGTTACCAAAAACGAGTACTTTGTGCAATTTTATTCGAGTGGCAAGAGACGCAAAGTAACTAATATTGCTGGAATAACCACAAACCAACATCTAGCCTCATGTAAAGAAAGCAACATTATAAAATCAATATGTACTATGCTATCCCAACGCGGCAACGGATACCAACATACCCAACCTGTATGATACCATGAAAGGGAATCCCACAGTCGGACAAAATACCACACAAAAAGCGGTATCTTCAAAGATTGTCCTATATTAATTGAATTTTTTGACAGTGACAGATGAAAGTACAATAATTTATGTCAAGTTGACATTTCAAGTTGAATGTTGCCACATGAGAAAGCTCACTGGACCCTACAAACTTATGCGCATTTTTAAGTGAATGATTACCGTCGCAATTTCATTAAAGATATTAAAGTTAATGTTTTGTTTTAATGATTCGTGATAGGAATCTTGTTGGAAGAAGCAATTACAGATAAGACAATGGTTTTTATTTCCTTGTTTAATTTATCTCGTAAAGTTATTATTAGGTAAAAATTTTGCAAATATGACAATAATAATTCACGTTGGCCGTAAAGTTGAGCCATTTCGAACAACTGATAATTTTACGTTCTTAAACATTAGTATTTTAAAGTCATTATAGTTCTATAGAATTTCATATTAAAAACTTGGTATCCAATTATCTGGTTTAAGTATAATCCAAAATCAGCAGATTATAATCCAGTACCAAATTTTATATAGGTACTTACTATTTATATTTTGTAGGTAGGTACTATACCTACAGCAGATAGTGTTAAATATTTTTCTGCACTTTAAAAATCAGGTTTGCTTTCCACTAATCCCTAAGGTAAACAATTTTGCTCGTAACTTTTTTACGCGGCGGTAAAATGTAACTTCTAATCTAATATCGCTTTATAGAGGTCATCCTGATGCTGTAAAACACTTTATTAAAATATTTAACAGCAAAAATGAAATCTATATAAACTAGCCAGATATTCAATGTGAAACGGATAACATGTATCATCTATTTTTTAGATATAAGCTAGATAGAAATAGCAATAACTACTTGTCATACTTTTTTAAGCTTTCAACCAACAATATTTTTTTTTTCTTAAAAAACTATATTTCTTCTCAATACTGATGATGCATCGGGCGAAGGTCCGCCTGAGACGCAAGAGGTAGCGGGTTCGATTCCCTCTGCGGGACAAAAAATTGTACGTTCTGAAAATATTTCTGTCCGAGTGTCAGGTTGACGGGATTTATAAAACATAAGTTCAAAAGGTTTGATACTAATCATCAACGCTTCGGAGCCGACAATTCTATGACCAACTGTACAATCAGTAAAACAAACACTTTGGCCGACTGTACCGTGAATAAAATCTTAAATTACACTTTTTGCCTGAAAGACGAGGAAGCTAGCAGCCCACTGAAGCACGTCAGCCAAATAGTACGAGCGATGGCAACAATTTTATGAAGTATTTGAGGCAAGCTGAAAACTTGTCCCGCATATCCCTATTATACCCCAACACAAAACTGCTGATGAGTTGCGTGACTTAATTTTTAACTTAACTTAACATAATTTTTAACCTGTTATTGGTCCTTAAAATATGAATAATACCTAAAATTTTCTCCTGCCAGACGATCACAATTATATGTCCGCTTCTTATTAGCCAGGTCATCAGTTTCGTGTTTGTTTATATTATAGGAGAGGTGCAAGAAAAGTAATCAGCTGGCCTTACCTACCCGAAATAGACGCCAGCTCTCGGAATATAACCGAAGGCCCTAGGTCGCAGGTTCGCTAATGAGGCGGAGTGATGTGATGTGACCTTTATAGGCCTAATCTCTGACCTTCACAGGCCTAATTCATGAACAACTTGTCTTATGACTGATTGACAGAACATGCGGTTCACTTATCTAGCTAAGTTGAAGCCATATTATTTTAGAAGCTTTTAACGAGTTTTAAATACTAAATACAACGATTGAATTAGGAAGGTAATCTACGTATCTAGACTTTAGAGCCACTAGGTAACGGAATAAAGACTTTCTGAATATATTTTCAAGACAAATGCCTTATTATAACGTTTATTTGAGGGCTTAATAAAGGCGCATCAAATGCAAAATATATACAAAGCTTACTTTGTATAATTAATTGATTGCCCCATTGAACTCGCGAAATGTATTCTAGAATGTTCTTCATATTAAATTCTTCCTCGCTTGATTGCGCTGTTTCAAAGGCAGAATGATGTTGTTTTAAGTTCATATGTATGGGAAATATTCCTTTTTAGTGAAAACAGATGTATACCTATTCAGTGTTTTACTTACTGGGACCGAAGTTTTCCAGCGAGGAGTCTGTACATACCTGTAACAAAAATAAGAATGTTTGTAAGCACATATTTTATGATGGCAGACTTTAAAATGTATGGCGTCGTGTAAATATATTTTTTAAATTATTAATTAAGGCTTTATCTCCCTCGTCAATAAAGTAGGAACGTAATGGGTTAATTTACAGAACCAAAACCGAAGTGTATACACATAAAACTTTCCAAAAGTTATGGATAACCTATGGAAGAAGAAGCACAAAGCTATTGATCCATCTTGACACGATTCCTGAAAGCACGCGCGGGCAGCCGTCTGCCAAACCAGTGACAGATCGCCTGGAAGGAATTCAAGCGGTTTGATCGAAGCCTTTCCCTATTAGGGTGAAACAATATACATGCATGGGTGGGTACTAACTAAGTTAAGATAAAAAGTTACCAATACTCGATAAAGGAAATTCGTGTTAATATTTTTAACTTTAAAACAATTTAAACATGAGAATTATTGAGGAGCTTAGATCCAAGATATGGTATAGGCTACTATTTTCAGTAGGATAAATATGCCAAGCGTGGCTAGTGGGGCTACATTTATAATGTTTTGTAGACTTCTATAACAGTTTAGTGGACAACTAACTAGAGACAGACACTAAGTCACAGGCTACACAGGAACCCACTCAGCAGATGCCTTCTTAAGGATTAACAGACAAATCGTTGGCTTACGGTGATGAGATTTTTCTGCCGAAGAGTAAATGAGGAATTGAAGGTGGTTAATCTTAACGCGGTTTAAAAGGCGAGAGGGTATATAATATCCGGTCTTTGACCGGTATTTGGTCCTATTTTGAAATATATCAAGAATAACATCATAGTGAAAACCAAGACTTATAAATGCCTATACAGCTTAAAGTAAGTTTTTTCGTAAAATATTATGTTGATATAATTTATAGATATCATGGGTCTATTGCAACATGGTAACTGACCATGGCTGAAGATCACCAATCACAGCCGCCCACTGCTGGTAATTATTGTGGATACCAGAGGCGCCCACGCCCTATTGAAGCGAAAGGTTTGTCTTCAGCTATGTCCATTTTTCATTCAATAGTACTTTGTGTCTTAAACGCCAAGGCTTTGTTTTCAAAGTTAATTATTGTGAGCAATAGGACTCGTAAACATCATTTTCTGTGTAATTGGTTTTTCATTATCTACTTATGATTATTAAGTCCTTCTTTTAGACAAAGGTCTCTTAAAGATTAAATATGGCACCACACGACAGGCCGGCAACAGTTCAATAGGTCCTCCTTTATTGGATAGAGGTCCATGCTTAGACTAGTAGCTAGTTCCAGTTATTTTTGTTGGAAGCTTGCATCCACCACATAGTGCAGCCTTCAAACATAAATCATTATTTCCATCTTGTAGATGAATTGATGGATAGTTTTGGCGCTGCGCTTGTCAATCTGCGATCGCTATTGGTAATATTTTTGATCGCAACGGTCATCAATATTACTTTGCCTCAAGGTATATAGACAATTTCTAAGAAAGTTGATAAAAATGTTTACACACAACCTACGCGTGTTTTTTAGTAGTAGGTAAAATAACAACACGTGAAAATACAATCAAACATTGCACACTTCGTTCATCCATGTGAAGTTATTTACAACCTATCAGAAGGCCGTAAGGTAATTATATTACCCCGTAAACAAAGCACTCTTATCACAACGTACCAAGGTCTATTTTCCTTTGAGACTGAGCAAATCTCATCACTCTAAATCAATTTAATTATACCTTTATCTCAAGGCCATAAGGTTTAATTTAATACCAACAGGTACTTTACAGGTGTATGTAACTTAGAATAGGATAGGCATGAATTAGTCTTTACTGCGTTGGATTAAGATGCATTTTGGTGTAATATCGTGGGCGTATCCGTTAATCGGGTATCGAACCTGCGACAGTTGCTTAATGCCTGCCCACGGGTCCAACAGTGGACTGGAATGTGGGCTTTGTTTGGAGATAGTAAGATTGTATCTTCTATCTTATTCAACACAATGTGTATGATATTGTGATGATTTATATATCATTATTTTATGTGATTTACATCTTCTGATATTCTAATCAGCTGATTCGTTCATCGGATCATTAATTATTCTTGTCAATGGTATAGGTTTGTTTGTCACAATGTAGTCAAAGCTATATTTTTTAAATTAGTGGCGTCTTCGAGGTAAAACTTGGTAGATTTACTTATTATTAAGATATACTTATACTTATCTAAAGATACTTAGTTAATTTTCTTTATACAGAAAAACAACAATGATATGTCACTACCTAATCCTGTAATACAATCAATGTATAATAGTATCCTGTAATAATCATATGAAAAATTAATGGTTTGAATCCGTTTGACCTTACAGTTTCTACTAGACCCTACCTAGCAATTTAAATTTGGACATAACCATAATCGAATTTTGGCGTCTGACTCATATAAAATTCCGGAAATCGGAAGTACCATAGACTATGAACAAGGTCAAGTGACCAAGGGCTTTCGAAAACCCACGTGCCAGAGATTCCATTTCCAAATCATTTAAAACGATACCTTAACGGTTTTATTAACGCCCACACCTGATCTTGAAGTTTATGAATGGAGGAGTAATAGTAATATTGGGTGTCAGAACAGGTACCTATTGTAATACTTCTTCAACCGACATAAATAAGGTCAATTATGATTATTACTCTAAAAATCATTCTTATATCCTCGGTTAACATTTTGAATGACATTGGACCCTGAAAAACTAACATTCAAAGGTTTACCAATTTTTAATTATTAATAGTTTTTTAATTGAGTAAATTAAATTTGTCTAAGTTTGTCTTAAGTTTGTATTGTATGTTTCTGTTTTTGTGGTGTGCAATAAAGTAAATTCTATTCTATTCTAAATAGATGAAAACGTAGGTATATGACGTAAAAACTACTTAGATTTATATCGGATATATACCTATTATCGGTTCTAATGAGACTTCGTGCACAGAAGTGGGTAAGTTGTTATGATGATGATGACATATTGTATATAGGTAAAGATATACTAGGTATGTACAGACCGACAGAGGGAGAGCTTGTGTTTTATTAGTGATAGGAAGCGAACGTTGAGAGCCCTTCAATGAGAGCTGCACTGTGTGTGGGGACCACGCGTTACGTTGAAATTTATTGTGGAATAAGATAATATTATGTAGGAAAAACTATATAATAGTAGTTTTATATTTGTATAAACTCTTTGAATATTTTAGTTTTTAATCAATAAGAACATTATTTTATTGTACCTACAAATCTTTAAAGTTATTTTATACTAAATCGTTTCAAACAGGTAGGTGTTTTGTATAAGTAAGCTATTTAGTTTTTGCTAGTTTTCTCGTGAAAGAGTTGCATGAATTCTAAAAAAATCTTGAAATATTTATAATACGAGAAAAGTTTTTTCTCTTAGCAAATACGCTCGTTTAAAATAAAAAAAAATCATATAATCATTTATTGCAAGAAATATGGTAGGTGTACATAGGTCTTAAATAATAAACTAGTTTAATACGAGTATTGTTATGTAGGTATCAGGAATATCCGCCATTCCCTCCAAATACAAGAGCATGGTCACCGCTCGTAACCTCATGCCACCATTATGTGGGAGATTCGACACTTGAACCATTGACTAGTGCCGCGCCCTGGTTTCTCTCGCCTTTTGTACCTGCCGTGGGAACTGTTTTGCATGACAAACTTTACACTTTTACCGTAACGATAGCTTGACAAGTACCTGAATGTTGTGAGAATATTGATGACGTCATCGATGCTTTGATTGAACTGATAAATAATGTTATGTAGAGTTAGGTATGTGAGTTAGTTATTTGGTTAGAATTGAGCGTTTTACTAAACAATTCACACAACAATAATATTCAAGCATGTTCTACGACATGATATGTTATGCATATACCTAGTTAAAATGTTAAAATAATTTTAACATTATTTTTAACTTATATATATATATATATCTTGATATTATATAACTTAATTTTATAATATAGGACAGGCAGTAGTTTTCTATGCGTGCTGTACTCGTATCAATTTCGACAATCAACTCGAATAGAGAGGGGCTATTATTATTATTAATGATGATGAACATTAGAGAGACTATGTTTAAATTGTAAGCACACTGCTGAGCTAAGCTACATTGTGGAGCTAAGTAATCAGCCGGGCGAAGGGCGAAGAAAGGGTGAGCCCTTAAGGATATATGGAAGTTATGTTTGTACCTTGTACGTTAACAATATATTCGTAACTAACTGCAAAGCAAAGTTTATCTATCACTTTTTTCTAAATAATTATTTATTTCATCATAACAGACGTCGGACGTACCTAATCTGCTGGATATCGGTCAGACGCAGCTTGCATCCACCGCGAACCAACCGCCTTAACAATATCGTCCGCCGATTTTGTTGGTAAACGCTTGTTGTTGCGTTTTCCAATCCGTGCTCTCCACTCGAGAACCTTTAGGCCCCACCAGCCATTTGTTCTTCTCGCTATATGGCCTGCCCATTGCCACTTCAAAGAGCTAATCTGCTGGGTTATGTAGGTGAATATTTATCTTTATGTTTTAAAGTATTCGATAAGTCTGCAAATATTCATATTCACACAAAAAATTGTTATTCTGTTCAATAAAACGATTGACACTTTGGAAAAAAATATATCTTAATTTCCACTAGACCGCATAAAATGGGGGCATTTCCATAAACAAACACAAAAGGCGCTGGCCGATACTACAGGGTGTATTGTTCGATACGCACAATGCGATATCAGCTGCCTTCGAACACCCTGTACTTCCTTTCACTGATGCCTTTGTTTGAGAAACAACATTTTTTTCTGAGAGTTATTTGATGGGTCCGGAAACGTGGTCACCCCAAATGAAAATACCGATATTTTTTTCTTATTATAATTATTATGTACAATATATTTATCTATTGTATATTTTTTGATTGACAGTTCGAAAATTAGAATGTCAATCGACAAAACCCGAGTAGATATTATAATTATTAGGTAGGTACATATTATCCTACCTGTAACTTACTAAAAAGCTTATTTGATTGTGGACCTACCGCTTCAATATAATATTACTCACGTAAACTATGATCTTAAAACAATAGTATATCTCGCGTTATTTCGATTGTCTTAATTATTTAAGTAGTATGTACATAATAAATCAAGCCAGGAAACAGTCTGTCAGTTCCACAACATCAACAAACTTAGAATTGCGAGAATAAAAGCTCGTAAATACGTGGAAAAGAAACTATTCCTGTGAGAAACTATTAATTGCTGGCAGTTTAATAAACCAGCGCTTCTCTTACAATGGCGCACAAGTTTTAATAAGAACAACTTAGGGATGCTGCGGAAACTTACTAATCATTATTTTATCGAACATACCTAAGGCGTGTGGAGCCGGCCTAAATATAGTACCACCTTAGCATCACATAAAAAACAAATATTTCTGGACAATTCACACCGCAACATTTGGCCCTGTGAAAATCTCAAGCTTGAGATGATATATATCTGATATACTGAGGGTGATAGATTTCTGATATACCATAACACCCTTATTCACGTTCCCACTGCTGGGACACAGGGACTTCTCTCATGACGAGAGAGATTAGGCCTTAATTCACCACGCTGGCCAAGTGCGGGTTGGTGAATATACTGATATACCTACCAAATAAATAAATAAATAAATAAACATTGCTGGACAATTCACACAGCGACATCTAGCCCCGTAGTAAGCTCGAAGGTTGTGTTACTTAACATAATAATACTTACATAGATACATAAACCCTGAAAGATTTACACCATATTTTTCAGAATTTATAAATTTACGCCAATTTTACTGTTTTCAAGGCGGGCGTTAGTGCAGCCCTAGGGCTCCAGCCGCGACCGGAAGCTGGTTCCTTCCTGAGATATTTCAGCGCAGTTTCCGCCCATCCTTCAGTGCCCGCGGTTTGTTTTCACGAAGAAATTAGGATGGAATAATTACTTTCATTTGCTTGGTTTGTAAATATAACTTGCACAATTCTAAGCAGCAAATAATTGTAAGAAAATCGATTTGAAATCTAAAAGACCTTGAAACTAACATGACGGACGATAGTAGTTAATTTTCGCTAAAACTTTATATGTCTTAGAAAAAAAAACTTTAAAGTTGCAGGTGAAAAATTCATTTCCATAAATAAATCTATGATCAAGTCAACAAACGATGCTTAGCGTAGTATTTAGTTCCTGAAAGTGAACACAGATGGCGCCGCGCCGCCATGTCGCGCCAGGTGCGTCTCTGAAACTCGCGGATTTATTCAAGGATCCGAATTATATGTACAAAGCTTGGATTTCCTCTGACGAGGGTATATCCTTTATCTATTTGCTTGTACTTGAGAGTTTATTAACTCGTACAGGTAGAAAGTAAACTGGTTGGAAAAGTTGGGGGATTACAGAAAGAAATACATCGAGGACGAGTGATTACCTGCGAATATATAACATAATGCTAAATTCAGGTAGTAGGGTTTTAAAGCCACTGATTTACTGAAGTAGTACATACTAGGTACACTTTCTTCACATTAAAAAGCCGGCTATAAACATAATTTCATGTCAAGAATCTCGTTTGTCGATTGCGGGTGTTACGTATCAATACATTTAAATACAATCATATTTATGAGGTAATTATTATTATTTTTGTTAGGTAAGTTACATTTTCGATTCCATATAAGTAGGTACACAGCTCCCGGTTTTTCATAAGAAAAAACATGGAAAATATATTGCGAAAGTCTAAGTCTATGCAAAACCACGCTTATTCTAGCTTTGCAAAAGACGCAGCGACATCAGCAAATGGCGCGCGTCCGGACTTTGCACTAAGGGGTTCCAGACAACTCAGTGGGTTGGCTAAACATTTACAGCTGAACTTATCAGCACGTGGATAAAACAAAACGAAGAAAGTTTTGTAGAAACCAATAATACAGTTTTTTAAATAATTCATGGTTTATAAATGAAAGGATGGTTTTCTGAATAATCTCTCTGATCTCTTGGTTTGCGGACCGGCGAGCGGGAAAAGTCCCACGTTTTGGGACGAAAATGTGCCAAATGCAACGTAAAATTCGTGGATTTCCCGTTTACTTATATCAATTTGCAATTTTAATAAGTTTCTACTTACTAACTAGTGTATAATAGGTTTAATAAGCAAAATTTTAAGCATCAATTATTATTTATAAATCCTATTAGGGTTGTTTATAATTATTTTTAATTATAGTATACTGTGCATTATTTATTTTAATAAGTACTTATTATTATTTAAGGGATTAAACCCAATTTTTATCCAGATTGAGTACAATATAACATAACTAAATTCAAAAACTTACAGCGATACTAAAATTGAACCATAAATTTCTGGCGATAAAGCTAAAGTTCGCAGCAGTTTTACAATTTTATAATTTTCAGAGAATTTCGCATGGAAGGAATCTTTTTCGAGTCATTTACTGCAAAAATGTAGATGTTTGCAGAATATCTCCAAGAGCTCTTTGCGGAGTCGTGATTTTTACAAATATCTTTTGTAGACAAACTTACCATTTTAAAATTTAAGTCTTCTAGTACCGATTTTAAGAGATTTGTTATAATAAAATTCGAAGTTTTCATTACCTACCAAAGTTAAACAGTTTCATGATCTCTATCGACCGCAAAATTTAATGAATTTTCACGAAGAAAGTTATCTTTTGAATGAAATCAACTTAACTTTGAAAGACCTTTTCAATTTCAATCAATGTCCAAAAATATTCTGGATCCGAAAACATCCTTTTGAGTTAATCAATAGATGTACAGTCAGGGGTGAGATACCCTCATTAGGATAGCATCCGGGAAGCTTTGCATCACTGTCGATCTAATAAGAAATATACCTACGCTACAACTCTGTCCATCATCATCATCAAAATAACGTAGTCTCGAAGTTGTAATAACGTTTCAATTTTTATATGACGCTTTGTTTTTTTTATGATTTTTCTATGATTCGTTTCAAATCGTCGCACTTGTTGTTCTATTTTCAATTGCGTAAAATATTCTAAAAGAAGTACTATTCAGAACCATTATCCAAAATCAACAATGCAACAATGAAAAGTTTTTGTTTGTTTGCCTATCAAAGATCTCTAAAGTCTGGTACTATCGCGGAACAATGTTGTGACGCAAGGTTCATCTTGATCCGTTTAATTTGCGAACCGGATATGCTCCGATCTAACGAATGGCCCATAGCCCATCTAATGGCCATAACTGATGGCCCATCGGAAATGAAGGTATAATGTGTTGGGAGTTTGAAGTATTTTGGGTTTTTCTGATGTTTACTTTGCTCATTTCGGGGATGCTCTTTGGAATTAGAGAGGAATAAGGCAACATTACATTTGAACCTTTTGCACAAACACATTAGGGGTTGCTTTAGTAATTATTGGTAAGTGTTTACTTAAGCTGAAATCTTTTAATGGAGCTTAAAAGGTATATGTGCCAATGATTTTAACTTTTTGGACTAATAAGAAATAATAATCATTATTATAGCGGGTTGTATGATTTTCAATTCATTTCTGATAAGTGTATTATTATACCCCTTATACAAGTACCATCTACCGGGGAAGATAAAACAAATGTACCTCAGAACCAGAGTGCTTAACCAAGTCTTCAATACAAGTTCCACCAAAGTACCCGACAGCAAATTACCGTAACCCCTTGGGATTGCAGCCAGATACCATGCAATCTAACTTGATCTCCAGGTACCTAAATAAGGTAACATAGACAACCATAAGTGGAAACTTTGTTGAACCAATTCTCGTGCACTGATTTTGAAGAAGACGAAACCGAAAAATTATAATATCTGTCGTCGCTGGTAACGTTTATTAAAATATTTAATTACTCATAGATGCACTACGTTTATCTTTAATTTTTAATAACAAACTAATATATTGTTTAATACTTTCCCGTCAAACATTAATAAAAACCAGGTTAAAACACTGATCAAATGTTCATTATAAAATTATTACGAAATGCCTGAGCAATAAATAAAAGCAATTCTGGTTGCTTGCTTATGAAAGGAAACGTTGTTCAAAATTTGTCCGTTATTTCTCTATTCAAAAATGCTAGTTCATATTTAAACCGAAAATGGGTAACATATCCTGAAGTGAATGTTTTAACTTTTCCGATATTTCAGCACGGTTTCAAATAGTTTAATGAAACATTAAAAACATTGTTGTTACTTGGTTTCAAGTTTTAATATTTATAAAAACCATAATAGTAAACATAATCTGAAATTAATTAATGGTTTCATAATAACATAATACGTAATAAATTTGTTATTACTTACTTATAAAGTAGATAATCTTGTATTACATGAAAGGGGAGGTACAGGTTTATCAGTTCCAGATAGATACAGATTATAAAGAAACAATTTTGGCTAAGATGATAATAATAAGTGTCCAGTTAGCTTTATTTAATTTTTTAACTTTAGAATAACTATGGTCAATAAATTTCGAAGAATATCATACTAATAATGAAACAAATATTAATGTGTTAGTGAATTTGTTATTCAAGCTGAAAATGCTGAACGAACTCTAAATTAAGTAAGCGTTGCCTATTCTATGTGATATTCTTGTTTATAATATTAAGCGAAGAATTCTTTATCTTTTCAAAATACATGAGTAGGCCACAAACAGCTATTCCCTGTACCCCATTATTGAGATACAGATAATTTTGACAGCTACCTGGCTAAGCATCACGTCAGCGATTAGAAAGTAAGCTCCACGTTGCCCCAATCTCCCCTCACGGCAGGGTGTATCTGTCTCCAGCAGACAGCATTAATGTTTTATAGAGGATGACGTCACCGCCTCGGGGTAACGTGAAATGGGTATGTGGGTTAGTTTACCGGAGAAAACTGACGATGGGTTAACCGATCGTCAGTTTTCTAGTAAAACCAACCCGATCGGGTTGGTTTAAATCACAAAATACCTTTTCAACATTTAAGTAGAGGTACTGATTAATAAATGGGATTTCATGTAACAGATCAATATGTGGTTGAAATATGTCAAAAATAACTGGATATACATATGTATAACCAAGATAAAAGATATATTTTATTTATTATCTATCACGTGTTTAATATAAGTTATAAATTAAGTTAACTGGTAAGTCAACCGTCCACTAACTTAGGTGATTTGTAAAAGCAGGTAGTTTACGATGTGTCCAAATATCGGATATAGGCTTGGTGATCAAAAGATCACGAGTACAAAGTCTATAATCGGATTTTATTTGTTACAGTGGTGTAAAATAACAAAATAACTTGACATCGAAATATATCTCATACTGAAGTCAAATTCAATTTCGAAAAATGAAAAAAAGGTTTATCAGGATCCATGTAAAATGGAACGGTTTTTGGCGGACAGTGATTGATTAAAATCAATCCAAGATGGCTGCCGCTAGCGCCATTGTTATTGACAGATGTCAAAACGTATTCGAGCGCCTATTTTTCGAACGTAGAGGAATTTTTGTGATATATGGGTTAGGTGTGCATTTATTACTTCTACTTATTGAGCCTTCACCTGAGTGTTAGTTTAAAAGCAAAAGATAGATAATAATTTTTTACTAATATAATAATATAATGGTTACCGCGTATTTTGAAATTTACCTTAGTTGAGGGCGCTAGTTGTCATCATTGGCGTTTAAAAGATTGATGAGCCTTAATGCACAAACAGACCTGTTTAACGACTGGTTGATTGATGTGTCGGGTGAGCGCTCACTCCATTGAATTAGGTACCGGAATTTGTAATTATCGATGATTTCAATTTAAGGGAGGTTTTTTAAATTTGAGAGGCTGAAGTGTTAAACAGCGTTTCAAGCGTTTGATACGACGCAACTCTCACAAACTTAAAAAAGGTTTCCCTGCGATAGATAGTAAATAATTTAAATCGAGGGTTAAGTTTTTACTGTAGTTTATATTTATTGAAAATGTATTACGGGATAATGAACAGGCATCACGGAAACAATCTAGTAACTGACACAATAAGATTTAAAAAATATGACAAAATAATATAATGCTCATTGCTCATATAATAATCAAGACTATCCAGACGTCAAAATCACGAAAATGACCCGCACCGCAAGTGGACCACCACTAAGCAAGCAAAAAAAAATTAAAATAAGGCGCTTGTCTAACATTCACATACTATATCTCATCATGTGGACACGGTCTTAGATTTCCCTCGCGATACGAAATTACGCACCGCCCTCGTAGGACCAACAACTAATTCGTTGGTTAATTAACTGAGCCGCAGCCAGCCTTGGTCTTTCAAGCATTTTGCAGTTACTAGACCCCATGTCCAAAATACCCTAGATAACCCTAGCCTAACCCTTTTTATTTTTATTAGTAGTATAGATTAAACAAGTAATGATTGTGGTGCCGGCCTAAATATAGTACAAGGTGATCCCGAAGATGTCGTCATACAGAAAACGGCAACAGCGTCGTTCTACCAACTATAATCAACCCACGTGGTATCTATATGAATAAATGAATGGTATCTATATAGATAAGTATAAGCGTGATGATTATACCAAATCCACCAAAGTACTATCGAGGAGTCTCGGAACTACTAGTATTGGAACGTAATGTTTATGACTTATTATGATGCTGATGAGGTTCGCTTGGTCTAAAAAAATGGTTAAGCGTAAACTAAATTCCTAAAACGAAATCCAAATAAAAATGAAAAAAGATCGCACAAAATTCCAGAAAGATAAAAGCTTTCACAAACCACAGACGAGAAATAAAAGTAGCGCCAAAATCGAAACATTCGCACATAGGTGGCGCCACGTCATTAGTGGGTCGCACATCCGTTTCCGGCAGGTATCCCCCTCCCCCCTCCCCCCTAGGGGGTTGAGGGGGTTTATAAACGTTTGTAATTGAATGTGTGGATTGAGGGTTTGAACGAACTATGGAGTTAAAAATATGAATTGTGTTGAAGTGATTTTTTTGCGTTCAGTCGTGAAGTTTATTCATTTTAGTAGGAACAGTTTTATTTGATATTTTTAATTGATTAAAAAATATGTCTTTTGAGACAACATATCCTAGTTAAAATAGTGAAATAAAAACTCACATAAATGAGATTTGTTCAACAGTTATTATAAACGTGGTCATCATCATTATAAGAACGTTCTACCAATAACACTAAACACCTGGTCTAGGGAGACTTCGTATAATCACCACGCACCAGGCTGCTTGGAAATAGCAGTAATTTGGTACTTACACAGAACTAGGCTGCTGCCCGTCTTCTGGTAAATAACACCAAACATGTTTTTAGAAAACCTATGGGAAGAGATGAGATGGTGCTATTCATACGCCTTTCGATACTTACTACTCATTTAATTAAAAAAATATTTCAGCATATACCAATCTGGAAAATTAACTTTCGTCTTACCTACTCTATTTTTAATCAACAATTTAAATAACTTTTCACACCCAGTTTAGAATGAATAAAAATATATTAAATTCCGTAATTGATTGAGCACAGCTATTAAGCGTGGTGGCTGCTGGTATATAAGGGGGCGCTGGAGGAGACAGAGCATCCAGGAAGTCGTGGTCTCACCATGTGGCTGGCCAGGGAACTGATACTATTGGTCCTGGTGGCAGGAGCAATTGCTGAGCCGAAAAGTAAGATATTTTTAAAATTAAAAAAATATATTTATTTCATATTTTTCAAATGAACTATAGTAGATACAATTTGACTTTCTGTTTTTCTGGTCTGTTAAAAAGCAAATTTTGATGAAAATCCGTTCTGTAGCTTTCACAATTATACATACTTTCCCCTTGATAACAATAGGATCATTTTTGTTTTTACCAATATAAAATTACTGGCACGTAATAAAAATCGATTAAATTCTCGTTTAATGTCCTTCCCTATAGGAACTTACTTCAGGATCTGGGCATTAATTAAAATAATATCACTGAATACAAGCCTTCATAATAGATAAGTTAGCAAATAATGCCATATTAATATTTGAAAATTATCTAAAGACAAACGTTTCGTGGGCACATAATTATTATTATTAATCCTAAATAAGTATAAGTTTTAAGTCAGTCGAGTTTAGTAGCCTCTTTCCTCAAGAATAGCCCAAACGTTATTCATCGCTAGTCTAGGGTCGTCTCAATTAATACCCTAAATTAGTATGTATTGACGCTCAACCAACTATGAGATGGAATGCCCCGAGAGCGAAACTCAACCAGATTTTAGCTAGATACATAATTTCACGTGAGTCGACCTATAGATATTATAATGTATATGAGAAAAATAAGAACAAGTGGTTGGCGAAGATAATTTATTAATAAACTATTTACATTTCCATTTGAGAAACAGAAGACTTGAATCATACGCAATCATTCACCCACCTGTGCTGCGTGGTGAACTCCTTAAAATTGGTTTTACGAGAGAGAGAGCGTTTGCTTTAGCCCGATTGACATGTAGTATGAGTTCTTTTGATGTATTTCGTATTTATTTGATGTTGTTTTTTTCGCAGAAGTAACAAAACGCAGTAGCGATGACGCACAGATAACGCACAGCCGCTTGTTCCGGCCGAGTGATCTGATCACCATTGCACCAGCTGGTAAGACTTGACAAAATCCCGGCGGCGCATTAACCCCCCATAACTAGTTAAAGAAAGAAAGAAATAATTTAATTGAGACAACACAATTAGAACATAAGAAAATATTAAGTAATTGTATTCCAAAAAGTTTCCCTACTCAGCATTTGTTGCCCTGCATTAAGCAAAAAAACTTAATTTAAAATTAGTTATTAGTTTAGATGGTCTATTTTTTAAATTTGCAGGAGATGCGCGCTGTATCGCCCCGGGACAGATGTTTTCGGTGATAACCAACAATGATTGTTACATCTGTGCGTGTTTTGAGCAATACGGTCAACTGGTGCCCAAGTGCGCCTCGTGCTCCTTGTGTGGTTTGTACAGATTTCCTAACATTGCTCTAGGCTAGAACTATACCGTGTGTCACCCCATCTACCCGAGGGTGACGTCCAACCGACTAAGGGATTTATAACCAGAAGTCGTAAGCAGCGTCCTTCTGTGTACAAACTACGTACTGCGATCATCTGATAATGGGTAGGCTGTTATACAAAATTACCAAATACTTTAAAGGTATTAGCGACCCGTGCCCTGAAATGGGACATACAATTTTGATTTAGACAAAGAGAACAATTTTAATGATATAATAATAAATGTTTTATATTTTTATTCAATTTTGGTATTTATTTATTATTTTTTATATTCTTGCAGGAATTCGACCGAAAATATTGCCTCAGCCATTGCCGATACCGCCGAGGCCAATAATTATCCCGCAGCCTGTGCCAAGGCCATGGCCTATTCCAATTCCGCGGCCGATTCCAATTCCCCGGCCAGTGCCGATAATCCCACCGACTCCTATTATCCCGCCGACGCCTATATTCCCGCCGACGCCTATAATCCCGCCAACACCTATAATCCCACCTACACCTATTATCCCGCCGACACCTATAATCCCGCCTACACCTATTATCCCGCCGACGCCTATTATCCCACCGTGGCCGCAACCGGTACCTCGACCAATCCCGATACCAAGACCGATACCGCTTATCTGTAAGTTTATTTCGATATTTCACATAATAATATATAATAGTAGAATTAATCGTTCACTTACAAATCTGAGCCCTTACTAATAAAAATATTAAAAACAAAGTATTCCAAATTTATTATTTTTTTGCTAAGATTTGTACCAAATCTTTATATTTGAAACTCTATAAGATCGTTGGAACAAATACAGTTTTCTTAGTTTTGTGCAGATACTTAAAATTCTTTATCAACAGGCCCACCACCAATTATAATCCCGGGACCGGTGCGTCCAATCCCAGTGCCAGTACCAGTACCAGGAAAGAACATTTACGTACCAGTACCAGTGCCGGTACCGTCACCGCCTGAGAAGATTTACGTGCCTGGACCAAGGGTGCCTGTGCCGGTACCGGTAGAGAAGCGCGTGTTGGTGCCAGTTAGAGTTCCGGTGCCGGTCCCGCAGCCGTCAAAACTCATTCCTTACCCAGTACCGCAGCCCGTGGAAGTTCCTGTTCCTGGACCAGAGAGACCAGTGCCGGTGTACGTGAACCGATACATCACGTTACCGGGGACTGAGAAACTCGTGCCAGTGCCGGTACCCGTACCAGGTTAGTGTTAATCTCACTTTACGAACTACCTCAGCTTCTATAAAACTGTCGTGGATTGATAAATTCATATTTGGAACTGTTGTCGAAATTTAACCTGAAAAGGTGCGTGGATTTCTCGTTTATCCCAATATGAACAGCTTTGAAAGATTCGATAAACTAATAGCGGTTTAGATAGATTCACTATTTAGATAAAATCATTTCATTTTTATTTATTAATGACAAAATTATATTATTATCTATCATAACAGGTTTAACCGATTACAATAGATAAGTCACATACAATCATAATAGTCAAATTTCATAAATTAACTTATGTTAACAATCCACATAACGATTTAATAGAATAATGTCACAATGTCACAAAATCATAAAATAAAATTAACCAAATCATAAATCATATTAATAAAATATAATGATAACATATAAGTTAAATAATAATACAGTGACGATAATAGTGACAAGAAGAGAATGGAATATGTCAACGGCACCGAATACTTGATTTAGTGATCATAGTTGAAATATAATTTTTATGCGTGGTATTTGCGGTTTTATCATAATTATTTTTCGTTTTTATTTACAGTACCTGGGCCTACTCGAGTCATTTATTTCTTGTGTAAGTATATCCTCCAAGTTTACTAGCCCGATTGTTTCTATAAGTGGAAAGATGAATGTTGTAAATTATATTCAATTTTTTTTTATTCACAAGCGTACATAAATATTTAGCTGACCCGCGGCTTCACCTTCTTTATTCCCACCTTTTATAACTTATTTGATGCCCAGGCATTTGAATGCTCATTTGCCAAGCTCAAGCACGCATTGAATAGCTTTAAGCAATAATTAACTGTCAAATTGTTATTTTTTATTTTATAGTGATTGACTCTCACTTAAGTTTTTATAAATTATTAGAAGTGTGAAATGTGTGAAATTAGTGGGAGCTCCCACTCGAGGGCCAAGGTTACGTTGTGATCTTGTAATTTTTCTCATACCATTTTCTAATAATTTGTCAAATTGTTGTTTTTTTTGTAGCACCAATTTGCCAGTACCAAGTACCTAACGTGCCCTTCGTCATTCCTGAACAACCTTGCCTGATCTACGTATGCAGGCTAGTCTACAACGTCGTCTATGCTCAACAATTACCATACAATTTATGTGGTGAGTATATAACATTTCAATATTCGAAGTGTTATCGAAACTGTATATAAATATAACATAACTACAAACAAATATCCATCTTTGTTACAGAGAATTATGCTATAGCAACAGCGAGCGCATCAGCAAGCGCATCAGCAAGTGCATCCGCAAGCGCTGTTGCCAGTGCACTCTCTAACGCCGGATTCAGCGGTGGTAGCGCTAATGCTGTAGCCAACGCAATAGCTAACGCAAAAGTGACCAATGGAGGAGGCGCGTCCGCGAGTGCAATTGCAAGTGCACTAGCCAGTGCAGGAATAAACGGAGGAAGTGCCAGCGCCGCAGCCAGTGCTATTGCCAGTACAATAGCTTCCGGAGCCAGTAGCGCCAGTGCAGTCGCTAGTGCACTCGCTAATGCGGGAATCCCTGGTGGACATGCTAGCGCAGTAGCCAACGCTATTGCCAGCTCAAGTGTATTAACAAGTGGAGGAGCAATAGCAGGAAGTGGTGCATCAGCCAGCGCTATTGCTAGTGCACTCTCGAACGCCGGTTTTAACGGTGGTAGCGCCAGTTCTGTAGCAAGCGCTATAGCAAGCGTTAAGGCCGGTGGTGGATCCGCGAGTGCTATTGCAAGTGCACTAGCCAACGCAGGAATAAACGGAGGGCATGCCAGCGCTGCTGCCAGCGCCATAGCCAGTGCTATATCTACCGGAGTCAGAGGCACCAGTGCAATCGCTAATGCACTTGCTAGTGCGGGAATTGCTGGTGGACATGCTAGCGCAGTAGCCAACGCGATTGCCAGCTCAAGTGTATTAACAAACGGAGGAGTCATAGGAGGAGGCAGTGCATCAGCCAGCGCTGTTGCAACTGCACTTGCTAACGCAGGATTTAGCGGTGGAAACGCTAGAGCTGTAGCCAATGCTGTAGCTTACGCAAAAGCGCTAAATGGCGGAAGTGCGTCCGCAAGTGCTATTGCAAGTGCTCTAGCCAACGCAGGAATAAACGGTGGAAGTGCCAGCGCTGCAGCCAGCGCCATAGCAAATTCAATAGCTACTGGAGGCGGTGGCGCCAGTGCAATAGCTAGGGCATTCGCAAGTGCAGGAATCGCCGGTGGACATGCTTACGCAATAGCTAACGCTATCGCAAACTCAAGCGTATCACGAGACGGAGTAGCTAGAACTGGTTTCAGTCCATTAGCGTTAACTATCAATAGTGAACTAAATAACGCAGGATATTCCGGTAATACTGCATTAGAAGTTGCCTATGCTATAGCTGATGCTGTACAAACAAATGGCGGGAGTGAAGCTGCTAGAAATATAACCAATGCACTAATTAACTTGGGAATAAGCGAAGCAAAAGCCATAAGCGTAGCCAATGCTATTGCTAATGCAATAGCTGCTGAAGGCAGTAGCAGTACTGGCCATGCAATCATTAATGCTCTTTCAAGTGCAGGAATCATCAATGAACATGCGACTGCAATTGCTAACGCTATAACAAATACATTAATAAATAATAGAAATATTGCTGACAGAACAAGTGCGAATCGAATCGTAAGATCGATTGGAGGAGTATTTGGTGGAAATGGTGCAGCTAACGCGGCAGCCAACGCAGCAGCTAACGCAGCGGCTAATGGAGGTCTGTGGGGTGGATATGGTGGAGCTAACGCGGCCGCCAATGCAGAAGCTAATGCCTTATCAGGTGGTGGATTATTCTTTAGATATGGTGGCGCCAATGCAATCTCCAACGCAGCAGCAAATGCATTGGCTAATGGAGGATTGTGGGGTGGATATGGTGGATCTAACGCAGTAGCCAACGCAGCAGCTAACGCAGCGGCAAACGGAGGACTGTTAGGTGGATACGATAATGCCAATGCCGCAGCCAACGCAGTTGCTAATGCAATTGCTAACGGAGGTTTGTGGGGTGGAAACGGTAATGCCAATGCAGCAGCGAACGCAGCTGCGAATGCAGCAGCTAACGGAGGTCTGTTAGGATATGGTGGAGCTAACGCAGAAGCCAATGCGGCTGCCAACGCAATAGCTAACGGAGGTTTTTTGGGCGGGTATGGATCAGCTAACGCTGCAGCAAATGCAGTAGCGAACGCAGCAGCTAACGGAGGTCTGTTGGGATATGGTGGAGCAAACGCAGAAGCCAATGCAGCAGCAAACGCAATAGCTAATGGAGGTCTCTTGGGTGGTTATGGAACAGCTAATGCTGCAGCCAATGCAGCAGCTAATGCCGCAGCTAACGGAGGTCTGTTAGGATATGGTGGAGCTAACGCGGAAGCTAATGCAGCTGCGAACGCATTGGCTAACGGTGGTTTGTGGGGTGGATATGGTGATGCCAATGCTGCAGCCAACGCAGCAGCTAACGCAGTGGCTAATGGAGGTCTGCTGGGATACGGTGGCGCTAACGCGGAAGCCAATGCAGCTGCAAACGCAATTGCTAATGGAGGTCTTTTGGGTGGTTATGGTAATGCCAATGCTGCAGCCAACGCCGTAGCTAACGCAGCGGCTAACGGAGGCCTGTTAGGATATGGAGGAGCTACCGCTGAAGCCAATGCAGCAGCGAACGCATTAGCTAACGGAGGTCTATTGGGATATGGTGGAGCTAATGCAGAAGCCAACGCAGCTGCAAACGCATTAGCTAACGGAGGTCTCTTGGGCGGTCTTGGTAACGCTAATGCTGTAGCGAACGCAATAGCTAACGCAGTGGCTAACGGAGGTCTGTTGGGATATGGTGGAGCTAACGCAGAAGCCAATGCAGCTGCAAACGCAATAGCTAACGGAGGTCTCTTGGGAGGTTATGGATCAGCTAACACTGCAGCCAACGCAGCAGCTAACGCAGCAGCTAACGGAGGTCTGTTAGGATATGGTGGGGCTAGCGCAGAAGCCAATGCAGCTGCGAACGCATTAGCTAACGGAGGTCTCTTGGGCGGATATGGTGGCGCTAACGCAGCAGCAAACGCAGCAGCTAACGCAGTGGCTAATGGAGGTCTGTGGGGATATGGCGGAGCTAACGCAGAAGCCAATGCAGCCGCAAACGCATTAGCCAATGGAGGTCTCTTGGGCGGATATGGTGGCGCTAACGCAGCAGCCAACGCAGCAGCTAACGCAGTGGCTAACGGAGGTCTGTTGGGATATGGTGGAGCTAACGCAGAAGCCAATGCAGCTGCAAACGCATTAGCCAACGGGGGTCTCTTGGGCGGATATGGTGGCGCTAACGCAGCAGCAAACGCAGCAGCTAACGCAGTGGCTAATGGAGGATTGTGGGGATATGGTGGAGCTAACGCAGAAGCCAATGCAGCTGCAAACGCATTAGCCAACGGGGGTCTCTTGGGCGGATATGGTGGCGCTAACGCAGCAGCTAACGCAGCAGCTAACGCAGTGGCTAATGGAGGACTATTGGGCGGATATGGCGGCGCTAACGCAGCAGCCAACGCAGCAGCTAACGCAGTGGCTAATGGAGGTCTTTTGGGCGGGTATGGCGGAGCTAACGCAGCAGCCAACGCAGCTGCTAACGCAGTAGCTAATGGAGGCCTGTTGGGATACGGTGGAGCTAACGCAGCAGCCAACGCAGCAGCTAACGCAGCAGCTAATGGAGGCCTTTGGGGTGGGTATGGTGGAGCTAACGCAGCAGCTAATGCAGAAGCAAATGCCTTAGGTAGTGGTGGATTATTCTTCAGATATGGTGGCACCAATGCAATCTCCAATGCAGCAGCAAACGCCTTGGCTAATGGAGGTCTGTGGGGTGGATACGGTAATGCCAATGCTGCAGCTAACGCAGTGGCTAACGCAGCGGCTAACGGAGGTCTGTTAGGATATGGTGGAGCTAACGCAGAAGCCAATGCAGCTGCAAACGCAATAGCTAATGGAGGCCTCTTGGGCGGTTATGGTAATGCCAATGCCGCAGCCAATGCAGTAGCAAACGCAGCGGCTAACGGAGGTCTTTTGGGATATGGTGGAGCTAACGCAGAAGCCAATGCAGCTGCAAACGCATTAGCCAACGGGGGTCTCTTGGGCGGATATGGTGGTGCTAACGCAGCAGCCAACGCAGCAGCTAACGCAGTGGCTAATGGAGGTCTGTGGGGATACGGTGGAGCTAACGCGGAAGCTAATGCAGCAGCAAACGCAGTTGCTAACGGAGGTCTTTTGGGAGGTTATGGAACAGCTAACGCAGCAGCAAACGCAGCAGCTAACGCAGCGGCTAACGGAGGTCTGTTGGGATATGGTGGAGCTAACGCAGAAGCCAATGCAGCTGCAAACGCAATAGCTAATGGAGGTCTCTTGGGTGGTTACGGCAATGCCAATGCTATAGCCAACGCAGTAGCTAACGCAGCGGCTAACGGAGGTTTGTTGGGATACGGTGGAGCTAACGCTGAAGCTAATGCAGCTGCAAACGCAATAGCTAATGGAGGTCTCTTGGGCGGTTATGGTGATGCCAATGCTATAGCCAACGCAGTAGCTAACGCAGCGGCTAACGGAGGTCTGTTGGGATATGGTGGAGCAAACGCTGAAGCTAATGCAGCTGCGAACGCAGTTGCTAACGGAGGACTCTTGGGTGGATATGGTGCAGCTAACGCAGCAGCAAACGCAGCAGCTAACGCAGCGGCTAACGGAGGCTTGTGGGGTGGTTACGGCAATGCCAATGCTATAGCCAACGCAGTAGCTAACGCAGCGGCTAACGGAGGTTTGTTGGGATACGGTGGAGCTAACGCTGAAGCTAATGCAGCTGCAAACGCAATAGCTAATGGAGGTCTCTTGGGCGGTTATGGTGATGCCAATGCTATAGCCAACGCAGTAGCTAACGCAGCGGCTAACGGAGGTCTGTTGGGATATGGTGGAGCAAACGCTGAAGCTAATGCAGCTGCGAACGCAGTTGCTAACGGAGGACTCTTGGGTGGATATGGTGCAGCTAACGCAGCAGCAAACGCAGTAGCTAACGCAGCTGCTAACGGAGGTTTGTTGGGATATGGTGGAGCTAACGCAGAAGCCAATGCAGCTGCTAACGCAATAGCTAATGGAGGTCTCTTGGGCGGTTATGGTAATGCTAATGCTGTAGCCAACGCAGTAGCTAACGCAGCAGCTAACGGAGGTCTGTTGGGATATGGTGGAGCAAACGCAGAGGCCAATGCAGCAGCGAACGCATTAGCCAATGGGGGTCTCTTGGGCGGATATGGTGGCGCTAACGCAGCAGCCAACGCAGCAGCTAACGCAGTAGCTAATGGAGGACTATTGGGCGGATATGGTGGCGCTAACGCAGCAGCCAACGCAGCAGCTAACGCAGTGGCTAATGGAGGTCTGTTGGGATATGGTGGAGCTAACGCAGAAGCCAATGCAGCTGCTAACGCATTAGCCAACGGGGGTCTCTTGGGCGGATATGGTGGCGCTAACGCAGCAGCCAACGCAGCAGCTAACGCTGTGGCTAATGGAGGACTGTGGGGATATGGTGGAGCTAACGCAGAGGCCAACGCAGCTGCAAACGCATTAGCCAACGGTGGTCTCTTGGGCGGATATGGTGGCGCTAACGCAGCAGCCAACGCAGCAGCTAACGCTGTGGCTAATGGAGGACTGTGGGGATATGGTGGAGCTAACGCAGAGGCCAACGCAGCTGCAAACGCATTAGCCAACGGTGGTCTCTTGGGCGGATATGGTGGCGCTAACGCAGCAGCCAACGCAGCAGCTAACGCTGTGGCTAATGGAGGACTGTGGGGATATGGTGGAGCTAACGCAGAGGCCAACGCAGCTGCAAACGCATTAGCCAACGGTGGTCTTTTGGGCGGATATGGTGGCGCCAATGCAGCAGCTAACGCAGCAGCTAACGCAGTGGCTAATGGAGGTTTATTGGGCGGATATGGCGGCGCTAACGCAGCAGCCAACGCAGCAGCTAACGCAGTGGCCAACGGAGGTCTGTTGGGATATGGTGGAGCTAACGCAGAAGCCAATGCAGCTGCAAACGCATTAGCCAACGGGGGTCTCCTGGGCGGATATGGTGGCGCTAACGCAGCAGCCAACGCAGCAGCTAACGCAGTGGCTAATGGAGGTTTATTGGGCGGATATGGCGGCGCTAACGCAGCAGCCAACGCAGCAGCTAACGCAGTGGCTAACGGAGGTCTGTTGGGATATGGTGGAGCTAACGCAGAAGCCAATGCAGCTGCAAACGCATTAGCCAACGGGGGTCTCCTGGGCGGATATGGTGGCGCTAACGCAGCAGCCAACGCAGCAGCTAACGCAGTGGCTAATGGAGGTCTGTGGGGATATGGTGGAGCTAACGCAGAAGCAAATGCAGCTGCAAACGCATTAGCCAACGGGGGTCTCTTGGGCGGATATGGTGGCGCCAACGCAGCAGCCAACGCAGCTGCTAACGCAGTGGCTAATGGAGGACTATTGGGCGGATACGGTGGAGCTAACGCGGCAGCTAACGCAGCAGCTAACGCAGCGGCAAATGGAGGTCTTGGTGGATATTTATTGTACAAAAAGTAGTGTATCCTCAAAACCTTGAAGAAAACACGATATTGTTTAGTAAGTAAATATCTCTACTCTACTGGTTGAAAATGTTATTATCTTTTATGGCTCTACACCTACAGCCTTGTGCAAGGGACACAACTTTGTTTAGGAATTCTCTACTTAAATGAAAGCATATAGCTTGTAGGCTTTTAAGCAGTCACTAAGAAAGCGTAGTGTCGGACGCCTTATGGCCAGGCAGGATTGTGATTAACGCAAGACGGCTTAAGCTGGATACGTCTAACTGGACATACATACACTGACTAGGGGAGACCGTTGTTCAGCAGTGGACCACTGAGGCTAAGGATAAACAGTATCAATGCAGTTTTAACTGAATTTTATTTCAGATTTTAATCGTGTTTTTCGCCCATTTTCTGCCGAAGTGAAACAACTCTTTTTGTCTGTTTGGGTTTTTTTTTTATTATTGACACCATATTGTTTTGTTACAGATATCTTCAACAACGACAGTGGCATAAAAATGGACACGTATTAAATTGAGATAACTATGACGAGCATTAGAAAATAACATAAGACTTACACTTTTATATTTATTAAACATTTAGTGGGATCAATTGTTTTTTTTATTTCAAACCGACATTAAGTTAATGTACAATAACATAAAGGTATTCATTACATTAGTTTTAATTTTTATTATAAAAAAATTATGAAAAACACATAAATTTTGCACACACATAAATACACAAATAAATATACACGCATACATTTACAAAAACACAAAAAACAAACAAATAAAAGAATAAATTAAAAAAAACAAAAGAACAAAGTAGGTAGGTTTACTCATATTTAATTATCATAAGGCTGCTTGTTAGGAATTACTGTTAAAAAGTATTAACGTTAAAGCACATAAAGAATCAACAGAAAAGATTTATGCCAGGAAACCAGTATATTTTGACAGCTATGACCAATTTGTTTGATTAATATGAACATTCGATACATCTTGTATATTTTGACGGAAAGTCGACAGGATAATTTATTAGGAAATATGGTATAAGTAGTAGAGGGTGGGCTGGACGCTGCTATTGAGAGTGAGTGTACAAGAGGCCATGATGAAGGGGGCAGGCCTAGTAGTCTGCGTGCTAGCTGTCTTGGCTGTAGCTCGAGCTGATTCACCTGATCTCAATACTAAATCTACGGGTAAGTCTTAATCAATAATATGATTTTCGAAGCCTTCTCGTATCTTATAATACAAATTTGTACATTTCTATTTCACTTTCAAAATTTTCGTAAGTTACACTATTCATTTCTCTTAATAACCTAACCTAAACAATTGTCCGGTGTTAGACTCTATTTTATTCTATTTTAGGTGGATAATACAGTACTGTTCCACACTGTAGATAATGTTTTGAAAGTCAACAATGTAACTTGTTTAGAAATTGCTTTACCATTTGGTGTTTAATGATTTCTATTTAGGATTTTTAAACCTTTCGAAAAAGACTCCGAATTTGTTGGTGATAAACATTTAAATCATTTTTATTATTGCTTTTGTCCATTATATTCTATTTGAAAGTCGATGCTTTAGGAATTGGATTTTACTTCTCCATGTCTTTCAGATAATGCAGATGACAGTCCTACTTCTAAGCTTGCAGAGTTCAGCGACACCAGCAAGAACTGGAGCAATGGACCCGACGAAGGTGCTGGTTACTTTAAAGCCAATTCACACATTTTCGCAGATCGAAACGAGTACAATTACGATTCTGATCCGATCATTTCTAGTAAGCACACGCAGATCACAAATATATTCCAACCAATGCGGGGTTAAAGTTTTTGATATTATTTCAGAACTCAACACAAGGATGATTCCATACAATGAAGTTATTTATGCGCATAGTATACCTGGTAAGTAAAATAATATTAGTTCATTACCTTTACAATGAAATCTAGCACCCGTAACACAAGCTTCGAGCTTACCACGAGGCTAGATGTCGCTGTGTAAATTGTCCAGCAATATTTATTTATTTATTTACTATATATAGGTCTAACTAAGGGATACAATATCTTGGTCCACGTTCTACTACGAGTGTGTGACTTCCTTCAAGGAATGTAGATTCATTTGAATTCCTAAGGTCATAAGTTATTGTTCGCTCAGTTATTAAATTCATTGAAAATTTAGGCCATTTTTTTTTCGCAAATAAATTACATTTTTTTTTCACAAAATTGTTTTTTTAGGGGCAAATAACGCTCTACAGTGCAGCAGGGAAGGCGAGCTCCACAACCTCTGGACGTCGGTATACCAGTGTCTCGTGTGTGCCTGCATAAGAGAAGGCGTATACCTGAGAGCAGTGTGTGCGAGTTGTGCGGGATGTTCTGTTCCTCCGCCACCTTCTGAGGAACTTACTCTACCGCCTTTTTTTCCCACAACGCCACCTACTCCACTGGCGCCCATTAAGGAGGAAGGTAAGATGAAATAATATTATACTATTATACAGGGTGATTGGTAGATGGGTGCAAAGCTTCTAGGGGATGGTAGTGTGGACTATTTGGAACCATTTAAGCCATAGTTGTCTTAACCGAAGTCGGACTATTTTTTTTTAATGAATTTTTCAAACTTACGAAAATGTTCTACGATTTACGAAAACCATTTTTGACGTTGTTTAATAAAAAAACTGATGGTGCTATTTTTGTTCAAACCTTTTTAAAAACATGTGTGGTTATTACTCTTTCTTTTGAGGTATAAATTAAGCAAATATCTCAAAAAATATTGAAATTATGATCCAAAAACCAAATTGAGGGAGAAAATTCAAGGCAACTTTAATGAAAAAATAGGCAGATTATCGAATTGCTGAAAGTGACATACACCACGTGGAATCTGGAGTCAACCCAGGCAGACACAATCCTAACTTCAGTTGGTCAGTTTTAAATATTAGGACACCTCTACGAGCATTGGAAGATCGTTTTGAAGAAATCCCAAATAATTATTACCATTTAAGGTATCTGGTAAGAAGTGGGGCCCAATCAAAGTTCTGCCAATTACTCCAGCCCACACACTGACAGACAATTTCCTCTGTACTGACACCTGCTTTTTCCAGTATGGATTTCTGCCCTTGTTGGCCTGTTGGTGAAGGTTGTAAAAGTTTGTTATGAAAATTTACTTTTATTTGTCCACAAGATTGATTTTAAGAATCACGCATTGAAGATGCGTTGATGTCTCTGTTGAGGAGAAAACGGTAGAATTGGATTATTTTCCCGGTATCTTGCTTTTCCAAACCTGGCAGACCCGGGCCATGGAATAAATACTTATCATTTTTGTGCATACTCCACATACACATCTTCTATTGTGAAATGTTAAGAGTTTGAGCTACTACGCTAGTGATGGTAGTAGGATCCGCTTAGAATGCTGCCAAAATCTCTTCCTCGACCTTAGAATTGTGTCTGCTTGGGTTGAATCTGGAGTCATACACACATACACCGCGTGGTACCCAGGTATCACGCGGTGTATGCCATTTTCAGCAATTCGGTAATCTGCTTTTTTTCATTAAAGTTGGCTTAAATTTTCTCCCTCAATTTGGTTTTTGTATCATAATCTCAATTTTTTTTTGAGATATCTTCTTAATTAATACCCCAAAAGAAAGAGTAATAACCACACATGTTTTTAAAAAGGTTTGAACAAAAATAGCACCTTTAGTTTTTTTTTTAAACAACGTCAAAAATGGTTTTCGTAAATCGCAGAACATTTTCGTAAGTTTGAAAAATTCATAAAAAAAAAATAGTCCGACTTCGGTTAAGACAACTATGGCTTAAATGGTTCCAAATAGTCCACACTACCATCCTCTAGAAGCTTTGCACCCATCTACCAATCACCCTGTAGAATAAATAAATAAATAGGATATTTAGAGAGAGCATTCTATCAACACTCGGGGTTTTTCTACGGTTTATTATTGAGGACATTATGGAAAAAGCGCTCCATTGTCGGTTGCCTTCCAACAAAGCAGTCTGATATTTGGTAAAGCAGTTAGACGGTGATTTTAAGTCGTTTTGTCCTGAAACGACTGAAGCTCTAAATAATTATGTATATTATGAATTTTAGAGAATTAAAACCGAGTATGGACATGAAACAGATAGTTACAATAAAATAGTAGTCAAAGCAATAACAGAAGCGTTTGAACAAAAAAAAATTGTACAAAAAAAAAGTGGATGAAGGATGTTTTCAATAATGTATGAATATCTAAATTATTAGGAATACTTTTTAACGCTCTCAATACGGGATCCCTAGAATAAGGAATTTGTTAATTGCTAAAAGCCTATATGTACTAACAAATGAACCTGTTCTGTACCAGTGACCTGTAAACCTCTGCCAAGCGGACAGCCCTTCGAGAACCCTCTCCATCCATGCCAGATCTGCATCTGTCTGGAGACATTCGATGCTTTCGGCCGACCTGACGTCCACATCAAGTGTCACGAGAACCCACAGTGCGGTAAGAATTCTTCTATCAGAAACAAACGACCCGTTCATCATCATAGGAACCCATATAATGCACAGGTCAAGTTAAACCTAATATTGATCTTAAAAGGCTTGGATGGAATGTTTACTAGGAGGTTTGAAGATTGCAATGCGTTGGTGCAATATACAGGACGCTGCTGCCTGCATGTCTTCTATTATATTAATTTTAGGCTCGCAACACACAACTAAAGGACTAATCATCAGGGCCAACTTACATACATATGAAAAACAGATGAGATCAAAAAACAGCAATTGCTGTACAAATTGCAAATCCATAACTTAGAATGAAATTCCTCCACTAAAATTAAAATCCAAAATTAATTATTAGGTATCTATTTATTTTAATAAACACAGAGTAACTTTTATTTTTCTGCTTCCAGTGTTACCAAAAGATATCCAAATAATACGTAAGTGTACGCATGATTTAAAGAGAATCCATGTTTTTGATAGAAAAAAATAACAAAATTAATTCTCTTGTATTTTTCCAGCTTCAATTCCCGAAGTGCCTGTACCTTGTAAGTACAAAAATATCACGACCTTAATAATGTGAAAGCATTAACTATAACTTCTCATCATCCTAGGTTTTATTTGTCAGAGAAAATGCCTTTATCTTAAATTCTATTATTTGAGCTTATAAATATCTTTTTATTAGAATGTATATGGGTTTTTGTTAGTTATTTTTTCTTACTAAATATAATGGCGCAGTAGGCGATAGGTATAATAGGTATAAAGTAAAGTATTAAAGATATCTTGTACCTACAACACAAACTTTGGGCTTATCACATCAAGTCACATGTTGCTATGTGATTTGTCCAGCTATATTCATATATTAATAGTTATACTACGCAAATATCTGCAGATCGAACAACTATTTGTTCCGGGAAGGGAATTAAATCAGCAACCTTTGCAGACAGACCTTCGTCCGCCGCTTTACAGAGGTAGTCACAGATCATTGATTGTTATTATTTGTCAGCCCCATACTGTGACAAGTTCCCGACTGACGTGGTCTTCCCGCACCCGTCCAACGTCTGCAAGACCTGCCAGTGCTCAGTGCAGGTCAGCCAACTGGGAATTGTGGAGAAGCTTCTTATCTGCGCCGTCATACCTGATTGCCGAGGTGAGTCCATACCTCATTAGAATCGATCGATCGATCAATCAATCAATCAAATAGTAAATAGATAAAAAGACAATACAAGTAAAAGTCAAAGACAATAAAAGTTTTTACCACATTTTACATCGCAATGTTTAGTCTTTAATTACCTAGATCCATGACATGGTTCTTTAACCATTTAAGGTTCTAAGATAGATCATAAACAAGAAAACTTCTAACTCATAGCAAATTTTCGTGACTCCTCAAAACCAACTTAATTCTTTTCATATAGGTAGATACATAAGTATGGGTGAATCACTTACACGGATTTTTTATATTTACTGAGTTTTTATTTTCTTTTAAGATTATTTAAAATCATCTGATGTAATAAAATACTAAGAGATAGCACCATAAGTCACGGAATATTGCTAACTCTATTTATCTCTTGTTTATTATTATCTGAGGTCTTAGGGTCTTGTCTCATTAGGGACACCGTTAGGCGCTACCAGACGATCCTCGAATTCCAAATTCGAAATTGGTTACGCAACCAATCGGACACCAGGTAAGAAACCAACACAGAAAACTACCACATTTATATCAGAATGTGGCAACCGCAATTTTTTAATTTTCCTCTTTTTAAAATAAAATTAATCTTTCAGAATCGTCTCCGGAAACCCCTATGC
Organism: Chloroclystis v-ata; assembly: GCA_963691955.1. Taxonomy (NCBI): domain Eukaryota; kingdom Metazoa; phylum Arthropoda; class Insecta; order Lepidoptera; family Geometridae; genus Chloroclystis; species Chloroclystis v-ata. The sequence continues at coordinate 9,608,204 of OY829904.1, read as the reverse complement.
CGTACGTTATTGAACCAAGTGAGTTAGAAGACTTACCTTTATTTTTTCAACTGTTTGCGATAATCATCAATGTTGACTTACCTGTAACAAAAAAAAATATTTGTTTTTATAAAATTCTGGTAATATTAACAATCTGCTTAGTCCGTTGGACCACCAAACAGTAAGATGATTTCAGTAGATTGAACCCGCTATTCCGAAACAACTCTTTATAAAATTATACTAATCTTATTTCTAGAGGCTGATAATGCATTTCCGTTAACCTCAGCTAAACAGTCAATTGTGTCCTTGTAAAGTGCGTGTGGAGTAAAGTAAATATTGTGTACATTTGCAGGCTGGCCTCCCCCGTCTCTTCGTCCCCCGCCCCCCGGCCCCCTGCCCGGCCCTTCGCCACGTAAGTACTCAATAATTATAGTTAAAAATGGAATCAGTCTCAAGATCATAGACAATCATAAATTAACAATGAAATGAGTCTCAAAATCTTTAGTGATTGTGGGACTGATTTTAAAATAAATAAAATATTTAGACAATATAGCATTCCATTCCATTGCAATTTTTTGATGCTATGGCGTTCAAGAATGAGCATATTGATAAGGGACAAGACAAACTTAAAGTTTAGCATAGGTCATTTTATATTTTAATTTTAAGTGAATTCTTTATTTCATTGAATAAATCTTTAAACCAAAGTTATAGCTTTGTTAGTTTGTTCATTTTGAGTCGGGTTGGCTTCAAATTAGAAGGTGAGCGGCGGGTTAATTGTACGGAATTGTTTACAACTTTCAAAAGTTATTTCATGTGTGAGTATCTTGTAATAAACAGTTTCTGTAAGTAATTTGATAATTTAAATTAGCTGTTGTATGGAGATTAATTTTATAAGTTAGTGTATGTACGTAGAGAAGACTTTAATTATCATACTCACATAAATTTTATAAGGCAGACATGCTTGGTCCTCATTTTAGACGCACTATCTTTTAGAGTGCGTATTTCAGCATGAATTTCACTCAATGCCACGCATAGGACAGTCTGTTAGATCTACCTACAGGACCTTATGTAAACGAAAGAGTTTTCAACAGTCAAACTACAGCTCTTTCTCACAGACCGTAACACATCGTGTAGTGCTAAATCAACCTACCGACATTCCTCAGTCATGATTAAAACACAACAACATAAGCTTGGAAAGAATGTATGGTAAAGCTGATTATGACTTTTTGTTGAGCGTTCCTTTTCAATATCCCTAATACGAGCCCTACCCTGTAAGTCCTAGCAGTTCTTTCGAGAGGTATTTATTAAGACGATGGCTTCCAGATTCAGTAGCCCTAATACGAGTCTTACCCTGAAAGTCCCAATAGTTCTTCCAAAAAGTATTTAAAAAGATGATGGTTTCCAGATGAGTCCTGCCAGCCCTACGCCCCGAGCACGCCCTTCCAGCACCCCTGGGACGAGTGCCAGGTGTGCGTCTGCATGGAGTCCTACAGCTCACAGCTCACCAACGTCGAGCTGTTCTGCTACACCAAGCTGTCTTGCTGTAAGCTATAGCTTGGCTTTCTTTGCTTCGGTTGAAAATGTCTTTTATTCTATTAAGTACTATCTTGTTCAATTGAGGTGGAATTTATATAATTTTTCAGTGTAATTTCATTTCTTTTTAAACAATTATTATGGTCTAAAAATTAAGAAAATTAAAATGTAAAATCTTAAAGGTTTCATTCACTATTTTTTCTTGACTTAGTTTTAGTGGAAGTGAATTATTTTAATTGTTACAGTAATTTTGAATTTCAGGTATCGAACCACCATACGAACTTGCACCGTGTAAGTACATTTAGGGAAACAAATGAACACCTAATTTATTTCAATAATGTACATAACACTTACATTCGACAATCAATAAATATTTGACAGCTTGTTAAATCAAAATAAAGTAAGTAAGTATAAGTGGATAATATTAATCGTTGCTTTCAATTACAGCTTCAATCCCGTTGGTTACGATCCCACAACGTGAGTTAAATAATGCAAACACTAATTGATTTCAATTGCAGGTGCAACCATTAATAACGAACTTATTTTGTTTCAGAGCCGAAGGGAAAAATACGGGTTCAAGGTAAGCACCTGAACATGAAAAGTTAGCTAAACAACTAATTGAAAAATTATTTAATTAATTGCATTGTTAGTTGATTTGAATACTACCAGAAACGAAAATCCCTTTAATGTAAAATAATAAAAACTCTTAGATTTATCTTAGACAATATTTGTAGTCACTCCTCTGATCTGTAGAGTAAAGCAGGGACTTAAATGGCTATGTATATAAACATAATGTTTTGTTTACACTACGTGAGTCTTTAGTCTATGACTTTAATAAAAACTTTTCCAGACCCATTTTGCGAACTGAAATCTTTCGGAGTGGAGTTCACGCATCCCAACGACCAGTGTGTCGTGTGCACCTGCGACCTGCAAGGCACCATCATCGCTGCTAACTGTCACCGCTCCTACAGTGCTGCTTGTAAGTCTATTACTATTTTATTTATAGTTCATTCAATCATTCACTCATTACTTGTCACTCTTGTTTGCATCTCTGGTCAGTGGCATAGCGTGTGCCGTCGAGCGACGCAAGGTTTAATTATTGACATTGGTAACTGTATTTGTATGTTATTACCAGAAATACAGATAAAACATTTATGATCCCAGAAACCTTCCCAAAATCGCAACAAAATATTTTTCTTACCGAGCGCAAAATATAGGATCTTCTGGAATTAAATTTAAAAAATATTATATGCTCAATTTGATAAGCCACGATAAATGTTAGTAAGCTTCTATTACGTCCTTTAACAATGATGATGATCATTAAACAGAATATTAGCTTGAATATAAACATTTACCTTTCAGGTATTGTATTCTCAAAGATAATTTTCACTTAACAATAACATTCTAAATTTCGACTAACATAACAATAACTCGCTATCACAACAAAAACATGTAAACAGTAAAGTTTCATGAGCCCTCAAAAGTCAATGAAGTCCCCGGTGGTAAGCACCAGATAGGTACAATCCAACATGGCGGTTTACAATCAATGTGGTGCCAATCGACGGGAATGCGAAATGACGCTGAATAGCTTGGCCGAACCACCCGCTTTTGTCACTGTCATTGTCAAATATCATAGACAAAACCATCGACTGAATTTGAAAAATGATGGTCAAAATGGCGTTTACGCGAGTAACATCTTTATAAGCTGCATAATCCATTATAAAAACTTATCATGGAATACTTTTGTACTAATGTATTTTGAATGTGTAGTTAATTATGTTGTTCAAACTTACGAATTTTGGATTTATGATGATTTTTTTCTACCATACACTACAATCGTTATTACTCAACCGTATCTAACATCGCGAGCAAATCTGCGTAGGGACTACTTGTAATGAAACCGCAAAAAATACTTCTGAAAAACTATACAAGTGATTAGGTACTTAGACAAAACATTACAACATAACGCATTGCTATTCAAGGCCGTTTCAAAATTAATCAAACTCGAAATAAAGGTGGAGTTCAATCAGACCTCTTCACAGGACATCACGTACCATTTATGGGACATTTCGATGCCGAATGCGGTACCATTTTATTCGCAGCCATAAAAATATCTTGTCGACCACTAGACGTTTATGATCGCAGGTTTATGTCAACAGGATGTTTTATTGGGCGATTTTAATTTCAGCCATTCGGATGCATAAACTTTAGAGAAATAATTTAAAGGTACAATGATTTTATGGACAACTTTAACTTTTATTTATTTCTGACTGGTTCTCGTTAAAATAACAATAGTAAAACTAAAAACGAGGCGGTAATGAAGCTTGCAACCACTAGCGCCACAAAGGTCATGTACTAAAAACAATTTAAGCTAGACTAGTTTAAGCATCGTAACTTTGAAATGATGATAACGATTAACTTAAAAGAACCAACATTCAATTTAAAATCCCAGCTCTAAAGTTAGTTAATTCAGAATATTCTAGTAATTTAATCTCGAGTGCACTCATGAACTGAAATGAAATGTAAACTCGAGTAACTGGAAATACGTAAAAAGTTTGTAAACGTTGCACACTAGTATCGAGGAGTTTGCAACTAGTTCGCAACTGAATCCGACCGCAGAGTTTGCAAGTTTAAAAACCAACAAGTTCAAAGATCAAGGATCTAATCTAAAGTATTTCATTTCAGATTCAATCCGAACCATAAAAAAAATAAAATGAAAAACCTAAATTTATTTTGCACACACAGATTGATTGATACTTTGTTTTCAGGTCTCCAGTCGTATTCTGAGGGAGGTGTGCTTTTCGGCAGCCAGAATAAGGGTAACTAACCTAAACATAAAATAACTCTAGTATTATAAAAAAATCTAAATTCACTCTTATACATCAACACGTTAATAATGTTTGACTATTTTTTTTCAAGCTTCGACCTTACCACTGGGCTAGCTAGATGTCGCTGTGTAAATTGTTATATTTATTTATATGTTTGTAATTTTTAGGTATCCAATCTTATGCTGACGGAGGTATGGTGTACGGCAGCCAGAATAATGGTAACTTATCATCATCATCATTTAATACAAGTCGCAGAATAAGTGCGTCATACAAATTAACATTGATTTTGTTTGTGGTTTCTAGGAGTCCAGTCATATAGTGATGGAGGTGTGGTATATGGCAGCCAAAACAAGGGTAACTTTTATCTTAGAACTAGCTTTCCTTCTCCTTTCTTCACTAGCTTTATAATCTTTTCCCGAAGAAAATAAAGAGCATCTTATGTCCTTCTCCTGGTTCTAAGCTGTCTCTACAACAATTGTCAGCTAAATAGATTCAGCCGTTCTTGAGTTATAGATAACAAACACGACTTTATTGTATTTAACTAGATAGAAAATCAAATCAACAATTAAAAGTAACAAAACGCATTTTCAAGAGTTTGACTTTCGAACTGTTACTGATCTCCAGGAATCCAGTCGTTGGCTGAAGCAGCTGCGGGATACAGCAGTCAAAGCAACGGTAAGGATCATACGTTGTTAAACTTCCTTCATAAAGAGTTCGGCTTTATAACTGATTCTGGTTTCCAGGTATCCAGTCATATTCCGATGGTAGTGTGGTATATGGCAGTCAAACCAAGGGCAACCGGCTGACGGGCCAGGCGGTGGAATGGAACACACAAAGACCTGGTAATTATGAGCAATATTTTTATATTATGTGCTCTGTTATTCTTAAGAACCACTGAGTGGACCCTCAGAGAAGACGACCACGTGGAAGGCCCAGGATGAGATGGCAGGACAAGTTTAACCAGCACCTGCGCACATGGCCTGTAGTAGTGTTAAAGAGGCTTTGCCCTGCTGTGGGACAGTGCGGACTAATAATAATAATAAATTATTCAGTGATTTAATGGTCTGAAAATCAAATTTTTAACCAAATCCGTTTCGGCGAATCAGTATTGAAGTAAAATATTTAACTGTAAAAACATTAAGTTTTCAATGAATTAATTTTTGTATAAAAGGTAACGATGAACTTTGTAAGCAAGTGTTTATGTTTATTCTGTTGATGTTTCAAAATAAATAAACCTTTAAAATGTTGGATAACATAACAATATATTACAATTTTATACCATATATCTCCAGGTCTTGGAATTACTCCTCAAGTGATCGTGAGCCAGAAGCAAGTCTACCAACAGACTCAGGTCAGGCCTGTCTCAGCCCAGGGTACGAGCTACCTTGGCTATGCCCAGGGTCATCAGCTCAAACCAGCTGGATACTCGCAGGCGTATTACAACCAAGGACATGCGGGGTGAGATTATTAAGATCCCTGATGAGTTTTACTAATCTTGGCTCTGTTTATGTTACCACTTTTATACAGGGCGTCCCAAAGTTATGGGCCATGAAGGGGAAGTACCTTAAATATCGTAGATAGTGAATTTTGCTCAAAGGAGACTTCATTTTATTTTTAAAAGTAAGTAATTCTGCGTTCATAGATTTTCTAAAAATTACTTGCTTTGTCTGGGAATCGAACCGACTTACATGTGGAAAAAAAATTACTCTACTTTTATGATACCAATCGAAAGAGTAGCTAAAAAATAATAACTCTGCTTAAGTAACATAGTATTTTAAAAGAAAGGAACAACATAAAATAATTGAGTCAAGGTCAAATGGTCGAGTTGCAAACAGAATTGTGCCATATCACATCGAGTGTTCACCATAAAATGATTAGAAAATCAACAGGCAGCCGGGTCACAAGAAGATTGGCGAAGGTGATTAAGACAAGAGGGATCACATTTTGAGCATTTAATTAATTAATTTATAAAAAAAAAATGTTTCATGTTTTTTATTTGATTAAAATAATTAATTTCACGTTGTTCCTTTCTTTTAAAATACTATGTTACTTAAGTAGAGTTATTATTTTTTAGCTATTCTTTCGATTGGTATCATAAAAGTAGAGTAATTTTTTTTTCCACATGTAAGTCGGTTCGATTCCCAGACAAAGCAAGTAATTTTTAGAAAATCTATGAATGCAGAATTACTTACTTTTAAAAATAAAATGAAGTCTTCTTTGAGCAAAATTCACTATCTACGATATTTAAGGTACTTCCCCTTCATGGCCCATAACTTTGGGACACCCTGTATAATCAGATTAACCCGACCGAGCTCTTGCTGTTTAAAAAATGTGTCAAACGTTCAGTGATTGACTTTCATCCAGGCGTTTAAATCAGAGTCTGTGTTCTATTATATTTTATTTTTTAAGAAATGATCAATGATTATCAGGTGCAAACACTTAAATAGGTTAACCAAGTTCAAGAATAACTTACAAACGCACTAAGGATTTCCCCTCGATTTCTCTGGTCTGCCACAATCAAATCATGATTTTCTTAATATGGGACAACCTTTGTCTAATGTCTTCTCTCAAACAAAAAAAAACATTTTCATCATTATAGTTATCCGCGAATAATCTTGAATCATGAAAACTCCATTAATTGAAGTCGGTTATAAATCAACAAAGAAGCGTCCATTTATCCAGACAACCTAACATAAACTGAGCTGGAATAAAACCTTCATTCTGTAAACCTGTCTCCAAAGGTATATACAGCAGCAGTCAGCTCTCTCAGGCAGCTCGTACAGCGCGCAGAGCCTGCCGTACTACAGTGGTCACCAAACTTCCACCTGGATTGGGCCGATGCTCGGACGTAGCGGTAGTAAGTACCTCTGCATTGTGTTTCAGGCGGTTTTACTACGCAACTCGTGGACACATCTTTCAGCCTCCGTTGACTGACGTAGGTATCTATTGGTTACCAATTTTTAATTTTTATTAATCATTATCATTAGTCTATAGTCTATAGGGTCTTATATCACCACCGAACTGGTGAAGATCAGGTTGCTGAATGTCACATTAATAGTCTTAATAGGTATTAATAACTTTCTTGGGGTAAGAAGTAAACCATGTCTCTTACCTCATCATATCAATTTATACAACGTCCCGCTACTGGGCACGGATATCTACAGTAAACCATTATAGTATAATAAACCATTAAGTATAATCACATAAGCGTGGTGATTATAATTCTATAGGCAAATTGGTGATCGCAGAAAATTGGAACAGTACACAGAACGATGCTGTCTTCTTGTATTACATCCCTTAGTTGGTTCTTAAAACAACGCAAGAAAATGGTCGTATTATTTATAGGCCTACATCTCATGGCATTAATATTTTCTAAAACAAAATCTTAAAAACATTATATTTTCAGCCGGCACCGCTTCGAACCCTCAGACGAAACCCGGCAAATCTGGTGCGTACAAAACTTAACAATAACCCCCAAAACAACTCAAATTATTGAAAGCTTCAACTCTTGAATTCCTCAAATAAATTCCCAAAGAGCTGTGTTAAAATTTAAACAGTTAAATGCGGAATTTCGTCAACTTTCAGAACATGGATTAAAAATAAATTAGAGAAACATCTGTTCCGACCCGATGGATCGAACCGGCCCGAAAAGGCTTTATTTAATTAAATTATAAGTCAAGGGTAGTTTCTTGGTAGGTTTTATGAAAGGTTCTTTACGTAGAGTAGACGAGAATAATTTAGTGTAAACTTTGCTAAGATAGCCTTTGTAATTGCGGTTTGAACCTTATTTCGTATTCTTTGTACGAATTTACAGATTAGACCTTTTAACATATTGAGAGAAAGCGCAGGTTATTATATAAATAAGTATAAAAACTTGTCGGATTGGTTGGGACAATACGGGGTGGTACTATTTTAAGCTGGCTCCACGCCAAACCAGCTTATGATGCCGTTATAAAAACAGTTTCCACGAAAAAAACAATCTGTATAGAAGTGGTTATAATGGAAATAATAATAAATAACCCTGTCGTTGTTTTCACAGATGCTGGTCCCGATGACGAACCAACGAAACAGAAAAATTAAGATAATGAATGTAAGTTCACTTTAGCAAACTGAGAAAAAATGAGGTTCACGATATGGTGTTATTTTGCGGCGTGATTTACAAAGATATTTAAATATATTTAAAAATACAAAACATTTTTTGGTTGGTGTAAGGAACACTCAAAATATCTTCATTTCAAATCTTTGTAATTAAAATTCATTATGAATAATGCAATGAATTTATTTCCAGCATCCGATGATCAAAACAACAAGGCGATGGAAACGGACACCGTGGAAATAAATTTATAATAGTACACAAAGCAAGAGGTGCTTCAAATGCATTGAATAAATAAAGAGGTACCGTGAGAGCTCTTTTATTGCTGCCCCAAACAAATCCGTGTCATACTTTCATCATTATTTCATGTTCTGTTTCATCAAGTTATATATTTTCTGGTGGAAAATAAACAGAACTAACCGAGTAGCCTACAAAAATAATAAAATTAAGACTAAAGTATTCAGTAGACAGCAACTTCACTCTGTGTAGATACAAAAAATATTGATTGATTTAGATTTTGTCCGTAAAATCACAAATATTAACTTAGACACTATTCTAATGGAATGAACTGTGTGAAGTGAGATGGCTTGAATTTAATGTCACTAAAGAACTTTTGAATATTTTTATCTTATTTAATTATTTGTATATCTAATTATTAAAAAACAATGAAGTCAGATTTCAAAAATAAATTATTGTGCAATTGTATGTTAGAGTGGCGGACGAAGCATGGAGTCTGAATCTGATTCTAATTTCAAAATTGAGCGGTATTACGCGACGTGCTCGAAAATGCGCAATCATAACTTCCATTTAATATCTCACAGTCACTAGTAGAAGTAATATAAGTCGTATAAAGTTCTTTATGGCAGTTCGATAAAATGTGCGAAAACGATAATATTTTACTGCTTTGGAAATATGGACTCAGCTGAGGACTAAGTATGCTCGTTCCGTGGATTTGTTTATTAGTTTACGGTGAGTTATTATTATCGAATTTCTGTTATTATTTTTGTAGGTAAAAGAACTTTAGAGATCTGAGCCTGATAAATTGGCACAAGGTTGCTCAAAGTGTTACTGAACTGTTAGAAATAATTATGATTTATCCATGTTATTAATCTTGTTAGACGCATGTGACGGGACTTAATTTAAAGCGAACCTAATCATACCAATCCGTGCAAAATTATGGCAAACGGAATAAAATACCTTCTACATTACATTTCATTGTCAGAACACAGATTGTGATAATTTTGAACTAGGTTTTTGATCTTTGCACACAAATTTAATATAAGTTAATAATGTTAAATCTGTTAATGCTTAAGTTTTTAATGATAGAAGTAGTGTATACTTGTTAAACTTTACATTGCACGTAAAGAAGTACAAGAGGAATAAAGAGGAACATAAATAAATACTAGAATCTCAACGATCAAACAATAATTATTCATGATAAAGTCAGTTAAAATTCCCCATCCACAGATCATAAATAATAAATTTTAATCAAACGAAACAACTGTAATATTGTCCCATGAAAGTCGCACAATTACAGGAGTCACGTGAAATATTCACACAAGGTGATCAAAACACGCGCATTAAACATTAATCTTTATGACTGAGCGAATAGGGTTCCTGTTAGAATAGCATTTGATCAAATCCATGGTTTAATAATCTGTTTAACAAGGATGTAGTTGGTGCGGTGTTCTCGTAAAGCCTAGGTTATATACAGCAGTAAGTAGCAGAATCGACTAAAGAAATAGTGGAATTTAGCACCTATGTACCAAATAACAATATCAATCAATCGAAGCATGACTATTGGAAATAAGTTTATTCAAACATAATTGATTTTCAATTTTTATTCAGAAAATAAGAATTAATAAATAGCATAATGATTTATAGTTTTATCAGTTCTTTATCATGATAAACTTCGTAGTATCTGACTTGGATATCAAATCAAATCAAATCAAAATGCATTTATTTGTTACCATATTACAACAAGTTTACAACTTACAATATTACAACTTTATATTTACATTAACTAATTCATGACATGATAAAAGTACGATAAAAATGTTATTATATAAATAATAGAATAATAATAGTATGGTAACAAAAAGGTCTCAACTCAGCTTATGCTGGTTTTGAGAACCAGCGCTGGTTTTCTGTTGAGACCTATGGGACCGTACCTACTAGTCTATACAAATTGTTTATTTATTTATATTTTTATAATTCACCACGTTGGCCTTTCTTCACGATGTTTGCCTTGAGGGTCAGAGCACACATAAATTTCCCAAGAAGCCAAGAAAATCTAGAAGTGCGCGGCGGGGTTTGAACCACAGAGCAAATTGAACCCACGACCTTCGAAACGAAAGTCGTGTGTGCTCCTACTTAGCTAATACGGCTCTGGCCCAAGTCACTAAACTAAAGAATCTATTTCAAAGGAGTAAACAGTCAATTCCAAACGCCCGTGTTCGTCAGACATTCTGAAGAGAGCTCAGATAACACGGACTCCCAGACCGATAACGATGTACCTCTCGAGGAAATGCACAACCTCGCAGCCTTCGACGACGCAGAGCATCGCGGGAAAAAGTGGTACGACAGTGTTGGAGAATCCACCAGCGCTCTGCTACGAGACAGCGAGAGCTCTACGTAAGTTCAAGTTTAATATAAAACCTAAGCGTTAGATAGATTGTTTATTGTCACACTTGAACACTTAAATTAATAAATAAATATTAAATATTTTCATGAAATACTTATTCACATATGGATATATCGTCGATCTAGGTAACCGTGTTCCCTAAAAAACACACGCGACTTTTATTCCGAAGGTCGTTAGCTCAAACCCCCCAATCATCGTTAGGAAACTGGCATGTACTGAGAGTCCCTGTAGTAGTAGTCCCTTAATATAGGTACCTTCTAAGGGGTATAACCAATATCGACGGGATTATTATGGTATTTTTATTATTCTTTTTTATTTTACTTTGTGTAAAATGTATAATATTCTAACAACATACATCATTTAATGTCATATTTTCTACAGATCTGATGATGAGTCATTTGATGATACTGACGAATCGTCCACGGAAGATAAGTCTACCAGCGTTTCCTCCGTGGAGACTAAGGAGAAAAAACGGAAGTAAGTAAAAGTCTTTTTATTCTGTAAAATTCCTCCATGAATTTCTTCAGGGTCAAAAAAAATTGTTAAAGGGTACTGTCAACACTTCTCTCTTTCTCATTCGATTCACTTCAGTCTTGAAAATCAGTGGTACTTATTGCAAATAAACTAAGTTCCTCCATAAAAGTTGCACATTTAAGTGAATGTTCAAGTTTAAGTTTATTTAGTCATAGACTTCTTTAGTCATAGACATAGTCTGTGAACATAATGCTGAGCCGTGACCTACTTATTACTGTTTAGCTTAACTTAGCTTTACGTTAAGCTTAAATTAAGAATAATTTGTATCTGTAGTATCTTTTGGTGTTTGTGTCCAAATAAATTATGTCCATAACCTAAGTACGTATCCTTTCATTAAAATCTGTTTGTGGAATGTGTCAGAACTCGCAAATACCGGCAGTGTACTCCGTGTCCCCACGACCTGCTGAAGAAGAAGACCAACATCGGCATCAAGTGGATCTGCGGGGGCTACCAGCGCGCGCGGCGCACCTTCAAGAGCCCTTGCATGATGCGGTACAGGAACTGCCAGGATGGAACCCGTGAGATATTGATTTAATATACTCTTAAAAGGTTTTCTAAGTACGATAATAAAACTTGTCTGCGCCAAGATTATATGTAACAATTAGGGTTGTTTTGTGCTCCCAAATTGTGGAAAAATGCCCAAAATCCTTATAAATTATTTAGTCAGATGACTGAACCTGTCTGAACGATATAGACCTTATCTGCATTTCGTGTTTTTAAATAAGTTGTTTAATGTGCTGTGACTTAGAAGCTATAATTAATTGAAATAATGTGATTAAGATATTCTAACAATTTTGTTTTTATTTCCAGTATTCGTTCAGGTGTCGGAGCATCGCTGCAAGAACGACACATTCCACGGTCGCCATTGGTTCTACATTTACAGGGTTTAATTAAAAATATTTTACGATATCAATGTTTTGTTTATATTTCAACTAGCTGCCCCCGCGAACTTCGTCTCGCCATATAAGTACTTTTATTTGCAACTATTTCCATACTAAATTTCATCCAAATCGAATTTTCCCGCGTATGCATATATTTTCCCGCGGAAGCATGTATTTTTCCGCGGTAAAAAGTAGCCTATGTTCTGTCTCAGGGTCTAAAGATTGTCTGTACCAAATTTCATCAAAATCGGTTGAGAGGTTTAGGCGGGAAAGCGTAACAGACAGACAGACAGACAGACAGAGTTACTTTCGCATTTATAATATTAGTAAGGATAATACATCAGAATTCGCTTCAAAAACCGCTACTACTCGTATATTGTCAAATAAAATCAAAGCTATTTATGCTAAATTTATCTGATATTTCTTTCATTTGGTTGAAAGCCTGAACTGAAAGCCCCGCTAACATATACCCCAGCCAATGCAAATTCAATAAATTGGCGAATGCAGCTGTGTTATATTGCAATAAAGTAGAATTTAGAGTTGAATGTGTTTTATCGTTTCCTAAATTACCAGGAAACCTAAAACAATCGCCTAAATGAAGCAAGAACTATTTCCAATGTTGGAACAGAACCCATACTAAGGAAAAACTAAATGTTTGGAAAAAATTACATTTTACTAAATGAGTGTACGAAACAAGGAGATAAGGCACTTATACTATAACTTGCGTAGCAATTATTATATTCTGTGCTATAACACAAACAAAATAACATTACAGATTGCTTATCCAAGAGTACCTAAAGTAAATTGTGATATAGCTATTGAATTGTAAAACATCGCTATCCAAACTAGGTAAAACTATATTCCAGTGTGCGTACCTATCAAGACTTTATACCTATTGAACCCACAGTTAGAAGTAAAAGACATGAAACTAATTCGACTTTAGGTACCGTAGTAGCCGCCCGTTAAAAGCAATCGAATAGAGAGCTAACAGGCGCGCATAAATCACGGGCGGCGCGAATACTGATCGAGGACATTACGAGAACATTCTAGAACAATCCAGAACATTCCAGAAGCTGCGAGAATGCTGGAGCGGGCTACGAATAAAGTACCTAGTATAAGAAGATTGGATGAACTGATTTTAATTTGCTCTAAGCATTAGCGGCGATTATGTATGAAAAACTTCACATAGTTAAATTTTCTTATAGGTTTTAAAAACATTAGAACATGAACTTAAATCTTGGTATGTTACCCGTTATAATTATAAATAGATAACGTAAAAAGTGCAAGCGAAGCTGTCGGCAGGTCAGCTAGTTTTCAATAACAATACTTAAATGTTATGACAGGCGTGTTTTTAACCGAAACAGGTGTTTGTATCAACCGCGACAGGGCGTAACTGGCGTCGTAAAACAAAAGCCGTAAATCGCAGATTTCATGGATTTATGACTGTTGAGATTTCCAATGAAAATAAAATAAACAAAATGGAATAATGAATTACAGAAATGCGCGGTGCTGTGTGTGTTGTAATTCTGCTATTTGGTAAGTGCTAAGGGCATATTTCACCGGTTACAGATTATGTGCCAGATAGCCTATCCGTTACTTATCTGACAGATAAACTAAAAATTTTGGTTGCGATATCTATTAGATAACTATCTGATGCTTTATCTATAACCGATGAAACAGGTCCTTAGAGTTATTAATTTATTAACTTATTATGAGGACTTCTTATATCTTTATCAAAACTTATTACGTCTTTTGTTAGCCAATTACTTTATCATTATTATAAGCTGTAGGTTCCTAGCTCCGCAATTAGTTAGGGACGTTATTAAAATCGTTATAAAAATGAAAGATTAACGTCCAGCTTTACTTTGAGTGAAGACAAAATAAAAGTTAATAACTTATAGTAGCCATGTGACCAAAGCAGTCAAATCCACGCAAAAAAAGATCAATTTTGAGTCTAATTGCGGAAAAAGGAGTTCCCAAACTAAACTAAGGTTAGTTCCCAAACTAAACTAAGGTAAGCGAGTGAAGTCGGGCTGGACTTCACTCGCTTCTTTATAGACCTCAACCGTTTTATGCCAGTCTCTTTGATTTTAATTTAGCGATAAAATCTAAAAAATTTACGTCCATTATTATCTATAAAATACTAAAAAAAATTTGGACAAGTTTTGTTTATCGCAGAAGAGACAAGGATTTTAAATTAATCATTATCATCAGTGGAAAGAAGTTTCTCTCTGGTGAACAACTCTGCGATCGAGGCGCGGAATGCTCTTGAAGAGAGTAAGACCTCTTTGAAGAGGGCCCATGTAGGCCTCTTCGCAGCCAGGAGACAGGCATTGAGGCCAGAACAGAAGCCAAAGCATGGGCATTCTACCTCCTCAGAGAGTAAAGATAGTAAGTACAAATAGACATTCTATTTATTTATTAGACGACTGTTGCGCAGTGGGCGAAAGTCTGCTTGCGACGCAGGAGGTTGCGGCTTCGAAAATAATAAAACAATAATAATTTCACTATTTTCATATGAAAAACAAAACTTTATGAAAATACATTAAATTTGATTGTGTAAAGTTTGTATGATTTATTTGTTTGCATTTTTAACGTAATCTTGAATTCAATAAGATATTTTTCAGTTTAGGTTAGGTTAGGTTAAAAAGTTATAAAATTATCAGAGATAAATTAAACTACGTACAAGAAAGATTTTGTGATATTTTTTCAAACAGACTATTATAAGAGAAAGTTAAAACTTTCGAAGCGTAGAATAACAATGAACTTTTACAATACACTAAACGTTAATAGATACAGAACTCCATATAAGCGTAGTGTTACTTTGAAAGTTTGTTAGTTAGATAAAGCATTTTTTTTAATCACTTCGACCCCAAGACAATAAGTTATACCCAGGCCAGTAGTAGTAGTACATACGTAATATTAGTTTACATCTGCTCATTATAAGCACAAAATATTTTCAAAAATATAGATTTACATCTCGTCGGTATTTAGTAAACCAATTATTTTCCTTCCAGAATCAAATTCAAAGTCTGAGGAGGACACCCTGGGAGAGTCCGCGTCTTTGGATGACTCTAAAGACAAGACGACTAGGAAAATGCCCAAGTCCAGCGAAGAACGTTGGGGATGGTACATATTACTTAATTCATTTTGGACCTCCGCTATCTAGGCTCGTTGTCAGCTCAAAACTTTAGTTGCGGGTCTGATACGTAATACAATACCGAAGAATTTTATTAAATATGAAAACCGAAACAACCGGAACAATCTCTGCGGATCATAATTTTTTTTTCGGGGCGAGACTCGAACCTTCATCTTCTTAAGTCACAGTACGACCTTTCCCGGCGCACCACAGAGAACTGTGAGATTTCCATGATAAAACTGAAGTGTTCTGATTTCAAAACTGAATATTCTAATTTCAAACCGATCTAAATTTCAGGCGCAAATGGCACCGAAAATGTACCCCCTGCCCTGAGGACATGCTGATAAAGTGGCGTGACCCCAACGTCAAGTGGATCTGCGGCGCCTTCCAGCGCGCGCGCCGCTCCTTCAAGAGCCTCTGCATGATGCACTACAGGAACTGCCAGGATGGAACCAGTACGTCAACACCAGATATAAAAAGTAGCCCTTTAATGGATCTTGATATTCCATGAATAAACATAATTTCCATTAGGGTTTCAAATGTCAGATTTGTTACTAACTCGAGAATGAAATTCATTACACGATTAAGTAAGTAAAAAATCACTTGCCACACAAAGCTATGTTACTTTGACTACTTTAGATGATGATACTACCACCGTTTCACATGATAAAAATTATGGTTATTTCAAGGTTTGAAAAGTTGCATCTATAAGACAAGTATCGTAACTAATAAGTGTGTTGTGTGGTGCCCAAGAAAAATACCATCCGTGGATGTTATCAACTCGCGTAGCGATTACTACCCGCATCGAACACTGTGATTTACCAAATCCGCAATATAATAGATTGATTGGAGTTATAGAGGTGTAATGATCGTAGAATAGGTAAAGTATCAAGCACATTTTATTTCAGTGTTCACTAAGATCCACGACCACCGCTGCCATGAGAAATCCGCGAACAGGCCGTTCGGAGACCACTTCTTCTACGAGTACAAAGTGGTACTGCCGATGGACTCGTCCGACTCCAAGACCGAGTCTTCTGAAGAGACTGCGGAGGAGCGATCTGAATATTCGTCTTCTTCTGAATAAACGTGAGATGAAGATGGTTTTTTATTTCACCTCAAAAGAAGTTCTGAATACAGAAACATAATGAAACTATAGGAACAAGACGAGACTTTAGGAACAGACCTCTGTGGTGCAGAAGGTGATGATCCGCCAGCGAGACTAGAGGTAGCGAGATTTGAGTCCTCCCTCAGGACAAATGTTTGCACGATCTGTAGATTTTTGCTGTGGGTTTTGTGGATGTTTTTGATAGACAATATAAAACTATCAGTGACTCAAGTAAAATCAAGTATAGCAAGTACTGTAGTTAGTGTCAAATAAGGGGAAACAGAAATTTTGCAAACCAAATTTTAAGTTCTCAGCTATTCCAAGATTTAGTAAATGAATAGTCTAACACTTGACACCGAAATGACGTGTATAATTAAAACCGCACACACAAAGATTCGTATATACACAAACAAAACGTTCGAACCTTCTGTTGAATTATTCCCTCCCACTGTCACCGCCTACAAGCCCAACTAATAACCCCTCTTTGCCCCTCCACAATCACTCATACATACATCACGCTATTATCTCACAATCCGTCTGACTATTAATCTTCCTCATAATCTGTCAGACAGACAGAAGATCGTACACTCAGTGCTGTCAGTGAACTATTTTCTACTGTATTAAAAGAGGTTAGGTCCCTTTTTTGTGTCTTGTAGAGGGGTTTGGTAAGTGTTTTCGTGAATGGGTTTACAAAGATTTCTATGTTATCCTTTTGTGTCACATCAGGTGTTGGATTTTGTTTGTAGGACATATTTTCGTAGTAGTCTTGGAGTAGATGAACTATTTCTTGCTTATTAAAGTTTGTAAGGGTGTTAAACATTTAAAGTAGGTATAGATTAAAAAAAATATGCCATTTATTTTCATAATATCTTAAAAATTACTTGGACATGACGCTCAATGCATGACTCTCATAGCTTAGGTATAGGTTCTCAAACGAAAAGAAAATTAAATAAGTCAACAGAATAGTAATATAAGTTATTCACAAAGGAATTATATGAAAAGTAAAAATGTTATAAGATGGTTGTAAATTTTCTCGATGAAAACGCGAAAAATAGGAACCGGACGATAACCGCAATAAAAACGAGTGTACAAAGGAATGGGAACCGTCATTATTTGCAATAATGTTCAATTTTCCTTGGCTTTCTCAAATACCTCCTTGTTATCACTTTAGCAGCCACATTGAGAGATATTTTAAAGGTATTTAAGGATGTAGTCAACATTATTATCTTTAATCGTTTAACTATATAGGTACATTATTTTATGAATCCTACTAATGTAATAGAGGCGAAAGCTTGGAAGTCCAAATTCTTGATGTTTTTGCTTTACACGAAAAATAAGGCGGAAAAGATGATCTCTTTTAACCTTTAGGATAGTTTAAGAAGTATTACAAATATAAAAACTTTCATCCAAACAACTTATGAAAAGGTTGTAAGAAAATTGAGGCTTACAAATTAATTCCAAACGTTAAGTTAAATAAACTAATGGTAAAAGTGATTGTTTTTGCCCCTGGTTAACCACAAATAAGCGACTCCCTGGGTAACAGACGGAACCAATCGACGAACTCTCCGGGGACACCCTGTACATGCGCCAATCAAACTTAAATACAGTCTGTTTATTTTGGTTCATATGAAAACCCAGTAAAATTTTTTTGCTTTATTTTTAAACTACAGGTCTTTGTAATATACTACGAGTAAACGCAATTTGACATTGTCAAGCTATGTATAAAATACTAGACACCATTTCAGCAATTCTTAATTAAAAAATGTACTTCCGCTTCCATTTTTAATAATCAGATTATACATAGGGGCCAACTGTCAAATACCAGTTGACTCTAGAAAAAAATTCTAAATTGAAAAAGTCTCTTACACTAACTTTTATAGATAAACGATGAAAATTATGATTATTATAATGGGATTGCTCGCTCTATACGATACTATAGTTATACAAAACAAATATAACACGTAATATCGCTACTGTAATAGAGGTATGCTAGTAATAGGACGTTATTGGCTAATTTAAAGGCAGTGTATGCTATTCATAAAGCCAACCACGACCGGCATGTCCAATATCTGTTTAATCTGGCGGCCATGTCACGTTGATGACGTCATCGCTAGGGCTTGTTCACTTGCACGCTTACGATACACGTTGTATATACGGTACACGTTGTATATACGGTACACGTGCATGTCAAAGGGGTTATAGTAACATTGTATTTTTTTATAACATCAATAATTTTTAATTATTATATTGGAATATAAGTAATACGACATTATACCATATACAGATGATATTAAAATCTCAACTTTATTAAGAGTTGTTACGTGTTATAATTTATTTATAATTAATTTATAATGTCACTTACCAAATTCAGCATGCAATGTTCGATGAAAATAAAACAGCATTTTCTTACCTGAAAAGAAAAAAAAAATAATCAAACACATATCTTTTTCAAATATCCACAAGATAAATGAGAAAGTCAATAAAATATAAAACCATATCTGAACATTGACACCTTAGCAATACTGAAAAATAAAGAGTATTTTAGATGTGCCAGCGGCCGCCATTTTGTAAACTGTTATTTTTTATCGCGCGTATGTCCCCGTAACGGGACCGTAAAATAAAACGCACGACGCCAGGTGTACGATACTATACCGTAGCACCCTGTATATAATACTACGGTATAGCGAAAGGCCTTTGAAGTAAAATATTTAGAACTGTGAAAGTTTCAATGACTATCATTGCTTGAGATGTTTCATAATTTGTGAAGGGTTGCCTAGAAGATCGATTTTAGTGATAAGGCCATTATTTACTTTATTTAGTATTATGTGTATTTTTAAGCGGATCAAACATTATCCTAATATGTGGTGTGGTGTAGCAGGAACTCAATTTTGATGATATTAACTTAGGTAGGTAACTATTTATATAACACGGGGAAAGCCGCGTTCTTAATTTTTAATTTAATTTTTTTATTTTCTCTGAGCTTTGTTTTAACAATATTTACTTGCCAACATAACTAAAACAAAGTAACAACAGAGCTAAAGTCAAAGAATCTAGACAAAGTAATTTCATATAAGTAAAGTTTCGAGACTTTCGGACCCGGCTCACCTAACTTCCAACTCGACTCGACAGCACGAGATACACGCTGATAAATGGAACATGACGTTTGTGGGGTTAAAATGACATTTGATGACGTTTTATTAAACTAGTGACACGCCCTCGCCTCTACTCGGTTAATTAATTATAAACTTTTCTCTTGAATAACTCTCTCTATTTAATGAAAATCCCATCAAAACCCACTGCGTAGTTTTCTCTTGACGAGAAAGATTAGGCCTTAATTCACCACGCTGGCCAAGTGCGGGTTTATGAGATTATATCACATTATGTCCTTCAAACTTTCAAAGTTCTCAGAAAATGGCGGTGTCCTCATGATGTTTGCCTTCGCCGTTAGAAGAGATTTGTTATGAGACAATTTCCTAAGCTGGAAAATCACCAAAACAAACACAACGTGAGTCTGACAGAAAAACGCTACTCATTCATAATCTACTTTACAAAGGCAGCATTTTAATACGTCATTTGTCGTCTCGTAAAAAATTACAACGCTAATAAAACTCTAGTGCTGTTTACATTGTGTTTAGCGTTGCCATTTTGCAAAACGACGCAAAAAATTAGGGGTCAGCGAATAAAAGACAGGGGCAAACCATTAGTGTAATGGTTCCGTAGCTTTCTGTCACGCGTGGAAACAAGAATGAATGTTTATAAGGAAAGGGGATTTCTGCTTTCTACGAATGGCTGGGAATAATGTTATGATTAAGTGTCTTTTTTGGCTCTAAGCAGTGGTGTCACTTATCAGGTTATGAAAAATGTTAAGTTTTTGTTTTGATTTTGGAATGGGACAGATAGGGTAGCATCAACCGTTGCTGTCATTGAAATGTTTTACCTTTAAGCAATAACTGGAGTGAGAAAATTATATGATAAACATTTTCTTTACTACAATTATTGTTTAAGTAAACCCTTGACACTTCGTCACTCTATAAATCTGTGTTTAAGAGCCCTGTTAAGTTTTTGAAGTTTTGCGAAATAGGATATTTTATGCACCACGTGACCGGCGCGTCACGCGAATTCTATGAAAAATACTAAATGATCTTGATACTTCGTCGATCTAAAACATACAAATATACTAATAATTATTTTAGATCTGTAGAAAATGGCATCGAATAAATTCCATTTTATTGAGTGGATTTTTTTCAGTTTAATTCTGAAATAATTATTATATTAATGTTTTTATTTAATTGATAGGTGTTTAATATATTTTCCTAAATTCAAAATGGCGGATATTTTTATTTCAATGTTGTATTTATTGACTTGTCCAAGTGATCTTTAGGATTTTATGGAAATAAATGACATAAATCTTTAAATCTTTAAATCAATATTTGAATCAATTATGTTTTATCTTAATAATATCAATATTTATTTTAAATCTGATTGATTATTTGAAATCAATTAAGTACATAATTTTAAATTAAAACATTCATGATTAATAATTATCTATATAAGAATAAAACTGAAAATAGTCTTATTGAAGTTAAATGTCCTCATTCATCTCATCTTATGGGCTCATTATTAAACCGATTCTTCTGAAATTTGGTGTGTAGGTTTGTAATTAAATGTTTTTTTTTGTCGAATGTTGGGACTTTATGTAAGTTCGAAAGTCTAAATTGAACGGACTAAATACAAATTCTAATTATAACAAAACAAATAAATTATATTACCTATATATATTTAAGTTGCTTGTTTTGTTAGATGGTATATTTGTGTTTGAATAAATAAAAGTTTCGTTAACGAAACTTTTATTTATTCAAACACAAATATAGGTACCATGTTATTATCATTATGTTTAGGTATTATTTTTGTAGTTTCGAACTTTATATTTATTTTTATTTTATTACGAACTTATTGAAAATATTTCATTTATATATTAAAAAAAACCAACCCGCACTTGGCCAGCGTGGTGAATTAAGGCCTAATCTATCTCGTCAAGAGAGAAGTCCCTATCCCAGCAGTGGGAACGTGAATAGGGGTGTTATTTTATATATAGGGCGTCCCAAAATTATGGGCCATGAAGGGGAAGTACCATATATATCGTTGATAGTGAATTTTGCTCAAAGAAGACTTCATTTTATTTTAAAAAGTAAGTAATTTAATTAATTTATTTACAAAAAATATTGTTTCATGCTTTTTATTTGATTAAAATAATTAATTTCACGTTGTTCCTTTCTTTTAAAATACTATGTTACTTAAGCAGAGTTATTATTTTTTAGCTTTTCTTTCGATTGGTATCATAAAAATCGAGTATTTTTTTTCTACATGTAAGTCGGTTCGATTCCCAGACAAAGCAAGTAATTTTTAGAAAATCAATGAATGCAGAATTACTAACTTAAAAATAAAATGAAGTCTTGTTTGAGCAAAATTCACTATCTACGATATTTAAGGTACTTCCCCTCCATGGCCCATAACTTTGGGACGCCCTGTATTTATTAGAAAGGTACATATTTAATGTTTACAATAAATAATATATTTATTAGAAAGGTACATTATTTTATGTTTACATATTGGATACTCGGTAAAAATAAGAACAAAAAATTACGGAATATTTTCTTTGTAATAAATATTATGGAAATCTATACTACAATTATCAAGCTGAGGAGATTGCTTGTTTATTTGTTTGAACGTGCTACTCAGGAACCGCGGGTCCGATTTAAAATATGATTTCAGTATTGGATAGTAAAATGATCGAAAAAGGCTATAAAACATAAACTAGTAAATAACGTAAAAACGCAAGCGCAGCTGTCGGCGGGTCGGCAAGTTAGTCATAATCTAAAAAAATCATAGGCATAATTACATTTAGTCGTTGTACGGTTTCACCAAAAAAAGTTGCCTTGTTGTTTTTTAATTAGGATAGATAACTTTAGATATGCAATCCACATCCTACAGCATAACCTCCAAATAAATAAGGTTAAACAAGATGACAATGATGTGGTACAATTCTTAGGCCAGCAACAAGTGGTACAATTCTTAGGCCAGCAACAACAATAATTGATCGTTATCAATAAAAATAACAATTGATCGTTATCAACGGATCAACTTATGTCGGTCGTAGTATCGCAATAACACATACATGCACACTAACAGCGTTTTTACAGCAATTGACAGTCCCACACACTGACATTTTACGAAATATTTCTATATTTTATTCAAGAACAACCGACATAGGTCCGACCTCGACAAGCGCTCGCGCGGTACTAAATGGAAAAAGCCGGCGGAATGAAAAAACTACTAAATTATGGTAGTTTTATTTTATTCATAAAAAATTACCAAAACCGTTCTACAAATTAAAATTAATATCATAGTTTAAGCAAATGTTGATAAATATTTTGATATAAATATGACGTCCCATTGATTTAGAACTTCGGAGTTATTGAGGTTTGTTTCGAAGCATTTTCGGTCGATATTAAATTCGGTATATCTTTAGAATAAAAGCATTTAACGAAAATGTACTCTACTCTAAATGAAGAATAGGATATACGTGTTTACGCGCGGCCCGCGCGCAGGACAGCAGCGGGGCGAGACGCGGGACGAGAGGCGCCGGGCGAGCAGCGGGGAAGGACCCCGCGCGACACTCCTTACAACGCCAGCGCGCGCGCAACACGTCATACTTTTATTCGAAATCAAGATATTTTTGTAACCAAAGCAAAAGTAATATATTTAAATTCTAAAAGAATTTAGTTTGTTTAATTTCTAAACAAAAGTGGCGACCGTGACAGGACACTCTGTTTCTCTTTGCAGTGTTGTCCAAGAATTCTTGCATTTTTGACCGTTACGACGCGCGTCGGTTCGCCATTGGAAGAACGCAATTAACGGCCGAACGGTTTTTGGAGTTTGGAGGAGATTGGAGATGTCGGAAGGAGTTTAAGGAGAAAGCTGGAGCTGCTGTTGAAACCTGTTGGAGATTTGTGAGATTCAGAGGTGGATTCCGTTAAAAGTAAGCCCAGTCCAATTATTCTTACCCTTCAATTACCGGTTCCTTTGTTCTAAAATGTCGTTACAAAATTTTGCGTGCAATGGTTGATGCTATTCTTTTCTTTTCTTCGTAAATAAGTGGAACTAAGTGTTCTCAAGCTTTCGCATTATTCTGCTGAATAAATTGCATTCTAATAAATAAATAAAATTTAATTTTTAATTTTGCTTACCTAAGTAAATAAGCGCTTCTAATGATTTTTCATATATTAATAAATGAATAAAATTAAATATTTTGCTTACATAAGTAAATAGCGCTTCTCATCATTTTTCCGTCGGTTATTTCCATCGCATTGCAAGGTTTGAGTACCTACATATTTACTTGCTACTTGCTTATTGTTTAACTAATTTGGTATTGTTTGCGCCCGATTTGGTTTGTTAAATGATCGATTTAATAGTCTAGTAAAAATGTCCGAATCTAAGGATAATGGATCTAAGGGTGAAATACCTAATTTAATTAAGCAAAGAGGTATTGTTAAGGGTAGGTTAACGAACTTTTCTACCTACTTATCTACATTGCAAAGCCTTAAGGATATAAATTCAATTAAATATAGGGAGTTAGAATTAAAATTAAATAGAATACAGTTACTTTTAACAGAATATGAAACTATTCAAGATAAATTAGATTTATTACATTCAGATCCCAATGAACAATTAAAAGAACGAGAAATCGTTGAGGATCAATTTTTGTGTTTAATTTCAACGGGACAGGAGATTTTTGAATCCCGCCCGAATAATAACGAAAATAAGGATGAAAGCCGTAGGGACGAGTGTAATAGTTGCCATTCCTGTGCGTCTAGTTCCATAAAGTTACCGGCTATAAAATTACCTACATTTGATGGTAATTATTTATCTTGGCTTGAATTTAAAGACACTTTTGAATCAATGATACATAATAATGATGGAATTCCATTAATAAATAAGTTTCACTATTTACGGTCCTCGTTAGAAGGAGCCGCCTCGGTGGTAATAAAATCAATTGAATTTAGTGCTAAAAATTATAAAGTGGCATGGGAAGGTTTATGCCAAAGGTTTGATAATAAAAATGTTTTAATAAACAACCATTTAAAAGAGTTGTTTGGCATTCAATGTTTACGTGTAGAATCTTATAAAGCGCTGCGGTTTATTGTTGACCATATGTCAAAACATTTACGTGCGCTTGAGTCTCTCGGACAACCGACAGATAAGTGGGACGCACTCATAATATACATGGTGTCTACAAAATTAGACATTCGCACCAGTAGTAAGTGGGAAGAGTACAAATGTAACTTAAGTGAGCTGCCGTCCCTAAGTGAGTTTTATACTTTTCTGCGTGGTCGTGCCGACGTGCTGGAAACAGCCTATAGTAATAATAATACTCAACGGGAT
This sequence comes from Chloroclystis v-ata, assembly GCA_963691955.1. Taxonomy (NCBI): domain Eukaryota; kingdom Metazoa; phylum Arthropoda; class Insecta; order Lepidoptera; family Geometridae; genus Chloroclystis; species Chloroclystis v-ata. Next base: position 9,583,026 of record OY829904.1, on the reverse strand, counting down.
AAGACGTTTGATTCGAAACAAAAGCCAAACGCTCATGCCAAAAGTTTTTTAGTATCTAGTAATAAGGTTAACAACAAAAAGGGTTGTCCTTTGTGCAGTGGGGAGCATCCATTGTATAAATGTAATAATTTTAAGGGTATGAGTGTAGATGATCGTCTGATTGAAGTTTCAAAGTTAAAGCTGTGTAAAAATTGCTTACGCAGTGGGCATAATGCTCATCAATGTCAACTCAAAGGTCTGTGTCTTACATGTAATAAAAAACATAACACACTTATACATGTTAATACCTCGTTGTCTAATATTGTACCTTCAACATCGGAGTCATCATCATCATCATCGTTGCCCGTGTCGCTTACAATTTCTTCTTCGATTGGCCAGGTATTGTTATGTACTGCGGTTGTAGAAATAATTGTTAATAATAAAACTTACCTGGCTCGTGCGCTGCTTGACTCAGGAAGTCAGTCCTCGTTCGTAACTGAAAATTTAAAGGAAAGGCTAGGGTTGTCGCTTGATAATTCTAGTTCGGTTACTGTTTTTGGAATTAATAATGGGGGCTGTAAAATTTCAAATAAGTGTAATATTAAAATTCAATCGCGTATTATGCCTTTTGAATTAATTATGAAATGTTTGGTGGTGCCACGCATAACGGGTACTTTACCAAACTCAGTGATTGACACTGAATATTTAAAAATACCAAATGGTATTGAATTAGCTGATCCTAAATATTTCTCACCTGCTGATGTCGATATCCTTTTAGGTGCTGATGTATATTGGGAGATAGTTGGTTCTAGTATAATAAAACTCGGGTTAAACAAACCTGTGCTTCAGGAGTCTAAGCTCGGATGGCTTGTAGGTGGTCCCCTATTAATGAGTCAGTCAATCTCGAGGAAGGTTAATTGTAACTTTACTCAAGAAATAAAGGATTCCTTAGAAAAATTTTGGAATATTGATGACTTACCACTAACAAAAACATATTCCGTCGAAGAGCAACTTTGTGAAGATAATTTTGTTAAAACTGTTACGCGTCTGTCAAATGGCAGATTTTCTGTTCAGATGCCTTTAAAGGAAGAACCGGAGACAGCTCTCGGTGATTCTTACTTCATTGCTAAAAAATGCATGGAAAGTTTGGAGAAAAGGTTTACTAAAGATCCTAGTTTAAAATCACATTATAAAGAATTCATTGATGAATACGCCCAATTAGGGCACCTCACTAAAATCAGTCGGCCTAAATTTGGATATTATTTACCACATCATGCTGTTATTCGAGAGAAGAGTGAAACTACTAAATTAAGGGTGGTTTTTAATGCTTCATCTAAAACTTCTTCAGGTAAATCTCTCAATGATATTCAGATGGTCGGTCCAGTTGTGCAAAGTGATCTAATGTCTATATTACTTAGGTTTCGTGAGCATAAATACGTCCTTACAGGTGACATCGAGAAAATGTACAGACAAATTGAAGTCTCGCCGTCGCAGCGACATCTACAGCTCATCTTGTGGCGTGAAGAGACCCATCAACCATTTGATGTTCTCCGTCTTAATACTATTACTTACGGAACGGCGTCAGCGCCTTTCCTTAGTTTTCGATGTCTCGCGCAATTAGCGACGGAATGTGAGGATAAACTTGTAGGTCAAATTATTCAAAGTGATTTTTATGCGGATGATCTCAATACGGGCGCAGATTCCGTTGAGAGGTTAAAATACATTTATAAAAATGTTGTTGAGGTAATGAACTCAGCTTGTTTTCCGTTAAGAAAGTTTCGTACCAATTGTCCGCTATTATTTGAAAATGAAAATGATGCAGGAAAACCTATGGATTTCAACAAGGAATCTAGTGTCCTAGGTCTTAATTGGTCACCTATTGTTGATACCTTGCAATTTTCTACAGATCTGATGCCCTCGCCTGAGATAACTAAAAGAACAGTTATATCGACTACAGCGAAGGTATTTGATCCATTAGGTTTGTTAAGTCCTTGCATAATTATAGCTAAAGTCCTGTTACAGGAATTGTGGTCTTCGAAACTGGAATGGGACGAACCAGTTCCTGACAATTTTTGCAAAAATTGGTCAAATCTTCTAAAAGAGTTTTCTTGTTTGTCAGACATAAGGATCCCGCGACGAGTTTTTAGTGAGAACCCGAAATATGTAGAATTGCATTGCTTTGTAGATGCCTCTCAAAAAGCTTACGCAGCATGCGTGTACCTTCGGTCGGAAAATTACGACGGGAGTGTCACCACTAGATTATTGTGTGCCAAAGCACGAGTGTCACCATTGAACCCGACTACTATTCCGCGGTTGGAGTTGTGTGGTGCTCTTTTAGGGTCTCGCTTATGTTCGAAAGTTCTGCAGTCATGGCGCGGAGATATAACTCAGAAATACCTATGGACGGATTCAACAGTCGTATTAGGTTGGTTGAAAACTCAACCAAAAGATTTAAAAATGTTTGTGTGTAATCGGGTGAATGAGATTAATCAGCTTACTAGTGGTTTTACATTTCGGCATGTACCGACAGATCAAAATCCAGCAGATATGGCTTCACGCGGGGTTAGTCCCAAACACCTAGAATCATCTTTTCTTTGGTGGGAAGGGCCTGCGTTCCTCCGGGATGATAAGTCCTGCTGGCCGAATAGCGTTGGTTCTCACACTCTCACAGACTTACCTGAACTCAAATGTTCAACTAAATGCCACGTTTCAGTTTCTGAGTCGATTCCATTCGAAAAATATTCTGATTTTAATAGAATGAAACGAATTTATGGATATGTTTTACGGTTTATTGCTAACTGTAAACCTAATAATATTAAAAACCATGGACCTTTGAATGTTGATGAGCTTTATGAATCACAACTACTATTAATTAAATATAGCCAACAAAAATATTTTTATGAAGAAATTAAATTAATTAAAGATAAGAAAACTTTGAATCGAAAATCTAAACTAGTATCATTAAATTGTTTTGTTGATTCAAAGGGATTGCTACGAATTGGGGGTCGAATACTAAATTCAAGCTTCGATTACGATAAGAAGCATCCATTTGTTTTAGATGCTAAGCATCATTTAAGTAAATTAATATTTAAGAATGAGCATGAGAGGTTGTTTCATGCTGGTCCACAGCATCTTCTCGCGTCTATAAGAGAAAGATTCTGGCCAATTGGTGGTCGGTATCTAGCACGGAGTACAACCAGGCAGTGCATGACTTGCTTTCGGATGCGTGGGCAAACTGTGCAGCCAATAATGGGCAACTTACCTGCCGCAAGAACCTATTCATCGTTTCCGTTTTATTCATGTGGCGTTGATTTTGCAGGGCCATTTATGATTTCTAGTCGCAAAGGAAAAGGCAACCGTATCTCAAAATGCTACCTATGTTTATTTATATGTTTAGCTACAAAAGCACTTCATTTAGAATTAGTGAGTGATTTAAGTACAAATGCTTTCATTCTCTCACTACGTAGATTTGTCTCAAGAAGGGGTAAACCAAATACTATTTTTTGTGATAACGGCACAAACTTTAGGGGCGCAAACAATGAAATATGTAGAATACTCAAATCTAGCCGTGAAGATGTTTCTAACTTTGCCTCTAATGAAGGCTTCCGATTTGTCTTTAGCCCTGCATATTCTCCACATTTTGGAGGTATTTGGGAAGCTGGCGTTAAGTCAGCAAAACATCATTTACGTCGTGTCGCTGGCAATGCTTCTTTAACCTTTGAAGAGTTAGCGACGCTGTTCACGCAAATTGAAGCCATTTTGAATTCCCGACCTTTGACTCCTCTTTCAAATGATCCTTCTGATCCCACTCCCTTAACCCCTGGGCACTTTTTAATTGGAAGGCCTCTAAGCGGAGTACCTTCACAGGCAATCACGGCGAAGAGTCCTAACCGTTACCAGCTAATTGAAAAGTTGCGGCAACACTTCTGGCAGAGATGGCGCCAAGAGTTTGTAGCAGAGTTACAACAACGCACTAAATGGCAAACAAAGCAGAAGGAGCTACAAGTTGGTGATTTAGTAATCCTTAAAGAAGATAACCTTCCACCTCTTCAATGGCAACTGGCGCGCATATGTCAATTGTATCCTGGGACAGACAGTACAAGCAGAGTCGCGGATATTCGCACTAAAAAGGGAATATTAAGAAGAGCCATAAATAAGATGTGCCTTCTACCAACTAATGATGAGACTTAAACATCATCGTCAGTCACAACCACTCAATAACACTCTAATGTTCCACGAGGACTACGTCTGACAAGACAGACAAAATCTTTGAAAGCAACCCTTTCAAGGCCCGGAGCATGTTTACGCGCGGCCCGCGCGCAGGACAGCAGCGGGGCGAGACGCGGGACGAGAGGCGCCGGGCGAGCAGCGGGGAAGGACCCCGCGCGACACTCCTTACAACGCCAGCGCGCGCGCAACACGTCATACTTTTATTCGAAATCAAGATATTTTTGTAACCAAAGCAAAAGTAATATATTTAAATTCTAAAAGAATTTAGTTTGTTTAATTTCTAAACAATACGTAACATAATAAAAATTAGTTTGATCGCCCATATTCATTAGAATCTACAAATTAGAGCTAAGAAAACAGGTCTTCGAGCGTTTTTTACGAAACATGTATCCGGAGAATGATTATTACTCAATATATAAACAAGTTATCTAAAATGTTTCTTACTACTTTTGTAGAGAAGAAAACGAACTATTATAAAGATGTAATTGTAATATCAAACAACTAACGTAAACCATAGAATTAGGACGAGAAAACCGAACAATTTCGCGATTTCCGGTAAAAGGCCTCTTAAAATAATACTAAGTAATCATTCTTATATTAATATTTTATCCCAAGTGAAAATAAAAGCTGATAAAAAAGTTTCTCAATAACCGAGTCTCACTAACAAATAGCTGCAAAGTAATATTATTGAAAATTCCAGACAAAAATTCAGAGAAATTATTCTTAATACGTTTCAAATATTTATCTCGCTCAAACTCAGACGAGTAATATTTGATGCGAGTGAAGTCGGTTGATGTGTCGGACTGACAGACAGGCCAACGGCTGTCGATATATCGATACCGGGTCAGTTTGAGGTCTGAGCAGTGGTAATGATGATTCATAAAGGATTCATAATATGAAGGTTTGGTCGGACGAAGGGTTTGGGTGTAAGGGATCAAACGTTATCTAGTAACGTCATTCTATTGTTGTTTTTAATTATGCGCTAAGGAAATTAAGCAAATATGATACATTTTAAGATAATAATTATTACCTATATAAATTTTCCGATAAGGTAGCTACTAACTTTTAAGAAACATGAAAGTAGCGTTCACATCAAACACATAGACGACTTTTTGTGTAAAAATCCAGTTCTTTACAAGCAAAACCGCAAGCGGAAAGCTTGTTAAACTTATTATCTTATATTTCTATTGTTACGCACCGATATAGAATAATAATCATAAAAGAGCCTACAAAATCAACAGAGAACCTATAAAAATAATAGCAAAGAGTACATCGATCCATGATCTAATATGGGAGATGAACAACTTTGAACACGCAAAACTTAGATACCCATAAACTATCCGAAGCGAGGAAATTGATAGAAAAATAATATCTAGGAGTGGAAGGTAAACAAGCAGTAAACATTTTACACCCTCTCCCCCCACTCTGAGAGATCCCTCCCCCCTTCAATACACGAGAAAACTCGTAAACAGCGTACTCTCAGTTTAATAGTTTTCTGATAATTTAAGATACTGATAACTGGTATCTAAGAGTATGCGTGTTACGACACTATTCGAGATTTTGGTTTTACGAGATTATGAGGGTAGTTTGATAGAATTATGATAAGTTTATTGGGTTGATAAGGATTTGAAAGCTTTGTTTTACAATACAATACAAAACACTTTATTGCACACCAAAACAAAGAAACAAAAATAACAAAAACAACAAAAGAAACAAGTACAATGGGCGGCCTTATCGCTAAAGAGCGATCTCTTCCAGGCAACCTTTGGATTGAAAGAGAGCAAAGTAATAAAAAATTGACGGGTGTACGAATACATATAATAGATTACATAATGTGAGATAGAATACAAATAATACAATACACTAATGAATACTTATTTAAGAATGTTAAAATATACTACGTAAACATAAATTTATTATAGTTTTGACAAGTAAAATTCTTTTAACTGTTTTTTAAAAATAGGTAATGACTTCGCTTTTCTCAGGCTGTCAGGTAAATCGTTCCAGAGGCGAACTGCATGCACAGAGAAAGACTTAGCATAGAAGGATGTATGGTGAGAAGGGAAGTTTAAGGTAAAGTTAGCTGATGATCGGAGTACACAAGAATCAATAGAGTGAGAAGAGTGAAGGAAGTTAAAGCGTTCTTTTAAGTATGAGGGAGTTAGTATGTTTTATTACAGATTTAACGCTTGTGTGGTGTCGGGCTTAAAATAATACCAGAAATGATAATAATGTTAATTTATTTGAACTTCAAGTAGTCTACTCAAGTGAATAGTCCCTGTTACCTAAAGCCTACATTTAGTGACATCCTGAGCTAGGCAAATCGCTCCGGAGCCCTATAAATATTTAACGTGCTCGGCTTGCCCCTAAATTAGGTTACTGAGATCCTACACGCTAGCTTGTGAGAGTGCAGTGGAAGAATTATTATAAAAACGTTTAAAACTGTGAAAACTTTTTATTAGCCTTTTGTAACTAGTTAGTTTATATATTATATGGATTGTGCTGTTAGTTTTCCTAATATTAAATTAATAAATAAGCAGTCCTATTTACGATCCCACTGATGGGACACTTCTCTCTTGGTGAGAGAGATAAGGCTTAAGGCCTGCGCCAGCGTGGTGAGAGAGATAAGGCCTTAAGCCTTGTGAATGAAAGTCGAGTGTGTTTCTACGTATGAAACTGTAATAAGCGCCATGAACGAAGAGATTCATACACACATTTAGTTTGGATACTGGATAGTGAAGTCGTAAAGACAACTATTTATTTGTACGGAAAAAACAGCAAAACTATAAAAGCGAAGTTAGTTCAGTCACGTAGCCGTAGAAGTGATAAATTGAGTAGAAAATCGGATTTGTGTCGCGTCAATTGATTTATCTATGATTGGTGGCGCCACCTATCGGTAAGGGCGGCCACTGGTGTCCAATGAACTGTGAACTCTGTGTTACTGAACGAGTTACAAACAGTGCTACTCGGACAAAATAGGTGCATTATCTTGAAATTTAACCCTGCTTGCCGTCCACTTAATTAAGCGTAGTAACAATCACGCAACGGTTAAAAGTCTCTAAATAAAATTGAGTTAAGCGTAAAATAAAAAGTATTTCAATTTATATGTACATTGTACAGGAGCGAGGGTCCTTTGACAGCCTGTCAACGCGTAGCCCGAGGTCTCAAGGCAGTGGTCCAAGTCATAAAATATTGTCAATCATTTTATACTCGTATATATTTAAGTCTTTAGTGAGATAGGTCAGGTATTATTTTGATTTTTATTAAATCATTTTAATAATTATATTGTTTCGTGACCAATTTGGTAATAAATGATTATCAAGTACTTACCTAATTTGTCCTAGGGCTGTTACTTATACTCGTAACAAATATGTTACAAGTTATTTCTTCAAAAGTCTTTTCATCCGACAACATCTCTATTATATAAAAATCAATGATAACCGCGGACGGTTAGGTCAGCTAGTTTTTTTAACAATGAATACAAACAGCTAATATAAGATGTAAACTAATATTTACGTCGTAATTAATTGAGTTTTTTAAATGTTGAAATACTCTAACTTGACCCTCCCTCCTCGTTTTAAACGCTTCTACATCAGAGTTATTTTTTAATAAATTCTCGCTCCCTCAAACGCTAATAATTGCCGATATTAAAAAACCTCCGCTTGAACAGGAATTACTTTTGTCTTACATTTTTCAGGTAATTTTCTCAAACTTCCATTATTGTGAGAGGCTCCCGGTAAATTTACATATGCCGGAATAAGCGAAACAAAAGCGTGTAAATAGCCTTCATATAGGGTTAGGCCCGAAAGGTTAAATTCTGCTTATTACGAAGTTATAGTAAAATTTAGGTCGACCCAAAATCCGTTTTAAAACTTTCATATGGATTATTGACACGTTAAATTAGAACTTTAAATATAATATAACCAATATTTAGTTTAAATTAAAAATTTAAACTAAATATTATATAGCTGATAAGTTTGTTTGTTTGAATGCGCTTATCTCAGGGAATATCGCTGGTCAGCTGGTTTGAAAAATTATTCGTACATACATACTATCGACGAAGCTCGGCGGGTCGGCTAGTTAATATATAAAATCATCGACTCAAAGCATCCAAAGCCGCGCAAAGTAATATCTACACAAAAACGTATCAGTTTTATCCGGTTTTTACTATTTTTTTGACAGTCTATTGAAATGCCAAAGAAGCAGTAATACAGTGATTTTCGGGTCCTGCGTTATCTCCGCGCACACTCGCAGTGCCTCTAGACAAAAGTTATTGAAAATAAATTGCTTCCGACACGCAAATTGAGAACAGCTAGAACAGTCCACGAATAATCTTTAAAAAAAAAATCAAATAATTGCAATAAGATTTTTATTATATTTTTATAATTTTTATGCATACCTATTGTTATAGTAACTTTTGATCAATTTGCAGAATGTCTTAAATTAATAAAAAAATATGTTTTAAAAGCAATATTTTAGAAACCTTTTGAATTGTTTAATAGAAGAATTAAATGTTAGTAGGTACTGTTAGTAGGTACACGTCAGACTACTTAAGTAAATACAATCCTAATTAAGTCGTGGTGATAAAGCCTACAAAAATACTTATGCTATAACGGGCGTATTGTCAATACAATTATTAGAAAAATAACTTTAACATAAAATATATAGCGATGAAGCATTATTAAATATTTGTTGAAGTATATTTTTATATTACATGATGTCCCAGCCGCAAGTTCCCTTCACTACACAAGCTCACACTAAAGAATGTTACCACGTTATAGAAACGAGATAGTCTCCGATATGTAATCCCGCTGCTTGCTTCCAATCCCGCGAGTCCCGGGTTCCGGGCCGGAATCCCACTATCACCTGCGTCCTATTACCGCTCATGCGATAAATGATGCATCGATGAACTAAGGTGATATTGTTTTCAGATATTTTAAATGTTTTTCTGTAAGCTGGTTGATGTTGAAGAGTTAGAGGTGGATACTGTTTTAAAAATGATATTCTGTAAGATAAAGATCAGTTTCACAGTTTCTGTTTGGATGCGATTGAGAGGATTTAAAGGTCATAAAAATATATAAATATTTTTTTTCCTACGTCCATTTAAGAATACACCTTTTTATAATGAATATTTTAGATGTTCTCAGATATTATTTTGTAAATATCTCATAAATACTGATTATTTTTAAAATAAAATGAAAAATTCTAATAAATGTTTTCATAGAAAAAGCCAAAGAAAGTCGTCTTTAACGCCATTACTATTTCCAATAGCAAAAGGTAAAGAGCCTACATTCGATTACATTGGGAAACCAAAATATCCCGTATTCAAATGTCCCGGGAGACGGACGGACGGCGTGCCCGGGACAGATATCTAATACCCGGGATTTTACCCTGTCTTTTAGCTTTGAATGTTAACACTTCGGTATGTGGGTTTGTAAATGAGGACGGATTAAGGGTTAAGAAGGGTTATTTTTTGAGTATGAGTATTGAGTATCTTTTTGTGAGATTTAATTGCGCGCATTTATGATTCCCTAATTGCTAAAAAGTGCATTGTGAGTAATAAACAAAGCACACGACTACAAAATGAATACTCTAAGATGAAGAAAATTTCACTTCTTACTTTCCAAACAGTAAGTTTATCAGAACCAATATCGTCAAAAGATCCAGTCACAACAGCCGAAATAAACCGTACTCAGTGGTTTGGAAGACAATTCCCTCTCGTCTTTGACAGCAACCATCGACAAAGCTAAGCTTGTCGCGACGACAAAGAGCTCTTTACGTCAGCCTCTTTGCTGGATAACTACCTGCCAGCCCTCCTGCCTATTTGCCTGCCCACCTGCCTGCCTGCTTGCCTGTCGTGTTAGCAGCCACTCCGTAGGTATGCAACGAAAGCTGAGATGTTTTGACTACAACAAACTCTTTACTTTATGTAAGAAACTCATCTACTGAGAATTCTATACCAGTACACTTTGTTTATTATTATAGGTGTATTTAATTACAGAAAGACTCTTAAAAAGTTTAATTGAGATGCAAAAAGTTGTTGGTTCACGGTAGATATACCCGCTCTAGGATATAAAAAGCGAGTTAACCGATACCGATATAAAATTTTGATCAAAGATATTAAAATCGAAAAAACAACGCTTCTAAACCAAATCTGTAAAGTTTGAGGTTCAAGCAAATATTCCAAAACGAAACGTTATTGAATATATTCAAGATATTTTCTGATATTTCACTTCTCGCAAACTGTTTCTAGTTTTCCATAAAATAAAATATTTCTGAAGAGATCGCGACCGCGCAGAGTCGCAGGTGATTTTAAATCGGATTCCCGAACTTAAACTCAACTTTGAACCAGAAATTACTGAAACTTTCAATTGTAATAAACTTGGTAAGTGGTGTTTTAAGCAGGACAAACTTATTATTCTCTGCTTGCTGAAAATTATTTTTTATACTGAATTGGTCAAAATTCATTACTGTTAGGTATAGTGTTCAAATTCAGGTTTTGTATCAATAAATACAAATTAGGGGGCATACAGATTTTAACGTACTGCAAATTTTTGTAACAGACGGTCTGTGAACTATCTATGTGTCATATAATATCGATTTATATCCCTCGTATTTAATACGTATATCAGATACCTAGTAACAAAAACACCGCTCTTAGAACAGGATAGAATATAGTCATTATTACTTATAGTCAGAATCAAAATATGAAATGATAATGGCCCAAACAGAACCCAAACAAAACGCGTTGTCATGTTCCTCAAAACTCCGGAGATGAAAAACAAAGTCGAAAATCTCTCAATCGAAAACCAGAAGCAGAGCTTTGAAGAGCTCTTGAAACCTAATTTAAAGGTTATGAAACTTTGCAAAAATATCTTTTGTTTAGGTTGAGTCTCGTCGGGTCAAGGATGACTTTAAGAACAGGTTTGTGAAGAGCTTGCGAGAGGTCGTCAAGTGCAAGTTTCGTTCTTATGACTTTGGGATAAGGTTCAGATGCATATGTGGTTTACTGAAGGTTCGAAGTATAAAATGTTTGACTAAATCTTCACTGAGCCTGCTAAGATTACTTATTATTTGAGTTAAGTTTAAACTTTATTTAATATAAAGAGTTTATTTGCCTATCTTATTAAGCTGCTTGTCTTTGTTAAGGGCTGTAATTGAATTGCATCCATTCAGAAATACTTATAGTGCTTATGCAACTACATTCATTATTTGAATAAATTCTTCTACCAGAAAATTCATTAAAGAACAAAGACAGAGGAGGCCAGAGCGTTACCTACTGATAAATAATAATTATGACAAATCCATTTTACAAGTTTGTAAGCTAAATTATTTTCATACAACTATGGAACTATTTCCTACTCCATGTTGTAGGCTATAACCATGCAGTGTCCGGTCAATTACTTGTTGCTATAATGATTTTGGCAAGCGTTCAAAAACAGGCTCCGTTAAACCGACTACTGAAATTCAGTTTTTCAACTCCACACGTTGTTAATAGGGAAGTCTCTGTCTCCCAGCAGTGGGAACTGGGAACCGTTAGTAGGGATGCTTATGCTTTATTTGAAGTCCACGTTTTACCTGAAAATCGATGCTGTTTCATTCGAAATGCGTGTTTATTCATCCCTAATCCAACAAATACGGCATTTGGAAAACATGAATAATCCCTCTCCTGATGTCCCAACTTGGACAACCCTTTTCCAACTTTTTTGACCCTCCAAATTTATCTCGGTTAATTCGAAGGGGTTTTTAGGATTTGTTTTAATTTATATTAGGTATTATTTAACAAGCAGAATTTAATGAGTGCTACCGCAGTCTCCTTCACAACAGCCTTGCCATGGTAGGAAGGTAGACTTAAACCGAGAAACCGCTTCCAAAATACTATTTTATGAATGTCAAAAAACCAAGGCAAAAATCATTCTAGCAGCTCTAAACCAATAGGTACCTAATTTTATGATAAATAGCGTATGTACGTAAGTGCATCGAAATTAATTTATCCAGATAAATCACGCTTAGCTGATTACAAATTAATATGCTAATAACTCATTTTTAAAAAAAATCACCTACGGTGTTTGTTTATCGTAAGAACGGCAGAATAGTGATCCAGTGCAAGCCATAGCCAATACTATATAGCTCTCAATCTGGTCCAGTTAGTGCCTTACGAAATGATAACTGCAACCAGAACGATAGCGTGCAGCGTCAAAACAGCAGGCGCTTTGGCCATTTGCATACAAACCAAACTTGAGCCCCAATCACTGGGCTACATGGTATGTGGTTCTGTTTATTTTTATTTACATTTTTTAATAGTTTGTTGTTGAATGGATTTCTACGTGTTTGTGTTCGCTGATAGTCGATTTAACCCTCTATTGCATGAATTATTAAAAATGTGATAAAAAAATATTTGTTGAATATAATGTGTTTTATTAGGGCTTAATAGACAAAATATAAAATAAAATAATAAAATAATCTTCTTATTTAGAAAACAAAATCAAAAGCCATTTTTGGCTTCCTATGCATTTACGGTGAATACGCTTACGCCATATTTGGCTTCCTATGCACAACAAGTACCAACACTCATACAAGATTAAATTCTCTAAAACAGTTTCTTTTCCCATTCAAGCAAAGAAAAACGTCACATTCCTCAAATTTGATATGACAACGAACAAACAACAGTAATTTTGGCATAATTGACGATTATTTGGTACCGATTTACCAAAAAAAATTCAATTATGCCTGATGCCAATTATAAATGACCGCACTGAATTTAGAGGTTGCGCTTTTATCGTGATTATGTTTCCCCTTTGCCGACGTGTATGAGATCGTACGCGTACCAATTTATCTTGAGGTAGGTGTACCATCTCTTGACGAGGTATGTTCGGCACTATGTGTACCAAGACTCTTGCCAGCTTTGCAATAATGTTTGGTAATGACGAGCTTGAAATCATATAATAGTGACATGTATACGTCGCTACAAAAACGTCTTCATCGGATTCGGATAATGAAATATCGTTACTAAGGGATCTAACGCCAGGAAAAGAATTAGTGCATTTAGCAGTGTCATAAAAGCCTAAATAAAGCATTATGAAGATATAGAAAAAAATAACTCTAAATGCATACTAAGCCATATTTGGCGTAAGCGTATTTACCGTAAATGCATAAGAAGCCAAAAATGGCTTCTATATAAAATGGTGAAAATAATAAACAAAAAACATATATTAAAAAAAATCTTCAACAGGGAATAATAGAAGAAGCTCTATGGAACATTAATAATATTTTTTAAAAGCAATTTTCTTACAATTTCCATTTTAATTTCAACAACAAAACTACAGTAAAATTAACTTGACACAAGTTTGCGTACGCGTCGGAGAAAAATGAAGGTATACTGACAGGTTACATTTGCTTTAGACAATAAAAATTGCTTTCCGTTTCGGTTTGATGTACTTAACATTATTACAATAAAAGTTGAAAATTTTTGTTTTTAATTAGGGTAGAAAAAAATTACTAAAGTTAAAAAGCCAAATATGGCTCTGTATGCAATAGAGGGTTAAGAAGTTTGCCCAGAAGTGGGCTGTATATAGGTGATTATGAATAAAGATTATGCTCTTTTTTGAGTACATCTCATTGAACGTCTAGCAAGTCCTCATCAATGAACGAAACGCGATCCTTTGCGATAGCTTTGAGCGGATTAAGGACTTTGTGGCCGAGATCTGACAAATAGCATTACGGGGCCGGATTCAGGACTCAGCTTTAAGAACCGCGGTTACATCTACTTTTATTAGATTCACATAAACTGATGATTTTTTTATTTAGCTCCAAAAAAAGGCTCAGTCTCTCGACCACATTGCACTTTACAGAAATTGAGGAAGTCGCGTTGCATATTGTAATTAAAGTTTTATAAATCGACTGGTTTTCAAACGCTTGGTTGGTTCTAAGGCTAAATATTTTTTAAAAGAGTAATACGTTTCTTAATGCAATTCATTCTATGTGTTCTCAGACAAGTTTGGAGTTGTAATTACTAACAGGGGCCTAACAAATCAATCAACAGTTGATGTTTGTTGCTATTACGAGTAGGTTAAGGTGTTATTACAAAAATAGCATGAGAAATATCATCTAATCTAAATAATCTAAAATATTATGGATTTCACGCTTCTTTTTCAGAAAATTTTATTTAAGATATTGCTCTGTAAATTGTCCAGAAATATTTATTTATTACTGACGCAGTTATTTTTTCGGTCACAATTCGGCCAACGTATAAAACAATTTCAAGCTTTCACGAAAACATTTTATTGCCAGACACTGAAAAAAAATAAAATCTCCAGGTGACTAATAGAAACAACAGAGCGAATCGCTCGGCTCAGCTAACCCGCTCTACATGTGTGCAAACAATTGCGGAACCCTAAAATCCGGAGCGTGCAGAACCACAGTGCGGTAATGCCAACTGTGTGTAGGCATTTTAATGAACGCCGATACGAGTCTAGTGCTAGGGAGGGGAAACACGTGCGGAAAAGTACGAAAATCTCTTCTAAGAAGAAGATATATTTAGTGTATGAGAATAACCTTCTTTATACAAAAATATATAGGTACTTAACTAAGTAGATTAGTAACAAGTAGTATTGCAATGTGCTAATCTTTCAAAATATTAAATATATAATAATATGTTTAAAAGTTTTTGATGCGTTATCATATAAAGTAGGTATTATTATTGGTAGATAGTATTTATCTATACTGAATTGAGATTAAGTATCGCAAATTTTGACATAACTTTGTCAAAATTTGCGGATATCTTTGTTTTCAGAACATCCCTAGTATAGAACATAAGGTGGGAATGTAATGACTATGGAAGAATTTGCGGCTAGAACGGTCTTTGTGATTCCACCTAACAGCTTTCAGCGAAAACGAGACGGAATATACAAAACACGAAGAACTGAGACGAATGCGTCCTGGACGGATAATGACATGTGAAATTGCTTGACAAAAATATGCTAAAGACATTATTTTGTTTATTACATAGGAGCACTGTCATAATAGGGAGTTTTGGAAAAATAGATTAAAACCCCTTATACTATGTACTATATGTACTATAGGTACCAACTTTCTGCTTACCATCACATCTAGTATGCGTGGTGATATTACCAAACCGTCCAAGACCCACAAGATTTTTACAACAACATTTTAATACAGGTGGCAGTGCCAATAAGTTTGAGTTATGATGATGATGACAACATTTACTAAGTTTAATAACTAACACCAGAATATGTTACGAAAGCATTAACTGTGAGATTTAATTTTAGTTTTAATGTAAGATTAATTTTAAATCTACGATAGAGGCCAAAATAAAGCAGGTGTTTAAGGCGAGATAACTTGAAAACTTATTGAACTAATACACTTCTTCCGCAAAATGGGCAAAGTTGCGATCTTTCCTTAGGGATGGATAAAGTCGAGGATTCTAAGCCTTGTGCATGCGGGCTTAAGGTGCATTGTTGCTAATCAGCTTGTGTTGATGTTAAATAATGGAGTTAGTTCCAGGTGTTTTCGGAGCCTTGAGACCTGTTGAGGGTTAAGAACTTAAGATCCGCTAGGTAAGAAAAACATTTTACTTTCGCATCATTCGTTTAATAAAAGTATTTTTGTTACAAGACTTCTCGGATTTCATCTCAAATTATGAAAGTAGAAATCTTGAATGAACAGTCAGACAAATCAGCTTTAATATAGATAACAGATTCTGCGTATTTTCCGAAAAACTAAGTCAATATCCCCGTACATTTTAAAAATAGAAATTAAAAAATACGCCGAATGAAGATAAAACGGTATTCCTAAAAAACAGTAATTCCACTTTTCGTTCTCCTGAAGATGGATTTTTATAAATCAGCGATTCCTTTTAACTTGGCGCGATTTCTGTCTTTAAAGGTGATTTCTCGAAGTAGCAGGTGGCGAAGTTTGTAAGGCTTTCGACAAGTCCTGCGTCACCTTGTTAAGGAAACAGACAAGATAAGCGAGGCTTCGATAAAACGGGGAATAATGGGGAAAACGGCATAATGGGAAAACGGAAATCTTTTTATTCATTTGCGAATCGGAAGGCGGCTTAATGTGATATGGAGATGCGATGAGATTTGTGGTTTAGGGATGTTTTGTTTTATTTTTATGTTTTTTGATGTTAATTTAAGTATACCTCCCTATTTATCATAACCCATTATTAGCTGGTCAAAACAAATCAAATACCAGAATTCCAGTAATTCAATTAACATTATCTTGTACCAGAAACTTTTATTATTATTGTTGGTGGACGGTGCGCTTGCTAATCCGCGATTTCCATTTGGAAACTTTAAGAGGTCATTACATTACACTGTCTACTTACTGCCCATATTACTATAATAATATCTAATCTCTTTGACGTATCTGAACCTCTCAGTATTTTACATATCTCGCATTTTGATTCGTTATCAAGATTTAGTCCGTATTCGTCAGGGACGCTTTTTCAATAATAAACTTTGAAAATTTAATAATAAACCTATGGAACATCTGCACTAACTGTATCACTCGACCAACTCTCAAAATTAAGACCTACAGATTAATGTCATCTATTTCCATAAAATCCTATTACTACGACAAGCCTATCTATCTCACATGACTATATTGTACTTACATTTACAATACAATTGGCTCTGACATACGGACGGACACAGGTGGACATCTTGAATCTATAAGTGTTCCGTTTTTTGTCGTTTGTATAAAGAACCCTGAAAACAACAAGCTAGCCTGATTGAGTAAACAAAATACGGGCAGTTAAAGTCCAATAAGGATGTATGCCGACAGCACCCGTTTCGATACGAGAGCCCGCGGTGGAAAACATCGATGACTTGTGCTTTTGTGTTGTCCTGAACACTAAACACGAAAAACACATTTAACACGGTTGGGTTGTTTATAAACGTTGCTTGTTTAAGGTATTCAAGGAGAAAATTATAGGAGAAAATTCGTATAAATTGAACGAATTCATGGTAGTAAATCCATAATATGCCCGCGATGAAATTCTCCAGCGGAATGAGATATTTTGTCGCTATAAAATTATTTTGTCTATATTATTTAAAATATTGTTTATTTGATAAATTATAGTAACTATAGTACTCATAAGACAAGAAGCGAAAAATAAGACATTTCATTTATTATACTATAACTTTTTGTTTTTTATTATAATTTTTTGCTCACTGGTTTTACCACTTTTATGCATTACGTTAACATTGTATAATCGTGAAGAATATAACGTACAAGGTATTTGTAAACTAACCGTTTACAAATAAGGCTGAGAAGCTGATGAGGTGAATGACGCAGCAAGAGGACGATGAAGTCCGCATGTGGCACGGAGAACAAGTTGCCGTTAGAGGATGATGCTGGGAAACTTGACGCGAATAAATAACATCTTTGTATTTCTCTTTCAAAATTTTCGTGAGTTACACTATTCATTTTACAACAACGGGAATTACTCACGTATAAACAAAGGAGATAAAACACTCGACGTTTCGACCACAACAAGAGCAGTCAAGAACATCTGTGTAGTTCATTTTGAAAATTGGAATTATCCATGTATGACGTATATCTGACGTTTCTGTTTGCTGTCACGAGAAAAACATAATCAGGAAAATGCGAAAGCCTTTCCAGCTAGATCTATACATAATAGTTTACTTTGTTTTGAATTGTATAATGTAGATTTCTACGCAATTTATTTTATTTTATCTTTACAGTATTCACTTTAATTAAAGAAAGGTTACGGATTACGGCCGCTCGCCGGTCCGCAGTGCTCTTCTAGTACTTACTCATATTTTTACTTATTCATATTTCCTTGAACATTCTTTTGTAGATCCTTTCACGAGCGCAAACAAAGAGTTGAATTATGCTTTTTTACTAAAAACTCTTTCGTCTTTCCTAAGATGTAACTAGAGCTGAGTGTTTAAGTGAAGTCTGCCTTAGAACAAAGCTAGTGTTAAATTTTAACAAGGCACGCTCTAAGTAAGACGCTTAGCAACAGAGTATTGCGCAAATAAGAGAATATTTATAAGGAGGGCGGAGTCGCGTGCAGTGTGTATGTTCAGAAGTTGACAATTTTAAAACTTAATACATTATACAAGGATAACTTTTTTATATAAAATTTTTTGTTTTTTAAAACAAGCCTTGGAATTACTAAAAAATTGTTATTTTACGCAAACGTAAAGAATAAACACAAGATTATACTTTTCGCCGTTCGTACTTTTTTCGTAAAATATCTTACAATGGGGCATAAAACATATATATCCATAAAATATAGGTAAAGCCGAGGTACCATGTTTTAATAGAACTTGAAAAATGTATCCATTGTATAATATTGATTAGGACTAACCTAATGCGATATCGTACTATCTACGTCAACTATATTTTTTTCAAGGCGCAACTACGTTACAAAAGCCTTTTTATACTCAAACGTCACACACAGAAGCCACCAACATTTTGCTCATCAAACAAAATTAAAGATGCAAATATTTTTCTCATTCCCCGGGTCTTGAAGAAAACCATTTAAATTCATGAGTGTTCGCGTCATTACTCGGAACTGTTCCTTTTATTGACCATAACAGTTCCCGCAACAGGTAACGTAACTGTAAAAACTTACACCCGTGTACCCCCTCTACCCCTTACCCCCTTTACCCCTTTTTGGAACAAAGGAAAAGGGGTCTTATTACCGAGCGGTACAGTCCTAGAGATAAGGGAAATTAAATCTGTTGTTTGTAATTTTGTAAGCGATTCAGTGTCTGTGGTGCATATTATCTGGGAGGTTCGCTAACTGAATTTTCATTATGGTTAAAAGGTTTCAAAAGATTTTAATTTTGATAATATTTGCGTAATAGGGAGAGGATGGCGACCGAGTAAAATGCTCGCACTTAACACGTTGCACGTTATACTAAGTTGAAAGCTAATATTATAGCAATATTGAATATAGGTAATATTTTTTATAAATTTAAATAAATTGTAATAATTAATTTTAATAATTTAACTTAGTCCAAATTCCTTCATTGAAATAAATTTTGCTCAACTTGCTCAAATGCCTTCTTAGTTTGTCCACAAATTCGAGCTCACAATTTTATTTATTTAATTGGTTAATTGTAATTAGGTTAGTTTTACCGAAGAAACAGATTATAAACGTTCCACTATTTACATATTAGAATTACCATACTGTTATTCGTTGCTAAACCAAATCAATGTTAATTAAGAAACACAAACAACTAATTAAGATTATATCTACATGGACGGACACAAGAGGTACCCAATCACAAACGGCATCAGATTGGCCGAAGCCTTTGAAGCTATTGGCTGCACCTGCTTTCAATCAATACCTCAAGCTATTGCGCAATATTGCTATTAATATTACTGTTTTACTGTTAGTATTACTGTTCTAGTGAAACTAGCAGAGGGTCCATAGGCCGATGGGGCCGAAAGGTTCTCAAAAGGGAGACCACGGATCGGAGAACGCAGCGTCGGACGTCCACCAACAAGATGGACAGATGATTTGGTCAAAGCTTTTTGCAGGTTATTTCTGAATCAATAACAACACCTATTTCAATTCATATTCAATATATATTTCAATATTTAAATCGTCCCCCTTTTAGCAAACGCCAGGACTTTGTACAACTTACTACTATTATCCTTATTATTATTGTATATATTGTAATTATAAGTTTTTGGTTTTCCATTAAATAAATATAAATAAATATAAATATAAAACTTTAGTCTTAATCCTAATTTTGTGTAACGTTTAAAGTTTACAGTTTTTTGAAAAGTAACCCAACAAACTCCATTGTTATAACTAGTTTATATTTATTTAGTACCGTTGTATCTCGCCCACAGCGCAGCCGGTGTAATTACTGAGGGGTGCTCCATTACAGCTCGCTCACTTCCATATAATCTTTTAAAAAATTCACACACAGCGCTCCAAACGTTGCGCACCCCTGGATTTCGACGTCAACCCAATTAACACCTTACGGTTATGATATAAGGTTTATTTTTGAAGGAATTCTTTTTTTAAATTTTAGATTAAATGTTGTGCGAACCGCAATGAAAGTGGTATTGCTAATTAAAAATGTTTTTTAATTTAATTTGCGCGGAATGGGGTCGGGGCAGTGGGTTACGGGACTCATTTGTCGAAATGTTTGGTGTTTGTCGCCAGGAAGGTGAGCCATTCTGGCTTATCGTATCGCATTCGATTAATATCGCAGGGTAAGCCGTGGTCGATACAAGGACAGAAATGATTGGTAATATTTCTGCAAGTCTGTTGCACTGATCCTGTCAGCCAGCTGTTATGAACTAAAGAATAATTTTAGAATATTCCTAAAATAGTTCATTCAAACCAAG
Source organism: Chloroclystis v-ata (assembly GCA_963691955.1). Taxonomy (NCBI): domain Eukaryota; kingdom Metazoa; phylum Arthropoda; class Insecta; order Lepidoptera; family Geometridae; genus Chloroclystis; species Chloroclystis v-ata. The sequence goes on along the minus strand of OY829904.1, from coordinate 9,562,449 downwards.
TTATAATGTCACACGGGTGAAACTCCTACTTGTTCTATTATTGAAATGTAGTCCGAGTAACCTTTTTAGATCCGGCTTCATTTTCATTGTAGATTGTTACCTAGAGTGCTGTTAATCTGACCTACATTTTTTTACAGTTTCAAGTTATTCGTCAATAATCCAAAATCTACATTCCAAAACATCAGCCCCCACGACTATCTGTTCTCAGAGCATTTTGCCTCTGCAATAATTATGTTTGTCTATCTGAGATTTTAACTTAACGGTGCTGTTTCATTTAAGAGTATAATATTTTCGAAAAACATTTAGTGCTTTTATATTAACATTATATAAGTTTGTAAACAATACTTAGGTTTTAACACAGCGTAACTTTTATCCGGGTTTAAACTCAAGAAAAGAAGCTGGAAGGTATTAATATAATAATATCGGCTCAGATTAATTAGAATATAAAAAGTTTTAAGAGGTTTAACCCTGAGTTAAGAAATATTATAGAGTTATGGCTTACCCATATTTTTACGTATTTTTGAGATGCTCGTAACTCTTACCTGGAACAAAAACAAAGAATATAACGTTAATATATATTTATTTATATATACATTAAAATAAAGTAACAAAAGGGAAAGGGTCATTCAGTCAATAAGTGAGATCGGAGTATTATAATAAAATATAATATTATACACGACAGAAATAATGTATGTACACATCCCTAACATTATTGTTTAATGGTTAAAAGTACAATGTACCATATGGTTAGGTACAAAGGAATAATAATATAAACTATAATACTTTTACAGTTTTGTCCAATACTGTTGTTACTAACTGAGCTATCCGGGTGGCCTGAACCCGGGTTTACTGGAATTAACCGGTAATCAACTGGTATGTAATTTAACCGAGAAATCTCATTTTGGGGGATTAACCACCACTCTGGCTTCTGAGTAGACCTAATCGTTTTTAATGTTGCGCTCTAATATATCAATATTATCAGATATTTTACATTTATATTAATTCTTACTCTATTTAAAAGTGCGTGAGTGCGTTTGAAATATTTTTAGTAATTTTGTCTCCAAATAATGGGAATGATTTTTTGTAGTAATAATTATGTGCTGCATTGAAATACTATTATTTTAAAATATAAACGATATAAGTGTGTTATTGTCAAAAAGTCCACAATACTACAAATAGATAAGTTTCGAAGAGATAGAGATTAAGACCGGCACAGCCGGATCAATACTGAACTAAATATATCGCGCCCGCGACTGCACCGGATGCGGTATCGCAACTGTACCTGGTGTGTATACAGATTATTTACTGATAATGGTATTACGTTGTCACTATCACTATCTGTTATATGGTAATGCAGTCTTCATCATCATCATCCTAATTACGCCCTACTATGAGTACTTCTACATAACGTAGTATTAAGTTTAAAGGTAGGGAGAATCGGTATTATCATTACGCAAGACCCGCAACCTCCCGCGTCGCAGGCGGACCTTCGCCCGCTGCGCCACAGAGGTCGTCATTAATTTATTTATTTGTATTTATGTAGACGAACATCTTACTGTGTACTGTGGCGACTTACTGCAATCATCAAAGTGACATGGATAATATAAATTGCTATCCGATGTAATATTATACTCGTAGGTTTTATTACAAGTAAATAAATAACAATAAAATATTGTCGATTGCACGTTATTAAAAATAAAAGCCAATCCTCTCCCAACTAAAAACTTAAGACTATTGAAACAAATGGGTTCAAATGTAACGGATCAAATTCAAATTCTTATCTCTCACAGACAGTCGAGCTGTTAGAGGAATTAGGAAGAAGATAAGTTTGCAGCGAGCTACCCTTCGCCCTTTAGACGTCGGAATAACGTTACAATATCGCTTAAGTACCGCGGTTATCTCAATTTTTATTAACGTATTGTAATGGCAATGTACCGAATGGTATTTAAGAAAGTTATACTTACTAAAATTATTTTTAGGAACATGACTTAGTTGTGATATAAGTAAGTGTATACATAAGTACATAGTGTCAGTGACAAATGGAAGCTTTTCTGATTAAACAAAATGTTCTAATTGTTACTCATTTTTAACTATTTTTAAAATTCTAAACATACTCGTATTTATTTGTTTATAGAAAAATTATTGAAATAATAAACGGATTATTAAAACACTGAATAAAACTTTTTTGGAATAATATTTTACATCTAACACTCAGATTTTTATTGCATCAATAGATTCGTAAGATTGTTACGACACAAGCAAACCGCGTGGGTCTATCAGACCCGATAATTAACCGCCAATTGCTCCATTACGGCGCGACCCTTTTAGGCCGGGTAACGCTCCTTGCCGATTACCATTGTCGTGAAAATGTCGCCCGGTTTACCCGAGTGCGCCGCGAAGGGTTAAATGATTCGCTAATGTGCGATAATACGGTTTATTGAAACAGATTCTTTGTTTTGCTGTTGTTTCTTTCTTTGTCTTCCAAGAGAACAGCGTAATGCATCAACTCGTTCTAAACGGTCGGTTAAGGAGACTTGCAGAAAATGTTACATAATTTTATTATTAGTTTTAGGTTTTATGAGATAATATTTTGAAATATAACCCGCTTCCAAGGCTACCTGACCAAGTTTGATATAAACAAAACAATAAATCAGAATACCGAAAGAATAATTAATATTTGAATTCAAAACATTGACTCCGTTCTTTTTATTTACATTAAGTCACTACCCAGTTCCCGGAAATACAGAATTTTATAATACATTATTCAGTTAGGTCCTAACCTAATAGAAGCGATTTTTTATACCTATGTGTAGGCACATAGGTATAAAAAATCGCTTCTATTAAGTAATTCAAAGCTATCTATAAAATAGTAAACATAGTGTAAAAGGTATTTGTAAGCGTAGTTGCAGGCACTTAAAGCCAATCATCCCATCGAGTTGATGGGCGCGAAGTGCGGGGGCGGACGTGTTTCTAGTTCACTTTCACAGTTTTTAGTGATCAGTTCCTGTAGTCGGATAGATGTTTATTTTTATCTTTTTTAAAAATATGGGGATGAAAAATAATGTATCTATTCAATTATGTAACTGTATATGATTAAAATAGAAGAACTGTATTTGAACATTTGTCACAAATCAATAATTCTGACACTATTTTACTTGATTTGTGCAGCGAGAATCACATACAACGAAAAAATTATTCAGAAAACACAAAGTAATATACGGTTTGCGGCTTCAGCATATCTTCAAAAGACGAGATGGAAATTTTATTTGCGCATAGAGTATTCAAAGAATAAAACTTTTCAGAGGTAAGGCGCAAAATTATACAAGTATTACATCTCGCTATTCAAAACGGAACATAATTAGAGTTTTTGAGGCGGTCAGGGCGAGCAGAATGAGGGCGAAGTTAGTTCACTCCAACTTTTTTCATCAAAGGCCGAAGTTGCTTAGGATTCCGCACAAAATTAACGAATTTCAAAACCGCTGTGTAATGTGGCCGGTTGTCCGTGAGCAGGTTCGTCTCCCGAGTCATTTTTACCCGCGCAATATAGACGAAGTGGCTTTGGGTTGGTTACATAAATTGACTTTTGTGTTTTATTTTTAAGTTTTGTCATTTTATACGTCAAATAGTATTATGTCAGCAAAAACAAAATAATATTTGGTATACATTGTTGTGTTGTGATTAAAATAAAAATAATATAAATTTCTATCAATATTATTTTCTCATCAGCATAGTAAATGTTCAAACAAATTTAAATGTTAATGCTACTAACCTAAGAGCCCGTGATGGCCAGACCTTCCTTTAATTCACAAGCGTGAAAATTATTTCATGTGTATGTCTAACATAGGTAAGAATAACCCCCAAACATGAAACCTGGATCGCGGTTACTTTGGGAGATACCAACCTTTTACCTGTTATCTCCCAAAGGAACCACGATCCAGGTTTCATGTTTGGGGGTTATTCTTACCTATGTTAGACATACACATAAAATAATTTTCACGCTTGTGAATTAAAGGAAGGTCTAGCCAGACAGGGCTCTTAGTATAGACTAATAACCTGTGATGGCCAGACCTTCCTTTAATTCTGAAGCGTGAAAATTATTTTATGTGTATGTCTAACATAGGTAAGAATAACACCCAAACATGAAACCTGGATCGTGGTTCCTTTGGGAGATAACAGGTAAAAGGTTGGTATCTCCCAAAGTAACCGCGATCCAGGTTTCATGTTTGGGGGTTATTCTTACCTATGTTAGACATACACATGAAATAATTTTCACGCTTGTGAATTAAAGGAAGGTCTGGCCATCACAGGCTCTTGGTCCATACAATTAATTAATGAAACAATCGTCGCGGTTGCAGTTAACTTAGTAATTAAAAATGATATCCACCGCAACGGACGCGTCTAGAGAATTAAATGAATTTAAATGCAGCGCTCTGTCACAGACTATGATGGTGACAGCTGTGTTACAGTGAGGGGGCTGGGTTCTGACAATATTATTGAACCAGTAATAAACATTAAATTTAAATTGTTTTAGATGGGTCTGAAAGTTGCTGATTTTAGGTGGATGCAAGGTGCATTCGACCGGAACAACTGGAAATTTTATGGGGGGCTTGTGTTCAGTAGTATACATTCGATGGTTTCAGACAAATTACAGAATATAAAGAGAGAAACGAGATATACACAACCCATATTCTAAACTAATGAAAACCACATGAACCTTTTATGAATAAACAGTAAATCCAAAGTTTACAAAGACACAACTAAGTAGTGAACACAAACTGTCCGCTACATGGAGCGCGCGACCGCAGCGCCGACTGCCGGCTCATCCGGGCAGTCGGGCGGCGGTGGCGCCTGGGTCCGAATGACCTGGTTGTAAAAGAGTGTGCACTGGACGGGTTAATTTTATTTTTAGCAAAGTCTTCTACACAACTCTTACAGTTTAAATGTTTAAAAGAAAAGCTGTTATAGATTAAAATTTATTATCTTTTACATTTTTCTTAGTTAAACTTTATATATATTTGAATATTCAATGCAAAAATAAGGCACATTGTATAACAAAACTGGAAGTTAACCTTTCAGTACAGATTACGTTGTTTATGTTAAGCCGCATGTGCAATAGCAAGGAAAATCTGGGTAAAAAAATAGTGCAGGTTTAGGCCAACTTTTTAGTTTACTAAATGTTTTTTTCCTTCTGGAGCTAGCCGTTCCAGAGCAGTGGCCAGTGGCTGCTAATTAACCACAAACAAAGAGACTAATTATTCAGACGGCAGCTGATTCGCGCGCTGTTATCACGGCCATTTTGTCCGGTTTAGGGTTATTGGGGTCGGGTGAGCAGTTGAGAATCTACACGGGTACCTTGTAAAGGGTTAATTGTCTTTTTTTGGGTTTTGAATTTATATATACACACTAGAATATTGAAGGTTTAAGAGAAATAAAATGAAATATATTTCCTCGCTATCAGAATAAATAAATTCTTTTTAATTGAACTGAAACTCATTCCAATTTCAAAAGAGTCTTGAATGGCTTGAAAACCTTTGTTATACTTTATGAACAAAGAGTAAAATGATAATTAAAATCTACATAGTAGTTGATTAGTAACGCGACATAAGTGATGTAAACTATTTAAGTTTTTCTTTGATGATGCTATTTATCACAGAAACATCTTTTTTGATGGTATAATTATCATCAGTTTTAATGGCTGTGACAACAGGATGATGGTGTATCTAAATAAAGATGCAGTGATACTTTGAAGTATTGGTATAGAAAGTTGAAAGCAGCAATTATTATGATGCTACGAATATATTTTTTCAATAAAAACATAACGTTGGAAATGAAATCTATTTGTATAAAGAATAAAATTTCTGTTCAATAAAAAGTTGGTTTAATAAATCAAGACGCTAAAGAGGCGCTAATAAAAATGTCGTAACTACAATTTTCAGTTTTCAATGACTTCCTTTTGCGGTTCAACTTCCCAACAAGTTTTACAAAAAACTTTTTTTATGTTAAAGTTTCACGAGCACTGAACACCACTAGAGTCAAAAGCTCATAGTGTTAGTTTGTGTCAGTTCAGTTTAGAGGATATTATGTCTTATAACTTTAAAAAAATGGTATGGTCTAATGTAATAAAACTACTTTTCAAAGCTTACAATTGGTGAACGGGGATTTGTGTGCAAAACAATGAAAAAATTATTCGTTTTAGGATTTTGAATTTATGTATAACAATAAGTTTGTGAATTTTAATGAATATTTAGATTCCAAGATTATGTATGCGGGAAAAGCGTCATCTCGTAGTGTACGTTTGCAACTGCACCGTCGCCATTGTCCTCTTAATTTATTGCAGTTTCTCTACGAAGTCCAGCTTAAAATATCAAGTTTAATTATTTAGTAGTTTATGGGACAAGTTTAAAAGTATCGCGGAGTTTAAAACAATAATCATTAGTTTGAACGTGAAGAGAGGATGGAAAAGTTGCGCTTTCGAGGGTCAGATTTTTTGTGTTCTTAAGTTTTTCAATTAGTTCTTCGAGTTATTAAAATTGTAAATAGGTATTACGCGGATGCAGGGGCGAAGTATAAAATAAAAAAACACTAAGATAAATTTATTTTGCTTTTGCCAGTTACATTTATTATAGGTACCTATTTGTGCTCAAACTATAGAAAAACATTTTGAAAAACTCTGTAAATAATGAGCTAAACCAAACGTTAATTGATACTTGTATCTTAATAATTATCTCACGTTGCTTAAAGTAAATATTGCATAGTTAAAACAAAACGAATTCAAAGAATCTTCATAAATAATCTTGCCATCTGAAACCACATGACACATGAAACCAACTAAAAAATAAAAAGTAATCAAAATCTATATAAATCAACCAGACCAATAAGCGTTACCTTATAAATAGTTTCATACCCGAGAATATTGGCCAATCTATCCAGTTAACAATAACCAAAGCTTATTTTCCGATACACGAGTAAATAATTGCCGGGGTCCGGGGCCATTGACGCGTCAACAAGACGAATGCCCCTGAGGATTTAATAGATTCTATACAATATCTTTGGGCAATTTCCTACTGGAAGAGAGCCAGAAACAGCTTTACAAGGCATAGGCGCAGAAAAAGCTTAAAGCTCTCTACGGTGACTTTGCTGGATTTCGAGTTTAAGCTGTATCTTAGTTAAGATATTTTGCAGTATTTGCACGAGTTGAATTTTTATCTTAAGTTTCTGGAGATAATAATTGCCAGGATTATCATTATGAGTTTTCAAGAAAACTTGCGTTAATAGCCCAGCAGAATTTGGGATTGTGTTTAATTCAGATTATAAAATTGATAAAGCAAAGACAAATACTGGAAATCTAAATATTTAGCTAATTTTGCCTGATATTATAAATGTTTGATGTGGATGTATGGATGTTTTTTTAATGTTTTTTTTAAATTTTATTATATCAAGAAAGATAAGATAATGCCACCGAGAAAAAGCTACTATACAAAATATATTTTTTTATAGATTTTTGTGTAACTTTAACGGAAAATTTTACCTATATGAATACGCTCGGACGATCGAAACCTTTTCCACTTAACATTTTATAACTATAATTTTCCCAGGTATTATAAAATAGAAAGGTAAAGAGATTAATCAGTTATTGGACAGAATGTAGTGACGGATCGGAGCGGGCCCTTTATTTAGGACTTCGGACCTAAATTGAAAAGTGATTGATTTATTTTCCCGAGAAACCTTTGGGACTTAATATGGCTTTTATGAAGCCCAGGTATTTACTAGGGTTTGAGTTGTAAATAAGTTGACATTTTCACACAATAAACCAAAACATTAACTTCGGAATTATTAAAAGTAATAGCCGATTTCTTTCAACTATAACTTTATTACAAACCATCGAAATTCAAAAATTATTTGTATTAAAAATTTATATATATTCTTAAAACTACGTTAATTATGTAATACTTTGTTTACTTTTATGTTAAATTGATTGTTTGTGAAAACAAAATTGCAGGCTTTACGTTAAAAACGAAAAAAAAAATTTTGAATTAATTAAAATGGTCCGTAATCTTTGCAATATTAAACAGTGGCTCATTTGCAATAAATACATTTTATGTATGAATTTGTATGTATTAATAATGAAGTCTGAAGAATGACCAGCACTTTTCCACGTCATTACGTTTTTTTGCCAAATTACTCAAATAATTCCATTGACGTGGAGATTCTTGGCTAAACCACCCATAAATCATCTACATAATGGATAGCGGCCATGATTAATTGCAATATTATCTTATGTTTCCTTAATTACAGCTTTCTAAATCCTTCTTTTTAAAATAAAACTGTTCCATGATACTTATTTACCGTGTTATGAAAGCCAGTCAGCCTATTTAACAGTAGTACTTAACAGTCAAAATGGTAATCAGACACGCGGAGTCAGTATAAATCATTACCAACAATAATACAACACAAGATCAATCTCAAAAATTCTATGACCCAAATGTATTCATATATCTAGTAGAATGTCACAATTCGAGGTAAAGCCTGATATAACCTAACCGGCCGTATTTGTTCCCGAAGCAATCAAACGGCTATTCCTGGGTATTCCTGCTATTCCTATACCGCTGTATTCCGCAGTATGCCAGTATGTTCCGACAGAAACAAAGCTTATTTTTAATTTCCTGTCCCCGATGGATCGACACAGCCTGGATGTTCTGCAGCCTCTGTGCTTTTGATAACCAGTTCCGCGAAATTTAGATTATTGTTATGAGTTTTTTATATTGCAAAAAAAAATGTTCTATTAGATGGTTTTATAGGAAAGACCCTAGCCGAGTAGGGATTAAAATAGGTTATTGTCATGGACTTTCATATTTCGTGTCCGTTTAATTAAACACTTGCGATTTTTTTTGAAAACAACAGGTTGTACCAAGTCTCCGAATCTCCATTTAACGGGAAAAACAGCTCATACAATGCAGAGTCTATACCTAATTACCACGACTAATTAACAAACCAATTTAAATTTAGACTTCAGATGAATCTTTAAAGGTCTATCAAAAGCCCTTTTTTGTGTACTTTAGAAAGCGCGGGGTCATTGCCCTCTCACGCTGACAACTGCCTTATTTATTCATAGCGGGTTAATTTGCTTAGGCCTTCAGCTACATGTGTCCTCTTTAGGGACTCTGTTTTTCAACTCGACATCACAAAATTCGCAAATTAACAACACAAAAGGCTTTCATTAGTTGGGCAAATTCAATTTGGACGTCAAATAATGTTAATATTTATTAGTTTGGCCTTTATCTATTTTAATTAGATTATTAACTCTATTTACTTGGCACGAGTCTCTCCGATGTTCTTCAGTTCATTCAATAAACTATATTTTGGACTATATTTCTGCCCGCGACTGTGGTCGCGTTATAATGGTTTTCTCGCGGTAAAAAAAATTATATATGAATTTTATTTTAAAATGAAAAATCGTGAGTAGTTTTTTCGTTTTTGTAACATCCATCCATCCTGACAAAGTTTCGCTTTTGTACCATTATTATTTCCAGATTTATACGCAAAAATATGCAGAAAAAGTGGTTATATAATGTATTATGAATTCGACTATTGTATTAGATTGTTCGAGAATAAACACGTGACAGTGAAGAATCACCATCCTTCACTCGTGTGAGCTTGTGTTATTCTTTACCCGGTTCGCACCTGCCCCGCCCGCGTATACGGGTAAGGAATGGACCGGTTTATCCGGAAAGAGGCTAACGGATGAACGTTGCTTCTTAACTGGGAATGTTTTGTTGCCTTTTTTTGGAATTTACACGATCATTGAGTCTTGACACTAAAAAAAATAGATTTTGGAACAATAGTAATACAAACAAAAAATAAAAAAGGAAAAACTAATAACACGTTAGAGCCGCCAACACAACACCTAGCAAAAAAAAAGTTGATTTCACACTTACCTCTTATTTCAATTTAACTTAACAGGTTCCTAAATTGGTACATTACATCCCCACCTCTAGTTTCTTTCGTATGAATATCTGCGTAAATTCCAATTTGCCTCAGGCGCTTGTAAATTGGCCTCAAATTGGTCTATCGAGGCTTCTCGTCTTGCTGCGAGCTTTTAGAGAGCAAATAGCTTCCAGAGACTATCTTATAAATATAGTTATTGAATGTCATCTGACACCAGGATTCGTGTTCAATTTACATGGTTTTGAGTAACACTTCAAATTTAGTCTAGTCTGTTCCAGGTTACATTGTAAACACCCTTATTTCTTATTTATTTATATTATATTCTTAAACCGGATTCTCGGAGTATTTCATCTCACTATATGAAAATAATAGTGGCAAAAATAGAGCAAGTACCTATTTCTTTTTAATAAAAGTTTTCTAATAGGCAAATGAACAGAAAATGAAACAACGTCACAAAGATGCGTTAAACAAAGCGTTACAGAATCGAAACTCACAAACGGAACAATTCAAACAAAAACGTCTAAAGATCAAAGTAACACGAGCCTGTTATTTGGCAAACTTTGTCCCGTTTCTGGAACAATTCAAAGAAACAAAAAAGGAACAAAGTTCGCCTCCTTATCTCTAATCAAAGATATCCTTATAATCCAAGTGCCAAAGGAATTAACTTCAAGAATAACGACATAATTCCGTATTGTTTGGAAAGTTACTTGTGAAATTCATCACTAACTTTGTTATTGAGACAAATATATTATAAACCACAGATTAAAGATTGATTCTTTTCTTTGATACTAAGTTTCTTTTTATATTTTGGCATGATTAGCTTAACCACAAGGACATTACAAATAAAGTGTTTTACAATGATTTAAATGTATTCTTCTAAAAATATTGTTGTTATTTCATAATATTTTATTTAACAATAATATTAATAAACCATAAAAAACTACATAAAACTTTCTGTAAATTTATTAATTATAATGGTTTTTACACGAATGCGATTGTTCAAATTGAAATGGGCTACAAGTAAACCAACCAATCATTTATTCAATTAAATTGGTAAAGCAACGTTTAATAAATTAACTAAAATCACCTATATAGTTAACAATCATAATAAAACTCGCATATAATTGTTAAGCAACTTGAAAAATTACTCTGTATATTTAATTTATTTTGTGAAAATGTATAATGTCAGAGTGAAAATGTAGAACATTTTCTACTTTAACACTAGAAGCAATATCGCTTTTAATTACTTCAGGAAAAAAGCTAACATAATATAAGATGCCAAATCATTCTCGTTTCAATTACTCCCGAAAATAAACCACTTTTTCATTTTCCTCGTTAGACAATGAGAACTGTTTCTTACTTACATAATACATATTTAACGTTCCCACTGCTGGGACACAGGGACTTCTTTCTTGGCAAGATAGATTAGACATTTATTCACGACACTAGCCGAGTGCGGGTGTGTAATTTTAAAAGTTTTTAGGACATGCCGGTTTCCTCATGCTGTTTGCATTCACCATTAGAGCACGTCTTTCTAAGCCAACGCGGCTCTTTTTGACTAAATGCGGTGTAAAATAAAAACATTTATATGAAATCTACTCTTTTTTTGTGATATGTGTCTCCGCCACACGTAGAATATTCATATTTCGTTTTATTTGCAACGTTCATTGGACGTTCGGGACACATTAGCCGTATTTATTGCTTTTCGTATTGTTTATCAATAATGTGGGGGAGTGAGGCAGAACGCCTAGCGATATTTTTGTTTGACAAAGAGTTTGTAAAACTACGAAACTTTGTATTAGGTACATCAATCTATGCGAAATCAGGTAATTTAAAATATAAAAATCCGTATAAATGAGTAGAAAGTATATCAAAATCGTTTCAACAATAAAACAGTTAAAGCTTCCTTTATAAGGACACAAACTAAAATGTTTATCAGTTTTTGTGACGTCAAGTTAAGATGATATTATATATCTTATACATAAAATAAATTGAGTTTGTTATAATGTTTTATAACTCAAGAACGACTGAACTGATTTAACTGAGAACTGGTTGAGCGGTAGCTTAGAACCAGGAAAAGGATATAGGATACAAAACTAAAACGAGAAAATATTATAACGCGGGTGAAGCAGGGCAGAACCTAGTATGCATTAAAACACAGGAGCAACAAAAACTCTTGAAATATTTGTACAAAATGAATAACAAAAAGGAAATATGATTGGAATACATTTGTTATACAATTTGGGATGTTCCTAAATAAGGGTTCGCACGTGCCTCGCGTACATCGCGCCTAAAAGCGGGCTAATTGTGAGTAACGCTTTAAAAAACAACGCCGTAGCCATTTGCAATTATTTTATATTAGCGGGACGATAGGCCGGGACGAAGTGGGAATGTGGAGCGTTTTCCTGATAGCTGAGATTATTTCAATTTTTTTAGGGATTTGTTTAATAATAAGTTTCACGGGGTTGCATTGTTTATTAAAAAGTAATTAGGGTGTTTATTTTTGTTACTGTGAATATTATAATACTTAGCATAGTACTTACCTCATCATAGGCAATAATAATTATTTGTAAAATTTAATGAGTTTTTTTGTTTTTGAACTAATCCGTTAAGTAGAGGAAGTAACATACAACTACATTCAACAAAGAATATACTTATTATCTGACGCTGTTCTCTGGATCAGTGCAGAAAGATCAGACGAATGTAACCTCTAGTTTAATATATCGTCTCATACGCGTGTTATTTGTGCAGCACACGGGTCTGTCCGTTTGTTCGATTGTTGGCCGTCGCGCCGGGCCCCCTGCCAAAATCAACAATTCAACAATATTGACAACAGCTGGACGCGCGCAATCTGCCTCTATATACATAATAATACAAATTACAATGTATTATAATTGTCAGCTGGCTAATTGTTCCAATCCAAATGAGTTTTATCGTCAAGATTTTATGCTGGAGGATGGATCTTTGAAATCGTTAAAATCTGGTCTTGTGCAATTGTTAGTCATGTCATAGTGTTTGAATTCGCCAGGCAATCTACAACTACTTTACTATCTTAAATAAGTTCTAGAAGAAACTGAAAGTTTATAAAACTTGATACAAAAGTGAGGTAAGAAAAGTATATCTTTTAAAATGTTAGTAAAACAATTACTTTTTTATTCCTCATATGTATTTGCCCAAAAATCGATTAAACGCAAAAAAATTAACGGGCTGGTAGCAAATAAAAAATTAATAAGGAAAAAACTCATTACATCGTATGCATCTTGATATTATATTCCAGCGGAACCCATTCGAATACGGATAAGGTCATAAAAACCGCTAGTATCTACGATAAAAAGTAATTAAAAATTTTCACCCGCGAAAACTAAGTTCAGTTCAGATAATAACAACGTCAGCCACAGTATAACTGGAGATGTCTCAAAACAACTATCAACAACAGAATATTAATTGGCAGTTGTGCAAACTTGCTAATATCAACAAGGAACAACTTTAGAATTAATTCAACGAAACTAACTTAAAATCACTTATAACTGACTTTTGCTACAGAAAGTTTCCCGTGAGTCAGATTATAACGTATAGGCAGATATAATAAAACAAATGAATGTTGTGGCAAACTTCAGATAAATATACAAAAACGGAAATAATACTCGTAATATATTTGACAAATTTTCACCAACAGTGGTTTCTGTAGATATGATGATTTTAAGAACTGTGCGGTTATACTACATAACACTTAAAAGTATTTAATTAAATAATATAGCTGATATTGCGCACTCATAATGAAAAACTCAAAGCACAATATTGTTCATAAAACAATTTCAATAACACGACTCGCCTGAAACAGACCAAAAACCAAGAATTGCTGTAAAAAAGAAATTTCTCGTAGACAAAGACTTTAGAAAAATGCAATAACATCTGCGATAAATCGCGAAAGCTACTGTGCACTAATTTGTGCTCTTGTGTTCTTTTGTGCCAGTTTTGTACTATTTTTGTGCTTCTTTGTACTCGTTTGAGCACATTTGGTCCTGTGAGGGCCTAATTAGGGCTAATGTGAGATTCTGCTCAAGAGGACATTAAGGAATATGAAACTTAAGTGGCAGTTTGTGATGTCGCTCATTGTTTTATAACGCTTGGATGTTGACGCTTACGTGTAGAGATTTTGGGAGTTGTTTTTTTACGTTTCATGGTTGCAATCTGTGACCTTTTTAATAGATTTTTACCGAGAGTATAAAAATGTCATAACTTATTTCAATTAATGTTTAGATAGGTGCAAGCACCATTGTATAATAGACCACAGATTATATAATACTATACAATACAAATATTTTATGCCTTAGAATTTTATGCTATATTTTTATATTTTATGCCGTTTTGGATATAACAAAAGATTTTCAGGGCTTGGAATATCTGTATAATAATTTTCTATATGTATTATAATCCAACAGTACATAATAACGACTCTGCTGTAAAGATGGATGGGTGGAATTATTCCAGGCCGGCATCAACCGAAATAATGTCAAAATTATCAAAAACTATAGAGATTTGAGTACCTCAAAGCTCCACCAGTCTAAATCAATTCCAGTCCGAAAGCTGCTCCCAACTCGACGCCTCTGAACACTAAAACCACAGTTTGCTTTTAGCGAATCAGTTTTACGGCTGTAGTTCACACGGATCAGCTGGCATGGTCAAAAACTATTGGAATATGCAAGTTATTTAACTATTAATATATAAAACTAAGTGAGCACACTTGACTTTTATACCGAAGGTGGTCAGTTCAAACCTCAGATTTTTTTTCTTGAAAAATATATGTTCGCTTCGTAAACACATGCTCTAACGGTGAAGGCAAACATCGTGAGGAAAAGACTAAATAGCTAATTCAAATAAAAGTTCTGATTAAAGTTTCGCACTTTAGGTTTGCGATCGATAATGTTAATAGCTATCAAAACACGATTGTTTGCTTGTTTTGTAAATATTTTCGCAACTCAGCAATAAATGTTTATTATTTTAGAGTTCCATAGAAACAATAATATAGATTTGATACGTATAATGATATTTTTGATTGTATGAAATATGGTAGGTATAAATAAAATGTTGTCTTTGACGAATGTGTAGTTCATTGTAAAATTTTTATTAATTAGTTAGCAGGAGAGGCTTCAGAGCTTCCCTGAAGAAGGTTTTATCTTGATGTAAAACAGAAACGTCGGATATACATAATATCATTATAGTTTACGGAGTAATTCTCGAATTTTTCAAATTAATTTATTACTTACTATTTTGATTACTATGTTTTAAATATTAATTTTGAGTAGGTAATATGACTGATGGCTTAAAATACTGAAAGAGATAACAAATTATTTTCGAAGATAATGAAACCGAAATTGCAATTCAAATTCAAGCCTAAGTTTGAAGTAGTAAGTTGCGAACTCAGTAACGCCAGCTGAGACCCAAAGTGCACGAGCATTCCATTATTTTCCTCCAGCGAAGCCTTCAAGGAAACAATGCCTGCGCCGTAACGGCCGTTACTGCGGACAATCGCCGCGTTACTCCGTTAATTGCGGGCTCTCCACGTGGTGCGAAATGCACAGTTTATCGACAGAAGGATTGCTCTTAGTTTGAAAACAGTGTGTTACTTTAACCAAACCATCATTCACAAACACAACTTGTTTTAAATTATTCTTTATAAGTGTCAACGACCTAATTGAGATGCCCTAGGCTTACCGAAGACCATAATTATATCCGTCCGATAATCATAATTGGCTGTATCCGAAAAATAAAACTTGTCACTTGTAAAATTACTTAAAATGTAACAATTCGTTTGTAATATATGGTGTATTTCCAAATGAACGTAAAAATAGCAAACGATTCGTTCGAAAGCGCATACAAAATGAGAACGGCATAAAAGTTTATTTTAGCTTTCTAGAATCAGTTATCTAAAGTGTAACCATTTCGATCTTTTTGTTTACTCTTTTTTCCTCAAAACTGTTTTTTTCGTAATACGAGTAAAACCGGAAGCTATAAATACCCTCAACATTCCAGAAGAAGCCAATACTACAATTTTATCCGGAGCAATTTGGTGTGAGTGCAAAGTGCAGTGGATCAAGTGATGTATGTTCCGCGAGCGGAGCCGGGCGCGCGCGCTGGTCGGTCAACGACCCGCTATTCACGCCTAATGGACGCCCGGCCATTCATTTACTGCGAATATTGAAATGTATTTAATAGTTTCAATGAAATATTTGTAGATTTCGATGGTTCGGATTTAATGGTGAAAGTATTTTGATAATTTCAAATATTAAATGGAAAGAGCGTAGAATTTTACATTTAAAAGTAAAACTATATTCAGTATTCATTTATTGTACATACACAAACATTTACATTTAAAACGTCATAAGATAACTGGTATTGGTAATCAAACAAGTGATTTAAAGTTTTATACCAACAAAGAAAACGTATAGTAATTAAATTTCTTGGTAGCTATTATGTAGAAAGTCTATTCAACTTGTGTCAACACAAAACAATATTTTCATTTTAGATTTCTATTCTACGCGAACTCAACGGTTTGTAGTTCCGTAGCACGTGCCAACGTAGCGCCGTAGCACTTGCTACGAATAGGCTCGGAGTGCTGCGCTATTTCGTAGCTGCGTCGCGTCAGATAAATTTAATATCTGTGAATGTGACTGACATTCCAGCAAATTATCATCCGACTTTTCAATATGAATTAAACAGAGGAACTTGCAAGAATAAATAAATCATTCGATTCTTAAAAATAAACTTTAAAAAGCAGAATATTGTCGTTTGTGGTACTGGTGGAAATGCAAGTTGATTTTGAAAGTAAGCCTAAATATTGCTACCTGTCATAGCTATGCTAAGACTTATGTGTTGACATAACATAGGCTACGAGTAGATAAAAATATTGGTATTACTACTTAATATCATAATTCATCGAGTTACCAATTCAACACGGGAAAAACAGCACATTGTAGCTATTATAAGTAATATAACATAACATTATATTCACAAAAGTTATACACATATATTCAACAGACGTTCCCCCGAGACGAGCGAGGTCAAAACATCGAGAATGTTCACATTTTCTCTTTCAGTAATTTGTCATCGAAACAAAAGCCTTTTTGAAAAGGCTCCTTGAGAAGGAGGTCAAGAGGCCGCCGTGGATTTAACCCGAGGTGCTTTCAACCCCCAACCCCCGGGACTCAGGTTCAACCCCCGGTCAGGGCTGCAGTCGCTAACTGGTGGATAGATTCTGTTGCATAAGCTGTTTAGTAACTGTATAAGTCGTCTGTTCGTGGTAACAACGTACAAAGAAGTCATAGTTTAATAACGGATTTTATCATAAAAAAAAATCAAACATCGGCAGTAAAATATCATTTTGTTTTATCGATATTTCATATTAAAACAAAGATATTCTAAAATGCCTAAATAATATTGGGATAGTATTATTGGCAAGCAGTATGTCCATCCTAAAATAAAACAAATAAATAAATTTTTATAATTGTTTTAAACTAAATGCTAGATCCCTGTCCATCATACGATTGTTTGGACGTAACTTAATTTGCGCGTTTAATTGAATAGCTCAATTTGTTGTTAATTTATTGCTTTGAATTATTGTCCGTTTGTTCGCATTCATTATTCGTTCCCGTTTCATTACGGGTTTTTGGGAACATTTTACATAAATTGATTTGGAGTTAATTAAGTTTCAAGTGTTTAGGACAGCGTCGGTTAAATTAAGAGATGTTAACTGTCACACAATAACTCCTCTCATTTGAACGCGATGTTTTAATTTTAGATCAAATCAAATTTTATTCTTTTTATTTAACACATTTAATTCTTTTTAAATTGAAAGTAAAAAGTACAATTCATAATATGCAACATATGATAAAAGTGGGTTGAGAAACATTTGAATAAAACTTTATTATATAGTACTTATACCTATTTAATTTTGGAAATTGGAATCTATTATAGTTAATGTTAATAATCTTCAATAAAATAGCGCATTATGCAATGACGAAAATTTTAACTTAAAAGTTGTTGTCCTTACATAAAACGTTGAACAAAAGCACTATGCGAAATATCTAAGAAAACAAAAATAAAGCAAACTTTTGAATTCAGAACAAGTTTTAAAAACTTCTTCATAATCAAAGAAAGCTGCGATGGCAAGTGAAAAGTGTAAAAAACTTAGAACGGGGCTAAAATTCGAGCCGCACTTCGAAACACTAAATATAATTTTGAAGTTGCGCGGAATGTACAAGTTCTGAGTGTTTGCCGTGACGTTGGCTCCAGTGGTAAGATGCGGCAACTCTATAATAACATTGTACACAATTAATAAGCTTATTTATGGGAATAGATTACGGACTTTCACCAGTGAAGTTCAGAAACATGCTCAAGTGAACCTTGATGAACTAAGTTCAGTTTTGACGATTGGAACGCGAGTTTTTTAGAACTCTGATGACGCATCAGTTCATTTGGATAGCCTAAAGCAACCTTACAAAATGTTCACATGACAGCGAGCATTCAAGCATTCATGCTGTTACGAAAAAAATCAAGATAATTTCCCGCTGAATAATTCATTATAACGCGGCCGAACTGCGATACATTATTAAGATAATGAAATGAAATAATTATGAAATCCGTGCGAGAGACACATGAGACATACAAACTTTGTATGATAAATATAAGTAAAATACCTACAGTAAACATGTTACAGAGAGCTTTCACACGAAGCTCAGGTGAAGTTTGTTCAGGGACGTGGGTTCGACGCCGGGCGAGGTAAACAAATACGAGAGGCCTACTCTCCCACCCCCCACCACCCTCTATTCCTGACAGATATAATAACACTACTGCCATACACTATTTATCTTTCGACATATGTATATTACGTGTAATTGGTTAATAGTTGTATTTATTTATATGTTGGTTTAACTCGATCGGTAATAATGATGTTATAGAATTTAATTGAATTTGTTTTTTTTTTTCGTTATATTAATGATAAATGAGCGCTTGAGATTAGATGATTCTACAATTTTCTGAAAATGCTTCTTGCCAAGTATGGTGGTGGCATAAAACACCTAGAAATAATTATGCTGTATGAATTTTTTAGAAACATTTTGCAGCTTTACTTATGAAGGTTCCAGTCTAATTTTCTGTTATTTTTTGTTCCTATTCTATGACAGGTTCATTTTATTTTTAGATATTCAATTTAATTTAGTAGTTACTGCTTTTATTTACAAAATTTCATAAAATAAAGTAACATAAATTCAGCAAATTGAGGTCTTACGCAGCTCAGGCGTGTGGATTAAAAAAGTAATTTACATAAGTAACAGGAAAAGTTGGTCCGATTGCAGAAAGACATTTTTCACGCACAAATCCGGCCGCCCCCGGCCGCGGAGGAACGCTCCTTGTTTTGCGGATCTTTCGGTTACTTCGTTTGTTATAATCGGCGCGAGTTGGGAATTTTATTTGAATTAAATTACTTCGGAATCCTCGCAAAGTTTCCATGTTCTTGAACGGCTTATATGTGCTTGGAGCGACCGCGTCTCGCGTTTACGACCCGCCGTCTACTGCAATTAAAGTTTTGTCTACCGCAATAATGTTTATTGTCCTTTCACTAATTTCTACCATTAAGATATTAAGGATATTCAAGCTGGAAAGCGCAGGGTCGAGGCATTGAACGAATCGCTCCGAAACTTGGCAAAAAGCCTAACACAACAAATGCTTCTTTTTATCCGGAAACAAACCGGTGGAAGCTTCGCGTTGAATTTAGTATGTTGGTGATTTAAAACAAAGTTTGTGTATCACGTTTGTTGCAGTAAACAGCTGCGCGGTGAGCGCAGTATGTCCGTGATCAGAGGCATCGATCATAAATACAATAAGAACTTTTATCGCGATGCGAGAGGACGCAGCTACATTCCGTTTCTACTATTTTTCATTTCTCACGAATATTGCTTCAGTTTCATTGCAGTACTATAACTTTTCTAGCATTCCCTAGAAAGTTCCTTTACTTTTGCTTATATTTTCAACTAGTCGAACTATTAGGTAAAAGATTATTTCTCTGCATTTAAACTATTGAAAAATTGTATAGTTGCTATTTTTATCTTGTTTTCATTTTGGTTTTATTTGGAATTACGACGTAGTTTGATTTAAAGAAATCCTTCGTAAAAGCAACATTCATGGTACCTGTGAAAATCGTTCCTGAGCATCCAAAATTTCAATAAACAGCGACAGCTTGTGGTCCATGATGGGGAAGCCGTTCCGCGGCTGCATCAGCAGGTGGCGCACCGCCTCGCGCACGGCGGCCGGCGTGGACGGCGTGCCCGGCGTGCCCAGCAGTGGGCCCGCCGCCAGCGCCGACAGACCGTGGAACGTCGCCGACGTCTTCGGCGTCGGATGGCCGTTGCCGCCCGGGAGGGACAGCCGGCGGGACGTCGCCGGCGGCACCGCGCCGTAGCCGTTCGTCATGATGGCCGGGCGCGGGAGTTGGTAGTCGCTACGAGACGATGGGAGGTGGTAGCGCGGGAGCGTCACGCCGGGCGCGGCGGGGCGCGCACGGCGCGGCACCGGCGCCAGCAGCGGCACGCTCCATTCCTCGTCCATGGAGCCGCTGGAGCGCGGACGGCGCGCTAGCGGCCGCGGGGCCGGCGCCGGCACCAGCACGCTGTGCGGCCGGCGGCGCTCCGTGTAAACACTGAAGGTGTCGAAGTCCGCGCGAAGTCCCGCCGGCGGTTGGCGGTTCTCGGGCGCGGGCGGCGGCGGCGGCTCGTCCCATCGCCGGGGCTGCAGCGCGAGGCTGGCGGGCTTGCGCGGCGGCGGAGGCCGAGGCCGGGCCGCCGCCTCGGTCATGGCGGGAGCGTGTCACATGGTTCGGCAGGCCCGCGCCACGGCCGGCCTCCGACTGCCGCCGCCGCCGCCGCCGCGCGCCGCCCGCCCCCACACGCATGCACTGTTTTGCTTTTCTAGATAACGTTTGGGGTTGGCTGTCGGTTGTCGGCTTATTAATACGAGCCAAGGCGTTTGTAACTGAATCATCAATCGCCGTCGGCATTTGTAACAGTATCTTCAATTGCGACGTAAATCGTTTACACAGCGTCATTCATTATTTACACAAATAGTGAGTCTACAAATTCACGTGTTTTTGAAAATATTTCAATATTTACAGTGTTATAATTCAATACCGGTCGTGAATCTCCGTGAGTACATATTTTAATAACACTAAACGGCCCATAAAGCGCATCAACAAACGTATCAAAAGGGATCATCGTATTTTACATAATTTGTGCACTATCCGGGGGCGGGGGCTGCGGCGGGCGGCTGTCGCGAATAGCGCCGTTACCGTATCGAAGTGTCGTAAATCAGGTTTAACGGCCACGGGTCCGACGAAATACAAGAAAAACTGAAAAAGTGCTGAAAACACGCGTAGGACCGACTCGGACTGCCTAATGAAAGCGCCAATAACCGAGAAATGGATGGCGTTTCGCGAACAAATGAGAGAATGCTTTTACCGTCCTTAGCGAGCACTTACAGCCAGCCAGTAGGTGTCTCGGTGTCTCGGGGCTGCAGAAAGCTGCTTTATTAAAAGGTATCAGTTTGCTGGGAAATGGGAAAATGAACGGAAAAGAAAGATAACAAGAACCTGATAGTTAATATTCATCTTATAATGTTTTTCTTGTAGCTATTTCAAATGCTTAGCGTGTTTTGCATAGATCAACGATCTTGTGTCGTAGTTGTGCTAAGTGGTTGCAAAATGTTTAAAATCATTAAAGTGCTCTCAAATAAGATAACAGATCTGTTTTTTTTTAACATTTGTTTAACATTAATCTCACCTGATGGAAAGCGTCGATGCCCGAGGATAAAACACAAAGGTTCACAAAAACTTTCAAGTTTATAAATTAATAAGAATGCCTTTAGCATTTAACTCCTTTCGAACTTTATCATGTGTTTCGGTTCAAGTTATAAGCATTTAGACGGACTATGATAAACCATCTCATCTTTACACTTCGTTGTTGGACCGTCCTACTGCACAGATCCGTGGCAAAATACCACAGTCATATTTTCCAGTTTTGTTTGTATCTGAACCGATTCGAGTTCATAGATCAATAGCGCTCTGACCGACGCTTGAATTATTGATGGCGATGCAGGCTCTCTTAAAACAACCTTAAGTAAAACTACTGAAATTAATATCTTGCAACGATCTTAGCGTATTGTTTATATAGGCATGATTACTTGGTAGTTTATCGAGATAGAAATAATCTCTTGGGTATCAGTGTTGTTTGCAATTTTCAACGGGAGTTTTGCGATATTTTAATTATGCCTATTAATGTTAAGATTATTTCCTTTAAGTAAAATAAATAGTCGTTGTAAATATCCAATGCTTTGTAATAACTCAGCTCAGATAAAAACTACTGACGGCACGCACTTATGGACGCTAGTAAAACCAAAAATGGAAATACAATAAAAGGTCTATAAGTCGATAGCGTGGGATACGTGGATACACCGCGTAAGATGGCGCAACGAACTGGATGTATTTAACCAAATGTGGAAGGATATTACTGGAAAAATAGGGGGAGGCCCAACAATGGGATGGTACAGGTTTGCAATAAGTAACGGTATCACTTAAGGTAGATAACTTAAACGTTTTTTGCCTTCTGTATTAATTGTGTCTATAGCATTCGGCATGTTCGATCTGCCCATGACTAGACTTATTCACAATTTGTACAACACAATACGTTTCAATGCACCTGAATATGTTCACCGCCACCCCACAGAGAACATTAAATTATAAAAATAACTATAACTCTTTTATAGAAGCAATCACGGCCGCATGAAGGAGTAACGTTTCTCGCTATTTTTAGACACAAGTGTTGGTACTTAAATGATTTGTGCTTACCAATAAATATGTTCATCTTCATTAACTCGAGATTTAAGCTTTGTTTACGAGAAACGGAACGTATGAGAAGATGTTACAAGATTTGGAATGTAAAGTTTGAAAATAAAATATTGTACCTACTCGTTCAAAAATTTAAGTACTTACTTTGTTGAAAATATTATTATAAGTAGGTAGTACTTTTGATAAAATTTAACTATTCATATTTGTTTTACGTTTATATTCCGTGTCGGCCACAATCCGGAAAGCGTAAAGTCGCCGAGATCAAGACTCGTACCTAAATAGCAACACTCGAGGTGCATTACCAGCGCACGCGCACTTAAGATTGACCGTTTTATTGACTTGGTCATGGATTGGGTTCAAAAACCTGACTTTATGATTAAAAAAGAGTGAAACACTTTTTCTACAATTTTTCTTCACTTGGGTCTCGCGTGGTGGTTTAAAGCCTAATCTCTCCCGTCAAGAGAACCCTGAGGTAACAAGGTGCCCCCACTAGTGGAAACGCAAACAGAATTGCTTCATCTATAACTTTATGAAGGAGCAAACGTTTTTCTAAAATAATAATCAAATAATGTTGTAAATTAAAAAAAAAAATTAAAGTCTGTTGATAAGATCTGTCATGGAACCCTCCAGAAACACAATAACTAAGCTGTAAGTTGGGACAGTACGAGACAACATTCAAAGGATCCGCGTAAGCCCGTCTGAATCGTCAGAGCGCCGTGAAATATCTGTATTGCGTTCAATTTCAGGACGGACCCAGTAGAGCGGGACTAGTCTCATATTTATAAGCTAAATTAAATGTCCTTTCTTCGAGTTTCATGCTTCTGTTACTAAAGGTTAAAAATATTGAAAGCTGGTTAGTTTTTGTTTGGTTGAACAGCTACCGAAGTCAGTAACTACTGATTTGATTTTCCAATTAAAATTAAGTTGCGTTAGACAACTTATATAATATACTCGGCTATGGCTAGTCATTTTCTTTGCTTGAAATTGGCTTAAATACGGCAGGTAAGTATTTTTGAAAGTGCTATAGATCACTCATGTTTATAAATAACGTACTGAAAGGCTGTGCGTTTCGATTTCTCAGACACGTCCCTAATAAATAAGGGCTCGGCCCTTTTATATTAAACACACAAAATATTCGCGGCCCAACAAAGGGCATCCCTTTTAATCCTAACATAAACAAAATTAAAGGAGAATGGAGAGTCATAAAATACTACAGAGCTTAAAATTATTACAAAATCTCATAATTCTGTATGTTCACGTTCATACTTAATTTAATCTGTATAGACCTCAAGATTTAAGAAACACGAAGATGAAATAAATTTATTCAGTTTTTTTTATTATTTAAGTTTTTTTTATTACGTTCTTTGTTGAATCAAATAATTGCCCCTGAATACAGTTTTAGTGCTCAAGCAAGTTCATAATTAGGTATTATGATACTTATCCTACTGTTACAACGCATTATACCCAATTTGTTAAAACTAATAAATAAATCTTAATAAATGTGAGTGATTGTTTACAACGTTTGATGTCCAATAAAATAATAACAATCGATTTCGGACAAACTGCGCAACCGAGCATTTTACGGCTCTCTGACAAAAAGGTTCAAAGGCAAAAGTACGGTTTTTATATATTTTAAGTCTTCCGAAGATTTCCATATAAAACTAATGCGAAACTATATCTACGAAGTCTCGGGTGATAAAATATCACGGGGCTTATTCGATTTCGTCGGCCGTAAGTGTCGGAGTGCCTGACTTCGTTTGCAGAATGGAATCTTGGACTTTTTAGTTCCGATACTATCACTTTAGCGTCGTCGCTGCGCCAATAAATAATATATTTTTTGTAAGATATTTTCATTAAAATTTATGCTGAATCTGAGACATCATAATACAGATTTATTATTTTTTATTTATATATAAGTATAACTACTATCGATATTTCTTTATCACTAGCGTAGAGTAAATGAATTATTTCCTAATAATAATAAAAATCTTGTACCTTTTTATAAGCCATGTACAGGGTGGACCAAAAGTCCGGTAACATTTCAAATGGTTATAAAAAATACAAAAAAAATATGAGAGAAAATATGTTTACTGATTATAAAAGTACACAAATTAGGATTTTATTTGGAATAATAACATCGTCCAAATGCGTCCCTTGTTTAGTTTGGCACTCCTGTAACGTAGATCATCGTTTTCTCAGACGAGGCACATTTTCACCTAACTGGGCATGTAAACAGGCAAATTTGTAGATACTGAAGTGATGCTAACCCGCAATTGAAACACAAAAAGCCCTTACACTCGCCCAAAGTTACTGTATGGGCAGCCAGTGGAATTATTGGTCCGTATTTTTATGAGGATCAGAGAAGCCGTCCCGTTACCGTCAACACACAGCGATACATTGCCATGCAACAGAACTTTTCTGCTGCAGCATTACAGGACTACTCTGGTTTTAATCAACGAACATGGTTTTAACAAGATGAGGCCACATGTCTCACCTCCAAGGACTCAATAGCAGCGGTTCGTGAAATTTTCAAAACAAAAAGTCCATAATCCAAAAGAGGTGAGATTAACTGGCCACCCCGCAGCCCGAATTTGTCACCAATGGATTTTTTCCTTTGGGGATACCTCAAAGTAAAGTTTTTAATAACAATCCTCAGTCTAGTGAAGAAATAAAAGAAAATAATACGCGAGAAAATTCACATCATTTCTCCAGACACTTGTCGGGCGGTGATGCAAAATTTCCGCTCTAAGTTTACAGGAGTGCCAAACTAAACAAGGGACACATTTGGACGATGTTATTATTCCAAATAAAATCCTAATTTGTGTACTTTTATAATCAATAAACATATTTTCTCTCATATTTTTTTTGTATTTTTTGTAACCATTTGAAATGTTACCGGACTTTTGGTCCACCCTGTATTTCATAATAGACCAGTGCAGTTAGCTTCAAAAATGGTCAAATAAGGAAAAAAATAGTAGTAGAATGAAACCCATTAGAAAAGGAGGGGAATATGATAAAAATGAAAGGAAAAATAAATTACGGTCGATCTGAGTTCGGGAAGTGGGAGGGGGTGGGCTTTTAAGGGGAGAAAATGGTTTATCTCGATTTGCGGTGAAACTACAAGTCCTATGAAAAAAAGTTATATGGCAAAGTTGTAGGTAATAAAACGATCTACAACTTTTAATTCATAACTTTTTTACATAACGTCAAAATGTATGTGAAAAATTCAAATAACTAAGTTTTTGGTTTTTTATTTCTATCTTTTTCAAAAACATTTTATTTTCTACGAAATTTGGTGAAAACTTACCTATTTATGTTCTAAATCCACTATAATTTATTTGATTAAAAATATTAATTTTTACACCTTATTTTGACTTAATTACTACAAAAATAGACCAATTTTCAATCGAAAATTCACGTGTCAAAATATTAGCTTTTTTATAAAAATCGTTATGCTTTATGTTCATTAAAATCTCTATTTTCTGATAATTAAAAAAATTATATACATTACGATAGTAAATATTCTCAGAAAATGCACAAAACCGAAACAAAAATTTGTATCATTAGGTACAATTGCATCATAAAAATATGATTTTGTCTTTTCAGACTATATAATAATAATTATTATATAATAATCTGTTTGTATAATGGGCAATAAGTCGGATTATAAGCAATTATATGAAATAAAAATTGCAAAATTCACATTTTTATGATGCAATTGTACATAATGATACAAATTTTGTTTCGGTGTTTTGCATTTTCTGAGATAATTTACTATAGTAATGTATATATTTTTATTAACCATCAGGAAATAGAGATTTTAATGAACAAACAGCATACCGATTTTTATAAAAAAGCTAATATTTTGACACGTGAATTTTCGATTGAAAATTGGTCTATTTTTGTAGTAATTAAGTCAAAATAAGGTGTAAAAATTAATATTTTTAATCAAATAAATTATAGTGGATTTAGAACATAAATAGGTAAGTTTTCACCAAATTTCGTAGAAAATAAAATGTTTTTGAAAAAGATAGAAATAAAAAACCAAAAACTTAGTCATTTGAATTTTTCACATACATTTTGACGTTATGTAAAAAAGTTATGAATTAAAAGTTGTAGATCGTTTTATTACCTACAACTTTGCCATATAACTTTTTTTCATAGGACTTGTAGTTTCACCGCAAATCGAGATAAACCATTTTCTCCCCTTAAAAGCCCACCCCCTCCCACTTCCCGAACTCAGATCGACCGTAATTTATTTTTCCTTTCATTTTTATCATATTCCCCTCCTTTTCTAATGGGTTTCATTCTACTACTATTTTTTTCCTTGTAAAATATTAAAAACCCTGGTCTATAAATCTTTTCTAAGAAAACAATTGGTAGGAATTAATTGTTTTATGTGCATTGATATGTGTTTTGTGTGACGAATAAATAAAAAATACAATAAAATAGAATTAAACATAAAATCAGCAAATAATATGAATTAACATTCCACTAAGTAATAAAGAATTGTTGCAAATGAATGTGTAATTAAATAATAAATCTAGCATTCGTTTTTAGTGCCCGTTAAAATAGTTCGGACTAGTTTTGCCCTAATTAATTATAATTATAATCTACCCAATTTAATTTAATCTGGTTTAATTATTCATTCAGAGATTCAAATTAATCGCGTCGTTATGAATAAATTTTATTTTAAATATTTGTCGTAATTGATATAAGTGGAGTACCCATTTTACAAGTTAATTAATTTGTACGGCGAAAACGTTCGTGCTGATTCAATAATTGCAATAAAATAATTATCTCTTCACTGAAATATTTTTTACTCTGTTGCACTATTTACTTTCTTTTTCATGGTATGAAGATTTATTTCATAAATATAAATATAAATATAAATATAAATATTGCTGGACAATTTACACAACGACATCTAGCCCCGTGGTAAGCTCGAAGCTTGTGTTACGGAAGCTAGATTTCTGATATACTTAATATAATATACATACATAGATAGATATTTTTTATTATACATATATAACACCCAGACACCCGGAACAAATATTTGCAGATCATACAAATTGTTGTTCCGAGGCGGGAATCGAACCCGCAACCTCTTGCGTCGCAGGCGGACCTTCGCCCATCATCATTATCTTTATAAAGAACATCGTGATAGGAGTTAATTACTTATTTATATATGAAATATAAATGTAATGTAAATAACAGACTTTATGTAAATACTAAGAAGTCTGCATTAACTAGATTTTCCAAGAACTGACGCGGGAATTGGGTAAGTCTGAAATATTTTCAGTCTTACATATATCAAATTCCGATAAGTATACTGACTATTGCATCAGAAAAGTAAAGCTAACTCCATGGTTGTGCGAGGTCTTACAAATTAACAGGTAATTAAGGTAAGAACGCACTGCGGCGCCATTGTAGTTGCATTAGCAGCTCGTTACCGCAGTGGACTGGTTAGCTGGATGCCAGACGATTAGTGAATCTAGTAACCTAAAATGTTCGAAGAATAATTTTGTTAAATCATATTGTGTTAGATACTTTTTAAACAAATGCGTTGACAAAAGCGAGTCAATTATGTATCTGATCACCAGCCTACGGTTATCGTAGTAAATTTTTTTTACTAACAATACATACATACTTTATTATTTTTTAGGTAACAAACTCACATCCATTTAAACTAAACTTGCAGCACTCTTCCTATATTTCATTTGGAATAAACGCTCTTATCAAAAAGGCGTCCAACTATATCTCCCCAAGGACATCCCTCGCGCTGACTTGATTACCATAAACCCAGACCGTGATGTGATTAGCTAGGTAGCCAGCCTGATGCGATTAATGCCTTAGATGGCTATAGAAGCGGTTACAAATATAGCATGCGTGAGTATGTAGTATGTGTGACTAAGAAGACTTCAATGTGCAATGTTTATATCATTACTTTGATTACTTATCTGAAATCACTAATTAATATGATCATGAATCAACCTATATTACGTCAAAGGATCACCAATCGCCGCAGTTTAAAACAAGTCAATTTATCAAATTTCAACGAAAATGATTAATCGTTAAGCCAAGCTTATCCTACTCACCAATTCATTATCTTCAGCAAATAATTCAGGAAACTCATCAAACAATCGTATCTCTCAACTTTGGGAATAAAAGTCGGACTCTACGGTCATTACATAACGCCGCTAATTGTCACGTCGTAACGAGGGCCTAAGGCTGCAGCACACCAAGAGTGGCTCAAATGCACTGCATAGCTATATTGTCTTGATTACCAAAGCGACGATAGCCAAGCAGTCGTCGAGAGTTCTTATTCTTTTAATTTATAGGCACGTTGTTTTTTGCCGAAGATAAACTCGCCTCTTGTGTGTCAAGAGTCAGATTTTAGACTTACTCGATTGTGGAATAGTAAAATTCAATTTGCAATGGAAAATCGTGTTATGAGTGACTTAAAGAACTGCCACAGATTTACGGCTTATTTTGTATCTGTTGCATATTTAGATTTAAAGATTTTATATCATTTCCATAAAATCCTAAAGATCACTTGTATAAGTAAATGAAATATAAATGAAAAACCAAACTGGTTTACTCTACGCAACACCCGACAGTTCATCGACGATTAATATTCGTACATATGGTTCTAAAATATAAATCTTTGGTTTTGTCGCTTTGGTGATTACGAGAATAGACCTATTACTCTTGGACGCCGCGTATGCGTTGTTTCTGTCCCGCGCTCGGTGTACTGAAGCCTTACCGCCGGCCGTTTCTTCCAGCGCGGTCAACCAGAAACTTTATAATTCATTCCACTTGAAGACATTTCGACACAATTTTCACCGCATAAATTATTTTGGTTCGAATTCGAGAGCGTCATTATTTTTGATAGAAATGGACTTGGTAATAATGATTGTGCAGAGGGTTTTACTCAGAGATACCTGATTTTATGAAGGGTTTGCAATTTGGTATAACAGGATTTTCTTTGCCAAAGCCTTGTTGTTAAAATAAATTTTAAATAAATTTGACTTTGCTAATAAAACTTACATCACACATAAAAAAATGAGAATTGTAAATATTAGCTTTCCAAGATATATTTTTATGGTAACGGAGTTGAGTTACAGTTTTCTTTATTTACTCCATTCGATACACAATCCAGTTGGTTGCGGGGCCCGTGGGGAGTTGGTCCCCATGGGCGCAGGTGCGGCATTTAGTCGCGGCATTTGGTCGCGGCCCGTGTTATTGCCGCTTTGACGTGCTGCCATGTGAAAGGCCCTATATAACGCTCCTTTATCACATGTTTAAGAAATGCCGCATGTCTGAGTGACTGTAATGTGCTTATTCACTATTCTTGTAGTTTGTTTCATTCTATTTTTGTTAAATTTTTACGTGTGCTTCGTTGTTTATTGTAATACATAACGGGATTAAAATTTTCCGTAATTATTCTTCATTAAAAACATATTTTCATGAATAAATTAGAAAGCTAACAGTCGGTGTATGTAGTAGGTACCAACCCAAAAAGTAACTCTGACCGTTAAAATCTGTTTAGTAGGTAATATACATATTGTAATGTACTAGTGCAAAAGTACAATATATGTAATATATTGTTATTGTTGTACTATATAATAATAAATTGTAAAGCATAGCAGTTTTGGAACAAGTTTCTAAAAATGTTACCATCTTAAATCTGTCAGCCTAATTAATACCTTTAGTGGCAACTAAGATGAAGTTAAGCCTCAATCTGTTTCGTTTCCGAGACAGAATCACTAATAAGAGATTCTATTTCCGATAAAACATTAAATAGGATTTGTTAAGTTAAATTAAAACTCACCAAAAGATACGCCACGATGAAATTATAGAAAAATGTCCTTACCTGTAACAAAAAACATAAAATTGTATTTAACAAATACTTAGATTTAAAAACAGATGAGCGCACTGATCCTGCAGACAGATCTCGTACTATAAGAACTATTAAAGTAAGCCACGTTGAAGTTTCCTCTTCGTAGGCAAAACTTGCCAATAAGCGATAACGCGGGAAAAGTTAGATCACTTTAATGGCTTCTGTACACTACTTAGGAAATATTAAGGAGCTTAGAAACGTTTATAATTGGAAAAACTTTCTCTCATAAGAAACTTTTAGTTTTTGTTCACGTAAGTGAAAACGCAAGAAGAGTATTATGTCGCTTTTACTTTAGATAATAGGGGCCAAGCATAATTTAAAATCACCATTAACGCTCTCAGAGCCCATAACGCAAGCTCATGTTTTCAGCAAGGTGTGCGGCACTGAAAGTTAAGTTTTTATTTCCTTTTCTCGAGTGATGTTTTTACATACTAAATGGTTCAGATAGATTATTGTAATCAATCAATCCGTCAATTTTTTTATTTCTTTGCTCTCTTTCCATCCAAAGGTTGCCTGGAAGAGATCGCTCTTTAGCGATAAGGCCGCCCATTGTACTTGATTCTTTTTGTTGTTTTTTGTATTTTTTATTTATTTGGTGTACAATAAAGAGTTTTTTGATTTGATTTGATTGTAGATATCGTCAAGCACTGCAAGAAACCCGGTTTGTTACAGAGGAATTATTGATACTGTCCGGATCAAACCGAGCAGTCTCGCGAAGTTTGGATAACTTTACAGACTGTGGTCAGTCTTGGTCAGTCTGACTTACCAACTTTTTGTTATATTTGATGAAAAACGCTTTCCTAGCTAGCTGTCTAATGGAAATATTAAATGGTAATTCTTAAAGTTATATAAATAAATAAAAATAAAAATAAAATAAAAAGAGCTTTATTTATTCCTTAACACTAATAACATAATATGAAACTTAACTAATTTTTAACTTGAAAATAAACTTATAAAATAAAACTAGAAACTAAATTATTGTTTAGGTAGAGTAGTGTTAGGACCGCACTGCGCGGTAAAAGCCTCCTCCAAAGAACTCCATTGATCTCTTTCCTTTGCTGTCCTTGACCAGAGATTACCAACTAGCTTTACAAGATCGTCTTCCCATCTCTTGGTCGGTCTTCCTTTTCTTCTTGTCCATTGTCTTGGTACCCAGTTAGTTACTATCTGAGCCCATCTGTCTGAATTCATTCTTTGTAAGTGTCCAGCCCATCTCCATTTTTGGCCTAAGATATGTTGCCCTACGTCCTTTGCTTTTGTTTTTTTTTCTTATTTTCTTGTTTTGTATCTTGTCTCTTAATTTTATTCCTAGGAAACTTCTTTCGATAGCTCTTTGACAAACTTTTACTCTCTCAGTTTGTTTTTTCGTGAGAGACCATGTCTGGCAAGCATAGGTGAGGCATGGTGTGAGACAGATGTTCATTGCCTTCGTTTTTAGTGGTGTTGGTAGAGCACTTTTAAAAATTTCTTTGAGTGACCAGTATTTATTCCAGGTGTTCTGAATTCTTCTGTTTATCTCTTTGTCCATACATGTTTGAAATGAAATGAGATGGCCTAGATAGATAAATTCATTTACATATTCTATGTTTTTTGTGTTTATTATAATAGGAACTCTGTCTTTGTTTGTCATGACTTTTGTTTTTTGTGAGTTAACTTCGAGACCTATCACTCTACTTTGTTCACTAAGAGATTTAATCATAAATTGGAGCTGTATTGGACATTCTGTGAGGATTACAATATCATCTGCGAACCTTAAGTGTGTTAGATATTTGCCGTCAATTTTTATACCCATGTTCTTCCAGTTTAGGCGTCTGAAAATGTGCTCTAGAACAGCTATAAACAGATTTGCGGAAAGCGGGTCTCCCTGTTTTACTCCTCGCTCTATCCTGAATGAGGGTCCTGCTGATTCAAGCCTTATTCGTGCTGTGCTTTTTCTGTAAATATCTTTTATGATGTCAATATAATTGTTGTTTATTCCTTGTTCTGTTAGTGCATCCCATATCGATGAGTGAGAGATAGAGTCGAATGCTTTACAATAATCTATGAAACCAATGTAGAGCGGTTTGTCGTACTCTAGGTATTTCTCAATTATCTGTTTCAATGTATGTAGGTGATCTATAGTTGAGAAATGCTTTCGAAAACCAGCCTGCTCTACCGGTTGACTTTCTTCTAGGTTTTTAGTGAGCCTTTTTAGTAGTGTCGTCGAAAATACCTTATATAGACATGGCATCAAGCTTATAGGTCTATAATTTGATCCGCCGCCGGCCGCCCATTGTACTTGATTCTTTTTGTTGTTTTTTGTATTTTTTATTTATTTGGTGTACAATAAAGAGTTTTTTGATTTGATTTGATTGTAGATATCGTCAAGCACTGCAAGAAACCCGGTTTGTTACAGAGGAATTATTGATACTGTCCGGATCAAACCGAGCAGTCTCGCGAAGTTTGGATAACTTTACAGACTGTGGTCAGTCTTGGTCAGTCTGACTTACCAACTTTTTGTTATATTTGATGAAAAACGCTTTCCTAGCTGTCTAATGGAAATATTAAATGGTAATTCTTAAAGTTATATATTAAACATTATTTCTCTTTATCAACCTGTAATAACTACAGTTACTGCAACTAATTTTTACTAACAAAATAACAATCAATCATTTATAAATGATAAACAAAATAACAATTTAATCAGAATTTATAAAACTAGTTCGACGACGACGAATCTTCATTCAGGCCCTCTTGTGACGACCGGCACCGAGAGAGGCGTCTAGGCTACTTTGTATTACCTCCGTGGCTAGGCCTTTTTGCTTTTTTGTAATGTAGTTGTTGGTAAAGTGAAATAGTTGTTGGGAATACAAATTAGTTAAGTAGCACAGATGTCACTTTTCATGAAAACTCTATCCGAAAGGGCGCCACAAGGTAAATCTAGTCTTAAACAAGAGAGCGAACCCTAGTTTCAGTGAAGTGTTGTTTTAGGTTTGTTTCTACCAAATGCTTCCAAGTAAAACCACTAGATGGAAGCAGATACTTAAACAGTAACAGTAATAGGGGTGAATTCAACGCTTTCGTGAAAGCAACATGTATCTTTATGCGAGCTTGGTTACAATGTAGTACCGAAGTAGGAGCATAGATGGCGTGACGTGAACAGAATTTAACCATAGCAGAAAACCTGAACCATAATTTTCTAACGGACTGAAAAGCGAACTTTTGAGATATTTTCAGAGATGGCGCCTGAAAATGTTTTGTAAGCTTTTCCTAGATGGCACTTACATTGAATCTTTTGAGTTTTAGTGTAAAGCAAGCCAACAAGCTTTTTAATAGATGGCGCTACTAGTAACAACTTTTTATTTGTAAATGTGTTCTCTATTAAATCGATTACTTTTGCTTTAATTTGGTTCATTGCGTGGTATTTAAAATAAAAATATTGAACATAATTAATATTGTAATAATTATTTCATATAAATGTAGGTTTTCTGTATGTGCATAGAAAAGTTTTTACTATAAACGTGGGTTACCTTGAGCAGTTGAGGGTCCCGTTCTGCAGCATCCAGCAGCGACTCCGCCTCGCTCAGCCAGCCCACGAACTTCTCCAGCGACCGGTCGAAGTTCTGCAGCGACGACACAGCAGAGTGCAGGGCTTTGCCGCGTGCCACAATGCTGAAAGAGAGATTTGTTTATTAGTGTTTTTACTGGGATTTGTTAAAGTTATGCAGCAAGGCAATGGACCCCTGCGTTGAATGGGAAAATGCAATATAATTAGCAATTTTCAGTCATACAAGAAGCTAGATGGACTTGCATAGACTATTTATTGAATGCGTAGTCAAAAATACAAATATTTTCAGTATGACAGCAATAATTGAGTTTATTCTTACATTCAAATTCACCATTTAGGATTTGAAAACCCAACTGTAACAACAATTTACCCTTTTGAAATAACGATAAAATTGTGTTCATTAATATTCGCATCTCAAATTATTTACGACATCATTCCCTCAGGTGATTTACATAAAATTGTTTTAATTGCCCCGCGCCTCGGGGCGACAAAATAAATTCTTAAATATAAGGAAATTATTCAAGCTGCCTGCTTGTTTAATACAGATGAATTACTATGCTAATAAACGTAACGAAATAAACATGCTTCGGTAAATATTAAGTAAGGTTCTTCGCAAACATGATGTTCCCGGTAACATAACAACTCTGTTAATGTACTTTGAAACTTTCTCAAGAGATGGCGCTGTCTCGATAAACGTACCGTACCTTTCAGCAGAGTATACAAAAATAATACAAACTTATAACTGATTCAATTTGGAATACATAGGACAGCCTTATCGCATTGCCCGATTTCTTCCACGCAACCCATTTATGTACTGGACAATTATAAAGAAATAGACAATAGTGTCCAAGAAAGGATTACAATTTTTTTTTTTTAAATAGTTAAAACTTTACATATTTTTTCATAGTACCTATTACTTTTCAGGATTAGTTTGTTTTATAGCATAAACAGTAATAATTATGTAGTACCTGTTGTTAAGTTCGTTGTATCTGTGGTTGATGCCCTCCGTGGCGCGCTTGATGCGGGAGGTGTCGTCATTGCGGTACACAGCGATGAGGCGCTGCGTCAGCTGCCCGAATAGTTCCACCTGGTGCTTGTATTGGTGCACCTCGGCGTGGAACGACTGGAATG
This sequence comes from Chloroclystis v-ata, assembly GCA_963691955.1. Classification (NCBI taxonomy): domain Eukaryota; kingdom Metazoa; phylum Arthropoda; class Insecta; order Lepidoptera; family Geometridae; genus Chloroclystis; species Chloroclystis v-ata. The sequence continues at coordinate 9,527,031 of OY829904.1, read as the reverse complement.
AGAAACAATAGGTTAGAATCAGAGAGACATAAATGAAGACATAAATAAGATACCATACGTATCTGAGTAAAGCCAATCAAATCAAGAAGGAAATTATTTGACAGTTTATTTATTTATTCATTATTAATTTATTAATAAACCTTATCTTATCTTAAATAAATATTTCCAAAATATTTCACTTTCAGAGAAAAAGACTAGGTCTAGATCGCACTAGTAACTTAACCATTAAAGGACTTCCGTCAACAAAAACACGACGTTAGAAAGACTACTAGGTATGTGGACTAGATATCAGTAAGCTATCTTTGGTGACCATTCCGCCATATCCCAAACAAAATACACAGATATCCATTCGTGAAAATTAGCTTAATATCTATTCGTATTGATAACATCTACCAGCGTGTTGTCTGAAACAATATCCCGTGTTTAAACACTGTAATTTGAGCCGGTAACTACATGTAGGGTATCTTGTAGAGTTATCGCGAAGTTGCCGTAAGTAGCGTAGCGGGCTCTACGGCAATTAACTTTGATTTACGATGGGAACTTGAGGCCCAACTTGCCGGTGCTATCATAGCCTTAAACAAAAGAAAACGGACAAATGTTTTGTAAATGCTGTGAATAAATCAATATAGATGTTTAATTCACAAAGCAACATCCTAATCTCATTAAGCTGAAAGTTGAATTGGATTAGTAAATTAAATTGGACGCACTTGATTCGCCAGGATCTTTAATTATATTTTGATCTATACATAAATGATTTAATTTTATGTATCAATAAATTTTAAACCATCATTTCGTATTTTATGTTTATTTTCATCATTATCGTTGGTCAACGACTCGATGGTTGTCGCCCCTCGGACATATAGGTATTTCTATCTTTGTTGTGTATTGTATCACGTAGATAATATCAGATATCGAATAGGTACCACACGAAGCCCTTAAGAAAACTCATCGCCGCAGGCACAGTCTTTTGTTGAGAATTGGCAAATACTACAAAATACTTTAAAACATTAATCTATCGCCATATCACCCCAGTGTCATCTGTCTATAAGTACCTATAATATGTGTAAGATTGCCGTCTAGGTTTACAATCTGCAAGTTTGGCGGTTTATTCAAGTTTGGCAGGTTTATTCGAGCTATAAATACAGGGCCGGATCGTGAATTTGTGGGGCCCTGGGCTGAAACTATATACTTGGGGTCATATCTTAGTACTTATAGTAAAACCATTTTTAAAATGAACGCCCCTCCACCGAATTCTGTATTTTTTTTTCTGTGTATTCTGTTTTTCTGTATTTCCTCTCACACGTTGAAATCATCACTATACTCAATTTGAGTTTAAAAAAATCTACGCATATAAAAATAAGTCGGGTTTTCCTTCCTGACGTACGAACCGATTTTCACGGTTTTGCATTCGTTGGAAAGCTCTCGAGCTCCGTGAGGTTTATAGCAGAAAGAAAATTGCAGGAAAGTGTAAAACGCGGGCGAAGCCGCAGGGCGGAAAGCTAGTTTTGTATAAATATATATTTTTTTAATAAATATATTTATTTTTTTGTTTTACCATTTATTTCATGTATGTATAAATTTCGTGCCTTTTTCTGAAAATCAACGTTTTCCACCTCACTTTCACTGAAACTTATGAAATTTTCATGATGTTATCATAGCTATTTTTTAACGCTTTGACAGCACCATAGTGGCAAGACCATGTGGTCTGGCTTAAACTTTTTATTTAAACGTGAATTTTAATTTTATTTCACAATTCAACAGTTCCCACCTATGGGTCGAAACAGAAAAGAAAACGTATATTTGTATGCAATTTTAATCAATATTTTCTTATGACGTTGTCACGTTAAAATATCCCTTACGGTTGGTTTGGTCAGAATTTCAAAATGTACTAATCTCTATAAGTACTTATTTCAAAAAGAACTTTTCCCGAAATGACTGATTTTCTATATGAAGACCTATTTCTTCATTGTTAAATGTCGGAAATGAAACTGTCAAATATTATGTACAGTCACGCTCTTTTTACTATTAAATTGGATTTCAGTTTTATATATGATCGGATTGGAACTCATTGAACTGTTTTTGATAACTTTGTCAAATTAAATATCACGCCGTCATCTAGCTGCATCACTAAACAATTAATTTTGATTTTGTTATTCTGGTGTCTTGATATTTTGCCTCTTTTCTTGGTTTATATCTCACAAGGGTAGGTTTGGGCGGATACTTGCGTTTAATCTCCTATGCCACCCATGGACAGAATTATTTGTACGATGCTTATCGTTTCCACATCCAAGAAAAGACGTACCTACCTACCTACTTTAAAATTTTAATCATTTCAGGAGATTGGGGGAACAAAGCTTCCAAATTAACCCATTCACTATGATTTTTTTCAGTCGGTAATAAAGGGTAATTTAGCACACATTCTAACGAATGCTCTATTCTCCATAGTGGCGGTTACCTTTAATATTACCACCTTTACGGATTTTTCACACTTAAAGATAATGTAGCTGAATGTACCTTTTGTGTCAGGCTTTACGGATTTCCGACATTAAACAATGAAGACCTATAGAAAATCCGTCATTTCGGGAAAAGTTCTTTTTGAAATAAGTACTTTATAGAGATTAGTACATTTTGACATTCTGACCAAACCAACCGTAAGGAAAATATCCTCCGTAAACCGACTTTACAGACAACTATTTTTTTTTCAAATTATGGCCTACTTTTTAGCGGGATCTGGGGGCCCCTTGTAACCCCGGGGCCCTGGGCTGCAGCCCAATCAGCCCATAGGTAGATCCGGCCCTGTATAAATAGCTGGGTCGACCACAGGCTGGGAGCTCGGAACTTTACCCTATGCATAAGTGATTTTGACAGTATCGAAACTTAAGCAGTATTATATTATCCATATTATTGGTAGTATCAATGTGTGTGTATCATTTCATACTTCTTACTATGAAACCAGATGATAGATGTGTTTGTAATGAATAAACTCAAAAACTGCTATGAAACATTATTTCACCATGGGAAAGCTACATTCACTCTGAGGAACATAGGCTAAAGAGTTTATTTATATTGCTAGAAATTTTAGGGATCCTTACCAAAACTTAAGTAACGTTTCTCATTATACTAAGGTTTGTAGGTAATGTAAAAACGCAAGCAAAGATGATAGTGAATCGGCTAGTACATAAAACATCATCACATTCCAATGGCACCTCATAACACATCATATAAGTTTTAAAATAAATCTAGCTTAACATACGTTTAATTCCACAATTTGTAGTATTTAGCACGTTATAACTCAGCTTATGAAATTCCTGAGGCGGCGGCCATTATGCAAATGAACCGACTTCCCGTCGGAACTACTTCCGAAAAACTATTTCACGGAAAATGGCACCTATTTACTTGTAGATGAGATCTTTTTTGCTGAAAAGGTGAGTTGGGCAATGCTAGGATTTGGTTTGAAAACTTTGTAGATTCCATTCGTTTCTTAGTTTTTCTCATTTGGTGTTAAACGGTGCCCAGGGAATTTCGTGAATTTATAAAAAAAAAATAGACTGTCAATTGCTGCTAGAGGACCACCAACAAATAGGTAGATATGAAAGTTTATAAATAGATAATAGTAGATTTGTTTATTATTTTTAATTAAAATCCAAACCCGAAAACTAGATTCTTTATATCCATGGCCTGTAGCAGACCAATTACATCTAAAATCATAAAGAAGTTTTGAAAAATTGTTTATCTTATTGCATCGTATAATATTGCTAATTTATAAAGCACGCTTCAATTATTTACACTTGTTTCCAGTTGTATTTCATTGTGTACATGCCCATAAAAGCCATCACGGAATGCCGCTACATTCAGTAAGACGCGACATCCAGCGACATTCCTGTTTACGGCCGTTCCGACGCGCATAAGCCCTCATATTCTCAATTTTACGCGCTGCCATAAACTCGAGGTGACGGGCGCTACGACAACGCTACGTTAGTACGACGCTACGTACGTAGTGGTACGTCTTAGCGAGTTAACTGCCTCGCTGGTTCTGAGTACGTGTCTATAAATGAACACGACGTGGTAAATATGTTTTCTTTCTTAGTTAATACGTCGAAACGTATTATTTTTATTTAAAACAATAGTAGGAACGAGAATTGGCTAAGTGTAAGGATAGATAGACGCTAAATGAGCTTACCTATACGAGTTAGGTGTAATAGGAAAAGTTTTGCAACACGGGCATTAAAGGTTAAAATTGGCTAGTCCAGGACAAAATCTATTCTAAACTTCGCCGGCTGTGTGCAGAGAAAATCGATATAGAAGCGAGCAACCACGGATTTGCTCGGGATAGTTTGCACTCCTATAAGAAGTCATAATCTACTTGGTATTACTAAGATTTACAGTTTGGCATCAAATATTCGTTAATTATCTCCCCATGTAACCGATGCATTTTATCCCGAATAAATTTTTATTTAGCGTTACAATCGTCTAGCGTAGCGTTGAGCTAAGCCTCGTGTACAGTTACAGTTGTTTAGCGTTGCAGGTCGATTAGCGTAGCATTGTTTAGTCTCATGTACAGTTACCTTCTGGTCCCTTAGCTGCGCCTCCAGCACGTCGGCGGTGTGTCCGGGCGGCGCCATGGCGGCCAGACGTGCCTCCATGCGCGCGAGCCACGCGTCGGCCTCGCGGCGGCGCGCTTCGTAGCGTTGCGAGTCGCCCAGCATGGCGTCGAGCTGAGCCTTGCGCTGCAGCACGCGCGCGTTGGCTTCGTCCCAGTGTTCGCGGAGGGCAGTCACTGAAATAATATAAACATAAATAAATTATCGTAAAATAGTCAAACTAAATGCGTATTCTGTAAGACTGAGAATTGGCTACTATCTACATATTTTTCATACACGTTAGTGATAAGTTTATTTTATAATTGAAGCCGCGGGCGGGACAGCTAGTATTCATATAAAGACAACAAATGAATATGTAAATATTTATAATTTGTGTAGTACAAGGCAATTTCTTACGTAAAACCAATAATATGTGTACCTACAGCGTTTTTAGAAATGTAAATAGGAATTGGAAAATCTCGCCATTATCAAAGGACATGATTAAAATATAACACTAAACTAAACCCCACAGATTAGCCCCGACTGAGGTACTAATTTAACTAATGTGATATCCAAGTAAACTTAATGAAATTAGATTTTAAACTTGGTCTCAGACATTTTCTGAATGGAAACGTGGAATTAACTTTCACATTCCAGAAATCCATTCAGAAAATAGATTTTTAAATAAACCTATTCGTCTGTATTATCTTAAGTCATCATAAAATTAGAGCGTAAGATTCTGAAAATGAATTATCAACCATATTGAATAAAATAACTAAACTGTTTTTTGATATTTGATGGTTAAATTGGGAAGAGAACAACACTGTTTGTGTGAGAATAAGAGAGGGTCATGAGATGGACAAATTAAACATAATAATATTGTCATTCAATGACAATATTCGTTGGTAGAGTATGGTACGCGCGCTGCTGCTTATCTTTTAAAGATGGCGGAAGAAAAAGTACAGTACCATTCTTAGGCCAGCACCAAACTAACGCTTAGCTTTAATGAAATTAAGGTAAACATCCATTACCCCGGTATCTCGGACGGTAAGAAGAAACGCAATCTGCTTAATGGCGTGTCGCACAAGACTAATGAATTCCCTGACACTGACCGCGCTAATTACCCTGGGCCAGTGGCAATACTACAAATAATTTACCCTTGTTGGCTAAGGAGCACACAGGTTTATAATTCCAACGGTCGTAGGTTCAAACCTCGATAGGACCCCCGCAGTTCTGGCAATTTTAATTTCGTTATTATTGTTATTCATTCTAAAATGGAAGAATCTAATCTAAAAAATATATAGGAGACAATGAAAATCTTAAACCACGATGAAAAAGAAATTACATTTAGATAAGATATGATCAAAAACTATTTAGTTTTAAATCTTCAGGGTTGATTTATATATTTTCTAAAATACACCGTATCTCCTACTTGGGTGGTAACTATTTATTATAGTTGGGCTAGGAATTTTCCACAAAACAAAAGCGTAGAAACATTTAGCGAATAAATAAAGTGAGCATGAAACGTACACTCGCGTGCATTGTAAACTATGAAAATGATGTAACCATTCTGTACACTTGCACTCATTGTGAGACGTGCGAATCGACATTAATTAATCGTTTATTATAGAACACAAGTGAAAAAAACCTTAAACCCTTAATAAACCTTTTCCAACCCTATAATAAACTCGTAGAGCTGTTGATACAGTTGACTTAGTAGAAACATTTTTTTGATCTGAGAGTTCAGTCGTAGGTATAAATAAACAAATTTTGCTAGACAATTTACACAGCAACATACACCGGAACACAGTATAATTATGGGTTTGTATTGCCCTGAACAATGCAAAAGTACCACGCACGGACGCGCACTCAATGACGTGGAATGGACTGGACTTGTTCAAACGGATTCAACGCGTTGTACGAACGTTTATGACTTTATGAGTAAGTTTCGAGTTTTATTTCATTGGAGAATTAGTTTAAGCAACAAACATTAAGTAAGAATATTAAAAACCACGCTGTGTTGTAAAAGGTACCACTTAATTAACTTGTTTTTGTGTAAAATTAACTAATTAGTTTTAGTTCTTATTGTTTTAAGTAGAAATAAAAAATTGTATGCATCAAAATTTGTTCATAAAAAATGATCAAGCTAATAAACAGCAGAGTTATTTTATTAGATTCACAAAATAAACTAAAACGTGTTAATATTATTGCCCAACAGCTCGATGCTGACCTTTCAAGAGTGATCGCAAGTGTAAGAGCGGCGCGCTCGTCTTTGACACGGGAAACCCGGTTATATGCGCTGAAATTAAATCCATGTAAAATTAAAGTTTTTTAATCATAAGGTAGTCTCGGGAAGGAAACATATAGCATACATTTTATATAAGAATATCTTTTATATGATTAACATTTAACCGTAAACCAAGCTTAACACGGGAGCTCACAGAAACACGTTAACCCCTCTTAAGACGGGGTCTAATCGATCCAAGCTGCGCTACCCCAAACAAGTGAGCTTCGATCGTGCTAATGAGGAATAGTAACACCCCTTATGTCCTACATCAGATGGCTGCTGGGGCCAGAATGATGTAGAACAAGATTGAAATAATCAGAGACTAAAACTAAGAAGAAAATATGGTTAAACAATGTTATAAGCCGCTAACCATGACGCTCACTAAATATTTATAATAACCCTCACAAACTGCCGCAAACTTGCTGCGTGGGTCAAACCTACCCGCCCCGGGTCCAAACGACCCCCTAACGACTTCTTAACCTAGCCGTGCTGGTAATTGTCGACAAGTGAGGAATTAATCAATATTTTAACCCTAAAGTTGGCTTGTTCATGTTCATTAGTCCTAATTACAATTAAATGTTACCTATAAAGTGTATTTTTCTTCAAATTTAGAATTAGAAATTTGATTTTATGGAAACACCAACATTTTTTTTACTCCAGTTTGTATCTACTGTATTTATTACATGGAGGTATTATAAGAGATTTATTATTACTACGGTTTGGATTTCGAAGAATTTGTTATTATACAAGAATCTTATTTCTTAACCCTGCAGAATATTGTTTTATAAAATAAAGCACAAATCTTAATATTGAAATACACGAAATATTTTGTCTTATAAACCAAGAGCAAAAAAACATTTTTATTACTGGATTGATCCGGAATATTTCGATAACAATGAAGAAATACAATATCTGTTTTCTCAGAATTATAATATTTTCCTTGAATAAATACGAAACCGCCCTCGTTTAGAAGTACAGGGCCTCATTAAGGGGTAAGTGAGAGATTACGTCATCATTTGGGGGAGTCAAGACAGCTCTTCCGTAAATACGTTTATTTTCACTTGTACTTCATAATGTTATGAAAGTTTAATGTTGTTAGCTTATGCGCAGTGGTTTCTGGATTTAGTAATTTGATTAAGAAATTGTCTGTGTGTTTGTTAGGTACATGATGTGTGAGGAAGTAAATGGCCAATCTTGTCGAAATGGTGAAAAAAAAATGGATTTCTATCTTGTTTTGAAGTGATACACTAACGCCAGTAAAATGCTGTTTTTTTTTATTTTACCTTTATTTTAATAAAATATTAATAAAAGATTTTAATAACTGAAATGCAAGACTAATTGTGATAAATTAGTGTTTAAAGTACAAAATATGCTTAATTATTAATATAAATAAAAACCCCGACTTTTGAATGATTAGGTAAAATTAGAAATAATAAGATTTCACCATTCAAAATAAATGCTGGGGAACATTGTCATGTTAACTACGTTTGTCGTGTATGTCAAGTCTAACGGAACTGAAGCAATTAAATGAATAATTAATTGGCAATCCGCAAAGTTGCGACTCTCCCAGACTGCCACTCCAAGAACTGAGCAATTCATTCATACTTCATATTAAACTTACAAAATTGGAAAACTTCCCAACAATTCCAATCTTTTACTAACAGAGATTCATTTATTTCGAGTGAAAAGTAATCTGGTTCTGTAGGTTTGAATATTTTTATACGTAAAACACTACATAAAAGCGTTTCTCACTGAGGAACAGAGAAAATTTGGTGATTTTCAAATAAATCTTTCAATAATATAGAACATTTTATACTTGTCTTCTCTGTGCCTCAAGTGCGCTTATGTATCTGAGTTACTCTAAATTATTATTATTTTTTATTTTTATTTCATTGTATATGTTATAGTATAAAATCTCTAAATCTCTAATCATTTTTGCAAGTATATTTTTATTTATCCTATCTAAAACTAATTATTATTGTTCCAAAAATACTTTTTATTTACTGTGTGTACCTAAGTTATAAAAATATATTACATGACTTAGTTAATATCTATTAATATAATATAAAATATAATGTATGTATATTGTATTGTATATCTGAAATCTAGCACCCGTAACACAGGCTTCGAACTAGATGTTTCTGTGCATATTGTCCAGCAATATATTTATTTATTTTATAAAATTTTTATTTTGTATTGTTGTGTAAAACACCTACTTGACGTCCGTAACGCCAACAAGATAGGTTTTTGGCTGAAAAACAGCGCTGAGCGGCCACCGCTGAGCACATGCTGAGCCAACGCCTTTTTCGACGCAGAGTCATATGGGCTAAGCTGTGACTATCATGAGTACATAATAAATTAAAATAATTAACTAAGGCCTATATTTATTGTATTTTGTTTTGTTATAATTGTTTATGTGTCGAAATAAATGTTTTTTCTATTCTATTCTATTCTATACATTCAAAGGCATTTTGTGTTGCCTGGGGGCAAGAGGGGCAGGGACGGACTCAGGGCCATTAAACCGCCGGCCGCGGGGCAAATTGGTTAAATAAGGTTACTGTGTTTTTACGTACATTTACAGAATAAAGCGGTTAACTTGTACCTATATAATTGGCTGGACTACAAAGCAGTGGATTACAAACACGGTTAAGGACTATTTATTTTTGATGACTAAAAGGAAAGTCGGTGAGTAAGCTTTTTGTAATTAAAATATAATTTTGTTTGATGTAATACGTTTCGTATTTAACAAATATTTTGTTAAAACTGTTTATGTTTCAATAATTAAAATATCCGGTTACAGATAAATATTAATTAATATTTTTTTCAGCTTAATCGGCCGGTATAGTGCAGAACACGCCTAAATAAGGAATATATTTATAGGATTTATATACCAAAATAGCTTCGTTTTTATGACTGTATAGATACCAACAACAAATACAATGTATTAAGTAAAATGATGAGCATAAATAAACAAAACGCCGGGATAACATGATTACATGCATAACAAATTACAGACTCTCATTACCGCACTAATTACTAATTAGTGTATTACAAGGCAGACATGTTTCAATTCGTTTAATTATCTTGAAACTATGTTGGCTTAATACGTAGGATACTCAGCATTTATTCCAAAGGTTCAGGGTTTGAACACCGATGTGTACCTATATTCTTCTCAAAATTCAAGAGAGAACCATGGTGATTCAAGAGGCACCATGTACGTAAAACTAACGTAGTACGGAAATTGAAAACTCCCGCTCACGTAAACCACGTAGGCCGAAGTACTACGTGACGTACTTCTATGCTGTTTAGTTAAGCTGGAGGAAAAACCGCACGCAACTATCAGCTTGTCGACTTTATTAATTTATCAATCATTTAAAACCAGATAATTGTAACATAATGAAAATGATTACAACACTGCCTCGGAACAAAGTATTTTAGAAATCTAGCACCCGTAACACATGCTTCGAGCTCACCACGGGGCTAGATGTTGCCGTGTGAATCGTCCAGCAATATTAATTTATTTATCATTTCCAATCACAGTTTAATTCATTGTATAGTCAATCGTGCTTGATTAAGCGACTTGTTTTAAGTGGTGCCCGATGGGATACCTAAAACGGCCTTTAATTATTATTATGATGATTTACTTAAAAGTTGTCTTATTACGCTTTTCTCTTTGTAATACCTACAACAAAAGAAATTAGAATAAGTATAAAGTTAAACAGTTTGTCCGTACATTTGTCGACGGTAGAAATAATCACGGTAAAAGCCTTTCAAATAAAGACTTCTACTGAAATACCTAAACTTTTTTTAAGTAGGATAAAGTTTCGTTTTACCTGATTGTTTGTTTTTAAACAGATTGTAAAGTTTGTTGTTTGAGTCTGAATTGTTTTATTGAGTTTTTAAAGTTTTATAATAATTAAATAAGTAGCATTTAAGCTATTTAGGTAAGTATAGGTATTTAAAAATCTATATAATATATATGATTGAGTTAATATTTTTACAGTTACCTACTGGATTATGTGTTAGAACTAAGAGCTTACATCTAGCCCCAAGGTAAGCACGAAGCCTAGGTTTTCTTTTTGTATAAAAATCAATGCAACTTTTCGATGTAAATGTATAATATATGTATGTATAAATGATGTATAATCCGTAAAAACGCGACCAAAATCACAGGGTTCTACTAAAGATAAATGAAATCACAATAAGAGAATATTCAGAAACCTCTCTTGTTACTGGGCGGTACCCTGAGGGCGACCCTTTGAAACCCTTCGCTAGAAAAATGTATTATGAAGGGTCTAATGCTAGTTTCCCAAATATCCCTAGAAAGGCCAAAAACATGAGTCATGGACAAAAAGGCATTGCTATTATTGTGCAAAGTGATTTCTGTACTAGTGTAAATGTTTAATGCGCAGGGTCTGATGTCCGTTGGTTTATTTATGAAGTTTGTATCTGGCGAGGCGGGGGTTGGGGTAGGGTCAAACAAGGGTGTCTTTATTGAGAGCGATTGAGCAAAGTTTTTTAGTATGAGATTGTTTTCGTATGGGTAATAATATTTCCGTAATAAACTGAGTTTAAGGAAAATCCTTGAACTCATGAGGACGAGAGGAAAATTTTATTGTACTTATAACATTTTTCCGTACCAAGTTTTAAAACATATTCACTTAGTATGTACAAAAAAAGGTTCCATATATGCTGTTGGTATGTAATTAATATATTTCATCTAAAATAAATGTTTATGGTATTACTTTACAAAAATAGTGTGTAATCGTTTGTCGTACCGCCCGTGTGATACTGGCCTATGAATAGTACAAAGGTTATACTAATTTCACACGAGTACTTACATAAATTTACAATTTTTAATTTAGTATGGTAGTACCATTGCATTGTCTTAGTTATTTAATTTTACTCAGCGAAGGAAACAAAATAAGTTAAAATCCTATTAAATAGTTGGTGAATCAATTGTTATAGACAATTTAATGTCACCTAGAGCCGCAAAGCTGTTATGAACCAAGAGCTTTCCCTTCAGCTGTGAGCCACTCGCCCGAGGTACGATCTGACCCTCTGGCAGACGACAGGTTAAATGCTTTATTGGGCATTTGGGTTGACAGGTTAAGTTCTGCGTTGGATATTGCTTGCGCATGGATAAGTTTGAGTCATTTCAGTTAAACAGTGTGGGTCTGTTTTAGCTGGAACGAGCAAACCCAGGCGAAAAACTACTCGTAGTAAAACTCTTAATATAAAATTTTCATGTAGGTTTTGATCGGTGTTTGTTTTTAATAAGTAAGGACTGTTACTAATAGACCAAGAGCCTGTGATGGCCAGACCTTCCTTTAATTCACAAGCGTGAAAATTCTTTCATGTGTATGTCTAACATAGGTAAGAATAACCCCCAAACATGAAACCTGGATCGTGGTTCCTTTGGGAGATAACAGGTAAAAGGTTGTTATCTCCCAAAGGAACCGCGATCCAGGTTTCATGTTTGGGGGTTATTCTTACCTATGTTAGACATACACATGAAAGAATTTTCACGCTTGTGAATTAAAGGAAGGTCTGGCCATCACGGGCTCTTAGGTTATAACTTTTGCTGATGTATTATTCCAAAAGCAAATACCTAAAGTATTTCCTTTTTTTTCCACAAACTATACCACAAATTAAATAATACTACATTTTATTTCCGGAGACCTCTTTAACGATAAAAATGAGAAAGGATGAAAACTAGGATAGTAAATAATACAATTAAACCTTAGATACCTTCCTAGGATATCGGAAAAGGAATCAATAATGAAATGAACCTTGTATCGAAAGGCCGTTGTTCCCTAAACGTGGGGACATTCTCGCCCAACTCGGACAATGGTCCCTAAACTAGCTCATCCAATTACCAGTGACGTCAGCAGTTCTGAGATGACGTCACTAGAAGATGTCTCATTGATGACAAACGAAGTTTGGTTGGTTTTGTTTACAGATATCAAAGACAAGGAAATGAGCTTCTTACAACAGCTGGACCGATTTAGGTGCTTGTGGATTAAAATTGTTAAAATACGTTTAACTTGTGAGAAAACAAGGGAATAAAGCGGGCAGTTTATTATATTGTGTAATAAACTGCCATAATAAACTTGATTCCTTGTCCGATATCTAGGAAGGTATCTAAGGTTAAATTGTATTATTTACTATCCTAGTTTTCATCCTTTCTCCTTTTGATTATTAAAGTGGTCCAGCGGTTTAGTTTGATCTTAAAGGGACGTAATATTGGATGATTTGATAATGATGGCTTCTATTTTGTCATGTGAAATTCACTCATTCAACCCGCACGTAGCCAGCGTGGTGAATTAAGGCGTAATCTCTCTCCTTAAGAGAGAAGTTCCTGTGTGCCAGCAGTAGAAACGTAAATAGGGTGTTTATGAACTTCGCATTTTTTTAGTTTTTCCTAGAAAAGTTGTATAAACGTAGTAGTAACATTGTAGTTTGCGGAGTAGTTAACTAATCTATCTTCCAGACTTGTGCGTAACTTATCCGCGAGTACTTATGCGTAAGTTAGCCCGTGACTTGGGAGCTGTGTACTGTGATTGATCGCCTTTCACATCTCACGGGAGCCTGATCAGCGATCCATCAATAACATCCCGCACTTTACCGCAAGGTAATTGATGGCGCGTGTTTTATTATTTAAACGGACGGGCAAGAGCGATTGAGGTTTAGTTAGAGAAAGTTAGAAAATATGTTTGGTTTTTAAGGAAATATTTTTTCCATTACGGGCGAAATCGCAAGCTGTCCCAGATGTTGTTATATAAAAAAATCATCTCAATCGATTTACCCGATTTATGGTGTCAATTGGTGTTATTCCGAAAATAGCTTCAATGTATAAAATCATGTTTAGTCGTGATTTTTGATCTTGTAAAAACCTTACTTAATCTACAGTTTTAAGGCGGTTTTACTCGTATAAAGATCACCTATATTTATCATTACGGGCTCTCAGATAATAGCGAGAGATTTTGAAATAAAAAAAAATAATTTATTTAATTTAACAGCAAAAATATCCACTCAAGTATCAAGAACTTCAAGAGTATTACATGACTTCCTGATTCCCTCAGCTAACAAACTTCACACGCCATCTTAACTTTCCTTCTCCTTCCCCCAATACCGCTCTGTATCTTCCTTCCCCCTCGCACTCGTACGCCATTAAAAGTATCATTTGAAATACTTGAAAGTTTGTCCGAACTGTAACGAGATAAGTAACTGTTTGTACGGGACAGAATGAAGTTTCCACGTATGTGGATAGATGGTGGACTTATTCTTGTAATGGAGACTGAGGTTGTTAGACACACCCTAGTTTAAGGGTTTTTGTTTCTCCCTTGAGGCATTATCTTCCCTATTATTTATACAATCCCAAATATAGGAAAAATGCCTGGTTTTAAAAGGATTGTATTATTTTACTATATTACTTTGATTTATAATATTTCACCAATAAACTCTAATGGATAGAGTAACTTTGGTACGATATACATAGAATACTCTAAGAAGTTGATATGATAGATTCAAGCTTATTATATTTATCTATCTACTTAATTTATTAATGGTGGTCGAAGCATTAATATATCTATTCTAAATTTGAATATAGAAAAATTCGCTAGTTAATTTAAAATTTGAATAGTTGCTAGTCAAAGCATTCGACACTCGATCATTCAAATATCGAAAAGTTTATAGAAGTCTGCAATTCAATTTGAATTTCGAACCGTATTCCCAGCAACTTTAGTTCCTCGTTCGGCACTTGAATGTTATTTTAGAGTATCTGTAAGTTGGCTGCGTCCGGCGGACTCGGCGCGTGAAATTGCATTCTCCGCTCATATCGACCGCTATTTGCAATATTTTATGAACCTATAAAGGTAGGTACTTATTATAGTCGGTAGGTACTAATACGAAATATTCTTGCATATGATTTATTTTCACCGTAGTAACATTTGACAGAGCGATTTTACTTAATTTATCATAGCTATCATAGTTAAGAGATAGATGGTATTTCAGAGACAGTTGGTGGTAACTATCTTGCCAGATGACGTCCTCAATACTTAAAACCGTTGTTAACAAAACTTTGTCTTTATAATATTTTACAAGATTCCACAAACTCCTCGCAGAGTCCAATAAAATACCTTAGAATTGAAACAATTCCGTCACAATTTGGTTAAATCCTTAAAAACAGCGGCTTTACTTCCACTCTGCCGAGCTCCGCTCAACACGCCGTGACCGCAAACAAACACCGCCCTTACCGCTTGGAACATACAGCCTTATATCCTGTGCAGATCCTAATCCCAGCTCATTGAAATTCTAGTCTGTATAAACGTCTTTGTAAATTGAACCTTCTGCGGAGGACATAAAGCTGATTTCTTACGGAACTGCATTGTAATCCCCAATCATTGAAAATAGAGTCTAATCTCTGTGAGATAAAGTCGGTTTTCAATAACACGGCTGCGACAGGGCGAGCGTGGTTCGGGGCGACTGCGACTGTTCTGAATTTGTTCAAATTTCAAATTGAGTGCTCTTTTTGAACCAGTAAAAATGGTTTGGTTACAACTATGTTTGTGAAGCATCTTTATTATATTTATACATACTCGTATAACGGAATGTAAACGGCCTATTTTAATTTTGACATAGTATTTTATACAGGCTTTCTCTTCTAACCCAATTAACAAAACACCAGACTAAATACCTAATCAAATATATACTTATAACTTAAAATAATGTTAAAATAAATATTAATATGTTTTTACTTAGCTGACGTAAGACATTTGGTGTGCTGAGTTTCCGAAAAGCTATATTTTACAATTTTCTTTAACCTTAACTTCGGCTATAAGACATTAAGTTACTTTTCTTTTAACTTAGATAATGTTCTCGGCTGCGGGGGCAAAGATGGAACTTTTAAACTTAAATAGCTTCGGCTGAATTTATAGTTCTAGTTTCTGAAAAGTTTTTTACACTACTAGACATATTGTAATGGAATACATCGTTTTTTAAAAAAAATCCTCTTGAAAACAGTTAAATAATGAATGTACAGTTTTCGTTGATAAAATTTTAATGAAATAAAAAAAAAAACCGTTTTATAGTCAAGTAATAGAAAAGTTTATTTGTAATAAACTAAATTATTATCATTGATATTGTTTATTTATACTTAAACAAGTATGGAAAGGAATATTGTAAACTTTTTTTTATTTATAATGTACACTAGAAAACTGCAATATTTGTGGATAGTAGAACTAGTCTCGATATATCTGGGAAGTGAACCAGTGTAATGCAACTAGTCCATGGGTATTCGCTTTGCAGTTAAAACACTTTATTTATCCAATGGATATTGGCGGATATCCGGTAATATGATTACACCCGGTTTCACCCTGTGTACACTGTTGACTTTGCTAAAAACGATATCCCTTTAAAAAACAGAATTCTGAGTGATCGTCCGACACGGGCTAAAGGCGGTTTCTGTGAAAGAGTCCATATTAGTACGGAATGAGTTATACAAAAAGTTTTATCTTTGCCACCGGTGACAAACCATTCACGACGCCGTAACATACAACGTTACACCGTTAAACTACGGCCGTTCATTACGGCCCTCGATCGCCCAATCAACGGAACGGCTCCGTTACCGCTCTCGTTACTCTCGTTATTAACGACATCGTCTCGTCGTGGCGTTGCGCTGTTACTGCTACGGTTTCATGATTGTTTGTTATTCATTGATATTGTTGTTTGAGCGGTGCCGGTGGGTTGAGTTTGTTGACTTTGTACCGAGTTACGAAATGGCCTTTAAAGTCTTGTTATTATTATTGTTTACAGGAAACGATTTAAAATTATTCTGCATTAATACACTACTGGGGCCGTGTTTCTTCATGGTACCTTTGTTACGGGACAGCAGATGGCTTACTGATTGCAGTGAATTTGTACACTGAACGACGGTGCTGAACGTTTTCTACAAAAACCCTTTATTTATTTATTTATTTATTTATTTAATGATGTGTCAACATATTATGCACTATGACAAGGATAAAATTGCTTAAATGACTAAACTAAATACAAATGCTAATATAATTAAAGACACATACAACATGCACAAACGATAGACAACAAAGTTAAAATAAAAAAAAATTACATATACAACTTACCTACATAAAAAAGAAACTAAGAATTAATAAAATACAAAATAAAATAAGTTAAAATAAGTTAATTAATCAGTCAGTCAAAATTGAAATAATATTAGATTTAAAATAAAACAAACTATTTGAGAATATGTCAATTACCTTGTGAATGTCAGAGTCTTGTTTTACATTTAATTTATTGGTGTTGTTGTTGTTTGGCACAGTAGCATTATGTATCGAATTATAAAATTTAAATATCCTATTTAAAGGAGTAAAATGTCCTATGTTGGTGCGTGAAGTACATCTTGCGAAAGGTTTATATTTATTGTTCCTAGGCAAAGTCCTCGGAACCGTTATATTTGTTTTAGACAGAAGATAGGAAGACTCCATTAGGCCATTAATTAATTTGTAGAGAAACATGCTGTCCAGTAGTGTCCTGCGATTACAAAGTGATGTCATGTGAAAGTGACATAGCCTATCTGAATAGGATGGCAACTTTTTGGCTAAGTGAAAACCATAAGACAAGTGCCACAAGAAACGTTTCTGGACGCTTTCTAAGCGCTTAATGTAAATATCATAATGGGGATTCCACACTGAACTACAGTATTCAAGCGAGCTGCGGACAAGGGTGTTGTAAAGCATAATTCTTGTACAAGGACTTTTGAATTCTTTGGAGTTGCGCAAGACAAAGCCCATGGTTTTAAAACTTTTCTTCACAATAGTTTCAACATGGACATTGAATCGTAGTTTGCTATCGAGAGTAACACCCAAGTCTCGAATAAAGTCCACTTCCTGCAGCGGTTTGCAACCTATCATGTAAAGTCGATCCATTGTTTTAGATTTCCTGGTAAAACGAATTATGTGGCACTTATCACTATTCAAAATCATGCCGTTTGAATGACACCAAACCACCAATCTGTTCAAGTCATCTTGAAGCAAGGAGCATTCTTCTGTCGAACCCACTGGTCTAAAGAACTTCAAGTCATCAGCGAACATATAATACTTGGAATTTTTAAAGCAATCACCTACGTCGTTAACAAATAGATTGAATAACAGAGGACCCAAATGGGAACCCTGCGGTACACCTGAATTGGCTACAAAAGGTTCAGAAGAGTAACCACTTACGACCACCACGGATTTGCGATTGGTAAGGTAGGACCTGAACCATTCTAGAAGAGAGCCGCCCAGACCAAACTGTGATAGTTTGTGCACAAGTAAAGAATGGTTAACCTTATCGAAGGCCTTGCTGAAGTCGGTATAAATTGCATCGAATGCTTGACCTTGATCCATACCCTCAGCAAGGTCACCCACAAATGATACCAGGTTTGTGGCAGTAGACCGAGCTTTCATGAAACCATGTTGTTCATCGGAAATAACATGCTTCAAATGGCATGACAGAATTGGGCACAACAATACTTCAAAGACTTTAGCGAAGACACACAATATGGAAATTGGTCTGTAATTCTTCACATCGCTCCTGTCACCACTTTTATGCAAAGGTATTACGAGGGCCTGCGACCAAACAGATGGAAAAACCCCAGAGCTTAAGGATTTATTGAAAATAGCGCAAAGAGGAGTAGCTAAAGCACTTGCGCACCTTACAACAAATAAAGCAGGCAACTCGTCCGACCCAGCTCCCTTAGAAGCGTCAAGTCTTTTTAAAACTCTATAGACCTCAGAGCGAGTAACAGAAATAGCAGAGAGATAGCTGTGAACATTTTCAATTTGAGCAGTAACAGGTAGTGGAACTGTATCCTTACTATAGACGGAAGAAAATTGTCCCGCAAAGAGCTCAGTGATACCAATGCCATCCGTCGCAGTCGTTCCGCCTGAAAACATCTGAGCTGGATAACTACCACTATTACCTCTCTTGTGTTTGATAAAAGACCAAAACAATTTGGGATTTGATTTTAATGATGACTCCAACCCTTTTAGATACGCACTATAGTTAGAGTCATGGATACGAGCACAGCGTTCTCTTAACAATTCAAATGTAAGTTGGTCACGTGGATTGCCGTACTTACGAAATCTGATTCTATATTTGTGCTTCTCCTTTAGTGCTCTTCGCAAAGAAGCTGAAAACCAAACTGGATATTTCTTATTGCAGCGTGGCTTTGATTTAGGTACATGTTTCGAAATAATTGAACTTAACAAATTGTAAAATATTGTAACCATGTCATTAACATCGTGTCTAATTGTAAACTCTTTCTCCCAGTCTGGGGACCGACCTGGTGCTTAAATGTGTTTTGCAGTTCCTCGCGAATTATGTCACGAATGTTTTGAGCTGATAAACAAGGACAACTATTAGCTTCAACGACAGGGCAGGCGACAGTGGAAGCAATGCTAGCCGCGGTCCCCCTGGCTACTGAGGTGGTTGCGGTGATTTCCGTTGATAATGAAGCCGAAGCGCTGCTTGCAGAGGCCTTGCTAGCCACTGTACGTGTCTTGGTTCTCTTGGTGATGTGTTCAGGATCAGGTTGAGAAAAAGTTTGAGAAGCGCGAACTGGTGTATTAGAGTTGTCTTTACCCTTGCGCTCTTTACTCAGACACAATACGCATACCCAGTTAGACTTGTGTTGCTGCGTCATAGCATCGTAATCCTTCTGACTACAGTTAACGCAGGTGGTATGATATTTACCTGCACAACGACAACATTTCAAGAACGTTGAGTCACTTAACTTACTCAAACATCCCGCGCAATCAGTACTAGCCATCGTTGATATAAACAGGAACTTCAATCCAATAAAATAAAATAAATCGATTTTATTTAATCGATTGCTTGATGGACGAAATCAGATTTTTTTGGTAGAATAACGGATTTAGCTGGCAACAATCACTTCAGTACAGTCGGATGTCAGATGTCACGTCACTCGCTGTCAAACAGTCAGCTGGCAGTTGGTATGTTTACGTGTTTACAAAAATTCGTCAAACACTTTTTTCCAAAATTCAGCATGAAAAGAGTGCGTACTCAGTCAACGGTGCTTCTACAACGTTATCCGGTGATCAGATCGTATTTTGAGATGTAAATATCAGTGATTTGTGCGCTCACCGTGATTTTCCGGTGTGTTCCAGCGAGTTCTCGCACTGGGATGGAGGTAATTCAACTACGTAAGTTGCGAAAACTTCTTTAATAACAATTTTACAATAATATAAATAGGGGAAACTTTCAAAAGATGTGTTGTCAGTTAGGAGAGAGTGAGACGAAAAAAAGCTTTAGTCGCTTTTACAACACACACTGCAAGATATAGAGTGACACTACACGGCGAGGACGTTTTTAATCCGTTATCTTTTATTGTTATTTTAATTTGTTTTAAACGTTATCATTTCCAACAGAAACACAGCTACCAGTAAGAATGCCACCACTAAGAATGGTTTTTGATTCGTATGATACGTGATCAATCTCAAGGCTCTAAGCATGCTTGTATATCATCACAACAGGAGACGCGGGATGAATCACAACGAGGCCTAGCATCCGCTACGACGTAGACCCTCTACGGGCCTACGAGATGTGTAGACCTATACGATAGACGCTGTCTGTGATATATTATCTGTAGGAACAATTTACAATTGTTGAAGCCTAATATGCCAAATTATTAAGGTTTTAAATAATAAGAACCATTAGTTGTAAGTAAAATCAATTTGATACCTATATACATCGATGCCACTTTTCGTTGTTATTTTATAACTCAAAAAAGGCTTTTACGATTTAGGTGCTTTTGGATTTAAAATAGTATAGAATAATGCGAGCGTAGCCACAGGCGAAGCCGAAGTATTTTATAGATTGAGTGATAGCGATTTGTCAAATGATTATCGTTTGCAGGATTTCATCGGCGCATGTACACAACCATTCTCCTAAATACATAATATCTTGCGAGAGTTTCATGAAATTTGCATAGTTTCATGTCCAAACTTAGTTTGGAGTGGTTGAAACATCGTGAGTTTTTGTTTAGTGTCCCGGCAGAGTTAGTGTGTTTAGGAGCGCCCAACGGTGGGATGCCCACTAACCGCAAAGGCAAAGAGGGTCAAATATATTTCTAACATTAAGCAACATATTTTCGTTAAATCGTTTTGTGTTGAAAGAAAAAGTAAGATATGTTCCTTGATAATTCGTAAGATCATTAGTTCTTACAATGTTTACAACGCTTTATGCCTATTTTATTTTTAAATAATTACGCCTATTTAAATTAAAGTTAAATATATCAGATTGCATGACTATGTAGTACAAGCAATAAAATAAATATCCAATATAAAAACCAATCGAGAATACAACGAAGCCAAAACAACTTCCAAATGTTTGACATTTGTAAGTGCCCACTTTAAGTACGAGTATTATTCCCAAAAAATGTAACTGTCAAAGAAAGCTTCTTTTATTTCCCCAGGCTCACATTTCTCGTGTTCCACAACGAATATGGCGCCAATGAGCAAATCTTTAATTCTCGGCACGTTTGGCGCCAACTCGAAATTCTAGTAAGTTCTGGAACGTTCTGGAACGATCTAGAAAACTCCAGACTATCCTTTGTTTCGCGCTGGTCTGACACGGATTATTGCATTTTGTGAGAGCATCTGTTTTATGGCAAGGATTGAAGTTTCCCTTCGTTCAAGTTGCGAGGAAAGTAAGGCGTAAGTTGTATCACTGCGCAGACGGTGTCCGCTGAATAAGTTCTAGGTAGTTACTATATAATATGTTTTAGACAGAGTTAAAATCCCAATCAGAAAGTTTTGAAACACTTCAATGGTTTTATGTCCTCGAAAAATAGAATTCATAATTCCATCGCATATATTTCAAAGATTTATGTCATTTAACTACATAATATCCATAGGATTACTTGGGCAAGTACAACAACACCGTGTTTAAAGGAATAAATAAAAAAAATATATTTTATCTTAAAACAGGATATGCAAAGAAGTCTCGGTATTCCAAGTTCATTTTAAATAAGTAACGAAAAAGGACGAATATAATCTTAAAAAAATATTTTTGACCTCTTAAACCTTATTTCTTGACATTCAAGAACTCTCCAGCATTATTTCAGCATCTTTACCCCTCTTTACCCTGGGGGGAAGGGGTGGGGGGAGGCATGCACTTATGACGTCGTCTCATTACGCGACTTCGCAGAACTAGTTACAATTTACATAGATTAAGCTTTCATCTCGCATTATGGAAATTACGGAATGTTGTGGAATAGAGAATAATGTGTTAGCGAGGCTTTTCTGAGGGGATTATTGTGTGTTTGTTTGAGTTATGGTAAAAGTTTATTTTCTTTTTCGATTTTTGTTGGTTTAACGTTACAAACGTTGAAATTCGTTAATTCCCTGCTTATCAAAAACAACACTTTTGAAATATTGACATTTATAACTTAAATTAAAAATACTTGAAAGTAATTAATATTTTAATAAATTTTACAAGCCATGGTGTTCGCTGGCTCCGTGTTATTAACATATTCATCCTCGTCTTTTAATTAGTGCTGTATGTGAAAATATAAGAATAAATTGAAGAATTTGTTTACGAGCATAACAACCAGCATTAAATGACAATGTGGTATTTTAACACTTTTATCAAACATAAAAATATTACGAAATATATTTTATTTTGAAATATAAATTATGTTTACCCCTAAACAATCAAGATAGGGAAAAATAATTGGAGTGTCTTCACTATCCGCCATCCATCATATCACCGTGCGCAGTCCACGTGACGCCCTCAAATCACCCCAAAGTCACCCTCAAATCACCCTTAAATTACCCCGCTATCACCCACAATCACCCATTCACAGATTATGAGAAGCCTGTGACTTTCATTAATATTCTCATATTATCCCCAATTTGCAAATGACGATAACTTCCGATCAAATAATTAATTTTATTGAAAATTTTGTCATCAGTAGCGGAAGTAGAGCGAGCAGTTATAGGAATTAGGACAATTATTTCACACAACTGATAAAACTTATATAGCTTATCTTACAATATCAAGACTGTATCCTGATATTGAATTAAACATTTCGTTCAATTTTGTTTTTATTTGTTAATTTATCCATGTGTTATGTATACTATCAGATTACGGTTTCAATAATATGATAAGCTACTAATGTACAATATACAAAGATACTAGAAACTATTAATGTAACACGAAATAAAAGATTTTAAGCGGATGTTGCTTCTCAAGCTCTTTATACTCGTAATCCGTTAACGTCCATTCTACTGAGACTCATGTAATATTTTTTGTATTCCTAGTTTAGCTATGAGTATTCGCAATTCCCGTGTGTGACGTCACAATGTCCTCGTCAGCACAAAGCGGCAGAGCGTCTCATCTAGCACAGAGATGCGCCACAAAGGCTTCATCTTAGAGCTTTACGCTTTTATAAGCCACGAGCGAAGGTAATCAGCGTTTGGATGTTTCACGACGGTTTTAGGTATGTGACAGTTGTTATTTACTGCACGTGAAGTATCATCATCGTCATTTTGCCCATTACTGGGCATAGGCCTTTCCTAACCCTTGCTTTGAGACTATTAAGTACTTGAGGGGAGAGCTCGGACGGAGTAAACTCAATGAAATTACATCATTGCACTGACAGGCATTATACTCGTAGTTTAGGCAAAATGCAAAATTAAACCAATAGAATAAAAAGAAATCGAAATATAAGTACTTTTTTAAATTTAGTTCTAAATTATATCCATTAATTACCACGTATTACATATTAGTTCACCACGCAACTTTTTATTATTATTTTTTCTGCGGAAAAGTATATTTTTCCAAGGTAAATTGTACAGAACCATAATAATGCTATCTAAAGCGTGTAATTTATAAAAGTTTAGTTTATGAAAGCAAAAAAACTGCCAGCTTAATTTGTACTTATTAGTATTATAAACGTTTGTACAGTCAACCAATGTGTTCGTATCATTCGCGACAAATCTCCCCGGCAACAATTAATTGGACCACTACGATACACGCTAACGCATTACCCGGGTAGTGATGGGACAGTACAAAACGATATCGATAAATTTACTTATCGAAATAAATAAAAACGAGTTGCTATTCGTTAGTCTCGTTAAAACCCGAGAACGGCTGGGCTTATTAAATTTTTTTTTACTTAATACATATTGCACCACAATTCACACATCAACATCTAGCCCCTTGGTAAGCTCGATGTTTGTCTTCATGGTGGGTACTATTCTTGGGCCAGCACCTTGCAGAAAGACTTTTACAAAGTTCTAAGTAAAATCTGGTCTTCTATATATTTTTTTTTGTAATAGGCTTCTTAATAAGTGATTCAATAAAATACGATGATTAAAAGCGTCGTCAAACTTTATTTGTGTTTCATATCGACGTGGAAACTAGCTCGGATGTGTTTTAATGGATGCGTGGTTTAATGGAAATGAAGCCGTAATTTGATCAGCTAGAAATAATATTATTGTAAACTAAATAAATTTCCAATATTATCTCAGTTGTCAATTATGAGTAAATATACATGAGATGATTTATGCAACGTCCGCAACTATAAGCCCATGTTATTCGGGACGTAGTAGTAGTCATGTTGTATTGATTCATATTCTTAACATTTCTCGACGTATATAGAGGAGACATTGAACTTGTTAATACGTCTTTGGCCAATTATTTGAAGATTTTCTCACGAAGTTTTCTCTCATTTTTGAA
Organism: Chloroclystis v-ata; assembly: GCA_963691955.1. Lineage (NCBI taxonomy): Eukaryota > Metazoa > Arthropoda > Insecta > Lepidoptera > Geometridae > Chloroclystis > Chloroclystis v-ata. The sequence goes on along the minus strand of OY829904.1, from coordinate 9,502,401 downwards.
TCAATCATTCTTTCTCAATTCTATTGTTTTGTTTAACTACGATTTAAATGTATAAATAAATTTAACTACGGAATTTTATAAAGTAAATAAAAACGGTAGGTACTCGTTGAACCGCCGAAATTCGATTCCTTTATTAAGGGGCGTCAATAAAAGTGCTGATCATAAAACTACTACCGGGCTGGAAAAGGCTTCATTGTCCGGATATTAGTCGGAGTGGAGGCTTTCACGGCTAATGACGGATTGATGGCCAACGAGGAATCGATACTAGTGATGCGACACATTTGTCAAACATCGATGATAATACATGTTTCACTTTTTAGACTTTCGCGACATAATGACATAGTTTCAAAGCTATAGTTCTTATAGTTTTAGTTTATTCTTAATGACCGATACCTTAAATGCCCACCGTGTAGTACCTACATATTAAGCCGTTGTCTCATTAATTCATCCGCGACAGGTGAGTCCATTAATAATTATGATCCTGGTCCGTACAATCGCCGGTATATCGAGCACTGACGTTAATGCGAAGTAATTTAATTTATGTGATATTCACAGTTTTACCGGGTTTTGAACCGATTTTGTTGTATGTCTTTTATTTAGTTTTTGTTACGATTTATTTTGTCTAATCCTGATGATTAAATTAAAACATTGAATCTAGAAACATTGAAGTTGAAATATTGTATGTACTTACGTTTTATTTTATTTAATTTCGTCAAAAGTATTTTAGTATTTTTTTGTCTAAAATATAAAATACTCTAGCAACTAAGTAAACAATTGAACAATTTCCAAAGAAGAAATTAGTTCTCTATATTCTTGGAAGAAACTTGGAATTTTCTCATTCTGGTTGAAGATAAAAATAGCAGCATTATTCTCAGCTATCTAGATAGTAGTGGCACTCGCCGATACATAAACTAGAACAGCGCTGCAGCGCTTGATTAAAGCGGTGGGCGGTCTGCAGCGCTGCACGGCAGCGGCGTTGCCCGCAGCCTCACGTCTGAGAGATATTGAAATAATAAGTTAATTGCTTGTAGCTGCTTGCAAGTGATATTGTTTCTAGAAATAGAACTTCGGAAAATAGATAATATTTTGAAGTAATTTTATTGAGTTCGGCCCAAAGTTTTTTTTATCATGTAATTGATAAAAAAACTTTGGACTGAACTTTGTTGGAGTTGTAATGGATTTTTTCCGGGGTAAAATAATAAAAAATGTGAAATTGTATAAAACCCATGCAGTAGTTATTGTGCGAAAGATCTACAATACAAACATCCTCACAAACTTTCGTGATTATTAAGGTATTAGTGTGAGTTACAAGTTTTACAAACACTTTGTCGTTTTCAAAGCCATAAAGTGCAAAGCGACTTGTAATTGATATTAGACACGGCTGAACTATTCAATAAGAGCTCAGCCACGTGGATGCACCACTGATTGCAAAAGCCATACTGTGCTTGCGAATGAATTACTTAACAGCTTTACACTAACTGACTGTAATATACTGTAATTAACTTCAATTGATTTGTCCAAGCTTGTTTAAGGTATTAAACAATAAAAAAAATTGCTGAGCAATCTAGCCATCGAGCCTATGGCAAGCTCAAAATTTGCGGTGAAACAAGTTTTGAAGCTTCGAATATTTGACTGTATATTTGTTACAGGGCCGCAGGGTATTTTCGTTTGTCATATTTATAAATCCCTTCATTTATTATATTATAGGATTCATACACGCCCCGCCTCTTAACACCGTATGAGAATATACGTTGTATGTGTTTTAAATAAACTCCAGGTTCGGATATAAAATGCAATAACGTAGCTAAACTGTTGAAAAAGCACCCCACGAAGTCTGTTACTAAAACCATTCAAGTACTCGTGTTTCCACTTCTAATAGAACCGATTCTAATAGTACCTTTTCCATGACCTGTAACATTTCTGTTTCAAGCACCAATTCACATTCAACATCACGTTGAAACAACGCTTGCATGCACTTCTTTGAACATTCGGCCGCAATTCTGTCTGTTCAAAAACGTTGTTTATTAAAGTTGAGATCACAACATTACAGTAAGTATTACCAATACGTTTACGCAATATCGGTATGAATGAAATAAATTAATTTAAAATATTAATCGACAATTTGCCTTTACGGAACGCTGAATCGGCTGCGGTTGCGCGATTAATTAACTGTAGTTCGATACTTTCCACCCGCCGTACCAAGCGCATTACGTAAATTTTGTAACTGCAAAATACTCAACTCTACGAAATTAGAACTATTAAAACTACGATGAATGTTAGTTAGCAAATTACTTTACTCGAAGGTGGTAAACCACATTATGTCGTATCAATATATCAGTAAATTCTATCAGTACACGTAATGGGTTAAAATTACACCTCATAGTTTGATATAATGGGTTTTTAGAGTGCCAGAGACAGACACCCGCGCCCCAGGCAGCTCGCGTGACCAGCCCCACATTAGCGGGGAGACAGGGGTGAATCAGTTCTTGTACACTTTAGGAAGGGGTCTTTTTCCCTGCATTGTTTCTAATGTTTGATTATGAGATATAGGGGGGCTATGTAATCAGTTTTATTTTATCAAAATGGAGTTATGTAATTTTACTACGGATAAAAAAGACAAACCGGTTTTTTTTTGTTGTCAATAAAGCGTGTCATTGTGGTAATGCGACTAGTGGGGGAGCATACGTCTTCTATATTATTTCCAAAAACGACATCGATTAGTAGTCGCGTCTAGTATATAACACTAAAACTTAATCTTAGTTTAATTAGGAGTGGAAATTCCTTATACTTCGCTCGTTTGCAATCAAGTAAGTAGCTCCGAAGAACAAACAGGCAGACTGCCTACCTCATTTACTCAATTAATGCCGCGTCTAGACCGAGACCGTCCAATTACTGCGCTCTATAATTAGAGACAAAACAATGATCCGAGCGCACCCGGGTGCACACAATAGTCGGATTATTTAGTCAATTTTGCTTTAGAAAATAACTTTTCACACAATTGTCCACGGAAGTTCACGGTGGACGCAATTGGAAGCTTTGACAAGATCATCGTCCATCGGCCATCCGTTCTCCTCGCTTGATGGCCAGCCCATTGCCACTTCAAAGAGCTACTCCGGAGGAATAAAGAGACAACATTTCCGTAAATTTGGGTAAAATCATTGAACACAACAAAATCCCTCGGTTTGTACCTGTTTGTGGATGCGTTTATGCCCGGTCGTCTGTCGGCGCCGTCCCAGTGGCGACCAATGGCACCTATCATGGGATCCTATCGCTGGCCATGCCTTATTTCAGCAATACGACCCAGAGAACGGATTCCGATTTTATTATTGGCAGAATATAACCGCAATTAATTTCAAACGAGAGTATTATGGCATCAAAGAGAAATGAACCTTATAATTTGTATTTTACGTTTGATGAAAATGTTTGATATATTTATTTTCTTTTATGATTTGATTCGCGTCGTTATTTATTCGATTATGTTGAATGGATCAAATTAATGTAGCAAATCGATATTGTGTTACCAAAAATAAAAAAGAAATTCACTGCACCAGTTGAGCAAACAGACAGTTCTCACAGAGAAACGCGATTATGAGCGCCTCAGTGCCTCCGTCCGATCTGGGACGATGGACCACTCAGATGTTCTGACATTCAATTTTAATTACAGAAGAACGAAACGGAAGAACCAAGGAAAGTATTACATAATTACCGTAGTTTTTTAGTTAAATTAGAAAGGAACAGAAATTAAACCTACACATTTCAAAAGTGAAATTCACCCGCTACACTGCTGTGACACACTTAGTGATTTCGCTTCTCTTCATACAACCAACCTCTTCACAAAAAAGAAAACTTTCTATTTCATGTCATAGACAAACCACAACAAAATAGTACACTATTTCCTCTGCTCGTAAACAGGAGGGTACAAAGGCCCCACAATGCGGGGACATTCCCTCATCTTCCTCCATCTCAAGTTAACGACCCCCTTTGTCCCGGGTCCACGCCCCTTTTGTACCGAGACGGCCCGGGCTAATTCAATCGGCACCTTAACCTACTAGCTAAAGGAGTAGCCACACGTACAACTCTGTCGAATGTCAAGGTATATGATCGCCACTCGCATTAAAAATAGGCTAGTTTATAACACCACCATATTTTCCACGTTGTTTCACCGACTTTCTCGCAAATATAGTTTTTTTTAGTTGCGGTAAAAGACAATGTAATTTATTTCTTAACATTAATATTGTTTAAGATTCATAAATGTTGACGAATACGTCTGTAAGATTGTTTAATTTATTTTATATTGTATGTAAACTTATATTTTTAAATAATAGACTATTCATCTCCTTTAATTTAGATACTCAGACTTCGAGATTGAAACCCGTGACTTGAGACAGATGACACACCGGGACTACGTTACGGGACTTTTTGCTGAGACATGTGGAATTAGATTGGTTTGCTCATGGGCTGAAGGATAAACGAATTTCTAAGTACTTTTTAGAGATAATTAATGCTGTTGTAGATATCTTTTTTGAGTTAAATTTCTTATAGGATCTTCACAATATGATATAAAATGAGCTTAACAATAAAAATTAAATAAATAAATAAATATTGCTGGACAATTTACACAACGACATCTAGCCCCGTGGTAAGCTCTAAGCTTGTGTTACGGGTGCTAGATTTCTGATATACTTAATATAATATTAATATACATACATAGATAGATATCTTTTTTATTATACATTATAACACCCAGACACCTAAACAGGCAGGAAAATTTAGTCCAGACAGGACTAAATTTTTTTATCAATAAAAAAAAAACACCCAGACACCCGGAACAAATATTTGCAGATATTACAAATTGTTGTTCCGAGGCGGGAGTCGAACCCGCAACCTCTTGCGTCGCAGGCTGACCTTCGCCCGCTGCACCACAGAGGTCGTCAAACAATCGTGCCCCTTCCCTTACAATAATAATAATTTGCGCGAACCTAAGCTATAAAATAAAATCTTTACAACGTTGAACAATCCTAAAGTAAAAATTATAGTAAAAACAGTATTACAGTACCAGTATTTTTACACTATCCTGTAGTAGATCTGTCACTGCGCAGATCTGTTCAACATCAGGGCGCGTGCGCGTAACTTACCGCGTGTTTGGGAGAGTCTTACCTGAAACGAGAATTAATATATTTAGTACAAGCAAAGTAGAAATAGGTCAATGTTTACTGTTTTAAAATATTTTTTTTACCGACATCAAAAAAAGGAGACGGTTCTCAAGGCGCATGTAATATTTTTATTATATTCCCTCCATTGAGTGGGTTTGCTCGCAGAAGGGCAATTGTTCGTTGTCTATGGTATGTGGTCCTATGAACAAACTAAATATTTATATCGTTTTTATACCATAATGTTCATCCCGACGTAGTTTAAAATACCAATAACAAAGTGAGCCAGCGGATTCATCTCAATCACGGCCACAGCATCCAAGATCAACAGTTGTACAAACAAACACATCTCGCGTATACGTAGGTATACAGATATTGTGTAAGCGACGAATGCAAACAAACAGACAATATGAATGCTATGATTATGTTTGTATAATGTAATGTTCCTCATGCGACGGGAATGAGAAAGTTGCTTCTTTGAGTTTTAAGATACAGAAATATATTATAGCCATTTGAGTTTGTTAAGATAAAAGTTTACGATAAGAGTAAAGACACAGAAGAGCCAACTACAATATTATTTTTTGAGTTCATACTTTGTGAAATAACAGATAGGTTGTATTTAGTAGTTTGTGAAATAGAGTTCTAAATTATCAAAAAATATTATATCAAATCATTCCCTCCGAAAAGTTCTCCTCTCAATTTGTAAAACAAACTTAAACTAATTAAGGTAGGTAATAGTTATAAAAATCGGCATTCATGTACCGACTATAATGTTACTTTTTTCCTCTTTACATCTACGAAAAACCCTTCTACGTAATCAATGTACCCCTATGTGCCAAATATGGAAGATTGGTTTGAGGGCAAACTGCGAATCTAATAATAAGCCGCGTCAACACGCCCGGCTGTCGGCTGTCGAAGCCGTCGGGCGAGCAAACATGGCGCACATCTCTACTCTACGGAAATCATGTTATTGGTACAGTGTGCTAGATTCTTTAAAATCTATTACAGATCATACTGTGATATCTAAACAGATAAATAAATGATTTTTATTCAGACAACTTAGATCCAACATACAATCCACTACGGAAACAGTTTGATAATTAAGCTTAGTTTCTTAGGAAATGTATCGCTATATTTCAATTATGATACCTGTAGGTATGTATATTAGTATACATTGTGTGCAGAAGTTTGATGCAGTCTTAAAAGCTTACAAACGTTATTATTGACACTAAATTGCACACAAATAAACAAGAAAAATTACAAAGTAAAACTACAGAAATTGTATACTGTTATTGTTGCATTTAGATAGTAGCACCCTGTAGCGAGAGAATATGGAATATGTGGATGAAATATTGGAGGAATATGTGCCGAGGGTGATTTGAAGACGTGCGGCTTGTCGGCAAACAGCTTTATTGTGTCGGTTCCTCATGTTTATGTTTATAAGAGTTTACGGTATTTTGTCATGTTTATACGTTTTATATGTATCAAGGGTTATAGTTGTGTTCGTTATATGACATTGTACCACGTGTGTTATCAATAATGATGTAGTTTGGCAGTTATTTATATAAAAGGAGTTTTAGAAACGTTCAGGTGTTAAAAGGCTAGCAAAAAGGAGATAAAATCAATGCAACACGCACACAAAATAGTTTACATAAATAAACTAAATACAAATGAGTATCTGTGTAAGAACTTCAGTGCCACAGGCAGACATATAATTACACTGTTTACACTTGATGGTTAAAATATAGCTATAATGTAACTATAGATCCAGCAACGACCAAAAGGGTAAAACATTTAATTAACTCAGATCGGCCACACAAGAAACAAGGCGAATTAAGCCGTTTGAAACAAGTGCTGCTAATGTTGTCGGGTCTCACAGAACATTGTAAAGTAATCCACAAAGACAGGCAATGTGCCATTTCGGACCTGGCGTATTTGTGTGCGGACAATCTGGGTAAAAGGTCTGTGGCTAGATTCTCCTAATTATAACCAGTAATTAGAGTAATGTATAGTCATTTTAACGAACTAAGCAAACATCGACACGAAAGATAATTATGTACTTTACTTATTTACGATCTAGATAGGTCATGGTCGTTTACGTCTAAGTTATAGTTAGATTCTAACAAATTTATCGCCACATTATTTGTGTTGAGTAAGAGTGAACTGATGTCTTATGAGAGCCAAAAAATTACGAAAAACCGATTATCAATTTTAGACTTTTGTTTCTAGGTCTCCTAAAAACGGAATATTCTCGACGTATCTTATTCTGACATTTTTGATTTAGGACACTAAAATCTAACTCGTGGTATGGACAAATCTGGTGATTAGCTAAAGCATTGCGGTTGTATTTACTAGAAAGAGACCATCCCGCCCCGCCCCGCTAGCGCCCCGCCAACATTCAGATTGTTTCCTTCCATTCATTACGACCGTTTCCCTGAACCCCGTATTTCTTTGTCCCTCTGGCGGGACAAACGGCGCGAAGGATGGCCCATAAAAATAATTGTGATCTAAAAACGGCTCGTTACAATGATTGGAGAAGTTTAGATTGCTTTCAATGGCCCTTGTTTGGAACAGATTGGATTTGGTATACAAAGTCGATTTCTGTTAGAGAACACAATGTGTTACAAATAAAATGTATTGGATGTAAGCACAAATCATTTTGTTATAAGGGCATGTAAATATTTGAATAATTTAGAAATAGATTTATATAATTACCTCCTAAAGTACTCCTTAGCTCCTAAAAGCTTGTTGAGTGATTGTTTTTATGTATAGTTTATGGTTTAATTTAAGTAACGTGTGTTAAAAATATTTTACTGGATTGACTCAAACATTTTTTAAACATTTTTTTACAAACAAAGTCGAACACTATTATGACTCCGCGGTCGCTATAATTATTTCTTGGAATATAATTAAGTTTAATTACTGAACATTAACCTATTTAGCGTTAGATGAAGATAACGTCTGTTTATGAATAAAAGCTAATAAATTCAGACGCTGGCTTAACACGCCGGGCGGGGGCGGCGGCGTGGTGGCGGCGGGGCGGGACGGTGCGTGTTCATTATACTTTACATGGTACTTCCTAAGAGACATTATTTACATGTTTCTAGTTCGTTTTTTACTAGAAACATGGAGAAGGACCTTGTTTAGGTTGTCTTGTTCATATTTTTTTGTAGAGGAGTAGACATCTAAGAAATTTAACAGTTTTATATAATTTTTATAATTAAAAAACATTCATTTTAAGTTCATCCTGGAAACAAAGGTTTTTAGGCAATTTTGAATGACTGCTGAAATAAAAAAAACGAAATATTTCATGACGACATTATTCGGCTGCCTAGATCATAAAATTGGACACTAAAATCATATGAATCCTATTTTTAGTCCGTATAAGTGAGAAATGTTGTATCCATTACTGACGGAATGGACGGCCATCAAAATGTACACGCACTTTACATGTACACTAAAGTGCTCTGAACTTGTGTGGAAAATAGTTCTAGCTGAATTCATTTCCATTATTTTCATCTTTACTCAAATTTCGAACCATTGCATTGCTCACATTGCTTTTTAGGTTATTCTACTTTTGAAATAGATAATTTACTCTTAAACCTGGCTGAATAGATTGCCCCGAAAATATCAACTAGACTGGGCAGTAAAACAAACTAATAGAGCATTGCATAATATATGATATTGAGAGGTCGCTCGGTAGAAATAAATTGCATAAAGGCCTAATATTACCTTAGCGTAATTTTATAATTTATTGTGTGCAAATGAAATGGATTTTTTTACGCAGTAGCAACTAGGACAGAGATTACTGATCAATGCATAATGTTCTATCTGATTCGTGACCTTTGACTCTCAAGGCAGTATAAACGAAAATTAATCGGAATGTTATTAAACAGAATAGTGTGTACCAAGTATGTTTAATATAGTGCACATTTGTGGCGTGGACTAATTCCGCGGACGTAAAGTAGTAATAAACCTACTGACGCGTTTACGACGCAAACGTCCAAGCGCATTCATAGAGATGTTATGTTCTATTAGCTCTATTAGACAATAGCTATTGTAAAACAAATCTATCTATTGAAATAATAAGCATATTAGTTTAGGTATACATAGTTAATTATAAGAGCCCAGTGTTAGTGTTTAAGTTAAAATATTGTAAAAAGATGTGAATAAAAGGCTTTATTATTATTATTATTGTAAAACAATGGTAAAAAACCTTAAAACGGAATTAAGAAGCATGATTTTAAAATTAATGCACTCAAATCGTTTTATGTGCTGTGTAGGTTTTGGCCTCAAACACAAGATTACTTAAAGGTACATGTTTTATTTACGTTAGGAGATAAACACATACTAATTTAATCTTGCAGAGCAGGCATTAAAATTTTATAAACTAGGTTGAACAGCCTAACCTTCATAAAAGGAATTCTTTCAGCAAATTACTTCATGAAATAAAACATGCTACCAGAGGTCGCCCGGTTCAGTTCTGTAACTGCAATTACCCTCAAACCACACAATAACACTTAAAGTTACAGTGCTCCAGTAAAACTTGCAGAAGTCTAAGGAATCTCTGAGTTTGTGGCACTTTGCGGCGTTGCACTTAGTAGCTACCATAGATATCTAAAACATTATGTGCTAATGTGAGTCGCTTTTTGTCAAATATTTAGACCCGTACAAATCTAGAATAATAACTCATGCTCTTTTTTGTTTTTACATATGTGCAAAGTTTCTTTTCTACCGTTGCAACATAATTTCTTGCGCGTTGGTGTCTCACAAGTCACCTGCCTGACGACAATTTCAGCGATAATATGATTTCAAGTACCTCATTATTTAGTTTTCTGACTACGCTACAAGAGTTGGCGAAATTCTCTTAATTCGGAGCCACGAGTTTACTGATTGCTTACGTTAATAGAACAAGGGGGAAGGGAGGGGTGACTAATGAAGACAGCTTTGCACAATTTTGTTAATAATGCTGAAGGAATAATGTTGATTCATGGAAATTGGATGTCGGTTGTTTATTAAGGGCAGATTAACATCGGCTCTGCACTGAGCGGCATGTTGACAATTTACAACCACAATTGATAATTGTCGCAATTAAAAACCATAATTGTCGCAATTCAATTTTGGAAACTATTTTTAGTAACCTTTATAAACAACTGTATGTTTGAATGAATCGTCAATCGAGCTTTAGAATTTATGAGACTTCACTAACATGCACGATATAATTATGTACCTAGTAATGAAAAACCACAGTTTTAGTTTTTTGTCACAACCCTGCACTTTTTACCTAGAGTTTCACGCGGATTGGTTCTGCTCTGCCGCAACCTAACGTAAACATTTAAATAATCAACATAAATTACCGGAACGGAGAATTAGACTGTTTTGTCATTTGAATTATGAGATTGCAAATGTTTAAGAGTGCTTCAAAGTTGGGGAGCGGAATGGTAGGCTCTTGATTTTTTATTTCTTTAGCTTTATGGCGTTCTTCCCCGGAAATGGGTACATTTTTGTTTAAGAACATTGACCTCCACCTTTTTTGTAGTCAATTCACATAATATATATAGCCTTAAATACTAATTATGGTGGATTGCAAAAATGTATGTTCTGGAATTCAATATTCATTTATTTAATTTATATTTTCTGTCAACTATTATAATTCTACTGATAATTGTTCAACACATAACTTTTACCAAAGAAAGGTGAAAATCTACGATTATGCACGTCAGTGGATGATATAATAAATAGACTCTTAAATGTTCCGGTGGTTTCGGCGGAAAAATTCATTGTACAACTAAGTACCTATACTGTATCCCAGATGTGGGAACGTATACTGTATCTCTACATACCGTGCATGGTCATTACTCAGTACAAACACAAGTTAGTGGAGTTAAAGAACAGAGAGGACAATTGGTAGTGGACGTCAGCGTTCTAAAGGTGATTAATGGGAGGTTTACTATTCAGTCTCGAGAGTACACAACTAGTGGGTACGAACTTTGTAAACACAGTGTGGAATTGTGTCGGTAGAGTGTAAATGTGTAATAGGTATTGCAGTGTAGAATAGAATTGTAACATTGTAGGTTCTATCTTTTTATAATTGAAATTGAGCTTTTTTGGTTTTTTCTTCGCATTTTTATTATATTTCTAGACTGTCTAGGTTTATCGACAAATAAAGCTATGGATTTTGTGTGATATTGACTATACAAGTCGAGTACCTTGATGTTTGATCATTCATTCATTGCCAATATTAAAAAAAGTTTGTATAGGTTTTTGCTAATGCTAAATCTAAAAGTCTAATGTTTTCCAAAAAAGAAAATTCGCAGGAATGCTCTAACCTCTTATTTCCGCTTACTGGTAGAAAATAAAAAAACTAAAATAAATAGTTCTAAGCATTCTAAACTTTCAATTTATTTATTAATGCACAATGCAGCTACACAATAACGTCGTATTTTCCACTATACGACTAACGACGCGACGAACGATAACGTCATGTGACGTCACATTGCCATTAGAAGTTAGGCGTGCAAGCTTCCGGCCGCGTGGTGTCCACTTGCCTTCAACTTCTACAATATTCTTGACCGGTACAAGTTTGTGGCACATTGTCGGAGTTAGCGGTTAAATGTTGGACAGTAAGTTTCACCAGGATTTATTTATAGAAATATTAGGAAAATAATATAAATTAGAGCTTATCTTCTAGAAAGTCATGTAATCGGTAAGTTTAAATGAGGCTTCAATAAATTAAGTAACAATTAAGGGCAAAAATTAAATAAAAACCGCTTTGATTGGTGTATATAAAATCAGGAAGGTATTATACGAGTAGCTCTGGTGAACAAGTACCTAACTTCTTGATAACCAACACACCAGATCAGTCACCCAAACACTACGAGTATTAAGTGCATTGTCTCTGGCTACACTTATACCTAAAGTGCAGTACGCGCGGTAACATTGACCCAAAGACGCGGTCGTCGACCCCGGGGGAGGGGGTAGGAGCGAGAGGAGGGAAGTATCGATCTCATTCATGCAAGCCCACGTGGCGCTGCTAGTGTTGCCGGCTCGCGAAGGGTTAAGATTTAGGATCATGCAAATATAATTTGGTTTTATTAAAACAGTGCCAATAAATACTGGACAATTCACATTGCAAGCTTATGCGTTGTCGGATCGAAGTTGATCAGATATTATAATAAAATAAATATACCTAATTATAAATTATATGATGTAATAAAATTTCTCGTGTGAAATCTTAAGATTAGTACCATACCAACTCTACAAGTAGGAGTTATCAAACCGATAAAGCGACGCGACCAGAAAGAAAAGAAGTCCTGAATAAATGTTAATTTTTACATCAGTCTGGTTTACTACCCAACTCGTTTATGAACCATTATGTACGCTCCATGGTATGAGTAGTCGTAATAAAACGCTGTTTCAGATTATCATCTAGGTTATAAAGTTCATTTCCCCGCGGGAAAGGATTAGCCGGTAATCCGGCTGATAAGAATAAGCTATTTCACTTACGAGTCCCTCGCGTGTCTCCGCCGATAACGTCGATACCAAACGTTAAACGAATCCCACCCTTATTACCAGCGAGTAAAGCGTATCTCGTCGCATGTCAAACTGACGTATGTCAAACACATTAGTTTTGACAGCTGACGTTTGCGATTCCGTCTGTGTCTATTTGAGTAACGCGCGGATTGAACCGGGGTTAGTGGGGCAATTAGTGGGCTATTAGTGGCCGCTGTAAAGGGCAAAGTTTTATGATTTGAAAGGAGTTTTCACTTTGCTTTTATAGTTTTTATTGTAGCTAACCGCCCCTGCCCGCACAACGTTTATTATGCGCCGCACGTCAGTGGAGTTTCGATAGTATTTTACAAACTACGAAGGTTCCTGGTTTTAGTTTCTTTGTTTTCCGACATAATGTACTATCAACATGAATTTAATAATAACTTATTAAGGTGATCATTCTACAGTATCCTAATCAAAGTATTTTCACAGTTTGTTGAATAAAATGTCTAACATTCCTGAGTTAATTAAATATCAAATAAATGTTGCCCGACATAAAATATATTACATATGGACATTATTTGACCGCGCAAATTAAACTGTTTTCCATGTGAAGCGTTAGTTATTTTCGCAGGTGGGTAATGATTTTCTGCGTGATTTGCGTCCCAAATCCCGGGCATTTTATCGAATTCCCCCGCGAACAAGAGAAAACCATTTATCAAAGCTAACCCAACCATATTTATATCCCTTTCCCATTTATTTATTTAAACCCGTTCCAATTTAGCCGGACATACATCACCGGGTCAAAGGGCAATATTCACGGCGTTACCGCTACACCTGCATGTTAAACCGGGTTATGGTTCCGCCGCTATAACAGTGCGTTCCTGACACATCGCGATTGAACTGACAATGTAACTTTGTAATGGCGTTGCAGTTACGATTAAAATATTTTTGCTGTTTGTTTACCGTTTTAACAATTGATGAGCATTAAATCTACATTATTATATCAATAATCAATGAATCTAATAATTTTGTGCCAAACTGAGTGTAAAATAACTTGGTAAACAATATTTTTCTAAATCTATATTGCGCTATTACAAGGTTATGTCAGTGCTTTATATTTGTAGGTAGTGCTGTGCTAAAAATAACATGCAGCAACAGTATCGTTATCTGTTACAGTTATTTTTAAAAAATAATACGTTTAAGAAATTGAAAATAATGGACTATAAAATTTTATTAGATATAAAAATAAAACTACGACCAAACCGATTGCGCGAAAGAAAGTAGCATTTTTATATTTAGGTTTAAAATAATAAACCCAAATGGCGTTATGGGACGTCATTTTGTGACGCTAAAACAGTCGGTTTCCACTTAAATTACTAAAATATAAATATTAAATGATTCCGCCAATTTAAAACGAAAATAATCTTAAAAATAACACGGCGGTTTATTTTGGAGGAACGGTTACGAACTCATTATGTTGTGCCCATCACTAACGTGTCAAACTGACATGTGTCCTAAACGCACTAATAAAGTGGCCATACTATAACGAGCGAAAACAATATTTCCGAATCTGTTTATTTTCAGTTCGTTCAAAATTTGCAACTGCATCAAATAAAGTTTTGGAGTTGAATTAGTTACAGTGAATGCCATTGTAGTTGTAAGCAGTTGTGTAGCTTACCGTGGTTCGGGTTTGGGGAAATGTGAACAAAGCTCGTCAAAAACTAAGTTGGGACAGAATAGTACCCTAGATGGATGGGTGCGCAGAACACACGCTGTAACTGAATTAGACCTCACTTAACGCGACCGAGTCGCGGAGATACAGTTGAATCCCGCATTAACACGGCGCGGGGCAAATAGCAATCTACCTTGTTGGGACTAAACGCTGACGTTAACCTTAGTTATTCAATTTAACAATGGCTTTAGAACTATAAACTGTAGGTACGGCTTAAAAGATAGAGGAAGGGCGTCATAGCTATGTTACTCAGTTAGCAACGTATGCTTAAGAATGGTGTGAATGTTACTCTGCCCGTCAGAATTTCCTGAAAACGCGACGGATTGTGAAACTATGATTATGAAACAATTCTACGATGGAATACCGCTTAGATCTTGTAGAAAATTACCCTAAAAATCACACTATAAACTATAATATTTAACCAAGAATTTCTTAAAACTATGATGACTTATATCCAGTAGGTAGAAACTTAGAGGTATGGTAATTATACCTTCATTTCCTTCCATGGAGTGTAGATCCTGCTGCGAGCGGCGGCGATGTCTGTAATCAGCCCTATAGTCGGGCCAGCGGCCGCACTGCGCCGGCTGGTTCAAGTACTCCTGCGAGGAGAAGCGCGCGGCTCGCGGCGGGCTGAACCCCATCTGCGCGTAGTAGTCCTGACGGAACATCACCTCCGGGTGGAAACCTCCGCCGGAGCCTGTTTGAGAACCGAACTGCCGCGCCAGGAACTCCGGCCGCATTGGGGGTCCGTCTGTCAGCTCGTGACCCTGCACCGACGACGCGCGCTGAGCACCTAACTCCCGCAGCCGATTGGACAGCTCCATACGATGCGGGCTGAACTCCAACCCTCGCCCTCCCATCTCATACTGCCGCCCGCGACCGTACATCGCGAACGGATTCTTACTCTCCACGCGAGAGAACACATCCTTCTTAGCATCATCTTTAGCTCTCAACTGAACCTTGTCGTTCACTATCTTCTCCACGGGCTCTTTCTTCGCGTCCCGCTTGGGCGAGTCCGCGGCGTCCTGCGACGCGCGCCGGTTGAACTCCTGCACCTTCTCGGGCACGAACCCGCTCGGAGCTTGCGACATTTTATCAAAAACACATCTAAAATACTACGCAATAATTGTTATCAAAGTTGTATACTTGTAAATTCACAGTTACTGCAGAATAATCACAACCGAATAAGCTAGACTGGAACAGATGAATTTATTCACTTTGTGTACGTTTGGAGTTGGATGGAAATGTAGCGCACGGACTGGCTGGCGGTTTTATTTACGCGGAATTATTTTGAATTAGCGTTAGTTTTTATTGAATAACGTAAAACTATCGAGTTTGATATAAGTATGTACCTACATTGTCCCTACATAAAATATGAATATCCCTGATTGACATGACATGAAATGTATGGCAACGGTTTATAACTAGATGCTAGAGTTCGTGTTAACAAAATTATTTTCTACACTATTTCGAAATAAATCAAACCAAACGATTCACATGTTATCCGTTGATTGCCCAGAGAACGTCCGCAATAGCTGGTCGGAACAACTATCGGCTGATGGAACAACACTCACTGATGGATGTGAGCTCGTTCAAGTTAAACAGAACTTGCAAGAACGCTTACATTTTACCTACTGTTATTATTACTGGTACTCGTCAAAAGTTTTTATCTAAAATATTAAGGTATAACTTTGTCGAGCCCATAGAAACTATATATTTTAGCTTTATTTAATTAGATTGACTGCAGTCAGGTTTATGGTATTACAATTGCTTATTGACACAGTCATAGTAATCGAATACGAGGCGACGTGCAGCGCTGATCCGCACCACAATCATATTATTGGAGATTAGCGGACGAATGTACGAGTACGCAGCTGAGCTGGGAAACGATAAAATCCCGATTTTATTCCGACTACACTACCGTGCTCGCTGAATAGAGAATGAAAGTGTTCTATCAATGTTTAAGTCATTCACAGTCAGATTAAGCCTTTTTATTTCTAGCAACGTTCCAAAAGTTGATTCTGACCAGTAAATTACAGTTAATGCGGAAATTTTCTAGTCTAATCTGATTTCTTGTGAATATAATAATATATCACAAATTTCTCGAGTCCCGCGATCGTTTCCCGCACTTGGCTATAAATTGCGCGATTATCGCTGAATCGAGAGGCGTGTCGAGCAACTTGAACACTTTCCGATTTCCGCCGCCGACGCCGGTGCGCACCAAATTAATGAATTACCGACTACTATCTACATCTACCACCACGTTCCACGATAACGTGATCGAATACCACTATAAATTGCTACAATTAATTGTAATGTCTTCTTTCCTGCGGGTCGACGCATGTAGGTCTGCTCGTAAAAGACTCAAACACTTATTGACTTAGGCTTGTGTTTACCAAAAGCTAACAGCCTGTTCATGTTGCAAAATGGGGGTCAGCGCTGTTAGGTTTAACGTCATGAATGATGTTAACTTTATTATTTTGAATGCCGAGTTATGTGTCTGGTACCTACGCTTGATCTCTGTGTACCTAATAGGCAGGGATCCGTAGTACATGAAAATCAAGTGATTACTAACAAGCTAATTTTTGGTGAGTAGCTTCGTTTCGATGAGACGTCCAAAGATATCCTATACCCAACTCTCGATTGTGGTAGCTAACAGAGATATCAAGGATTAAAAAATTCAAGGATGTAAAACCGGGATAACGGACCACGAAATTTGTCGGACAATATGTTATATCTCAAGATAATTATCTAAATTATATAAAAACATGTTTGTCCTACAAAACCTATGGTTTGATCAAAGAGTCCGCCATTTCCAAAATGTGTCGAAAACGAGGTCAATTTAAATGATTACTATGATTACTAACCAGCTGATTTTTTGTTGTATACTTAATTAATATATATAAAATCTAACGGACATTTTGTCCGACAAATTTCGTGGTCCGTTATCCCGGTTTTACATCCTTGAATTTTTTTATCCTTGATATCTCTGTTAGCTACCACAATCGAGAGTTGGGTATAGGATATCTTTGGACGTCTCATCGAAACGAAGCTACTCACCAAAAATTAGCTTGTTAGTAATCACTTGATTTTCATGTACTACGGATCCCTGCCTATAATATAAAACACTAAAAAGAGATATACATGAATCTTAAAATGTCCAAACTTTTTGGCTTCGTTACGCCTAAATATCTAACGTTGCTCTTGCTAATTCTAATTTAAAACTTTTTGGTACCAAAGACTGTTAGTTTCCACTGCCACTTGAATATAATCGCTAATCCACCTAAGTTCTTCTGTAGATATAGCCCAACCTTTACAGGTGTCTGATAGGACGAGTGTTACTTGCTCTTGGCAAGTGACGTCCGTGCAGTGATGTGAAGGATTTACGGCCGTTGCACAATGCGAGTTGGCCAACGGCCAGCGCAGATTTCAGGCCGGATTGGCCGCTACTCCTGACCTTTTGCCATTGGCAGGCTCTTCGTCAGTTCAAGTTTCAGATAATTTTACCAACTTTTAATATTACAAACAATTCAAAGTTTTAAAGTCTTAGTAGAATCGTTCGTCGTTCGGTCTAGCTCGGTTGTTCTAGAATAGAAAATTCATGATAGAGAAAATGGCAAGCAACTAAACTTAAGAATGGGGGAATAGAGCTAAAGTGCTCTCAAGAAGTCACGCGTTAGAGCGCTTTTGTTCGAGTTGTTGGTAAAAGTTAAAGGTAGGTACAGGTGCGGAGCAACCAAAGTTCGCAAATAGCCAACAAACAACCCTCTGACCTTAGCGCCGGCACCGGCGAGGCTCACAGGCTCCTTAGTATCGTGACGTCACTTTGTTCTAGAAACCTCCCGCCGTCCCGAAACAAACAATAAAACCTCATTTCGGCGCTCGCCCGGGAAATTCCCATTTTCCAGCGATGAGCGTCCCTTAAGCGGGAATATATAACCGCTTACAGAATCCAACTTATTCCTAAAATATTTTAAGGGCGACATAACTTTGCGTAACGGGGGTTTAAATAGGAGCGCTGTAGTCTTTATTGCGAGGTGTTAGAGCTCGTTTTTGTTGATTTAGTGGCTCGTGATAGCTGTAAGGAGTCGGAAAGTGCAGGAGGGGAGCAGATGGTACTGGCGACAAAACAAGACTGTACATTGTTATTCTACGACGGTCTGAGCGCGGCTAGACTCAGCCACAACGCACTGCGGACCACATTTATCGTAGACTCTGTTATAGTATCTTATATCGTAAAATTCCTTATTTATTTTTCAGAGTAGTCCGATGGTTGTTAGCAGTCATGGCGAGAAGGGACTCCGCGTTATTGCAGAATCAAGACTCCGCGTGAATACTAACGCGCAACTTTCTACAGCTAAGCTTGTTCCTTTCCAAACATTAATACTTTATTAACTTCGGAAAAACTTGGCCTGCGAAAGTGTGGAGTGTGGAGCTCCGTGTCATGTTTTTAAATTAGATTATCGAAGAACTGCTGCGATATTATTTTAAAAATTAAGTTTTTGAAAGATTTATTCCAAATACATATTCATATAATTTTACACTGATATTTTTGTTAAATAAATTGTATCTTTATAAAAGACTATTTTAAGAAAACTCTAACCTAAGGTGATTTATAACATTTGATATGCTGTCGGTAGTCAATCCATATTGTATCTTTTGAACCCAACATCGACAGGACAGACGCGTGTCACTAACATACCCTTCAATACAACATACATACATAAATATACACACATAAACGTGTACAATAGCAGATAAAGTCAGCAGAAACATACGTAGCGTGTCTCAGAGATACGTCTGTTTGTCAGCCTCAATGATCAAAGAATACGGCGCTCGGCGGCGTAACGTATTTAACATGACGTTGTTTTAGTACGCGGCGTACTAGCAATGTTACAAGCAATTATTCCGTGAAACATTAAAGGTACTTTTACTTCGTTGTAATAACTGATGATGGTTTGTTTCATACATTTAGGAAACTAATAGTTTTGTCTAAAAATCATGGACATTAAACGCGCTACTAAATATTTAAGCAGAATAACATAATTTCGAATGTATTTCTTGCCTCGCGATGTTGATTATAATTATCAATACAAAAGCTTTTGAATAGATCAAAGTAGATGATGAATTGTTATCGCTAGCAACTTTAGAAAACTTTTCCGTAAACAAATTTAAATACCGAATTAATAGGGTATGATTTAATTAAGTCTTAGGTTAACAAAGCGAATAGTTAATCGAAAATCTCCCTTTTATCCCTAATGTAATGAAGTATTAAATAGTTACTCAAAAAGATTTTATCTAGAATGAATATTATATTTTGAGTTTATGTAAAACAAAAAAATATATAATAGTCCAAAAAATATAAATAACCATTTTCATAACCAAAACCATGTTGCACTTGATCATTAGTATCCGATCCGAAATAGTTTAACGGCTGCAAAATAGTCAACAAACATTCAGTCTATATCGGTGGCCATTAAACGAGCAGTAAAACTATAAAACTATCGACAACGTAATCGATTTATTATCGATAGAGCTCCTTACTACTTGGAGGCACCCAGCGAGGGGAGTCAGGCCGATCGATATGTATGCAGCGAATCGCCGGCCTGGGGGATAATGTTCCGATCTGTATGAGCTGAATACATTTTATCTGTCTCGTCGTCGAGGCTAATGCAAGTTCCACATACCATTACATACAGGATGGTTATAGTTGTGAATCTTTATTGATTTTTCTTATTCTATTGTGAATTCTATTGACTTATAGTGGAGCAGCGTTTCACTCTAATGAATATATCAAATCAACAATTATACCTATATCTCATTTAATTAACATCAATCAAATATTTTGTAAACGTTTTCAAATAAATGATGTGGATGTATTGCGTCGTAAATTGAAATATTAGTTCATAGTTAATTAATTACCGAAAAATTTGATTCCGATATTTCACCATGCCGTTTCATTGACCCTGTATATTATTCTTACAAACGCACGTCGTTAAAAACTTTACTATCTTTCATCTATCGCTTTCATGTCAGTTGTACGCGATCCGTACGAGTCCCGGATTCCGAAATAACTTGCGAGTACAATAGACATTCCATCATTTCTGACAAAAACTAGTAGATATAGAAGAAAGTTAAGATTAGCTGATGATGTGGCAATTTTTAGGCCATATGGAAAGAAAAAAAAAGAAAAAGAATAGATCTTTACTCTTAATAGTATAAAGAAAATATTACACTGGCAAACGAAGAGTTGGACGTTGTAACAACAAGATGAGCGAATGATATTTGAAAATGCGCAATTTTTGATATTACTTGCGAATTTCAAAATATTTCAAGAGTTGAACATCTTACGACTAAAACGATGATAATGACGTGTACCTACATATGAATGTATTGCGTTGCGTATGTTACGTATGTATGTATATAGACGTCGTCTCATTGACTTGTAATTAATTGCCGCTATTTACATTCCGTTACACAATACGTGATCGTCTCGTTTTACTCTGTTTGATCTCCCTTGTACCATTCCGTTAAATATTTAGTGCGAGCTTTTGTTCGAGATAACTTTAATACAATAATTTCATTTTAGAGGTAACTGCTGACAAAGGAATTTTGTATAGGCTATTCAGGGTTATTGTAAATTAAAGTACAATGGAAAAAACAAGATTTCAGTGCTCGCACCGGAAAGGTATACTGAAAGTATTCAGTTAGACATCATTATTGGTTCAAAAATAAGCATGTATAAAAATTATAAAAAAAATTATTTATCTGCTTGTAGTTATCATACGACAAAAATAGGCAAAATCGTGGCCACTGAGTAATATTATAAAGCTTCATTTGAGACAGTTTATTTTGGGACAAAAAGCAACAGAAATCATAGCTCATACAGCGCGTCTCCTAAATAATACAGCGCTGAATCTCACGACTCACACACAAACACACGCCGAAGGCAGTTGTACTGTAATTCCGATTCCTCGCTTCCTGCGATGAATTAGTAATGGCGCGCGAGTGAACGACAGACAGACGAACAGTCGCGCTTCATAAATATAGAGAAGTGCGGATGCCTCGTCAGCGTAATCAAGGGCCCTCCTGCCAACGCACGCTGTACACGCGCCGTCTTGTGGCCGAAGGGAGGGTTAACTAGACCCTTTATTTTTGGTAGATCTTTAAACGATACTTTTTAGTCTGCATTAATATTTATAATAAGGCATACGATTATTTTTAAATTACTTTAACTTACTACAGCTAAAATCGCAGAATGAAGGTACATACGAGCAAGCCCTAGGTTCGAGCTAAACTGTAAATTTATAGAAGCGTATGAATCATCATCATCATTATCACCCACCAAAAGCATTACGATACCAAGTGCATATGCTCTTAAAAGTTTTATCGAGGACAATTTAATTGAAAAAATCTAGTGCATGTCTTTTTCTGGTATTCGTAATAGAATCATGACTTGTAATCTGTCTAACATTATGGTCGAGGAACAGCTGCTCGTGCACTGTACAGTGCTGACAACTACTTTCAGTCAGTGCCAAATGGTCAAAACATATTATTTTGTATATTTAATACATTTGGAAATCACATCCGAGAGCGATAACTCTCTCACGCCGTAAAGCAAGTTTCCTGTATTTGCGCTCGTAAATCACAAACTGCCATTTACTCACACATAAACACACACACAACGCGCATGGGATCGTGCGCGGGCGCAGAGAGCGAAGAGATAAATCTGCTCATCGATCGAAGTTGCCACAACACTCAATGAAAGTTTTATTTTATAAAATATTGATTTTTTTATATGGCTGTATTGCCGTGTCGTGCTGGCCTAAGACTGTACCCACTTATTACGAACACCAACCTGCATGGGAAGGGTGGTGTTTTAAACCAATCCTACAAGATTAATAATGGGTTTTATTACGCATGCCCAGCACTGGGATGTCAGTGTTATAATGATGAAAACGGTTCAGCTTTTTACTACCACAGCTGGTTTTACTATTCTTAATAAAAATCTATAAATATTTACTCACATAAAAAAGATAAGCATTTGTATACAATCTAAACAATTCACAATTACACGAAAACGAAATAAATATTATTGAACTAAAGCATTCTAATATTAGAGTTGTGCACTCTGTATTGCAATTTATCTTTTCCTTGTCGATAAAAACATCGGCCAAGATCGATAAACATCGATTCGGCAAACGCTAACGACATTCAATACGTTTGAATTGTTTATGAACAAACGAGCAACAAGTTCGCGACCTGTTTGTTGTAAACTACAAACAAACATATTAATTCCCTTTGATATATTCGTTATGTGTTTTGCAATCCGCTTTGAAGACGACACTGGCATTTCTAACTAAGCAACAATTTAAAAACGCTATTTTTCCGTGAAAAACGATTGCTTTTTACATAAACATAATTTATTTAACAGTTCGACGGTTAAAGAATTATTTTTTGTAAATAAATAAATCTTGGTGTATTATTTAGGTTCTATTCGAAAACATCGCGGTTAAACATATATCCAAAAGCACAAAAACGCCGGTGTTTTTAAAAGACTCTTGATTATTTAATTTCGTCCAGCCAGCGCGCTACATTTGAATCACAGTACACGGCACACAGCACGGCACATCACCTTACACTACACTACATAATGATATGTTTGGTTGAGCCTCCGTCGGCGTGCGCTCGGGCCGGGGGCGGGCGGCGACTGCCGGGCGGCGCCAGAACTGGGCTAACGATCACGCACGCTGCTCCACCGATAACCCCAGGTTGAAGGTTAAGGAGCCGCAAATATTGCACTTTACACATACACAAAAACTAGATAAAAACCGTTAGCTTAAAAAGAGAAAAAACTCATAAATTGTAAGGGATAAATTTAACTGAAAATAAAATGAGATATTAATTATAAATTCAGTTGTAAGTGGATGTTTCGGAGCAGATAATTTGCACAAATTAGAGCTCCAGTTTATAAGAGTCTTTATAAACAACCTTTCATCTGCCGACCTCTTACAGCTTAACAGCTTTAAGTCTGTTCTCGCTGAATAAATGATGATCACTCGTGTTATTGTGAACTTTATTCGCAGACGATCGTCGGGACTAGGATACAATCTTTGCAAACAACAAGGAAGAGAAATCTGCGTTAATCGCGCGGGTTTGTTGAGAAATTCTTATTCCGGAAGTTGCTACGAGTATTTTAGATGCAAGTGTAGTAGTGGAAGTGAAGACTGACAGAGTTATTTATGAAATATGAAATATTACTTTTTATAAATATCTCAATTTTAAATTGTATTTAATTTAAAATTGACATTTTCAGGTACGCTGTTCTAACATGCAGGCTCTAACATGTATCGTAAGGTTTAAAACACTTGAGTGTCGCGTCAAAATACACGTATTTTGTTGTAACGGAAAACTGTAATTTGCTTGTACAAACAACAGTTGGACAGTAAGTGGAGGACCACAGAGAACATCGGCAGGGCAGGCGGGGCGCGGGGTGCGGAGGGGGCAAACACGCGTTCAAATGGAAAATGCTAGTTTTGACCAACGACCAATGTTTGTGTTCACCGCCCCCGCGCGCCGCCCGGCCGCGGCTAGGGATGGCCGCGACACAACGCAAGACAATCGCTATAGTGATAAATAATTTCATGTAACACTTTTAGTTTGTTTTAATTTTATTTTGTTGTTGCGTTATTCAATCTAGAAGATTTTTGTCTAAGTAAGATTTTATGAAAAAAAAGACATAAATCTTTAAAATCTTGGAAAGCCTTACATACTCTAACTAAGATGTTGCTGTGTGAATGGTCAATCAATATAATAATAATACATTCAGACGAGACCAGCTAAAAGTTTTCAGTATATATTTCACTGATTAAAAATGAATGTCGATTTACTAAACCTATTATCTGGCGTTGAACTAAAATACATCGAAGGGGGGTTGAACGGGGCGGGGGTAGTTCGCTCATGAATAATGAATGATAGATTATTGACGGCTTATCTCGCACGCCGCGGATGCTGCTGATTGCAACGTCAATATTTAATCGATAATGCACCATATTAGTGCGCTCTGATTTTATTTTTTTAGTTAATTTCTGAGTAATATCATTATTATATTATTACCTTAGTTCTAGATCCGCCAGTGTAGTTTTAAGAATGGCATGCAAATGAAAAATGCATTTTGTATAGTTTAAATAAAAATAGATCAATATGTTCCGGGTTAGCAATAGAACTATGTCATAGTTTTTGAAAAATATCAAATTTAAAAATGTTTTGCGATTTTCGATAAATCATTTTAACCATTACACACAATTACACATTTTTGGTAGAACAAAAGTTTGAAAATGTTTCTTTATTAATCCGATAAATTCGATAAGAAACGTCGATAAGACGCCCTCCCTACTCGCCACTCGTAGACGTCGCGTCGTAGAGCGTGCTACGACCCCGTAGCGCCGTAGCCCCTCTACGTCGTAGCCCCTCTATGGGAATCGTGGCTTACTCGAGTTTTTATACGTCTTTATAATTGAATTAACTCAAGTGTGGAGTTCGCACTTGTATACAATTGAATACTTGCAGAAGTCTAAATATTATTTCCAAAATTATATTTTATCAGCATACCTAATAAGCCTGGAAGAGATCGCTTTTAGCGATAAGGCCGCCAATTGTGCAATAAGTTAAGTTTTTTATCCTGTACATTGTTTTGTTAATTTAAGTGTGTGCAATAAAGCTATAATCTATCTAATCTATCTATCTATCTAATATAAAAAATAATAAGTAATACAAAATATACAATATAAGTATACTGTTTGTGTACAAAATCGAGTTAATTTAAATGCATCCTTTGTTGTGGACACACGTTCATTTATGCATATTACCGCCATCAAAAATCAGTCCCGATAGTTTAATTGTATTTGTTTCTGCTTACATGAATAATTATTGAGGCGTAATACGAAACTACATTAAATAATTAAAGTTAAATAATATGTAAACGCTAATGCTATTTAACGGTTATTTAACTCGATCCGTTGCCATATTCACAGGGTTATTAATCTGACGTTGAATTTACTTTGAGTATTATTAATATTTGAGAATATGAATCAAACACAATAAATATACCTACATATTCAAAGACCTGAAGACCTAGAAGGGCTATGTTTAGGTGGAGTTTTCTGAATGCATTAAATTTAAATTTGATAATTACAGACATTCATAATGATTATATCAAAAATTCATACAATATTCATAATAAGGAGATTCGCGCCGAGTAAAATAAGTCGTTAATGATTATGACATTAAACATGTAGAAGGCCCTTGGAAGTGTTTGAGAAAATTTGCCTGATTATACTTCCGTATAATGTATTATATTTTAAAGCGTAATTTCCAATTCAGCAAATGTAAAACCATTCTAGAAGATTCGCTGCGCCATTAAATTGAATATCGGCGATGTTGCCATCACCATAAATACTCGGCAAGAATGCACCGCGGACCGCACGCAACTATCAACTCTATCACAAACACTTTAACGCTCAATTTCCTGTGATGTTTTGGTAACGTAATCTCTGAATAAGAGGTGTAAGGTGAGGAGCTTTATGCCGTTGGTTTAAGGTCAATAATTGCGCGGTTTAATTGGGCCTGGGGAGCGCCTGGAGGCTGGGCCATGAATCAATTTAACGCTCAAGAAGAGTTATAGAGGAGGATGCTTCGAGCGGAGCTGCAGGGAGCGAAAGGGCAGGTAAGGGATTCTAGCTAAAAATAACTTCGTTGTTCATGAATGGAATAAGTTTTATAAAGGGGACACATACTGATTTAATTAATTAATTTTTTTTTTTTTGTGGGTGGATTTTTGTATCTTATAACGTGAAAACTATAAGTTCTAGTGCATTATACTGGCTAAGTTTAGGTAGGTACTTGAAATAAATACTGTTCGGTAATAATCGGTTGTATTAATGAAGGACTAATGGCAAGCCATTAACTTGGAGTAAAAGTGCTGTAGTTTTGGCAATGAGCATTAATAGGCTGTGTTTAAGAGTAAATGTTTTAGAAGTTTATTCCCACTAGGGAAGCTTAGCTTGTTTTTTTACCACAGCCCTGCATGAGCACGTGGCTTGAGACCGTCCTCTACACTCACGGTACAAGCCCGACAGATGTCGTCATAGATGAAAAATTAATAATTGAAATTACAAGAGTTATAGGTATAAAGTCACGTGTCCCTAAAAGCCATCTAAAAAAGAACCAAGTTTGAATGTGGACTCTTCAACAGATTATCCAACTGTTGATAATCCGGTTATGAAACACAATGTCAAATCTCCGCGGGTTTCACTTATCCTTCAGTTGAAACCCTCGGATTAGTGTCCTAAAGGCATGGATTAGTAAGATGAATAGAATATAAATAATGTGGTTATATATGCTGGTTTCTGTTTTAACCGTTTAACAGTCATACGACTTTTGCCAGGTACCAGCAACAATATACGAATAATATTTTATTACAAAATAATGTTATTGGACTGAACCCAATGCACTTACGATGGTGAACCGTTCATGCTTTAAAGATTGCTAAAAGTTTTTATATTCGGAGTAGATAATTTAATATGGTACAGGAAAATATTTCTACAATTCTCGTAATGCAATAGAAATGTTATTACAACAGATGCGCAAAACAGCGCGTTCCACAGCCGCGCTATAGACGATTACCCCGCGATAAATCAACCGCGCCACGCTTGCATTAATGTCGCTGCGAAGCTATATCTCCTTTATATGTAGATAGGTGTTGTGCATGTTACCTCAATTATGACTGGCTTTGTAAATGTAGTACTTCCATGACAATATATCGTGCTCGTGAATTTCGCATTTTAAATATTAGATATATCGAAGACATTATTGCACATCAGATGAAAACCAAAACCTTCATAATAATGTAATTGTTTAAAAAAGCTTTAGGTCTCTTTCTTGCAAGAGAGATGTCCCTATTTCCCAACAGTGGGAAAGAAAATAGGGGTGATTATTAAAATCTAATGAAAGGTCTTACAGTCGGAACTATTGATTTACCTATTTAACTATTGAAATACCATGGTAGTTTTATGCAGTAGACACGACTATAATGCAATACATAACGTACAAAATATTAAATTAGCTCTTCGAATAGTAGATTGTTTAAGGCTAAGTTTCAATTGCTATTTGAGACACCTTTTCAGTTTATATGCTACAATATCTTGAGTACTTGCGCTTTGTTTTCAAAGGAAGTAGCTAAAGTGAGTTGAAACAATGGTTTCAAAGTAAACACTTGAACGGAACGATGCCTTTCAATGGGGCTCATTGTGCGGAGTCTTAGGGGGACTTCAGGATCTCTATTCTATAATAATACTGAAATGGTAGTTACGTTGGTAAATGCTTGTATAAGAATGACCTTTTTTAATAATTATAAATACTTTATATTTATATCTCAACTCGAATTCTACACATTATTTCTTACTACCTTTCCACCCAGCGACTTCACCCGCGTTACAAAAAAATGCACTGAAAGAAACCTTTCACCAATTATCCAACGTCGGCCAAATTGATTTAGCCGTTCTTGAGTTATAAATAGTGCAACTGTCTTTCTACCTCATAGATCCTAGAAAAGCCTACCCACTGCTTTTTCACGAACGACAAGAAGATTTTGTGCATAACCTTTTGCAACTTTATTTAAATTAACATCTACTTTATTTCTTCTAAATAAAGCGTGAGACTAACCTTTAGTGTGCAACTGCTGTCTGTTCTCGGTGCCCTTGAGGCTCTCGGCGGTGTGCAGCAGCTCGTCCAGCTGCGGCTTCTTCTGCTCCAGCTCGCGCAGCACGCCCTGCGACCACACAAGCTGTTATGACACAAGCTGTTATGACGCAAGCTAGTCACGTTATCATGCTATTACTCACGTATGCATTCGCTATTCATCGCGCTTTAAATCAACACTTACGAGCTTACGACCAATTTCACTATGTTTAGCGTTTTCTATGAGTCATTCGCCAGAATCAAATATTTAGAACGTGTTAAAAATACCAAGATTCATAAATGTATTTGTTCGTTTTAACTATAAATGACTAAAAGGACTTGAAATATTATTAAAGACAAGAGACTATGTGTGAGTATGTGCTTGCGCAAACATAACCGAGCGGCATAAAATATCAATTTTGATATTTGCTCGGTTGCATGTACATGCACAGATAACTGTACAGTTTTATCACATACACGCTAGGGTTTGCCTGTCGGTTATGCATGCAAGGCTAAAACCATCATGCAAACCCTAACGTGGATGGCCTCCATAAGAACAAGATTTTATTTAATCTTAATGATTTAAAGTTCTCCTAACTAAGCTGGGTTCACTTGATACCAATTAATTCCTAAAAACAGTTCTCGTCCCTAACAATATCATTAAGTTTTTGTTTAAGGAAAACGTTAACGAAATCTTTTACGTTTCCCATTAATCTCAAGTTTGTCCCTTCGAGATATTTTTGTGAGTTTTGTGAATTATTAGTGAGAAGTCGTCAGGTTGGAGACAGGGCTATCGGACGCCATCTTGGTAATGAGGTCTCGAAGGGCGGAGGCCTATTTGTTGTCCGAATACATTTGATTGTTTATTTTATGTTCCTAGAGGGATTAAGGTATATTTTAGCGATAACTGATATATATGTTGCATCCTGATAAATATAACTTGTATTGTTTTTCGCGTAAATATAAATTATAAATTCATCTAATAAACTTTTTATTTAACGGTAAGATGATTTTTAATGATTTATTAATTAAGTACATAATTTAATACTCAATAATACAAAATAAAATATTGAAATAATAAATGTTATCTACAAACTACGAGTATGACAAAACAAGGCCCCTGACATCAATACCGTACAGACAGGCAGCTTTGTGTAGAGTCCTTTGGAACCACTGGTGATTCCTAGAATGTTCGATATTATAATAATCTCTAAGGAATATTCCGCGACCCTGGAGGGGCGAGGGGTAGTAAGGCAGGGGGAGTGGGGTCAGAGGTCGTCATAAATAATATCCGTGTTGCTAAGAGCGTAATTCTCGTGATAAATGAGGATTAAATGTTTCTGCGCGTGTATTTCACATTGTTTCACGATAAGATTTTTACCTAGTGTTACTGAGTAACAGTTAAAGGAATTCTACTTGAACAAATAGTGATCTCATACAACACATGTTGTCTATTAACAGTGAACCTTCTTTTTACATTTTATGTGGTAAAGTAAAAGATTGATTGGTGTTTTATATAATTTTGTTTATTTGTCTCCCAGACGTGTCCCTGTGTGCGTAAAGTGAGCCTGTGCGGGTGACAGAGACACCTGATGCAATCAATTAGCTGATTGATTGATTGAACGAGTTAAATGCGACCATTCATTAGGGTTCATTAAGGGCTGCCTCAGGGGTGCAACTGGCTGCTGCCTGATTGAGAGATATAAACTGATTGCGAATTCATTACTCAGAAGCGGACTTAAGAATAATAAGTAATAAGAAATATCTAATCTGACCTAATGTCATTTATGTGTGAAATTCTGCGAAACGATAAGCGATAACTTGGCTAGGAAGCGAAGATCAATGCTATGTTGAGATGAGAGTGACAAGACCACTTGTGAAGCAACTCTTTTTACAAAATTATGTTGATGTTGACTAAAACAGGATATATAGCATTGACAGATAAAGAGTTATTTTAATGAACGTCTGCATCGCTAATGACGCCTTGCAAGAGTCATCGCCCACTGCGGCGCGTGATCCCGACGAGTACAGCCAATTTATAGTACCACAAAAGTCGGATATTCATGATATCGTCATACGTATATCGAAAGTTTACGTGAGTATTTTAAATAAACCCTATTTTAAATGGAATTTTATAGAATTTTAAACTTCATCCTATCCTGATAGGACTATCAAACTGGTAGGAGGACAGTGGTAGTATACCGTGTGATAGTGATAACTAAAACGAATAGCACGTGTTAATGTGACATAACAAAATAACCCCGACACATCTTACGTCAAATAAAAGAACATTCTATTTTACCGAATAGACCCGGCCGATGATAAACTCAACTCATCTTCTGTCAGATGTAAACCATAAACCTAATAGAACGTAGACGCGCGCCACAGTTGGTGCGCGCTTGAACTAGCGTAGTTGCGTAGTGAATAGTGTATGGACTGGAGATGGCTGACTACTACGTTACTGTACTACGTCATAGTCTATAGTCTACGAGTATACCATAGAGCTAAGAATCAGCAGAATAACAGAAGTCCCGATCATTTACGAGGAAAATTTCGGAGGTTTTGTAATACTATAATACTATTACATAGATATTTTTATTATAAATGAAAAGTATTTTGGATAATTTTTTACTAATATTGGCCAGCAGATTTTTGTCTTTGAATATTAATAAAATACATATATCTAAGTAGAGTATTGTTTAGAGTTTATAAGATATCTAGTATTTATCCGTAACATCCATCGAGCTTGCCACCGGGCTAGATGTTGTTTGAATTGTCCAGCAATATTCATCATTTGACTGTCATTTGATCTACATTTCCTGAAATCGATGGTTTATAGTTTGTTTACAAGCTGCGGCGGGCCTTTCAACTAGAGAGTGCCTCTGCGGGGACCTCGCCCGTCTCGTGACGTCACGGGGTAACCACATTGAAACTATCAAGTATTGATGGCTTGTTAGTAGGTAAGTTTTGAGACTGTTTTCCGCTTTTGAGCGTGTACTTAGTCTATTGAAGCAAGTTTGACCTGTAATATATTGGGCTTCAGAAACACACTGCGACAGTTCAGTTCATTGTGTGAATCGCATTAAAGTAAAGTAAGTACCCAGAAAAAAATTGCTGCCAGTAATTCGGAATATCGTCGTCAAATGCATAAGTCGATTTATTAACCCCCACAAGAGAAAGGATGGTACTATTTATAAGCTGGCACGACACGGCACAGGGCAACATACATTATACATTTGTAAGTTTGATTGTCGTGACCGCGTGAGTAGATTTCATCCGCTCTAATATATTCATAGGTTATCCGGGTAGAATGTCGGCAGAATTCTAGATTACAGGTGGTTTAAATCGCATAATTATGTACTGAGTAATGTCAAGTTAAAGATGATAAATCAATTAAATATTGAAAGCGGTAAAGTCGGCCTACACATGAACCTCACTAAAACAAAAATAATGACAAACCACAAAAAAGAAACAATAAGGTTAGATGAGGTCGAACTAGAATATGTGAACCAATACATTTATTTAGGAAAACAAGTCTCATTCTCTAGCACGAACCATGAAGAAGAGGTAAAAAGACGAGTTACGATGAGCTGGAACAAATACTGGGCACATAAAGAAATTCTTAAAGGTAAGTATGATCTACATTCTAAAAAAACCGTGATGGATACTTGTATTCTACCTTGCTTGACATACGGCTCTCAAACATGGACTCTGACCAACAAAAGCAAAAACAAAATCACAACCTGTCAGAGAGCCATGGAGAGGAGCATACTAAACCTAAGAAAAATACAAAAAGTGAAATGTCAAGAAATACGCCGCAGAACAAAATTAACAGATGCACTTCATCAAGCGCTGAAACTAAAATGGCAATGGGCTGGACATGTGGCAAGGTGCACAGACCAACGCTGGACACTAACAAGCACGAAATGGCCCGGCCCACAAGGAAAAAGAAACGCAGGACGGCCACGAAAACGATGGGCCGACGACATTCAAAAACAAGCTGGAAGAAACTGGATCGAAGTAGCCCAAGATAGAAACAGATGGAAAAACCTGGAGGAGGCCTATACCCTACAATTAGGGGTTCATATACCAACACTATGAAATACCTACATTAAGGACTTAATATTAATCACCTAGTTAGATTTAATAACATACTAGATATAAGAAAACTTTTTGGTTATCGAAATAAAAGGCTTTATTATTATATAATGTCAAGTTAAACTATTTGTACATACATGGCCAAATAAAGCCTCACGTTAAAAAAGAATAACGAAAAACAATTTTAAAGTCTTTTATAACTAAAAGTTCTAGCATAGCTATAATTACTGTTTGTCCATTTAAACCGAGCAAAATTCAGTCAATACCAATCATTAAGGCTGAAAGTCATAATTGTTCCCGGTAACAATAATTCATTTATTGATTGAACAGGTCACCGCCAAGACGTGTGTCTACGCCGGAGGCCGGCGTAAGAATGGCGCTCCAGCGACCTCGCCACCAGGGAAGTCCTTATCTTACACCCTTGTTAGAGTTACCTACAAGATTTCTTAAAATAGGTTGTTTCTTTTTTAATAAGGCTAGACCGGGATTTTTATTGTGTGCAATTAAACCAAATAAGTACACTTGTTACTTTACTTAAGAAACGTTACATTTAAACTTGTAACTTAGGTAACTAAATTTTACCCGACAATAAAAAGGATTTTTTTGCAATTCATATCCACAATTACTCCACACATTTAGCACCTACATGCAATAGCCTCGCTGTAGACCATAGAGCAGGACTCTAAAGTCGTGACATTAATCACAGCAGCGCTCCGCTGGCAACATTCCCCGACTACCTCTATCGATTCCCCCTCACAGCACCCACTACATCCAGACCTGCCTTCCCCCTCTCACACCGAATTAAACAGACCCGCAAAGGTAGAGTTAGACCAACGCCGCGGGTCTGTATACATTGGCCAGATCCCGAGGTATAGCCAATACAGCTAGAACTCCCTCCCTCCGATGTCGTATGACTTGTTGGACCCGCAAAGGGAGTGATAGAACAAGCGCATGGGTCTGGCTATGGCGGTCGGTGGCACAGGTATGGTTCGTATTATTGGAGTACCCTCTAACACTTCGTCTATTCTGAGGTTGTAATCTCCAAAGCCTTTGGCTCATTAATTCCACTTTTTCATCAAGATAATGTGATAAAACGACGATTACTAAAGCTTTTTTTTAATTGAAGCTATTTAACCACAATCTCGCCTGAAGGGATGTTTTCAATGAGGTCTAGAATGGATTAAAATATGTAATGAGTGATTCTTAAAGTTATGTCAAGAAATACCATAAAAAATTGAGGTTTAAGTAGTGTTTACAAACAGCTAAGCCGTATCGGGTCTTGGAAGAGACTTTTAATCTAGTTCAGGCGCATATCAGTGAGATACCGCAAGTGGAAGTGCCTGTCTGAAGGCAGCGGTAAGGCCGCCGCAGGTTTACGAGCCCGTAGCCGTAAAGCCCCCGTCCCGCCCCAGTCCCGTCGGCTTTACGGCAGCTCGTAAACTCTCCGGGATATTGCACGCTAATTAAATAACCTTTTTTATGTTTACATGAATATTTAACTCTAAGTTGCTACGTCGAAATTGTATATGTAGTGCTTAAGGTTTACTTGAAGCAGTTTAAAGTATTGAGTGATGTGATGTGATGACGCAGGATTGGAACACTCCACATTAACTCTATCCTAAAACGGATTAATAAAATTATTCCAAAATTTTATTAAGTTACATTACATTTGATCAAGTTAATTTGTTCAAGATAGAATAAAAGCTATGGTAAACATTATGGTAACATTGCGTGATATTGCATGACTCGTCCATAATGTGTTGTTGTATTGGTACGGTGTGGCGCGTGCCGGCGCCGTTGCCTAGCAACCGCTCCCCTAGCAACCGATGCAGTGGAGTGGGGAGGGGGGCGTAGAGATGGGGTCTTGTCGATGCTTTGAACTATCGATGTTTTCGAACATCGATGATGTATATTTTTAAATTTGGTTTAGATTGAGCTTTTGTTTTATAGGAAGGCATTACTATAGATTACCATTACAATTAACACGTTAATTAACGTCAAATCTGCTTTAAGCAAATAGAACCTAAAAACAAATGTTATCACTATTAAATTAAGTTCCTTAATTAAGAGAAAGATAAAATAATTTAATATAATTTAATAAAATAATTTAATAAGTCAAGAATAATAAAAATAAGCTTGTAATACGGATACTAGATTTCTAATTTGATAAATTTAAATTGGATAAATTTAAGTTTAGCATTAAACTGTTGAACACATTTCCTGAAATGTGTTAAATAGTCAGTATTGTTTTCTTACAAAAAAATCATCGACAATTTCCTAACTCTAGGGCTTGTCGCGCATGCGCCACCCGCCACCCCCTCGTTATAAAAGCCGCGGCATCTCCGGAGCGCGTCATTTTCGGAGCCGGTCTCCAGATGAACCAACAGTCCTCTCTCATGGAAGTATTATCGTGAAGGTATAGTCGTTATTGATATTTAACAAACATTTATGTTCACTTGGACAGTCAGTGTACGTAATACAAGTAAATGTTTATTTTAATTCTTCGAAATTAGTGAAACTATCATAACCGCCAATAGTTTTCATTTCAAATTTATGATTAATAATTGTTTGTGTATTTACAGAAAGTATTAACATTACATTAATAAAATAATAAATATTCATGATAAATATTTAAATAAAATATTGTATCGTTAGCTCGACTTCTACTCTGCACAGATAAACTATAAGAGTTCTTTATGCAACGGAACCCTAAAATAGACATTTTTAATCTATATTATGTGCATAATATATTAATCATTTTAGCATTTTTAATCTATATTATATTATATGTTTACGAATAGTGCACGAGCCCACAGTCATAAGGACTCGGTTATCGTCCTAGCTCCGTCATCGACATAACGGGTATTAATTCAGCGCTACACACGTCGCATACTAATTCCGACAATCACACTTAAACCTACCTTAGCACGAAGAAATAAAACCCAAATCAACTTTAGCACAGACTTCAAACATAGCGTCAAGTTAAAAGAAACCCATTTTATTAATGATAAGGTTTAGATTCGCGCACACAGCGTGTAGACGAGGAGTTAGTCGTAAATAAGAAGTGTCGAAACGGTTATAAAACGCGCGGTAATTTAGTCCAGTGAGTGATAGTCTCATTTGCGCGTTGTGCAGAGTTTAAGGATTATTTTATGGAAATATTTTAGGAATGGCGTCGTTATGGCAAATTTGATGGGACGGGTGAGATGATGATGCTGTTAGAAGCGAAGATTTAATGAGTTGGTCTTGTAAAGTTATTATGCTAAGAATTTATTTATTGGTCTATTATTATTATTTATTATATATTTTTTTATTTATTGATATTTTAGTTGGTCTAGTTGTTCGATTTACAGATGTTAGTAAAAAAGTTATTTTAACAATGTCGCGTCGCGTACCTTAAGCCTATGCTATTCGGGACGCTGTAGTGCCTGGGATATTTTTTGTTATTGGATAAGAATTCACAAATGAGAACAGAGCCACCAGTTCATCTAATAATATTTATAAGGCCTAAGATTAAAAAAAACAAATGATCAAACTTTAAGTTAAATAATATCATAGATGTAATTTTTCATTAATTTTTTTTCTGTCATTGTAACCAAAGTTATTAAAGTAAGGGTGTAAATGTAACGTTCATAATGTCTCGCGGTCTCCCGCGCTACTAACTATTATTTACGACAATCGCCTTCAAACATCTTTTCACCCTCCGTGAATTACTCTATTTGTACTCCACAGTTCGCGGGAAACTCCGCTCTATTTTAATAGTATCAAACACCATATTTGTATGCTTATGCCTTCGGCGAGACATGTATCATTAGGGTACTGGAAATTTGTGTTTTAAAATTGAGGATATAAAGGGTGATTTTCGAATGGGGGCGGCTGATTTGAATGAGAATGCATACATATTAGTAGAATATGCGAGGTGTGTCTGTCGGTACAGCGGCACGTAATGACGTAAGGTTCCTATGTGGGGATTAATGGGATTATAATTGATGACTTACAAACCCTAACGTTGTTTATAATTGTAAACCCGAGCTGCAATTAATCATTCGGGACTTGATTGTGAGTCTTATAATAGGTTAACGTTGTGAATATATTACGAAATTTTACACATTCGCGTAAGCGTGGGACAATCCAGCAATTTTTATTTTTTGATTTTTTTATAAATACAATAAAGATGTGTTTAAAATATGGGTTTCGTATTTTACTATGATATTTAGAATATCCTCCATGAACTCTCATAATGATACTCGTAGTTCTACATGACATTTTCCTCTACTCTGCGAACATTTTTTACAGCAATAAGATGTTAAATCATTATTAGAACATGAAACGGGTAACACCATGTTACCCGTTAAACACATCTTTAGTATATTCATAAATCATTTATTGCAAGTCATTGTAATTACATTGTTCTTTAGTAATGTAAAAGTGTTTCCGAGGTTTCCGAGGTTTCCGAAATATTTACTAAATATAAAGTTATCATGGTGTGTGGTGTGTTTGTGTGTGTGCGTACCTTCTGCTTGTCGATCTGCAGCAGGATGTCGTCGACGTCGCCGACCGCGACGGGCTGCGCGCGCAGCATGTCCGCCTCCGCGCCGAGCCAGTCGCGGATCTGGAAGGTCAGGGTCAGGTTAGTACATGTAAGGTCAAAGGTCAATGGAATAAACAAAATAACGAGATAAGAAAATGGTAGAAAAAAAACAAAATTCTAACAAAAATATAGGCTATGAGTGGGAATCGAACTCACGCCTTAAGTTTACGCCTGGATGCGCTAAACCGCTACGGTACCGAGGAGTTATTTCAAAAGCGCGAACTTCTCCTGTAGCTTAATGCTTTAGCGAGCTTTGTGCTCGTACCACGGGGCTAGGCTAGATCGGATGTTGTGTGAACTTTTTAGAAATCATTATTTCTTTTCATTATCAGACTTTGGTCTTTGTCTAAATAATTATTCTTCTATAGAACTAACTTGTCTTGACTTTTGGCTTTTTACCAAAATGTATTTAGATAAATATCCCGTCGTTATGGGTCGTGCATTAGTCCCGCTCCTGGCCCGCCGTAAAGAACAAGCGGCGCGCATCGGAAACCGATCATGGCGGAACCATGGCCATTATCCATCAGTTATCCCTTATCCCTAATCCACCGCCGCCGGACGACCACTAAACTAGCTTAGGTACTGCTTTACTGCTTCGGAACTTTTCTACAAAACAAAAGGTTTTTTAATTTAGGCGAATTTCTCTAGTAAAAATCTATACGATGTTTGTGGGATCACAGTATAATTATGATATGATCTAATTATGATAAGACACGATTGTTTGACGTAATAAGGCACCAAAAATGATTTCATCATTTAAATAAAATGTTATGAAAACTGTATGAGTGAGAAAGATATAGGGTACATTTCGCTGAGCAAATCCGCGAGGTGGAACGTTAGTGCCATAATATAGAACGTGAAGGTATATATAAGTGCAATAGCGAACATTAATAGCTTCAAATAGACAAATTTTTACGATAACTAAATGTAAGAAGCAAACGGTAAAGCATACAAAAGCTAATTGTTTCACCTCACGCTTTTGTATACTTATAATAAGTGACATTTAAACTTTGTTCAAGTTTAAAACCGGTCACTGAAAGATTATGACTAAACTAACCAAAAAATTTGGTAAGACGTTTAACGTAAGTAGTTTATCAACACGAGTTATAAATGCGAGGGCCCCCATTCCAATCATCCCCATTGTCACCAGAAGTGGGGCGGCCGGCGTCCTGAATAGCGCAGATTCAGCTCCCGGAATGCGCGGCTTTGTCCAGCCCCAGGCATCCCAGAGAATAGGCATCGGGCCAATTACACCGCAACAGCCAGCCTTTAGCACTGGCGAGATTTAGGACGAGTTATTGCTGTGGTAATGGGTAGAAAGAATCCCGTCTGCGTATATACAGGTACTAGTAATACGAGATGGAGTAGCAACACTCATTTCAGTTTCAGGTAAGAGAAAACTTTACGATGTTATTTCCTTTATTGCAGAACATGACGCTCGCTGTCGCTCCTTTAATATGAGTCCTGCAGTCCTCGGGGAGTCACTAAACGCAGATTGGAACGGAAGGAAGCTCCACGTTTGACGAGGGAAGCTTTATAGTTCTAATACTGAACCCTATTACCTATTACATCATTCATGTAACTATACCTACAGAGACAAGATTCAGTCACTGAGCAAATCTAAAAGCCAAACGGGCTTGGTGAAGACGTGATAAACTCCAAGATCCAACGGGTTATCTCCCCGGTAAATGTTTTGGCGAGCATTCAAATGGAGGAAGCCTCTTTAAAACAGATTATAAAGGATTTTCTCAGACGAAGCACAACAAAAACAAAAATGCAAATACGACCGCGGCGCAGCGTCTTTTACTTCAGGAATTCCATTAACTTCTTAAAGCCGCGGCTTTTTGTACCCGGAATACCTGGGATTTTGTTTACTTCGGCTTTACGAGGAACTTATGGAGAATTTAAGTGAAAGGGTTGACAGAGACATAATCAGCTTAAGAGATGTGGAGCGAGGCTGTACATGTGCAGGTCCGTATTGGAGAAGTCAGTGGCTGTGTCGGTTATTTGTAGTAATTTGCGGCGTGTGGCGCGCCGTGCGGCGGGATCGGTGGTTGTGTGCGGCCGCGCCCATCCGTCAAGTCGTGGCTATATATTTTATATCATTCAACAGCCCGTGCCGGTTTTACAAATCAGAAACGGGCGTTTAAATCACTTAAATGACTGCGCATTTCCGAATCGGAAAACGAGCAGGTAAATTCTCATACCTTCCAAACGAATCATATATGAGCGGAGACATTCACGGAGGTTTTGATAAATACCTATTTAACAGATGAACGCTTTCAGCGTGAGCAATGACACGTGAAAAAGTATCGATTCCATACACTCGGTGGAATCGAAGTGACGTGACCGCGCGGTGGATCACTCACACTTTTTGCTGCTGAATCGCGTGTCTCTGAGGATTCCCAGCAATTAACGACAAAACCGTCTATCTTACGTCTATCTTTTTCTCTGACAGATTGATCACTTGAGCTCACAAAAATTAGACGGAATCAGTATCAAGAAATTGTATCTATCAAATAAGTCTGTAGGTACATATATTTTTGTTTCCATTTCCTTTCGGTAAAAAGTATTTTTAAGTAGGTTCGCAGGTAATTGGATAAGTTTAAAACGGGCGATAAATAAAATACTGCGCACCTCATTTCAGTTGATATCCGCAGCACGCCGGTCGCCGGGTCGCGCGACTACGCTCGTAACGCGCTTTATTGCGACAGACAGATGGAAATATAAAAATGTTCATCGGCGAAGTGCCTCTCGGCGCAATACACACTTACATCTGTAGGTATAATGTATATACTTTACAGTATTCATATAACGTATATAAACTCCTAGAGGATACTATAGACAGGGTTAAGAGGTTCGAAGCAATAGACCTCACTCTACATAATTATCGTCTAGACTCTAGACTATCCCGTCATCTCAAGAACCTAAGACGAGCTTGTACTTTAGCGTAGCAATATGACTGACTAGCACCCGCCCGCGGACTTGCGTGTTTATCTACTAGTGGCTATTATTCGTTGTTTTGGTAATCAATATTTGTATTAAAAGTTAGAGCCAAGAGCGGATCATGCAAACACTAGAAGAATAGTTTATTTTATATTAAGTTACATATTACCTAACAGGACCGGCATACAAAATTTGTTAAGGTCCTAAAAATAAATAAACACTGCTTTTGAACTGGAATTCGAACCCACAAGCCTTACACCGCCGGACTTATGCCTACAAACATGTAGTCTGGCATAAATTCACTACATTTATGCTCCATTTCGCGCTCGCCTCTTGTCTATTTTATGTTGATATACCTACCTACAATTTGAACATGATATTGGTTGTTGTGCTGATTGACATATTGTCGATAAATCGGTAAATGGTCGTGAAATTGATCCGACCTAGCCGCGGAGGCGCTTTAATTGGCATTCAGCAAGCAGGAAGTTGCGGGTTCGGAGCCGCAAGGAAACTTATCATATTTCAAATAATTTAAACAGTTATCTAATAAACTGAGCTAATTAACTAGTATTCAGCTTAAACGATAGGCTTGAGGTTACAATACCTATATCAAAGGATATTGTTCTTTTTTGTTTGGTTGAATTTTGTAATCTAGGGAATGACTGAACTAATTTTGAATTTTGTTTTGAGCTGATGCCCGTGATGCTGATGTTTATCAAGCAAGTATATTAGTGGACAAACACAGATTTCCGAACTTAGCATCACCAAGCAAAGCCGAGTGACTGAAGATGCCGTACCATAGACATTGTTTTGTTGTGATGTATACGATACAGATACCATTAATTTTGGATTCTAATGTAGTATACATGTAATACATGTAGTATGCTAATATCATGTTGAATATTGTGTATTCCCAAGTCCTAAGATGGGGTAGCGAGCTGCGGGGGAGGTAGGGGGGTAGTACAGGTGTATTACCGAGTCACTGCTACCCTAGGGGAGGAATGGGCTGTACAGATCACAAAGGAACTACAACTCTTTGAGAAACTACACGGCGCTGCGGCACGTCGGAACAATCCACTATAAAGCATACTCACACTGTTATTGCATTAATAATGGAATACTTCATTCAAGGTATAAAATAGCATTTTTCAGAATCTGCAGAAGATAAGGTAATTTCGGCTTTTCTTTCGATTATAAAAAGTGTACAAGTTTTCATTACTGTAATTGTCGTGAAACTATTATAACACAATCATTGTTACATGTATCGTGAAAATGTTAAGATTTTTAACGGTATAAACTTGGTCTACCTACAGTTTTAATTTTATTGTTCAAAACTGACTTTAACTTTCGCATGATCTAGTTCGTAAGAAACTGGCACAAGTTACACTGTAGCAAGTTGGACTCCGTGTGGATGGCGTCAATGCATAGACAGAAGTCCCTAGGTGCAGTATGTACTCGTAGTGTTGATAATGATGATGATGTTACCTGCAGCACGGAGGCGTCGAAGTGTGCGAGCAGAGCGGCCGTCGACTGCGCCTGCGCACTGCCGCGCCGCGCGCCGCCGCCGCCCGCCGCACGCGCGCTCCAATCTACAACACACATTCAATATAAACACAGGTAAATGGGTTGTACTATTCATAGGTAGACCGCTAATGACACTGTCAAAGAATACGAGTAAGTATATCTGAAGAATACATCTAAATGTTACAAATACGTATGTATGTATGCCATTGGACAATACGTACCGTAAAACACTCCAACATTGCCCACATTTTTCGAATAATTACAATTTTTGTTATTTTTTTGTATGGGGACACAAGTATTTTCTATTAGCATCTGCAACTATAGGATATTTTGCATGTATTATTTTATAAGATTTTGTTATTCGTCAATATTAAATCAAGTATTTTATTATTTTTAAAGGCGGGCAATGTTATCTCGACTTATTGCCAACATTGCCCGCGTTGATTTTTGACGCAAATATCTCCTCTCCGGCCTCTAATCAGCTGACAGCAAAACCTGTACAAGAATTCTGACCAAAACTGGCCTTCACTTTAAAACTAAAGCGAATCCATGACAGGTTTCCTACCAAAATCCATGTTAGGCTAGTTGGGCAAAATTACCCTGACCTTGTTAGCATTTTCCATACAATTCGCTTTTCGCCTTTAGTAAAGTGATAGGGTTGGTACATCTCAGTAAACTGTTCTTGACTTTTTATTTCTTTTTATGTTAATAAAAAAACAAGATTATCTTCTATTGAATTATTTAAAAAACTTTTGAGTAACATGTTTGATTCAACAGATTCACATGCAAGTATTAACATTTATTCCGTGTTATTTTTAATACATTCTGGTTCCAATCTTTCGTCTGGACTTTCTTTGACGAATTCGAGATTTTGTTCTTGCTTTTAAGAAATAATAAAAATAAATTATCTAAATAATCAAGATAATAATAATTAGCAAAAAAAAAAAACTCGGATGTGTCAACCCTAAGCTTATTTTGACTGCGGGCAATGTTGTCAATAGTAGATCGCAAAAATACTAGATAACTTTGCCCACCATTATAACTTTAGTTATACAAGAGCTGCATCAATGACAATAACGTTATAATAATACCTTAAGTTTTTTGTACAACATGATATAAATTAAACTCATCTGTGTTTTCTCCATCACACACAATCCACTTTTGAATTTTCACCAAAATTTGCCCGCAAAAATACACTCTGTCTTTGACGAGTTCCAACAAGTTACTGAGTGACTTTAGCGTTACATCCAATAGACAGTGGTGCTAAACATAAAACCTATTTTCTACCAAAGTCAATAAATGTCACCATAGTATTCAGATATTTTTGCTATTAAAAGTTTTGCTTAAAAATTGGTCTTCGGGCAAAATTACCCTCGGTGGCAATGTTGGAGTGTTTTA
The DNA here is from genome assembly GCA_963691955.1 of Chloroclystis v-ata. Lineage (NCBI taxonomy): Eukaryota > Metazoa > Arthropoda > Insecta > Lepidoptera > Geometridae > Chloroclystis > Chloroclystis v-ata. The sequence continues at coordinate 9,459,731 of OY829904.1, read as the reverse complement.
CGGTAGGTACTTCGTTGGTGTAGGTAGTTGGTTTATATCTTGATTAATTTATTATATTTTCCTTTATTTATCAATGAGACTGTTCGGAAATGTGAATGATTATTAAGAACAAGTTTAGGGGAATATAACATAAAAAGGAACTTAACAATTAATAATTAAAGCAAACAATTTGATTAAGTCGAGCCCCAGTTAGTAAAGCGACGAATATAGCTAGCTACAATAAGGATGCAGACGAAAGAGCAGTGATCTGTGCGTAAACTCATCCCGAAGCTTCTCATTTCCGTCCGTCCCCGCCCCGTCGCCGTCCCGTCGCGTCGGAAATGCAAAATGGACAGCCAAACTGCCGTTTCTATTTGAACGCAAATTGCCGAATTTGCTTTATCCCAATCGGAGATTTAGCAGTTTTTAATTGGCCCGTCGTCGGCATCGGCTATTGAGCCTCGGGACTTAACTCGCTGCTCATTTAGTGGACTAGTTGTTGGGTGCGGATTTGCCCGTATTCAATATATTTACCAGCAGAAATAAAATAAGTATTTCTTACATTTGCTAAAATAGCTTCCCTTTAACTCTTGTTTGTAATAAGTAAACATTTTTTAAACGTTTAAGGTTTACTAATCGTCGATAAAGTTGTCAGTACATACATAGATACCTTATGTAGTTAATACAATACCAGGAAAATACTACCAATAAGCATAAATCACGATCATTTTGTAAATAAATTACGTATATTAGTTGAAATGGCAGATAAGATTACCAAAAATATTATATAACACATAGGTAATTGTGTTTGCGGTTGCTATTGAGCGGCAGAGGGTAATTCACTCCACTTGTAATGAAATTCCGGCGCGACAACGGACGGGCCCACGCGCTAATGTGAGGACCCGCGTCAGCACACTAGTTTTAAATACATTATATGCAATTCTTAAGACGTTTTCTAGTAGAAAGTTAATATATTGTAATAATGTAGAAAATGGATATATGTACGAAACCGGTAACTAAAACGACTATTATTATTTAGACAAAACCATTCCTATGTAAATAGGTATAAAAAGTCAAGAAAGCCTTGTATCTAACTGCAAGAGTAAGACGTAGTGCAAGAGCGTGTGGCAAACCGTAGTTAAAATGCATCAGATAAGCTGATTTTTAACGGTTGAGAAATGCAAATATTCACATTACGGCGGTTCTAGCTTTAGGAAAGAAAACTAACTTGCAGAGATCTTCATATAAGATTGTCTGGAATAAAACTTTCATGAATCTCAACAGTCTGGGTTCTCTACAACAGTTATGCATTCCTATAATATTTATGTAGGTATGTTGTCAACTTTTTGTTAAGTCTGTTTATTGTTAACAATAATCCTATTTATGATAAACTAAATTCAAGCATGCTAGAATATAAACATTAATTAATTGTTCTTCGTAATGCAGACTTTTTTATGTAAATTTAATACAGAGGAAGTTCATCGGGTTCAATGAACTTCTTTCATTAAGAAACATGGCGTCATCACGGCTGCGACGGTTTTCTAATGTAAACAAAGATAATTTAGTTATACAATAGTAGGTAATGTTCTGTCCGACTAGTCTGTTTACGCGCAATAAAACGTGAAGCCATCCAACTATAGCGGGATCGTTGTCTCATTACCGGCCAGTGCCCCCGCTGTACGGGGGACGGGGGGACAATTGGATTAAACATCGAATTCAACACGGTTTGCCTATCAATACGTTTAATTGGTTTTGTTAATAATGACTAGACAAACAACAAAATAGCACTGACGAAGCGACGAACACGGATTCGAGTCTCGAGTAACTTAAATTTTGTTATGCATGTTTTACTTACTTACTAACATGAAGAGACAAGATTCTTCTTTAATAGTTCTAGACCGAGACTAAGTAACTATGGATACTTAGATGTTACTATCAAAAGCCATAAAAGTTTTGAATATTATCGCAGGAGTTTTTAAACCAGCTGAATCTTTGTTCTGGCAGAAAGATGGAGCTTTCGGCCAATTACCGAGTGATCTAGCGCAAACCGTGACCACAAGCCGAGCTGATCTCCGCCTTGTCGCGCCGCAATAGAGGCGAGATCGGCGTGACACTCGACCATTGTCCGTCTGTCCGTCTGTCCCGAGCACTGAGGATTAGAACAACAACCACAAACGGGCGAGTGATACTGCAGGGGTACTGCAGAGAACTGTCATGGCAACGCTTTCATTTGTCCCGTGGTTTACAAACATCAGTAGTTTATGAGCTTTCATTGAAAATTTTCGTTTGTCCCGTGGTTTACAAACAGTGGTTTATAACCTTTAATTGAAAGGTTTTATGGTCAAAAAATTTAAGGATCGTATTATCAATGCTGTTTGAAGGTTGTGTTTAATTATCACGTTGAGATATGTTTTATGCCAGATAGTAATTTCACTTTGAGACTCCTTCACACAAAGCACTGAAAAATTTTAATACGGTGTAATGTATAATGCATAATTGGAAAACCATCAACATATTATTGAATCGTATTCGTATTACCGTTATTAGAATACTATAGAAATTAGAGTCGTTAATATTTTAATGATCCCCAGTTTATACATAAGTACCTAATAGTCCACATCTGGGCTCTGTATAGATTTATCTTACATTAATGCGAAAGAAGGATACCCTTCGAAAATAAAGCTCATATCGTATGAGAGCACGTCAGAAGGCCGTGGTTCCGCCGTCACAGACACTCGTGGGTGCCCTTGCACGGGTGAAGTGGCGCCGCGAGCCTCGCGCTTGTGAGAGGACTCGGCTCGAGGGCGCAGCGCCGGCGGCAGCACGCGCTCTGAAGGAGCGACCTGCACTTCTCGACGTCGCGCGAGTTTATAAGTAAATCATTTACAATTTAGCAAGTATTAAGGAAACAACGAGCTATAACCCAGAGCTCGTTTCGGGTAGGTATATTTACGTCTAATAAATCTTACGTGCGCTAATCCTTGTTTCTATGGAAATGAATATTTTGACTTTGAAGAGAAAGAGAGAAAATAATGAGTACATTATTTTATTTCGAATAGTCTGTTATTTTAAATACGAGTTATGCCTCGATATCAAGTTTTTTTTTACCAATACAATGTTTATTACTAGACTTATATCCCAATACAAATCTATTGAAACTGTATTCAATCTTCTCGACGTTAATCCGCCTATTAGTATTCAATTAATCAATAACCCCCCATAGACTAACGTTCATTCTTTCCGGCTTATCCCGTGTACAGATAAGCGACGGGATGAAATAAAACACGACTTGAAGGGTCGCGGTGTTATAATACCGTCATTCTTTCCGCTATTGCACATACACTGGCATTCATTCCGTAAGGATTGTATATTCCGGCAGGAACGAACGTTAGTCTATGGGTAGCTAATAACTTCGAAAGTGTCGAGAATTTGAGACGAAGGATTAGCCCGTCCGTCGGTCGGCCGTAGAATAGACTGCGATTAAAGTTTATCAGTGGTGTATCGCTTTAAATTGCTAATAGCCGCGAGTTACCGAGATACTGCTCTACGAAAAACAAACAAGGTGAGATACGGAGTGGAAGCCAGTGCGGTGCTGTGGCGGCGGGAGGCTAGGCTCAGATGCACCTGGGAGTGGTTGCTACAAGAATCTGCTACTTGTACGACATCTCTATACAGCGACGCCTTAATAAATCGTCAACTTTGTTACTGAGTTTTACCGTTATGTAAATTCACATATTTAACTTTGTTTCTTTTAATTAAAGTTACATACTATCTTTTGAACAAATAAGACGCACTCTCGTCGAGTAAATTTATTTTTTTAGAATTCATTTTGTTGAGGCGGTCGAATGTGACGTACATCACAGGGTGTCCTAAATATAAGTTATCTGCGTACGGTCTCACGCTCTGCTGCGTTAGCCGCGTCAGCGCGCGACGGGACGGGGCGCTGTACCACAGAACTCCATAATTTATGTAAGATAGCGTGCGGTGGAACACATCAGCGTAAATCTCCCATCTTACGTTTCCGATCACGTCCGCACTCTGAATGGAGAACTGAGGGAGCCAAATCAAAGAAAATGAAACCTTTTGCTTTCCAATATTAAATCCACAGAGTAGTACCTACCTATAGAGCATCAAACTAGGCCGGAATGAATCCGGGGACAGAACGAGGCGAGACAGGTCTGATTGCCGGGGCCGGAGCCGATATGATTTTAATATGAATCGCGCTAAAGGCTTTTACCCCGAGTCCCCCCGGGGCTATTATCGCCCCCTCGCCCCTTAAGGTGCCGATGAAATTACGATTCGATAAAAGTCCCGAATTAAAAACAACACCGCGGCCGTTTGTGACGGAATATTGAAATATTGTAATTTATTCCGAAGCCGTAATCTACTCGTATCACAATCCGACAATTAATAGGTATAATAACGAACATTATTAGGCCATTCACTTTTCGAATCTAAGTAGCGTGCTTTATTTTACACAAGTGTACCTACATATGCCCCAATGTACGTACGACTATCCAATGATAGTAAACGACCGAATGATAGTCTGTCCGTTTGTTTGTAGAGCGTCAGCGCTTCATTGGCGCATGTTTGCTCCACGTCAACTACTTAACACTCACATAAACAAGGAATTAATTACTGCGCCAATTCCATTCACAAAACTCCCAGTTACAATAATTACATACAATGCGCGCAATGAAAAAATGCATATTATAATGAAGTCAGTTTTGTAAACGCGAGGTCGATTAGCTATTCAGAATGGCATGGTGTAGGTACTTATTGTTTTGTTCTGATTAGATTAGACAATGGAAGCTCCAGCAAAAAACAATTAAACAATTAAATCATGGTATGTTACCCGTTTCTTGTTCAAATATAGCTCCAGCAAAGTTTGTAACTCGATCGTGGAATAATGGCGCGGCATTATCCCTTCTAATGTCACGAACAATGGGCCACTGAGTGCTGTACACGCCGCAGTCTGTACACTGCGCTGTGTGGACGCGCACCAACTACCTACTGCCCCGCACCCGCACTATTACCCACAAACAAGTTATTTACACACGGCGCTTAGAATAAAACGACAAACCAATTAGGGGAATAGAACAAACATTTATTACGACCCCAAAAAGTCAATTTAAGCATTGTTATACCGCAAACTTATAATTAGTTTTAGATGAATCGAGTCCCCGGTCCTAGAGGTCGTGTGTGGGTGTGCCCAAAGACCCTTCGCGGTCTCAGAGGCACAAAGGCGGGAAATATTAAAAGTTCGGCATTTCCGCGATCTAATGTCGCCCTTCCGAGTATTGTGCGCGCAGGCGGCGGTCTCTGGAGCGACTTCATCGGACGAGACGACGCGAACTTCTCGGCTATTTGAAAGTTGCTCGGCGCGAGTGTGGAGAAGCGTTTCTAATAACAACTGCCCAATGCTTGGAATGTTTCAAAGTTCTCTTTGCTTGTTCTGAGTTTTGCAGAAGAGTAATAAATGGAATATTTTTGTTCTGTGCAAATAATGCCCACTCTTGCACCGTCGGTTATAATTTTTTGTGTTTTAAATATCTATTCCCATCTCAAGCAGATACCTTTTTAGCGATAAAATTTTTCGTCATAATATAAGCAGCGCCACTTCGCATAATGCGGCGACATCCGACGCGCCGCCGCGGCCCGTCCCGCCCCGCCCGTGGAAGGGGAAAACAATTATTTTGTGAATTTTTAAACCATCTTCCTTTTTGTCCTTGAGAGTAAATTCCAAAACAAAATTAATGTTTCAGAATTTATGAGTGCAATCCGGGACGAAATACCGTATCTTTTATTACGCGGCAGAATGGAAAATATATTAAGAGGCCTTTTACCGGAAATCGCGAAATTGTTCGGTTTTCTCGTCCTAATTCTATGGTTTACGTTAGTTGTTTGATATTACAATTACATCTTTATAATAGTTCGTTTTCTCCTCTACAAAAGTAATAAGAAACATTTTAGATAACTTATTTATATATTGAGTAATAATCATTCTCCGGATACATGTTTCGTAAAAAACGCTCGAAGACCTGTTTTCTTAGCTCTAATTTGTAGATTCTAATGAATATGGGCGATCAAACTAATTTTTATTATGTTACGTATATCCTATTCTTCATTTAGAGTAGAGTACATTTTCGTTAAATGCTTTTATTCTAAAGATATACCGAATTTAATATCGACCGAAAATGCTTCGAAACAAACCTCAATAACTCCGAAGTTCTAAATCAATGGGACGTCATATTTATATCAAAATATTTATCAACATTTGCTTAAACTATGATATTAATTTTAATTTGTAGAACGGTTTTGGTATTTTTTTATGAATAAAATAAAACTACCATAATTTAGTAGTTTTTTCATTCCGCCGGCTTTTTCCATTTAGTACCGCGCGAGCGCTTGTCGAGGTCGGACCTATGTCGGTTGTTCTTGAATAAAATATAGAAATATTTCGTAAAATGTCAGTGTGTGGGACTGTCAATTGCTGTAAAAACGCTGTTAGTGTGCGTGTATGTGTTATTGCGATACTACGACCGACATAAGTTGATCCGTTGATAACGATCAATTGTTATTTTTGTTGATAACGATACAAAAATATGAAATATTGTTGTTGCTGGCCTAAGAATTGTACCACTTGTTGCTGGCCTAAGAATTGTACCACATCATTGTCATCTTGTTTAACCTTATTTATTTGGAGGTTATGCTGTAGGATGTGGATTGCATATCTAAAGTTATCTATCCTAATTAAAAAACAACAAGGCAACTTTTTTTGGTGAAACCGTACAACGACTAAATGTAATTATGCCTATGATTTTTTTAGATTATGACTAACTTGCCGACCCGCCGACAGCTGCGCTTGCGTTTTTACGTTATTTACTAGTTTATGTTTTATAGCCTTTTTCGATCATTTTACTATCCAATACTGAAATCATATTTTAAATCGGACCCGCGGTTCCTGAGTAGCACGTTCAAACAAATAAACAAGCAATCTCCTCAGCTTGATAATTGTAGTATAGATTTCCATAATATTTATTACAAAGAAAATACTCCGTAATTTTTTGTTCTTATTTTTACCGAGTATCCAATATGTAAACAAAAAATAATGTACCTTTCTAATAAATAGGTATATTATTTATTGTAAACATTAAATGTACCTTTCTAATAAATACAGGGCGTCCCAAAGTTATGGGCCATGGAGGGGAAGTACCTTAAATATCGTAGATAGTGAATTTTGCTCAAACAAGACTTCATTTTATTTTTAAAAGTTAGTAATTCTGCATTCATTGATTTTCTTTAACGAAACTTTTATTTATTCAAACACAAATATACCATCTAACAAAACAAGCAACTTAAATATACAGGATGTCCCAAAGTTATGGGCCATGGAGGGGAAGTACCTTAAATATCGTAGATAGTGAATTTTGCTCAAAGAAGACTTCATTTTATTTTTAAAAGTAAGTAATTCTGCATTCATAGATTTTCTAAAAATTACTTGCTGTGTCTGGGAATCGAACCGACTTACATGTGGAAAAAAAATTCTCTACTTTTATGATACCAATCGAAAGAATAACTAAAAAATAATAACTCTGCTTAAGTAACATAGTATTTTAAAAGAAAGGAACAACGTGAAATAAATTATTTTAATCAAATAAAAAACATGAAATATTTTTTTTTTGTAAATTAATTAATTAAATGCTCAAAATGTGATCCCTCTTATCTTAAGCATCTTCGCCAATCTTCTTGTGACCCGGCTGCCTGTTGATTTTCTAATCATTTTATGGTGAACACTCAATGTGATATGGCACAATTCTGTTTGCAACTCGATCATTTGACCTTGACTCAATTATTTTATGTTGTTCCTTTCTTTTAAAATACTAAGTTATTATTTTTTAGCTATTCTTTCGATTGGTATCATAAAAGTAGAGTAATTTTTTTCCACATGTAAGTCGGTTCGATTCCCAGACAAAGCAAGTAATTTTTAGAAAATCTATGAATGCAGAATTACTTACTTTTAAAAATAAAATGAAGTCTTCTTTGAGCAAAATTCACTATCTACGATATTTAAGGTACTTCCCCTCCATGGCCCATAACTTTGGGACACCCTGTATATAGGTAATATAATTTATTTGTTTTGTTATAATTAGAATTTGTATTTAGTCCGTTCAATTTAGACTTTCGAACTTACATAAAGTCCCAACATTCGACAAAAAAAAAAACATTTAATTACAAACCTACACACCAAATTTCAGAAGAATCGGTTTAATAATGAGCCCATAAGATGAGATGAATGAGGACATTTAACTTCAATAAGACTATTTTCAGTTTTATTCTTATATAGATAATTATTAATCATGAATGTTTTAATTTAAAATTATGTACTTAATTGATTTCAAATAATCAATCAGATTTAAAATAAATATTGATATTATTAAGATAAAACATAATTGATTCAAATATTGAAATAAAAATATCCGCCATTTTGAATTTAGGAAAATATATTAAACACCTATCAATTAAATAAAAACATTAATATAATAATTATTTCAGAATGAAACTGAAAAAAAATCCACTCAATAAAATGGAATTTATTCGATGCCAATTTCTACAGATCTAAAATAATTATTAGTATATTTGTATGTTTTAGATCGACGAAGTATCAAGATCATTTAGTATTTTTCATAGAATTCGCGTGACGCGCCGGTCACGTGGTGCATAAAATATCCAATTTCGCAATACTTCAAAAAATTAACAGGGCTCTTAAGGTTTTGTAATAATTTTGAACAAAGAAAAGGTGCGGTTGACATTCAGTATTTAATGGCCATCGTCCTAAGAGGACTTGCTTGTTCAAATAATGTTATGAATGTGGACATTAGTCGTACAGGGGTGCCGCCGCGCCGGTGCCAACGAGCCGGGCAATATCGCCGGTAATCCGGATAAGGCGCCGGATTACCTACCCGGGCGAGCCACTGAGCCACGCTGATGAACCGGTGATGAGGCTGAGCTGTCGCTGACACCAATCAGCGTTTAATCACCCGGTAGAAACGATCACTGAACAATCAATATTCAAGAAAAGTCTCTAAAAGGTAATTATAAAATTTCCTCGTCTAGATACTAAGCAGGGTAGGTAGCTTCCGATTATAACGCACATAAAAAAAAATTGGTACGGTGGTAGTTTTTTTTGACGTGTCCATGTAAATCTTTGTGTTTCTATGGAAATAAAGATTTTGTCTTTGACTATGCATGCCGTTATACTATAATTTTTCGACAAACGCTATTCAATAAGAAAATAAATTACTAGTTAAATAATATTAACAGTCAGTGCTTGGTACCGATTCTACTTAATGCACAGTAAAAATTGATTTGAGAGGTTATGCATTATATTTACTTGAAATTTTTCGAAAGAGGTTTCTGTCTTTTCTTTTAATGTTTTTTATACCTACGTATTACAATGCGAAACATATCCTTGTGAATTGTATTAGGTAACATGTCTCGCAAATAGGTGTGCAATTCAATATTTAAATATGTAGAAAACGATTCATCCAAGTGGATATAAGTATAACGAGGAACCCCGACCGACAGCAGAACGCACTGATTTGAGTTATATAGTCGTGAATAGTCTCTTAGACAGCGGGAAGCCCTGCGCCAGCTGCGAGGGGGCGCAGCTGGAACACTCCATTAGTCGCGGCGCCTGGACCGCCCGTTTCAATTAGACTCTACCTAAACCCGTAGGCCGTAGCTTATCATGAAACGGCTAGACTAATTTACGTTCAATATAAAATTTTAAGACTGTCATTAAAAAAATAATTGTAAACTTTACCTTACTTTACCTTTTTTACCTACTTACGTCTTTTGGCATTGCTGCCACCCACCTGAAAATGAACTCCCGTTTCCTTAATAGTCTGGGACAGGATTCAATTTCAGTGCGAATTCTTCAATGTTGAATTACCATCAGGCATAATTTAGATGGGTTATTGTACATTTGCCACAAAGTTAGTTCGTTAGTGTCAACTTGGGTCGTCCAACTTGACAACTCGAATAATTTGCCATCATAATGTTGAATATTATGGCAACATTAAGTATCTACTTATATTCATTTAAGTGGGAATCTATTTTTTAATTTCTAATAGGTAGTAAGTGCTATATACTCTTCGAAGTACCTAGCATTGTTCAAGCGGCCAGTGTAATTTAAAAGTTTTCGTGGTGTAGAGAACAAAATTGAGAAGTGTATTCCTTTGAAGTGAGTTGGTCGGCGTGGTGTGGGCTAACTCGTAATTTACCAGTACAAAATTAACATTGACTTTCTCACAAAATAATTCGTCAATATCTACCACTAGACTAAACCCGGGATTTTTAAATACTTAATGCCCGATTTACATTATTCCAGTCCAGCGATCCAGTCCAGCACTGGATTGCTTACTGGAAAAATGTAAACCGGCACTGGCGCAATGCTTACTGGATTTAGTTCATTCCAGTGCCGGTTTACATTTTTCCAGTAAGCAATCCAGTGCTGGACTGGATCGCTGGACTGGAATAATGTAAATCGGGCATAATGGTTAATTTTATCAATCAAGTGGTGAACGAAAACAGATCATTTTGATAACGAAATGGGACTAAGGCGGATCTTAGGCCTCTTTGAAACACTTTCCTGTTTGTGTTTGTAAAGAGTGTGTTTTCAGGCTGTATGAGCATTGTGTGTGTGTGTGTGTGTGTGAGCTGATTGCGATGCGTCCCGCGTCCGCCGCGACGCGCCGCGCCTCACAAACAGACGGACACTTTATCGCCTTTTTCTATTACGGATGGATTAAGAGAATAGCTTACTGACTACGCCTACGTATAAATCGAAGTACAGATACCTGAGGCAAGATTTTCAAAATTAATAACTACAAATACTATACAACTGTACCTATATCAATTTAAGAAATAAACAATTATTTTCGCGTGTCGTACATAAATATGCATAAAGCTATATTACGAATTATTATTTAAATAGAGATATGTATCACTACTTCTATTTACCTAGCTGCCGTTCTGAGCTGGGACGTATACAAATGGATTAACATTCAAATAAACACACCTACCTATAACCGTCGTAACATGGAGTGCGTAGTTTTTGTAAGGTTCTTCAAAGTTCATCAACCGGATAACAGCAAGAAGCAGGTAATAACGCGAGGGGCCGGGAATCGAACCCCTGCCCCTCGACTTGTTTATGTTTATTGTTTGCACGAGCGGCCTCCGCAGGCCTGTAGCCCCGGCTGTCAGATAGTTACACTACTGCGACATTCAAGACATTTTTATTTAGACACAATAACAAAAGGTTTTGTTGCTAGGCAACCACATCGCCTTAACATTTTCTCTACACCTGTATGTATACAGAAGAGTTCTTTTATCTCTGTGCGAACTTGGCTTAGCTGCGGCTTTGTAAGTGTTTTAATATTTTTTCTGGCGGGAAAATATAGCCCATGTTTTATTTTTATTCTGATGTACCTACCTACTCGTATTTTATTGAAAAGTTTCAATAAAATTCGTTCAGTTTTTGCGAAACGCTTCTATGTACCTATGGTAGAACCTTAAATTATGCCTGATTATAATCATTGTCATAACGTAGGACTCATAGAATTATCTATAATGACTACGATTACGTACAAAATGGCTTTGTTTCGCCGCCATGTTTAATATCAGGATACGTCCAACAACTACAAGACAACGACACGTCTGTATCAATTACGGGGGATCCCGCAGTAATCAGGGGCCGGTGGATCCCACGAGACGCTGCAGTAAACCTCTATTCTCATGAATCACTCAGGCTATGAACGGTGCGCACCCGTCTTCGTTCTTCTAGTGGAGTATCGCTCAACCGACTAAGGGAAGGTATGCAGCCAGACAGAAACTTAAACAGAGCTTAGGTAAATTGATATTGTGTCGTACATATATTGACCAAGAGATATGTAATATGGCGAGCGGTTGGCAAGAATATAACTCGTTCGCTCCACGTTAGTTTTAATCTAAGTTCGTTTTTATTCTAGTTAATCCAATTTTTGGTTAAGCGACTTGTTATTATAGAAATGTATAAAAAAGTCATAGCCCTAGTGGTCGACGCGAACGGAATTATTCGATAGACTATTGCTCAATGCGCTTCAGCATCGTTTATTTATTTTAAAACTGATTGCATTTATTCCATGCCGAAGCAGAGCAAGTCTAAGTGGCTGCAGTTTAAAACCGTTTAAATTCCATTTCATCTGCAAACATCGAGTAAAACAAGAGCACGCGCCGAGGTCTCCGCCCATCGCAGCTCCGCCAGCAACGAGATCAGCCGTCTTTTCAAGCGGATTTAGTGGAACGTGAGCTTTAGATAAACATCCCCGTATTTACGTTAATATTCAAAGATTGCGCTATAAGGTTTGTTTATTCAATATTCCCTTCTTTGAAGTTTGAGTAAACTTGCTCGGATAGATTCGCGAAAGGATTTTCGCTCAAGAATGCTTGGCGCCTTTACAACTAACTTTAATAGGAAATGTTACATTGGCCGCATTCCGTGCGAGCCGGCAGCTCGGCAGTGGATTATACTTAGTAAACAGACAACTAACAGAGCTCTACCTCTTCTCTTAGCCTCACGATGAGGAGGAAATGGAGTGCAGCGAAGCGGCAAGCTGGCTCACAGTTCTGAATGACAACCATTATAAGCTCGTTTCCGAATCGTCAGTCGGAAATTTCTTGTTTGCAATTCAGCGGCGGCGGGGCGTTAGCGGGGCGCGGTGGGGCGCGGGCGGCCAGGAATGCGGTGTATTGTGTATTGTTCCACAGAATTACGGACGTTTTTCCCAAATCGAGATCGTATTGGATCGGACCCTTTTCATTTGCATGCCTTGCTGCCTATTGTCATTTTGTCCTTTTGCAAATTTAATAAAAATGGAAAAGTATGCCTGTCTCATATGTTATCAGGAATAAAGGGTAACCGAATACTCCGATACACAAAGCCATTTAAATCTGCTATGGGAAACAGAGCGTGCCTCGGTCGCGACCTAAATCACTTTCGCGGCCTCACCTTTCCTTAAAGGCCTTGATAAAGGACAACGGTGTATTTGCACCGGAAATAGCGCCGCGTCCGGAAAGGTCCAGTGACGTCACATACATAAATTCGTTTTACCTGGATTTACGAATAGCGCACCCGTTAGCCGGCGAATAACTTGAATAACCCAATAGAACTGAAACTTGGAACAATTTTTTAGCTTATTAGAAATTGGTATGAGAAAAATTACAAGATCACAACGTAACCTTGGCCCTCGAGTGGGAGTTTCGACTCCCACTCGAGGGCCAAGGTTACGTTGTGATCTTGTAATTTTTCTCATACCAATTTCTAATAATTTAGAAAACTTAAGTGAGAGTCAATCACTATAATATAACAAATAGTAATTATTAAGCAAAGCGACATCTAGTACCAATGATTGAATCCTGAATGCAACTTTGGGCATTGGTCAGTCACTTAGTTCCTAACTAAAAACTGATAGATGGCGCAATCAGTGCTTAACTGATGATATGAGGTATGAGATAAATTCAAGCTCTTACGTAATGCCTCGATAGCGAAGTTGGTTAACGCGCCTGGGATCTAACTGGGAGGCGTGGGTTCGACTCCCACTCGAGGGCCAAGGTTACGTTGTGATCTTGTAATTTTTCTCATACCAATTTCTAATAATTTAGAAAACTTAAGTGAGAGTCAATCACTATAATATAACAAATAGTAATTTTTTAGCTATTTTGTACATTGATAGCTACCTTTCTAGCAGCTTCTGCCTGCGATAAAATAGATTTTACCGCGGCATAAAGGTGCAAATGTTTTTCTGATATAGGAAGATTTTGATGAAAGAGTGAGTCAGCTGGTAGGTAAATAAGGTTGTCGACGGATTCGAAAGAAAAACTTTAAAAGATCGAGCGACATTAGGTTTTCCATGAGGATTCACTTGTAGCGTTGGCTTGTGTAGATATGCGTCGGTTTCCACACGATAAAGCGCGTTCGGACGCGGGGACGGCGCCTCGCACGCACTACATCACTGTCTGTGGCAGTCAGTGCAGCCATGCAGGTTTAATCATGGGGGCTCATGCTGCTACAAGCATTCTACAATGATGGTATCTGCCAGTTTATACTGACTGATGTTCCTACCTAGGTCAAATTCGACAATACGTAAATATTAACTTGATTGCTTCTCTAAATACCTACCTACGAGTACGTATTTGATCGAAAAAATGCGCAGGATAAATAATTTCGTCTTTTCTTGTCATTAGATTTTAGTTTTATGGCTATTCTGAAAAGTCAGTTGAACTAAGTGAATTCGTGATAAAATTTAAATGTTTTGGCAGTATCCAAGCCCGGTGGATTCTTTGCACAATACGAAATTTATGAGATTGAGAGTGAAAAAGTTTTTTGACCCGGATCACGTAGCAAGCTGAACGCGGATGACCCAGTTCAGCCGCAGCCGGGTACTGTGCATTGTGTGCTCGGGGCACGAGTCGTGTTAAAGACGTCACTACACACATTAATACAACTATTTTATGTAGGAAACTGAGACAAGTTACAATACGAGTAGTAGTTATCCGATGTGTAGGTACGAGAACCTCTGTCAGACAGCGCGCGGCGAAACCGCAAATAAAAGGTAAAGGTGTTTAAATATGAACCCCAATTTGTAACTTTACAAGTAGCTATAAATATTAAGAAGGGACTACAAAACTGAAGAATTTAGAACTGACAGCATATACACAGATATGCTGTGGGGTCTCGCAACACGACGCGGAGGGAGAGTGCACCTGGTACTGTAGTACTTCATTATGACAGGCCCGTGACAGCGCGGCAATAGACACATGCGAGCAGCCTGTTTGTCTGTCAGTGCGGGCCGGTTGGACAACTGTCGCGCTTTCCAATGTTTTAATCTCGCTGGGATGCTGCTTTATTTTTGTGGGTATAAAACGTTGAACCAATTATCGATAAAGAGATTGTAGGAGCCGAACTCAAGCCTCACGGCGGGAGATTTCAGTATGGTTAATCTGTGGCATTTATGCCCTGTTTAACGTGAATGTGCGATGTAATTCGCAAAGTTCGCTTCAATCGCAACACAACGGCCTCAGGCAGTTGCGGTCTCGTCTCGCCCTGCGCGCCTTGACCTTGTCACCCGTCCGCCGCGCCCCGCCCCGCCCGCGCCATTCAAACGACGCACAATTACCAACAGAAAACAATCCAATAATAAATCACAGAATCCAATTTGGCCATGCAAAATAAGGTTGCTTAAGACAATACCCTAAGACCCTCGCGCGGCAGTTGTGCCTTCAAAGAAATAAGCCCTTAAATTTAATAACCTTATAATAAGCTTCCGTTTCTTATTTACCGGTAATAGATCCGACGCAGGGACGGGCCCGGGGGCAGAGCGAGGCAGAAGGCGATAAATAATAAGATATAGCCAGAGGGGAGTATCGGCGATCGACACCACGGGGGCGCACTAGTGCGCTCCTGGCTTTTTGCCTCCCGAAGCTGACTGGCAGTAGCATGTTTGTTAACGCGGGAGAAAGTAGTTCAGGGCTTAATTTCCTGTTCTGTCACGTGTCCCGTTCAAATAAAGCCGGAAATAGACAAGTGTCATAAAATGTCAAAATTACCGGCGGCCTATTCAGATAAATCCTACTAAGTATCAACGAGGAAGTATGTATTTTGATGAAACTTTATTATCTACTCTATTTTTATAAAGAGGATAGATTTGTATTAAGTATTGTTGTGTATTTTTGTTATAAATAAACTCGAAAACCACTATGGTGATTTCTAAAAATCCTACAACATTGAAAAGCTAGGGTCATTCGCCCTGAGTAACACATGTAGGCTTCATTTATTGCTTAAAAAGATTGGAAATCCTAACTAAAACTTAATTATTAGCCTGAACCAGAATAACATAATAGGTGTACCTACCTTAACCGCGAAAAATCTATTTTAACGCGGGAAAGTCTATTAAAGGCGAGCAAAGCCAGAGGAAAGCTTGCACTAGCTTTCCTCTGGCGTAAAACATAAAACGTTTCTGAGTATGCTCCGCGGGAATGAAGCAAAAACTGAAACCACAAGCAGGTGTTGAAAGACTTTAGTCTGAGTGGGTATAATATTTGTTTTAACGAAAGAAATTGTTTTTAATGATTTTGTAAGCTGAAGATTGGCACATACACTATTAATAGTAATATTAAAACGATGATCGTATGTAAATCAGTCGAATAAAAACCGAAAAATAAAACCGCTTCTCCGCCAAAAACACATGATCGTAATGAATTAATTGACTACGAAATGAGTTTCCCCGCAGTCAGACCCAAGTGGAGCTTGTTTGTAGTTATTATACATTTGCATAAACAAAACATAACCTTCAAACCGGCGCGGGGAAGTCCGCGTGAGGACCTCAGTGTCAAGTGCGAGATACGGCGACACCGACGCACGGGACACGCACACTGAACACAGCACACAGCACGGAGCACGGTACACTTCAGCTGCACAGCACTGAGTAACTGTAAGACGCGAGTAGACGCGAGTTGACGCGCGAAGCGATGCGATTGGGCCGCGGGGGGCGCTCGCGGCCGGCGGCCGATCGCACACTGCCGCCGCCGCCCGCCCTAGACCCAAACGAGAGCGAAAACTTCCCCTAAGAACCTCCGTCCCTTTCTTACTTGTTTGTTTGCATATTTCCGTCTCCGAGTAAGTTTTCCAGTGAATGTGTCGGTTTCATTGACACCTTTCTATCAAGAAGCGCGCGGCACGTCGGCAGCACGTTGTCGTGTTCAATACTACATTTTTTATGCAAGATAAGTAATTTTATTCCGTCATTAAACAAGGCAAAAGTATCAAATGAATATCAAATGAATGAAAAGATACGAGAAAACTTTTTCTACATTTTATGTTTTTGTGTTTAAATAAAGTTAGTACTTATATGTTTATATTATTAAATGAAATAATATTTTACCATTAAGAATTGCGTTGTGGAAACTTGGTTTACCAAATAAACTTTTTCGGATTGTAAAGAGATAAGGGTGTCGCGACAACACTGGCGGACGCAAAGCGGGAAAAGAGGGAAAAGAGGTGGGGGTTCTTCAAACCCTTTAAAAATTCTACTCGGGCTTCGGCTTGAGTCGCGCCGCTCACGTGCCCTCATTAATCTAAATAAATCTCTCCTTCATCGTCTTCATCATAATCACCCCTATCCTCTCCTTCACTACTTAATCATTTTTATCTATTTGTGTGACAGCCAGTTACGTTCTACCTGTAACGCTGTACCTGGGACGTGTCGAGTAGGAACAGGAATATTTTCCTAGTCGATGTAGAATTTTGTAAATATTTCTTTGGTGTGTTTACCCGAAATCTCAACACAACTCTGAAATATCACGTAAATAATGTTAAATATGGGTTAGTTCTTAACACATAACATATAAATAACTTCTATCTATGATTTACTTCATGGAGACAGCTGCATGTTCTTGCAATTTTCCCAAAAACACTGAAATCGATGGAATTACTAATTGATTGCATCGATCCCACTTCCATGCTGCAAACTGAAAGTTCGTCCATGAATAAATGAGTGAGATTATGAGCACGAGTTGCCTAAATTACCTACTGCAGTATTCATTCTGCTTTGGCTTTAGAAACGGAAGTTGGACGTTAAAGACTAATTACGTATATAGTGTGCGGTTAGCTGAGCCCGCGCGAGCCGATTATATTGGCTATTCAAGAGTTTAAGAATCAACAGAGCAGCAACAAAGCAGCACTACACGACACAACAACTTATATCCTCATATAACTTCATATCTCACTATAGATTCCTGGCAAGAATTTATATACCGTAGCGTAGACTCTACGGTATATAATTTCTTGTCTACGGCGTAGAGCTATTTAAATATCTAATCGTCGTCCCCGCATCCATTGGTCTTCTCATCGCGCCCCATATTGACAAAGTTTCCGCGTTAAAAAGGCTTTCATGTTTTTCAGAGAGACGGAAATTCAGTAACTTCCGGACCTCGCTTAGAGAAAGTTTCAGTTAAAATAGTTAGCGACTGAACTCAAAGGGATTTAGTAACTTTGGGCGCGACTTGTGCCTACGATTAGGCATACTTGTTAATGAATTTTGTGTATAAGGTTAATATTATTTATGATTATCATTAATTGGTAACTGACTAATGATTGTCAGTGTCGGGGTCGTAGCGGTTCTACGACGTAGCGGCTCGTAGCACAGAAACGCGGTATAACCGCGTAGCCGGTCCGTAGCGCTTTGTCCAATTCTAAGCTCAAACTTTACTTTATTCAGTAGTTTCTAGATGTAGTTTGAAAGCGATATTAAAAAGCTGTAAAATCTGCGAAATATTTCCGGAGACCGTTATTGCACTCGTAAAGCTAAACTCCAAGAATTCCGGGAATTACTCGTCGTGGCCCAGGCGAATGTGAGCTCTATGCCGCGGAGATACGGGTGGTGCGCTGCCGTATATTATTCAGCGCAGGCCGCAGTGACGGCACTGTTTGGGCACACAGTATTATTTCGAGACGTTCAAATAACTTTTACAGTTGGAGCGGTCGTAACAATTTAGCGAAACTAACGGGACATATTCTATAAGACTCGCACATTGCAGCTGAGTTTAATGAATGATAGCACTATTAGAATATCTGTAGGAAATTAACCATGTTAAATATTCTGTTTACACTTTAGTTAATTTTGTCATAGAACCTGAATAAAGTTGTATGTCGACGTAACGTTCAAGTTTCGCGTCATTAGGGTGGGGATCGTGGTGTCACGTAACTCTACGCGACGTAACGCAACGCCTCGTGATCTATGTGCCGTGGGAGGGGGGAGGCGAGAGGGGGCTTGCTCGTCTAATGACGGCGCCGAAAGCGAACACGCTAATGTTTAGCATTCCGCCGAGTGCTCGCGCCTTTTGTTTCGGTATTTCTTTTTTTTATTTTCCGCTAATTTGTATGTTACTACAGTTAGCTGTTAAATTACAATTAGGTAAATGACGACAAGGCCAGTTCGACAAACTAGGGCTACCGCATGATACCATTAAAGATTAGAACTTCCAAATGGTACAATATGATTGTTTGACGCGGTGTCACTGACAGACTCTCTGAACTCGCCTAAACTGAATACCAAACAAATGGTTTCAATAAAATGGCCGCGCGGCAGTTTCACACGAAACAGCTGCAACGAATAGTTCCTCCCCTCCCCCTCCTCACAATGCTTTTATAAAAATTCCTCCTAAAATATAAAGTTGTTTTTTATTGTGTCCGCCCCAGCTAGCCGGAATAACGCAACGTACTTCTAAAGGGTAAATTTTATCGCATTTACTATTTCCATATACTTTGTTCTTCTTCGATTTTTCTAACGATTCATAAAAAGAACCCTCTGATATACTGGCGGACGGCAGAGGCTTCGTAAAAGGGTAGGTAGTCTATCTATTTACGAATCCTTCTTAATTCAAATAGGTATAACACTTATTACTACTCCATAGTAGGACGCCTCCTTCCACTGCGGAGGTACAGTCGGTGCGAAGAGCCGGGTACAGTCAGCAGTAGAAGTAGGGCAGGGGGACGCGGGCCCGGCGGCTGATTACTGCGAGACCAATACCACAAAGCAGGCATTGTGCATTGTTGCTTTCCGCGTTTGTGGGTCGTCTCCAATATTTGCAAGTGCTAGCAGGTACATAGCCAAGAGTTTTGAATCTGATTGAAGAGAGCTTGTAGTTCGCTCGTTTCACCGACTGTGTATAAAAAGTAATACGTCGCATATTATGTAGGTACTTTGGTACGCGGTGTTCGCGATAATGGTGCCTCATGATGTTCTCATCTCTATTGACTTTTACCAAACGAAAAAACGATTTATTTAAACGAAAAAATTAACGATTTAACTTTTTATACCTACAATTATCTCGACTTGGTGCATTCTGACGCCGAGCCATTAACAAGCAGGCGCAGGTTCCGAAGCGAGCTCCAAATAAAAAGCAACGTTTTTAATCTATTTAAGTACTTAAATGCACATTTCGTGCGACTTGTTCACGGGCCGAGTCGGGCCCGCATTGCGGACCACTTCTCGGTCGGAGGCGCCTAGCGAGGCCGCACTAGCGCGCGCCGCCGGGTTGGCTCGCCTCGCTTGCTCTGAGCGCATTCATCTCGCACCGGTGTGGTTTATGGCTGCGGAGCGTCATGTCTCGACGCCTAGTTATTGATTGATTCTTGTATTTTTTTGTGATTTGCAGCATTTTGGCAGTTGCGTCCTGCTAAGAGCAGGATGGTAAGGTATTAATTCCTGTGTGTAGGTCTAATGTATCCTAATTTTATGATGGTATGCTTGTTCTTATAACATAAATCAGACCAACTGTGTTTAGTATTATTTTTTGATTTTGACATAGTTGAATGAATGAATTAATCCTGTATTGAACTTATAAACAACATTTATAACTATAAATTATAATTATAAAATTATAAAAATATTGATTTGTTTTCCTCCTACTATTTACAAATGTATCTAAAACATACATAAATATTACCTACGCGCTAATACTCGTACTTCCAATCGTGCTACGCCGTAGAAGCCTCGTAGGAGCAGAGACGTAGAGGCTTTGCTACGGC
The DNA here is from genome assembly GCA_963691955.1 of Chloroclystis v-ata. Lineage (NCBI taxonomy): Eukaryota > Metazoa > Arthropoda > Insecta > Lepidoptera > Geometridae > Chloroclystis > Chloroclystis v-ata. The sequence continues at coordinate 9,439,123 of OY829904.1, read as the reverse complement.
GTAGCACCCATATAAATAACATTGTATATTGTTAGAAATAGTAGTATCTTATCTCATGTGTCGAGTTAGCCGGACTCAAAGTGCAGTAGTTAGCGTCAGGGCGCGCGGACACGCAGTGCGGGGTTAATGAAACAAGCGGTTAGTATCCCAACGTTTATTGCAAACAAACAGTTAGCCATCGCACCAGTTACACAAGAACACCACAGGGTAGCCTCTACTGGACAAACATGTTAGTACATCTGCTCGTACCTCCATTCTGAGTCTTTTATTATTATAATTTCTTACTATAGATATGTAATAAATTTTAAATTTATTAAGATTCATGGTGCAAGATATTTGTCATCGTTTAAAGTACTCAAATGTATCAAAAGACTCATTCGATCTCCTTCGTGTTTATCCTCAGAATGACGGCGCGATTGCAGATGGTTAGTGATCGTGCGTCGAAGCAAAGGTCGGGACACCGCGACACCTCCCGTCTCTCTCGCTCGTCAAGAACATCAGCGAGCGATTCAAACGTCGAACCGTTCACTGTCTCGCTTCAATCCGAGTCTCGAGTCACGAAACAAGCGAGGTGCGCTGGCGACTAGCTCCAGAGTTAGAACCTCCACCGGGGGGCGCGACGGCCTCACTCACCGGGGCGCGGCGCGGTGCGGGCGGGGCTGCGGCGGGACTGCGCAGGCGCCGACTGAAGGGGCGTGGCTTCCTCGCGCTCCTCGGACGCGGCGCCCTCGCGCAGACGCGACCAGTCGGCCTGCAGGCGACGCAGACGGAGCTGCAGCGTGCCGCTGACAGGCTGCGCGTGCGCGGCGCACTCGCGCTCCATGTTGTTGAAGTTCTCCACCAGCTCGTCGATCTCGCAGGCGCGTTCTGATAACGATTCCTGGAATGAGAAAAAATATATTTAATTTGAAGGTGGTCATTATGCAACCTATCGAAACGTTAAATATAACAAAAACAATAACGAATATTATTTATGTGTTATTGTGATTGTAAGATAAATAACAGAGAGAAAATTAAAATTTAAAGATAATGTTCGATGTAATACGAAAACATAGTTGCGGCTGTGTAAGAGCGCCAGGACTTATAACGCAGTACTCGTTGCCGTGCGCGTGCGCATATCTGTAGTATATAATTGTACATGTCAGTCAGTAGGTACCTGTAGTTCGTGTGGTGCGCGCGTGCGGTTCTGGTGCAGCCAGGCGGCGGCACGCTCCAGACGCGCGCTGTACTTGTCGAGCTGCGCGCGCCGCGCCGACGTGCGCGAGATCAGCGCGCTCAGCTCCGACGACACCTGACACATGGACACGGGGATTCATATACAGAGTTAAAATATCGCTATAATTTAAGCATCGCATCGGTTCGTTAGGTTTGAACTTAATATCTGTCGACGTTCCTAAATGTAAAGTTATGGCCGAAAGTTTAGTTTCGTCAGTTAATCAATAAGCTGCCGAAGCCGGCGGTTCGAAATCGCCGTGAAGGTAGTATGTATATGTGCCCCAAAATATTTAAAAAAAAAATTACTGACTCAAATAAATGAAATAGATGTAAATTTCGTTGAATCAGACCTGGTCGAGGTCCGGCTGCGCGTGCGCAGGCAGGTCGCGGCGACGCGATGACAGCTCGCTGCTCACGCGCTGCAAACACAAACAATCATATTAACACATACAAGCAAAAGTTTAATAAAAAAAAATATGGATAGAACTATAATAGATTACCCCTCAAATTATATAAGGAATATTTCAGCCTAAAAATTTCCTTTAAATTCCTTGTTATTTATTTATTTTAAAAATCCTTATTCCATTACGCTCAAGACAACTTCATTCATTAATAAAAACAAGTCAAAACTATAAATCCAAAACTGTAAGTTGTACGCGCAGACATAAAAAAGGCGGGAAAGCACCTTTGTTATCACAAGTGCTTGTGTTCTTCCGACGAAGCACCGACTCCTAGCCACGCATGTAAACACAACAAAGCAAGGTATCGCTCCGTATTCACGGGAATTCGCACTAACGTTACAAAACGACGGAGCTAGCTCAAAGGAGTCAACACACTGATGATCACGGAAGGAGTGATGCAGTTAAAGGACCGACCGCGGCCGCGCCATTGTCGGCCCTAGCGCCTCGCGATAAGGCGTGCGCGCGCGCATGCAACATGTGACAGAAATACTTTGATTTCATACGCGCGTGTGGAAATAGACGCGAGGGAGGGCGCGCTGGAATCTATCGCGTTTGTATCATTTTATTTATATGTTTTGATAACGTTCGCCTGTGACTGCGCTTGGTGACATAAAGGTGTATTTTTCAGTATGGCGATATTATTAAATTAAATTTATAAAACAAATTAGTACGGACTGTTTTACTATAATTAGAAAATTGTCCCTATGGTGTTTCGCTTACTATTAGGGTAGGCTCATAAGACTGAATTTTATTTAGTATGTAATGTAAGCATGACATTTTATATTTTTTATTTTGATCATTGACCTGTCTAAGATTTGTGTAATGCAAACATAACAATAGAAATATATGCTTATAAATATGACAATCACTAGTAAATTTAGTTTAAAATTATAAATTTTGTCGCGATTACAATTATTTGATTTTGAAGTGATTTACAAGGGGGTCGATATCATGTCCACAAACATACTACTTCTATTTCTTTCTGTTTCTCTGAGCTAGCACGCCCAACTGCTATTTGCACGAGCCCTCACCTGCAGCGCGTCCCTGGCTGCGTCTAGCTCCTGTCGGCGCGTGGCGTTGGGCGGCGGCGCGGCGAGTGCGGCGCGCGCGGTCCGCAGAGCCTCCTCTGCAGCCGCGCGACGCGCTGACAACCGCGCGCCCGCCAGCCGCAGCCAGCGCGAGCCCAGCGCGTCCAGCTGCTCCTGGGGATGGAGACGCAAGGTTAAGGAGAGCTCGAGGGGTGCCGAGCGCGGCTCGCTGTGCTTTTTTGTTATTTGGAAAACCAACGGCTTAAATAAAAATAAGTAGAATCTTAAAAAGTCACATAGAGCCAATGAAAGGTTCTCACGGGTAGATATTATAGTATGTAAAACAAACATGAAGTGTGAACACACCAACCAATAATAATTTTAGTCTCATCCTACTGAAAACTTAACAAATTAAACAGTAATTACTTGACGTAGGTACCTAACTAAAAACTATTAAACAATTACTATTGAAACAATTACTATTGAAACAATTACTATTGAAACAATTACTATTGAACAGAAAAAGAAGAACAATTAGATTCACCAAAATAGTTATCACATATTACACACCTCGCTTTGGAAATAGTATTACAGAATGGATCAATATTATGATATTAACATTAATTATTGAATGATCTACTGTAGTTGGTAGAAGCTTGAGAAACCACAAGTGGAGGGCAAGACCTAGTAGAAAATTAAAGTATATATTAACTAACAGCTCTGGACAATCAATGGTGTTATTAAAATCTTAAACATAATTATACCTGTATGTCCTGCGCCAGCTGCGGCGTGGTGGCCTGCAGCACGGCGCGCGCGCGCTGACGCACGGCCAGCAGCACTGCGCGCTGCCGCGCCAGCTCCGCCTCGCCCCCCTCGCCCCCCTCGCCGCCCGCCGCCAGCTCCGCGCGGTCGAGCCACTCGCCGCAGCTCTCCAGCTCGCCGTACAGCGCGGCCCATGACCCGGCACATTCCACCCATCTGACACAAAAATACTATCATCCACTGACGATGCTAAGCGCTATAATGCAAAATTAAAATAAAGCATAATATCACATTATACAGGGTGCCCTGTATATGTCATTAAAAAGATGCACATTATGCATCTACAAGAAATAATATCATTACCTACTTTTTTCTACGGATCATCGATGCCCAAGATATCACGATATCAAGAATTGAAGAAGTCATCTTCGCTTTACAAAAATTTCATATTTTTACCGTTGAAAAAAAATAGTTTGAATACTCATGAACTTTATTTATGTACGGTGCAACCGCCTTATTTCTTTATGTCAGCATTTTTCTTAGCAAGAGTCGCGCGCCCCGCTTTTATACGATTCACACAGGTCGCGTGTCTAATATCGTGCACTCACTTGTCATATCGGGTGCGGTAGTGTTCCTCCAGCTGCGTCCACTCGTCGTCCAGCCGCTCGCAGACGCGCTTGGCCTCGGGGGGCGCGTCCCGCCCCGCCGTCAGCCGAGTCCAGTCGCGGCCCGTCGCCGCGCGCGCTCCGCCCAGCTCAGCGCGCGCCGCCGCAGCCCGCTGCAGCGCGTCCTCCTGCTGCGGGAACTCGTCGAAGTCGCGTCCTCCCAGCGGCGGCGCCTGCAGCAACGCGCGCGCCTTGGCGATGCCTTCGCGCAGGGCCTGTGCACGCACTAGCCACGCGTCCCACGGCGCGGGGGCGGAGGGCGCGGCGGGGGCGCGCGTGCGTTGCGCCTCCTGCAGCGCGCGCTCCGGCAGCGCCACGTGCGCGGCGCGGAGAGAGCGGCACAGCGCTTGAAGCCGCTCCACGCCCGCTGCGTCCCCCGTGACCTCCGCGTCAGAGTCCAGCAGCGCGCGCAGCTCGCTTAGCTGCTGCTCGGCTAAAGCGGCGCGCGACCGCCCTAGCTCCACCTGCGCACGTAACTCGTTACGGAATACATACTCATACATACGTAGTACTCATACATCCGTAGTACTCATACTCATAGTGAGTTATATTTGTAACATTTCGAGCGCCATTTTGTGAAGCCGGAGCTTTTTGACTGTTACAAGTCGGCAGATACAGAATCGCAAAAAAAGCGATCTAGGACCAATAGTGCCTAATCTCGACTATTCTCGACGCACTAACTGGCCGGGGTGATCGCTGCATCTAGGTATACGATAGCACACGACACTACAGATCCGTTCCGGATGATCGAAAAGCACCTCTAATTAGAAAGTTGTCGAGCCTCACCTCGGACATGACGCGCGCCCACTTGTTGCGCAGCGGGTCGAGGCGGCGCAGCAGCAGCGCGTCGCCCAGCAGCGGCTCGTGCGCGTGCGCCGCCAGCACCAGGGAGTCGCCGCGCGACATTAGCGCCGCCGCGTCCGGCGCCACCGAACCCACTTGGTTCTTCAGAATCTACAAATTTAAGGGAAATAAGATATTTGACTGACAATGTGAAGGAGTGCACGCTCGCCGCCCGCCAGCACGCGGTACGTACCTCCAGTCTTTTAGCGGGGTCGCGCTCCACGGCGCCGCCCTGCAGCGTGAGCAGCACCACGTCCAGACGGCGCAGCATGGCGGCGACAGCGGCGCGCCACTCGGCCAGATCGCGCGCCGCACCCACGTCCAATCCAGCCTCCAGCTCGCCCTCGCCTTCCGCGTCCCCCTCCGCCTCCTCGGAGGGGGCGGGCACCTTGGGCGACATGGCGACTACGTGCGCGCGCGTGTCCTTGATGGGCGTGGACGTGCACAGCGGCGCGAGCGTGGGCGCGGACGCAGGCGCGGGCGTGGTGGGCGCCGGCGAGCCAGACGACAGGCGGATCTATAACATTACCATGTTTCTAACCTTTTAAACCTTCTCTGGGCAAACAAAGACTATATTAAAAACAAAGCCACCTAAATCGACTTAGCCATTCTTGAGTTACAAAATTACAACGTAAAGTGGCATTGATTTTTATATGGTTTATAGATATGTTTACATAGACATAAGAATAAGTTATTTTTTTACTTTTACAGTGTGTTTTTATGGTGCTTTATGTTGACAACGAATACATAAAAATCATTTCACCACCTTCGTGATAAATGCAGATTTTTTTGTAGGTGAATAATATCAAAATCCTAAGACAATTTATTATTTTGAACTTTTTAATATTTTAATATTTTTTCGTCTTTGGATTAGAAATACCTACAAATACTTAACATGTATAAATAATAAATTAAAGTTGTCTGTGTTTTGTTTTGGCATTGGTTTGTGCTCGTGTCGGTGTCGGGTCGGGACAAGTACCTCGGAGTAGATGTGGTCGTCACCCGGCTCCTCGCTGGCCACCGGGTCCTCGCTGGTCTTCGGCTCATCAGTCACAACCGGCTCCTTGGTAATGACCGGCTTCTCGTCGGCGTCAGGCTCCTCGTTAGCCACCGGCTCCTCAGTCACGACCGGCCCGTCAGTATCAACCGGGTCGACGCTTTTATCAGGCTTCTCGATAGCGACCACATTGATGACCGGCTCGTCTCTAGGTTGCGGTTCACCGACTGACTCTCTAGCGATAGACTCCTCGCTGGCGTCGGGCGTCTCGTTGGCCAGCGCTTCCGTGGCGGAGGGTTCTGGCAGCGCGGGTTGCGCGCGCGGCGCATCGTCTGCAGCGCGCAGCACGCCGCGCTGTGCGCGCTGCGGCGCCTCCAGCGTGCGTACGCGCACCACGAACGAGTGCGGCGCGCGCACCTCCACCTCCTCTTCCTCCTCTCCCGAAGTGGAGGAGGAGGTGTCACCGTCTTCTTCCGGAGCGTCCAGCGTGACGACCTCGGCGGTCTGCTCCCCCGCGGAGGTCGCGGAGGATACGTGGATTTCACGCTGCGTCACCTCCACGACGCGCACCGGCCGACCCTCGGCGGATATCTGCGAGAACAGCGCGCTGTCCTGCGGCAGGTTGAATGTGCTGCCATCTTTGTCTTGCGCGGGAGAGGACGCGGAGGGGGAGGGAGAGGGCAGGCGGCGCTCCAGCGAACCAGCGCGACGCAGCTCGCGGCGGACGGGCGCTGGAGAATGCACCGCGAGGGGTATGCGCGACTTCTTGAGGTCAGGGGGGCGGGCAGAGTCGCGGGCGGGTGCGCCTTCCACGGGGCTGTCCAGGCGCCGCTTCACTGTGTCCGAGAGCGCCTCGTACTGCGCGTTCTCCGCAGCGGGGGCGGCGGGGGGGATCGCCAGCGCCTGCAAAACACGCGCGTTGCAGCCGCGGTCCACGTGTTGGTTAGTCCCTCGCGATCCCGATCCCGAGTGAAAGCCCCACACACACACACCGACACCATATTTACAAGTGCTATGTACAATGTGCGCGCTGTGACCCGTACGCACACGTGGGTGGTTAGTGACGTCACACGGAGAATGCTGACGCCGAGTGTTCGCCGAGGAACGATCGCACTTCCACTTTGATGAGATATGAACTGATCGAAGCATCCGTGAGTGAATGAACCCGTCCGAAGCTTGTCCGTGCGAATGAGCCCGTAGATATTGACACCACAAACATGATGTACGCAATAAAATAAGATGAAGGTCGAAAGTCGTTTTGTTTTCCACACACACAAAGTGAGAAGGTAAAAGCACGAGGCAAATGTACACCCAACCCGGTGAACGTCGCAATTACGATCCAAGAACAAGCAGTAGGCATGATTCGTGAGTCTTTACAAAATGAGCCACTCTTATTTTCAACATAGCTGAATAACTTATATACACCTACAATTTATTTGAGAACAAAAATGTTAATCCAGATGTATTTTTAGTTATTAACTAAAACAGTGAGTGCATTTATGGTCTATTATAAGGTAACTGGTGTGTCCATAACCGTGCATTTTTCGTTTATCTCGAGTAGCATACAGAAACATTGTATATACATATTAAACATTTTATATACAAGGGCACAACACACACTCCATTACTTTTAGTTCCCCAAGACAATGAAGAACAATATTTTAATTAAAGCGGGTTTTTCAGTGACCGAAACCGATGACGGCGTTTGGCGGTGTTTTGGCATATTGTTATAAAATATGAATGCAACTCGCGTTAGTAACATTAATAATGGTTTCTTTGGTTTTCAATAAAGAGATTGATTTATTACACGATATCATCATTATCATCATCATCTCAGCCATTGGACGTCCACTGCTGGACAAAGGCCTCCCTATATGACTTGCAGTCATTACGGTCGCTCGAGCCAACCGCCTTCACCAAATCATCTGTCCACCTTGCTGTTGGACGTCCAACGCTTTCCGATCCGTGGTCTCGAGAACCTTTACACGATATACCACGATTTCATAAGTAAACAAAAGAGGCCGGTTTTGTGAGTGTATAAGCGTGAAGGTGCTGTTACTGACCGTGATGCGCTCCAGCAGAGCGGCGTGCTGCGCGGCGTGCGGCGCGTCTGCGGGCGGTGCACGCGCGCGCAGCTCAGCGGCCAGCACGCGCAGCTTGGCGCCCGTCAGCGTGGCCGGCTCCTCCAGCTCGCGTGCCACGTCGCCCAGCAGCGTCGCCAGCGCGTCGCCAGCGTCGGGCGCGGCGGCGGGGCGCGCTAGGCGGTCCCATCGCTCTTGTAGCTCCGATACCTGGCCGGACAGGATAATGGGAACTTCATATTGATAGTGTTACACAATGTAATATGTTAAATTACCCTGTCATAGTTATAAACATTTATTTACATTGTTTGCATTAGGTACACAAATCTTAGACAGGTCAATTATTAAAAAATTTAAATATCATGCTCACATACTAAATAAAATAAAAGAAAATTCAGCCTCATGAGCCTAGCCTAATGGTAAGTGAAACACCATAGGGACAACGTTTAAATTATTGTAATATTAGTCCCTACTAATTTGTTTAAGAAATTCAGTTCAATTATACCTATAAAATATACTTATAAAATGTAATTGTTGAGATTAATTATTATTGTTGCTGCTGTAAAGAGGTGGAAAATAACAAATATGTACCTGATATGAAACACATGCTCTTCAAAATAAATTAGTTTATCGTTAGTAATTTAATAGACGAGTTATAAATATTTATTTAATTTAAGTTCTTTCTGACGTGTCCATATAAATCGTTGTTACTATGGAAATAAAGTTGTCGACTTTTAACTTTATTTTGTACCTGGTGCTGCAGCGGCGCCAGCGCAGCAGGTTCTGCCACGGCACGCAGACGGTCCAGATGCGCGTGCAGCAGCGCCAGTTGCGGCTGCATACGCGACATCTCCAGCTCCAGCTGCTGCTGCGGCGGCGGCGGCGCGCGCAGCCACGCGCCCAGCGCCGCTGCCGCGTGCGCCAGCTCGCGCGCCGCCAGCAGAGCAGCCTCTAAATGGGACTAGAACCAAGCAATAGGTCACATCATGATCCACTAAGCACTGAGTCCGCAACACGAGATCTTGGCATCAAACGCGCTGGGTCAGTCGAATTTGATAAAAGACTATCCATTATTTAATTTGACTGACCCGGTGCGTTAAATTCATGAGAATTGAACGCGCCAAGTCAGATGTTTTCTTTATTTCACTTTCAAAATGAGATACACTATTCATTATATAAAAACGGAGTGAGAGTCCCGCCGTGCTCCGTCTCCGCTCTGGTCACGCGCGCGGTTCACATCACACTGAGTGACTCCTCGTGGAAAAGTCTGCTCTTCTCGTGGTCGAAACGTTGAGGGTGTTTACACTCTTTAGTTAATACGTGAGTAATTCCCGTTTTTATAAAATGTTTTCTTTATCATCAAGAATGATATAGAATTTGAAAATGATCTCAAGAATAGAGAAAACATTTATTTAAAATATAGAAAAGGGTTATTATCTTGCCTTGGTCTCAGTGACGTGCGCGCCCAGCCGGTTGTACAAGTCCTTGAGCGCGTCCACCTGCGCCACGAGCGACGCGTCCGCGTCCGCGCCCGCCTCCGCGTCAGTGCCCGCGTCCGCCTCCGCCGCCAGCTTGCGGCCGCACTTGATGATGCTCTCCACCTCGCCCTTGATCTCGCTGAGCGTGCGGTATAGTTTCTGAAATTACCAGTTATGTACATCATTAATGGATGATTTTACAAATGTTTCTGATGAATAATGTATCTTTAACTATAACTTTATGTGTACAAAAAAATCATCAACACCCCTATTTACGTTACCGTTGCTGAGACACAGGGATTTCTCTATTGACAAGAGAGATTAGGCCACATCACAACACAACGCAATTAATTAACCTTGTAGACAAAACTGAATTATAGAAACAACATTGAGATCATCAATCGTCAAAGAGTTCTACGGCTATTTTTATGAAACCACAAACGCTGGTTTAGGTTCGCTCAAAAAATAATAAACAATAATTTTAATTTAAGTTATATACGAATTTTAAGTATAGCCTACAACAAATTTTTTGTAAAGTATTATAATAATGTTTGATGCAATAAAATATTCAAGTAAATGGCTCACTATCCATTTGTAGGTAACAATGAACAGCACGGCGAGGAGATACAGCGCGTCCCACGCCATGGCACAGCGCGTGAAGCCCCGACGCGCGACACGCGACTGCGGTCACTTAGCTGCGTTAAGCTCCACACGGGTGACCATTAACACGATAAACGGTCATTTATTTCTAATACTTTTGGTCTTTGTGAATAAATAAAGTGTCTAGCAGCGGACGCACTTAACACAATTTGGGTATTTTGTGATAAATTAATATTTTTTTGCATACATTATAAGATTACAACGAATATAATATACTTAAAACGAAATTTAATTTATTTTTTGAATTTAATATCAAAACAGGCCGACACCTCCCGAACAAATCCGAGCGCGTGTGAGGTAATGTTAGTTTTTACTCATTACAGTTAAACATTATTGTCAACGTAGTTTGTCAACGTAGCATTATTGTCAACGCTGTCACAGATAACAGAATACTATGTACCGTGGCAATAACTTTATAGCGTCACAATAATGGTGAACGACCGTAGCGCATTCTTGTGTGGCGTGATTCTTTTTTAAACTTTATCAATTCACGAAGAAACGCGTTCACTGTTTAATTTACATTAATGTTTAATGTGATCGAATATAATGAACTAAATAACGATTGTGTGTATATATTTGGAGCCTCGATACATACCAGCACGTTGCGCAGGTCAGCGCGCAGTGCGTCGGGGTCCGGGCGCGGGGCCGCGCGCGCCTCCAACGCGCGCGCCACCTCCTCCAGCGTGCCGCGCGCCGACGCCAGCCGCGCGCCAAGCGCTGCGCCTCCAGCCGCAGTGGTCCCCGCCGCCGCGCCCAGCGCCGCCAGCGCCGGCACCAGCGGCCGTAGTTGTTCGCGTAGGCGTCGCGCCGCCGCCGCTTCGCCCTGTGCCTCCGCGGCCGCCGCTGCCGCCTCCAGACGCCGCAGCGCAGCACGGCGCTCCTCCAACTCGGCGGCGGACGGCGCCTCCCCGCCCTCGTAGCGCGCTAGCCACGCGCGCAGCTCGTCCACGGCGAGCTCGGCGCGCTGCGCGGCGCGCGTGCGGCGTTCCAGCTCGGCCGCGCGGTCTGCGGCGCGCGCACGTAGTTCGGCCGCGCGCGCCTCGAGCGCGTCCAGCTCCTCGCGAATGCGCTCCGGCATGATGTGCGCGTCGGCCAGCTGGCCGCCGACATCTTGTATGCGCCGCAGCCGCGCTGCCCCGTGGTTGCGCAGATGGTCTTCCAGGTCGGACAGCGCGTGCGCCAGCTCCTCGGCGTCGGCCGGCGCGGCGGGGTCGGCGTCGAGGCGGCGCTGCAGCCCGTCCAGCCAGGCGGCCTCCTGCGCCAGGCGCGCGCGCAGCTCGCCCGCCTCGTGCCACGCCTCGCCCAGCACGCGCACGCGCAGGTACACGGCGCGCGTGACGCGGTCCCAGTGCGCGTTGAGCGCGGTGACGGCGCGCGTGAGGGCGGCCCTCTGCGCCCCCTCCGCTCCGTCTGCCCCGTCCGCCGCGCCCACTAGTATGTCGTTACCTGCGCCATAACCAATACCGAATGTTTATTGTCATTATATATAAATATATTTTACGCGTGCGCGACAGGTTTAGGAAAACCATCTACTTATCCATTGCATAGTTAATTTAGTAGGAAAAAAAAACAAAATTGTATACAGGGTTAATTGGGGCAAGGTGTTAATTACATACTTATTTCGTGAATAAATACATTTAACTCTGTACGTGATAGGAATACTACAGCCCGCAGGCGCCACTTACTGTCCTCGATGAGGGCGCGGAATTCAGGCGTCTTGTCATCGCACTTGTCCTTGAGCAGCTGGAAGCGGCCCTTGGTGCGGTAGAGCGCGGCGCTGTCGGCGATGCGGCAGTCCTCCTCGCGCGGCACCTCCGCCTCCAGCGCGCGCAGCCACTCGCGCATCTCCTCGACACGCGCCAGCGCTCCCGCACTGCGCTCTCGCACCACCTCACTGCGCCCCCGCGCCGCATGCGCCTCGCAGCGCGCCGTCAGCGCCGTCAGCCGCGCCGCCAGCTCCTTGCTCAGCGCCGGCGCCAAGCGCTCCGCAAGTGGCTCCTGGCGCTCCATCGCCGCGCGCAGGCGCCGCGACCACTCCTCCTCATCGTAGTCGGCCCGCTCGAGCCACGCCTCCGCGTACGCAATGTCCTCCTCCGTGCGCCGCAACATCTCTACGCCTGTAAATCACCAATTAATTCTGTAAATTACGAAGTGGATTTTTGGGAGATTGATTTTATTTATTTAATTTAAAGCTGAACCCGCGTTGTCATAATTATATAATACAGCATATTAATTTCACATTATGCATCATCATTATTATCTGACAATAAAAGAATGAACTGATATTATTTGAAACGCCATAGTTGTTTCTTCCAACAAACCAGAATTATAATTTTCCGAAGTGTTCTCAGTTTAAATAGCTAAGTTTTAACTTAAAAATAAATAAAATAAACTAAATGAGTCCGGGCTCATCGCACGTACCCGTCTCGAGTGTCTCGATCTTCCGCTCCAGGATGGTGCGCGCGTCCGAGAACTTGGAAACCAGGTTCTCCACGCTCGTGCAGAACCGCAGCTCCAGCGTAGAGCCGGCGGGACGCGGGCGCGCCGCCGCCGCGTCGCACGCCGCGCGCACCGCGTCCGCCTCTGCCATTAGCGTACGCAGCGCCGCCAGGCGCGTTGCCGTCTCCTCCGCGTCGCCCACCTCCGCGCTCGCCGCCACCACGCGCGTCTCCAGCGCCGCCACCCGCTCCCGCAGCGCCGCGCCCTCCTCCTTCCCCTCGCCCCGCGCCAGCGCCGCGCGCAAGTCCCGCTCACGCGCCTGCAGCGCTTCACGCATCTCGTCGTGTACGCGCAGGGCGCGGCGAAGGCGGCCGCGCGCGGACGGCAGCGCGGCAGCCGGCGCGCGCAACTCCTGCAGCTCGGCGTGCAACGGGCGCAGCGCGCGCAGGTGGTTGCGCACGTGCACCTGGCGGTTGGCAGAGGGCGGCCCGTCCAGCGCGTGCTCAGCAGCGGCGCGAAGCTCGCCGAGGCGCGCCAGCAGAGCGGTAGCGGTCGCCAGCGCCGCGCCAGCGGCTTGCGTGCGCGCCGCCGCCGCCTCTAGCCGCGCCCAGCGCTCCTGAAGTGCCCGAATGCGCGCAGCGTGCTGCTCGGCCGAGTCTGCAAACACAGGCGCGACGTTAAATCTAGCCCCGCTCCCGCACCGCCTCACCCCTCGCCCCCCACTTACCCCGCAACGTCGGGTCTTGCTGCAGACGGCGCTGGATTTCCTCGACGTGCGCCAGGTCTGCGCGGCGCGCCGCCAGCTCTAGAAGCAGACGCGCCGCCTCCTCGGCAGCACCTCCGTCCACTTTTTCGCTCTGCTCCTCGACTACGTCCTGGGCCTTATCCTCTTCATCCGCCCGCTCCTGCCACTGAAAGACGGAATTACTCATTAATATTATTTAATACCTACATTATCGCTTAGGGGTTTATACCTAAACTGAAAAACAAAAGATCACGAAAAACTTTCCTGATCCTTTGTTTTTTTTTAATTTATTTATTTATTTATTTATTTATTTATTTGGAAAACCAACGGCTTAAATATACATAAGTAGTATTATTAATAGTTACATAGAGCCAATGAGAGGTTCTCACGGGTAGAAATTATACATGTAGAACAAACATTAAGTGTGAACACACAAACCAGAAATAATTTAAGTCCTAATCCTATTTAAACCAACATAATTTAAACAAATTAAACAGTAGTAACTTGACATACCTAACTAAGAAAAACTATTAAACATTTACTATTTTAACAATTACTATTGAACAGAAAAAGAAGAAGAAGAAGAAGATTCACCAAAAAAGTTATCGCATATTGCACGCCTCGCTTTGGATATAGTATTACAGAATGGATCAATATTATGATACTTGCACAAGTTATTGAATGATCTGCTAGCTCTAACCATATATGAGTTCATTCTATAGTTGGTAGAAGCTTGAGAAACCACAAGTGGAGGGCAAGACCTTGTAGATTTACGGGGAACGTTAAAGTTTATATTACCTAACAAGTCTGGACAATCAATCATGTTATTTATAATCTTAAACATGAAAATAAAGTCAGATAGCTCACGTCTTCTTGTGAGTGGCAAAATGTGAAATTTCCTGCAAATATATAAATAGTCAGTAGAATCGTAGGGAATTCTAAGTCGATAACAGAGGTATTTTATAAAACGTTTTTGAATTCCTTCTATTCTATCAGCATAAACCGCATAGCAGGGGTTCCAGATCTGAGAAGCGTACTCCAAATTACTCCTTACAAATGTGCAATAGAGAATTTTAAAAGTTTTAGCATCGGAGAAACATTTCGAGAGTCTCATAATGAATCCGAGTGATCTAGCAGCTTTGCGGACTATTCCGTCAACATGGACATCAAAAAGCAGCTTGGAATCATGTTGGACTCCCAAATCTCGCATTGCGTCATTTCGAGGAAGAAGTTGGCCTTGCAGACTGTAGAAGGAAGGTATTACATTTTTCTTACGCGTGAAAGTAACAATTGAGCACTTGAGCGGGTTAAGGTCGAGCTTATTTACATGGCAGTATTCTTCCAATCTACCCAAATCCTCCTGGAGTGCAGCCATATCATTAAGGGAAGTTACCGTTCTGAAGATTTTCATGTCATCAGCAAACGCCAATACATTTGACGAAGTGAAACATGTATCAATATTATTAATATATATAATAAAAAGAAGAGGACCTAGTAAAGATCCCTGGGGAACTCCACTAGGTACCGAAACCCAACTAGACATGTAATTTTGGAGTACGACTGCCTGAGATCTGATGATCTTAATTGCGAAATCACACTAATTATGCTTTTGCAAAACAATTAAATAGAGAATTCTAAACTTTGAAATTTTGAAGAGAGAGTTTTAATTCATTTCCCGAAGTAATTATTATGTTCTGTGGAGGATACCTTGCGGGCGACGGCCTCTGCGGCGGCGGTCCACTCGTCGAACGGCCGGTAGCCTAGCTGGAAGTCCGGCGCCTCTAGCCGCGGCTTCTTGCATGCGAGTCCCTCCCCCTCCGCCGCCGCGCCCTCTGCCGGCGCCTCTAGCTCTATCTCGAACCCCAGCTCCTTCATCTGCAACACCGCACGCATTAGACGGCGTCCCCTTAACCAGCATACGCAATGAAGTTGACGGAACGCTCACCCTCTGCGCCTGCACCTGCAGGATGAGCTGGCAGGCGTCCAGGCGGTCCTGCAGCGCGTCCAGCGCGTCGGCGGCGGGGTCTGGCGGCGGGGCGGCGGCCAGCAGACGGCGCGCCTCCGCCCCCGCGTCACGCACCGCGCCCGCCACCGCGCGCAGGGCCGCCACGCGAACGCCCACCTCGCCCAGCGCCTCCACGGGCTCCGCCTCCATGCGCTTTAGGTCGGCCTCCAGTCGGTCCGTGGCGCCGCTCAGCGCTACCAGCGCCTCATCGCGCCCAACGCGCTGCAACCGCCGCGCCGTCCACTGGCAGGCGTGCGCCCAGCGCTCGCTCAGCGCGCGCAGACGGTCCTCGATCTCGGTGACGCCGGAGTCGTGCTCGTCCACCACGATGACGCAGTCGGCGAGCGCGTCCACGCTGGGCTGGTGCGCACGCAGGTCGGCGTGCAGCGCGCGCACGGCGGCGGGCGAGGCGCCGGCGGCGTCCAGGCGCGACATGCGGTCCTCGGTAGCCGTGAGCCAGGCGCGGAAGGCGTCCAGGCGCTCCAGCTGTGCGGCCATAAGGCGCGCGTGCACAGCGGCCTGCGTGGCCATGGCGCGACGCCGCAGCGCCTCCCAGCGCTCGTTCAGCAGGCGCACCTGCAGGCGCACCTCGCCCGCCTCCTCGCGCGACAGCCCCGCCTCCAGGATGAGGCGCGTGCCCTGCTCCAGCACCGCCCCCACGCCGCCCTGGCGCTCCGACAGCTCCAGCAGGAAGCGCTCGTGGTGATGGAAGCGCCGCTTCAAATCGGGCAGGTCTTCGCGCGGCGGCGGCGCCTCTCCGGCGGCCGCGAGGCGCTCCTCGGCCTCCAGCAGCCAGGCGAGCACCTCCTCGAAGGCACCGTAGTAGCCGCCGAGCTCGCCGGAGCCGGTGGTGGCGGCGGACAGCGGGCGCGACGCGGGCGCGGCTGTGGCGGGCGAGGGCCCCGTGGGCGTGCTGGGCTCCGACGGCAAGCTCTCCAGTTCCGCCACGTCTTCCGACGAGTGCGGCAGCGATTGGAAGAGGCACATCAGGTACATCATAATCGACTTCTTGTCCGGATGCGGCGTGTTCACGTCTGCAAAGAGCACACAGTCAGAGCGGGTCACGACGGGCGCTGAGCGGGCGCGCTGCGCGGTACGACGACACTCACCCTCGGGATCCAGCAGGCGCGGGATGGCGAGGTGGCGGTGCGCCAGGTCGAAGGCGTGCTCCAGGCGTGCGGGCGGCGCGCGCGCAGCCACGGCGCTGTAGTCGAAGAGCGCGGGCCGCCAGCGGTGCAGCAGCGCGTTGAAAGCCAGCCCGTCGCTCCAGGAGGAGGTGAAGTTGCGCACGCTGACACCGCTGTAGGCCGCCGTGTGCGTGCGGCACCACGCCAGCAGCGTCTTCTCCAGGTTTGTCTGCTGCAGCTCCGACATCAGGTCCTTCAGGTGATACTGCACCTGCCAGTGTAGGATGATGCTCCACACGAGCCCTGCGACGGGTAACAGAAGTTAGAGTGGAAGTGGGGAGGGGGGGGGGAGCAGCCACTAACGCGCACACACGTACCTAGGATGAGCTTGGGGTTGCCGTCGACGACGTCCCCAGCCGCGATGTTGACGAGGCGCACGCCGGCGGCCGCCAGCGCGCCCAGCGCCGTGTTCACGTTGTTGACGTGGTGCACCCGCATGCGGCCGCGCTCGCGTCTCTGCGGACAGTCGCTCGGTTAGTAGGTTCCGTCAGCGCCGCGCTCTCGGCGTGGGGCGAGGGTACTCACGTATTGCTGCGCGGTGAGCACCTCGAGCAACGCCAGCAGCACCTCGCCGTCCCGCAGGTCGAGGAACAGGTCTTGCACCTGCGGCTTGTCATTCTGCAACACACAAATGCTCTTTCAAATTCATCTCCATTCATAGTACGTACGACGCGACGTCGCTTCCTTGCACGATCTGATTACCTTTTCCAATTGGGAATTGATCCATTTCGCGAACGTTTTCTTCTGGACATCTTCCCGTTCATCTGTAACACAAGCAGAACAGTTTAAGCATACCTGCGCTAGTAACTGGTAGGTGAAGTCAGTAGTGGTGTAGTCATCGCCTAGATACAAAAATATTACCTATGTACTAAACGACCCGCCGACAGCTTCGCTTGCGTTTTTTACGTACATAATATAAGTAAATTATTTTCTATGGCCTAGACCCTTCTTCGAAAAATGGACTATCCAATACTGAAATATTTAAATAGATCAGACCAGAGTGGTTCCTGAGATTAACGCGATCATACATTAAAATATACATTCAATAATATATTTTTGCATCATACTTTATTTACATATTAGGTAGGTACCTAATATAGTATGGTAAAATTACAAGGAGTTAATAATTAATTATATTGTAAAAGTGATTGGACGAGCCAGTAAGGAATAGAATCGAGCACGATGGAACCATTCATCACGTTATCAGTTAGCAGGTCCGCCGCACTGACGCCGCGCCGCGTCTCTGTCTGAGGTGCCGGCCTAACTATAGTATCCCATCTCTATGTGGCCTGGTTATCATGATGATTATACTTTATCTATACAACTTTTTTAAAGCAGTTTGTTTGTTTTAATAAGTTGTCGGCGGGCGGCTAGTGCTTCAATACAAATTTTGAAACTATGTTGGTTGTTATGTTAACAATATTAGCGACCCATACACTAACGTTCATTCCTTCCGGCTTATCCTGTGTACAGATAAGTGACGGGATAAAATAAAACACGACGTGAAGGGTCGCGGTGTTGTAATACCGTCATTCTTTCCGCTATTGCAAATACACTGGCGTTCATTCCGTAAGGATTGTACATTCCGGCAGGAATTAACGTTAGTCTAAGGGCCGCTATTATGATTTATCACGGCATATCATAACACGATTTGATAGTTTTTAAGTTTCTCGATATTTCGGAAGATTTATTTATGCGATATGTCATGACTCATGGTGCAATATCGAGTAGCTCAAAAACTAATAAATCGGGGTAAATATCCCGTGATAAATCATAATATTAAATTCTTCAAGATGTGGGAAGGCAGGCCTTGGATGAACTATGTCTCATCATTAACATCATCATCATTTGGGATCGCCAAGATAATATCGTCAGAGCGTAAAAAAAACAATAATGCTGAATTATTTAGTACACGGAAACATCTAGCCCCGTTGTAAGCTCCAAGCTTGTGTGACGGGTACTTACTAGAAACCTGGGTAAAAGATATCACCTTACTTAAAGTGATAGTGATAGGGACATACGATGCGCGCGCAGGGCCTTGCGTAACGCGCGCGCGGGCGCTAGGCGGCTTGTTCGCGTTGCGCGTGTTTGTATTGCATCACCGCCGCGCCTACTGAGTGCATCGCACGCGCAAACATGCCACACTCTCACCTCTTGAACTTGGGAGATCTCACGTTTTGGCTAAGTTTGGCTTTTCGATTGACAATTAAAAATATGAAACCGATTCACTATATCCCTTTGAATAGGCCCAGAGTCGCTCAAAGAGAATATGAATTAATAAATATGAATTACGGATGCTGACCTAACCTAACCAAACGGATTAGCACGTAGAACGGTGGCAATATGCAGGCTATACTCGTATAGAGCTTAGAACAGACTTCAAATGGAGTCGAAAAGTGGCCTATTCAAAGGTCCACGGAGGATACCGGCCGCTTCCGACCAATATGACTCGTAGTCTTAACCTGTTTCCAGCAGTGGACGTCAGACCGCAAAATTGATGACCCAATATTACAATTACCTTCTTGTATTTTAACTCAAGGAGATATTGAACGAGATGATGGATGACTCATACTCGAGTAACTTATTTGTAGATAATTTTGATGAATATGTTGTGTCACATGGTCCTGCGAGGTGACGGCGTGACGTCAGCGGTTAGTGACATTAATTCGAGTGCATGCGTGGAGTCGGGAGGAGCGGCGCTCAATTCCTCACTAATTAATAACAATAACTAGGACGCGCATTCCGCTGCTGAGCGGCCTATCGCCTGCGTCCTTACGTAATGCAAGAGGCTTTACGGCAGATCTCTATCATGCTGAGTAGGTACTCCGACTACACACTCGATCGAATCTATACTAATAATAAATCTATAGGGCTGGTCTAGGAGTACCTAAGTTAGTTATTTTTCAGAAAAAATGTTTTTTAGGCTCAATATATGATACTTACCTACTGAAACTAATTGATCGATTTTTAGATATTTTTTCTGTTTGTATGATTATATTATTATGTATGTTCCTCCAAATCTCCTAAACCAACTATCCAAATTTGATGAAATTTGGTAGATAAACATTAATACGTCTGGGACACAGGAAAGGCTATATAAATTCTTGCTTCAGTTATGATAAGACGTGGCCCACATACAAACACTATTTAATGGGGACGGAGTCGCGGGCACAGTAAGTAGAAGGAATAAGTTAATAACCTACTCACTTATACCTCAACGAAAGACACTCGTTTTAACAACTTAGAATATTTACAAAGGCAATTCAATTAACATACAATACATACAAATGAACATTTTATTATAATCAGAAGGAACCTTATAGTAGGGAAGGCGATGATGCTAATGAGGATTTACTCGAGCGCTATAGAGAACAATTAGGGTTATCAGTCTGAGGAAAAAATAATATATTTTTTTTTATATTATTCAACAACGATATTTATGTACAAGGCAAAGAAATAATACATTTAAAGCGATTTCGTGAGTATGTTTGGCTAAGCACAGTTTAAGAACCTGCTGTTAAAATATACTAATCTATTTCAATCTGCCGTCGAACCCTTACTTCCTAAGCATCAATCACTATTTAAATTCAATTTCAAAATGCCTTTATTCACTGACCAAATAAATAATGGGACCTACTCTACAATTCATAATAAAAAGTAACAATATTAATTTAAGCAACCAGTTAGTCAGGTTGTCCATCAACATAGGCCTCCCCTAGTTTACTATTATACTATATTGATATAGTGACAGTTAAATTTGAGAACTTTTCTTAAAAGAATTGAAATTGGTATCATGATCTTTTTCAGCGACTGTAGTAGTATTGCAGTATGTGGAGGCAGAAAGCGAGGCCGCGCGCGTCGGTCTCTCGGGCCGCTGTAGGCGCGCGCGGCACCTGACGGCTTTCTTCAGGACAATTGGTGCGTGACCGCGGGCCGCTCGCAGCATTCTGCGCATCGCGCGCCGCCGACAAACAACGATTGGCTCAAAGAGAATATAATCACTACGTGATTGGCTTACGGTGCAGCGACGTCTCTTTCCGAATAAACGAAATGTCAAATGTCAATGTGTGAATGTCCAAGTGATTTTAGTATTTTATGGAAATAAATGACATAAATCTTTAAAATCTTTCAATAAACACTTTGGTGTCTGTTTACAATTTACTTTACTCTGGTTAAATTTATGGTAGACAAAACAAAATGTTAAGTCATTACATAAATTAGCAGTCTAATTCTTAATCAATTGTGTATTACACAAGCATTTTATCGCTCCATGAATAAAAAATAAATCTGTTTAAGATGGGTGTAGATAGTAGTAAAAATTTATTCCTAGTCGACTTGGACATGCAGCTTCAGGCGATTGCGTTTTACAATTTTAATTTATTTATTCATATTAGACATACAAGTCCACAATTATACTCTGGCCGCTCAGACTTTGCGTTCCTGACACATCGCGATTGAACTGACAACGTAACTTTGTAATGGCGTTGCAGTTACGATAAAAATATTTTTGCTGTTTGTTTACCGTTTTAACAATTGAGGAGCATTAAATCTACATTATTATATCAATAATCAATGAATCTAATAATTTTGTGCCAAACTGAGTGTAAAATAACTTGGTAAACAATATTTTTCTAAATCTATATTGCGCTATTACAAGGTTATGTCAGTGCTTTATATTCGTAGGTAGTGCTGTGCTAAAACAGGCTACAACAGTATCGTTATCTGTAACAGTTATTTTTAAAAAATAATATGTTTAAGAATTTAGAAATAATGGACTATAAGATTTTATTAAATATAAAAATAAAACTACGACCAAACCGAACGCGCGAAAGAAAGTAGCATTTTTATATTTAGGTTTAAAATAATAACCCCAAATGGTGTTATGGACGGTCATTTTGTGACGCTAAAACAGTCGGTTTCCACTTAAATTACTAAAATATAAATATTAAATGATTCCGCCAATTTAAAACGAAAATAATCTTAACCCTTAACCTCCTACCACCTATTCTTGTCACACAACCACCTGACATACGTCTCCTAGACGGGCAAGTTAAAATTGCGTTCTATGTAAAATCCAAGGATAAAGTTTCGGTTTTTTAAATAAAATCTATAAAAATACATATCGAAGTATTTATTAAAGTAATAAAAGTGCAGAATAAACAATGTATTTTCTTAAAATATTTATTTCTGTAAAACAACTCCTTATTTTAGCTTAAAAAATGTGTTTTTCAAAACACGAGGTCTATAAAAATAATCAATCGAGATAGAAACTTTTTTCTTTCTGTAAATAAAAATAGAATAATCAACAATACATATAAAATAAACACTTCCTCATTATAATCCTTTGTTATCCAAAATTGCAAGGCATCAATCTTATAGATTTTTCCAACGGTGACTGCACATTTTGTGGGAGCATTCAATACAAATTGGTAATTTAGAGATTAAATTATTGGGTCCTGCGTTCTGTTCCTGGTTGAACAGTCTTTTTAGAAGCCAATCTCTCCTTGGAACCGGTTCCACCTGGTAGTGCTGGTGGGGCAGAGTCATTGCCGCAGTGAAGGATGCGCCGAAGTGCAGATTGAAAATCACGTTGAATCGTCACGTTGTTTATTGACGCTGCATATGCGGAGCTTCTCTTTCTTCAACTATATGACGCTATAATAATCTCGAGCCTTATGATGGAGGACCGGAAGACCAGCAAAAAATCTTTCCCAAAAAGTTTTTATTCGAGGTCTCGTACAAATTTTTATTATGGGCTCTTCATCTACAGAAAAAAATTTTTGCTCTGCATATAAAACTTCATATTGAGATACAATTATACCATGGCTTACTTTAGAATTAGATGTTTCGCCATTAGAATTCGATTCGCAACTATCCTCTACGCCAGCTATACTCAAAGTGTGTTCCGCGGAACCCTAGGGTTCCGTGATACCTCTGTAGGGGTTCCGCAGGAATTTAGAAAAAAAAATTCAAAACACCTCTCTCTGGTCGCTCCGCGACCGCGCGGAGTCAAAACGCTATGAACGTTATTTGTATTTGTATAAACATATATTACAATAGCTGGTACAATATCTCATAGATGGTATCAACAATTTTATACTTGTACAACCCGATCTCTCTAAGTTTGCCGGTCTGTGGAATGCGCGTATCCTCCCCCACGTGACAACAAAACTTATAATTTTACCCAATTATATCTACGCCGTGTTGGCTAAGTGGGAGCACACTCGACTTTCATTCCGAAGGTCGTGGGTTCAAACCCCGCCGCGCACCTCTGATTTTTCTTCTTGGAAAATTATATGTGCTTTAAAAACACGTGCTCTAACGGTGAAGGCAAACATCGTGAAGAAACCGGCATGTTCTGAAAACTTTAAAATGATTGAAGGACATGTGTCATTCACCAACCCGCACTTGGCCAGCGTGGTGAATTAAGGCCTAATCTCTCTCGTCAAGAGAGAAGTCCCTGTGTCCCAGCAGTGGGAACGTGAATAGGGGTGTTATGATTATGATGATATCTACGTACACAATTTTTATTGTTACAAAAACAATTGTTTTATTGTAGGATTCCATCAAGTATTTTTCTTCCAAAAAGGGTTCCGTCCTTAAAAAAGTTTGAGAACCACTGCTCTACGCTGTACGTTTATTTCCACATCTACCTCACTGCCTTCATCAATTGGTAAGTTTTCGTCATCAGATAGATATTGTTATAATCATGGTTCAATAACTCTATCATTAGAAACCGTTTAAAACTAAAACATACAAAAAACAAAATTTCAAAAAAGTCACACAACCACCTACCACCCGTCTCACAGACGGACAACGACAGTTTTTTACTTACGAATGACAAACGCGTGGACCTCTGACGCTGACGAGCGTTTTAGCGACACTCAGGGACGGGGCAAAAAGGTACAGGAACACACAAGTTGATGCGTGCTTTCCCCGAAAAAATATAAGCGATTTAAATTTGCTTCCGTCTGTGAGACGTATGTCAGGTGGTTAAGGGTTAAAAATAACGCGGCGGTTCATTTTGGAGGAACGGTTACGAACTCATTATGTTGTGCCCATCACTAACGTGTCAAACTGACATGTGTCCTAAACGCATACACAACGCAGCCATACTATAAGAAATATACCAATACATAAAATTTAATTCCAAACGCCTCACCTATTTGGCATTTGAATTATTACAGTTTACTAGCCATCACGGTGACTCTCTGTGTTAAATTATGTTTATATGGGACCACACCTGAATATAACCCAGGCATGAATTGAAAAAGACTATCCTGTGTCCCAGACATTTAAAATTTGGTTTTATAGTTTAAACTAATTTATAAGTAACCAATGTCACTGTGATCCCTACAGTACTCCTTCCACAGTAGGTTCTGTCATTGTATCCGTAAATTGATCTAAGGTAATATCACTAATGCTTGGCATTGGCCATTATCTTATAACTGTTCTAAGAAACTTGGAGCAGTTCCTGAATAAATTTTTGTAAATCATGTGAAAAAGTGAACATGCATTTCACAATTGTTTTATAAGATAAGGATGCTTTAAATCAAAATTTATTCAAAATTGCTGTCTCATCATCTCTATACATTTAAATATTATGTAAGAATAGTGGGAAGCAGGTTTTTCTTGTGTTTAATTTTTTTTTTCTAAGAAGTTAAGACATGTCTACCTTTAGTCCCATAAATTAAAATCTATTAGAAGACATGTGTGTCATTCATTAGTGATGCAAGATGTTTCTGTGTGAATTATCTGGCAATATATTAAATTATTATTAAATTAAGATGAACTCTTGCTTGCAAAGTATGAGGAATGTAAAGATTTTATAAAGAAAATGTACATAATAAACTTTTTAGGTATGTAGTAAAAGTTTGTTTACTTCCTAGAAATCTTATACTAATGGGTCTTCTTTCGGAATGTAATATCTCTTATCAAGCAAGAAGGCGTGCGGCGCGGCGGAGCATGTATACAGCGGGCGGCAAAGGAGCAGAGATAAGATAGCGAGAACGATGCACAAACTTCTCCAAACATTCAAAACTCAAGGTCTGTATCGCTTATAGCAACTTCATACTAACTTAAGGCCAAGGATGCGCAAGTGCCTCTGCTTGTCAATAAGTTTTAGAACTTTACTTATTGGAATAAAAATTGTACTGACCTACGAAACTTTGCTCCATTTTCTTGTGGTTATCCAGAACTAGCAGCCAAACATCACGACGGCGGCCTACGGGCACAGGCACAGAGTCACTCGCGAGTTGGAAACTTTGTCCAAACTTTTAAAACTTTGTTAAAGTGAAGGCGGCGGCTGTACCGGGCCGCGGGCCGCTAGCGCGGTGTCACTTTTGACTTATACGACGAAGGACAACTTCACAATAGTAGATTAATTAACTGAAACACCATAGAATTCGAAAAACAGCAGTAAACATTATCACACAGCACAGCGCTACAAGTGAGCATCAATCATCCATCCATTCATTATACCGTGGGTGATAGTTAGTAGTGGGATGGGAATGGGTGAGTTTAGTGGGGTTGCCCGATTAAATTAAATTGTACCCCTAAAACTCATTTCAAAAAATGATCCAACTCATGGTTATTTATAGATTTACTAGAGGAAATACAATGTAAATCTTACAAATGATTTAAAACTGTATTAGTGAAATCCTCCTTACAATGAAGATATTATAGTACAAGGATGACCTTGTACCTATAGCTATTTGATAAAACACCTAACATGTAAATATTTTCGAAATAAAAACAAACGTTAATAAATATTAATAAAACCTCTCCCACAGTCGAAACTCATACTTAGTGAAAAGGTTATACTTTATGTTACCTAATAATTTTATGTAGTAAGAGAATATTTTATATTTAAAATAATTATTTTTAATGAGGAATTATTTTTGAATAATAGTCAAGTATTTGCCAATAGTTCAAAATCTGTTTAAAAATGTATGTATATCATGTCAGAAATTAACTAAATTTATCCTCCCAAACGTGGAGCCCAATATTTACCTGGTAACATTTTTGTTGCTGTCACTGTCATTTGTCAGTAGAGTAGTGAGGCGAAAAATATGAATGAGTTTTTTTAAGTGATCGAGTGAAAGTGAACATAACAATCAATAGTAGTTAGATATGTTTAGATCACGGAGGAGGTTTAGATTAACATTTATAAACCTTTATGTAGATATATATATATATACCTAATTATAAGAATTTATAGTAATAGTCAAAAGGTCAATCAAACACAGGTATAACCTGCGCAATTAAAAATGAGTTCTGTAAATGGCGGCGGGTAGGCCGTACCATAGTACGGTTGGCAAAACAAGTTCTCAAACAGGCCGGCGTCACGACGAATTTCCCATACAAACGTAATACCAAAATTATTTGTAATTCGAGCATATTTCCACGGTATTATTGTATTATTATTATCTAAATAGTATTTTTATCTAGGTCCCTACAGAGTTTTTTTTACAAAATACTTACTTATTTTAAATGAAATATTTTTTTAGTAAAGTAAAGAGTTTAAACAGCTTTGCGTTATAAACCCGGCGTCGGCGCTTTTATAACGTCCTCAATGTGATCATTCATACGAACGCTTTTAAATCACTTTCGTCTCGTCCCTCGCTTTTGAAAGCCGTGGGAATGTTTTCTGCTAAATAACTAGCTATAGCGATTTGTGTTGCTAGAAGAAGAAGAAAGAAAAAAAGGACATTCTGGGTACATCCTCTGAATGAACAGAGATACTTAAAATAACAGTTTGTGACACTGTACGAAGATTTGACAAGTAAACAAGATTTGACGAATTATTGGAATATTTCTACTAATACTCATCGTATTAATCGCAGCGCCGGCGTTTTTTGAATCGTGTGAATAATAATAAAAAGTTTCATACGGCCTATTACCAGCACTCTGCGTTGAAAATGCAACACTGCTCGATAAAAAAGCGTCGCGTTCTAAAATCGCCGACGTGTGAACACGTACTTGGGTATGCATAAAGCGTTCAAATAGAACATAATTATTATGTTCCATTTGAACGCTTTTTTAACGGACGTTAAAAAAGCTCTCGTGCGAATTAGGCCTGACTGACTATTTTTTTGTAGCGCGTACTTCACTGTGTGAGTATAGACAGCAATAGAGAGTGAGCGAGAACGCATGCGAGTGGACGCCATTTCTAAATATGTTTTTTATGTGCGCAGGTTATACCCACCTACTATTTACCTACGGATTTATCAAAGAAAGTAGTTACATAAGTAATTATTTACACTCACGTTTATGATGGGTCAAATGAGTTTCATAAGGAGACGAAGTCCCGCCGCCGCGCCGGAGCCGCGTTGGGCCCCTCCGAGGCGGCGCGGGCGCGGCGGGGGGCTCTCGGGCTGTCATGGCCGTCAGCAACGCCGAGCACCTGTCGGTCCACGCCTCGGATGTCTCTCTAAGTCCAATAAAATGTATGAAAATTACAGAAAATATGCCAGTGGCGGTGTGGGGCCGGTGCCTTGTGTGCGGGAGCCCTTAATTAAGCATAAGCAAACCTTTTTACATTCCATTTTGGGACACAGGAATTTATAACTGGACGACATAGATTAGGCTTTAATTCACCACGCTGGCGAAGTGCGTGTTGGAGAATGTTGCATGTCTTTCAAACTTTTTAAAGTTTTCAGAACATGCCGGTCTTCTCACGATGTTTGCGTACACTGCTAACACAAATTAGATAAACTTTAACAAATTAGATAATCCAGTGGTATGCCGCGGGATTTGAACCCATGGCCTTCGGAATGAAAGTTGTTTGTACCTACTCCCACTTCTTGAATAACAACCTTGTGGAAACTATTTAACTTTTAAAATTTTCGTGAGTTAACTATTCATTTTATAAAACGGGAATTACTCACGTATTTACACAGGAGTTAATAAACAACTGTGTTGTGGAAACTGTTTGCCTATAGTTGCGTATCTAGTAATTATAATGTTATATGCCTATAGCTTAAGCGTGCCCATACTCTGCCTGTCCCTGTTTTAACTATAAATAACTTCTTGTTTCCCAAATAATTAAAATAAAATACCTATGTAGGAATTTATATGAAACGAAACTATGTAGGTACCTATATATCGTACGTCTTTAGATAGTATGTAGTACCTATTTAGATAATAAAATCAACCTAATTTTAACTATCTGAATCATTGACTTATGAAGAGGTGGTACCTACCCAGATACGTAGCATGAACAAAATGTCACTAGGCATTAACACGTTCGCCGCCGGGCGTGAGCGCGTCTTGCTCTGCGCGGCGCGGCGGAGCGGGGCGGGGCGGGGCGGGCGGCGTGCGGGCTCGCTGCAACTCCGCGCGCAACTAGCGGTTGCGCGTGCGCCGTGCACCCGTCCGCTCATCAATTTATGACTACACAATCAAATCTATTATCTCACTGCAAACATATTGTACCAATTAATCGGAAGATGTCACTATTACAAATACAGAATGAAAATTTATTTAGAATCAATAAACAAACGATGTCTTAAATAAGGACAGCGTAATCTTTTTACGAAGAAGTTATCCGCGACCAAATATAAAAATTACCTATGCTTATGCTTACATATACTTACGGTTGAATTGAGAAACCTCATCCTTTTTTGAAGTCGGTCAAAAAACTAAAAATTTATAAATAGCTATCCCTACTAATCCCTAGTACCTAATATGTTAGTTTTTCACGTAAACGCGCTAATCTTATTAAATTTTTATATCGTTTAAAAATATAAAAATGACGTTGGTGGTGAAATAAATCAACTAGGTGTACCTATTTAATTTAGATATTCATTTTTTATTTAAAAACACATTAAATTTGTTAGTAGGTAGGTTAGTACCTATGCATTTTAAGAAAACTCCATTAATCGCTTAGCTAAGTCGCGTAGGTACATACCATTTTCTACCGCATTGATTGCTCTCATTTATTACTCAAAACATAACAACAAAGAGTTTGCCAAATTAACAAACCTCAAAAAAATAGTCATGGAAGGACCCGGTGACCTAGTCTACGCGACGCGACCCAGCGCTGAAGGGAGGAAGGAGGGGGAGAGGGGCAGCACGTGTTCCATGGTGCGAGGGGTGAGGTCACGGGCGACGACTAGTGTGGGTTAGAGTGACGATTGTAGATAATTGCATGAGCCGGGGCGATAGCAAGCGGCGGACGCTACCTTCGTGAGGTAAACGCGCAAAGCCAGAGGTCCAGTCCAGGGATCGATGTCATTATTGTTTTCTACAAATATGATGCACCAACTTAAGTAAAAGTTTGTTGTTAGTAGTAGCATGTCAATCGACACAAACATTACAGCCGGGGCGGGCGGCCGTGCCTGGCACCGCCGCGCCGCGACCCGCCCCCGCCCGCGTCGAGACACGCAGGCCGCTGCCCTCCGCGCCCTGTCCGTGGATAGAGCTAGTCATGGATCCGATAAACAGTCTCCGAAAATGCTGCGGCCGACAGTTCCGACTCTCAGCGCCTGTCAGTTAACGCGCCGCAGTTACTTTACAACCCGCCTGTGAACCTGTGATGGACTCGATGGAAGCGTTGTTATTGTGTTGCGAAGGTCGGAGTCTGCCCGGCTCCCCTGTGCGGTGAGAGTGATGAGGACGCGCGTGTGTTTGTGAACATGAATGGTGGCAAGTCCGATGCGTCGACTTCTACCGATGATGTGAAGGTACCCACTGTCATCCCACTAATAGCAGAGTAGCACCACTATATCTAATACATATACTAATTAGTTCTGTAGATTATGTCCAAGGGACACAGGCCTGAAATATCTCGTGCATAATATACGAGATGAATATTTCCTGTATAATATTTGTGTATTTCAGGAGCGGCCGCTCTGCCTGTACTACTTCACGCACCCGTTCGGCGTGCTGTCGCCGGAGCCGCCCGTCGTGACAGCGGCGCCGCCAGCGGCCTTCTACGACATGCAGCCGCTCTACTGGGCGGCAGCGGCGGCGGCGGCAGCAGCCGGCGCGGGCGCGCCGAGCCCGGGCCCAGCCGTCCAGTTCGAGCTGGGCCCAACGCGGGTGCACGCGCGCCCGCTGACCGTGCGCCTGCCGCCGGCGCCCCCACGCCGGGCGCCGCTGTGCCGCATGCTGCCACCGCTGCATCTACCGCCGCCGCCGCACCTCGCGGACGCCGGCCCCGAGGACGTGTGGCCGCAGCGCGCGCCGGTCGCGGTCCGCCGCCTCAACAGATTATCTCTGCCGCCGATAGAGATGCCGGCCGCCCTGTCCCCGCCGGTGTCGCCCCCGCCCCCATCGACGCGGCGCGTGATTCGCGGGGGACGGCGGGTTAGGCGGCGGCGAGACGCGCGTGGCGGCAACGTGCGACGGATGGTCACGTGCCTCTTACGGCGCGCTGTTAATGGTAAGTACGCTATACATTATACACATGTATATACATATATTTACTAAGTTAAGTAAAGTCTCACTACGTAAACTAAAGTCAGATATTAGGGAGCTTTACGCACAGAAAATATAAATGGTTATTACCCAGGTAATATATAAAATATAAGTCACAACATTACTAGAGTTATTATAAGGGAAGAGACAATTTGTTAAAATGTCGAGTCCGGTAAACTTGACTACCTACATGTTTGGGAACTGCCCTTGCGTCAGGCTAACTGCGGCGTAGCATTAAGCACCACGTTCATCAGCCGTCGAAGAGACGATGTGCGCGTTCCACTTATTTATGTATTTGCACAGATGTGTGTATTTGCTACGAATTTGTGCTGAGCACCAACGTAATTAACTGTGTGAGAGAGCCGGGTGCGCGTTGAACTCTCTTGAATGCTACGAAACGATTTCCTAGCATCGTATCGTAGCACTCCACGTTTTGTCTACGGACTTCGTAGCCACAAGACGGGAGAGCA
Source organism: Chloroclystis v-ata (assembly GCA_963691955.1). Classification (NCBI taxonomy): domain Eukaryota; kingdom Metazoa; phylum Arthropoda; class Insecta; order Lepidoptera; family Geometridae; genus Chloroclystis; species Chloroclystis v-ata. The sequence goes on along the minus strand of OY829904.1, from coordinate 9,408,665 downwards.
GTTAGGTGAGAAGTCTCGCTAATGGAAATTCCTGCAAGTGATCTGATACCTTATCCTTCCTTGTTGTTTTTGTTTGAAAACAACTCTGCCATTTTCCAATGCCAATTATTTATTTAACAATTTCATAAAAATCGAAAGAAAATTTTCAATATGGTTTCAGTATTTCAATCATATATTGGGCCTATAAACACAATATCTCTGAAAACAAACTACATAACTTACTCCATGACCCTTACAGATTTTTAATTTGTCTATAAAATAACGCGAACAGTGTAACAATTTTATAAAGATAAAACCATTCTAAAATATTATCCTTACCTATAAGAGGCCAGCACAAATAACTCTTAATTTGGTAGTATAGTATTTATTATTGATCATTTTTGATTCGTCTTCTTATATGTAGTTTGTTGTGAACACGTTGTGAACGTGGTATGGGAATAATCAATTTTTCGTTAAGAAGGCTAGATAGCCTTCTTAGTGAAGTCCATCGGGCACTTGTTAAGTTACTGCCAGTGTGATTAAAAGTCAACATTATAACGTAGTGATTATATTCTCTTTGGTCAACATCAATACAAACAATAAAGATCTTTGCGCAATTCTGTATTTATCCCTGGGTCTCTGAAACCTCTCGAGAGCCGTGTGCAGCTGTACTGGCAGTGTGTATGAGTAGTGTATACTAGCCGGCGCGCGGCATGCGGTGGTCGCTGGACGCGTGTCCTGGCGTACGGCGCTGCTGCGGCTGTATTGGGCTGCGAGCGGGCGCGGCGTTGGGCGCGATGGGGGGGCTGGCGGCCGCTGCGGGCATGCTGGTGCTACACGTGGGGGGCGGGGGCACGATGGCACGCGCGGCGGCCGGCGCGGCGGGGGCGGCGCTGCTGTGGACTCATGCACTGCTGGCGGCGGGAGTGTTACGCGCCAGCGCGGATCTATGTGAGCTGTACGTGTGGACGCTGGCGGGGCTCGGCTGCGCGCTGACAGTGGCCGCGGTGCTGGTGGCTCTGCACCTCGCATCGTTGGCGGCCGGCGCGCTGCTGGCGCTAACAGCGCTGGCGGATGCGCTAGGCCTCTACGTCGGCCTCGTAGTGGCCAACTACTCCCTCACCCTGCCGTGAACTCCAGCCGAGACCCGAGACCTTGAGACTATACACAGATAGATTGAGACATCTTCCTCAAAGTGTACGTCGTTGTTGTTGTGAAGTGTCATCGTTACGCATGTATAATGTAGAGAAATAATAATTATAATTGTCAGAAAGTTAAGCATTTGTATACATTGTGGAAAATTATTGGGATTTAATGAATGCAATGCCGTAACTGGGTCAGTATGCCGCGGCTCGCGTGCCCCCTGACTCCCGCGCCCCCACCCCCGCCGGGGTGGTGTGGAGCAGGTGAATAGTTCAAAACAAGACCCTTTGTTTCATCAACTTCATGACCCATGAACAACTTCAGAATGTTTTGCTTCTTCCACCTTCTCAATGTGAGTGCGAGTGCGAGCCTACAAGAATATAGTTATTCAGTTAGACCTTGAATCAGCACTATTGCGTTTGAGAATCCATGGATCTTCTGTTCGCTGGTTAAGAACCCAATCACCCTCACTATGGCAGGTTTACTGCTGCGCAATGATAGTATCAGTACGTAATTACGTAGTAATATGTTTTCTGGTACGAGTACCTATAAGTAAATTATATTTGGAAAACCAACGGCATAAAATACAAATACCTACCTATAAAACTTAACTAAGAACAAAGCTACCTATATTAATAATTGCATTATCGCTCGGATGGTGGAGTTGGGAGCAAGATGCGCGTGCGCCTTGGCGGGGAACGGACAGCTCGCGTGTCTCATTGAGGCGCGCGCGCCGCGCCGTGACCGCGGGAGACCGGTCTTCTTCAGGAGGCGGCGAGGCATGTCCATAGACGGCTCCCTTACACCGGGACTGGTTCCCGAAGTTGTCCTCTCTGCGGATGCAGATACTTACAGTTGACGCCACCCGACACGAGAGAGGAGTGAGGAGGGAGGAGAGGAGGAGTGAGGAGGGTGTCGTCAACTGTCCAAGAGACAACAAGTCATCTTATAAGGGCTCCGTTTTTGTTCTTTTGGGTTATGGAACCCTAAAATTAATTACAATCTGCGGCACGCTACCCCACAAACACTCGCGTTATGAGCATTTTGCTTACAGGGTTGAAACACGCGCCAAACCTATGCGTACGGATGTAGTTCATTCGGTAGCTGAAACAGTTACGCTGATTTTGTTTTGTCCCCGCTCCTAAACAGCTGCCAGGGTAATTAACGCTGCAGAGATAGTCAAATAGGCAAACTCCATCATTTTCTTCTCCTACGTTAGTTTTTAGCTCGAAGCCTATATCCAAACATTTGTGGGTCGGCAATAAGTTTATTTTCAGTCCTATGCCAGTCATTCTGCCGTCCTAAACCTTATGGTATACCTTACTAAGGTATATAATACCGTTTATATCTCGAAATTAGGTTTTTGTAGATAACGGTCTTTAAGAGAGAGGACGGCAGCATTGTACCCTTGCATGTTTAAATATGAGTACTGGATTAATAGTAGGATTAGTGTTATGAGTCAGTGTAGCGCGGCGGCGGCGGCGTATGACGTATCAGAGCCGGCGGCGCCGAAGGCAGCGCGCGGTCAGTCGGCCAGCGATGCTCGGCCGCGCGCCCGCGCCGCCCCTCTCCCCCGCACGTTGTCCCCCTCACCCCGCACGTCGTCCCCCGCCGGACTGTCGCAGACTCTCGGACGAAGTGTTGCGCATCCTTCTGAACAAAGCTTGATTATTGCAAACGAGGTAAGTGGCCGTCTTGCCCATGCCTACCGACTTACGGAAACTTAGAAGCAGTAAACTCAAATTCGCAGTATACCTAATTAGATACCTACCTACATGGGTAGTCGAAATATAACAGTATAGGTACATAAGTCGCTGGAATAAGTCATTTAAATTGGAATTACAATGATTATTATTTTATTTTATTTTTACTAAACTAGACAGCATTTTAAAATAACTTAGCATAAAAATTATTGCGACATTTATCTTGTAAATGCTGTATAAAAGTCTAAAAAATAAATTAATAGACACGGCACGTTGGAATATGTACAAACATATAAAATCATTGTGTACAAAATTGTAATTACAATAATAATTGAAATTATTGTTTCAATTAAATATAATCTATCCAACGACAATTATATCTTAGGTAGTTGACCGCTTGCGATTTCACCAGCTTTCTTGTTTTCTCACCTTTTAAACCTGAACTACTAAAACATTTCAAGATTAAAATCATTAAAATCGTCCCAGCCTTTGTTAGCAACTCTTACGAACAGGAAGACTAGTTGACCCGTCCGCGGCTTCGTCCACTTTCTATAGTTTTCTCACTGAAGCGACTGCTACAGATTACGAAATATAATTTTGGCTGACGAGTGAGTTATGTTGCGCGTGCATTGCCAGTCTCCTCTTCTCTCCCATAAAATTTTAACACTATGTGCCCGTGACACACGGTCGTATCTACGGCACGATGTGGCGGTGCATGGGCATTGCACGTGTTAATATGCCTGCTAAACTTTTAAACCTTCCCTGGACTACTACAAATACTTCAAGACCAAAATCAGCTAAATCGACCCCGGCGTTCTCAAGTTTTTGCGAGACTAACGAACAGCAATTCATTTTCCAAATTTTATAATTTCATTCAACGGAACCCTTATAGATTCGTCATGTCGGTCCGTCCGTCTTTGCCATTTTTCTCCGAAACTATAAAAACTGTTTAAATTTGGTAAGGAGATGTATTCTGTGAACCAATAAAATTAGGGGGTCCCACTACTATGAACTGAAAATTTAAATACAAAATTTCATCGAACCCATAGGTACGAGTACTTATCTATGAATAGGTCTTCAAAAATCATACTAAAGTTTCTAACAGCATTTATTTTTAAACTAAATAGTTTGCACGAGAGACTCTTCCAAAATGGAAAAATGAGTGTCCCCCCATACGTCATAAACTATTTCAGATAAATAATTGCTGCGGAAGCCTACATAAGGGGCTAGTATCAGTAGTCCGATGATGTAGTCCGATTATCGGACTACTGATACTTTTTTGTATCAGTAGTTCGATGATTTGAATTTTTCAGAATCCTCGGACTACTGATACTTAAAAAGTCTCAACAGTTCGATTATCGGATTAAATTATCGTAAAACATAACAACTACTACTGAGCCTTTTCGTTTATAAATTTGATTATTAATTACGACTTCACCCAAGAAAATGAAATATTTCTAACTTAATTATATCATTTAATTTTTTCGAACATGCAAAATATAAAGCTATTTTATACAAAAATATAGGTTTATTATACAAAAATATAGAAAACCAATTGGAGTTGACTGGTGGAAAAATAGGAATACCTATATTTTTGTATAAAACAGCTTTATATTTTGCATGTTCGAAAAAATAAAATGATTTAATTAAGTTAGGATAGGAATATTTCATCATCATCGGACTACTGATACTAGCCCTACATAAGTGAGTCCTACTCGCACTTGGCCACCTTTGTTATTGTATAGATAAGAAGATTGATAGTGGAGGGTGGCCCCAATAAATCTCCCCCTAACCCTATAATGGTAACATCGTCTCTGAAATCTGACTGTACCTACCTAACCTAACTAGCAGTCAGTATGTACGCAGGACACGTAAGTGCAAGACATTTAGCTGTCGCGGTGGCAAACTTCAGAATTGCACAGATGCTTACATGATGACATGTCACCAATCTAAATATAGGGCGGCGCGGTGCATCGACCTGCGGGCGCGGGGCGGGGCAGGGCGGGGTGTTGTGGCGGCGCGTTGCCGGGCGACGGCGCCGGCACACGCCGCTACAAGCAGCGCTGCTGGCTCCGCATGCTCTCTTTGACATAAGATCGTTTATTAGCTATGCCCAAATTCCCACGGCCATCTTTAAGCTGTGCATATGATTGTAATGAGTTACTACCTAAAACTTTACTTAGGTTGGTTACTCTACTTGAGTAGAAAACTAATTTCGCAAATTTTTTAAACGACAATTATTTATAAATTTAATTGTAGGTACGGAAAATCCTTTGGCCTAGGTAGGCAGGTACTGAATAAATGAATAATTTCCATCGTAACCTTCATAGCTACCGCCTAAACCTCACGACGCTTTCCTAATTAGTTGTTTTGTGTTGTAGAGTGCGGTTCGAGGTCGGGGTCAGCGGCGCGACGGCGCGGCGGCGGCGCGTCGCCGGCGCTGCAGCGAGCACTCGCCACCATCCGCCACGCCTGGGCCTCGCCCGCCGCGCTGGCTCCACGCTGGTACGTCCCGTCCCGTCCCGTCCCGCCGCGCGCCGCACGTCGGCGCTGTACACACGAGATGTAGCTCAACGTTTTTGCCCGATGATGTCTCTCAACTCGAGCGAGACGAGGCATGCAAGTCGTTACTATTTTCGGTCCAGCGAGCGAATATGAATAAGTGCATTATAGATATGCGCGGCGTACTCGAGCGGCGGGAGAGCGCATTCCGCGCTGCGCTTGCGCACAACTGGGGCGCGCACGTGGCCCCTTGTCGAGGGTCCGGGCCAGCCGCGTAGCTGTACGATTCTGTATAAAAACAACATACCTAAATCTCTGCTGCGAAGGTATAAAGAATTAACTGTGTAGTAGGAGCGCATAAAACGCAGATAAATTTAAAAACTGTTTTGCGTATTTCTCTCATAAAAACTTTTCTTATTATTTTTAGCCGGATAATGAGGCACATATACAAAGAATCCAACGAGGGTGAGGACCGCGATGGTGTGGCCGCCGGCGGCAGCTCGCCGAACGACTCGCGCGGTGCCACCACGCCACCCGATTCGCGCGGCGCCACCACGCCGTCCGCTGCGTTCGGCGCCACCACGCCGTCCGCTGCGTTCGATGCCACCACGCCGTCCCCCGCGTTCGGCGGCGCCACGACACCCGTCGAGTTCGGCACCACCACGCCGCTCGCCGCCGCGCATGCGTCACCTGGGTTGCTGCACCGCCGCTACTCCGTGCCCGAGGTCATCATGAGGAAGTGAGTCTGCACGCTGTTCTAAACTAAAACTATGTGTGAAAATTGTTTATAGCTCCAGTGTGTACCTATCTAATAAACAACGAATGTTATAATAAACTTCATGTTTCCCAAATAAGTAAAACATAATATTTTACGAAATATTTCAGATATCGATTAGCTCAGCAAAATTCCGATACGGAAATGGAAAACTCGAGGTGTTCCGGCGGAGCCGGCGCGAGCGAAGCCACGACGCCGGCGCCGCCGCGCTCCGCCGGCGACAGCCCGCGTCGCGCGCGCCTCGACCGCGAGCTCATGCGCAAGTCTGCGCTGCTGCGTCGCCTGTGGCCGCGCCCCCCGCCCCCCGCCGCCTGCCGCTGCGCCGCGCGCTCGCTGGCCTCCTCGCAGGACGAGCTGACCCCCGCCCCCGCGCCCTTCTCAGAGCGCCTCGTGTGCGACACCGCTGCGCCCTACGAGCTCCTCGAGATATGCGTCTCGGAGTCTGCACCGAGCGCGGGACCCGTCGCGCCGCTGCAGCACGCACCGTCTCGCGACCTCGACCTGGACCTCGACGAGTACGTGTCCCGCGTACTGCTCGAGAGTCTCAACTCGCTGACGGACCGGCTGGAGGACATGAACGCGACGGTTGGCGCCGACCGCAAGCTCAGCGTCGTCGAGAAGGAGATCAAGGTCCGCCTGCAGAACGCCGCCGTCAACACCATCGTGCATCTCAGTCCCACCTCCAACCACCAGATCATATTTGGCAACGAGGAGTTGGGCGGGCGCACGCGCGGCGACGGGCGCGGCGAGGAGCGCGACGAGAGCCGCGAGCCGCTTGTGCGCGAGCCGGACGATGCCGAGCCGCAGCAGGAGGGCGTCAACCACGCCGTGCTGCGGCAGATCCAGAAGCTGTTCCGGGACGAGCTGCGGCACGCCGACGCTGAGGCAAGCTTGCGCGACGTCGCCGCCGTGTCGTTCGTCGAGATCTCGCGCGTCGACGGCGCCGCTTCCGAAGGCAGCTCCGCGCCGCTCAGCGGTGTCGGCGCCGGCAACTACTTCTGCGACGCGGAGCGCGCCGCCGTCGTGCCGCGCCGCTGCGCGCTGCCGCACTCCGCCTCCATGGAGGTGAACACCTCCGACGAGGACGACGCGCCGCCCGACGCGCTCGCTTCTGACGCCGCCAGCCTTGTTGACAGCCTCGACGACCCCGCCTCGCCGCGACTGCACTCCGCCGCGCCGCCCGAGGCCTTCTTCGTGCCCATCCGTGACGATGCCACCCCCGAGAGCGCGCGCGTCGCCGAGTACATGCCGGAGCGCATCCGCCGGCGCCTCCACCGCCGTCAGCGCACGCGCGAGCTGCGACTCGAGTGCGCGCGCAGGAGCCGCGCGCGCCGCCTGCAGGAGGAGCTGCAGGCGCGCCGCCGAGACTGTCTGGAGCGCGAGGCCGCCTGCACGCTGGACGCGCTGCTGGACGACGTGGTGGGCGAGCTGACGAGAGCAGAGGCCCACGCGGTGCGCCGCGACCCGCGCCCCGCACTACCGCGCCGCTCGGTGCGTGACACTAGGCCTCCCCGCGACGACGCGGAGGATGAGCGCTCTGGGAGGGCCGCACCCGCCGTCGAGGAGCGCCCCCCGAGGAGGATATACCAGAAGTCCGAGATCCGAGACGGCGACAAGTGCGTCGAGATACTGGAGATCCTGGAGTACTCGCAAGCGTCCCGCTCCTCGTCGGACGGCACCGGCGCGGCGGAGGAGAGAGCGCGCAGCGTGCGGCGCTCGCGCATCCCCGTGCCGGTGGCAGAGCGCGGCGACCACATGCGGCTGACGGGCGGCGATGCCGCGCCGCTCGCGCACCTCCTTCTGCGCGCCTTCGCCCCAGCGCGGCCGCCGCCGCCGGAACCGCGCGAGCGCTCCAACTCGCTGCGGTTCAGGGGCGTGTTCGACATGATCCCCGAGGAGCGGACCGGCCCCGGCGCGGACGCGGACTCGCCCCGGACGCGCAGCGCGGGCACGTCGCCGCCGGCGCTGGCGCAGTGCTCGCGCACTACGATGACGTCGCCGGGCGCGGGCGCCGGCCGGTCGGCGGGCACGTCGCCGTGGCGCGCACCACCTCGGGACGGCGCGTGCGCGCGGGGCAGCGCTGCGCCGCGGGAAGGTATCGTGTGCGCTCTGGGCGCCGCCCCGCTGCACCGCACCGCTTCGCTCTCCGTAGAGTAGCCGGCGCGGCACCGCACCGAGGCCTCTTCCACGTAGGTTTTAATTATTTGCACCATCACTCGTACGTAAGTCAGCTCGGAGGGACGGATGACATAATCCCTTATATAAAATCACTTACACTTTGCTTATCGTTTTATAGTTGAACTATGTAGTTCTGTAGTCATATAAATTATAGGTAAGCTGTCTTACTGTCTGTTTTTTAACTTTATTTTGGAAAACCAACGGATAAAACAACAAAACATGAAGTTAATAATGGAATAATTTATTATTAATTCTATTTTAAAATGGTATGAGTTCTACTTAAGCATTGTTTTACTCTCGCTCAAATGTTTTTATATTTTATTACTCTATTATTTGTTTTAGTTTTGGATGTAAATTATAATATTGTACTATATGTGAAAACTTACAAGGCTTATTCAAACTATTGTTATGCTAAGTTATTTAAGTAAAATGCTGTTTAGTTTTCCTAAAATATAAAAATAAATAAATAAATAAAATAAATAATTTAACATAATAAGTGTGAAAACAAAAATAAAAGTACCTACAACGGAATACACCTCAGACAGGGACTCCAGATCTGCGAAGCATTTTATATTTAATTATGGTATTTTGACCGGTCAGGCGCGGTCGCGGCGCAGTCTCCGAAGCGGCGGCCGGCGCGCGCCGGGTCCGGCGACTCCAGCTCTAGCTGCGACTCTGGCGGCTCCCTGCTGTGCGCACTGGCACCGCGCTGGCTGTCCGGCACGGCGCGCCCACGCCGCCGCGCGCGCCGCCCGACGCCCGCGCACCGCGCGCCCCCCTCCGGCGCCGGCTCCTGGTCCGTGACGGTGGCGGGCTCGTGCCGCGCAGCGCTTCCGGCTGACGTGGAGATGCGCCTGCGTTTCCCGCAGGAAGGCCGCGCCTGCGACTCGCGCCGAGACTCCGCCCGCGCTCCGTCCCGACAGGTACCGCCGCTCTTACTGCTTATCGAAATACGAAAAGAAACAGTTACGAAATTAAATCACAAATGAGTGAAATGAGAGCTGATAAATTGGCAAAAAGGCTTTCTACGAGCGCTTACAGCACTTCCGTTTCTATTGTTGGATATCTGAGTTCCATTTTCGAGCGCAGGAGTGCTCGTGCTCGTCGTGCTGCCCCAGCGCCCCCGCTCCCGCCCCCGCCGCGCCGCCCCACGCCCTACCTCCCCATCGGGAGCGACTCGCTCTCGACACGAAAAAGGAAACTCAAGGTGTTGTATACCCCTTTCTTGTTGATTTTGGGATTGTAGGTAGGTACCTATTTTGATTTACCTATCTATTGTTATAGACATTGGCTTGAAGTCACGTAGGAGCCGCAAGTCCTTCGGACAACTGCCTGAGCTGGAGGCGCGAGGGGAGGGGCGCGCGCGACCCGCCGCCACCGTCAAGGTACGCACCTCCGGCGTAGTTAGTTTTAAGTACAGAATGTGAATGATTTATAATCCAGATACCCAGTATGCCAGGTACCCCACGGAAAGTCCAAAATCAAAATAAAATTTGCTACCCTTGACGATTTTAGTCACCACATCTGAACACACAGACACATCAGACAGTTTTGCCAATGTGTTTACAAATCCACGAAAGCTGATTTCTGTTTTCAATAGGGGCGATTGTTTGTTTGACGGTGATGATGACTCCCAGTATTGACACCCAGAAGGCCGCTGTTTCAGACGCGGCGCGGCTACTCCCTGCACTGCTGGCTTCCCGCCGCGCGCGCCGAGCCCCCGCCGCCCCCGGTGCCCCCCTTGCCCCCGCTGCCGTCGCCCCTCAGGTACTCCGAGACCATCATCCCAGCCCTGCTTTTAACTATATTGTCATCAAATACTCGTACTATAATACTTATCACGGGGCTAGATGTCGCTGTGTTATATATAATAATAATAATTGTCCAGCAATATTTATTTTTTTACCTATTTAATTAGCTTTGGCCTCGGTTAGGCAAACCTCACATGAAACCTACTTTGCAGAACAAATAACGGGCTATCGGTGTTGGGATGCGCCATCATCCCCGAGCTGAAGCCACGAGTCCCCACGATGAGCGAGCGCGACCTGACGCGAGTCTACACGCCGCGCCACTATCTGCGCTCATAGCCCCCGGAGTCATACCACACATGCCCACAATCTACGTACAGTCGGCCAAGAAAGTGGTCTACCAGCGTGACAAAAGTTTCTGTGCGATGTAATGATCGTTACGGTTGACTTTTTTTACATCGTACAAACGAATCTCAACCGGTGGTAAAGCACATTTTTTTGCTGACTGTACAAGATCTTTTAGGAGACTATTTAACTGTTACCTTAAAAAATGGACAATGAACCAGGATATGGTGATAAAATATATGAGTGTATTGCTAGTGTTGTAATGAAATAGTAAAGTTGTGTTACAAGTTTTATAAAGATATTTTTAATATTTTATGTCAGCAAATGACAGTAAAGTGTTTATTAAAGACCGAAATTTCAAATGTATATTATTTATTCCCAGATTCCAGTTGATGAACGAGTACCTAACTAGTAAAATTTGCTTTAGGATACGACATATTTTTAATCTATAGGTACTCTGCAAATCCAAAATATTAAAAAATATTTCATACTCCATGTCAAAACTACTCATATCTCAAAAGTTATTACTGCATATACGTTTATAAAAATAAAATCAATTTACGTTACATGGCTCTACTATTGCCATCTGTTGAAAATGCTATGAATCACACTGTCACTCTTGAAACAGATTTTGTGTCCAGGCGTCATCATATGTAGCATTGCATGAGAATAAAATAGTTATTAGAAAAGCCACTAGATAGCAAAGACACAGAACATATAAAATTACTTCAGAGCATACACAAGTCTGTGGACTAGTCAAGATATTAAAAGAACCATCTATCGGGTGGTTGTCTAACTAACTTGTTAGCTAAGACGTTTCTCGTCCTCGTCTTAGTTTCTCGTAGTCATGTTCGCTTGTGCACTACAAGTCATCATGTGTTGAACATAGATGTCGCTGTAATGAGCACAAAAGGGACAAGATAAGATAAGATAAGATAATTCTTTATTACACACACCATTATGAAATATTTTCAAAAGAACTTAAAACTACACAAATGTATGCGTAATGGGCGGTCTTATTGCTTAAAGCAATTTCTTCCAGACAACCTGAGGATGGAAAGAAAAACTGCAAAATGTAACTGTGGGACAAGTGTGTTTGAAAAAGAATTTAAAACTAAATCCCAATTTTATTGTGAAACAGTAAAGCACTCGTCACTCAGACGTCGCTCTTTGATGCAAAGAAGATTGAAATGCTTTACATTTTCCATGTCAACAACCCTATTTTTTTGATTCAGTGGAAAATATAAGGCAATGAAACTTTTAGGTAGGTATGTTAGCTGGCCTATCATATACATAACCAGTAGGTACCATGCATTTACATCTATGTGCTTTAAGTAGTTTTCCTAAAGTATTTAAGTTAATACAGAATTCTATTATGCCACAACTGGATAAAAAGTTATTATGTGCTGTTTGTTTATTTGATGTTTTGTCGAACGCGGGCGAAGTAGCGGGGTGGAAAGCTAGTATATATTATCTTTACATATACAGGGCGTCCCAAAGTTATGGGCCATGAAGGGGAAGTACCTTAAATATCATAGATAGTGAATTTTGCTCAAAGAAGACTTCATTTTATTTTTAAAAGTAAGTAATTCTGCATTCATAGATTTTCTAAAAATTACTTGCTTTGTCTGGGAATCGAACCGACTTACATGTGGAAAAAAAATTACTCTACTTTTATGATACCAATCGAAAGAATAGCTAAAAAATGTATACCTAGTCTCGATAAAACTGGTTTTGGTCTTGAAATGAATGTTCTTCCTAGGAAGGTTTAAAAGGCGCAGGTGGGTGGCCTAGTCTTTATAATGTTGCTATGCTGTTCCTTAGTCTCTCTCAAGCTTGTGAACAATTGGGCCGATTTTAGATGTCAATTAAATTTTATCTGAATTAAAAAATACCAAAATTATAGTATCATTATCTAGTTCTCATGATTACTACTACATTTTATTCAATGTTATGTTCTTTATGTAAAAACCTGTTTTTGGGTATCTGTTGCAACGACTATTCTCTAATTATTCTCACCTATAGGCACTTAGCTGTTGCTTTTTTAAATAAAATAAATATAACAGGTTCAGAACACGTAACACGCTGCTGCTCGTCTTCTGGTCGCCGTTCGATAGCAAGTTTGTCATCTAACAAATTCAAATGATTTATTTTATAAAATCACGAAAAAGGAATTTATTGAGAGTTGCTTGTTGGCCAAACATGGGCATCGGCGCCGCTCGAGAACAACGCTAATTATACAAACGGAACAGCTGCGTGCCGATCCGCGCTCACCTGCGCCCTGTACTTATTTATGTCTTCTCGAACGTGCAATAAATCTGGCTCGATCGGCGCGCAGGGCGGCGGCACACTACCGACTATTCTAGGGTTCGATGCGCGAATCTATTTTTCGTCACCGGTCGATATAATTGGTGATGCGCTTAAATGGCAGTAGCTCGCGGCCTCGGCCGGCGCGCGCGCCTTGTACGGCGCCGCGCCCGCCCCGACCCGCCCGCGCCGCCGCCACATATAAAACCGCCCCGCGCCCGCCGACGCTCACTTCCGTCGCTGCCGTCGCTTAGTTCGCGCCGTGAGTTCCGCTTCTAATCTAGCTTCAGCTCTAACTAACTCTCTTATCAAAATTCTAACTAGTCCTCTGATTACTATTGTTAGATATCAGATCTATAGTGCAATCTAAAGCCTGACTAGAAGTCACCGTAGCTTCCGATAACCGATATCCGTTCCGAAAGTTGGAGTGCAGTATCGAAAGGACCAGCTAACAGCTTCGCTTTGTGCCTCTTCCAGGATAGTGTGCGAAGTCGGACCTAGGAGCCCCTGACAGCCAGCTGACACGATGTGTGACGAAGACGCGGGCGCCCTCGTTGTGGACAATGGCTCCGGCATGTGCAAGGCGGGCTTCGCGGGAGACGACGCGCCGCGCGCCGTGTTCCCGTCCATCGTGGGCCGGCCGCGCCACCAGGGCGTCATGGTGGGCATGGGCCAGAAGGACTCCTACGTCGGGGACGAGGCCCAGAGCAAGAGGGGTATCCTCACGCTCAAGTACCCCATCGAGCACGGCATCATCACCAACTGGGACGACATGGAGAAGATCTGGCATCACACGTTCTACAATGAGCTGCGAGTGGCGCCCGAGGAGCACCCCATCCTGCTGACAGAAGCGCCGCTGAACCCGAAGGCGAACCGCGAGAAGATGACGCAGATCATGTTCGAGACGTTCAACTGCCCCGCCATGTACGTGGCCATCCAAGCCGTGCTCTCTCTGTACGCCTCCGGTCGTACCACCGGTATCGTGCTGGACTCCGGCGACGGTGTGTCTCACACCGTACCCATCTACGAGGGTTATGCGCTGCCGCACGCCATCCTCCGTCTGGATTTGGCCGGCCGCGACCTCACGGATTACCTCATGAAGATCCTGACGGAGCGCGGCTACTCCTTCACCACGACGGCGGAGCGCGAGATCGTGCGCGACATCAAGGAGAAGCTGTGCTACGTGGCGCTGGACTTCGAGCAGGAGATGCAGACGGCGGCCGCCAGCACCTCGTTGGAGAAGTCGTACGAGCTGCCGGACGGTCAGGTCATCACGATCGGCAACGAGCGCTTCCGCTGCCCCGAGGCGCTGTTCCAGCCCTCGTTCCTGGGCATGGAGTCGTGCGGTATTCACGAGACCGTGTACAACTCCATCATGAAGTGCGACGTGGACATCCGTAAGGACCTGTACGCCAACAGCGTGCTGTCCGGCGGCACCACCATGTACCCGGGTATCGCCGACCGCATGCAGAAGGAGATCACGGCGCTGGCGCCCTCCACCATCAAGATCAAGATCATCGCGCCGCCGGAGCGCAAGTACTCCGTGTGGATCGGCGGCTCCATTCTCGCGTCGTTGTCCACCTTCCAGCAGATGTGGATCTCCAAGCAGGAGTACGACGAGTCGGGCCCCGGCATCGTGCACCGCAAGTGCTTCTAGTCCAGCCGCATTTATACTTGCTCTGCGCCTGCGCACCGCGGGCGAACAGCGCGCACATCGTATACGCAACTTGCTCTTAAGTTTACTTTGTTAATAATGTTTATTATAATTTTTGTTACCTAACTAGGCGTTATTTAATTTGCGTTCCCTAACTAAAAGTAGTAAAACTAACTATACATAGATATACTAGACAAATGGTTTGATTGCATTATTAGTAGGCAGGCCTCTATAACATAACTGTCCAACTGTTAGCCAACACGTGAATAGTCAAGGAACAGATGAAATTTTCAATTTTGTTTATTAACTACAATTAGATAATTTCGAATGAAAATAATGTAGATATAAACTACACCTATCGTGGCATAAGGACTCGCAAATTATGAGAGCTCCGTGCCAGAAACCTTCGAGATTTTTTCAACCTACCCTTTTTTAAAGATTTGCGATTGGATTATAAATTATTATTATTGATATTTGGACACAGGATAGGCTATTTAAATTATTCCTATAGTGATAAGATGTGGCCCCCATACAAACACAATTTAACGCGGACGGAATCGCGGGCGCCGGCGTGGATGTAGCCCGCGTGCGACACGAGTGATTGCGGGTTCGATCCCCAAGATTATTTTTGTACGATTTGAAGATTTTTATACTTTTGTAAATATACAAAAATTAAAGAAGTCCTTTATTTTTATAGTAACTGTTTTATATTGGTAAATCCACTTAAAATAAATAAAACAAAGATTTATACATTCTTTTAACTTACACTTAGAAAAAATTTACAATTTAACATCCGCAATAAAATCACTAGAAAGGTGTTTAATAGCACATGGAAACGACAGCTTAGTAATACAATAGTAATACAATTATATACCCAGTACAATCTTCATACATAATATTATATACACGTACACCGTAGTCGTTACAAAACCGAGCGACACTCGGACACTTGCGACACTCGGCACTCGCGACACTCTTGAGATGACAATGGTTATATAGTCTTGCTATTTAATCGGCTTACGAACTTTTGGGACCGCATGACCTATCACCGTATCTTAGCTTATCATGTCATTGACTGCCACGCGCCGCGTTTCTGTTCACAGCGGAACATCACAAGCAGGAACTGTCTCGGAGTCAACTCCCTAGACATTTATAGCTGGGAACTCCATTATTATTTAACTAACGATACCCGTTTCACTTGGTCATCTATACATAGTCAGTCTGAAATTGCTAACATGCGTGAGATGCGCAACACGAGGGTGGCGACGGGGCGCGACGAGGGTGTGACGGAGGCGCGACGGGACGGACGCGCTTAGAGGAGGCGCGCGTCCGCGGGGGCCTCCTCGTCGCTGGCACCGCGCTCAAAGCGGATGTGCCGCTCTGCGCGCCGCCGCCCCCGCTCCGCCTCCGCTTCTACGTCAGCGCTCGCCTCCCCCTCCGCCGCGCCTTCCGCCAGTCACACCTTGTCCTCGCCGCACGCGCCGCCGCCAGACCGCACGAACTGCAACAACAGCAATGACTGGTCACACGGGGGCAGAAAGGAAACGGGCAGGGGACTCTCAGGTCAGGAGACACTCACCGACACGGTGGTGGCTGTGGCGGAGTTGGCGCGCGGCCGGAAAGTTAGCACGCGCCAGCGCCGGCGCAGCTGAGCGAGGACCTCGCCGTTGCAGAAGCAGTACAGCACCGCCACGCACAGCCCCTGCAGCGATGTGGTTAGCGCTGCGCCGTACTCGTAGGCCAGCCACCAGCGGCCCGCCGCGCGCGTCGGCCGCACAGTGATCAGCAGGTACTGCAGCCCCAGCAGCGGCGCCAGCAGGCACGTGGCGCGCAGCGCGTGCAGTGCCGTGGCCGACGGCGGCGCCGCGCCCGCGCCACCTGCGCCGCGCCGCAGCTTACTGCACAACACGCGCACGATATTGCACAGGAAGCCGGCGTTCAGCAGCACAGCGCCCAGCGCCAGCGCAGCCAGTTCGGCACGTGCGCCTTCGTCCTGAGACCAGCACAGCCCATCGCCAGCCGCCGCGCGCCGCGCCGCGTATACGCCGGCCGCGCCCGCCGGCGGCAGCCAGCCCAGCGCCAGCAGCCAGCGCACCAGGCGCCGCTCCGACACAAAGGCGTGCACCAGCACCGTGTGGAGGTACACGCCCTCGCACAGCATCCACGTGTAAGTGCTCAGCATGCAGTACTGCAGCGCGGTGGCCAGCGCACGGCACCAGGCCGGCGACGCGGCGACCACGGCGGGCGCGCGCACCACCAGCGCGTACCATGCGAGCCAGGCCGCGTTATTCAGCGCGAACGACAGGAACAGGTTCATGTGCACCGTGATGCGCGCGCAGCGCAGCGAGCGGAAGTAGAGCAGGATGGCGAGCGAGAGCAGCAGCGCCGCGAGCGAGACGCCGTAGCCGGCCTCGTACACGGCGATGATGTCGGCCGCGTCCTCCTCGGGCGGCACGCACGTCGTGTAGTTGGACCAGGCGCGGCTCGTCTCCGGGTGCGCGAACCAGCTGCCGTCCGGCTCGCAGCGCTTGTGCGCCAACACTGCAAAAGGGGACGGGGTAGGGTGAGTATCTCCGAAGCGGGGCGCGGGGCGCGAGGAGGAGCTACTCACGCTCGGTGCTGAACCCGGGCACGAAGTGTGGGCAGCGCGCGAAGGCGGTGGAGTTGGCGGCGGTGTGCGGCCAGCAGAGCCACGTGTCGTAGGTGCCGGGGCAGTAGAGGCCGGGCGGCGGCGCGCTAGCATTGTTTAACTGCGCGCATTCCACCTCCTCGCGCGCCATGCGCTCCGCATCCTCCATGCCGCACCCTCTCCTCTCTCCTCACAGAAAACAGCGCGGTCCGCTTTAGCTCTCCCTCATTCTCTCCATAAACGCCTGAAACAAATTGAAAATACATATATATTAATTGTGTAATTATTGAATCTCTATCATAAATGTAATTATTTACCTACCAATTAAGTACCTATAGTTATTTTGTCCTCAATACAAGTCGTATTGAAATAGGCAATTCTCAAGACAGTTTTAAATTTGTACATAATAAAACAACATTATTTCCTGTGCGTATCTAAATTGTGATAATGGACCGAGGAAACACGCGCTCTCTTACCGGCGGTTCCCTCTCGTGCGTGATAGATAAGTGATAAGAGCGCACATTCAAAACGTCACATAGAAACAAATAAGTAAAATCAAAGAATGTAAGATTATAAATAATGATTTATTCACAGTGAGTAACAAAGTAGTGTTAAAATGGTGAAGGGAGCATTTTCTAGTTTTATAGGGGTTGTGCGTCCGCGCGGAAGAGATAGCGGCGCGGGGTGAGGGGGGGGACTGACCGCGATGCTTTCCTAATGTTTGTAAACTTATCGTCTCAGACAAAAAGCAGGGAGGCAAAGGCTATCGCCAAGAAGCAGAATACAATTACAAAAAGTGGCCAAGTGCGAGTCGGACTCGCCCATGTAAGCTTCCGCAGCAATTGTTTATATGAAATAGTTTATGACGTATTATAAAAAAACTACTGGATAGATTTCGTTCAAACCAATTTTCGTTGTTAGTTTTTATGGTTATGTACAATATATATTTTTTCTAGATTTATCATCCTCTTATTTTCGAAATTAGAGGGCCCCCCCCTCTAATTTCACTCTGTTTTCCACTTTGGAAGAGTCTCACGTCCAAACTATTAAGTTTAGAATTAAATGGTGTTAGAAACCTTTAGAAGATTTTTTAAGACCTATTCATAGATACCCCACACGTATGGGTTCGATTAAAAAAAAAGTTTTTAAGTTTCAGTCCTATGTTTGAGGACCCCCAAATGTAATTTATTTTTTTTCTATTTTTTATGAAATCTTAGTGCGGTTCACGGAATACATCTATCTACCAAATTTTAGCTTTATAGCTCTTATAGTTTCGGAGAAAAAAAAAAAAAGAGGAGTGACATACGGACGGACGGTCGGACGGACGGACGGACGGACGGACATGACGAATCTATAAGGGTTCCGTTTTTGCCATTTGGCTACGGAACCCTAAAAACACCTTCCTGAAGCTACTCGGGCGGCGCTCAGTATGCGCGGCGCGGCGCCTGATGCCGCCGCTTCATTAATTGCTTTTATTATTTTTGTCAAAAGCTTCGCGACTTACTTACAAACGTGCAATGGACACATTTACAGTTCTGACGGCGCTGCGCCGGGCCGACGTGCCCTCGCCGGCAGGAACTCAATTTTAATTAAAATAATGTCATGTCATCGGAGAAGCGTCGCTCCCGCGCGGCGCGCTGTCTGCGCTGCCGGTTGGAGTCACGACAACTGCTTCTATAACATCGTAACGGAACATACACCCCCGCCCCCTCTGTTAGCTGCGATGGACGTGGTCCATTCAACTGCCACTCAAACATACTAACGATAATATTGATAATAGTGAGTCAGAAACGACCAAATATAAGCTGGTCCATAAAAACACAGTCACACTGTGCCTCTGGCCCTCACAACTCAAAGAACATTGAATGCTTCGCTTCACTTTTCGTTCGGTTTATCAAATATTTGAGTTAGAAAGCTTGTATCAAAATAAAAATATATTTTTGGATATCGTCGGTTGAAAAAATTCAGTCGACCGGAATCGCGTTGAATGGCTACGACCTCGCGAGTAGAAAGCCCGTTGCTACGGCGTAGAGAAGCAACAATGCTACGGCGTAGAGGTGCTACTATTACTAGATCTATGGCGGGGTCTCGCGGAAGCTTTTAGCGAGTGATGTATGAGCGCACACGAGCCCGCCCCGCCGCGCTGTGCAGCCGACGTGTACAACTACGATAACTGCTGCTGTAACGCGTGTCAGAGTTTATCGCTCCCTTGACTGCCGATCTACGAGCGTCGGGACGGGATAGGCGAGAATTGTCGCGTCACACATAGACAATCATACTAACTGCTGATGAACAATATTAAGTAACTACTTGTTGAATATCTCTTGGGCTTAGCATATCGCTATTTAGCTCCGTATCGCGCCTCCCGATAGCGGAGGCTAAGCCACGCTAATTATTTATTTATTTATCCGAAAACCAACCTCTAAGTCATATACTTAGGGGACCACAAGTAACCTTAATTGTACAGTGTTAAAATACCTAAATAAAGTTATTTTGTATTTTTTTTTTGTACTTACTATATTCATTTGGGTGTCAGTAGGTTGTGAACCAAACAATTTATTTTTTTAGATATAACTATTTCAATCTCCCGTGATTAAGCCATACGTCACGCGCTACTTTTTATAAATGTCAATAATAAAATCAGCTTGCCCTATTCCAGTGCGACAACTGTCCGAGCCCCACCCGCGCCCCCTCTCCGGCGCTCGTAAACAGTTAACGAGGCCTGCTCGTAAGCGGTTATTGTCACCGTCCAACCGCGACTCCGCTGGACGCATCTTTCTCATTACCCAGAACCCTAATCACATCAATAACAAACAATCATACCCACACAATTACACGTGTTTCCATTCATTGAATTAGACAAATATAATAAACTCAACACGGTTCATTTAACATGTAATCTTTGTTTAAAACGATTACGAAAGAGACTTCATAGCGCTAGCGATTCCGCCGGTATAACCAGTAATAAATAATACTTCGCGAAATGAACTCCGAAACGCGAGGATTTAGTAAAGATGAAAGGTTTTCACTCGCAATAAGCCGACATGCGGGTATGGCGCGGGACCGGAGCGGGCACGGAACGAACAGGCTGAAGGAAGCCGCTGGAGAGAGCTCTACGTAAGTAATGAAATGTAAACAGAGGGCGCACTCGACCGCCACTGAAAACGCAATTACATAGATTAAAGCGAGTCGAAGAAGAACAATTATGGAGGTTGAGTTGGTGCGAAATCAGGCGAATTAGTTTGATAGTTGCGGGGGACAAGGGGGCGAATATCTGCTGTTGCAATACTAGTCGGGTCGTGGGCGGTGCAGCCTCCCAGCTCGGAACTCGGCGGCGCCGCCGGAGACGCGCTTTGTTCAGGCTTCCGCCTTGGACCCCGCCACTTCGTTCCAGACTTTCTGACTTAAAATAAATATATTGCTGGACAATTCACACAGCAACATCTAGCCCCGTGGTAAGCTCTAAGCTTGTGTTACGGGTGCTAGATTTCTGATATACTTACTTAATAGAATATACATCCATACATAGATAGATATTATTAACTTTATTTCAACTTCATTCTTTGCTTGCTGCAACTCTTCCGTTGATAAGATATCTATTAATATTAAATGGTGTTTGTCCGTGAAACATTTGAGAATTTATAGGCATTGTAAAATATACATATGTAGGGTGAGTACATTACCTAGCAAACTTTCACTGAATTAATACCTAAGTCACTAAGTTATAGATCTAATTTAAAAATTGCTGCTGCGAAACCTTCACGGGTGAGTCCGACTCTCACTTGGCTGATTTTATTTATTTCCAAGTTTGAATCAGATTATTCGGTTGTATTTAAAAAAATAAAACGGGTTTTAACTATACCGGCGCTGATTGCGAGCCGTGGACGCGACGTGGCGAGGCGGGACGGGACGGGACGGGACGGGACGGGAAGGAGCGAGACGTGACGGGACGCTTGCACATCGCACTCGATACTTCTATTTTTTACCAACTGTTCGGATTTCCGGCTTCGGAACACGGAAAGTGGACGAATTGATTTCACCGTTTTGTTTCTTTTTGTGCGACTTTGAAGGGAAATGGTTTATGGAAATTGGTTTGATATTGGTTCCGTCGATCGGGACGCGACAGCCGGCGCTCTCCACTCGGCAAAGAGGGCAGATTGATGAATCCTTTTGAAAAGCGAGATGATAACTGCATAGGTATTATTAAAAAATAAATCTGTTTTAAAAATAACTATGCGCTTTGATTTTAATCAAGAAGGTACCACCTACATATTAAATGGCATCCGATCGTGGATACTTTGTCCGAGAGAACAGCGAGCGCTCGCATTACAATGCGCGGTATTTGGGGCGGTCGGTACAAAGGCGAGCTTTGTGGCCATTCGGCAGACGTACACGCGAAAATAACAATTGTGGACCTGCGAGCTTAATGAGGAACGCGGAAAGAATGGCGGGTACTGTCTCCGATCACCGATGGCAGGAGTTATGGTGCGAAAGGACGCAAATAGACAGTCGCGCGCGCATCGCGGCCGTCGATCTTCGGTAAGTCGCTCCGGACGTCAATAGCCGCTAACAGCGATTACGATCCCGGGGATTAACAACTCCGCCGTCTATAGCTATGCGATAACTGGTCTAAGATTTATTGTTATTAGGGTTCCTGTCCACTATATTTAGAGGCCAATGTCCGATGCCGACATTGGCCTCTAAAGTATATTCCGTTATATCGAGTGACTTGCATCCACCGGAAACCAGCAGATTTTACTAGATCATTAGAATATTTCAGTTCATTTCAATATCTTGTTAATGGGTTCGAGAACCTTTTGTCTATCGGCCATCTGTTCTGCGTGCTATACGGCCACTGTTGATTGCGTGGAGTTGTCGGAAGCCAGCGCTGGCCTACGACGCGTACGAGCGCAGTACATCACGCCGCGACGATAATAAAACTGTAATGTGCTCGTAAACATCAATAAAACATAAATCCAACGCAGATTTATCGGTATGTTTCTTTAATGACGCGGCGCGAGTCGGAGGCCACACACCGGCGGCGCGGCGGGGCGGGGCGGGGCGCGGCGGGGCGGGGTGTCCCGTGGTTGTTCTTAATCATAATTGTATTGGAACAATCAAACTTTTGGCCAACAACAATACCGAACAAGTTTGTACGGAATCACGGAAGTAATTACGGCTCGCGGCGCGGGCGCGGTGCCACCGGGGCAGGCTGCGGCGTGACGGCGCCGGGGCCCCGGCGTGACGGAGGCGGCGCGGCGTGACGGAGACGGCGCGGCGCGGCGCTCGCGTGATTACCGTCACTATACTAACGACCCATTCCAGGGTACAATTAAAAATTACGACGTAAACAACTCAAGCAGACCCTTTATTTAACCCAATAATTTAAACGAACGAACAAGTTAACTTTTAGGGGCTACAATGAAAATTCGGAGAAAGAGCGTTTTGAAACTTATTTTAAATAAATTTACATCATTATTTTGAACACGTTTGGGAAGGTAGGTGAATACCTACTTATCACGATGTTATTTACCATTTCACGTCCAAAATCATCACTTATGAGGCGATAGGCATTCGTTGCGTAACTCGCGTAAAACCTAGTTGTATCTGACTGAACATGATTTCCGCCCAGTCTTCTGCATTTAGTCTCAACGGCAGCATAAAGTAATATTTATTGTTATTATTCTTTCAAACATGTAATTATATTAAACACTAGCTGTGCGCCCCGCGACTCGCCCGCGCTATTATATTTTCTCGCTGTAAAAGTATAGTACCTACCAGCTACTTATAGGCCCTCACCGCTAATGAAAATAACATTCTTCATTGGCCATCAGTTAATTAAACCTCGGCCTGCGCCGTCTGCCCGTCACCACGGGGAAGGGGGAGGGGGGAGGCGCGTGGATATGAATATTCGAATAAATTAACGTCACTAATTGAAATGGAAAATCTCGATCGCACAAAACGATAGAGCTGAAGCTGAGTGCCATCAGCGCTTTTGACATTCAATATCCAGTGAGATCGCACTTTCATAAATCGTTTCCCGACCAGGGCCGGCGGGGCGGGGCGGGGCGCGGCGGGGGGAGCACACGCCTGTAACCACACACACAGACGCGGCCAGCATGCTGCACATCTGTTCATGTACCCGCTACTTGTACAGTCAGCGATGGGTACGACGAGATAGAGGTTAGCTAAGATCTAATTTACAAAACGATTCTCGAACAATATTCTTGTATAAAATTAGGTAGGTATAATAAGTTTAGAAATGGATTAATGGAATTAATCTACGACTCGTATTCATCAAAATTTGTAACAGATACATAAAATTGAGGTAATAATCTGCAGGTACGTCAATAGTACCTACCACCTACCTAGTGAATTGAGAATGCGCTCCAGCGACGTAAACCCACAGATAGCGCCATATATGGTCCATTATCGGATCCATTTGGGAAACATAACGCGGAGTACAAGTATCAAACAAAGTGTGGGGGGTGAGGTGGGGGCAAACAATCAGCATACAATCATGTGTCTAACTTTTATGTTCCTGTGAGCCCTCCGAGGGACAAACTGAGCGTGATGTTGTGGAATACGCCATTTGCAATTCCGTTGTATAGGAAATTGACAACTCATTCGTAATTGTGTAAGTTCGAAGTTCGAATACAGCAACCTATTTCCGCTTCTATTCATGTGGGAGCAGTCCGGGCTGCCCGCGAGTGTTGCTATCGCGGACTTCAAGTAATAGTAGGGGAGCCGAAGAGGGGATTTCGGGATTTACTCGAGCGCGTCAGATTAAGATACTGGAGATAGCTAGTACCCAGATAAGTACCTCCACCAAATATAAAAAATCTATCTATGTTCGAACGTGAATTATAAGGGAACAAAATTTACTTTTGTCATATTAGGCGCATCACTTTAGATAATTGTCAGATTAAGATATGGTAGAATCAGAACATAGAGATGAACCATATACATCTAAATCTGACGCTCTAACACCTTTAGAAATGCCAGTTTTTTTGTTCTTTTTTTGATAAAAAATGAGTCGCGATTTTTATTTTTTTAACTTTTACGTACTTCCACCCCAATCGTGTAAACAATCAGATTTACAAACGTATATTATCAAT
Source organism: Chloroclystis v-ata (assembly GCA_963691955.1). Taxonomy (NCBI): domain Eukaryota; kingdom Metazoa; phylum Arthropoda; class Insecta; order Lepidoptera; family Geometridae; genus Chloroclystis; species Chloroclystis v-ata. The sequence continues at coordinate 9,384,584 of OY829904.1, read as the reverse complement.
CATATTTCCTAAATTATTTTTAAGTATGTAAGTATGTTAAGCTGATTTTCAATTTATTGAATCTGATTCATAGAATCTATCACTAACTGACGCGCTTAAGTACGTCCATACATCAGTATTTTTTTAAATAAGTTTTTATTTATCTATGGTCGCTTCCCCCACTGATGAAACACATCGGTCTCATACAATTTTTTTCTTCTTATCATCTACCAAATGCAACCCAATAGGTCTCTTTGACGCTCGAGTAAATCCCCATTTAGCATCGTCGCCTCCCGTACTATAAAGAGATTTTATTTTATTTATTAATTACAACTTAGCCTTGTCAGTAGTACCTATTCATTGCTTATTGATATTAGGAATGCGAGATCAGTGTGTCAAATGTAAGATTTTTGTAATACCTCTATCGTGAAAAACTTAGTTTAGGCACAGAACATACAATTACTATATACGCGCTGTGTAGTTTCCATAAAAATTGAAGTTGACTGGCGAACTGGTGTCGAATCTTACATTTGTAGCAAGTACAGTAAGAGCCACAGATTCTCCCACTCGTATCGTGTAATTCTCACTACGCGTATAAATTTACAATAAACCGTACGCGTCGTCTCCGTGGAATGTACTCACATATTTCTCGGCGCTTACGTTACACGATTCAATTATCCGGAATCCTGCGGCGGAATCCCGAACTTATAACCCAATTATCCGCGAGCGCGGTGTTTGCTATTTGTAGCCAATTTCCGCGACACATCTTTAGCGAAAAAACATTTGTTTCTGCGCGTGGTCCCGCGGGATCCGAACCTGTTGCCTCGCAACCCCCTCCCCGCGGCCTGTGACCTCCCCCCGGGCAGGGTCATTAAACTCAACTTAACGCGTCTTTTAGTATGCGATTATTATTTGTGTGGCGCGCGTTATACGTAATGGATTAGATTTTTACGGAGACACGAACTCCGCTCTCACTTCGGAGTAGGTAGGTACTGCTTCCTGTAACTAATATGGTGTACGGGTGCAAGTATTTGCATGTGACTTGTAAAGCGAATTGCGAGTTGTAGAGCTAATTGTTTTGGTGCGGTTGAGTTGTTCGTTTAATTACCGCAATTAGTTCCAGCGTCGGCCGGAGCGGGCGGGGCGGGGCGGGGCGAGACTTGGCTGGGCGCGACTCTCGGTGTTGTAGTGACCGAGTCCGTTGGCGCGAGGTCCCGCGACCTCTTGGCTGGAAGCGGACAATAGATTACACGCAGCTAACAACCACAGCGCAACCCGACAAACCTTACAGCCAACGAATACCTCCGGGCCGTTGTGACGACAAACCTAATAATCTGTATAATCCGAGCCGATACCACAATCCTTGTGATAAAAGAGTTCAAAAGAGTATTCATAATGCTCATCTATGGGATGAGTCGATCTCGATAAAGCGTTGTCCTGGTTGTACGGTCGGCTGATTTGGTGAACACGACGGAATTATGGATTACGGATTTACGGTATTCGATTAATATAAGTCTATTCATAATAAGAAGCGGCACGGCTCGACCCACGGGTCAGAGCGAGCAGAGCTATTATTTCTAGTCTGAATTGGACATGGTAGAAATACAAATTGTTTAATTTATTCATACATTTCATAATAAAGACATAAAAGCTACGTTGTTCTCAATCGCTTCTCAACTCCAGCAAGAAAACAGTGAAGCGAACTGACAAGAAATAAATATTTCCATGTAAATTTTAAATAAGAATTTTAATGAAATTTAACATTAAGTATTAGTAGTTATTTACATAGACAAGTTATAAATGATTTATTTAGTTATGAGTTTTTTCTGAAGTGACCATGTAAATTTTAGGAAATAAAGTTCTTAACTCTTAACATTTCAACATTACAATAATAGGCCGGGATCCGTAGTACATGAAAATCAAGTGATTACTAACAAGCTAATTTTTGGTGAGTAGCTCCGTTTCGATGAGACGATTAAAAATATCCTATACCCAAATCTCGATTGTGGTAGCTAACAGAGATATCAAGGATTAAAAAAATCAAGGATGTAAAACCGGGATAACGGACCACGAAATTTGTCGGACAATATGTCCGTTAGATTTTATATACACCGTGGTCGTCAATAACCCGAAAGATTTAAACCACGTATTTTTGACGACATTACGAGTAAATTATGTTATATCAACATGGGTCTAATTATGTGTCTTAATTAGATTACAATTTCGGTACAAATTAAATCTTATTAATTGCCCGCTTCTTTGTGAACAAGCCGTTAGGTAAGAAACTCAAGTTGAAGAACAGAGAGCGAGCATGACACTTCACGAATCGCTCCGAAATCACACGACGAACAAGAAGTGTCAAGTTATGTCTAGCACGATGTTTGTATTGAAATTATTTTTATTTATTAAAAACTTTTTGTAGATAGATACCAAACTTCTTTATGAAACTGGCTAACAGCCATGCAGTTAGTAGCCTACGTGTAAAAGAAGTAAGCGGCTACGACATGCTCACGCCCTTAGGGTGTGTTAGACTGGATATTTTTTAACTTTTGATTTGTTGTAAATAATTAATATCTCCTTAATTATGAGTTTTTGGACTATATGTTATATAACTTTATATACTCTAATTAGGCTCTAGTATCGTTAGCTTAAATCTTTCGGGTTATTGACGACCACGGTATATTAATTAAGTATACAACAAAAAATCAGCTGGTTAGTAATCATAGTAATCATTTAAATTGACCTCGTTTTCGATACATTTTCGAAATGGCGGACTCTTTGATCAAACCATAGGTTTTGTAGGACAAACATGTTTTTATATAATTTAGATGATTATCTTGAGATATAACATATTGTCCTACAAATTTCGTGGTCCGTTATCCCAGTTTTACATCCTTGATTTTTTTAATCCTTGATATCTCTGTTAGCTACCACAATCGAGAGTTGGGTATAGGATATCTTTGGACGTCTCATCGAAACGATGCTACTCACCAAAAATTAGCTTGTTAGTAATCACTTGATTTCCATGTACTACGGATCCCTGACTATAATTAATTATTGTAAATATAAGAACGCGTACCTATTCCATTCTATTCTGAATATTATTTTAGGATGTAGTATATTTGTGCAGTTGATGTAGGCACCTAGGCACGGGCTGTTCGCGAACGGTGCCATTGTGCGCGCGACAATGGCCTCTGCCCGCGGCGCTCTACTAGTTACAATTACAATGTAATGCGTACACTCGCGCGCTCCGGCACGGCGACCCACGACCGCGACACAAGCTCGCGACCGGTCGCGCGTTTGGAGGATCCCTCGCCAGTACTATTAGCGTAGATAGGTGTAACGTGAGAGCGACGACACAGACACACTGTCATTGTTATTGGAGCTCGCCGCAGGGGGCTACCCAAACAGCCTCCATAAACGTAGACTCGAAAACGGTTGTCCAAGTTCGGGGACTTAAGCGGTTATTTGCATACATTATTGAACAGCTGCCGCGTCTCCGAGAGAGAGAAGCCGGACTTGTGGCCGGAGGCTCAAGCTCCAATGTCAACACGCCCAAATTGTGTCATCAATTGTAATCATAGCGATCCAATTTCATGTAAATGTTTGTCGATAAATAAAACAAACACTTGTAAACCGAGCTGGCGTCCCGCCCCGTCCCGCTATCAGCTGTTGCTGCGATAAGGGATTTACGAATATAAAAGAAATAAAGCGTAATCCAATGGAGTGAGTACCGAGACGCCCGCGGCCGCGTCGCGCCGGGCGGGGCGCGGCGCAGCGCGGCGGGGGCGGACAGCTCCTTGGAATCTCTAACAAAGTGATCGCAATATCGCCGAGAGCTGATTTAATTCGGGTTTCCATGGAATTTTGAGAGTATTTGTGAGTAATGAGGGCATGGCGGCGGCGCGATCAGCCCAAGATCTTGATACCGACGGCGCGGCGGGCGCGGCGGGGCATGGTGGGGGACCTGTTGATAGCTCATTATCTAGCACGGGGTGTCCGCGCAACACATGCCGCAACCTCTTCAAGGTTCGCTGGCAAGTCTCAAGAGTGTCCCTCGCTCTCTATGACGCGCGACGAGTGGATCGGAGGAGACAGCGCCCAGCAGCAGGCGGTACTTTGCTGCGAGACGAAAACCGTACCCGATGGATCCAGCTATGAGAACTGAGAACTAGAGCTAAAGCGATGTATCGCTACATAAGCCAGCACCCACACACCAAAACAACAGTATAACATAATTTTAGAAAAATTAAATAAAAAAAATTACAAGATCACAACGTAATCTTAGTAGAGTCGTAGAATAGTTGAAAGTTCCCTGGCTTTTACGATTCCTAGTTATGTCGCGAACGGGGGTGGGAAGGGAGAGAGGAGGGGGCAGCACGTCTTTACGACCACAACTTGTCGGATTAGTTCCTTTGATTCCGGTCTGAACGTCGCACAAAATCAACCGTACAAGGAATCATCAGGTTCTTCATTAGGACGATTTATTGATCCCTAGAGCTGACGCGGCACAAGGTCCACTCATTGTAGTAGCCTTAGCCTCCACGCGCACTATGTTGGTCACTGCCGTGCGCGATAGGACCTCGGCTAGGACCTTGAGCAGTGGCTTATTGTTCGAACGACAATCGGAAGCATCGCGTCACGAATTAGAGTCATTAAAAGCTCGTTTGATTCCTCCGAGCCATGCTGGGCGCTGGCTTCACGGCGCCGGGCCGGTGACGACGGACGATGTATGACGGCGGACGGGAGACGCTGTCAGCTGCAGGGTAATTGAATGTCTCATGTGAAATGTCGTCGCCGCGGGGGAAGCGGGCGGGGGGAAGGTGCAGCCGAACAATATCGAACAATTTGCAAAGTAATTTCATTCACGTCACTGACGTCGCGCAGAAATCGAGTTTCAGGAGATGATATCCGCGCGCCGACACATGTACCTACTCCACTAATGTAGGCCGCCGCGCCCCGCCCCGCTCGCGCCCCGCCGCTCTCGCAGGGATATCTCATCTTCAAGTTTCGGGAACATCTACCTACTTAAGTGAGTTGTTTAGTGGATAAAAAGGGTCGTATGATGAAATGTGCGTGCGTGTTCCCCGAGAGACGGGCGGGGGTGCGCGGGGTTCGGGGAGACATGCTGGATCATGTAGGAGCTCCACAACACCAGCTCGCGCCCGTGTGTGTGTGTGTGCGCACAGGCCACTCACGCACACATCGCCACGCACGTCCATGAGTTTTACGAGTCGTTCGAGCACGTGCGAGGTATCTACTGTTAGTAATTAGCGCTGTTGTTAATGTTGGAAGTTGTTGGAGGCATTCAGAAGCGCGTAAACAGGTCGCGAGACAGGGTCCCGTTGGCTCTAGCCTGTCCCGCCGAGTTTGGACCACCGAGTGTGGCAATTTAATTTAATTAGCAATTTAATTCACAATTAGAGATATTTTCGGCACAGTTCCATCGTCATTATCATGTAGTCTGCGCTCTTCAACACAGGAAGGTTCGGTCATTGTTTTATCTCCGAATTGTGCCGGACCATAGCGACAATTCGCAGAAAGCAACATTGTTTACACGTTTCTAAATAGAAACGGTTAAAACTGTTTCTTTGAGACTAAATAGTTGTAAAAGTGAGCGCCCACTGCCTCCTCTGAACATTCTACGGTTTTTCATTTCTTGATTAAAGTACGAAAGCATACAAATCAGAACACCTGATTTCCATGTGAAGTGAAGTGACTATCCTTAAACTATTTTGTAAGTTTTTTGGCAAACACGAATTGTACTTACACACTTATAGGCCGGGATCCGTAGTACATGAAAATCAAGTGATTACTAACAAGCTAATTTTTGGTGAGTAGCTTCGTTTCGATGAGACGTCCAAAGATATCCTATACCCAACTCTCGATTGTGGTAGCTAACAGAGATATCAAGGATTAAAAAATTCAAGGATGTAAAACCGGGATAACGGACCACGAAATTTGTCGGACAATATGTCCGTTAGATTGTATAAGTATTAATTAAGTATACAACAAAAAATCAGCTGGTTAGTAATCATAGTAATCATTTAAATTGACCTCGTTTTCGACACATTTTGGAAATGGCGGACTCTTTGATCAAACCATAGGTTTTGTAGGACAAACATGTTTTTATATAATTTAGATAATTATCTTGAGATATAACATATTGTCCTACAAATTTCGTGGTCCGTTATCCCGGTTTTACATCCTTGAATTTTTTAATCCGTGATATCTCTGTTAGCTACCACAATCGAGAGTTGGGTATAGGATATCTTTGGACGTCTCATCGAAACGAAGCTACTCACCAAAAATTAGCTTGTTAGTAATCACTTGATTTCCATGTACTACGGATCCCTGACTATTAAGGCGTTTGAAAAAAATTTTTTTTTTTAATTTTGTACAGATGGCGGTAAAAATAATAAAACGATACCGACACAACGTCGAACGTCCATCAACATGATTGACAGAAGACGCAAGATCGAAGTAGAATACACATATCATGCAAAACCTTTAGGTATCCGAAAGAGCCTAATTTCTGCTAGGCACAAGTCCAGTTGTTAGTAGACGTTCTACGGCTCCGTTCCCAGCGCGGTCCTGAGAGCGCCGAGCACGGAGCGGGGGCCCGTGGAAATTAAAACCTATACTTTTATCGCCGGAATCATTGCGTGACCGAATTACTAACTTAACTTATTAATTAATTAAAAATTTCCAGCATTTTCAAATAAGTTAATTGCTTATAGTCCGGTTTAAGGAATTTAACAATAGCGTTGGTTATTAATGAGTTATTATTTTGAGTAGGTATTTATCGTAGTTACCTTCAGTGGGTTAGAGGCTGGCTGCGAACCGACAATTGTGGGATCGTACCCAGCTAACTACGCACTACGCCGGAAGCGACGGCCGATGGACCGCACAGGACACTCACAATGTAATTAGACCGCAGGCTTGAGCGAGCTTCACTTACGAGATCACATCTCACTTCGCTAGCCTACCTCTAATGATTCACCCCAACTACTAGAGTGCCATAAACTCACTTAAATAGGTAACAAATAAGAAATCAAGCATATTAAATTGTAGAGTTACGAGTTTTTTTACACGTAAATCCTTATTTCAATTTGTTTGTAACTCTTATCTCAAGTATTTTTATTTACTTACGAGTATATTTATCCTGTAGCTGTTGTCTTGTACTCTGTATCTTTGGACACCAGTACAAGTGGTGCAACACTCTTGTCCACAGCCGTCATCTACGGTGGCAGATAGTTCCAGAGAGTCGCGCGGAGTTGTCGCGGCGCGCGGCGCGGTCGGCGTGCAGCGCGGGGCTCGCGCGGCGGCTCGCAGGGCACTGCCGCCGCCGCCGGCCGCGCCGCGCCGTGCCGCCGCCGCGCCGGCCTTATCACTGTAACACTAACCTACACCACATGCCGTGATCAACGATAATCCTAACAAACTATAACAGTATACGTCCGACCAATGTTAGAGGTGGTGTAGGAGGTGTAACAGTAGTCTAGTTCTATCATCCTCCTTGGTCACGTCCGTGATGCAGTCGTCTCAGTAGACGGCATATTGTTGGAGCGATGTGTCGTGGTCGTGTCGTGCCTCTGTCGTGTCGGCGCGTGGCGCTGTCGGCCCATCGTGATAAAGGACTGATGTCATGCACGCCTGCCTATGCATAATGTTGTAATAGGCAAAACGTTACCATTTTACAGGATTTTTATGATAAATAAATTAAAGAAAACATCTTCTCTTGCAGATAATTCAACAATATTCTGGAATCTTCGTTGACTGACATTGTATAAAAACAGGGACGAGTTTGCGAGTCAAAGAAACTGTAAACAATTAACGTTAGTAAGAAAATGTTATTGTAATAACGTAACACATGGTCGCCGGCGCGGGCGGCGCGGGTCCATTCGCGCCGCACGCACACACGCGCGCGCCTCCTCGCGACAGGCTGCTCTAGACACGCACACAGACACTACTCCAACATCAAAAGACGTTAATGTTAATCAGAAATATCGTAAAATTATATCGCCTAATTAACTTTCCGCCATCGGGAAAACGTAATTTTTCTGCTGAACTCGCGTTTTGGAGAAATTAATGTAAAATTAACCGAAATGCTCGCAGAGTCCTTGAAGAGGAATTGTAGGGGTTGAAAATCCGGCAAAGTGGAGGTCGGGAACGTAAATAAACTGGTGTCTAACTGTTAAATATTGCTGTGAAGACTGTTTTAAAAGGGAACACATAGAGAGCTATTGTCTAACTCCACGCAGAGTTTTGGCGCATATATTTTCTCAGCACGTTTGATCTCACTTAGCGACATGTGACATGCGACCACCGGTGTCGATCGAGCCTCCACGTCACGCGATCGCATGAACATTTTACTTCTTAATATGTACAAAGTACCTCATGTACATATTGAGAAGTAGTTAGCGAAGTGCCGTAGCGAAGGTCGCGTCTCGCGACCACTAACGCGACTGCTGGTGTTGAAGTACCTACCTACCGACAACAAACTTGTTTTTAATGTATGGTACATAGGCTTTTTACCGCGGAAAGTATTGCTGTATTCAATAAAATCTTTTAGAACGTAGGCAGAGCCGCGGGCGGAGCGCTAGTAGCTCCCGAGGTCGTGCCGCTCAGCTCGGTGTCAGCTAATTAAGACGAATTACAACAACTCACTTATCTTCAATTAGTTCAGCTAATTTCACTAAAGCGAGATATTCATTATAATGATTGTATACCTCTGAACTCTACGAAACAGTTTAATTAAATTCTAGAGGTTTGAGGTTTTTCCTCAAATCAGTAGACAGTTGCGAGCACACGGTGGGTGTAATGAGCCGAGCGGCGATCGGCAGGTTATAAAATATAATCCTTGTTTATTTGTTTCACAGTTACCGATTCACTGTTCAATCAAATCAACACAAACCTACACACTTGTGTATTAATAATTTATTTTTTTATAAATCCATATCTTAACACCATTGCACTTAACTTAATGCGGTGTAAGACAATAATATATACCTAAATAATATAAGTTAAGCATAATTGCAATTAGAACTGTAAATCTTTCATGAAATAAAAATGAAGCCCTGCATTTCCGTTTATTTGAGTTGATCACGTCTTGTTGCCGGCGAGCAATCAAACATCAGCCAACCAACTGCTCCACAACAATGTGACGAGCGTGGACGGATTTATAAACAGTACACGCTCACTGCGGCACCATTTTTCGTAGACTTTCAGCCAGTGCGTATGAGGTCTTTTCGAGTCAAGATTGAACTTTTTTGCAGTGCGTTTGGGGCCTTTTCGGCCTCAAAAAATATCGTCTCTGAAAATACCTCGTATTTAGCTCAGAAACGACAATATTGGCTTGAAACTTTACCATTATAAACTTAAATATATGTTTAACTTGAAACTAGCTTCGCCCGGAGTTATGACATTTCGGTACTTAATAAATTAAAAATATATATATGCCATCAATTATGCCTCATATCGCACTGAAAAAAAGTTCAATTTGTGTCTCAACTAGGGATGGGATTAAAACAAAATTGCAGTCACGATAAATTTATATGATTTGTTTTTAATTATGGTCTTTTTCATAAGCGTTGTAAAAAGTGACTTATATTATGTGATAAAGATTCGTCAAGTGGATCGGATGAGGTGAAACAATTAAAATGTATAATTTTTTTCAGAGGATATCTTCAACCAGAACTGCCTCTGAGAATAGCATAAACATTTTGGAAAATGTTCAAATTTACCCTCCATCTATTGCAATGTCAAAAAATAAAATTGACAATAACAATATATGGGGTTCACTTATATTTTGTAAAAAATGCGGGCGCACTGGCTAGCAACGTCCGTCCGTATCGAAACTTCATCACGTCACTACGCGGCGCCCGCGCCGCCCGCCCGTCACTCATTGCGGCTATGAGTCCTACAATTTTTGGGGCCGTTCTGAACTCACTTCGCACTGAACGTGAATCATTTCTATCTAGTGCGTATGGGATCGAAGCAATCCCATATGATATTTCCTACGCCATTAAGATAGGCTTCAAAAGATAAGAATTTTGATAAATTTGTCTCTGTTGTACTCATAGAAATGTCAATATTGTCACCCCCCGCACAGGGTGAAAGAACGCGATTTTGACTGCCGCACCAGCGGAAAGTTACGCATGGGCTAATTTGATCCCATAACGCAGTGAGCGTGTTAACATGGCAATGTGTACCAATAATAACATTGATAGAACTATTTCAATTTGAGAATGAACAGGAAGTGTCGCTGCTTACATTGTTGCCTGTACGAGTATGTAACTCATGTTGAGAAATTATGGTATTAGGATAAATTGTGCAACAATTGTTAACAATGTATTATTTAGTCTAGGCGTGTTAAGTTAATTATAGGCTTTGCTTTTTCATGAATAACATTTTGTAAAATAATTTTGCTTCAACCATAATTTATACAAACATGATTGGTCAGAAGGGACGGAGAGGGCGCTGCCTCGACATCAACAACCTTACAAATTAGTATTCCGACCTTTAATTCAGCTCGTCGTGTCACACTAGTGTGTCAGCACCGACCGCGGGCGGGCGCTCGTAAACAAACTTTATGAGCGCTTCGAGTGCGAGTGATAAGGGGCGAGATGGCGATCCGTCTCGGCATTGTTCCGTACAATGGATGTCACACAATATGGCCAAAAATAAAACTAGGGGGGCAGCGGAGGGGGAGGCGATAACTTGGACAGACCGTACACAATCAACGATGTACAGAGACGTTCGTCAACTCACACCATAGAGCTTGAGCGCTCGTCATATAAATGTTGCTGAGAGCAGAATGCTGGCTCTCTGAAGGTGGCATTTCGCGGTCTCTAGGGGCATAACGGGTCGTCAGTGCTAGTCCACGGAGCAGATGAGGGTCTTGTGAAGTCGCCGATACCAAACAATGGGTGCCTCTTACGCCGGACCGCGCCGTCGCCCGGCGACGCGCCCTTAGATACCGCCCGAGTCCGGGGCTTCAACCCGCACCTTACACGCGGCTCCTTAACGGGATCTTCTTATTCAATTCAATGATCCCCACTTACTCGCCAGCTACTTCAAACAATGTTTTGCTTTCAAGATAAGTTGATATAGGATTTCTTATTGTTATCTATTTATTTTTGTATGTGTTTCCAGTGATGACTTCGGATCTGAAGCTCAGAGTCGCTCAAAGAGAATCTGATTTCGTGTTCGAAAGAACGCGGCATGAAAATGAAGAAAATAATCCAATTTTCTATACAAATGTATAATTTAATCTTGGTTTTGCCATTAAATTACGCAAACATAATATGTTATTTTTTATTACAGCAGAAGAATCACCAGCTCGCTGCGTCAATCATTCTGTTCGTGCAGAGAGAGCGCTCCGTCAGAGGTCGGAACGAATGTGTCCCGCGGGCCGCGCGCCGATTACACGCGGTACCACTGGGACGACGGAGCGACCCGCGAAATCACGACTATTTACATGAGAGAAGCCGCGCTCCATTAATCTGTCGCCACTAGTTGCGCGCTGACGGAGGAATGTGGGTCCGCTCATCTAATGATCCTGCCCCACCTCGCTTCATCTATTCACTACTGCGACCTTTCTTTATTTAATTATATTCAATAGTTGAATAAATATTTTTTTTTCCTGGCAGGCTATATCAACATTAATGGAGGCATTAATGTTGATAGCGATTAATATTACTAATTATACACCCACTAGAGACAATTACATAACATAATTACGTATTATATGTATTTGTTCCGGGTGTCTGAGTGTTGTTATGTATAATAAAAATATCTATCTATGTATGTATATTCTATTAAGTATATCAGAAATCTAGCACCCGTAACACAAGCTTAGAGCTTATCACGGGGCTAGATGTCGCTGTGTGAATTGTCCAGCAATATAAATTTATTTATTTATTTATACAATAGTTTATGAATTTTTCAATATTATAACTTGATCGTGTGAACAGTAAAGCGGCGAGGGTGTCAGGTGGGGAGGGAGGGGGAAGGGGGACTACTCTCTATTCATGGCGGGTTTTTCCTTCGATTCTCAGATTCATTTGTTTTTGAGTATTTCATGTTTTATTAATAGGCGCGACCTCTCTGCAGATTAGAACAAGCTGCTTAGCGCCGGCGCCAGGCCAGACTTAACCACCGATGGTGCCTGATGGCGCGAACTTGGAACACAAATAAAACCTTATTTAACCTAATGAGCTTATTATCTGAATTTCAATTATACAGGCCAGGCGAGACACAAAATGAAGTGCTGGTAGAGGGACGTTCTGTCGTACAGATTTTACCCACATACCACAAATATTTTTTTCAGATTTTTGATAGATGGTGCCGTGATAACTTATATTAATTCATTATACATTATTGATATGTAATCATAAAGAATTATTGGGCGGTGCCGTGGTGCTGGGGTGGGGACACACTCCTGTCTATTTTCAGTTTTCCAACTCAAAGATCATTTCATATTTTCGCGAGACCGGCTTGGCCTAGTTAAGTGCGAAAAACATTACCGGGTAAATACATTTAGTAAACTTCATCTGCTGAGTCGTAAAAAATATTTTTTTATTTTCTAGTTTACCTACTTAGTTCATAATTTTATTTATGAATCTTTATGATATAAAATGGACGAGAATTTTTATTGAAAACTTTAAAGTTATTTGATGAGAAAGTTTACTAAAATGTTGTATTTTAATTTTGTTTGTGTTTAATTAAACAAACATTATCTACTGAAAACTTTACTTGTTGTTATATTATTTGAAAATAGTTCAGCGACCCATCGTACGTCATTACGTAAATCTGCTCTCATCGTGAGTATCGACTCTCGCGAAATAATCGCAATCCTTCATCCGTGTTCGCGAGAGGACGCTTTTTAAAACACCCGTTAATGGTTTTACGGTGCGCGTTAATTTCAATTAGTGGACTGCGAACAGTGGAGTGCTCACCTCTGCCGGCGCAGGGACGGATCCGGGACGGGACGGGGCGGCGGGCCTTAGAACTCTGCGGAACTCGTCAGGGTCACCGGCTATCAACAATTACGGGGATTTACGTTTTATGCTTAATATAATGAAGTTGGCTTTGTTTACGACGGAGCAGAGCGGGCAGGGATGAGGAAGGGGGGGAGGGCAACCGCCCAAAGGACCGCTACACGGAGGTACTAATCTAATAATGTACTAATCTCTTCATTCATCGATAAATACAATAACGACATTATTAGGCACAAACTAGTATTTAATATTAGAATGCTACGCCGCGTGTCGTAGACTTACTTAAGCGTAGAGGGTCTACAGCGTAGCGTTGCTACGGGGTAGCATTGAGTACGATAATGATTGATACTTTGCCTTGGCATGCGAGATGCGAGATGACGTGACGTGAGCCGAGTCCCCCGCCACCCGCCGCTCACCGCCACCCCCGCGCCGCCTTTAATTCGGCGATTTAGACGTAAAGTAAAACAATTAGGCACCTTATTACAATTATGCGGAACCGGCACCTTTAATAATATCAAGCGGAGCAGAAACCATGAATATTTATCTGTCGGGGCGACCGCGGCCATAACCGTTACGTCGGGCTCCGCCGCCGCCGCACCTCGCCGCCTGTTTGCTCCGACGGCGGCTCGAGGCCTTATTGTTTGCCGAGATGGAACAATCCCGCGTCTCGTTTATCACCCGCGTGCCGTGACGTCATATATCACGATAACACGTGACGTCATTATATCACGACGAGACGTGTCCGCGCTGACAAGCGCCTGTCCACGCACCGCCCCGCCCCGCCCCGACGCGGCGTGATGTATGACGGGTATTTATAATATCGCCATCAACTCGAGCGGCTCTCGTCCTGTCATCCATTTTTTACGTATGTGAAATATTTCCGTCCACCTCCCCCTCCCGCCCGCTCCCCGGACCTGCTGACACAAGTTACGTCCACTTACGCAGACGAGGGTGGAAGGGCTTCAAAGAGTTTACATATCGATAGATCAAAGCTGCTGTAACGCGCGATGAATGATACATGCCGAGTCGGCGCCCATTGTTCCAGCGCTTGTACATTCAGCTCAGCTCCATCCCGCCCCGCCCCGCTGCCGTCGCGCCCCGCCGCGGTACCACATTCCGTTTAATTGAATTAAGCACCGGATTCCGCATCGATTACACAAAACGTCCGCCTCAATGACCACTCCGAGCTCCGCGCGCTAATCGAATAAAATTCCATTCGAATATTTCGCATCCAATATTCAGTTCCAGGAGACAAGAGGGCCGGCGCGTTCCGCAAATAGCCGCCATTACCGCCGCCGGACCTCAAAGGGCCGCTAGCATCGCGCAGTAATGACCGCGGTTCGACCACGCATTACACGTCGTTAAATTGGGGTCTGTAATTGTTCAGTGGGCGCCCCTCGCGCACTTCGGGCCGTCTCTCGGGACGGGTCTGCCACCGTCCCATGCTAGTTAGTAGTTACAGCGTCACACGCGACGTGTGATTGCTGAGAGACAATGTGCGACACAAACGTTCATTTATGCATGTCGTGTCTGGGATAGCCTTTGAATGTGGTCCGGTTGATTTCCTTAGCGGGTGCGGGGCGGCGGGGCGGGGCGAGGTTGAGACGGGAGCCTAAAAGCCGCGGCTCCTCGGGCGGTCGAATGGAATTAGATTTGCAGCTGCGAGAGCTGCCTTTGAGCAATAACGCCTCTCAATCCCGCTTTATTCCTCTAAATCTCATTGAGCTCTGCGCGCCGCGCGTGCTACGGCTGCTATACAAATGTACTATTATGTGCCATAGCTCGCGTGGCGGGAGGTTCCCTTGTCTCTGGTACTTGGCTGAGAAATCAACATTTGAATATCAGTCGTGCCCGTCTCTTGTATTTGGTCAGTTCCTTGGAGCGCGGCGAGCTGTGGGCCTGACCACGAGGGCATATGTGAACCCCCTCCCCTCCACCTACCGCCCGCACCCTACGGCTGCATTATTTAGGCCACTCCGGCGTCATAGCTGCATGAGAACAGCTACTAACGCGCTCTGGCATACAAAAAGAAGTACTGAGTACCCTAGCCGTTATTAATAAATGAAATTACAAGCACAACCTTCGGCGGGAATCATATAAAAAAATAAATATTGGTGAAAGAGGACGACAAGGATTACGTCCTGGATCGTAGTGGTGCTGGAGCGACCTCCTAGCGGCCCCTCCCGCTAGGAGGTCGCTAGGAGGGGGGTTGTAAACCATAAATTATAATACAATCCAAATAACTCTCTCTTTAAACCTTCGCCCAAAGTTTACAGACGAGCGCAAACTTTCGCAAGTTAATCAAGTTAACTGTATTTGTTGAAACTCTTCAGATGTATTAAAATGTAAACGAGAAGGACAATGGCCCCGCGGGCGGCGGGACGTGTGCTCGGCTGGGAGCGAATACAAAATAGTATTTATTTAGTTTAACCTTAGCTTTGCTCTTAAATGTATCATATACATTCGACTCATGCTTGACTTGAAGTCCTTCTCTAGTGTATTTCCACAAGGGTGGTCGAACCAAAGCACTGAGCTCGCGCCTCGCGGCTGAGAAAGTTCGCACGGAAAGAGTGTTCCCACACGTACAAGCAGCATTATGCGGACTTCTGCGAGAATAGCGCCTGAGCGCAAATGCGATTTCATGTGGAAATTCAATAACATTCAATAAAGTGTCTCAGCACCACTTAGGCCCGCCCCGCCGCGCCTCCCGCCCCGTCGAGCGGGCTGCCCCGGGACATTGGCGATCAACTACACACATTCTTATATCGGATATCTACTTGTAGGAATATTTGTGTGTCTATTTAATTTTAAATTCGAATCGAGGACAACCAATCTTTGTGAGTTTGCGGTCGCCTAACTAAATAGTAGCAGGCTCAGAACAACTCATTGTGTTACTGTGCTGTAACACTCAAACACAATGGAAACAAGGTTGACATAAAAATGTTTGACTATTTTATGCACGGTGTTGAGAACCGTATAGAACTACCTGCTCATATAATATGAGCTGCGCATCTCCCGTTTTTTAATTACATAAATGAACCCTATAAATACCAAACACTAAGTGTAGCTCATAAAAAATTAAGCCCTTGTTTATTAACT
Organism: Chloroclystis v-ata; assembly: GCA_963691955.1. Lineage (NCBI taxonomy): Eukaryota > Metazoa > Arthropoda > Insecta > Lepidoptera > Geometridae > Chloroclystis > Chloroclystis v-ata. The sequence continues at coordinate 9,368,502 of OY829904.1, read as the reverse complement.
TCAGTTTCAGCAGAATTGTAAGTATCGTGTCGTAGGTTTAGTATTCCCGGAGCGCCACTAGACCCGGATCTGCCGTAAATCACGGGAAGTATTTCCGACTTCCGATCGGTCCCCTCCCCTCCCCCGCCCCTCCGCGCCCCGCCGCCGACCGAACTGGAATCCTCTATAAAAAGCTTGTCCCTTTTAAATTAAATGTTACTTTGAGTCGAAGGAAACATTCTCTGAAGTTGCCCAAATAAAGTTGTGGAATTAGTGAAGGGCTCAGGAGTCTGGTCGCGGCGGGCGCGGCGGGCGGCGCGGGGTAATTGAATCCTTATCGGCCGTGGGCCCGCCACCGCCCTAAGTCGCGGCTTAGGCGGATAACGCGCATAACTAAACTAAACCGGATTACTTGCTCCAGCAGCTGGCCGCCGGCCGTTCGTGCCGATCTGTGACGCTCCATTAGCAGCGCGCCCACTTCGGGTAGAGAGCTTCATTACGTACTATATCCTGCTATTGGAGTGAACCAGCCGCCCTCCGCGCCTATAGACCTCGGCGGCAAGCAAGCTCCAATGACTCTAAGTTCATCTATAATTGAAATTTTCCTAGCGAACTATTACCAGAAATTAGTGCACACACACGCTCGAGACTTTCTCGCATCTAGTTCCAGTCGATAGAGAGTTCACAGAAATTTGTCTCAGTATTCATTTATCATTGTCACCGCAGTGTGGGGCCTGCACTAGTCTGTGCACTGCACAAGCGACATCTGAATAACTATCTGAATACCTTTGTGCACAAGAATAAATATTTCACTAGTGAGGTGTGTACCTATCACTACCTATAAGATAACTAAGTAATGGCGTAACTGCAGACTCGCATCGCGTCGTCGACCGCGGCACGTGCGCCACCAACTCGCGACGATGCTCGTCTACCAACATTCTATTAACTTTTATCTAGGTATATTGTGATTACATCGTAATAGAAGTTCGTCCGAAGAGCCAACTGTCGCCCATTAATATCAATCGTAGTACCGCTGTAGTGGCTAGCCGCTGCGGGGCGCAGTGCTAATGGCTCATCGTAAAAGTGAATTAGTTCGCTTATTGTGTGACAGCATGGTGGCAATTATCAGGCAGTTTTCAGCTCGATTGGTCAAGCCGACCAGCCGTAATGGCCTCTAATTGGCGGGCGCTCCGTCCGGCGGCCGGCGCGGATCGGACACATACATGCGATTGAAGCACCCCACCGACACGAACACGACGCGACACGCCGCACGGTCGGACGAGCCATGTGCTTGTTTAATGGCTTGTTGCTAAGATTTTAACGCAAACACTCGATACGCCGAACAAGTTTACATCGTTCAAACAAATGCATAAACAAAACTGTAAAAATTCGGACTTACAGCTTCTTAGGAAGTTGTTTACGTGCCGGTACGCTCGCTCCGCTCCGCCGACCATATCATCGACAAACTACGGCTCTGTAGGAATAGGAACAGTCGTTTGTAAACACCTTGTTCCGCTGCGGCGGAGTGCTGAGTGAGAGCTGCGTTCGAGCCGGTCCCGTACTATTATTAACGACACTAGCGCGACGTGCCTGCGATCGCTGCGACAGTACCTAGCCTAACTAAATGCCAACTGCATGCGTGCGCCCGAATAGTTGGAGCTGGTGCGATTGCTTCAGTAGCATATCAGATTGATTCAGTAGCATATCCACTCTATCAGACTTCACAGCAGAACAAGACCCCAGCGCACTCGTAGAGTGCCTAATGGAGCCAGGACATGATTTCTTGTGACAGTTTAAAAGAAAGCCTCCTGGGATTCGGTTTTTCTGTAGAATCATTGGTTAACCGCGAACTCCTTCTAAACCATTGACCTAATAATATCAGTAGGTATATAAACCATCATCAATGTTGTAAAAAGATTTTTATGATCACGAAAACGTCGAGAAAATTCTGGACGGAGCGTAAACAAACATGTTATATTTTTGGGTGCAGGTAAATATAAATAAATATTGATTAAATTGAAAATTAAGGTGATTGATTTATGTTAGGTACGAGGTATATATTTAATTATTAAAAAAAATAAAAAATAAAAAAATAAAAAGACGTTTATTTTGACATAAAACACACTAACAGTACAAACACAAGGACAATAAAATAAAAAAACACAAAAATACTTATAAATATATTAATGGACTTATTAAGCTTTTCGTTATTAGACCCGCGTTAGGCAACTATATTTTTTGGCGTAAGAATGTAACCTATATTAGGTATCTACTCACTAAATACATATAAGTTTTTTTTAACCAAGTCAGTATTTTCGGGTACAAGCAAAATTCATAATTTAGTTTAAATAAAATTTTCTCAACTATGAGTGGTTATTAATCTGTGTACGTAGACTATGAATAAGTTGTACTTAGGTAACACCCGAACAGAAACATGGAACTCAAAAATAGATTAATGTAAATATTGTAGTTGTGATACCGCCCCCCCCCCCCCCCTCCCGCGGTTTCTCCAGGCGGGCGCGGGGGCTCGCAGGCCACTTCCAATGTTAATGATGCAGGACCCTCGGTTGGCGGACGGACGCGCGAGCCCCGGCCTTCTCCGCACTCAATTACTTACTTTCATCCACCGCTGTTTTCATTTTAACACCATAATGATACTTCCGTTGAGTTGGTTGGTAATATTCCAAAATATAATGTCGAAGGTCCCTTGTACAGACCCCCACGCTGCGGCGCGTTGAAGCACAAATAAACGTGCCATTCTACTAAAGGCAGAGTTTAATTTTGATGAATAATTGCATTCACGAATTACAAAATATTGCTATGTCTGGATTTCTCCTAAGCTGTTACGGTGCCGAGGCGTCCTTACAACCTTACAATGTGCATTTAAAAGATTTAATGGATATCGTTTTGTTTCAATTTAATCGATAAGTACAATTGAACAAAATTACTATTCGTGGTTTTTAGGTAACACCCATCATGAAACCGCTATAGTTTTTGTCTGGCATGAAGAAGTCCAAACATTATTATTCAACGTGATCTAGTACCTAATGGAGTTTTTATTATAAGTTTCATAATAATAATGGCTCAAATTAAATATCCCATTTAATCACACGAAACTACACCGGACCCAGGTGGCTTGGGCGACGCACGAGCTCTACCCATGCAATGCAAGTATCCTGTATGCCAGCACGGCATACAGGATACAGATACTTGCATGCAACAAATACTAGATTCCTATGTTGGCGTGGCCCGACACAAACTAGCCATTGCTTTTATTTGTTTTTTAAATAACAGCATTCAGCTGCAGCTACGATATTCCAATATTGCATTAGAATATCTACGGCGAATGTATTCGTATGTTAATGCGATTTGCACAACAGTAGGTAGGTACTACTCGTGCACCAGCCGCGTGCGAGTCTCGGCGTCGTGTATCGGGCCAGGCTAGTTCTAACTCAGATTTGAATTTGAAATGAGCATGCAAATGAGTCCCTGCATCTCGTGTGGCGCCGCGCCGGGCGGGGCGGGGCGCGACGGGTGATGCGAGACTTTAGTTAGACCGACGACAGTTATTCTCATCATAGCACTTTGATCCTCTGAAAGCTCTATTAATTGTGAAATGTCGCTCGGCCAAGTGAAGGCGCTGTGTCCATTACCTCGCGCCCGCCACACGCCACGCGCCGCGTCCCGTCGCGTCCCGCCCCAGCCCGCCGCCGGAAGGTCGCGCTGTAAAACCATTAAACTTAAATCCACAATCTCCTGCTAAAACAGACCACTCCATTAATAAACCTGCAATCTTGTTCTTTGAAACTAAAATAGTTGTTTCATCACCCAAGGTGCGACGGGTGGGACGGGGCGCGGGCGGCTTGTGTAAATAGGATTCCACACTTTATGATTGTTTTCTTTCGACGAAAACGTTTTATTATGAAATGAACTGACGAAAAAATGCCACTGAGCAGCAATTTGTTCATTTTATTTGTAAACGTTGAGTAAACATCTCATTGCCGAAGTATTTGTATGAACAACCTGTTGAAAAGTACTAACTTTTCAGCTAAAAAGGATTAAATTAATTAATTTGTTTTGTACGTGCTGACGCGGTACGGGCGAGTCGCGGGCGCGGTATGAGCGCGGTACCAGCGCGGTTCGGGCGCCGCAGGTCTGAGAGGGCGCGGCGCAGTGAGACCTCTTAGCGGTATCTCCTCTTGATTGGACTCGTTACAGAAATTCATTAGCATTTAGATGAATGACTCCCCCCCGCCCCCTCGCTCCCACCCACACCCCCTGACTCGACCCTGCTGCTGCTGTCTATTTTTAATGAGTCAAGATTTTACTGCTCGAGGGATTATTTTACTGTTTCAGGATTTCAGCACAAAACACTCTCGGGGACTGGATCTTTATTACCAACATCAAAAGAATAAAAATAAACGTTTATGATCGAACTCGCAATGTCATACCTATAGACTATAGACCTATAGACTACACAGCGCTGTACACAAATACAAGATGAGTAAACACATCGTATTTTCGTTGATGCATTTTTATGACGAGAGTATTGAGTGTCCTTAAGGCGTAGATATGCGTGAATTTGGTAAATTTGGGTTCAGCAGAAACCATTTATTTCCTTGTTCTTTAACGGAATTGCTTTGAAAAAATTACACAATAATCTATGCCATATAAGGCATCATCTCTTGAGGCCGAAATTTTATTTTTTTTATTTTAAGTACCTGAAATAATAGTGTAAAATACCGTCTACTTTTTCAGCAAGAACCGTTTAAATCCTAATCTATTAATCATAAGATTTTTTAATTTTCATCACCATATAGAATAAAAGAATACCAATCATCTCCTGAGCTTACTTTTTCGAAAAAAAATCCCAGCGATTTTTAACGAATTTTTTACGTAAAACGACACACGCAATGCGCGATCTTCCCCTTCGCGGGCCCTTCAATTCAGTGCGGGGCGAGACGTTGTGCTGGACGGACCTATGACAATTTTCTCCGTGCGCCGTACTAACTAATAATATTCTGTGCCGGAACCAATTTTATAAGTAGTTTGTCATTTATAACTAGCTGCCCCCGCGCGACTTCTGCTCGCCGTATACTTTTATTTGCAACTATGTATCTCAATACTAAATTTCATCTAAATCGAATTTTCCCGCGTAAGCATATATTTTCCCGCGGAAGCATGTATTTATCCGCGGTAAATAGTCTCTCGCCATATACTTTTATTTGCAACTATCTCCATACTAAATTTCATCTAAATCAAATTTTCCCGCGGAAACATGTATTTTTCCGCGGTAAAAAGTCTGTTCTTTCTCCCCTGAGAAAGATCTCTAAAGATTGTATGTGCCAAATTTAATCAAAATCGGTTGAGAGGTGCGGGAAAGCGTAACAGACAGACAGACAGAGTTACTTTCGCATTTCAATTTTGTATATATTATTTGACGTGTAAAAATTTGACGCATTGCTTCAGATTACAATAATAGTGTCTATTGTATCACAGATCACCGAAACTAGATTACCGCATTAGAATACTTTTGTTCCGATTCAAACGCACCTAAATTGGAGGAAGATGCGGGTTGCAGGGACTGGAACAAAGGCGTTGTAGCAAATAGCATCATGTAGGTAGGTAGATATGTATTTATTTTTGGTATACACAAAACCTGTAGAACTTAAAAATTTAAAAATATTATTAGAAAAATTTATCACAAATAATTCATTTGACTGAGTGAGTAAGTAATAAACATATTTAAACGGTTTATGGATAACTTATTTATTTTTACATACAATAATACCGAGAGACCCGCTTATATACGTCGTCTATCATTTTTAACGATATCGATTAGAATATTCATCATTAACGTTACACGTGCTTTCGCCGAGAAGACAACGAGTGCAATAAGCGCAATGCGGAAAAGAGACAAGTGAACGTCCTTCGTACGAGTAGCCATTATAAGCTGACCTCTTCACTTGCGTTAGACTATAGAAACGTATATGAAGTTCACGGGTCTGACACTTGGTCGCACTAAAGCCGTGTTTCGAGGCGGGGCTTTTCATAATGGTTGATTTAACCATATGTTTGGCGCGCGGTCGTCGCTTGTCATGCGGTATCTAGTGGGGTTTATCTATGATTGTAGGCTACACAACTAATTCTGGTTAGCGCTGCGCGTAATATTTTCGATATGCCAGCGCCACGCGGGGCACGCGGTCGCTGTTGTCAACTCTCGTAGTCGTTTCTGCCGCGATTTTCACTGCATACTCGCTCTTAATAGGACTGGGTGTGTGTTTTATTGACCACTCACTGATTGGCCACGTTGCCTCTCCGTCTTCGTTCCAATTCCAACCTCTAGTGACGGACTCGAATGGAGCAGTTTTTCCGAAGATGCTACATTGCTATTTATTGTATTGTATACTCTACGTCGTTCAGATGATAGGCGCGTTGTATAGAGCTTTGATCCACGTGTAAGGACAGGTGTCTGCGCGGCGGCGGCTCCCAGCGGTGATTAATGACCCTCCGGCGGCGCCAGGTGCCCGCAATCGCATTACTCTACCTTTTTAACTAATAATAGCGAATTGTATCTCCGAAAGTGCGTCTCAACTTTCCCGACAATTTCCCTGTAGCCATCTGTAGCGGAGTGACGCGGGACTCGATTACGAGACCCTTTGTGTTACTTATTTATTTATTTATATAAAAAAGATATATTTTATTTTTATTTATTTTATTTATCAAAATATAGCCCCTATAAATTTATATTTTTTTTCTTATACCTGAGCTTACGGCCAAAATACAAATTGACTAGATTTTTATAGTTACAGATAGGAGCGTAGAGTGGCGCGTCGAACTATAGCGGTAGAGTATCGTGTGAGAGATAGATCTGGCGCTGGGATTAAGGCTCTAATTAAAAATTGTACATATTCTAGTGAGGTGAGCGCGGTCGTGAGCTATCTAAAGTTTAAAACAGCGGGAAAAGGGCCACTGAGCTCGGTACTTCATTCATCAAGTTCGGGCCACTTATCTGAAACTATTCTAAGCCCATAACTCACTTTTGTGTCTAGCACATCTACCTACAGCCGGTTTATACGTGACTGGGGCCTTAATAAGGTAGAGATAAACTAAAATGTACGTCCTATCACCTCATTGATTGAACAAGACGGAGTGTTTGCACAGCTTCATGATTTTTTGTAGATACCTACTTAACGTTATTGGTTTGGAATGTCTACCACAATCATTTAGTTTGAGTTTTCAATCTAAAGCATATCTAAATAGGTAGTGAAGTGAAATGCGGTAGAAATGCTGGTTTCCAGTGGGTAACGATGCAGTCTGCGCTGAAAGTATCTAGTCAAAAAGCTCAGGAGCTATTTATAGAATCCTTTCGATTTCAAAATTCTATAAAACCTAGATAAAGTTTCATTGGTGGGCTTGTATCTCTAATATCATGTATTAAAAGCAGGTCGTAAGTTTGAAACTCTAGACGGCACGACCGGTTGAAACTCTATCGAAATGCAATGTAATTAGAATTGTGGCGTATTGTTTCCGTTCGTGTGTGCGCCCGGCGGCTCGGGGCGGCTCACCCGTGGCGGCCTGTGTACAGCAGGCACGGGTGGCTACGTAATATTCCTACACTATGCTAGCTGTAGTGACTCTGCCCGCATTGTATTGGTTTTTACAGGCGTAAAAAAATAAAGTCTTTGATGCACGCTGATATTGTAGCTTTCCATTAGTCAGCCAGTTTTTCCCATAATTTACAATAATTTAATTATGAAAACTATAACCCCTAATTTGAAATTTTCCGAAAGTTTGTAAGTTCAGTTATTCTTGCCTTAGCTATTTTCGTAGCTAAGACCTCGAAGCCCCGAAAGTTTCAAGACTCTGGCCAGTGATTTGGGCTGCGCGCTGTCTGTCCGTCAGACGAAGACTTTTATATTAGTTTAGTTAGATATTACACATACTGCAGCAAGGCGTTTGTTCTCATCTACGCAGTAATCTCGGAATAATTACATCCATTATACGGCAGAGAGACTGGACCGGGATAGGACAGCTCTCTGCCGGTCAGTGCAAGGCGACTGAATTAATCATGAAACTACATACCTACACTGAATTAATTAATGTGATCAAGATAAGATGGTCCAAAATGCAGCGGGTGGCGGGTGGTTCTTGTGTTACATTATATTAACCTCGTTGTTGGGAGTTGACTTATACAAATACACTTTGTTTGTTCTTTCTATTTTTCTAGCTCTCATGTTCGTAGTTAGATTGTTATCTCGTTACCGTTGGCTTGTTATTGTTCCCCTATTATACATAGATAACTCAATCAAACTTCACCTTTTACATATTTCTGTAGATAGACTGTAATTAAAGTTTATATTTGAACTTTACAGCAAGAAAATATCTTTTGCTGTGAAAGTACTCGTAGTAGGTATTAGATACATTTTAATAAACATTTCTAATGAGGCATTATATTGGCATCGGCATCAGAATAGACCAATATAAAAATTGGAATTCTATTTTCTTCCAGTCTGATACTTGATTCCAATATGGGTTCCAATACTTGATTCTTGACAATTAAACATTTTGTGTAATGGATTGGAATCGCCTAATATTGTGTCTCCACTTATGGCCGCTTACTTTACTACCAAACACATCAACTTGAATTAGTCCCATTCCCGTTGAGTGCGTCGCAGCGAGACGCTCTCCAACTATTAACAGCTCCGTACCAGCTCGCTGAGCTCGTTAGGCTCGTTTGCATTCACTCCGACTGCACAACTCTCGCCAACTCTGTTATAACTTATGCAAAGAAACTGAAACGAGCTTAATCATTTTCCTTTAGACTGCATTAAAGAGTGGTAATTAGTTAAATGAGGTCGTTTGACGGCTCTTGCAGGTGAAAGGTCAACTGGACACGTCTCTCCGCGGGGGCGCTGCGATCGATATCCTATTTTTCTACAAAGGATTTTATAGCTTCAGATGAAGGGCATTAAACCTAACACCTGCTAGTGTCGACCTTAACTTTATGAAGAAGCAAGTACCTGTAATACAATTTTTAATATAATTTATAGAGATTTATAATTGATAGAGATTTAGAGAGTATTATTAAGAGAGTGTAATATTTAATAATAATATTGAACCCCTCTACTGGGTCTCAAAGACCGAACGCGGAAATAGGACTGAGCATGCAATTAGTTACCCTCCATTTCACGCGCGGGTGAATCTAGTCTTCCATTATGTAAGCATCATAGATACTTGATAGGTAACTACAAGGAGTAGGTACCTATTTCCTGTCGCAAACCAAAATCACATAATATTACCAAAGTGCATTTGAAAATGGTTTATTTCCACCTATCTGCTAATGCAGCAGCGCATCAATTATCGAATTTCCCACGCAAAATGTACCTCAAATGTACCTACGGAAGAAGCATGAATCTACCTCGCATAATTAGCAATTAACTGACTGAAATTAAGAACGGGAGAGCACAAAGCGGCGGCTGAGCGCGATAGGTATCGTGTGTCGTTCGTGCGCCCGCTTTCCTTGAGGTAAGTGAGTCCTTTTCTTATTATAATTCAGCGATAATTTAATAAGGGTGATAAAACAATATTTCATCGCTGTTTCATAACTTAAACAACTTGATAGATATCTCATTAAAGAGTTGTCTGAGATGATTACAAACTTCCGAAGTTGCGGTCTCTGGGTAATCACGAGATTTTCCTAAAATAGAAATGACTTAACTCTCGGTAAATATTATCTCGCGCACCCTCAAAAAGATCCATCTCACAAGAAACTCAAAGGTTAGAAAAACAGCGACCTTGCTCGCTTTCAGGCGACGGACGATTCCCTTCACTACATACTAACCGCGGGTGTCTACATGTAGTACACTTACTTAGGCAGCCATTTAGCCGAACGTACAGCGATATTCGTATCGTAAGTACATTGCCTTATCACCACTTATAAGGCGTCACGACACGGCGCTGGCGCCGGCCACGCCCACGCCTGCGGTTCATTTCATCATGTTACGGGGTTTCTTTGTCAATTCAATCAGGAATTATGAAAACTACAACCACTACAGTTAGATAGATGAATGCCGACTTGACCTATTATACATGTTGTATAAAATGATGTCGTCTTTAGCCACCGTCTCCACCGACTTCATGCTTTAAGAGCGAGCTTGGTCAGGTGTCTTTTACCAATAAAATCATTTATCTTGGATAGGTAGTCGGACAGGAGGCGCGCAGGTCGACGCGAGTCGGAGATGCGAGGACAACGTCCTACGTGTTTGCGGAGCCGCCGCCGGGGCGCCGTGTGTCGGCGACGTGCCCTGTGGCGCGGCTAATGGACAGGAGCATTGTCTCAGGTGTCAGCGCCGCGGAGTGGGGGGGAGGGGGGGGCTGACTGTGACATTCGAAATAGCAATTATCGCCATTCAACAAAGTTGAAAAGTGCTTTCATTGAATTCTGAGCGCCCCGTTCCGGCCGCTTTGTGCAATGACGGGCGGCCCGGGGCGGCGCGGGGAAGGGGAGCCGGTTCTCAATTTACCTAACATTAAATTAACGTTCTAAGGAAGATTCGTCACTGGATAATTGATGATCATACCTAATGCTCGGTAATTAATCTTGGATTCCATTTAAATATTCCCTTTATTTATTTCCGGTGTTTGTTTTCGCTTAAGCCGGAGAACATTGTCGTTTAATTACACGAGATAAACAACAATAAGGCTTCACGAGCGCGTCTCTCTCGTCGACAACACCGCGTGCGGGAGGGGGGATTTGGTGACACGCTTCTGGACAGTTAAATAATAATAATAATTGGTGTTGTCAAACGTCGTACGTATAATCACATGGCATTGCTCTCACAGAGGTGCACTGGTAATCGTGTAACAGTCAGGTGAGACGCCGCACGTCGCGGGTCGACGTCCGCGGTTACGAGCTTGTTTGTTTCTCTAACGACGACTTTACGCTTCCCCAGCCACGTCTCAGCTGAATAATTCTCTAACTTTGATATTAGTACCATGACCGCGCGCTCGGGGCTCGGGGCGCCGCGACCTTCGGGCTGCGGTTACACAAGTAGGTACCTGTCCTTGTTATATCAGAGGCGGCACTTAATTACCGCTTCTTGTTAAAGCACCTTCCCCTACTGATAATTAATAGCTGGAGCTGTGGTGAAGATTCAAACGACCTATGTATAACTAACGATACTCGACTTTACGCTTACGTGCGATGAATGTTTACAATAACGCGACATGCACATGTCGCTCGTCTGCGACGAGTCGCGGGTCGCGGAGCGCTCTAACGAAGCGACGAACGACAAAGGAAAACATACCCATTTGAACTCGATCGCGATGAAATATCAATTGAGAGGAAACGTTTGTAGTGCCGTTTGTCGTGTGGGGGCGGCGATAGAAGCGATATTGGTGACAAACGAATAACGTAACAACCTATCTGGAAATATTGGAAACAACTTATTTTAGGAATGATGTTACAAGTTATCACAATGAAAGTTGATGAAAGCGTACTTTCACGAGTAATAAATATTTGACGACGTCAACAAGGTCAACAGCTCGTTGTTAGCTGCCCGCCTGCCTACCCCTGCCTGTCCGCCTCTGCCTACCCCTGCCTGGCCGCCTAGCTGCCTCTGCCTGCCTCGCAAACTACAAACAGTACCTGTTGCCGAACACGCGAAGAGGTGCCAACGCGTTCAAGCGCCACTTTAATTTCAAGTTCGATACTTGAACCTAGTTTGTAAATTACCTTTTAAACCTATAAAATTAATAAATTAATTAAACTAACTTAATACGACTAGTTTTAATTATGTTAATACCTCATAAAACGAACCATATAAAACAATTAGTACATTAGAATTCAAATCAAATATTTTAAGAGAAGAAATACTAAATCTCATACTACGCCGTATACTTTGTGCTACGAAATGTAGACCTTATGCTACGCCGTAGCAGGCTATGCTACGACGTAGAATGCAGAACCATTTTGTATTCTATGCTAGAACTAAGATTAACCTTATGTAATAGGCATATAATTTTACGCTAGACCAACTTATAGTTATGTGCTTCTGCTTCCGTATACCGTGAACAACGACGCTTAGCTCATCAAATTCCTGGCATCAATTACTTCCCCGTGTGGTAAACAAGTCCGCTAACGAGCGCGCGACACATTCCACCTTCGGCGGGGCTCGAGGGCGCTTCGTTACGTGAAATGAGACACCAATGAACTGTCAATTAATGAAACTATTTCCTAATTGGGTTGGTTGTCGCCACGCGACGGGAATAGCGGGGCTATTATCACTGTTTCCTTAAAGGAACTTGTTTATAATAAGTTGTGAGCTAGGTAGTTATTAGCCGCTGGGAGCTAATCGCGGGTGTGTATACTCGCTCGCACTACGCGCGCCTGCAGCTTCGATCGCGTCCTGCGGCGTCGTGCGAAAGCGCGTCCATTATTCACGCCCCGACGCCGGGCGCTCCAAAGGGAATGCATAACAAGTTGAAGCAGCCATCCGCGGCGCTTTCTCAGTAATACATTGTATATCTCTCCAAGCACTAAAACTCTTCGAATAAGTTATGTGCCCCTCCCCGCGCCCCGCACCTCTACAGACTACGCACCCCCTTGCCTGTATTGTAAATAATGTAAAAACAAAATGATGATCCACAGATGTGAACGCGAACAAAATTCAATTATGGTAACTTGTGAAATTTTACTAAGAACAATTTCTGACTGTTTTTTTTTTTTTGAGATGACACGTATTATATAATATTTATACCATTACATCAGTTGTGAGAAGTCGCTTATGATGATTAAAAAAATTTATTTTGCGTCGTAAAATAAGGAGTTAATACTAATCTTAGACTAAATTGATGACGACAAAAATGGTAACTACTCGGTTACATCCGCTACAGTAGTAGTTCCACAGCGCCAGAAATTAATGATGTTTATGTGTATCTCAAGTAAAGTGAAGTACCTAAACACACTAGGCTATATACTCCTTGTACCTACTTAGTACGTAGGTAAGTGCCTACTTAGAAAAGGCAATATTCAATTTAGCTCATCGTCATCTCCAAAACTCCGCCGGCTCAAAGTAGGAAGTAACGAGCAAACTTTTTAATTATGAATTTAACAAATTCCCTGTTATTAACCTGTAAACACGGATCGTATTAAAATGTGCCTTGTTTTAGCATCGATTACACGCCAGCAACATCCCGTCGAGATTTGGGTTTTGGGAAGTAATTTTGTATAATAAATAAATTAATACATTTTGGGGAGGACTACCCTTAACATTTATGGATATAATAGATTATACATTCAAAATTTCATAAATATAATTTTATAGTCTAGCCGTTTCAGAGGAGTGTAAGAACTATTTGCGTTAGGAAAATAATTTAGGTTGCGTAGTCATTTCTATGATTGTGTTCTATAATTTAGGTATGTGATTTCCGCCGGCTGTAGCGCCCTCTATCGCCCTGTTGAGATAACTAACTCGACACGAGTTCCTCGCTACGAACCCACAACGGAGGGGTTCGAACCGACAAAAGAACACAGCTACAATAGTCCTCTCGTTTCCAACTAGATGGCAGCACCAGATAGGTCTTAAAAAAACCTACGGAGATTTTAGTATTGCGTGTTCGCCACTCACCACAAACTAAAAGAAGTACTAAAAGATCTACCGACAGTTTACGCTGCTTTAAATTTGTTTTGAGTGGAGAGACAGAAAGTAGATTATTTGATCGTGATTTTTATTTTTGATAAATATTTTTATGATACTTTTTATTCTTTAACCTAGGACCTAGGGGCTGAATGAAGTTGATATAAAACAACTATTTTTGAACCTACGTTTTAACGTTTATTAATGTTACAACATACAAAATATAATACATGTACACTAACAACAATACATAATTCACTATTGGATGTTAAGTTCATAAATACCGCTTTGGAAACATCATTTGAAACTAAATCTAAACATCAGGTGACAAAAATTACGAAATAGGATAACTAAATAAATTATAAATATTTAATTAAAGTTGTGCTATCTTGTTTCAACGCCAGAAGCACCAGGCAAAAGATCAATGTTACATCTATTAAAGCTTAACAACAGAGTCATAAACACAGCCAAATTAATAAATGATTAGGTACGTAATACAGCTACCAATACACAGAAAGGCGGGCTCTGCCGCGCCCTACTAATAAATACACAGCAAATACTTTTTAATTTCTTAAGCTGAAGGTTGAAGGAAGTTGTTGTGCTGTAGAGTAGTACAACTTACATCGAGTTTGAGTACGAATCTTCAATTCCATTGCGTAGGAGCGCTGTGCGGCGCGAGCGACAAACACGAAGCTTACAAACTGTTACTAGTTGACTTGTTTAGAAAAACGTTCTTTTACTGTTAAATGTTAAAAACTTAGGCGAACTAACATAACTTATATGGCCATACTCAGGTAATATAAAGTGTTGAATGATGAATCCCTTTGAGTTTTAAATATCCATATCAAATACGAGTAAAGCGAAGATGTTACTTAGTAAGACTTGTGTTAGTTTTCCATAGAAATTAATTTACGCACCATTTTAATTTAGCATTTTTAGAGGGCGCGATTATATTTGAAGGTCACGCGTAGGGGGTTAATTAGAAGCTTAAGCTGTTACTAAGGTTGCCAACCTTGTCTGCCGGCCTCCATCTTAGAAAAATAGGGAGAAACATAAAATATAAACAACTTTTTCACGTTTTCTCAGAAACTATGCGTCCTACAAAAAATTCATAAGGTCATAATTTGTATGAAATTGCTTGGCTACAAATAAGTCTATTTAACATTTTCTCCCAATAATAAAACGAAAAATGTGATTAAAATTATATAAGTATAACTTCAGATGTAGGTAAGGTACCCAAACTAAGAGCTCACACAGCGCACAACGCTCATCCCATTAAAGTTATCCAATAATTTTAAGATTACTCCTCCAACATTACACTAACACGTTTCACCCGCACTGCCCAGTACCTACAGAGATGGTACAGGGCAGTTCTCACACGGGAACAGTCCGTGTTACAACGAACACAGGTTACATCTTACGACTACTTACATCCACTTACATCTAGATAAATGCCAGGCATCTGTATAAATACTCTCGTAATAATTATGACTTTATATTCCGTCGCACGCGAACGTGCAATCGTAAAAATAAATGCCGTAGGCCGTCTGTGCGGCGACATATCTTTGAGGATAATCTTTGTGCAGCTAAAACTATATCAATAATCAAAATATGAATAAATTGGTTATTTGGTTCCTTGATCGAGCGTGAGGCCATCTCCAGGCTAAAATACTATTTCGAGTATGTTGTTGAAGTTTGAGAGGCCGTGTCGGCGGTGTCGGTCGGTCGTGCAGCCGCTCACAGCAGTGTGCAGCCGCTCACAGCAGTGTGCAGCTGCCCACAGCAACGTGCAACCGCTTACAGCAGCGTGCAACGCGCGCGGCGGCGGCGACGCTGCTTGTCGTCGTGCTGCGGGTGCGTGCGGATAATACGCACCAGCTGCAACAAGCAAGGTCCGTCACTCATCATCATCATCATCATTTCAGCCATTGGACGTCCACTGCTGGACATAGGCCTCCCTATATGACTTCCAGTTATTACGGTCGGATGCAACTTGCACTCCACTGTGAACCGGCAGTTTTATAAGATCATCTGTCCACCTTGTTGGTGAACGTCCGACGCTGCGTTTGCCGATCCGTGGTCTCCACACGAGAACTTTTCGGCCCCATCGGCCATCCGTTCTCCTCGCTATATGGCCAGCCCATTGCCACTTCAAAGAACTAATCCGTTGGATTCGTCACTACCGATACACAATGCTAAACAATTCTATAGGCGCCAGGTCACAGTATAGATTGCAGGGGTCACTGACCTCGTGAAAGGCCGCGTCCACATTGAGCGGCGGCTCCTTGGCGGAGGTCTCTATGTAGGGGGCGTGCAGCGCGCGCGCCAGGTCGCGGCCCGCCTCCTCGCCCACGCAGCGCGCGCCCACCAGGTCCACCTTGTTGGCGCACACTAGCATCGGGTACGTATCCCTGGAAAAATCCATAAAATATCTATTATTAACAAACGGATTAAGCATCGGAATATGCAGCAAGCTCAAGAATAATTAAAAACGAACTTGACATCTGGGTACGGAACAATAGCATGAAACTCACAAAAGTCACACAAAACTACTCATAACTGTTTGACGCAGACACATCAGCCAATGGCTGCCTGTCTTTAAATAAATAATAATAGTAATCAAGAACAGATTTGATCACTGCCTATGTTATTGAGAAAATTTATTTTGGCTTAAACACGTCAAAAGCTCGTCTATCGATTATCGATAATGTTTATACTATCTACAGCAATTTAGAGTAGGTTATAGTCGGCACCTGTCCTTGACGCGCAGGATCTGCGTGTGGAAGTGGCGTATGTTCTCATAGCTCTGCTGGTCGGTGACGGAGTAAACGAGCAGGAAGCCATCTCCCTTGCGCATGTACTGCTCGCGCATGGCGCTAAACTCCTCCTGCCCCGCCGTGTCCAGCACTGCAACAATACATACACAATCACCAACATGCACTCAGTACTACTACCTCTAACATCCCATTCAGAGATTCTATGTAACAGGGGTCTATTACTTTAACAAGACATTAAAGTAATACACCCCTGTTACTGTCGAATGATTTAATATTTATTTATTAAAACTAGTACTGAACAACTTTAATTACTTACACTAGTCAATAACATAGAATCAATGATGTGTGAATGAGTAATTACCCAGAATGTTTAATTATACAAATCCAAATTATAATTAAAACCTACTTTATCATCCAATCACATTGTATGGAGGTTGTAGCTCAAATAGAAGACTATTGAATGATGTATGTGTGGTGTCTACTATCTAGCTAGAGTCTATTAGATAGCTGTGACACAGAATTAGGGCCATTGAATTCATTCACTGCTCAATCATTGCTCAGGTGTGTACAGTACACTCTCAGCAATTTGGATTGTCTATTACTGACAGGGTCAAATCAATTCTACTCAGACTAGGATCCTAATAAACTAAGCACAATATTAGTTATGTTGGTCCATAGTTTTTGATGCTACAGAATTACTTAAGCAGATTGTATGCTTATAATGTTAATAAATAAAAGAAAAGTTATTATAACATAAGTATTACCATCAAGTATGCACCACTGGCCATCCACCTCAGTATGCTGGATGTAGGAGTCCTCAATGGTGGGGTCATAGTCCGTAACAAACAGCTTTTGGAAGAACTGGATTGTGATAGCGCTCTTGCCCACACCACCATCTCCAACAACCACTAATTTCACCTGCAAATACATTATCTGCTCTAAAAGATATCCCTTGATTGACTCATCACTCCCACTGCATGTCTACTCTATTATTTTTAGAATGGGAATATCATAGCACACAATCAAAGTTCTAGAAGATGACATTTCATATCTAGTGAATTAGGTTTCTAATTAAGGGAAAAATTTATAAAATTAGATAACAAGATGTTGAGTGCTCAGCAATATAGAGTAATAGGAAGACAATTCTGTACAGGACAATTCTGCTACAGGGGAGCTACAAGCCCGTACACTGTCGCTGCCCTGGAAAATGGACATTATGCTCAACCGTTACCCAGGCTTCTCTGAAAACAAACCACTTATGAAAATCCAACTGATTTAAATTAAACAATTAATTCTAATGTAAATATAAACTGATATTGATACCTACATAAACATTATCAAAACCAATCCTGATTACTATCATAGTGAGTAGGTAGGATAAAAGCTCTAGCTTGAACACAAAAAGCTCTTTGATGAGCTTAGATCGAATACATTAGATACTCACAGTAGGCAGATTCTCATTCGGGGGCCCTGGTCTCGTCATTGTATCTACAGAATGTGACAAGGCGCCACCACCGATTGAGATGAGGAAATTCTGCCGTGTTCATGGAATACTAAATGTATTTTCACGAAAATGAAAAGTATTTACTGAAAAATTTTCTTTACGTCGATTTCTTTAGGTTGGCAACAGTTGAGTGAATTTGACATTAGTGACAGGACAGACCGATCGTTCCCCGGTAGTCCTTAGAGCCACATCCGGTCCGGTCCGAACCTTGTCCGATCGAAGTAACGGAACAACCAACGATTTATTTATTTATTATTTTACTTTAACCTACACACTGTTACATTAGCAATACAGGTTGTTTTTCGTTGTTCTGTTGATTCGTTTTGTTATTATGGACGCTCACATTTCGCATGTACCGGTACCGTGTACGTCATACGTGTCAACGCCAAGCACTCTCATTAAATGGAAAACAGCTGACCACAAATAAAAGAAGAAGAAGTAAACAGCTGATTGTAACAGAATATTTACAAACAGACTCAGAGACAAATAAAATGAAATTATCTTATAAAATATGTTTAAAACTCAAATAAAATGACCAAAAACATTATTAAATTATAGGTTTTTGCAAGTTATGTACGTGAAGTGAAGTGAATAACCAGAAAAGGATCGATGTTTGTAATCAGTTTGGCTGATAAAATTAAATCCAGATTATTTCATGATCTAAATAATACCAAGAAACTGCACAATGATAGAAGAAATAATACCGAGAGGTAAGTGTAGCTATTATATCATAAAAGCGTTTTTAGTCCTAATTCTTGCCCAATGTCTGGCGAAAGAAACAAACTTTATTTTAAAATATTGATTAGTTTCCTACTTACCTATGAATATGCTGTAGGTAAAAGTTAGAATTAAATCTAAGTTATAAACTAGTCTCAAATGCACTGCTTAACATGAACTTGTGCTCTGTAATGCAAATCAAACAAAGGTGGTGTGTGGTGGATGAGTGCTCATTGCGGTTCACTGAACACCTATTGCTATCAATCAACTGATATGCTAATATAATCTGATCAATGATTCCGACAGTAAAATTAACCTACCTACTCTACATAGTTGGTACTTATGATCACATATGAAAAGATAAAATGGAGGAAAACGGGTATGCCCTCGCCCCCTAGTCCCAACCTAAAGTAAGAAGAATCCCTTGAAAAAGTCTATTAGGTACCTAAATCCTTCTTTTAAAAGTTATCTATGCATCCATCTGAATGTAGCATGTGAGCCTTATGATCTGACTTACATACTCCACACATCACCTAGTAACGGGACTGTTAACATCAACTATTAGTAAAGGAGTAGTGACCAGTAAGCTCAACTTTTAGCAATATAACAAGGTCCCACACATCATTGTCTGTCTCAGTCGGCGAAGCGTGACCGCAGTTGGTAGGTATCGGCGGCGGCACCGGCGCCCGCGCGCCGCAGTCGTTGACCCGCACGCGACCTTGCCGTCGCGCCGCATGTTGTTAGACGCTCACGCACCTATTTGGTCTAGGTAGTTCCGCATTTAAATAAACTTTATACAACTTTAGAGTGTTCTTGCACTTGATGCTATGTTGCTAAGTGTAGCTTGAATTAAATATCTATTTTCAGGTGTTCCATTTATTTAATTGAGATCCTCTTAAGGAATAATAGTTTTCTATTTCTATAAATAAGCGACCACCAAACAATGAATCAGAAAAATTCTTCATGAATTGCATTTGACAATGTTGCTTATATGGCATACCTACCAACTTACATAAAACCCATTGTTACTTAAAAACTAGTCATCCGACAATTTGACGTTTCAGATAACCTTTGCCTTAAGTTTGCCTGTGGACTTCAGTTTAGCTTGTCTAGGAAACTTTCACTACTCCTTTAACATTCATATGAAATAGTAGTCGTGTATTTTAAGCTGCAACCTGAATGATGAATCGCCATCATTTTTATCGCCGTTATATATGGCTCGGGTTTCCTCTGCTCATTCGCAACAAACTGTATTGACAGACACGCACGCAGCTTGAATTAATTCATATCGGCGTCGGACGAAGATCGGAGCAACCTTTGAACGCCTCTCAAATTGCGCTCACGACTTCAAATCTCCCAAAATAACTCGCGACAAACATAGCTTTCAAAGTATTATTATCATGAAGCTACATGTTCCTGTGTTAATTGTCCAGCAATATTTATTTATAATTTTTTCAGGCATGACCATTATAATTTTAGAATGAATGAGATAAAATCTTACATCGCTTGCCGACATAGCCAGAACGTTAGTAGGTTGGTACCTACTTGTTCGTCCGACTATTGCGTAATCTGTGCTGGAGGCTTTCGGGTGTGGGTGGGCATGCTCGGGCCGCCCTCAGTGCGTGCCCGGGCTCTGCAAGAGACGCACGTCGCCACGCGCCGCGCAGACGCGCTTCCCGGTTCACTGACTCACTGACCATTGTCAATAATACCTCTTTATGCAAATCTGCTCGTTTCGTGAAAACATAAAAAAGTGTTAGTAAACTGATATTAGACATTTCATGTGCTGTGTTGTGGAGAGAATAGATGGCGTTTGTTGACAAATAAAGCGATGCTGGAGGGTCGGTGAGTGCTGTAATGGAGGCATTAGCGGCGCGTGCCGCGGTTTGCTCGTAGACGCGGGGCTCCTGACGACAGCGAGGGATCTCCTCTCATTGATTTATCGTTTGCCACTCCAATTACTGAATATCCGGGATTTGTCTGTCGGTATCCAGCCGCCGCTGTCTCTCATTACCTTCCTCCCCTCGCGCTGGGACCCGGAGCGGCCTGTGAGTGTCGCTTAATGAAACAGTGTTAGTTTCATTAAAGGATGTCTGTAAAGGAGCCGGGTCGAGCGCGTCCTGAATAATCCAGCGTCCTCTGTGTCGCATATATACGTAACATACGAGATCATAACGTAACACTGCAGACAGCGTTCGTTGGCGCCCGACGCGGGACTAGCCGCAGTTGGGTTGACATTATACTATGATCCAGAAGTCCGCTATCGTCTGATCTCAATTAACCTCTCAAAAAGTAATTTAATATGTAGATACCTACACAACATCTACATATTAAATTACTTTTTGACCTACTTGCAGCTTTGCACGTTTAATATTATGTATTTTTAAAATGTAAACATGTCTCTTAAGTCACTCTGTTTACTATTGAAAACTCCTTTAAAAATCTCTAATTAATTCGTTCAAAAAATTCAAGCATAAAGTAAAGAGTAACGGGGCCAATATTTCCTCATTAGGTAATAAATACTACAAGAATTCCATTAAACATATTTATTGTCGTTATCGTGACATAACCTGCATATTAAGTTACGTTCAATGTTTTCTTTACTGTTAAGTAATAGGCAAGTCCATAATGTGTGGTAATATTGTGCTGTCCCCCCGGGCCGCATGCCGCGGTCCCCCTGTGTCCCTTCAACGTTCGCCCCACGGTAGGCATGGGAGGGCAGCGGTCGGTATTTTTAAACAAACGTCACAAATTTCAAGGATTACAGGATTGGGCTTAATTTGGCTTAGCATTGAGCCGTCTGTAGATAATTTTAATTAATTATTTATCGAACTCGTTACTTGGTAAGTGTGATCATGGTCAATGTACCCTGTAGGTAATTTTTATTAATTATTAATCGAACTCGTTACCGCTAAGTAGTGTGATCATGGTTAAAATACTAATTCTCCTAAGACTAATATGGGTTCTATTGGGTTGATTTTATGATGAAAAGCATATAACTTTCTACATTCCTTAACAAAGTCGTCAGACGTCAGAGTCGTATGTCTCACGAAAAAGTAGGTAGTTACTTGGTCATTTTTCTATTTTATGGCAAATTCTAATCGGAACAGTCCGAACCTTGGTGACAACGGCCGCTTCCCCGAGACTAGTGTGGTTGTCATCAAAATAGGGCTCCCTCGACGTCCCGCCGTCAAATGTTGCCTGTAAGCACAGTTTGTTTGGAGCCCCGCGCGCGGAACTTGGAACAAACGCCGCGCCGTTATGGGGTTCGGTTTAAAGTGATTTTCGCGTCTCGGGGGCGGCGGGGTGAACGACCGCCGGCCGGCAAGTCAGCGCGCTACCCTCGTTCGTCTGATTGCCCAACACTACTTAGTGGCATTTTATGGTCACCTGTTGTTGCTACCAATTGATGATAAACAATGTCAATAAGACGTCCTTTTAACCAGTCGAAATTCGGAACACAACATTCAATTGATACCTTATTAGTATTTGTCTAACGTTATATCTGTACCTATTCATCAATGCTTACAAATTTACCCAAACTAATCTGAATCATTCTAAAAAGTTTGTTTTCATCACAAGAATACTAACACTGTCTGCTCTATGCCATATTGTAGCTATTTATTTTCCTGTACCCCTATCAGTCAATGTTGAGAATAATACGCGATTCCCTAGAGAGCTGTGCAAACTGATGAGAGCCGCCAGCAGTCGCGCTCGGCCTCATTTCTCCCCCGCTATCAGTAGGACCCACCCTGCTGATCTGAGGGGTGATTAATGTGCGAATCCTAGATATGATCCTCCCTCTATCCGCTACTACGCTCGTAGTGGAGCGAAACCCATCCGGTATCAACAAGAGTATGGTTGTTGATGTATTTAAAAGAGAGTCGGGTTACAGTATTTATAACTCAACAACGGCTGAATCCATTTGACTGAAAATTGGCGGAGAGATTTTTTAGTACCAGGAGAAGAGCGTTGAAGGGCTTTTTACACCAGGAAAATATTACAACGCGGGCGAAGCCGATGGGCAAAAAGCTACTTAGTTAATATTTAGAGATTAAAACGCTTTTCTGACACAAAAGGCTATAACCCGGAAATCCCCTTTATACATGCCAGTAGGTGGTCGGCACATCCGGAATTATCGTGGTTTTATTGAATGGTGCGACGCCCCCAGGGCCGGCGAGGGGCGGGCAGGGAGGGGGGCTTAATGTTGTTGGTGAAATGAATTGCTATAATTGCGGAACCCTTGTTCATGATTTTTATGAATTTTGGTTACGGAGTGCATCCATTTCAATTAAAAATAACGAGCTTCTATTGCGGTAGAGACAGACTATGCCGTTGCATGTTCGTAATAGAGGTGAGGTTTCATTTAATGTTAGAGGTACCCAAATGATAACTCCAACGGTGTTGAATCGCAACTAATTTTATTGTGAAAACTTATTACTAAAGATACATTGATACGGAAGTTACATAGCACGTAGGATAGAATCTTACGATAGGTTAATAAGGAAATTACAAAGCACGTATCTATCGAAGATACGCGCTTATTGCAAACATCATGATCTCACGTAAGTCATGCAAAATCTAGGTTTTGAAGTAAGCTGGCTGGCGGCTTACTTCCTGGTCAAAAGGTTACAATCTTATATGATATTATTACAATATAAACTAGGTATATAAATTATAGATGAAAACACATTGTACTTAGGTACTTCGTACATCCTGGCCACACAAAAAAGACACAATATTAAAACGATGAAATTGAATTTAACGACAAGATAATAACAAGATTCAACTTAACAATAATAATTAAACAACAAGATTCAAAGACTTATCCTTAACACCTTAATCTATGTCTTAATGTCTTTATCTGTTATCACTATATTTAAACGGTTCTATTATAACACATCACATCACACTGTCGGGATCTCTATCCCTTTGTTATATCGCACATCACACACTGCTTGCTGTTGTGAGGCCTGGGGGCCTCCCACAAGGGCCGCCGAGCTGACTACCTGGATGCCTGACCCAGGTACTGCTGCTGCTCGCCGTGCCTTCCTCCTTCGTCGCATGATGTAGAAGCACACACCCGCCAGTATGAGCACAGCCAGTATCCCGTACATCAGTGTGTACTGGTGGATGTCGTGTACATTGAGAGAGACGTTCGTTTGGGCCTTTATATCCTCTATCTGCGTTTTTATGTTTGACCACTCTTCTTCGTGGTTTTCTGGTATAAACGGGGCTATTACTGAGGAGTTGACGATTTTGTTAAGAACGGAGAACTCCGGTCCAGTTGGTAAATTCCCTTCCATTTGAACTTGAGTTAGGTAGTTGTTGTGACCGTAAATTGCAAAGTCATTGCTCTTCACTACGCAACCTTGACCCACACTAAGTAATCCATTGCCGGTCAATGTCTCCAACTCTATTTCGCTGTCAGCGCAAAAAATTCGCACTGAGCATTCGCTGTTGCAACATGAAAATAACCACTTATCATTGTTATGTAATTTGACCCATCGTTCTTGACAGGTCAATGCTTCGGTATTGCATAAGTTTTCTTTGTGGTTGATGCTCGTATTACAAATCGCCTTTGTCAGCGGTAGCTCAATTATAGGTTTGTTGTAGGGACATAGCATACGGTTAGTTGAGGTGTGCATACACGAATGAAGATCCTCCGTTGCCATCAAAATAAAAATATCTCTCTGTATATTGAAGGCTATAAATGGCGCGATAAATTTGACCACGTGATTTTGATGTGGCAGACTTACTACGCTATCTAGTTCTAACGCTTCCTTGCTAATGAGGGGAATCCTTATTTGTATAACCAAAACATTTTCTCCAACTCTAGCGCTCACCTTCATTTGCTTATAGAGCTCGTATAGGTGTGCCTTATCAGCCGCTAGCGTGAGCTCTCCTCGCAAATGACTTGATATGATGCTGACTTGTTTTTCTAACTGCTCTGGAGGTAGCAGGTTCATATCCAAGTGACCATGTGATATGTCACTTAATACATCTATTAAGCTATCTTGAATGCGCCTTAGACTTGTTATAATAATATTGGCGGTCATAGATAGCGATAACAAATTAAGCTCACTTGTCTGTTCTACCTGTACCTGACGCATTTTATGACGTATACTCTCCATCTGCTGCGTTATGGACTTAAAATGACTATTCATTATGTCCTCATTCCTTTTCATGATATTATATTGAGCTTCTAAAACGCTAGTTTGATTTTTCAATAATAGGTTTAGATGACCTTCGTTCTGTGATATTTTCTCAATGTCCTTCTCGTATTGTTTTGCAAATGAGTCATCGAGGACACCGAATAACGCGTTAGCCACATAACCCACTCCATTTATCAAACCCCTCTTTTGCCGTTTCTCGTTTTTATTATTAGTTAAGATTGTATTATAGTGTTCAATTTCTAATATCTCCTGCCGTAACTGGTCAACGATACCCTTGTATTGCGGCGGAAGCGGTGTTAATGACGAAGTTAAGTACTGGTTTAAATGAGAAACGTAATTATTTATATTGTTTAAACCTGTCCAGTATGACGACATATTAAAATAAACTACGAGCTTCCATTCGTCCCGAATAAGATTCATATCGGCAATTTTTTCAAAGTAAATATTTTGATTTTGATCTAAGTAAGTAATATTATAGGAATTGGAACTTAGTACCGGAGAGATTACTGCCAAGAACAACATGAGTACCATTGCCATAAGATGGCAGAATCTTGGTCTCGTCACGCGTTTTTGTTTTGGTGTACTTTGTTCTTGCACATCATCATCACTTAGCTGGGCAGCATCATGATTTTCCTTTACAGGTAAGACTGAAAGTTTCAAGCAGGGTCTCCTATTAATTCCGTTTTTCGTTTTGACAGAGGCAACCCGGACTCGTCCATCGCTCCCGGGGTGAACGTTAGTCCCCCTTCCCATGAGCCACTTCCCGGGTGGCAAATTTTCCTCCTTTATAATTACAACGTCATCTATTTCCATGTTTCTGGATGGCGTCTTCCACTTAGACCTTATTTGTAGTTGATGAAGATAATCCGACGACCATGCTTTCCATATATCCTTAGTTACCCTTGATTCAGGAAGATCACCTAACATCTGCGGTTTACTGTGGTCGCTATGTCTTTTACATTTAACGCACTTGTTGAGTTCACGTTTCACCGTCTGTAGTCCACTAATTATCCAAAATCTATCCCTTATGTATGCTAGGGTTAGACTAGGACCCCCGTGAAGCGTAATTCTGTGAGCTTGATTGATGACTAACTCTGTGAGACGGCTGTGACTTGATAATATCATAGGATTTTTAACGGATTGTTTAAGAATCGAATTATTAAGTCGCCCGCCCACTTTTAATAATCCATCTTGTATGAATGGATTTAAAGATAAAAGCTTACTACATCCTTTCAGTGGTTTATTCTTCTGTAAACGCTCAATCTCTTCTGCAAATTCAAAACTTTGGACTGTCTTCACGATTAAATTACAGGCATGACTCATTTCGCTAATCGTTAGATAGCTTTGTTTATTTATTCGCTTGTTACGCAACCACTTTACGAAACGTAAGAGCCACCCGACTCTAGTTGTAACGCGATGTAATGACTCACACTCATTCAATAATCTTAAAATTAAATTGTCTTTTGTACGATCTAAGGCTGTATTTACACTAATCTTTTTGATTTCTGTAAACTTATCTTGATATGTAAATGTATCCGTGCTTGGCTTCCAGCTAATTCCGAGAGTTTTCTTGGAATCTCCGCTCTTGAAATGTAGTGGAGATTCTTTACTTTCTTCCGGTAAATCCTTGGTGAGCTTCGGTGTGTTACTCGACCACTTCCGTATATTCATTCCGCATTCACTCAAAATAGAAATTATTTGTTGTTGCATGTCTCGAGTTCCGTCAATCGTTTCACCTCCTTCTAGTAAATCATCCATATAAAAGGACTCCTGTAACGGCCTTATCGCTAAAGGATATTTATTCGTCTTACTATAGTCCCTCGCAATTTGTGTAAGGGTCCTCATGGCAAGGTACGGCGCCGATTTTGTTCCATACGTTAGGGTCGTAAGGGAATACACGCCGATTGGTTCCTGCGATGACGGTCTCCAGACGATACTCTGCAACGATTTATCAGCCTTTCGTACAAAAATGGTCCTAAACATTTTTTCTATATCCGCGGTTATGACGTATTTATGATGACGCCAAGTCAGGATAAGAGTCTGTAGGTCCTTTTGCAAATTAGGACCCCGCTCCATCAGGTCATTAAGGCTTTTTCCGGTAGACGTTTTTGATGATGCATTAAAAACAACACGTAGTTTAGTTGTCGTTGAGTCAGCTCTAAAAACTCCGTGATGCGGCAGATAGCACGAATTTATATTGTTGTTTTGCACACGTTTCATGTGCCCTAATTCCTCATAATCACGCATGAATTTTTTGTAACTTTCAGCGAATGCCTCGTTGTTCGCGAGTTTATGCTCTATATTGTGAAATTGTGCTATAGCCTTTCCCTTTGATGATCCTAGGTCCCGCTCAAAATAAGGTTTCATCGGTATTGCAACTTCATAACTACCATTAGCTAATCGTTTTGTCGTAGCTTGGTAGAGGTCTTCACAATACCTATCTGACACACTATGGTCAGAATCGACTTCGCTTATTTCCTCCAGTTCCCAGTACCGAGAAAGCTCTGGCATATTATTTAAAACAGCGTTACATTTAAAATTTCTTAAGCAACCTGATAAAACCCACCCTAACCGTGTTTGCTGGGCTATAGGGCTTCCAGGTGGTCCCTTAATGAGTCCACCCATTAAAATCTCCGAATATACACTAGCGTCTAGTAGGAGATCGATTGGCTTTGATATGTTGTAGTCCGGGTCCCCTAACTGTATATGCTCAAGATGTGCCCATGTCCGTTTTGGGAACGACACATTAGGCAAATTATTTACAACTCGCGGAATTATTAGTGCCCGAGTGACGAAATTAAATTCACCATATATCGACTCAGCGTCAATCGAAACGATCCCCCTGCTTAACCTAGATCCCTCACCTATCCCACTGATAGAAGCGTTATAGCTTTTCCTAGGCAGCCCCAATAGCTGAACTGCATTCTCGGATATCAGCGAAATTTGAGATCCTTGGTCTAGTAACGCCCTCAATGTGACGTAGGTCCCATTAACGGACCTTACCCTAAGGCATACTGTTGCTAGTAATATTTCCTCCCCTCCGGTGGCCACGTGATTTGCCATATGATCCTTATTCATTGACGGTAAACGCTCTGTTGACGGTAAATTTTTCCTTATTCCTGAGGAGAGACTGGAATGGCCTAATACCTTAAATGCGTCATGCAGCATTGAATTATGTTTACCCTGACAAGCTCTACATACGCGTGTCGAACGGCACTGACCGACTTCATGCGGAAGTAGGCAGTTTTGGCACATACCTAACTTCGTCACCGCACTTAGTTTTTCATCGGAATTTAACATTATAAAATCATTGCATTGATATATTCTGTGATTACCTTTGCAATATGAGCATGTTAAAGTGCAAGCCGCAGCACTAAATCCGCGCTCGCCTGACTTTACATGATTAAAATTATTATGGTTTCTATTAGGAAACGGCTTCCTTGGAATAAAACTACTATTACCGTTCGTCCGAGAAGAATGAAATTTTGTGGGCTGTGGCAGCGCTTTCTTATCCTTCTCTCTCATGGCTAGTGGCTCTAGTGATATAAACTTGTTTTCTAAAAAGTCCATAAGCTCTTTAAGCGTTGGAATTTCTCGCGGCGCTTTGCGAGTTTCTCTGAATTCTACTAATGTTTCGGGGTCGAGCTTTTCACAAATATGATGGGCTAAAATGGGCCCCCATGTGGTCGTGTCGATCCCGAGATTCTTTATAGCGTGAATGTTTTCCATGGAGGTGTCATATATACGTTTTAAATCTTTAGACGATTGCTTGGCGGCGCTAGACTGGTTTAAGAACAATTCAATATGCTTTGTAAACAACACTTGAGGGTTATTGTACCTGTGGTTTAAGAGCTCCCACGCAGTCTCGTAATTGACGGCTGAAATGTGGAGATGCTGGATGAGCCGTTCTGGCTCCCCCCTTAGTTTACCCTTCAAATGCTGCATTTTCTGGCAGTTTGTTAACAGATGACTGTTATGAATGCTCTCGGAGAAAAGATCTAAAAATGCCGGCCATTGAGTATAGTTACCCGAAAACGTCGGTACTTCTAGCTTCGGAGTTGACTGCTGAAGATGTACATAGGACGCTCGTTTCTCGTTCAAGGCTCTCGTTATAGTATTAAAGGATTCCTCGTAGTAGTAAAATTCATCCTGGTATTCCACATCCGATCCTGCCAGAATAGTCTCTATCCGATGCTGGTAGGATTCTATCTCCTCCCATTTCTTTTGCACACGCTTCAATTTCTCCTCAAGCTCCCAGTCTGCCCTAATGTTCTCTACCTCAAAGCTGTTTGTGTAGCGACTAAATGATCTGAAGAGTGTGCCTTGACTCTTCTGCAACTCAGCGGCTTGTTCCGCTGGACTCGGCGAGGGTAAGTTAATTGACATTGACGGTGCGGTGGACGTACCTGGTGGATTATTCTCCGCTGCTAGACAGGACGATATCCGCTCCCGAACAGTTTCATAATAGATTCTGGATTTTTCATATTGGTTATCAACGAAATATACATGATCTAATTTTCCGTAACTGACGAGCTTCTCGTGATTTAGTTTAAACTCTGCCCAGTGTTGGTCTAACCTATTTAAACGTTCCTCAATGTACTGTGTTGTCTTACGGCTCTCCGAATCCTTACTGAAGTTCCTCTCAATAACCTTTATAGCTGCGAGGTGCCCTTCTAGGTTCTGCAGTAAACTCTCCATGGTTATAATATATATAGAAAGATCTTACTTGGTTTCGCAGGATACTTTCCGGTGTCCCAATTGTCACTGAATGTAACACTGCTACGTAAAACGCGACGTAGACTTTCAAGCTAATGATTTCAGTTCAGTTAGCGCTACTGCGGATTTATACTGAACCCAGCAAGTAGAACTGAACGAAACACAATACACTATTACAGTTCAGTTAGCGCTACTGCGGATTTATACTGAACCCAGCAAGTAGAACTAAACGAAACACAATATACTACGGTGAAACGCGGCACGGCGTAGTATATCTTATAGGATAACGATAGTCACGGCCGTTATCCTCTTGTCCTTCGATAGACAGTGAGCGCGACTTCGGATTTATACAAGAGATCCGGCTCGAAGAATGTTAGAGGTACCCAAATGATAACTCCAACGGTGTTGAATCGCAACTCGCGCATTTTATTGTGAAAACTTATTACTAAAGATACATTGATACGGAAGTTACATAGCACGTAGGATAGAATCTTACGATAGGTTAATAAGGAAATTACAAAGCACGTATCTATCGAAGATACGCGCTTATTGCAAACATCATGATCTCACGTAAGTCATGCAAAATCTAGGTTTTGAAGTAAGCTGGCTGGCGGCTTACTTCCTGGTCAAAAGGTTACAATCTTATATGATATTATTACAATATAAACTAGGTATATAAATTATAGATGAAAACACATTGTACTTAGGTACTTCGTACATTTAATATACAAAAACATAATAATATGTTATACGGTTTTTAGATTTTTTCTGTTTGTTCCCCTATAACTGTTAAACCAATGATCCGAATTTGATTAAATTTTGTTAGATAGTTTGTGACACAAGATAAGCTGTTTTAATTTTTGCTCCAGAAATAAGACGTGGCCCCCATACAAACATAATTTTACGCTGGTGGAGTCGCGGGCACAGCTAGTATTCTATAAGGGTCTAGATGTCGTTTACAAAACATTCAATCTTCACAACACTTCTAGCTCACGTAACAGCAACTTGTAAAATCAGCATCATATTATAGTCAATATTGTTTGTATCCTTCAGTTCCCGTGCTTCAACCACCAGTGATACCCAATTTGTTCGTTGGTTCGTGCACCCTCTGCGGAGCGGGCGGGTGCAGCGGGGCGCGGGGGGAGGAGCCCCTGTCGGCACCTGTCTGCATCCGGAAGGGAACGTTGTTTGCAGTTTAATTACTGCTACTACATTCTAATAACTAGTGTTTGGCTAGCTCTAGAGTCGCTGGTAACCGGTAACCAGATCATTTCGCTACTTAAACATAGGCGACCATATTGCGTACTACCTTGTGGAACATAATTCAATTGATCAAGTACAAATAAACTGTCAACCGAGCCTACGACTACGAGTTGATATTTAATTTATTTAATTGAATACAAATGAATTCTGTAGCGTCATAAAGATAATACTTGAACAATCCATAACCACTAAAACAAATAACTAATGAAAGCGCCGGCCGTAGCTGTAGCAAGAAGCTACGCGACTGCTACGGCGTAGCACTGTTGCAATGTTAAAAGACTCAATACATTTCGTCGTCTTTATTCTAGCACAGAATTACTAAATTAAAAGCAGTATAAAAAATAGACCGGAATGAAGCGAAAGATTACCTAATAAATATAAAGGGACTTCATGAATCTTTGTTAAAAATAAAAACTACTGACGTTAATTATAGGAACAGTTAACATTGAGTAATCCCCGCAAACGCTGACTTGATGGATGCACGCTCGGGCCTCAGGTGGAGGTGAGCGGTGCTCCGAGTGATACAACGATACAACCCTCTCGTATACACTAGTATAGCATTACTACCTACTCGTATAGCATTTAAACTAACGAACACTGATTTATTCAAGTGCGTTTTGTTTTATTATTCCGAAGACTTGGCCATATTGCCGGGTTACGACACTCCGGTCGTTCTCGAAGGTAACCCTCATAAAACACAAGTCATAAATATTACGGCATAATGTTTATGTCTGTGCATCAATCGGTTAGAATCAGGGCCAACGTTTACTCGTCGTTACCTAACGATCCGTTAGCGCCGATCTCCGCTAACTGCCGTCCCCACCCACCCCCTTCAGCCCGGTCGCGTCTTTTCAGCGAAACATGAATCTGAATGCATCTGGAGCTAAAGGCGCATGAGACATTTTATTGTTTTAACTTTTGCATGTAAAATTTGCAGCAACTTATTTTGGAATTGTTGGGAAAGAAATCACCTTTAATTAGTCATGGGCACTAGAGCAAAGTAACTTTATAATAAAGTGATTTAGATTATCAGAAGAATTTATAAATCTTGCTCAATTGTGCTACGAAATTATATTTCTGTAGCGCTAAGGCTACGGTGTAGCGTTAGCGCTACGTCGTAGTGCTGGAGACACTCACCTTGTTAAGATTTATACACATATTATTTATAGACTAGTGGCAATATTATACCGGATACATACAATATGATGCTAGTTATGGTTATGAAGGGACTATTCCCCATAAATCCACTCGGCAATCCAATTGTCGGCCCCGAGGGAGTCGAATCTACTATAGGACTTATACGTATGTAAGGATAGCCTGTCGTTTCCGCAAAATGATGTATCAGTAAAGCGAGCCTTACGTCGGTTCGATAAGTCACAGACCGTTGGTGGTTTCTGTGTATCTGTAAATACTGAATAAATAAACATAAAAGTTCGTACGTCCTACATCAGCGTCCATATTTACACCCTGTCGCCTGTCACATGCTGAGTGGCAGCCGACCTTAACAGAGGCCGCCAGTGAAGGCTGGCCGCCTGTCCTGTCCCAATCACGACATCATTAGAGGAAACCCCGTGGTTGGAAGGGTCGCACTAGGTTGGTCTGAGGGTCCGGGTTGTAATCACGCGGCGGTTATTTAAATGTTAGATGAAGCGTTGCGCAGGTGAGGGTTGCTTCTGGTCAAGCTCGTGAAGTGAAGGGTTCTTTATTGCGGCCGCTTTGATGTCAGCTTACGAGCGGGTGTGGGTCTGGCCCTGTGACAACACGGCAAGCGGTCAAACATTCAGCGGGTTTTCATTATTCAGCAACGTATGCTCTCGTTTGGCCGTGACTTTCCATAAATGGGTCACACGTTTTAGTAAATACTTCCTGAGTTTCATTTTAATTTAAAGGTATTCAATAATTATGTTATATTAGTATATCTATGACTCTCTATGACTGATACATGATCAGAATTCATTTATTTTTATAACAATGAATAACTGTATCGGTAGATAAATCAAGACACTACCTTAACATCGTCATGCATCATGTTCGCCTAAGTCTTTGCTGTCTGCAATGACTTATAGCTTTTGGCATAACCAATATTTACACATTGTAAACGATAAATTTGCCCTCTCGAGTGCAGCTGTATTTGAGGGCGGAGGCACAACGAGCCTCGAGGGAGCGCGAGACGGGAGCCGCTACACTTTCCCACTGCGAGGGGAATAATGCATTTACCCGAAGGGAGGCTTTTCATGTCTTTGAAGTCAAACTTTCCTTACCTATAGGGTGGAGAATTATGGGGTGTTTGTTGCGTTACTAATCTACTTCATGTTTGAAGTGCCCTTAGTTCAATAAACACGTTTTACAACAGCTCGAATGTTTCTTATGAATAATTAAGACGCTTAAATTACATGGGTAACGCTAATTTGTGACCAGGAAAACTGTTCAGGCTTCTTTGAGTATGTTAGAGGTTCCCTCGCGTCAAAACTCACGTATACATACTTAGTAGGAGCAAGAGAGAGTGTGACAGCACACAGGTTTAGAGATTTATCCCCGAATTTACGATTACTAACCTAATCTAAGGGATTTATTAATTATTTTGAGTCGTAAAACAACTAATTATATGTAATAGCATATAATTAGTTGCTTTACAATCTTTACACTTGAAAACCATTTTTCTGTTATTAAAATTATATTTCTTTAATTTCCAGATAGAGCGATGTGGAGCCCCGTGGAATACAAGGGCGGGGGGGACAAGGGGGACGGGGGACCGTGCGCGCGCGCCAAGCACTCCGCCACGCTGCTCGGCGGGCACGTGTATGTGCTGGGCGGCCGCGGCGCCGGGGGCAACCTGCCGCTCAGGGACTTCTGGAGGTACACCATAGGTGAGCATCGCATCGCACCGGCGAAACGATCAACTGTTTCAGTTTTAAAATATCTTTATTGAATCATAACTTAAATCCACGATCAACTAGTATAATAGTCAACTAGCAACCCGCCCTCGCTTCGCTTCGGTTGAACGTCGAGTTTTATCAAAATTGTTGCTAAGTCTTACGGCCCGTACCTATCTATATTTATAAAAATAATGTTCTGTTAGTTACACACTTATAACTCAAGAATGGCTGAACAGATTTGGCTGAAACTTGGTGGGGGCAGCTTAGAACCAGGTAAAGGACATGGGATACTTTTAACGGGAAAATATTAAGTATAACGCGGGCGAAGCCGCGGGGCGGAAAGCTGGTAATATATAAAAGAAACTGTTTAAACTAATGCCGAATAGTTTCGTGGCCCGCATCCCAATGATTATGGCAAGGCGACCATTACCTTGTCTGAAAGACGACATGACTACACATTTTTCAAGACCCTCGTTTGCCATTCGAAAGTATTCCATTTCATTTTCAACGTAACTCAAGACAATGGCTCTCAAACAGCTGCTTATCGGAGCACCATCGAGCCACGGCTCCGCGTCAGCGTCTGCTGAGTGTAGCTCGCGTCGCTAAGCTCGCTCACCTTGCATAGAAAGCAGGCAATTATCATTAATGTTAGTTTTTAAAAAAGGTTGTCAAAAATAGAAGAATCACTGATTTCCCTTTTCACCATTGATCTCTCTGGAGCACAGCGTGGGTATACCTCCTACTAAATGTAATTTTATAGGTTAATAATAATAATTTGACAGTAATTTTCTCCTTGAAAGTGCCTGTGGACATGTGCGGCCGGCGCAGCCAGCCGCCGGTGCGAGACGCGGCCGCGCTCGATAGCTGGTTAATTAGGTCGCCGCTCGCCTGAACTCCTACGAGTTTTGCCATTTCACTGACTCTAATTGCTAACAGGGCTCTCGTGCCAAATAGCTAGCAAAACCCTACAAATGTTTTGTGTCACATTTGTAGAACTGTAACTGTTAGCTGTTATGTTGATCATGTTAGACATCTATCTAGCTGCAAAATTACAGAGATAACGTCTAGGAAGTAGGTATGTCAGGCATAGTAATGCCTAATAGTTCCCTTTTTGTAACATGCTCGTAAGTCCTTCGAATCTAAATTAATTAAGATTGGCCTCTGACCAATCAGACAACGACCTTATGGTGTTCAGTGCGCGTTCACCTCGCAACCGCGCCAACCACAGGTCAAAGTCTAGACATAAACAAAGAATAACACACAATGTAATTGCTCTGAAACCTGAGAAGCAGACCAATAATAGTAAAGCAATGACCTGGGACACTCGATGGGTGATAAACATTTCCAAAATTTATTAGACAAGGCTCTTTAAAAAGCTTTTATACCTTATGTATATAAACGCAAAAGTCGACCCTGACGAGTATTTCACGCAAAGATTACTGAATGGAAGGGCGGTAAGCTAGTGTGATATTCAGTTATAGCTTCACATAATCATATTACCTTCGTGTTTAGATGTATAGCATTGTTTCAGCGACCGGCGCGTGGGAGCGGCTGACGTGCCGCGGAGAGGGGCCGCCGAGCCTGCAGGAGCACTCGGCGACGGCGCACGGCGACCGCCTCTACGTGTTTGGTGGAGAGGCCACCGCGCTCTCCGCTGAGACGCCGCTCTGGATCCTAGACACACAGGTCTGCCCTGGTTGATAAAATTATATTATAAGCCTATGTATAATTTCATCGAATCACTGGCAACTTTGATTGTCATGTCAACTCTATGGTCTTGAAGGAGCAATGTACACTTGCATAGCGCGTTCTACCGTAAATCTCACGTAAATCTGGCACAATCTTGATCCAGATTAACGTGAATAACCATATTGTTTATGGAATCGTGGTCGTAATCTTTCAACCGACGAAAGTACAACAGTGTAGTCGCGTGCTACCGTGCAGTTCTGCAGTCCGCCGGAGCACGCGAGCAGGAGGTAGCGGCTCCGGTAGTCTCGGCTCGACAACTCAGGATTTATGTTAAGGAGGCGCATATCGACTTCGACTTTTTGCTAAAGTAAGCAGAGAAGTAGGCTGGAGTAATTTGTGTCAAGGAAACGCATGTTCACTTAGTTCTGGATATATAGAATTGTCGATGATTTCAGACGCAGTTCTGGCGCAAACTGCCCGGCCACACGAGCTGCCCGGCGGGGCGGCGGCGCGGCGCGACGCGTGCGGGGCGCGGCACGGCGGGGCGCGGCGCGGCGGGCCCGGGCGGCCGGCGCGGTCACTCGGCGCACGCGCTCAAGGACTGCCTGCTCATCTACGGCGGGTACAAGGACCTCAGGGGCTCCACCAATGAACTCTGGGCTTTTCATTATGGTGCGTGCGTATAGTCAATATCGAAGCGAGCGCGCCGCGGCAGCGCCAGATATTTTTCGTTCACTAATCAAGCCTCTAGACTTTTGAACAGATTCTCGATACTCGAGTCTATCAAACACTTTATTCTTTTCACTTTATTTTTTCACCATGTAATAAGTATGGTGTTAATCTGTTGCAGAGTCGGAGTCATGGACGCAGGTGCGTCCGGGCGGCGGCGGCGCGGGCCCGGCGCGGCACCGGCACGCCGCCGCGCTGCACGCCGCCACGCTCTACGTGCACGCCGGCCGCTGCGACCTGCGCCTCTGCGCCGACCTGTGGGCCTACGACACCAGTGCGTATCACAACCAGCTCTAACCCCCCCTCCCCCCTCCCTCGCAGTCTCCCACAGCCGTCGCGGCTGGTCCGGTGCGTGCCGGCTCGCATTTATTTATTTAACATACTTACACTATTTTTAAAAAACCAAGATACTTATGTAAGGCATCTTTACATCTCTAACTCCCCTCTCCCGCAGTTTCCCGCGTGTGGACCCCGGTCCGCACGCCGTCGCGGCTGGCCCCGGCGGCGCGCGCCGGCCACGCGGCGGTGCGCGCCGGCTCGCATCTCTACATTTTCGGCGGCGACTCCGAGGGGCAGCCCGACAACGACATGTGGAGGTTTCACTTCGGTAAGCAAATCGTACAAACATTTTTCTCTGTTCTGGTAAATCGAACCAAGACGCGCAACATTATGTAGTTTATGATATTATATAATGTAACTCCCCATAGGCACGGAGTTGTGGGAGCGCATCGTGCCCTCCGTCCGCTGGCCGCGGCCGCGCGTGGACGCCTGCGCGCTGCTCGTGGGGGGTGCGTGGGGCTGCGCGCCGCCCCCCTGCGAGCGAGCGGCGCCCCCCGCGCGCGCCCCCGCCTCGCTGTTGTCGCGCCTGGCCGCGCTGCAGGTGCGCCGTCCGCACTACACCGCCCACTACAGTGCGCTGGGGGAGCGCGACTCGACCGAGAGCCTGGCGCGCGAGTCCATGAACAAGTCGCGGTCGGCTCACATGCTGCGGGCCGATGGGCGCGGCGGCGGCCTTCAGCGCGACCCGCTGTCAGTGCCGGACTTCGCCGACGTGCCGCGCGCTACCACGCTGCTGCACCTCGACTCGGACTCGGAGGGCGAGGGGGGGCGCGTGCAGCTGCGCGGGGACACGGTGCGGTACGCGCGCCACGCGACCGACTCGGAGGGGGAGGGCGAGGGCGAGTTCTCGACGTCGGACTACGCAAGCGCGGAGGGCGTGAACCGGCTGTCGGGGTTCAGCAACCCGCACTACCTGGGCCCCGACGTGCGCGCGCTGGCGGCGCTGACGCCGGACTCGGGCGTGGCGCGCGAGGACATCGAGCTGCGGCCCCTGCGTGCCCCCGCGCCGGCCCCCGCCCCCGCGGCCCCCGCACTGTACCTGCTGCTAGTCGGGGGGCGCGAGGCCCCGCACGCGGCGCGCCTGCAGGGCCCCCTCTCCATGTGGACGTACCGCCTCCTGTAGACCCCCCTCCCCCCACATGTTGTGGACTGTCAGTGAGACGTTGCGCCGCTCGGTGCGAGCGTGCGAAGTGTTCCAGTTCTTTAGATAGATATTGAGCAGTTTTCTCGACGTCCATTAGAGGTTCCGTAGGACGTGTAGGTACTATAGATATAGCTAGATTAGATATTTTTTTAGAATCTATTTTACATCGCTCGCGTTCTTTGAGATTTTGTTCGTGTGAATACTTTAGGTTAAGAGGAATCTTTGTTCAAATTGATTATAGGTCAAAGAAATCAATTTATTACAAAATCCCGAATCAGTTGTTCGTATTCGTATTTATAATTAAGGTGACTTTTGTAAATCAAACATATAAGATTTTTTTTGATATAGCTCTAATATAATTTAATTTTCGCATTTATAGTTTATTAAAACAGTCATGAGGAGACCTTAGGACATAGATATATAATAATATTTTTATTGTATTCATGACATCAAAAAATCCTGTTGTACCCAGAATTATGTAATAATGCATATATGTTCATTTTATAGTAAATATATGTTAAAGATAGATAATAACTAATTTATTTTTAAATGTACCTAAATAATTTTTACTTGCTAGTCTCAGTGATCTGGTGATCCAGAAATGCTAAATACCTAATCTTTTGACTTATTGGTCTAGACTAGGTTTTGTAAGCGACGAAGCAGCAACTCTATAGTAGTTGATCGTTCATTGTTTGTTACATTTTTGTTATTGTATTGAGCCAGTTACCTATCTGTTTTTATGATTTGAGTTGTTTGGTAAAACCTAATTGTTTATCTATTTATTCAATTGTGCAATAGTTAAAATAGGTTACCTAGTGTATATTCTAACATGGCCAATTATTATCCTTCCCTTAGATAATTGTAGTAACTATGACATGTCCTCTTATATTAAACATGGATTTTAGATAGCATTCGAGATTAAAGTGGCCGGCCTTTACTCATCAATTAAAAGTGTCAAAATTGATATGTTAATAAATTCATTTAATATATTATTACCCTATTTCATTTTAGTTTTTTATCTGTTTCTGTACAAAAAAGAAGGCTACAGTGAATATCAACAAGGAACGTAATGAAAGACAGTTTGTAAATGACTTATTTATTTATTAACTAGCGGTGCCGCGACTCTGTCCGCGTTAAATGGTGTTTGCATGGGGGCCATAGTCACCGCTAGTGTTAAATAATAATGTAATTTACTAATACAAAATAAAACTTGTAAAAACAAGGGTGCATTTCATAACGAAACGTTTAATACAATAAAATCATAATCTTAAAGTCAACTATAACCTATAAATGGAAACGAATTATATTATTGCATTGCACTAATGTAATCAGTTATAACTATAACTAAGTGATTGAGAGTGTAGTGCAGCAGGTGCGGGTTCAGTGCTCGTCGAGGAAGGTGATGCCGAGGATGTGCTTGCAGGCCGCGCGCGCCGCGTTCTTGCGAGCCTCCTTCTTGCTGCTCGCTAAAAACAAATAAATAAATAAATATTACTGGACAGTTCACACGGCAACATCTAGTCCCGCGGTGAGCTCGAAGCTTGTGTTAAGCTCAGTACTCACATACGGTATTACTCGATAGTTTTATTCGGGCTAATATCAGTAGTCCGATGATTTAGTCCGATTATCGGATTATACTTATTAGTATCAGTAGTTCGATGATTTGAATTTTTCAGAATCATCGGACTACTGATATTTCCTTTTATTCGAAGTCGAGTAAAAATCAACGTGTGCACGGGGCTATTTCAACGGGCAGCCAATAGTTAATACAGTTAATATAGCGGTTGTAACCTAAGAGCCCGTGATGGCCAGACCTTCCTTTAATTCACAAGCGTGAAAATTCTTTCATGTGTATGTCTAACATAGGTAAGAATAACCCCCAAACATGAAACCTGGATCGTGGTTCCTTTGGGAGATAACAGGTAAAAGGTTGTTATCTCCCAAAGCAACCGCGATCCAGGTTTCATGTTTGGTGGTTATTCTTACCTATGTTAGACATACACATGAAATAATTTTCACGCTTGTGAATTAAAGGAAGGTCTGGCCATCACAGGCTCTTGGTCCATTGTTACCTTTCCCCACGTAAGTCTCTCCGTCCACGTCCACTCCCATCGTGAACACCATGCTCTGCGGCTTGTCTCCCTGCAACGACATCCATACTAATATTAAAACACTAATTCTAATTTGTTGTGGGGGAACTAGGATCTGCACTGACGTCTCGCTATGGAACGTATTGTGCATTGTCCCCTTGCCTAAGTCGGCCCTAACCAGCCTAAATCCTTGATGTAGCGGAGTAAGACCTTAAAACACGAAACGGGTAAGTACTAATATTAGAACACGAAACGGTTCCAACCTTTTAAATACCTATTTTAATGGAATTAAAAATTATTTATAATATTATCGTAATTTATATTGGCGAGTTATTTTACGTTTTAATACGTTTTTATAATTAGTTTTTGTTGGTACCTCAGCACAGATCTCCTTGTAGACGGCGGAGGGGCGCAGCACCGTTAGCAGCATGGCGGGGTGCATGGCGGCCGCGTTCTCAGGGACCTGCGACACCAAAACAATTATTTATATATTATTTATTAAGTTTGTTTGAATAAATAAATAAGGCATTTATTTTCTCAACACTTACAATTTTAAATAAATAATAATTAAATTCAATTATTATTACATATTTGACTTATCTCAGGATGTTAAATTAAAGTAGATTTATGTAGCAACTGCAGTAAGTGTGAGACTGGTGCCTGCAATGGGTTTATAAAAACCTGTGTCGCGGGTCACCAGGCTCAATTAGGCGGCAAACATTTTATAGATGGCTAAACCTATGGCCTGTCTATAGCTTAAGTGTACCCGTAAGCTGTGTTCTATTGTTTGTATCTCTATAAGCTTCTTGTTTCCCAAATAAATAAAATAAAATAAACAGTTTTAATGGTTATGTGCTGTACCTTCTTCTCCTTCTTGACCTTCACCGCGGGCGCGGGCGCGGCGAGCGCCTCCTCCATCGCCTCCACGCCTCCTTCGCACAAGCTCTGCAAGTAAACATCACATGACTGATATAACTTTCTAAACTAGATAGGTTTTTAACTATATTTGAACATGAAACGGACGTGCATACGGTAACATACCATGATTTAAATGTTTTAGAGTTATCCGATATTTCGACACTGATTCAAGCGCCATGTTAACGGACGTTTCATGTTCAAATATCACATTACTGTCTACACAGGGAAGTTAGCTTGCTCTGCTTGTGCTGTGCTTCATCTGGCACCTTGCGCATACGCGGGGCTACTTTAACTACCGTGTGTGCGTTGTGAGCGTCAGCGCATAGCACAGATAACCCCCAATAGATTCCGCATTAGAATACTTTGGTTCGGATGCAAGCGCCGCACCAAAATTGGCGGAAGGTGCGGGTTGCGGTGACTGGAACAAAGGTGATAGGCGATAACAATGGATTATTGGCCCTTGCACAAAAAAAAGATTGAAGATACCAGTAGAGCAACCTTTGTTATGTAATAAGGCTAAATAAATGAATCTTTGATGCATGGCGTAGTGTAGATAATAATGTGTGCTATACCAGGGACGTGGCCTGCTTGTTGGGTCTCAGCTGCGGCACGTGGTGTCCGGCGCCCTCCCACTCCGCGAACAGCTTGTGCAGCGCGAACGACAGCAGCTGGATCATCGGCAGCGCCTCGCCCTCCCCCTCCGCCCCGCCCTCGCCCTCCGACCCCCCCGCCGTGCCGTCTGTCAATAATGTGTGTTATACCAGGGACGTGGCCTGCTTGTTGGGTCTCAGCTGCGGCACGTGGTGTCCGGCGCCCTCCCACTCCGCGAACAGCTTGTGCAGCGCGAACGACAGCAGCTGGATCATCGGCAGCGCCTCGCCCTCCCCCTCCGCCCCGCCCTCGCCCTCCGACCCCCCCGCCGTGCCGTCTGTCAATAATGTGTGTTATACCAGGGACGTGGCCTGCTTGTTGGGTCTCAGCTGCGGCACGTGGTGTCCGGCGCCCTCCCACTCCGCGAACAGCTTGTGCAGCGCGAACGACAGCAGCTGGATCATCGGCAGCGCCTCGCCCTCCCCCTCCGCCCCGCCCTCGCCCTCCGACCCCCCCGCCGTGCCGTCTGTCAATAATGTGTGTTATACCAGGGACGTGGCCTGCTTGTTGGGTCTCAGCTGCGGCACGTGGTGTCCGGCGCCCTCCCACTCCGCGAACAGCTTGTGCAGCGCGAACGACAGCAGCTGGATCATCGGCAGCGCCTCGCCCTCCCCCTCCGCCCCACCCTCGCCCTCCGACCCGCCCGCCGCCGCGCCGTCTGTCATACAAACAATGATATTTACTTTTATATATTACAAAATATAATACAAAATTCTTTATTGTTACACCACATTACAAAAGATTCCCAAAAAAATATAGTCAAACGATGGGCGGCCTTAGCGATTAGAGCGATTTCTTCCAGGCAACCGTGAAGAAGTAAAGCAGAGGCATACAAATACAAAATTGTTTATTTTTACCATAAAAAAAAAATATGTTTCATATAATGATAACCTCTTTTTGAATGCAATACTTGTGTAAAGAGGAATCGCTCTTCCGTAGTACATTGAACTTTTAAGAAGATTTCATTTTGATCAATAAAGCAGCTTAATCATGCCGTAATAGTGTAAATGGCTCACTTTCAGGGTCGGCGGCGGCGACGGCGGCGGCCACGGCCTGCGCCTCGCTGAAGCGCTCCATCTTCTTGAGCACGATGTCGCGGATGGCCTGCTCGGCCGCCGCGTTGCGCGCCGCCAGTTTGTTCTCACCTGGACGACACAATAACATCAATTATGTTTTGAAACTTTGATCATTAAATTATCTGCGATTCAGCATCAAGAACCCATATTTAAATGTTTTTTCATCGCCAATAAATGCAATATAAACATTTATTACGACACCACACACCAAATTACAAACACAAGAAATAATTTACTTGTAGGTATCTAAGCAAAGCTTTAACTGGGACAACGGCAGTCACTAATCTTGTACGCCGCTCCGGGGACAATGGGAATGAAAATTAATTACGTGCCGTTGTCCCCGCCACGAGGAATCGGTCACCGGGGACTACGGGAAGGAATGATCTATAAGATAAAAAAGCTATAATCTATCGAACCTACCAAGCCTGGCACTTTAGTGTGTGAGTGCCAAAATGGGTTTATTCTCAGTTCTATTGTGTAACCTTGTAGAAATATAATGTAATTATTATTATTTTATTACAGACGAGCAGCTTAGATGCTGATGTGTCTATGTCACAATGTTGAAAGGTACAGTCC
This sequence comes from Chloroclystis v-ata, assembly GCA_963691955.1. Lineage (NCBI taxonomy): Eukaryota > Metazoa > Arthropoda > Insecta > Lepidoptera > Geometridae > Chloroclystis > Chloroclystis v-ata. The sequence goes on along the minus strand of OY829904.1, from coordinate 9,325,642 downwards.
TTATTTATTTCTTGTCGTCTGTAATTTATTTGTGCGTAACCAGTGGTCAAGTCTGTTTTTAAAGCATTTTATAGAGCTAACTGTCACAACATCTTTAGCTAGTACCGATTCTGAACAACACTGTTGGAAAGGAAATAATTTATGGTGGTTGCACTGACCGTATCCCTTGTATGTGACGCCATCTAGCGCGAGCTCGGCGCAGAAGTTGTGCGTGCCGTGGTTGTAGTACAGGCTGTCGTTGGGCGCCAGCTCCACTTTGAATTGCTGCGGAACGATATACACATGAGTGAGACGACGAATCTTCTTTCAGGCCCCCTTGCGAGGGCACCGAGAGAGGCGTCGAAGCTAGGCCTCTTTACCTCGGCTTCAACTCTAGGGATGACTACCCATAGGTCATAAGAATAAGCCCATTAATAGAGAGTAAGAATAGTCCGAGCTACGAATAAACACGTATACATTCAAAATGACTATTAACTACCCAGGAGAACCTTCAGATAACTTAAAATAAACATAATTTTTTTAAATAAGTTTACAGATTAATAATATAACTAGAGGCTATGATATCCTAACTGTTCCTTGACGATTATAAATTAGATACAATCATAGAAGAAATCAACTGCAGACTGTTAGACCAGGGATTAATCCTTAAAGTTCGATAGACGCTCTGGTATTAAAATAATAGTTTAAAGATAATTCCTATTATTATTATTTTCCGATAAGGCGATGTGGTCGACAAAGCCTTGTATTTGTAATTGAATAAAAAAATTAAACATAAAATAAACGATGTGATTTCGCGTTCGTCTCAAGACTCCAGTGAAGGGTGATGGGCGTGCACTCACGTTGGCGATCTGGTCGTGCGGCAACATCTCGTTGATGCACATGAGCGCGTTCTTGGGCGTGGTGAGGCGCCGCAGCAGCGCGTTCTGCCGCCGCCGACGCTCTTTGTTGCTGATCTTCTTCACTGGAAAACGAACATACATTTTAGCGAGCTTTCATTGTGTTTTCAGGTGGAACTAAACCAGAATCATTTAGTATCTTGCAACATAACTTTTCAAATAAAATTTTATAGAAAAGTAAAACTTTTATTACATTTTTCACGACTATATTAATCCTCGAAGAGTAAAATTTACTCGTTTTAGTTTAAAAAAAAATGTATCCTAATATTTTTTTATCCTCAGGTTGTCTGGAAGAAATTGCTTTAAGTTTAAGTTCGTGTAAATATTGATTTATGGTTGGTGTGTGTAATAAAATATCAATTAAAATTTGTATTCAAATAAAATTCAATTAAATTAATTAAAAATTCTCTTATCTTAACAGTTGGAAACATTAATTAAGATGAAAAGAAGGATTTCAATGTATCAGTCAATCCGTTATAGAGCGTGAAGATATTGGTCAGGTTGACATACCTCCGGCCAGTTTGGTCTTGAAGAAGGGGTGGTTGGCGCGAGAGCCGCCCGCCCCTGCGGCAGACGCCTGCTCCGCAGACATTACTATGTCTTCGTCCTACAAACAAACAACTATTATTGCAATCAATTTTTCACTATTCACATTATGGAGCCATTGTACTCTTAAAAATTCTTGTAAATTTAATTAATTTTTTAACAATGGAAATAATAGTGAGGCTAATATTAAGATGCTGTTCTGCCAGAGCTAATTTATTTATTTATTTAACAAATAATTAAATTTAATTATCATTACATCATTATACCTATTGCAATTATTTAGTTTATACCTTAAAGACAGGTGGGGGCGCGAGCGCGGGCGTGGGCGCGGGCGTGGGCGCGGGCTGGGGCTGGGGCTGCGGCGCCACGGGCGCTACCGGCTCGTAGGTGCGGTGGTTCTGCAGAGGAGCTACGGTTACTCACATGTACCTGTCTTACATAACTTATAACATTACACAGTACACCATTAAGTAAATAAACTAAGAAATAAATCAAATTTACAGTGACAAAAAATATTTAAATGAGTTGTAATTGTAACTAACTGATCCTTTACTTAAGTGGTTGACAGTCTGAATGTACAACATATGACAGTTATGTTTTACCAGTGTAAGATACATACCATAAACTTATTATGTCAGCTACTGTGTGACGATAACAGACTGCTAAAGATACTTGCCTTCCTGCCTGTCCAGCACCTTCCACAGCTCCATTGGTTGCAGAACGAAAAATGCTAGAGAACCCGATATGTACACGAGAGGGGCATCTCGCAACCATAATGATTTCTCAATGCACAGGCCTACCCTCGGAGAGGCTCGTGAATAAATCTCCACACCTGACTTTGGGAAACCAAAAGCATCTACTAGGAAATTGAAACGAAATTGGAATCCCAACATCAGATCTAACAGTGCTACCAACACCATCAGGCCTACGCAGACACTAATGCCTGTGGTGAGTGGAATCATAGCAAGAAAATAACAAACAAACAATTATCTTTTGCGTTTATTTCGTGCTATGATTGGTAGAGAGATGTCACTCGAGCTCAGTCAGAGAGTATCCCTCGGCTTTTAAGTAGAACCAAGCAGGATGTGGCACCAACTGCTGTTACATACAAATTAAAATTAAAAGGTGAAATGGTTTGAAATAAAGAATATGCAAATAATTATGAATGTTACCGTAGATGAAGCTGGAACAAAGCTGCCAGGTCGGTTGAACCGGCCAGAGTGGCGTGTGTTATCTGTCCAAAATAAAAGGCTTTTGAATTTCTACCCAATTTACATGGTCATAAAAATAATCAATAAAACTTGCAAAAAGACGTCAGAAGGTATAGCAATTTTAATGAATTCAGTGACACTGGAAAAAGTTTTGTAAAAGTATGTCCTTGCACGCAAGTACCTACGTGCAAGGAAAAATATGACTGTCTTCATAACTCAATGGAGCTAATGGCGCTCAAGGAAAATCAATACTAAGCCAGACCTGTCCCAAACTAAAATTTTGTCTTTTTAGGACACGACAGATCGGCTATGTACTAAATTAGAACCAATTACAGTATTATATTAGCTGCTGTATTGTTTTCAAGTCGTAGAATGGTCAAAATTGTAGAGACAAACCTAAATGTAAAATCTATGGAGACAAACATGTCGACAAAAGAATTTAACAAAGGAATCTAAATACTAAAATAATACTTACAGTTTCGTGTATTATAAGACATTATAATAAGCTTCAGCTAGATAGTTAAATCCTAAAATGTACAGACAGATGTAGAATACAGAATTCTCCGATCTCAGAACATTCAACTCAACAGAATATCGTAGTGTAGTGAGTGAGTGATTATTAAATTCTCTTTGATATTTACTTACTCACTCTGTGACCACAACGATGAGTGTCGGTCTGTCGTGTCGGTATTCACACTCTCAAAATAGTGTTGCTAGGTCAGTTCATACATTTTCAGGGCAACAACAGTCATCATCATCATTATCATCTTAAAATGATACAACGGATTGATAATTATTTGTAAAATTCAATTCAACATGTAAACAATAAGATTTGATTTTGTGATTTTACGGACAATAAAAAAGCGGCTAAACTTGTGGCTAAACTTGCTAAACTCGCCCGCAGGTACACAATAACAAATTGTTTATGCCGTACTACGCAAAAATCTTGCTAGATTTCCTTCAATCCCATTTTCTTTGGTAGTTATCATGTTATTGTAGGTACATCATAATATATATTTTTAGCCATGTCATTTCGGGACCTTATAAGACATAATTTTATTGGATTGAAATTATCTAATTTTACCTCATCATGGTTGCAAATTATTTAATATACCTACCTTAAAATACCATAATATTACTAATAGGTATAGAGTGCTTCCATGCTTGATATAAAATTATCTATACCACTTATACCAAAAATTGCGTAAAATTAATGCATGATTTAAGTGTTTAGGTAGTGATTAACCCTCTATTGCATGAATTATTAAAATTGTAATAAAAAAAATATTTGTTTAATATAATGTGTTTTATAAGGGCTTAAAAGACAAAATATGAAATAAAATAATTAAATAATCTTCTTATTTAGAAAAAAAAATCAAAAGCCATTTTTGGCTTCCTATGCATTTACGGTAAATACGCTTACGCCATATTTGGCTTCCTATGCACAATAAGTACCAACACTCATACAAGATTTAATTCTCTAAAATAGTTTCTTTTCTCATTCAAGCAAAGAAAAACTTCACATTCCTCAAATTTTATATGAGAACGCAAACAACAATAATTTTGACAATTATTTGGTACCGATTTACCAAAAAAAAATCCAATTATGCCTGATTAGACCAGTGCAGTTAGCTTCAAAAATGGTCAAATAAGGAAAAAAATAGTAGTAGAATGAAACCCATTAGAAAAGGAGGGGAATATGATAAAAATGAAAGGAAAAATAAATTACGGTCGATCTGAGTTCGGGAAGTGGGTGGGGGTGGGCTTTTAAGGGGAGAAAATGGTTTATCTCGATTTGCGGTGAAACTACAAGCCCTATGAAAAAAAGTTATATGGCAAAGTTGTAGGTAATAAAACGATCTACAACTTTTAATTCACAACTTTTATACATAGCCTCAAAACTTATGTGAAAAATTCAAATAACCAAGTATTTTGTTTTTTTTATTTATCTTTTTCAAAAATTGTTATTTTTCTACGAAATTTGGTGAAAACCTACCTATTTATGTCCCAAATACACTGTGATTTATTTAATTGAAAATATTATTGTTTTCACCTTATTTTGACTTAATTTTCAAAAATATAGACCAATTTTCAATCGAAAATTCACGTGTCAAACTATTAGCTTTTTTATAAAAATCTGTATGCTGTTTGTTTATTGAAATCTCTATTTTCTGATGGTCAAGAAAAATATATACATTACCATAGTAAATATTCTCAGAAAATGCACAAAACCGAAACAAAAATTTGTATCATTAGGTACAATTGCATCATAAAAATGTGATTTTGTCTTTTGAGACTATATAATAATAATAATAATATAATAATCTGTTTGTATAATGTGCAATAAGTCGGATTATAAGCAATTATATGAAATAAAAATTGCAAAAATCACATTTTTATGATGCAATTGTACATAATGATCCAAATTTTGTTTCGGTGTTTTGCATTTTCTGAGATAATTTACTACAGTAATGTATATAATTTTCTTAACCATCAAAAAATAGAGATTTCAATGAACAAACAGCATACCGATTTTTATAAAAAAGCTAATATTTTGACACGTGAATTTTCGATTGAAAATTGGTCTATTTTTTTAGTAATTAAGTCAAAATAAGGTGAAAAAATTAATATTTTTAATCAAATAAATTATAGTGTATTTGGGTCATAAATAGGTAAGTTTTCACCAAATTTCGTAGAAAATAAAATGTTTTTGAAAAAGATAGAAATAAAAAACCAAAAACTTAGTTATTTGAATTTTTCACATACATTTTGACGTTATGTAAAAAAGTTGTGAATTAAAAGTTGTAGATCGTTTTATTACCTACAACTTTGCCATATAACTTGTTTTCATAGGGCTTGTAGTTTCACCGCAAATCGAGATAAACCATTTTCTCCCCTTAAAAGCCCACCCCCTCCCACTTCCCGAACTCAGATCGACCGTAATTTATTTTTCCTTTCATTTTTATCATATTCCCCTCCTTTTCTAATGGGTTTCATTCTACTACTATTTTTTTCCTTGTAAAATATTAAAAACCCTGGTCTAGATGCCAATTATGCATGATTGCACTGAATTTAGAGGTTGCGCTTTTATCGTGATTTTATGTGGCCTTTACCGAGGTGAATGAGATCGTACTCTTACAAATTTGTCTTGAGGTAGGTCTACCATCTCTTGACGAGGTATGTTCGGCATTATGTGTACCAAGACGCCCTCTTTTTCTTGAGATGCTCTTGCCAGCCTTGCAATAATGTTCGGTAATGACAAGCTTGAAATCGAATAGTGACATTTATACGTCGCCACAAAAAACGTCTTCATCGGATTCGGATAATGAAATATCGTTACTAAGGGATCTATCGCCAGGAATAGAATTAGTGCATTTAGCAGTGTCATAAAAGCCTGAAGAAAGCATTATGGAAATATAGAAAAAAAGAACTCTAAATGCATACTAAGCCATATTTGGCGTAAGCGTATTTTCCGTAAATGCATAGGAAGCCATAAATGGCTCCCATATAAAATGGTGAAAATAATAAACAAAAAACATATATTAAAAAAAATCTTCAACAGGGAATAAAAAAAGAGGCTCTGTACAACATTATTCATATTTTTTAAACGTAATTTTCTTACAATTTCCATTTTAATTTCAACAACAAAACTGCAGTAAAATTAACTTGACACAAGATTGCGGACGCGTCGGAGAAAAATGAAGGTATACTGACAGTTGACATTTGCTATAGACAATAAAAATTGATATCCGTTTCAGTTTGATTTACTTAACATTATTACAATAAAAGTTGAAAATTTTTGTTTCAAATTAGGGTAGAAAAAAATTACTAAAGTTGAAAAGCCAAATATGGCTCCGTATACAATAGAGGGTTAAGTTAGATTTAAATTGACATAACGTAATGGTAATATTACCGTTATGTTGTGATCTTATTTTAATAAACAATAAAACAATGCAGTTGGCAACTCATTCGCCGAACATCAAACTGATTGAACAACTAAAATAAATTTCGTACTCACTCTTCTTTGCTCATTCATTCATTCGCTTGTTTATACCTACACGTAGCAGAGCAGCATAAAGTTAGAAATAAGTTTATTTGTTTACGAGATAAGAAGTTAATAAGTGTACTTTAATTTGTAGTACAAATTAACGTGCTAATTCCAGACGCAACTGAAGGAAGACTCACCAAGTACCAGTGAAACTCCCAAACCTCTGAGGAATGTATCGAACAAGTACGTAAATAATCAGTACCTGTTGAAACCTTTTAAAAGTTTTGTTTTCGAATTAGGTACGGGATCAAATCTACCTACAGTACTTCTATATGTGGAATATAACATTCTGTTCATACGATAATTGAGGCAGACAATCAGTGAGTGTTCTTCGAAATGTCAACAAGTGATAATAAGTTATCATTCAGGTTGTGTAAATAGCGCTCGTACAACATCACTCTTGTTTTGCTTCCACTGCACCAAACAATGTAATTTAATAAGCCTTACCTAAGTGAAGTCACTGCAATTGGTAATTGCTTGGAATTGCTTTAAGTTGTGGTTGTAGAAAAGTGAAAAACTAAAAACTCTATAAGTAATCTATACTTTTTTTAATCAATTAAATTTATCTAGTGAATCAAAACATATACCTACAATACATGGTGATGTCTAATTCTCGACTAATATATAAAGTGCAGAAAAACTAAGTACCTATATAGCAGTGGTGCCTGCACCTCCATCCACATTCAATTATGTTTATATAGGGGGTCACGTCTTTTCATAACTGGAGCAAGAATTTAGATAGCTTATCCTGAGTCCCCCTGAGGACTCTAAATGTATATCTACCAAATTTCATCAAAATCAGATCTTTGGTTTAAGAGTTATTTATTTATTTAATAAAATCCATGTTATGGTAAAAAGTTATGGTGGAACATACATAACAATAGCAAGAAACTCGCCCCTGGATGCCTCTCTATAAATAAATAATAATTATATTTTCAGATTAGATGAGAAAAGTGCAAAATTAATGTCTTAGTCTGTGTTAATTGAAAGCGAATCCACTGTAACCTCGCTATCCAGACCAACAGGTCTACAGAGACCTAGTGCAAGGGACAGAGTTTGGCTTTGATTCCATTTACTAACTATCTTATAATTTATATCTAAATCTAACAAATTAGGTATGTAGGTATCAATGTAAACATAACATGAAATATAATTCTTTTTTCAAATTTTTTTATTGAATGTAGATTGCAGGTGGTGCGTAAAAGCCCGTGTATGAGATGTCGGGGTGCGCGGGTGACGTATGCGCGGTGGTGTGGGAGCAGCTGCGCGGCGGCGCGTGGTTGCCGCACGCGCCCGGCGTCGCGCGGACGCTGGAGCGCGCGCACGCCAAGCAGCTCACCAGGGTCGTGCTCGCCGACGCCGACCCCGCGCTTAAGGGACACACCGTCAATCTACGGACGCTCACGCAATGCCAGGATATGCCGGGTAAGGCCGCCATCACACGTACTGCATCACAACAACCGCACGAAGTCGAACGTACAACTGCATGCAGTAAATTATATCGACCGGTCGCTGCGAAACACAAGTTTAGAGCTTATCACTGGGCTAGATGTCTCTGTGTGAATTGTCCAGCCTGAAAATGACTGAAAATGTCTTATTCTAATATTGCTAAAATAACTATGAAGTTGTTTTTTTCACAATCCCATTCTTATAAGATAATTTTATAAAAGGTCTGTTGTGTTCCAGACGGTAGCACCGTGGAGTGGGCGGTGCGTCGCGCGTGCTACAGCGCCTCGTCCGTGGCGGCTCGCGGCGCGCGCTGGGAGTGGGCGGAGCTTGGCGCGGGCCGGCCCACCGCGCTGCGCTACGACGCGCTGCCCATGGAGCCGCAGTGCCTGCTGGAGGACGCCTGGGCTGCGGGCAGGGACGCGGCCTGGCGAGGTAAACAGACATCCTATGTTGCTCCAATCGCCTCCCAACATCACCATCATCATGTAGTGAAGCAAGATAGCGAGGCGGGATGAACCTAACCTTGTTTAGTTTCAAGTTTCAGTTTTCACGTGTTCATGAATGAATGACTGAACACTTTATTGAACTTAAAAATAAACAGAATGAAAATAAAAAACTTAATACTATTTAAAAACTAAAACTACAAGAGGCGGCCTTATTGCTGATAGCGATCTCTTCCAGACAATCATTTATGAATGAATGAATGAACACTTTATTGTAATTAAAAATAAACAGAATAAAAAACAAAACTTAATACTATTTAAAAACTAAAAGTAAAAGGGGTGGCCTTATCGCTGAGAGCGATCTCTTCCCATCAACCATGTGTTTCTACGAGGATTAAACTTTTCTTTTGTAGGTTGGGTGCTAGACGCGCGCGCGGGCGTGGCGCGGCGCGGCGCGGCGGTGCGGCTACTACGGCGTCGCACACAGCCGCCCTACCCGCGCGGCCGGACCGCTCCCCCGCGGGTGCCGCACCAGCTGACGGGCTCCAGCGTGCACTCTGTACACTCCGTGCACTCTGTACACTCCGTGCACTCTGTACACTCCGTGCACTCGGCGCCGCCGCCGGAGCCGCCGCGCAGTGCCTCGCCGCGCTCGCTCTCGCCTCGAGACAGGAAGCCGAACCTCGCCAGGCAGATACTGCATAATCTCAATATATTCAGTAAGACATCCTAACTGTTGTAACAGCTAGCATTACAAACTGCTTCATAAACAGACCACTGGGTACGCACGAATAAACTACAGATGATAAGAAATAAACAATGACCGTATCTTCAAACACTGTGACATAGACACATCAGCATCTAAACTTCTTGTATATACTTAATAATAATAAACATATTTTTGAAAACTAGTAAACACCATATTCTTGAGTGTTCTCGAGTGGAGAACACTTATCGGAAAACGCAGCGTTGGGTGTCCATCAACAAGGTGGATAGATGAATTGGTGAAGGCGGTTGGCTCGCGGTGGAAGCAGGCCGCGAGCGACCGTAATGACTGGAAATCATATAGGGAGGCATATGTACAGCGGTGGGCGTCCAACGGCTGACATGATGATGATGAAACACATATTAAACACTAGTAAATTACATAGCTACTAACTATTTAAAATTAATAAGGTTTGTTTAACCAAAAATATAAAGAACGACCGTGACAGGACTCGAACCTGCAATCTTCGGATCCGAAGTCCGACGCCTTATCCATTAGGCCACACGGTCCATGCTGAAGGCGCCGAAATATGCGATCCGTCGCGACTCCACTTGACCTGATTGTTGAGGTCAATCAATCTGACCAAGTTTAATGCGTCCATGAAACTTGGGTGGAACAATTTGAACCTTTTTTGTATGTGTTAAGGATTGAAAACGCTGCATATTTTAATCAATTGCTATCAAGCTCCAGATATCCAGACACGCGGTAACGTGAATTCCATGTAGCGTTTTAAAACTTTGAATGTAAACATAATACTAGTAATTTTTATATAAAATTCAGGAGGCATTTGTAAATGAACCTCGAGTATTTATAATTCATGTCATTATTTTCGAAAAACCTACTTTTATTTTCATCGCCAAAACCTACCAAAATGAACATACAATTTAACACAACCTGACCTGTTAGTAGTTGCCTGACTATCGGGCTAGTGGTCGCTATGCACTTCTGTATTAATACCGTTTCGTGTTGTAGGTAACAAGCACGGGGCTAGCGTGGGCTGCGGGGCAGAGTGGGCGGCAGGGACGGGGGCAGGGGGCACGGGGGTAGATGCCCCCTCGCCCCCGCCCACCGACACTGAGAGCGGCAGCACGCGTTCAGCGCGGCGACACAGCGTAGACACCGTGTCCACATACCTCAGCCACGAGAGCTGCACTAGTCTGCAGGTGAGATAGGCGGGGGCAGGGGCGGGGGCGAAGGGGCATTTGCCCCCGACACCGAGGGCGGCAGCACGCGCTTTGTTGAGCTGCAAGTGCATTTTTAATGTTGTTCGGTCTTTCCTGATAGATTATGCTGTGTGTTTCTATTTCTAGCTTTAGGTACTGTTATACACTTCTATATTCATAATTTCGTCAAGGGGTACGGTAGACTCGATTGAAACCGTATATGAGTAACAAAACATAAAGAAAAGTAAAATATTGATTTTGAATCTACAACATTATGTATATCCGCAACATTCGGATTATGGAGAAATTCGTCAAATTTCACCCGAGCGAAGCCGGATTTTCATCAACATGTATGTATGTTCTTGTACTTGTTACTTATATGCCACGGTATATTGAAGATGGTTCTTAATCAGAAGGTTGCGTGTTCATATCACGTCGGGGTCACCAGTTGTAGGGGATTGGGTGATCGAAGGTGAAATAAAAGATAGGTTTCTGTTCACTCACTGTTATTCACAATCCATACAATTATTAAGAAGGAGTGGAAGGTACACGATAGTATTCACAGCAGGTAGATAAAAAGTCACGGCACAGACAAGACCTTCGTGTTTAAGGATTTGAACTCCTCGACGCACGTATTCCTTAGGGAAGAAATGCGATGTGGAGCATTCCAGTCCTCTTACTCTGGACCGCACGAAGTCCTACAGCGCCACCCTAAAACTTTCAAAATATTGTGTAAGGGCAAAGCCACGAGCGTGTCTATAGACCGCCTTAAGCCGGCCTACATTCTTTCGCAGCCAGACTCTGCTCCACAGAATATTGTCCGCAGCTTGTCCGAGGAAGCCCAGCCGGTTCGCACAACTCGTTCCTGTAGGAGAGTACACTTCCCCGATTATTATCGCCCGTAGTGACGGTCTTTGGAAGGGAGTGATGTGGGGATCTTACATAATTATTTATGTGAACATGTTATTTATTTATTTATGTATTCTAGTATTTATATGTACTGTCTATTTATTATATTTAATACATATTTTATTTATACATGTTCATACTTCGACACTTTATCTGTCCACTGTTCATACTTCACACTCTGTTCTAACCTTATACCTCTTATATTTCATATTATATCCTACCCTCATTTCCTCTCTTATTTTCGGTATGCATTGTTCTAAATTTATTTTCGAGTCGCCAGTCGCTTTGGAAACTTTTTACCGCGCGCACTACCTCAAGGTTTGTAAACCGTAATTTACTGTTTTAACGTTTTTTATGTTATAAGTGTTTTACGTGTTGTCCGAACTCTTTCTACTCCTATATACTTTTGTGTTCGTGATTTTTGTGACTGTCTTTCTATCTTGTTTGTGCCGTGACTTTTTATCTACCTGCTGTGAATACTATCGTGTACCTACCACTCCTTCTTAATAATTGTATGGATTGTGAATAACAGTGAGCGAACAGAAACCTATCTTTTATTTCACCTTCGATCACCCAATCCCCTACAGTTCTAATCAAGAATCATTCAAGTATTCCAACACTGGTGTTGCTAGTTGCCCCTGAGTTCTGTAGCTAAAGCGTGGTTGTTGCAGCGCGGCTCCGTGGGCGAGCTGCTGAACTGCAGCGGCGGCAGTGACGACGTGTTCGAGTCCCAGGACGCGCCGGTGTCCCCGCCGCCGCGCCCCGACGACCTGCTCGCTGGTGAGTCTTCTTATGTTGTCTATGATTAGAGAGAAAAGTGTGGAAATTTGTCCTTCTCATGTTCTGAGATCGAATGTGATACTGTATTTTACCGTAAGTCCTAATTTTAAATGTGATGTAGACACATTTAGCTGGAGTATATGTAGGTAATCTTATGAAATGTGTTTCTACGGTTGTGTACAATATTGTGTAATATGTTTCCACCCTCTCTAGAAGCGGTGCTTCTTCTACTACGTAGATCAAACTTCAACCAAACAATTCATCCCCAGACATGCGGTCGCTGACGGTGTCAGTGCCGGCGTGGTCTACCGGCGCCGCTACACCGCCAGCGTGGTCCCCCGGCGCCGCTACGCCGCCGCCCGGCGCGTGCTCGGCGTGCGGCACGGCGCTCAACGGCGGCGCCGTGGTGTCGCTGCCGTGCCGCCATTTACTGCACCTTTCCTGCGTCACCAGCGCCATGGAGCGCGCCGAGGTAGTATAGTTTTTTATCTATCTATGTTTGTGTGTCTGTCATCTGAGTATTGTGTGTAAAATAAATGTATTTTCTTTCTTTCTTTCTTTCTTTCTTTCTTTCTTTCTTTCTTTCTTTCTTTCTTTCTTTCTATTTACCACTTTACTATTCAAGGGTTTTCAACAAAGACTGGCCGTGACAGCTGACAAATTTGACAAAAAATTATTTAGTCCTCACAGTTTAACATGGAACGCTACATGCTTCAACAAAGCCTTTTAGCGCAGAAAAAATCGCCATTTATAATGTGTGAAACATTGATTTTATTCATCGACGTTAATCAAGACCCTGGTAATTTTATTTATTAATTCAATTTTAAAAGAAGAATTTTATGTATCATGTATTTCAGGAGCTGGTCCCGTGCGCGGCGTGCCGGCGCGGGGGCCCGCTGCCCCCGCCCGCGCTGCCCCCGGCGCCCCCGCAGCCCCCGGGCTCCATGGCGTGGCGCCTGCAGCCCGTGCCGCTGCCGCAGTGCACCGCCGCCGCCTCCATACTCGTCACATACAAGTACTACTTAATATCACGCTTCATTATACGCTCATGAGGCTATAAATAGAATAGAATGAGATAATTCAATTTTTTTTTAAAAATTGCTTTGCACATCGCATTGTAATATAGGAATACACTTTGTAGCAGTTCTATATACCCAGCCTACACTTTGGAAACCAGAAATCAGCTATTTCAATACAATTTTATTTAATACACCTGTTCGTAATCACGTCTGTTTTTCGCCAGCGTTACACAGTTTTCATTATCACACATGACAGTTCCTTCCCAGATGTACTAATAACTAATATGTCATATTGTAGTTTCCAGTCTGGCGTGCAGCGCGCGGGTGACCCGGCGCCCGGCGCTCCGTACTACGCCGTGGGCTTCCCGCGACACTCCGTGCTGCCCGACGACCCACAGGGCCACGAGGTCAGTTTGCTGATAGAATGTGCTGAGACGGTTGCCTGGAAATCGTATTGGCAATAGAATATCGCGGGCCGACTGTTGGTTACAAAATCACAGGATCTCTGGATCCCGGTCGGCCCAATCAGATATCTCCCTCTTTAAATACGAGCAGAGCACAGCTGCGCATATGGTTTTTTTACGTTTAAGAAGTTGAATACGGGTCTTTATGTCATTTTATTTTGTTTTTACATTTACTATTGCAACGTAACAAGCGCTTTACAGTCGCTCGTGGTCGATTTACCAGTAGTATCGGAATTCACATCAGTTCTTCCGTTCACATAATTAATTGTATTTCGTACTTGTGCCTCCAGGTGTTGGAAGCCCTGCGCGCGTGCTGGTCGGTGGGCGCGCTGTTCTTCGTGCGCGCGTCGCGCACCACGGGCCGCGAGCACGTCGTGTGCTGGCGCCTCCCCCGCGCGCCCCCCGCCGCGCCCGCGCACTACCGCCCCCCCGCGCGCCCCGCCCGCCTGCTCACAGAGTTACTGCACGACCTACGCCAGTGTCGCGCCGCGTGATGAAGCATGTCGTGTCCCCCACGTGCGCCCCCCGCCGCCTAATGAACCACGTCATGTCCCCCGTCGCGTGATGTACCACGTCGTGTCCCCCGCGCGCCCCCCGCCAGCGTCGCGCCACTTGATGCACCACGTCATGTCCCCCGTACGCCCTCCCGCCGCACCGTGATGCTGCATTTTTGTATATAACAGATATCATCGGTGCTAGTGGTTCATTAGTCACCATTGCGCTGAAAAATGTCGACCCCATTTAGCATCTTGGCCTCCCGTACATCATCAGATCATCGTACGCGTGTTAGATTTACTTATATAGATTTTGTAGCTATAATAGATCCATGACAAACTCAGTTTTAGTTAAACCCACTGAATGTAACATGACATTAGCTATGTATTAGTTTAGTATTTATACATCGAAGCTATTTAGTGTGTAAGGCCGCTAATTATTTGAATAAGTTATGTTACAGACTCGACTAAAGAGTTCGTTATAGCATCATATTGCGCCCCACTGCTAAATTTTGTTACTCTACGGGTTAATGAGGACATAAGGTTTGTTCCACGTCTGTTATCGTTAAGAATATATTGTAGTCTTCCATTCAATATTGAACGTGTCTTCCTTATAATTAATTGTTTGTAGTGTTATCAATAGCCTATGTTATGCCAAAGGGCTTAAAACTTAAGTTAATAGTTTATTGACCAAATTTTTGGTAGCTTTTAGGAGTCTAGATACTGAAATAAGGTAGCTTGAGCTAAAGATCTAGCTTTTATGTGTATTTGCATTTCAATTTACTTTAAATAGTGTTTTAAGGACTGATTTTTCCATTTTTATGTATACTATAATATTAACGACGGCAATAAAGTCTAAGAGACGAAATCAGATAAATATACAAACCTATGATATATAAATGTTCTTAAAACCAGAGCAGTATTTAGACGTAGAGTATTTAGACAATTTATTTATGTTCTTGCCAGTAAGTGCCTTATAAAATTGTAGAAAATGTTATTTTACCGATAAGTTATTATATTCCTTAAATTTAAGTAGAACACTTCCCGAACTAAAAAATGCCAAGGCTTTATATACGTAAGGCATTGTGAGTTTGTACAACAATGCGTTTTGCCATCAACTTCTTCCATGTAAGCGATCTTCCAATAAGCTTTACGAGCGAGACTTGTTTACATTAAGAGTTATTTTATACGTAAAGTTAGTTTCAAAAAAATGTATTTCTATATTACTGTTTTGTTTTTTTTGGAGCCGCTTTCTCTCATCAAAGTAAAGGTAGGTAGATGGTACAGAAGGATTTAATTTGACTTGACTTTCGCCTCAGATTTTACGATAAATTATTTAAGTTATCTGTAGTCGGTATTAGATCCAAAATAATCTATTAGTAACAACCAATCTGAAAAACATACCTAAGTTTTTCTAACTGGTTCAGTTCCGACAATAATACCCATGTAAGTCTTTAACTTCATAAGTTAAGATACAGTTAAAACGTCAGTTTTTTGTTATAAATAGATTATTTTGGATCTGATACCGACTTCCACATGGGAAGATTATAAATGGGTGCTGTTCTAACTAGTTCTAAGTTCTAAGCAGTTTTAGGTAAAAAAAAAGTTAATATAACCACTTTAGTTAGATAACAAAAACACATAGTTTTTGACCACGGATTTGCACATAATCCTTTCAAACAAGTTTCTCCCTATCTATAAGTACCGCATCTCATCTAATGATGAAACCCGCGCCAGATGGCGCACACATGGCGCTGAGGCCGCGTCACGAGCCGTCTTGCCTTATCGAGCCGCGCCATTCGCTGACCCGCGACAAAGCTCCCCTAACTGTTCTTTAATGCTGATAATGGACTTCAATACTTCAATATTTCCATCATTTCAGCCGTCGGATTCTCTGCTGGACATTATTTGTAAACGCATAACATGCTCTACTTCTACTACCTCTGTGGCGCAGCGGGCGAAGGTCCCCGCCTCGGGACAACAATTTGTACGATCTGCAAATATTTGTTCCGGGTGTATATGTATTATAAAAAAATATATATCTGAATATGTATATTCTATAAAGTATATCAATAATTTACAACCCGTAACACAAGCTTAGAGCTTATTACGGGGCTAGATGTTGCTGTGTGGATTGTCCGGCAACATTTATTTATTTATTTATTTATGCTCTGCTAGGAGCAAATGGATGATGGTCAGGTATTGGAACTGTCTAGAAGCAGTCTAGGTACCTAGTGATATTGTAATTGTGACCAGTGTAGGTATAAATGTCTTGCAGAGCAGCCGGTTCCCGAAGGCCGGGCGCGTCCCGCTCCGCTCGCCTCGCACAAAGCCGAAAACGGACACCGCGACACCTAACTATATCAACTCAACTAACGTGTCTTAAGAACTTTGGTACTTTAGAGTACCTACATCTCTATCTATTTGTAACTTGATAGTAACACATAGTAGGTAGGTTCGATCTTATAATTTTCTAGGCACTAGCTTACTGATTTTGATTTGGACGTATTGTAGATCCTAAATACTTACCATTAGTTATTGATGCAAAATCTAACTTTCCTTAGGCTCTTCGAAGGTAAAGTGTGGATATGATACTAGCCGACCCGCTGACAGCTGACGCGTTTTTTTACGTTATCTATCTACATATAGGTAGTTTATAACATATAGCCTATAGCCTTCCTCAAATGTAGGTACTATTTAATATTGAAAGAATTTTTGAAATTTGAACAGCTATTCCATAGATTAGCGCGTTCAAACAAACAGACAAACTTAGTATAGATATGGAGTCATCGGCCCTTGTAACCCCGTCGTGGTAGTGCGCAGTTGGCACTGTTGTGTTTACTGCTGCAGTACAGTGGGGCAAGGGCGGCCGCCTCCCGATACGGCGCGACAATGCCTACTGCGCTCTCCCGCGCCACAGCCACCCAGCCTTACCTGTCTACATCTTATTGATACAACTAGCTGCGCACACATTACATGATTATTTATTATTGATAATAAAAACTGAAAAGCCTTTAAGAACAATTAAGACGAGATTCATGGTGTGAGTTGACGACGATTAAAAATGATAATGATGCTGCTGAAAACAGCAATAACAATAAATAGTGTATCAGCAAAATTATCAGCAGGTATTACATTTATAAAGGACGTTCATAAAACTTAAATAAATGTCATCACTTTGTTGCGAAAAACTAATGCTATTCACATAGGTAGGTAAATAGTAAAAATGTTTTTGCGATCCCAACAAGGCTATTTGGCCATGAGATGGGAATTCCTATCGATTCGCAAGAAACCGTCCATATGTAGGAGGAAAATAAGTCGCGGAGTGATGTCACCGCAAGACCCTGACTTAAATCTGTTTTCATTCAATACTTGCATTCACGGTAATGTGAAAGATATTAATATAGCGTGACACGCCTGTGCATAGGGCTGGCTCTACGGTCATTGTTGTATGGATACGCTGCTCTGATGTGATGACTAACATATAACTATTGATACTTACCTAATTTATACTCAGATATAATAAAATATAAATACTTATATCTAAATAAAGGTGTGTAAATCGAAGATCTATGCAATAAATAAATAAATTTAGAATCCCAGTGATTGGGTAGTATGGGTAGGTACCTAAATTGTGAATGAATAAATATTTAAGTAGGTACTCGTATTATTTCAGATCAAGGAAAATTAAACGCAAAATATAGACTCATGTTTATTTAGAACACATCCTTCATCACAGTTCTTTACACAAATATAAGGAACCTACGTAGGTACCATCTAAATTGTTATGGTTTCAATAAAAAATACCTACTGAAATCCTATTCACCCACTACGCATACTTTCAAATGCCGTACCTATTCCACTTTGTAAGAACAAGTGTAGTTGACAACCCTAGTTGTTTATCGAGATGACTGTGAAGTATGGAGTCTCCAAGGTGACACTGCACAGGACCATCTGTTCTGCGACGTGACCCCTGACCGGACTCTCACTAATTGATAACATCGTAGTCGCTACACATATTGTTACAAACATAGAGCCCGCGCTACCATTCAAGTCTTACGGTTAATGTGGGAACTACAGTATTAGAAACGTTAATTTCTAGGCAAACAGCGCCACGTCTAACGGACTTGAGTGGTGGCGCGTAGTCTAGTACAATTGTAACAAATGTTAGTGCGTTAAGAATAACCCTTATGATTGGGTCCAAGTAAACTAACACTATCTGGGCCTATGTATGACACACGCTCGTATCTACGGCACGGTGTGGCGGTGAGCTCGTGCATTGACTGTGTTATAAAATTTACCCAGGCCCCTAAATGTGGCAAATGCTACGAAGGTACTAGATAGAGTCAAAAACAAGTGAACTCATAATATTCAAAATAGAGTAACAAAGAGGATATCTAAAGTGAAAATCTACGCCTGAAATAATGATATGTCTCATATCGCTTCTAAAGAAACTAGCAGTTGTGAAACGAGCTTTCCTGTGGTCAGTGTAGTGTACCTAGTGTTGATACCTGCGTAAGGCACACCGCCTTGCGACACGCTGCGCACGCGCACTCCACAACACTCGCCACACGAGATTGGGAAATGGGAAATAGGAACCGCATTCTGAGTGCGACGATTAGCTTATTTGAGGTTTTATACGTGGAGGCTCGGATGACGAAATATTTATTTATTTATTAAGATTCTCTTAAATAAATACCTACTTATAATAAATACTAAAAATAAGGACAATATACCTAATCAGGGTGTTAGATATATGGATTAACAGATTATGTCACTATTATGATCACTCGATAAATGTAGTAAAAATTCGTTTAAATTGGTGCAGCGGTTTGTGATATTAGCGCGTTCAAACAAACAAACTTTTCTGCTTTATAATATTAGTAGGTATAGATTCTGTTTCTAAGTGCATTGTAATTGTCGTCATAATGCTTAGCAAGTCCTGTTGATCATCCTAGAAATAAATCCGAAGATACGGAAGGCTGTTTCCTTTCGAGCGTTAATAAGTAGGTAATCAATGTTTACCGCACGTCGGTCCGTTTGCACTTTGTTGTCATCACAAGGCTGAGCCCACGCACCAATAACCACTTCTTGGATAATGTTTATAAATAGCGTTAGACGCAAATCTTGCACTTCAACACACTTTGTTTATAAATAAGTAAATTCGGAATCGTATTGCTTATTAAGTTACTACGTGCCCGCGACTCCGTCCGCGTAAAATTATGTTTGTGTGGGTGGGTGCTACGTCTTATCATAATTGGAGCAAGAATTCAAATAGCCTGTCCTATATCCCAGATGTCTAAATGTTTCTCTATCCAATTTCATCGAATTCGGGTCATTGGTTTAAGAGTTATGGCGGAACATAAATACAGAAAAATAAACAAAAAATCGTCAAATTAGTTTCAGTATGATATTGAGCCTGTGAACACAAAATCTCTGAAAAACAAACAAACTTACTCTATGACCGACCCTTACTGATTTATTATTAGTAGGTATAGACACAGAACATTATAATTAGTATAGATTAATACCTACGTTGGTACTTATCCGTTACGTGTCTGCTCCTCGGCGGATTATTCAAATATAGCAATTATCTGCTTATTGTCCGACTTTCACACGCCGTAAAATATAATTTCGGTGGTTAAGTTAGTTACTTAGGTATTATAAAACTGATTATATTTATACCATTGCATAATGACACATTATTAGAAAGGTTGTACTTATAACTTAGTATTCTTAGTAGACAGAAGCGCGTTGAGATCTTCTCTATCGTTAATTTGACGAAGTCAGGCTACGTACACGATCCTAATAAAACAATATTTTGTATAATACAGCTTTGTAAATATGATTTCTTAAGCTAATTAATTAGACTTATGATTGCTAAAATTCATACGATTGTTTACATTTCTTAACGTTATGAAATAACATCTAGATTTAACACTTGTTCTTGCAAATCTGGTGACATCATCATGTTATATTTAGCGAATGTTTAGCATTTTAGTAGCCACTTACTAAATGTTTTGATGTGACTTGTAAAGCGTAGTCCTGCCTCAATGGGCATGTTGTTACATTCGTACGGGTCCATCGTGCGTGGTGCGTGCGGCGCGTGCGCACGATGTACGCAGGAACATGCACGTAGTTAGAACTAGAGGCGATTGAGGATCACGAAGGTAATTCTCGGCCTCACCCAGCTTGACGATATTTCTTTCAATAAATATCACTGGAATTGTCAAAAAAATCGGTTAAAATGTATAAAGTTTCAACAATCATTGATGTGCATGAGAATGTGTATGAGAAAACTTACTCTAGACAAAAGTTTCAATTCCTTCCTTTCCTTACTGTCGCATTTTGTGATTTCATATTATTAATTGTGATAGATAATTATGCTATTTATTTCATACCTAGACACAGCTCACAAATGGCAAGAAAATAAGAAACAAATATGTCCTGGCCACTTAAATGACTAACTCTCTATAAATAGGCACTGACTACAAAATTTGACAAGAACCAGCTCCGGTAAGTTTGTCCTTATTTGATATGATTTGTTTATTACATGTTTTACAGTTTTAGCGATTTATGGTCATTTCATTTAATCTCCTAATCTGTATTGGCTATATTTTATAAAGCTGACAGCTCTCTGTATATTTAATGAGTCTTGTAAACCAAACTTTTGATTTTGCGTGATATATGACATAATATAGCTTCATTAGCTCAGTCACAACAGATCAGTAGGTACCGCGACGCACGGGTGCTGATGACGTCACACACCCTATAAGGACGCCTCTGGTACGTTTACGGTAATTTACGACTTGTAAATTTAATGCCGCAAAAATATAGTAGTGATAATATGCATGGATTATGGGAAGGAAATTAAAAAAAAGTATAAAATTATTAAATCATGATGGCTATACTGAGCTAGAAAGCGAATTCGTGACTGTGCCCATTTTATTCACCTTAGAGGCACATAACTTAGGTGATAAAATGGGTCTGTGTGGCAACTCTACCCACAGGCCTAGCTGCTGAACCAAACCAACAACCAATAATACCAATTTGACGCTGACGTCTATTGAAATCGTTTGAAAAAAGTAAAAACCGATTTTGATTTAGAAATCAATGTAAACTGATAATAGTTTCGCCTATTGCTACATTTCTGAGAAATTGGAGATAGATCACGTTGAATTGTCTATGCCACATATCGTAGCATCTACATATTGTACAACTGCTGCAATATTATTACATAATCTAGATACTACACTCACCGGCACGGAATCTTGGCCAAGCTCGAAACTTGCGATAATCAAACAATTCGGGTGTTTCTGATGTATGTTACTATGAAGGTAGGTAAAAAATGTATAAGGTTACGTTCAAGAAGCTAATTCATTAAAATTAAGTTTAAATTTGACACCACTTTTTGAGATTTAGTCAAAACAGGTCATTTCAGTGATAGAGACGATTTTTCATTATGTGTGTTTAAAATCTTTATCTAAAAGTTTTAATTCTTTTTGGATTTTGTGGTTGTTATTGGGTATCTTAACAACCAGTATCACGAAAAAAACTGCCACTAACAGCAAAAAAGATGGCGCAAACCATAGCATTGATCAACCAGGGACTGACCCAGCGTGAAGTGGCTATTGTGTTAAACGTACCTCGTTCCTCCATGCAGTATGCCCTGAAACGATATCAGGCAACAAGGAACTACAGCCGGCGACCAGGTAGTGGTGGTAGAAGATGCACATCAGCTCGGGACGAGAGGTTTATTGTCTTGAAAATTTTGACTTACAACCATTGAGATACGACAGCTGCTCCAAAATGTAAGAGGCATTAATGTAAGCGAGCTTACGGTGAGAAGACAAACTAAGAAAGTAAATTTAAAAGCTTTTAGACCACTGCGTGGCCCAGAACACCTCAGACAGCACCGAGTAGCTCGTCTTCGTTTTGCCCAAAAACATGCAAACTGGACACACGCTCAATGGGCCAGAGTTCCCTTCGCGGATGAGTTCCGTATGGCTTTATGATCTCCAGATGGTCTTAAAAGAGTGTGGAGAAGAAGAGGAGATAGGTACCTACCCATTACCACTACACGAACAGTGGGTTTTCACGGCAGCTCTATAATGGTCTGGGGGGGAGTAAGTTCTGAGGCTTGTACGGAGTTAGTGGTCATCGACAACCGGTTAAACGCTACTCGAAACATCGAAGACATTCTACAGGATCATGTTCAACCCTGTTTGGGTTTCATTGGGTACGACGATTTTTGTCAATACACGATAATGCACGCCCCCACGTCGTTCGGAACGTCGAGGAGTATCTTCAAGAGGTTGGGATCCGAAAGTTACAGTGGCCAGCTCGTAGCCTGGACTTAAACCCAATAGAACACATCTGGTACATGCTAAAAAAAAAGATCAAGTCAGGTTCCAATCCACTACAGTCACTAATTGAGGTCTGCAATGCGGCGCTGGCCGCTTGGGAAGCGATACCGCAAGAAAAGATCAAAAACTTCATTCAGAGCATGCCTTATCGGATGCAGGCAGTCATCAGGGCTAGAGGAGGAAACACCCGCTATTAATTCACACAAAGACAAGTCAAAAAGATTTTTGTTTCATTCAGAAATCAAATTTTAAAACATGTTAAATATTCTTAATTTTTGTTTGATTTTTCTTGGTATTGATATGGCATGGTTTATTTGTTATCTGTCGACATTAAACACTTCCGAAGGCTATGATAAATACCGTAAGTTAATTTTCAACCTCTAACCATCATCGATACAAAAGAAAAAATAAAATAACCAACATTTTCGCAAAAAATGAGACTGGCCAAGTTTCCGTGCCGGTGAGTGTAGATAAGCAAAAATAAGCAGGTAGGTTTATAGAATATTATGTAAGTATATACTATTATGTTTTTATTATTACCGTAGGAAAGATGGGTGTCTCTACCCTTCAAAGCTAAGTAGGTAAGCTAGCTTAAAAAGTGGGATTTATAATTATTACTATTATGAAACAATAAATATGAATGTATATAACAAAATCATCAAGTGATTTAAAGATATTACTGGAGGTTACGGATTGTTTACAAAAAAAGAACTCCACTTTCGGCTGTTCCACTCACCTTCTCGTTTATTGAAGAGGAAGTTATGTAGTTTATGTTTACTGAGCCTCCTTCGTAGATACACTCATGTCTAACTTTTATAACATTGAACTACAACATAGCTAGAGAGCTTTAGACGTTGGGACAAAACATGCTCGAAACAGAAATACATTTTGTTTTTGTAAGTGGATTGGTACGAATCTCCTTAGATCCTGTAAGTAAACCTTTAAAAGGCAATCGGCGATATATCACCCACCGACGCACGCGAAGCCATTTCATGTGATTTATCGTTGTCGCGGCTCGCTCTGACATGTTTTCAAGGATTGACGAATTAGCACTTTTAAAAACCAGTTCACAGTCATTTGTTTAAGATTTGTTTTCGTTCTGCGTCCACTTTCATTAAAGATAAGGTGGTAGTTTACAAGACGTTGATCGATTCGCTCACTTAGTGCGTTCAATAAATCAGTGAGTAATTAGGTACCTATGGATGTGGGCAAGCGATTGGTATGTTATTGCGAAGAATCGCGTGTTGACATGTTTGACATCGGCTTCGTATCGATGGTGCCGACTCAACACTGACATCAAGGAGATGTCAGACTCAAGAGCAGTGACTTTGTAACTCTCGTTCTATGTAAGAAAGTAACAGTTACTTAGAAAACTATAAGATTAAGCTCGATGAAGTCTTCCTGGGAATTCAAATTGAAAATTGTTTATTTAACAGATCGCAACATTACCTACTGCTAAACGAATATTACCTACAAAATTGATCGTCGTCTAAATAAGATGTTATACACAAAGACTGTAGATACATCTAATGCTTAGGCTAAGCAATCAAAATATGTGTGACGTTTCATTAAGTACATGAGAAAACATCAGGGCTAGAAGAACACGGGTCCCAACCAATCGTCAGTCAGTACGCTGAACCAAAACTTAAACAATACAGTTTTAACAGCGATTGTTGAATTTTTATAACACATCAACGAATTCTTAAAACTCTGAAACTCATTCACTTTACTTCCTTTGTTTGCAAAATACATAACTTGAAACCGTTATATAGAGAAACACATATCCAATGTCTGAAATAATAACAATGAATACTTCACTTTGAGTTTTCGAACAATAGGTAAGTGAAGTGATCTAGACGTGTCTATATATTAGCACTATAAAATAATACCTATATTCCTTATTTTATCTAGTCTCTAAAAGGGTGTGTATTAAAGATGTTATTGCAGGTGCGTTATTAGTAACAAGGAAAGAAGTCTAGTTCTTCGATACGTCTTACTCAAAATGATTCACTTTCAAAGCTAGTATTTATTGAACTACAGCTAAATTAGGTCACAAATGGACACCAACAAGTACATAATGAGTAAGTATTTTGTCATTGATTTACGAATCGTATAGTATTTGTGCATTCTTTAAATATGGCAGTATTGACCTCTAAGTTTGCGGTGACTAATCCTGGAGTCTGCGAGGCATTCGACATCGCTCGACCACCTCGGGTGCGAACCGGTCGCGCCGAGATCTGCGCCCGCGCCGATGACGTCACTGCGTTCTGCCGACTGACTCACGCGCAGGGACCGCTTCTGCAAACCTATTGGTTGACCATGGCTTATCAATAGTAATGAGAAGTAAATTAAGGTCAGTCGACCACAGTTTGTTTGTAATTGTAGAGGTACACCTGATCCATCTATAGAGGATTGATACATCTTCTATCTAAACATTTTAATAAAACATTGGGTCAAAGAGTGGCATTATCACTGACAGCGATCTCTGCCAGACACAGGTCAAGGGCACAAATAAGGCACATAAATCGCACATCGGACCAGCAGGATATTAGAACGATTAACATATAGATTTCTTATTGAACGCTGCTCGTAGTACAAACCATGTGTTGATTTAAAACGTGCAATAGCAATTAAAATTCAGAACAATTTACCGTCCAAGGAATGGCATTGACGAAGCCACAAAAGGCTAGCGACCTCATTTCATCTTGCCATAACCCCGCAAATATGTGCATACTCTGTGGCTTTATTTATGTTCATAAAAAAAACTATATATGTATGTATGTATATAAAGTATGTAAATCGGAAATCTAGCACCCGTAACACAAGCTTTAAGCTTATCACGGGGCTAGTTGTTACTGTTTGAATTGTCCAGCAATATTTATTTATTTGTTGCAGTACCTAGATCTTGAAGACTAAATCCTTGGAAAAGAAGTTCAACAGATGATCTGGGTGGAATGATAGGCTGTGGTCCTGGGTGCGCGCGCCTCCGCCGCGCCGGGGAGGCTGCACGTTCGCCTGCGCCGGCGCAGCGCGCAGTGAGCGCCCGGCCGACACGCACGCCGCACGACCCGCGAACGCCAAGAGCGCACAACGAACGAATTATTTATTATAACCGCCGCAACTAACATATAACACGCTTTGAAGTTAACCGTGAGCTTTTAATATAAGTAACGAGGTGTCTGTGAGGCGAACAGTTTAAATGATAGCGAGTCCAGCAGCCTCAGGTGAGTCCATTCCTATATTTATTTAAATTAGTTGTTATCAGTTAGTCCTCCTCGCTCCGGTGTTTTCGACAGCTGTGTTTGGGTCGTGTCTTCGCATAAATTAGGATTATGTGCGCTACAGCCTCTTAAGGCTCGATAGTATTGGACTTTAAGTGTATTCAGTTAGAGATGAGTGTTGTGGTAGATGTAGATGTGTTGGAATTCGCCGGTGCGGTGTTATCCCCGTGCTGTGCGCTGTTTGAGACGGAGGAATGTCCGGGAGGCGTCACGGCGAGCTGGCCCAGACGTTCGTGTTTGTTTGTTTGTTCACCTGCGCGCGCGCCGGATTCTTGTCTTCGAGAAAACCTCCAAGATGCTCCGCATTACATAATTATATTAACTAAAGTTGACACCGATGGCAGAGGATTTTTACGAAATTGTCATTCTTCTTTGCTAATTAAATCAGCGAATGTTAGTAATCTAACGTCTTTCTTAACTGGGGCCGGACCTTTAAACTTTGGTCCATATTCAATACATATAGATATTATAATTAGAGTAGCTCATAAAAACCAACACATAATAATAATAGTATAATCCTCTACTGCTAGGTATGCTGTTACTTGTGGTCAGCAATTTACACAACAACAAATTCAAAAACATTCATGATTTTACAGGTACAACCAATTCATCTTTAATCAGGTACGAGTATATAAAATACAATACATACCTATAACGCCTTACCTTGTCGAAACATTTCTTATCTTAACGAGAGGTTAACTAAGAAACCTTTACATGTAGCTAGATTGAGTAATAGATAGCCAAAATAAGGGAAAATTATTGAAACATCGGTTTTGTCGCAAATTGTTTGTGTGGCACTTTGTATTTAGTTCTTATTACGACTGTAGGAAAATCTCTGCAACTACATAGAAGGTTCGGCGTCGCCTCCTAGTCTTGCCGGAAATATATAATTTATCTTAATTTAGCTGCGGTCCACTTTAAGGGCTATTATCATAACAACCCACTAGTTAGCACGGGTCCCCCCAATGAAAATCAGTATTAATCATGGGCGATTTGGTATACCAGTAATACCAAGCGGGTTGGTGATCGCATTAAGATTCAGAAATACAGATTTAATTAATAATTAATACAAGCATATAGGTAGAATTATACAATGTATTTAACAGTATGAGTATGATATGTTATAATGCACAAATAAATCTTATCTTATCTTATCTTATATGACGCTGCTAGTTTTAATGTTGCTTAGCTGGGTATAGAAATTCGAGAATCGATGAAGTAACGTTGTAAGTACTATTCTTAGGCCAGCACACGTAATGCATTTTAGCCTATTGTTAGGCCATAGTATAATTGGACAACACACAGTTGTATCATGCTTATTTTTGGTACCTTACAAGTCTTGACCAATTGCCTCCAACCACACGTGATCTTGAACACTTACTATTTACATTAACAGAATTTATCTGAGTAGACCTCCATATGTTGTCAGCCTTGCTGCCACTTTCCCCGGCGCCCTCAGCGATAAGGCAGCCTTGTGCTCGTGCGCTGTTCCATATCTTCTTGTCTCGAAGCCTTCTCCGCTTTCTTCGTCATTGAGAGGTGCTGTCTGTCTGTACGTCCCAAAGAGTGCTTTTTCTAAGAATCATAAGAAGCTATTGATTTTTGATGAAAAAAATCAGTTATTAGTTACTTTTAGAGTGAACGTCCTAGTACAATCTTAAATTATTAACAGACTAAGTTTGACTAGCACTCTGTGTGATTTATACCAATACGTTAATATTACTCTTGAAATCTTGATTGTTCGCGGACTGTCAGGTTCACAAGAAATTTCCTACCGCGAACACTCAGGTTGTGGAATGATCTTCCTTCCAAGGTTTTCCCAAAGGACTATAGCATGGGGTTATTCAAAAAGGGTATTCTGAAGCATTTAAAGGGTTCGGCAGCACGCAGGTAACATCTCTGATGCTGCAGGCGTCCATAGGCTGCGGTAACCGCTCTCCACCAAGTGGGCCGCATGCTTGTCTGCCAACTTGGTAGTATAAAAAAAAAACTCTTGAAATGGTGTTATTTGCGTTACCACTAGCACTTTACTATCTTTACGTTGTTGGTTGAAATTAGCTCAATTCTGTCAGTACCGATTAAAACCACAATAGTTTTGGATTACATTTAGATAGTTTAACTTCCAGAATAACTGAATAAGCAATCATAGGTCCTAATTTGTTTGAAGACATAGGGTCATATAACTATGTTTTACTGTGCGCTAGCGCCGGTGTGCGTGCGCTATCACCCTCACGTCTTTGTCTTCCAAATTGGGACCATTTAGACCGCCACTAAAGACTACTACCTACCTATATATCGTCATGGTAGTAAAAGATAAGGATTTATTTTCAGATATCATTTGTCAATATTAGATACATTTTCTTAAATGAACCATATACTATATTCGATTCCACCAATATAGCGAGAGAGTGTGTCTGTCACACTAATTCTCTGGAAATCCAATTAAAGTTTCTGGAATGAAATATGCCATTTAAGAGCTTAATAATCGAAGTGCAATTCTTACATTACGAATACCTAATAAGATGATGAATGTTGATCCATATTGTAATCCTCCCAAGTGAGAGGTATTTGATAATCGCTTGCGCCGCAGATGATCCGTAACTGGAGCCGCGTCCCAGCGGAATGCGCTTGCGCAGCCACCCACCGCGACTACCTCCTTTTGCTACCGATCACTTTATTTCTATGTAAAAGTTCTAAATAATGTACAGGTACGAAACACGGTTTACAAAAAAATAACCAACAAAAAAGGTTTTTATAAAAATTACAACATTACTTAACCAGGAATATAGTTATTTTTCTATATGATACCGCAGTTTGGGTGTCTACCAACTAACTTACGGCTGAAACTACTGAAAACCTTGACGAGCCGCTACAGCAGCAACGGCCATTGTATCATCATCATCACCCCTATTTACGTTCCCACTGGTGGAACACAACGACTTCTTTGTATAACTACTGGTATTACATTTAGATAGAATTTAGCACGAAATGAAAGTCGATAATAATAGTCGAGAATAATATTATGCTAATAGAGATAGAGCTAGTTTTTCCGACAAATGTATCCTTATAAATTTGTATTTGCTTTTGTACCTATTGTAAGTTTGGAAAACAAATATTTGTTTGTTTGTTTGTAATAATGATACGTAGGACGCTGGATTTAGTTACTTGTTGCAAGCTTGTAACAACGATGCGCATACGCACCCGTGTGGCCGCTCCCGCCATTAGCTCCTAATGGACAGATTACCACAAGTACTGTCGCCGCTTATCTACGGATTAGGATGTTTATGACGCCGACTGTCCCAACTTTTGTAACAGGCCCGCCTCAGGAAAACAACACCTAACAAGGAATTTAACTGATAAAGGTTTTACTTAATTTAATACAAAAATATAAAAAACAAGTTACAGCTGCGATTAGGTAAAAGTATTTGATACGACATACGCACGCGGCAGTGGAGGCAATGGCTCGGATATTTTGTCAAGAAATAAAGCGCTATTTAATATCGTATGCTATATTTTAGATTAGTCCATTTTCCGCGGCATAATGTACTTTAGCATAGATTTATTAATAAAACCAACAAAGTGTAATTTCGGCTTGTAGCAAACCATCGAAGGTTATTGTAATTCAAAAGCTCTTCACTTTTAGTTTTGAAAACACATTAAACTAACTGCAAGCTGATAAAATAACTGTTACGAAATCTGATCGCGGATAAAGAAAGATGATTTGTGTGGTTCAAGCCG
This sequence comes from Chloroclystis v-ata, assembly GCA_963691955.1. Classification (NCBI taxonomy): domain Eukaryota; kingdom Metazoa; phylum Arthropoda; class Insecta; order Lepidoptera; family Geometridae; genus Chloroclystis; species Chloroclystis v-ata. The sequence goes on along the minus strand of OY829904.1, from coordinate 9,296,069 downwards.
AGAGTTCAGCACGGAACCGGTTCCAAAACAAAGATAACATCTAACAATTAATTTGGTGATAATCGAAGCATGTCAGCCGCGTGAGAGTGCGCCGGCGCAGATGGCCATCGCATGCGGGCGCGGGGGGAGGGGGGGGGGGGGTGGCAGGACCTAGCACCTTTTACGAAACATCGGTCGTCCATAGGGCATAGGCCTCCCGGAATTAATCCTTAACAAAACATATTTTTCATCATTGCCTTATGATGCTTTCATATTGAGATAAACGGGCAATACACGAATCTTATTTACATTGACTTTTGATCAACCATTTCGTCCCAGAACGAGGGATTCTTCAGGATCAAGGACACTGCAAGGACACTCACGACCGCTCGCCGGTCCATTATGGCTGGGCCTTGTGATGCACCACCCTTTATATTCCCGTTTGTCGTCCAACCGACTAAGTGCTCTTTGTTTATCGTATATCTTCGTCCTTCCTTGTTGCAAGTTAAATAACCCTAAACATCAAATTGAATGTCATAACAAGACCTTTGTGGTGCAAAGCGGCGTAGGAGCATTTGGCGACTCTTCCGACCGGCACAATGGCATCCACCTACACGAGTCGTTTCGGCGCTAATTCATTAGTTGCCGCCATCTTACCACAAGCCGAAAGCACACAGCGACGCGCCCACGGACCAGATAAAATCCTTTTACGGAAAACTAATAGACACTTTCTGACCTTGGAGGTAGAAATCTTCAGATTGTAGACTTCCTGCCGGCAAGTTTGGTTGTGCGATAGTTATTCAGATGAAACAAACTTATTCCGAATAAAGACAGAAAAGTTTGTCGACGAAGCGTAGTAGACAGGAAATCAGTCTTAATTTTCTTGTAAAGAAGGAACTCTATGTATCATGAGAGTCAATAATCATTATATTCTTGTTCATGCGCATATGCGGTCTACAGGTCCACCCACAGCTGGGCCGGGCCTAATAGCCGTCTCAATAACAATTAAACAAGCATTACTCACTGTTTACCTTTTAGATAATGCTGTTTCACTTGCGGGCTTGTTTGCGCGTGATTGATCGACACATTAGTCAAATAACTTATTAGTTACGAACATTATTAATTGATAAATACTGCATGGACACCACAAGTTTACAAATTTTAATGAAATTTACCAACCCGGGCCGATTTAGTTGGTTTTGGTCTTGAAATGTTCGTAGTAGTCCAGGGACGGTTTAAAAGGTAAGATTGGAAGCGGACGAAGCCGCGGGCGAGTCAACTAGTAAAATACTAAAAAAATAATTAAATATCAAATAATGGACCGCTGTACATACTCAAACACCATAATTAAGTTCCTTCCGTCTTCCGTCTACGTTCGCACAGTCTGACAATAAAACTAAAACAAAAGACATCTTACTCCTGTTTCAAAGGAGCTAGTTCCCACCTGTCGTCATTGCCATGTTATGACTACTTATGACATGGATGCACCTTACAAGTGCCACCTCGCCCCCGCAATGCTAATCGGCAACGCTGACGGCGGCGCGTGGGCAGGACTTCAGTCCTGGCTCGCCAGTCGCCGGCCTGCCCTGCGTCTGACACCTGCCTGCCAGGCTGCCAGTCGACAGACCCTCGCTGTCTCTGTTCCGACCTTCCCTCGGAAGGCTCAGTGAACGAGTGTGCAGTTTAAAGTTTAAAAACTTAACAGCGCGTGTGCTGGTTTAGTGATTTAGCGGTGAGTGATATTTTAAAGGCTCTCATTAACCATTAACGTATAAAGGACATTAAAAACTTGTCAGCTAAATGGTTATTAGTGCACTCGCCATAAAAATCAATAACGTTTATGTAGTAAAATAATTTTACTAAATTTTGGGGCATTTTACTATCAGGACAAATACAAAGTCAATGTCAAGTAAATAAATATAAGCCGTGAATAGCACTTAAGAGCCCTGTTTATTTTTTGACGTTTTGCGAAATGAGATATTTTATGCACCACGTGACCGGCGCGTCACGCGAATTCTATGAAAAATACTAAATGATCTTGATACTTCGTCGATCTAAAACATACAAATATACTAATAATTATTTTTGATCTGTAGAAAATGGCATCGAATAAATTCCATTTTATTGAGTGGATTTTTTTCAGTTTCATTCTGAAATAATTATTTCATATTAATGTTTTTATTTAATTGATAGGTGTTTAATATATTTTCCTAAATTCAAAATGGCGGATATTTTTATTTCAATATTTGAATCAATTATGTTTTATCTTAATAATATCAATATTTATTTTAAATCTGATTGATTATTTGAAATCAATTAAGTACATAATTCTAAATTAAAACATTCATGATTAATAATTATCTATATAAGAATAAAACTGAAAATAGTCTTATTGAAGTTAAATGTCCTCATTCATCTCATCTTATGGGCTCTGAAATTTGGTGTGTAGGTTTGTAATTAAATGTTTTTTTTTGTCGAATGTTGGGACTTGATGTAAGTTCGAAAGTCTAAATTGAACGGACTAAATACAAATTCTAATTATAACAAAACAAATAAATTATATTATAGATATATAAGTTGCTTGTTTTGTTAGATGGTATATTTGTGTTTGAATAAATAAAAGTTTCGTTAATGAAGGTTTTAAATATGTTTCGGTATTATTTTTGTAGTTTCGAACTTTATATTTATTTTTATATTTATTGGTATCCATTTATCTACATTGTCATAGACAGATGTAGAATATCCATTTATCTACATAATTATGTCATCTATACTAATATTATAAAGAGGAAAGATTTGTTTGTATGTTTGTTTGTTTGTTTGTTTGTAATGAATAGGCTCCGAAACTACTGGACCGATTTCAAAAATTCTTTCACCTTTGGAAAGCTACATTATCCCCGAGTAACATAGGCTATATTATATTTTAAAAAAAATTAGGGATCCTTACTAAAACTCCAATAATGTAACATAAGGTGTAAAAAAATTATCTGAAAAATTCCTTACGTCGCGTGCGCTGCGAAAACTATTGATGATAGAACAAAATCATGTACTACGACTTTGCAGAACTCATCATTATCTACAAAAAATGTCGCGACAGCATATGTCTAAATATTATAGTTATGTCACAGTAAGCAGTTTTTTATTCTAAAATATTAATTTATATATGCCGCCTCTTGAAAGGGTCTTCATTTGTACCTTGGTATTAATCCTTATCAAAATAAATTACTTTATATTCAAGACGGCTTTAATACCTTTTTATAACTTTTTGAATTATTCAATTCGGACATTTCATTCGGAAGATATCACGAGTTTAAAAATGCAAGTATTAGAAAAAAGTCTAGAGGTTGTCGCTCACCGCGCTCAGCTAGCCAGCATGCGATGTAGGCTCCATGTAAGCGTCACGGGAGCGTCAGCGGGAGTCAATGTAATGTAATATCCTAATCCTAACATAGGCTACTTTTTACCGCGGAAAAATACATACTTCCACGGGAAAATATATGCTTACGTGGGAAAATTCGATTTCGATGAACTTTAGTATGTAGATAGTTGCAAATAAAAGTATATGGCGAGACGAAGTTCGCGGGGGCTGCTAGTCTTGAATAATTCCCATTATATTTTTATTTTGATAAACTATTTTTTTTTATTTTATTACGAACTTATTGAAAATATTTCATTTATTATATTAAAAAAAAAAATTAAGGCCTAATCTATCTCGTCAAGAGAGAAGTCCCTATCCCAGCAGTGGGAACGTGAATAGGGGTGTTATTTTATATACAGGGCGTCCCAAAATTATGGGCCATGAAGGGGAAGTACCATATATATCGTTGATAGTGAATTTTGCTCAAAGAAGACTTCATTTTATTTTAAAAAATAAGTAATTTAATTAATTAATTTACAAAAAAAAATGTTTCATGTTTTTTATTTGATTAAAATAATTAATTTCACGTTGTTCCTTTCTTTTAAAATACTATGTTACTTAAGCAGAGTTATTATATTTTAGCTATTCTTTCGATTGGTATCATAAAAATCGAGTATTTTTTTTCTACATGTAAGTCGGTTCGATTCCCAGACAAAGCAAGTAATTTTTAGAAAATCAATGAATGCAGAATTACTAACTTAAAAATAAAATGAAGTCTTGTTTGAGCAAAATTCACTATCTACGATATTTAAGGTACTTCCCCTCCATGGCCCATAACTTTGGGACGCCCTGTATTTATTAGAAAGGTATAGTAAAACCATTTCTAAAATGAACGCCCCTCTACCGAATTCTGTATTTTTTTTTCTGTGTATTCTGTTTTTCTGTATTTCCTCTTACACGTTGAAATCATCACGGTTTTGTGGAGGGAAGTTTATTTTTAGAATGGTTTTTCTATACATATTTAATGTTTACAATAAATAATATATTTATTAGAAAGGTACATTATTTTTTGTTTACATATTGGATACTCGGTAAAAATAAGAACAAAAAATTACGGAATATTTTCTTTGTAATAAATATTATTTATTTATTTATTTATTTACCATGAAGTTATATTGCATAACAGGCATGTCACACAAGATACATTTTATTAGGCATTTTTAATAGGTATTAATAATTAAGTGTCAGGTGCTAGTGCTATCAAACTATGAACTAGAAAATGAACAACTCATGTATTCTTCTACACTATAAAATGGGTTGGATTGTAAAAATAATTTTAATTTGTTTTTAAATATTTGAAATGGGAAGTTGGACCATTTCAAAAGGTAATTTGTTATACATAGCTAATTTTAAGTTTATTCCTTGTTTATAAGCTTTTACGAGTCTTGTTTTAGGTATACTTAGTTTCCATTTATTTCTAGTGTTATAATTATGTAATTGCATTTTCATTGGAAAGTCGTTTTTGTTTTGATGTATTTCTATAAGAGAATTCATAATAAAAACTGATATCACTGTAAGTATTTTAGATTTTTTAAAATAAGCTCTGACAGATGTTAATCTTTGTAAATTGTAAATTATTCTAATAGATCTTTTTTGACAAATTAATACTCTATTTATTTCTGAAGCGTTTCCCCAAATCGTAATGGCATAGCTTATAATAGAATGACAATAAGCGTAGTAAACTGATACCATCGTGTTTCTGTCTACTACTTGTCTAAGTTTGAATAAAGCAAAAAAAAAGTTTGAATAAAAAAAAAAAAAAAATATTATGGAAATCTATACTACAATTATCAAGCTGAGGAGATTGCTTGTTTATTTGTTTGAACGTGCTACTCAGGAACCGCGGGTCCGATTTAAAATATGATTTCAGTATTGGATAGTAAAATGATCGAAAAAGGCTATAAAACATAAACTAGTAAATAACGTAAAAACGCAAGCGCAGCTGTCGGCGGGTCGGCAAGTTAGTCATAATCTAAAAAAATCATAGGCATAATTACAATTAGTCGTTGGACGGTTTCACCAAAAAAAGTTGCCTTGTTGTTTTTTAATTAGGATAGATAACTTTAGATATGCAATCCACATCCTACAGCATAACCTCCAAATAAATAAGGTTAAACAAGATGACAATGATGTGGTACAATTCTTAGGCCAGCAACAAGTGGTACAATTCTTAGGCCAGCAACAACAACAATTGACCGTTATCAATAAAAATAACAATTGATCGTTATCAACGGATCAACTTATGTCGGTCGTAGTATCGCAATAACACATAAACGCACACTAACAGCGTTTTTACAGCAATTGACAGTCCCACACACTGACATTTTACGAAATATTTCTATATTTTATTCAAGAACAACCGACATAGGTCCGACCTCGACAAGCGCTCGCGCGGTACTAAATGGAAAAAGCCGGCGGAATGAAAAAACTACTAAATTATGGTAGTTTTATTTTATTCATAAAAAATTACCAAAACCGTTCTACAAATTAAAATTAATATCATAGTTTAAGCAAATGTTGATAAATATTTTGATATAAATATGACGTCCCATTGATTTAGAACTTCGGAGTTATTGAGGTTTGTTTCGAAGCATTTTCGGTCGATATTAAATTCGGTATATCTTTAGAATAAAAGCATTTAACGAAAATGTACTCTACTCTAAATGAAGAATAGGATATACGTAACATAATAAAAAATAGTTTGATCGCCCATATTCATTAGAATCTACAAATTAGAGCTAAGAAAACAGGTCTTCGAGCGTTTTTTACGAAACATGTATCCGGAGAATGATTATTACTCAATATATAAAAAAGTTATCTAAAATGTTTCTTACTACTTTTGTAGAGGAGAAAACGAACTATTATAAAGATGTAATTGTAATATCAAACAACTAACGTAAACCATAGAATTAGGACGAGAAAACCGAACAATTTCGCGATTTCCGGTAAAAGGCCTCTTAATTTACCGTTAAATTCGATGAATAAATTTACCTGTTTTGTTATCTCCTTGTTCTAATAAACAACTCAACAGTTCAAATAGCCTCTTTAAGTTGAAATATGTAATTGCGTGTAACTTTGTTTGTTCTAGATACATTTAAATTTTATCATTAAGTTACATACCTAATTAAAATTACCCTTTGTTTGTGAATAAATATTAAGTTGTATATTCAAGGTTAAAATGTTAAATGTAATTAAAAAATAACAAACGGATTACGTAAAATTCAAAAGTTTAATAATGTTACCGTAAAATATTAAAAAACAATGAAGCGAAATACATATCGCCATTGCCTACAGTCTGAGTAAGGCGTCAAAGATAAAATTGGTAATATATACATGTAAGAAATTGGCTTAAGTACCTACTTTTACCGCAAGCTGTGGAGTAGGTATCGCCTACTGGCCTCATGTTTGTTCAGAGATGACATCAGCTTGCATCCTCGCCAACCTCGCTACATTGTGATACCATATATACATATACCTACCTACATAGGCCGCATACGTTGATACTAAAGAAAAGAAACTAAGAAGAAAGAAATAAACGTTTAATAGGTAAAAAATTAAAGTAAGAACACGAAATAGCCATTATTATTTTATTTTGGACAAGAAAAGATTTTCTATTCATGCGATATTTATTTGTGTGGCTGTTTTAGAAGAAAATATTACGTTGCGTGTGCTTGATTTTTTGCTTCATCCAAAAGAAATTGTCTTATAAATGCGTTATTATTGTGTTAAATGAGTTGAGAATTTAATACAAAAAAACTATAAATAATTAAGAAGTGCAAGAGAAATAAAATACTTTACAAAAGGGCATGCGTGTTTAACGGAGGTATTTTAAAATGTCCATCGACAACATTACCTATATCCGGTCACGGTGAACCTGTCGGACCCAGGTCATTCTTTAGAGTATATTTTATTGTTTTGATTAAATATTATGTATTATGTCCATAGTAGTTACTATTTACTATATACTATTTATTTAACAAAATCCAAAGCCCATATACGTTATAATTATTCTTACAACTTAACCTAATTCAATTCTGACTAGAAAAACAAAAGACCGCATATACTGTAAAAACCTTAGTACCGACACGTGCTTAGCTAAGTTTATTAAATGGTCACCGCGACGCTAGACTTAAAAGCGTGTCAGTTCAACAAATACTAAAAGGGGTATAAAAAATCATAGGTCATAACGTTTTTTGCCAGTGTTACAGTATCTGTGGTGTTACTACGTTGAACCTGAGGGGTAGGGGAGAGGGAGGGGGGGGGGGGGGAGAACAGGTTCGCGGTCCGTGTGTTTGTTTTAAGTCCTGCGCCCGCGCCGGTACATACTGCAATCTGCATGGCCGATTATCAAAGCAAATGGTTTGTAATGATAATCTTTATGATGGCGGCCGCCGTCTCCAGTTATTACATCTCGTTCGAGCATACTTTTACGACAAGTTTCTATAACTTTTAAGTAGATAATTGTCTAGTAATAAAAATACGCAATAAATACCGTTGTAAATCCGTAACAAATATTGAAATACTAACAATTATATTACTCAAGTATTAATCAAAATTATTTAAGATTAAAAAAGTAACCTTTGGGCCTCCTAACAAACAATTCAATTCTTATTCATGGAAGTATGCATCACATAAGCATTCGTAGACCTAACAGCTGATGTTGTATAAATCAAACATACGTACCTAATTTTAGTTGTAACTGAGAAAATGTACGTCCACTAACAACATTACACCGGACGTAACTTGACTCTCGGCGATTTCGGCCGCCGGTTCTCAAAACTCCAAAAGTAAATAAATACTCTAAATAAATAAAAAACTATGAATCAAGACTTAATAAAATGTATTTGACGTTTATATTTTTTGATCGTATTCTCTGGAGCCGCATCATAATAAACAAAGTGTATTTATAGAACTAAATAGAGCGCGTTGATATCTTTTGCCCTAAAATACAAAAAAAACATACAAATTCTTGGTCAACTATGTTGTTCATGTTTTTGGATCAGTTAATGGTTATTAGGCTCTTATTAGTTATCAGTTAAGGGTTATTTATTATATTAGCCTAGTGTGTTATTAAGATAAAAGTAAAATAAAGAAGGCATATGGCAACTCTGGCATTATCTAAAATTATTTTCGATTCCCATGTTAGACCTACAATACTATACATGCGATATTCACATTCGATATTTAATTCTATCATAGACAAAAGTATTTAACAGAGGAAATAAAACTAAGATCTAGGCGAGAAATCAAAAACAATGGATGTGCGTGGGTTTGCTCCTGACTCACGCGCCGCCTCGCGTCAATCAAGTGTTTACCAAACAATTCCTCACTTTACTGAATTCATGCAACGATCCAGCTGCAATTAATATCGTAATGTATTTAATATTTACTGCAGAAAAATCCATACAACACGAACGAAACCGCATGACGTTATGTCAATAAAAGTTATTCTCCTCCTTACATCATTTTGAGTTGTCTTGTTGTGTGCAATCCTTAAAAGATTACTAGCGTAATAATGTATAACAAATTTTTTTTTATCGTGGTATGTTACCCTTTTCATGTCCAAATATATAAAATTCATTCAATCTTTTGTGAATACTTTACGTTTGGCAATAAAAATCATGTCATTATATTTCTAAGCAACGCCTTCGCGTGCATGATAGGGTCGTCATGTCGTCTACTCGCGCGTCTCTCCCTCTCCGTTTCTCCGCCTCTTTCCGTCTCTCTCCACATCTCTCCGTCGCTCTCCGCCCTCCCTCGCTCTCTCAGTGAGATCACTTACGCTGGGACGTGGGTTTCCTGATGTCATCGAGGCTAGGCTTCATACCAATGCCTTATTGCTATATTTGCAATCAATTTACATTTCCGCTCATTCATCTTTTTTTGCGCAAATATGCTGTTTCAGTTATAGAACTTAATTTATAGAACCAATAACAACTAATTTGGTTTATTTGATACCTAAAGTTATACGAGAGAAATACATCATAAATAACAGTCATTAAAAACCAAGCACATATATTATCTCGTTATCAAAACATGTTCGTTTTGACAAGACTCCGCGGCGAGGGTTGCCGGTTCGAGTGCCTAACCTTGCCAAATATGGCGTTGTTTAATTAACATTATGCAACGGAACCAGTCGCGGCCAATAATACTGCACCGCCCTTGGCCACAGATAAATATTGAATATACGTAAGCGCAATAAATGTAACTACAAGCTGTGTTCTTCATTGTGTTCTTCATATTCAATTGCTTCATCATTCTATAATAGAGATTCTTCAAACATAAAATAACATTTCTGGAATGAGCAATGAGTGCAATTTAAAATGAAAATGATCCATCATCCATTCATCTGTTAAATAAAAGAAACCTAGAAAAGAAGACTAATGGTAACTCTAGCTGCATTTACAACTAATAACCAATGGTTTAATGATACACAATAAACATAAAGCTACAATGTAGGCAGGAAGCGGTCGTTATGAGCAATGCAGGCGCAGGACCGCAGGTAGGTACACTAGGTTATCCAATGTCCACATCTCGTCTTAACCGGATCTGATTCTAACCTGTGATCTTTTGTCTGTGGTCGCTGCAGATTTACCAAAAATGTCGGCAATAATCGTCACTAGATTGGGTACACGGGTGGTCGATGTACTTTATACTTCAATGGATTTTTAATGATTTTCTTAGAAAAGGCGAAGAACTTTATTTTTATTTGGAGAAGGATGATGCATGGAGTAAATAAAAGTAGTGAGACATAACAGACTGTTAGGTACCTACGTATTTAGATATGGTATTGCTGAAAGAACAATTGTCAACTATATTATTTGTAACACGATCCTTTAAATATTTTTTTATGGATTAGTATTATAAGACATACCTGATATCCATCTGATTTTATAATGCAATACCTACCAAATAAAATGCAAACTATCTGTGATATTTATCGATAGCCATCGGCAGATTATTATCAGCCAAATAAAAACATTGTCCTTTGAAGTTCGCAAGTCAACCAAAAGTCACCCGAGCGACCTACAAAGCTACAAGTATGACATACAATCTAAAGTACACTTTCAGTCGTCAAACGCTGTTGTGCCATTCTGCGAATAGTAAAATGATGATGATGATATTGTATTTAGGGGACCCGTGCCTATTAGTCAGACGTCATATGGGTTGTAATGATAATGAACGCAATTTTAAAGACTTGAAACGACCACACACGGACGTTGCTTGACATAAAACAGTAATCCGTACCCACACGGCACGGATTACTGTTTTATATCCTCGTAAACGAATCAATCAATATTCATTGATAATTAATTTGAAGTAATTAAGATGGCGGGATGTCGTCAGCTTCCTGTACCAGGAGATTTTATGTAGAAGGCAGACGTGCGTAGAATATTCGAGATGAAAGCGAGACCACAACTGGGCTATGGGAAGAAGTCACGGACGCGGCCTTTACCTGCGGACAGAATATTAAGACACTTTCAGATAATAAGAAGATTGTTATTCCGATAGACTTCGGCGACGAAAGTCCTTTTCTAGGGTAGTCCTTTCTCCAAATCTAAACGAAAGTACCATCAGTGTGTTTATCAGTGATGTGAATTTTGGTGCGTCACTAACTCGATTCCCATTTTAATAAGCTCCAGGTAGCTCTCAGAGCTGGTTTCTTCTACATCATTGAATATCTCATTCGGTATTAAGGCTAAATTCCATGGAATCAGTAAACGCCACCTCCAAGGTGGACAGACAATCTAGTTAATTGAACCTCATGTTGGATAAAATCGCTTACAATCTACAATATTTTATTTATAACGATTGTAAGACCCCTGTCCAGAATAACGATGAAATGATGATGATAAAAACTGAAAACATCGAGGAAATATGCAACAATCAAAACAATGCAATTCAAAGCAGAACAATACAATAATGTCGTATAGATAAATACCGCATGCCTCATGCTGCTGGCACACAAGTCTCGTTCGAGCCATTTGCATAAACCCTCTGCCGACTGGACTCGCGATCAATATGCTAATAGAGCCATTTCAATTCGGATAACTCGTATAAGGTGAATGAAGCTATTAGCTTTTTGATCCTAAGCTTATTTATGAATTTGAATATGGGCTTGTTTGATTTACAGAGGGGTATTTGTTAGAGCAAAGTGCTCGCCGATCGGTGGAATAAGAAGATAATTTAGCTTGAGCGAGTAACTTTCCGATTTTCTATTATAAATGTATAGAATGTTTATCTGAATAATTCAGAGTAAAATCGGCCACGCATCGTGCGAAGTCACGTCGCGCAAAACTAGTAGGACTTAGATTAACTTAGAAAGCAACACTTTCAAAGCTTTTTCTATGATTACTGATGAGCTATTATCCACATGTCCAGAGAAACTTGAGACAATCGTGCGCTGCGATAATTCTTCATTACAAATATCTACTTGAAAATAGAATTCTTATTTATAAGGTACTTACATTAACTCATACAACGTAACGCTACTACAATTCTCCCTAATAGATCCCATTTTAAGTTCTGGGTACCTAATTGGAATAGGTTTCTAATCACCACTCTTACCAGTTTCTTTATTATGAAAATACAACATAATGTAAATACCAAGTTACCCAAATAAAACAAGCATCTTATATATTTTGACACTAGAGTGGTTTACGAGTTGCATTATTTTGCATAAATTACGATCAATTTAGTACCTACCCATCGATGGAACGAATTTGTTACTTATACCTGTGCTTATACCTACCAATTTGAACTCTCTAAGAACTAATTTGACGTATAAATTTTGTGGAATATTACTTACTTTTACATCCACGAGTTGTTACAAATCTTTATTTATTTAGTTTAATGTTAAGTAGTTTACTAACGTAAAAAATATAGTTAATGTTGATTGAACTGCGATATGTCGGCAGCCATGTGTCCATTGCATAATTGCGTATGGAGTTGGCGCGAGAAAACGTATCCTTATAGAGATGAAGTGGGACAAGGGCGGCCGGGCTAGCGAGGACCGCCATATACCTCTTACTGGTCCCAACAACAAAAACCCTTACCATATCTGTCCGACTGATAGCGATAAAATTACAATGTCTCTAAAATATATATATAAGATACCGGCCTAAATTGTTAACATGGCCATTTCAAACTATCCTGTTAACGTTGTGTTGTGTACAACATCTTAGATTGCTTCCTTAGCCGCAGCAGATACCTTATTTTCATTGTAGGATGTGTATAGTAGCTTAGGCGAAACCAAAGTCATCAAAGTCAAGTAATTGTGTCCCAGAGGCATATTGACCTGCGACATTCTTTGACGGAAGTATCTGGGGAACGGTTACATCTCCCTAATTATACGAAAAACAACGAATGTAATGTCTAAAATATTTTATAACTTTGTTTTTCTAGAATTTGTGCTAGATAAAACACAAAAATAGCCTCACTTTAAATCCAAGGGTTAAATGATCTCAATCAGAACTATTACCTATTTGATGTGCTCATAGAAGGAAAACGAGGTTTTGAAACGTAATAAACAATTTAATATACTAAGGTTAGATCGAGTGCGCATGCATCCCACGCGCGCAGGATCTGCATCATACACAAGAAAGTATTGTTCGCAGATCATCTAAAACTAGTAAAACTAGTTTCCAGTAGTGACATCACGAAAGACTTAATATTACCTTACCTTAAAAGCATTGTTTTTTACAAGTGACTAGGTATACTGTGCTGAAAGAGCTGAAAAGGATCTCCCCGATTACCCATTTGCCTTTTTAACCAATTTTTAAGACTCTGATCATCAATTATTCACCTTATGCTCCATACAATCCAATACTACTTCAACAAGCTAAAACGCCTGACGTTGTTATGTTAGTGACTTTCCGATAAATCCTGTAGAGAAACCCTGAGCTTCTCTATAGCCGTCTCCATAGACCTTGCCTATTCATAAGGCTTATATAATAACTAATGAAGTTAATTCCTCCAGCTAGATAAGTTATCTACTAGTCCATTAGTCAACGCAAGATTGTGATCGGTAGATTGTCGCGGTGGGCGAGAGGACGCGCGTAACTGACCAATTGTCCGATCCGGCGATGAGTTCACCGGCGCCGGCGCATCGCTGCATTTCGCTTACACATTACTTTACAATAACATTTGTGTCCAACAAGATAACAGGAACATTCATTATCAAACATAATAAGACACAAACATAATCTTTATCCAAAGTTTTAAGTTCATATTTAATCTTATATGCAGCGATACTACGAGTAGTATGCAAAAAGTGCCGGTATTCTGTTACTGAGCAAGCTTTCGAGCGTAGAACAAGTAATCTGGCATTATTATAATGTATACATTATTTATGCACAATATTAATATGTCTGTTTGTCCGCAGCATGTCAGAGATCGACGTAAACCTCATTCGCGACGAAGACGTGCTCCGGCGCATGGTGAGAATTTATACTTTAAATGCACTAAAATGTCGTTAAAGGTTTATCGTGGAATGGAATCGCATGTCTAGAATCATTTCACTTTTGTGACCAAATTAAATAAACGTATTATCTTTAGGGCCTGTTTCGCCGGTTACAGATAAAGTGTCGATTGGTTACGACATCTATCAGATAACTACTACCAGCAGAAGCTGTTTCGGTAACCGGTGAAACATGCCCTAAGATTATAAATTTTTCTTGGTCATATAATAGTCAATAATTAAAATAATCATGCGCCTGATAAAAAATGTGTGCAAACGAGAATGTTTGCGTAACGCCTGCTTCAGGCAACATTCCCCGCAAACTATTTTAACAAGTACGTGAGACTGGTTTGATGAGATGTTGTTGTGCTCGTTCCAGTGGCAGCAGACCGAGGACTTCGGCCGCAAGAAGGAGATCCGCGCGCACATGTACCGTCTGCGCGAGGAGCGCCTGCGTACGCTCTACTCGCCCGACCCCAAGCCCGCCAAAGGTACACTTCATTCTATAAAACATGAATGAAAGAATGAATGAACACTTTATTGTACTTAAAAATAAACATGGGATATAAATACAAAAGTTAAAAACTAAAAGTACAAGGGGCAGAGTAGGAGTAGGCGGCATGAGTAATTGCTATTAGTAGGATGTTTTATGGAAATATTGTTGTTTAAACGCTTGAAAGTAGGTAATTGATTATTAAAATCTCACTAGACAGGCTCATATAAGCAATGAATTGAATTATTCAGAAGGTAAATAATACTTTATTAAAATTATCTTAGTCAGGGTTTACTTACTAGAAGGTATTGGTTGTTTGTCTGTCTGAAATGTCATATCTCAGTTTTTTACAACAGTTGGCTGATGATGAGATTGATAACACTTGAGGTAGTCATTTTGTACAACCACAGCATGCTTGGGATTGTGCTGTCTGGCTCATTGTTACGAGTAGATATAAGTATTCTATCAGAGACAACTCGTCGTTGTTTAACCTTATGGTTGCGCTCTTTTTTAAAATGTAATGTTGAGATGCCAAATGGAATTCGAATCCAGAGCCATAAAATGAATGATCAAGTTTAGTTTCACTACCTACTTAAACCGACACAGTTTAGGCTAAACCAAACTATTAAGTTTATTATTTCCTAAATGTTTTCTTGGCTGCCTGCATAGCTTCAAATGTTAGATGCTTGTATTGTGTGTGTTAATATTGAATGCAAGACACGCTTGTTGTCCTGTCTTTGTGCACTTGTGCCCGCTGTAGCCTTAGTTGTGTGTACTTGGTAATACTTGGGATGTAGCGTAGTGTTGCCGCTTCTGCAGGTTGTGAGTTCTCGGCGGGTCAGGCGCACGTGGGGTCCTTCGCGGACCAGACCTTCCAGTCCATGAAGAGCAAGGAGGTCCGCGACGCCGGCTCCCCTCCCAAGGAGTTCAGTTACCGCGGCCAAGGTGCATCACTCTCCCCTACCCACACTTTAACCCACTAACGCCTCATTAATACTCTAACATAATAAGTTTATTGCGACGTGAGTGTGACGTATTATGTCTCGTTGCAGATCTAAATGAGCTGTCGAATGCGGGCTGGAACGTGGAGTCGGAGAGTCGCACGGGGGACGACGGCCGGAGCCACGTGCGCTCCGTGAACGCCGACATCGAGGGCAGCTACGACGTGGTGGGCGGCCGCGGCCAGTTCGCTGCCTCCGACCGCCAGCGCCAGGCTGTCACCGAGTACCAGGACGACAGCACGCGGCTGCGGCGCGACGAGGCCTCCTCCGCCAGCGCCACGCGCGACCACGTCGAGCGCACCGCCCCCGACGGTGCAACCTCCGCCGCAACCACCTCCTCTTCCTCCACCTCCCGCACGCTCCACCAGGTCTCATCCACGGTTCACGACACTCCAGCGATACAGAACTATGACCAATACGACTCTAACCGCAACGAACACGTAACTAAAACTAACACCGAACAGATTCTCAGAAGCGAGAACTCGAAAAATGGAGAATTAGTGTCGCGAAAAATCGACTACCCGGATGATAACACTAAAGTGATTGTGGAGACGAGATGTCTCCCCGACGGCACCAGGGTCACCAGCACGCGCCGCGAGTTCCGCGCGCCTGCGCAAAGCACGCGCTCTGAGTACCAGACAAGCAGTGAGAGCAAATCTTACTCCTCACAACAGAAGTCCGACGCTGTGAAGACAACTTCCAAGAGCATTCGCCACACTACGGACAGTCATATTAACGACAACGTCAGAGAGGAACAGAGCACTAGATATACGACAGAACATCGTACTGACGATATTGTTGACTCACAGAGGATAGCAGATGACAATGACTTTAGGAGACAACTCCGTGAGTACACTGTGGACGATGACTCTGAATCAGTGTCTCGCCGGACGAACCGCCATCAAGATACCACCAGCAGAAAGGTCACAGATCATTCAGAAGTTGACGATTTTAAAACTCAATACCATAAGAGTGTGAGCAACAAAGTTACCGAACTATCCTCGAATACCACACAAGTCAAAAAGGATCATACAGAAGTTCAGCACCATAAGACCCAAAAAATTGATCAAACAGATCGGAGTGATATTCGTGATGATCATAATATCCATAACAGAGATGTTATTGAAAGCCATATCATAAAAGATACTCGCGAAACAAAAGAAAACAAGCCAACGAATGGTAAAAGGCTGCGAGAACAGACTCCCGAAAATATCGGTCGTCAAGATAAAAACTCAGTTCTTCAAGAATCCAATAAACCCATATACGATACAACCAAGATCACTGACAACATCAACAAACGAAACACCAAAGTTGAAGAGATCGTCGAAAAATCTAGCAGCGAGCATTATCAAACATCATATCAGGCTGATTATCAACAGAGAAAGGTTAGTAATGATTTGAGCCCAACACATCAAGCTTGGGCAAGCACCCTGCGAGCTGACACACCTTCCACGAATCGTCCGTCAACCCGCGCCTCATCCCCGGGAAGCAGGACGTTCATATCTAGTACCTCATCGCTCAGAAGTAGCGTTAGTCCTGATAAGTCCAGGAAACCAAACAGCCGTAGCGGAAGCCCAAGCAAAGTTGATCGATATTCACCAACGCGCTCCATTACTTCCGACAAGTTCTCTAGCACACACTCCACCCTGTCAATTAATGAGTCTAGAACCAGCAAACAGACGAGCCCCGAGAGAAAGGTTCCGTATGGTCGCACGCCTGCTAGTTCCAGCCCTGAGAGAAAACAACCACAAGCTGAGCGTCCTTACAGATCAAGCATCAGTCCAGACAAACGAACACCAAGTGCTACTTCCAGTAAGAGCCCCGAAAGGAAACCCTCTCATAAAACAGATACCGAAGGGTATCCTCGGAAAACATCCCCTACTCGCGCAGCAGGACTCCCTTCAGGACATCATAGCCGCCCAGTACAGCCTCTTGACTATGGATATCCATCGACAACTACGCCCAAGTCAATCAGCCCTGACAGAAAGCCGACAAGAAGTAGTCCTAGTCCTGACAGAAAAATACCTGATGATCATCTGCAAAAAGTAAGCAGACCAAGCGTAAGCCCAGATAGGAAACCTGGATACATGAGACCCACTGCTGCCAGTGAGCATGTTTCAGAAATAAGAAGAATTGCTCAATCTGATGATGAACGTAGGAAGGACTCACCAAACCGACCTTCTGCAAGTCCTGATCGCAAGCATACTACTTCTACAACAGTAACTCAGGCAAGAGAAGATCATTATAAATTTATTGACGAGGAAACTATTATGAACACGCGATCTAGTAAAATGACTCCTCACGATAAAACTCCGTCTCAAACTATAAAAAGACCACAGAAAGATTTTACTGATGAGTGCGATTTTTCGCGGCCTAAAGAAAAATCACCATCTCCAAATAGGATAAGAGATCCTTCTCCAACCAAGTTTGGTACATACGACAAAAAGAAATCTCCTGATATCATAGAAGCTGAAATCAACATATCTACCGATTCAAGAAAAGCCACACTAGACAAGACCAAACCACGTGATCCGTCTCCTAAAAAAGTTCCTGAACCTTTTTCTCCACTTAAAAAATCCCCATCGCCTACAAAGTCTCCTATCAGAGACAGTCGGTATAAGCAGACTACTGACTTTATTAGTACTGAGAGAACCACCGAAGAAGTAAATAAAAAAACTACAACAAAAGAGCATCCGCGACATCTAGTCACGCCCTCCTCGAGTCCTACAAGGAAGCCTAAGGATGTGGACATAGAACCATCGACGGGACAAAGCTCACCAACAACATCTGTAAGTGGTTTTATATATTTCGGATCTCCCCGCGAAGAAAATCCAATTGTAACAGATTTGGACGATGAAGTCGTCTCTGAATTAGATAATAACAGTGAGCCACTGTACCAGCGACCTGAGTCTCTTAACTTACGTGCTCCTTCGCCTTCAAAGATACCATGCCGGTCCCCATCACCCGAGAAACTACATTCTCCCAAGGAAAGTTTGCCCAGAAAAAGTTCTTTGAAAAAGCCATCAAACATTGTGCACCCGGCAACATCTCCCGTAGATAAACCACCGACTAATTTCAGTATTTCGCCAACGGACGACAATACTAATAGCCATAAAGTTGTTAAGAAAGACCAAGCTGGTGAGCCAGAGAAACCCACACTGATGAAGGGCAAACCTCCTCTTACTAGGCGAGAAACATATGAAGATCGATGTCGTTTAATACTCGGGATGATCGATACGACACAATCTGAAACTATTAAAGAAACCACAAAATCGGATCTGATTGACTCTAACGAAAGTTCGCCAAGCGTTTCACCTTGCCATAGCCCTAAGCGTAGAGAAACCTCTCCTTTACCAGAATTTCAGGTCACTTCTCCAGGTAAAGTTGTCGACATCAAATCTAACGTTACTACATTTATTAGTAATGAACAAGATATAGAAAACAAAACAAAGACAGAAAACGTGACCATAACGAATAATACACTTATTACGCGAAAGTCTCCGGAAAATATAAAAAGAAGCCCAAGCAAAAGTCCCCAAAGGCCAAGCGAGAGTAAGCCCGCAAATATAGTTCCATTGGCTGCAACCGTCAATAATGAAAGTCGAGGTTCACCTACTAAACTCCCGCAACCTGCCACTAGTCCAGATCGCAAGAGTACGCCTCGAAAAACGCCTGAAAAGATACATGATAATGAACTTAAACAATCGTCGCCTAATCAATCGGTTCATTACGATAAATCTGTGACTACTGAGGTAATAACATCTACAACAAATGAAAAAAATCTGCGCACAAGGGTGCTAGAGTCACCAACCCGTCATTCTCCATCATCACCATTGAACCAACCAACAGCAAAATTACCTTCAAATTCACCACACGATAGATCAGAGCCAAGAGATGTTAATTCACCACAGCGTACTTTAGAACCATTATCCGACAGACGCAGTCTATCAAAAATACCGCACACATCTGAGCAAACCCCACGCAATAAGAGTCCCGAAAATTTACCAGGTTTTATGAAATCAACAACATCCAGTTCTGTCAAACATGATACTTCATTCACAACTGAAGAACATGAGGATACCTATACCACAAAGGACCACAAAACAACCAAAATCACTGTGTCTCCAATGAGAACTACAGATAAGAATGCACCTCGATCTGTATCTCCTACGAAACCTAATCATCTATCTCAAAAACTACCTACTACTGAATCTACGGTAACAAGGCCTTCTGAATATACTCCAAAACCACAGATTTCAGAACGCACCGATGTTACTAAAATTTCTAAAAACATTAATATTATGTCAAAAAGTGATATAACTTACGATGAAACCGAAACTAAAAGATCGACAATAACAGATAAAAAAGAAACCGTATCACGATTTTCGGATTCTCCTAAACGTAATATTACTGGATCGAGAACTTCATCGCCGACAAAATCATCTCGCCAACATTCAACAAACTCTCTCACGAAAACTTCAACATCTCCTGATAAGAAACCACAAAACAAATCGCCAACTAGAAGATCTTTAACATCCGCTGAAACTTCGTCAAGTGAATATTATGACATAACCACTGAAGACACTCAAGAGAGTTTTACAACTACTGAGAATATATCTGTAACATCAAAGAAGTCACCAACCCGTGATACTTCTAAACCAGTTGATAAATCTTGTCCTGACTATCTTCGTTCAGGATCTCCTACCAAAACACCAGAAGATAAGCATAAGCTTCGAGAATCACCTGAGCGTCGCTTGCCAGTAAGAGAAAATTCGCAGAAAACTCCTGAAAAATGTAGACCAAGTGCCAGTCCGGATAGGAAGCCGAATTTTATGAAATCTACTGTTTCGGCAAGTACAAAGATTGATACTGCTGTTAAAGATTCTTCGAAAACAACAACAGAAATACCAAGACAACTGCGAACTCCATCGCCTACTAAAAAACATGTTTATTTAACCGACGTCAATACTGAATTCCTCATGTCTGAAAAAGAACAAGAAATTCTGGATAGAGTTCAAAAGTCACTAAGAAAGTTATCACCCGATCGTAAAGAAAAATCACCAAGTCGTGATAAAAGCCCCAATAAAAATGCAAGTTTACAGGATCTGGACATTAAACCAACATCAGAAAAATCAGATCACGTGGAGGAAACTCACGTCATCTCGAAAATTGACGAAGCACACTCAGAAGAAACGAATATAGTGAAAAATAAAATTTCAAGTAAGCCTACGAGGAACGTGTCACCAGTTAAAAGAGGCCCATCTGCTCCTACACCCTCTAAAGTCGAAGCAAGGCCTGATACTCCGACCAAATCTCGTAGTATTTCTCCAAGAAAGCCATTTTCTCAGACAGAGCGTCCGCAATCACCACATGGATCTCGAATTGGTAGTTTCAGACAAAAAGACCATGTACCATTTAATCGGAAAGCGACACCAGCTACGTTATCCACTTACAAAATAGACAAGTTGACAAACGGTATTACAAAGCACACTGCCATTAACAAGCCTACTTCTAACCGTCTTGTAACTGCAGAAACAACGACAACTGTTGATACTGATTTTAAACGCACTCTCGTCTCAAAAACTAAAAAAGAAGTAACCCGTACTTCGAGTGACAGCAGCATTAGACCCAAGAAAGCTCCACAAAGAATGAAATCAAAGCCAGAAATACAAGTCAATGACTTGTCAACAAAATCATCAAAGTTCCAGAAACCTATCATAAAAGAACCCTCTAAGTTGCCGAAGAAACCCAAATCAGCTACTGCACTTAATACGTCTACGGATGATGATGATATCATAATAGATGTTCAACAATCAAAGTCATCAAGAGAAAACTCACCAGACCGCATTTGCCCTACTCCTGTGAATTTAATTGACGACGTTAGCACTCCAAGATTCCCTGACGAGGTCAGTGAACCCGATGACGAGTTCCGCAAACGAACTCATCGTACAATTCATGAGACAGAAACAGTAGTTGATGACATTGTTGAAATTTGTGAAGATGAAGAACTCTTTGATAAAAAGAAGGATTCCTCCGAATATGATGATAGCTTTCTAAGCGTTACCGATAAGGTAAATAAGTTTACAAACAAAATTCAGTCAATCGTCAAACCAAAAGATACAACAAAACTATTTAAAGAAACTGAGCGAAGGGTTCATTCAGATTTTATTGATGACAGTCTTAAATCTGATGAATGTTTGCTTTCGGTTTCCGAAAAGGTATCTAAATTTGTACAGAAACCAATTGAAACAAAAGACATGCCGAGTCAAAATAGAAAAATAACGGACGAATATGATACAAATACAGTATATCAGGACGACTACACGAAGCTTAGTGTAAATGATAAAGCCCATTTATTTGTTGAAACAGCCGAGAATACAAAAGTGACAAAAGTTAAGCCTGCACAGAAAATCGAACGACCAGACTTATCTAATGTAGAGGAATCATTGAAATCTGATGATTGTCTACTGAGTGTGTCAGATAAAGTTACTAAATTTGTGAAAACTGCTGAGAGTATCATCACAGACACTCATGAAGTTGAACAAAAAGAGAAAAAAATTAAAGAAAAGCACGAAAATATTATTCAACAAATTTTTGATGACGGCGATGATGATATTGAAATATGTGATGCTGATGAACGAACCGATAATATAGGAAATACAACACCAAACCAAAATGAAACAGATAATCTGAGGCCTTCTAAAAAAACAAAAGTGCCAGTCACTAAAGTAATAAATAACAAAACACCAAAGGATAGAATACCTGCGGTAAAAATAACTACATTACGTAGTAGCGAGGCAGTTAAAAAAGCTAAGGAACTTTTTGAAAATATGGCTTCTACACAGAAAAAAGATGTCACCCATAAAAAAACTACAAAGCTTACCGACATTGGGGTTATAAAAAAATCACCCCAAACAGACTCTACTATTGTTTTACATCCGTCTATTGAGGACGTTACGCCGATCCTTACTGATGTTGATAGTGACATTGATACATGTCCCGATTCACATAAAACTTATACTCGTCCCTCAGCAAGTACTCCCAAAAAACCTCACGAAGTCGAAAAACGTAGTCAGAGTCCTAATCGTCTAACCACCAACTCTTTAGAAGTTCCTCGAGCGAAGACTCCAACTAGACCATCAAAATCTCCTATAAGACAATCTAAATCACCGATGCGACAAACTGAAACAACCGTGACTACGAGCAAAACCGTATCTCGACACCCAAGCGGACTTGATGCTGAGCAACCAAGACACAGAGCTGAATCCCCGCGAGTTCACCCTGCCTCTGAGAAAGACAAAGTTCCAGGCTACTTGAGGCCAACAAAAACAAGTCAGAACAAAGAGGAACACAGGGTGGAGGAGGAGGTGGAGGTGAGCACGCGGCGGGGGAGCGGCAAGTTCGGCGTGGAGCTGCGGCGGACCAGCTTCGAGCGCTCCACAGCCAGCAGCGAGCGGCGCCGCAGCGTCGACCACCACCAGCCCTGCATCGAAGACATCTTCGATCTGGACCTCCTGGAACAAATGGTACGTACTATCACTTTTACATTGTAAGTATTCTCAAGTTGCCGAGCATGTATATTTTCGAAGAAGCCAGAATAGCTTATTGCAATTTTTTTGCCAATGTATTTATTGATATTTTTGTTACAGTTGGAAAAGGTCGTGGGTTACGAGCAGAGGCGTCGGATCAGATCACAAATCCGCATTGTCAAAAGTCAACACAACGTGGACACTCACACATACACTAAATCAAAACAAACAACTAGTGTTTCGAAGACTAGGACCCTGGATCAGCATAGTACTCGATCTCCAGAACGAGTGGCAAAACCAGTTACTCAGAGGATCTCCTCACCAGACCGGCCGAACAAGACTCTGAACAAACATCCCGAGACAGAAACAGCCATGCCTACCGTGAACGGCCACGGTAAAGAACCTTCCAAACGAGTGGCAACTAGCCTCCGGCCGCGCAGTCCGGAAAAACCGGCAAGTAGACATGTTCACGCGGCAAAGAGCCCCCTTCGACAACCAAGTCCTGTAAAAAAACGTACAGTTTCCCCAACAAAAACGGTTGCTGCTCCAAAAGCTAATCGTTTCAATGAATATGCGTCGGCCTATATGAAAAAAGTGGATGCGAATCAAACCAACAAAGTAAAATTGGTAGAAAAGAAAACTACGACGACGACTGAAACCAAAAAGTCTGTAAGTCATGAAACTCAAGATAGAACATCCCAAGAATTTACTACTACTAAGGGTTTCTCAACCCACCCGGAGCGCAATCACTCCCGTGATGTTATTGAAATTGTTCAAGTAAACGGTAAGAGGAGTCCTTCCCCTGAAAAGATTTCAAGTACTTTGAGAAAGCAGCAAAGCCCTGAACGAAGAGTGTTCACCCCTGTAGGAAAGTCGTCGACTCCTGACCGAAGAGTTCACAGCCCGAGTAGGAACGCTCCTGAACGCGCCGCTCAGAGTCCAGAGCGAAACGTATGCACTCCGACCGGGAGAGTAAGTGAGCCTGAGCGAAGGACTATAAGTCCAGAACGTAAAGTAACCAGTCCTACCGAGCGACTGTACCAACGCTCACCGAGCCCCGAGTTCAAAAGGAATAAATCCGACACGAAGAAGGAAACAATAATCAAGACTGTATACGAAATAGAAAAGAAAATTCCTTCCAAACCCGTGCAAGACGAGAAACCTTCATGGGTGACGAATCGGAACTTGAAAAAGATAACATCCGAAACGAGAACGTTCAGTACTAAGAAGTTGGAGACGGAGAAGCCGAGGTACCGCGCCAGCAGCCCGTCCAAGGCGCTCAGCAAGCCGACGGACGTGATCACGTCGAGCTACGGGCCGGGCCCGCGCGACGCCGACGGCCGCCCGCTCTTCGGCATCCGCGCGCTGCGCAACGGCGCCACCAACGTGCAAGGTATGCCATCGCTTCCGTTGACTCACAATCGTGACGCGTCAATATTTACTCAGATGTTATCTGTATCGTGTACTTGAAGTGTTCGAGCCACTTCGAGCTCAGAGATAGCAAGATTTGTCATTTTATTGTAGGATTATAGTAGCCGTGTTTAAGTATTGTATTGTTTGTAGTGAAGGGGACTGTGATCCGTTCGGAGTTCCACTCGCGGAACGGTGGTGAGCCGGAAGGCAGCGTGTCGGTGACGGCGTACTCGTCGCAGCCCGAGGAGCTGGAGGCGCTATTGGCGTCGCAAGGGGCGCCCCCGCCGGCTAGGCTGCACGGGCTCGCCGCTATCACTACTACCAAGAAGTTCGGCGGGGATACCGGGGTTTCCATGTCTTCTGTTAATACTGTGAGTATTTTATAGACTAGATTAAAAAAAAAAACAAATTAAAAATAATGACAGACATGTATAGTAATTCTCTACGTGGAACTGTGGAAGTATATTTCCGTAGAATCTTAAAACTTAGTAAAATAAGCTAAATAAAATACATAACAAATCATGCATGCCATTAGAGTCCTCCATTCTCCAAACTTTAGGTACATAAAACTAGAAGAATTTTGCAATAATGGGTACTTAATCAAAATTGGAATCTTCGTTGCTATTGGATGTTTAAAAATAACTCTTATTACCTATGTTAACAGAAAGAAGAACGTGCCAGCCTGGAGCAGTTCACGCATTCTGACCGCAAGATGGACAGCCTCGTCAGCCTGGAGACGGAGAGCTTCGAGGACCGGCTCCAAGGACGCACGGAGGAAAGGAGAGAGTCCCGGGAGAGAGTCGCGGAGAGACGCGGCCTGAAAGAGGAGAGGCGGGAGAGGACTGAGAGGAGAGAGGACAAGAAGACAGTGCGGCAGAGCTCTGTGAAGTCGCTGACGGAGAAGTTCATTAAAAGTGCCAGTAAGTGACCCATATTTAGAAGACGACCTGCTGACAGTTTCGTTTGCGTTGTTACGTTATCTACATAATTGTAGTTTATATAATACTAGCTGACCCTCCCCCGGTTTCCACTTTATTTCTATGTTTTCTCGCCTTCTAAACCTGCCCCGGGCTACTACGACTATTTTAAATTTACAACCAAAAATGGCTTTTTTTTGTATATTAGATAGCCTATATATAAACTTTCTCAATATACTTCACATCACTGAAAACATGTTTTAAATCGGACCAGCGGTTCCTGAGATAGGCTCGTTCAAACAAATAAACTCTTCAGCTTTACAATACTAGTATAGATTCAAGGAAACTCTACAGTTGTATGAATTAGTAACATTATATTCATAAACATTTCCATAAAGTGATATCCATTATCCTCTGCGAGATATTGACGAGAAGATATCCTGTTTATTTTATTACCCCAGTCGATATTGACTCACATTGTCTCTAACTTGTTTGGTAAGCATTATTCCAAGTGGTACTTGTCAGGCTCTTTATGGAAATGTTTATTTAATAATTCAAGATTCTTAACGATTATTTACTATTTACTGCTGCATTTACAGGCTATTTTAGGACAATAGATACGCCTCACCTAGATGAATGGTATGAATTCATCTATACTTAGTCACTTTGTTTAAAGGTAAAATTTAGGAAAGTCCGTAAATTTTCTAAAATACCAAGAACATATAATTATATTGAATAGAAAGAAAATTATATTTTGCACGACTTTAATTCATTTCATCCAGAATTTGCTCTCTGTCGTACCAAAACCTGCAAACCCAGTAGTAAGAGTACCTACTTATGAAAGTCTATGTCTACCATAAAGTCTTTATAAATATTGAAAGATCCTTCACTACACTTGCCAACCTGTATTTGGTAACGTTAGTTATTTACAATTTATTTTATATTTTATCGTAATCTTGCATGATTCGGACAACCCATCAGCGTTATCTATATTTCTCACGCAACGGTAGTTTGACCATAATCACCGAATTTCGCGAAACGCTTCATATGTTGACGGGCGGTGAGTGTTGCGTCGCTTGCGCAACCGCTTTCATGCAGCCTTCAGCGCAGTCCGCGGCACGCCTGCGCACGCGCAGCCTGTCTCCAACATGTACCAGGAATACGTTGATATTTTGCGATTGATTAAGAGTGAGTGTTTCTTTTAAGTTGTAATGTGTTGTGTATTTTATGAAGGTTGTATTAAGGTTCTCTTTCAAAATATTAATCGTTAATAACGTGACGTTCTGTCAGTAAACATATTTTAAGGACAAGATCTTAACTTAATATATCATAATTACTTACATTATTTATTTACATGACGAAAACGCTGCGACAAGTTAAATTATTAATTTAAATTATTAAAGTTTATGTTTCAAATCTTTTTATATTGATATAACATATATTTATATAAAGAGCAAACTAGACATACCTATTGTTTAAAAATTGTATAAGCTTACTAGATGCTGACAGTGTATAAAACAAGAATAGCTATAACGGGTCTTTATAGCCCTTATTTTTATTAATTTGCCATTCCTGTTCTATAGCAACCACAACCAAACAATTAAGGCTTAGATATGCGTGAATTTGGTAAATTTGGGTTCAGCAGAAACCATTTATTTCCTTGTTCTTTAACGGAATTGCTTTGAAAAAATTACACAATAATCTATGCCATATAAGGCATCATCTCTTGAGGCCGAAATTTTATTTTTTTTATTTTAAGTACCTGAAATAATAGTGTAAAATACCGTCTACTTTTTCAGCAAGAACCGTTTAAATCCTAATCTATTAATCATAAGATTTTTTAATTTTCATCACCATATAGAATAAAAGAATACCAATCATCTCCTGAGCTTACTTTTTCGAAAAAAAATCCCAGCGATTTTTAACGAATTTTTTACGTAAAACGACACACGCAATGCGCGATCTTCCCCTTCGCGGGCCCTTCAATTCAGTGCGGGGCGAGACGTTGTGCTGGACGGACCTATGACAATTTTCTCCGTGCGCCGTACTAACTAATAATATTCTGTGCCGGAACCAATTTTATAAGTAGTTTGTCATTTATAACTAGCTGCCCCCGCGCGACTTCTGCTCGCCGTATACTTTTATTTGCAACTATGTATCTCCATACTAAATTTCATCCAAATCAAATTTTCTTGCGTAAGCATTATTATCTTTTCCTGCGGAAGCATGTATTTTTCCGCGGAAGAAAGTCTATCGCCATATACTTTTATTTGCAACTATCTCAATACTAAATTTCATCTAAATCGAATTTTCCCGCGTAAGCATATATTTTCCCGCGGAAGCATGTATTTATCCGCGGTAAATAGTCTCTCGCCATATACTTTTATTTGCAACTATCTCCATACTAAATTTCATCTAAATCAAATTTTCCCGCGGAAACATGTATTTTTCCGCGGTAAAAAGTCTGTTCTTTCTCCCCTGAGAAAGATCTCTAAAGATTGTATGTGCCAAATTTCATCAAAATCGGTTGAGAGGTGCGGGAAAGCGTAACAGACAGACAGACAGAGTTACTTTCGCATTTCAATTTTGTATATATTATTTGACGTGTAAAAATTTGACGCATTGCTTCAGATTACAATAATAGTGTCTATTGTATCACAGATCACCGAAACTAGATTACCGCATTAGAATACTTTTGTTCCGATTCAAACGCACCTAAATTGGAGGAAGATGCGGGTTGCAGGGACTGGAACAAAGGCGTTGTAGCAAATAGCATCATGTAGGTAGGTAGATATGTATTTATTTTTGGTATACACAAAACCTGTAGAACTTAAAAATTTAAAAATAATATTAGAAAAATTTATCACAAATAATTCATTTGACTGAGTGAGTAAGTAATAAACATATTTAAACGGTTTATGGATAACTTATTTATTTTTACATACAATAATACCGAGAGGCCCGCTTATATACGTCGTCTATCATTTTTAACGATATCGATTAGAATTTACATCACTAACGTTACACGTGCTTTCGCCGAGAAGGACAACGAGTGCAATAAGCGCAATGCGGAAAAGAGACAAGTGAACATCCTTTGTACGAGTAGCCATTATTATGCTGACCTCTTCACTTGCGTTAGACTATAGAAACGTATATGAAGTTCACGGGTCTGACACTTGGTCGCAACTAAAGCCGTGTTTCGAGGCGGGGCTTTTCATAATGGTTGATTTAACCATATGTTTGGCGCGCGGTCGTCGCTTGTCATGCGGTATCTAGTGGGGTTTATCTATGATTGTAGGCTACACAACTAATTCTGGTTAGCGCTGCGCGTAATATTTTCGATATGCCAGCGCCACGCGGGGCACGCGGTCGCTGTTGTCAACTCTCGTAGTCGTTTCTGCCGCGATTTTCACTGCATACTCGCTCTTAACATAAAGCTGTACCTGCCTATGGTTATAAACGTCTGTCAAATATGCTTTAGGTCGTAAGTAACGGTTGTTCAAACCTGCCGCGGGTCAGCTAAGTGCGCGTCAACCACACTCGCAGCGCAGGTGTCCTGCCGTTAGTCGCGGGAAGGACCGTGAGTGTGCGCGCGCGCATGTAGACGTACTTTATACAAATCATGAAGAATTCGAAATTTAAAATTATGCTACAAAATACTTATATTTTTTTCTTTGTTTTTTTATCAGGATGTGAGTCTTAGTAAATTCTGGGTTTTAAATTAAGACAGTTTACATGTATTATGATTATTAATTAGCTTGATCGATATCGTTAAACTCTTATGCTCACGCTAGTTTCTATATATTCTATACTCGTATTACCTATAAAAAAATTGTTATAAATAAAAAGTTTAATCTTTGAATCTTTTTTAACTTTATGATATTTCCAAAGAATTTTACAGTTGAAACTTTTTTTTCCCATGTGCCCCGGTGCCGGGCCAAGTCACCGGGTCAGATGGGATGGGATACACTCGAATTTTATACTTTCTTGTTTAAAAACAAAATGAAATCTACAGTAACTTAATTATACAAACAAAACACGGCTCCTCCGATTGTTTAACATTCATTGTTGAATTAAGCGCGTCTTTGTACAAATTGTCATTTCCGGCGACTATTTACAAAGCGAATGCCATCTTACAACTCACGTATCTACCTACGTAGGTAGATAATTAACTTGGCCGAATAAAACATCCGAATTGTCGGCGAGCCATTATAAAGTGGATCAGCTGATTGGGTACTAGCTACGAAAGCGTTTACCTGTAGAGTTAACCAGCTGATGTCTTGCTAGGTACTCAAGTTTTCGACAAGCGTCGAACCGTGATTTATGACATAACACGAATACAATTAGGCGGTAGCGGAACGAAAACGAAATTGTTGCGTCGCGCAATTGTTTAGAACTCCGATTTAGTTGAGTCACTTGAATTGTACGAGTCTTTGTCAGGACTTGAAATAATTAGGCTTCTGTCCTACTTTTTCTTTTGTCCTTGTTTTTGTGATATACCTAATAGAATATACATATAGATACCAGGAACAAACGTTTGCAGATCATACAAATTGTTACGGCGGGAATCGAACCCGCGACCTCTTGCGTCGCAGGCGGACCTTCGCCCGCAGCGCCACAGAGTTTGTAGTGTTGTCATATGAGCTAAAGGGGGTGTTTGTCTGTAGATGAGGGCGGCAAGGCGGCGGGCGGCTCCTACCCTAAGGCCGGACTGATCCTGCGCACCTCCAGCACGCTGCGCTCCAGCGCAGAGCGGGACGACACACCCACAGGTATAGTGGACTCTTTCTTACATTTTATCAACGGTTGTAGCCAATACTCATCTACTAAAAGCCAGTTATGATTAACACTCACGGGAAACGGGAGGAAACGGGAAACTCAAAAACATTTGAATCGTGGTATGTTACCCGTTTTGTGGCCCAAAATAGTTAAAAACCATGACAGTTTAAAAAAGTTATATCAGTTATGATAACTATTAGGTACTGTTAAACTCTAACTCCAATTCACCTCCTACTAGTACCGACATTGGAGACACTAACACTAAATAGCACTAACCTAGATATTTTTACAGCTCTGGTACGTGCGGACAGCTCACAAAGCATCGGCTCCGTGGAAGACGTGGTGACCCGCAGTGAAGTCACCACCACGCGCACGTCGCGCCACCACGGGCCCGGCGCCACCAAGACCACCGTCACCGAGACGCGAGGCCCCAGCGCCACCAAGACCACCACGGTCACGGAGACGCACGGGCCTACCAGGACCACCACCACTCGCTCGGAGAAATCCTTCCTCGACAGCACTACCAAGGTCACCGGCGTGCAGGATATACTCACTAGGATGAGGAATGCTGATATTGGTAATTATTTTATAATTTAAAAAAATTAATGTCGTACAGTGCAATAACCTCCTGCTCTACCATGACGAGTTTGCACCCTCTTGTGTCATGTGAAGAGAAAATTTGGAAATGGAAAGAGTGTTTGAAAATAGAAAACAGTAAATTCCATTTCCAAGTAAATCTTAGTTGATCCGGTTAGATTTTCATGTCGAGATAATTTGTAAACCGCCGGTAATCTTAGCTTTACGTGGCGCTGTCAAATCTTGAAAACAATTTCGAGAAATTCTGCCATGTTTGTACAATAGCTGAGTCAATCAACTTTAAGTTTAATATGTCAGTGTCT
Organism: Chloroclystis v-ata; assembly: GCA_963691955.1. Classification (NCBI taxonomy): domain Eukaryota; kingdom Metazoa; phylum Arthropoda; class Insecta; order Lepidoptera; family Geometridae; genus Chloroclystis; species Chloroclystis v-ata. The sequence continues at coordinate 9,265,182 of OY829904.1, read as the reverse complement.
CTTCAATGCTAAGCGAAGGGATTGTGGCCATTTACAAAACTGAAATAAGATTCTATGTTAGAAATTTATATTCTTGAGTGTTGGTATAATCAAATGCCAGTGATAAAGATATTAAAAGCCCTATCATCTGCCATCCCTCAGCTATCTGTAATAGCTGATAATCAACAATAATGTCACGAGCTTTTAGCGCTGATTCAATAACCACGTTGCTGTCCCAAGCAGCTTACCTATAGATAATTAATACAATAAATACTTTAGAGCTTTGGTAGATTGAAACCAAGCGTTCGTTAGTTTCGTAAATCTAGCAAGATACCTACGGATAGCTGATAATGTCACGAGCTTTTAGCGCTGATGCAGTAACCACGCTGCTGTCCCAAGCAGCTTATTAAATTATTTAGAGCGCTGGTAGATTGAAAGCAAGCGTTCGTTTTCTTCGTAAACCTAGCAAGATACTAAAGCTGGTTGTTGAGGTCGTTAAATACTTTAGAGCGCTAGTAGATTTAAAGCAAGCGTTCGTGTAGCTTCGTAAATCTAGTAAGATAGGTACTAAAGCTTGTTGTATGTTGTAGTGGTGGAGGACGGCGACACAGCGGACGAGGCTGAGGCGCGCGCGCTGCTGAACAAGTTCCTGGGCGCCAGCGTGCTGATGGCCGGCATGCAGGACTACGTGGAGCCGCAGGGCAGGACTAGGCTCGTGCAGGTCAGTGACACCATGTTTATTTATTTATTTACAATAATTTACACGGCATTTAATAATTATCCTATTACACAAATTATTTAGATAACAGATAAATTGCACATTAAATTTTAAAAAAAAAACAAATTAAATTACATAAATTATTCTAAAAATTACATTTATTATAAAATTAAATAAAACTATATTATAGGATGTTTTGTACATGAGTGCCTATGATGGTGTAGGAAGAGGATACGTTTGATCCTGCGCAACATTATACATACGGGAATAGATTTGCTGTGGCAAAAGTCGGGGACAAAAGCTAGTAAATCCGTTAAGCGTTGTGCCAGATAAAATTACACTGTGCCTGATCTTACAGTTACAGTTCTATACTACAAAAATGATTCTGAAATGTCAATTTAGACACATTTGAATTTCATACTATCAAGAATACGATCTGCAAATACTTACTTCTCTCTGACTAAACTGACAAAATCATAATCACAAGTCCAAGTAGGTAATTCAAAACAACAATAAATAGCCTTTACAATTTGAAACACAATGTTATTCGTCATTACCGCCACATTAGCGTGTCACTCGCCATACCACAGAGTATTTTTATGAGTTTTATACAAAGAGCCGTATAAGGTACAACGGACGTCCTTTGTCAGTGCACTTTCACCCAGTTCCCACGGCCGGCGCCGGCGCATGTGGACTCGAGTGAGCGGTTCCTGGAAGTGTACGTCCAGCTGTGTGGCCTAGTTTGTGATTGGACAAATCATAACATTAAATAAGTTATGACTTGTGCCACTATCAGCTGCTGAATCTTGGAGACATTTGTTTCTGCCATTAAATCGGCTGTAAATAATTAAAATTCACATGAAACGTCGGATAGGTACTTAGAATTCCCGTTTTGAAAAATGAATATAAAATAGAACTCTCTCACGCTGCACGTTACTCATTTTACCCAACGCAGTGGGAAAGTGGGAGCAGCCCTGCGTAAGAGATGTGGTTGGCTGCGCCGGCGCAGCGCGCTCGTCGCAAACAGCTGCACGCTCACAGGTATCTACCGAATAGTGCGATGTATTAGTTTGTTGATCTCTTCGTATTCCTGGCGCGTGCATCAGGAAACCGCAACCTGCTTCCAAATAATATAAATATAGTGTGTACTGTTTTGTTAATGTTTTTTTTACCAGATTAGATAAAACTGTTATTGTGATCATCTTAACACGCTACTGGGCACAGAGTCTTGTCAATACTTTATGGGTTTGAAGTTCAGTGCCAAAAAGTATAACCCCTTCAATCCCTAAAAATCATACGAATCATGCTTGACATTACATCAAATTAAAATTACAAGTAAAACTCTGAGCACTTCTATTCTTATGATCACTTGTTTATTTTAATTAAATATTAAAACGTCATAACTAGGTTCTCTGTCTCCCAAAATAATCGATCTTCTTCGGGCAAATCCCAAAGGCCAATGTCAAGCGGCGCGTGTAAGTCAGTGCGCATGACAAGTGCATTCGGCGATCTGCGCGCACACATTAAACAAACGCGCGCAACTATTAATATATCACTCAGAATTATTGCACCCATGCATCTTTGAGAGCACTGCTCCAGGAAATGAGAGGACATAATTAACTCTACCATCATAGAAAATTTCCTAGTGGAAAATTCGAAACAGTTTTCTGGCTAAGCCAATAGAGATTTAGAATAGCTACTAATTCCTAAAGTTGAGCTTAAGTTCTAAGCTTGTTAAATCGGTCGACAAATTCACGCTGCAGTTTCATACTGAAAATATTGCAGGACAATTTACACGAATTGTTTGTTTGCATTACAGAGCTGCGTAAAATCAGATTTCTGTTTTATTTACTGATCTGAAACAATAAATTCAACAAAGATTACGTAACACCAAGCCTGAAAGCTTGTCTTCCAGTCGGAGCCAGGCCATCGCGCACAGACCCAATGGTCCGGAGCGCACATTGTTTCTGCGATTGCGCACGTGACTCATGCGCGCTACGGAGTTCCGCTCCATAACGTACAGAGCGATACACCAAAGCACAATCCTGTGTAAAAGCATGTTTACGCTCAGTTAACGTAATTGACACGTGCGCAAGTGAACAACCCACAGACCCAGTAGTTCAACTCTTAGTAAACAAAAGGCCGTAGTGCGCTGATTGCCGTTTAAAGCGCTTGCGCCGCGCGGCGAAAATAACGCGGCTTGAGATTCGCGCGCACGCGATTGTGCGCCCTAAGCGGAGGAAATAGAGCGGGGAGTAGCGGGTGGCGCGCGCCGCTATATCGGGCGCGTGACGTCACGCCGCGCGCGCGCCGCAGTCGGCCCGCAGGCTCGCGCTCGTCGGTTCGCGCCAAAATAATGATATAAAAATTAAATTGCCATAATTTATGGTTTAGTTTATTTATTTTATTTTATCAAATAGTGCTCTAGATACATTTTAGTAGTAGATATCAGATACCGACGCGCTAAAACCAGTAAAAGCTCGCGCTTTTAATCCAGGATTGCGCTTTTCCGATCGTCTATTTTGGGTGAGTTTACATCATATTCTTTTTATGTTACTTTAATACTTTTGGAATATATTTAACAGAAACGCAAGAGCTTTTTTCTTGAATTTGTTTCTTATATAAAAGCTGTCTTTCCATACTTGCGACAGTAAAGAATCTTGGCAATTATATTTTTTAATTTACCAAGACGCAGAAGTACACTATTTTAATTTCTTTGTCATCAATTTTTCATTGTTTTTGTCAAACAAATTTGTCATTGGTTTTGGAGAGGAAGTCGTGTTGTTTGTAAAATTATCTACGAGTCTAAGTAGGTACCTAGAATAGCAAGAAGCAAAAACTTATTTTTTAATTCCGGACGATAAAAGTTATTTCCGTTTAACGTTTAAAGACGTGTTCTTATACCTTGATAGATCAGTTGACAAAAATCAAAACTGTATTTGTAAGCTGCTAGTTCTTAGCCGTAGTTCCCGCCCGACACGTCGCCGGCGCGGGCGCGGGCGCAGCCCGAGGTCGCTTGCGACACTCGCTGAAAGAACAACACAAAACATTCCAATGATATATTTATAAGTGAGAAAAATCGAAAATGTCCGAGCTTCCGGCGACGACCGCGCAAACGCTAGTCTCAACTAAATCTGTGTTAAAACAACTTTGCCAACTGAAAATTGTCACCGCTCTGTAAATATTTTAAATATACAGCCAATTATTAATTAAGTACAGCCAATTTACATTAGAAAAGCTTTTGCGAAATTTAAATTTTTATTGCATCTTCCTTATCAATATTTTTTATTTATGTGAAAAAACATCACTATAAATGCTGAACGTCAATTTAAGTAAATTATGCACAATGTACTCAACTCAAGTATTAAACCAAGCTAACATGTATTGTTTGTCAAGCTAACAAGTAAACATGTTGGTCTGACTAAAGCAACACTCGAAAACAATTAATGTAGTTGACTTGTCCACTTGGCTGTGTTTGTGTTTACTCCTGTACCACCCAAGATGGACGCTGCATGCCAACATTCTCGGAAACTCCAACAAAGAACCACTTAATGCGACTTGTTTGTACTGTACTACACTAATGAATGTACCTTCAAGACCAAAATGATGATATCAAGTTCAGAAAAAGCTGTCATATCGTTATTATGTCAATGGAACAACAGATATCGGAAAACTTATTCCTTAACATGAGCCTAGCCTATGTGCAACCAATTTTATTCGTTTGAGTTAATTTAATTATTTTTTGCCCATAAATTAATGTTTACAAAGCTCTACAAAGTTTGTAATTGTAAAATAAAACTTGACATTATCAGAGAACATATAAATACAACGTAATAACCTACTCTCCTTAGTGATTACAAAATCAAGGAACTTTTCCAAAGCTCTCTCCGTGTCGTACATTCATTCTGCTTGTTGCGTCGACTGTACCTAGCTCGCTAATCCCGTCCCGTCCTAATCGAATAAGCGACTGACAGCCGTACCATGCAATTACAAATATCTATAGATGAAATCTCAACTTTCTCTACGTGCTAAACCCAAGTGGATAAAGAGTTAAACATAAAAATGTCTAATTAATTCGGCGCAGGAATAGACTAGAAATAAAATTCGCGATTGAACGAGTGCCGTTGAAAGCCTAGCTGACCGCAACCGCTCCGGTGTCAATTGAAACCACGGATTGAAACTGATACGTGCGATGCAACCACTGTGCGGTTTACTGCATCTACTTGTATTATTGTATTTATAGGTGCGCGGTCTATATTTGCTTTGGAATACTTTGTGAAATGCAGCATCGCTATAATTGCAGTAGGTGAACTTAAGATGCCATTTGGTGGCTATGCTCCGTAAAGCTGAAAATAAATCGAGTTTTAAGTATTCATTATATATAAAACCACAAAACACAAATAATGGTTTGCCAAATAAATAATCAAATTCTTCTTTATGTTTTTTATCTTCAACTGCAGTGAATCCATTCTTAAAAATTCAATGATGAGTAGGTATGATAGTTCATTGACTCGCGCTATTAATAAAGATATTTGGTATCGCATATCGGCGTCTCGGGCCAATCAACGATTATGTCGGACTGAACTCGATCTTAACTTCTGCCAAATTATAAATATTAGTAGATATTTACCACAATTCGTTGGTTTTTGAGCTTCTCGATATTTCATTACAGTTTCATGCGCCATGATCACGAAGGAAATTCAAAAACCAACAAATCGTGGTAAATATCCTGTATTAAATCATAATAATAAGAGGAATTCATAGCAACACGCTATGAATTCCTCAAGTAGTCCAAAGAGATTCATTATGTCTAACGTATATTGATGCACGAGAAAGTCAGTCATCAGAGAAAAGTGGCGGCGTATTGTGATGCTTGCCAACAATAACTAAATTATGACCACGACAACTCTATCAAAAGTAATACCGACAAAGAAGATATTAATGATTGTCTTGAATTTCCAGAAATCATTGTTGGTGGTCCATTTAGAACTTAACCCTGTTCTATACCAATAAAACAGTTCAATTAAACGCAGAAAATAGACTTTCTGAAGCCACCGGCACGATGGCTCCATAAACTGTCACTGCAGCCACCAGTAGCCGCCATCTTGTCAAAGTGTCCAAAGTGTCATCACTGCTCTCGTGCGCACCGTGTCCATGTCCCACTAACCGTCATGCTGATATAGACTAGGTCATGTGTTACGATTTTTGGATTTAGTTTAAACTCTTCATTGCCAAGAAAGTGGGTGTTTCAGTGGAAATATGTAGGTAATTATGTTTTGTTTACGTTGTAATATTACACTACTGTTCTTCATTTACCTGAACACTACTCTACTCTACTCTATTTGTAGTGTTCTAAAATACACAAATTACAAAACGCTTTTAATTTATATCTTCTATCCTTTAGTTATTCATCGACATCATCGTTCTACATGTTCACACCCAAATTTTGAATGTGGAATAATACATTTAATTTTAACACTGGTAGTCAAACGCCACTATGCTAAAACTCTGTAACATTAACATAGTCAGAGTAACACAGTGAACTATTACGCTTCCATAAGCCTCCGTTGTTCAGTTGTCGCGGTGCCAAATTGCGCAGTTGGGGCGTCGACCTGCGCTTCCTCGCCGCATTTGGCGATGCCCTCCAAAGGCCAACATTTCCACTCAATACAAACTGTATACAAATATATATTTGCGTCAGTCTATGAAATTAAATCGGTTTTAGTTAGCGCTGAAAGATTCGCAGTTTACAGAACATTAATTCTGTTTATGTTGATTGACGGCCACGTTTATAGATTCAAACGCCTGAAATACTAAATCATAATCATGGTTACTATTTTAACCATTTTGCACACACTGCTAGCCCGGAAAATGATATTGCTTTCGCTTTCCTTGCTATATATATCGTTTAAAATTCATATACCTACACCATTAACTATTAACGATAATTATGGAGACCTTTGCCCTGTACCAGGCTGCAAATTAGAACGGTAGATTTTCATTTGAAACTAACCACTTAGTACTCAAAGACCGGTAATCGATTAGAGATACGAGCAAACGTGTTCGATTATACGGCACAAGCACCTCCGCGTCTACAACGTCCGTGCGAAAGCGGGTCCGGTTGTTCCCATATGCATATACAGCGTCTGAAGAAACCAGACTCGAGAATAGAACCGGCTCTATGCGCTGCTTAGGGGTGATAATTGAGGGTGTGTAACTAGGCGTGACTGGCGCATTCAGCTCTGTTAATCGCTGTAATGTTAAGTGCAGATTTAATAAGTTTTTAAAGCGAGATCACTGTTCTTAATACAAGTAGATAATCATTTCTCACTAACGGAGAATGAAGAAAATATTTATCCAATAATGCATAATTTAATCTTAAAACACTCCGGCGTTAGTAGATATGTCCTTATACTTCCCATTAAAAACCGTCCGAGAAAGAGCTAGGTGATTTTTTGGTTCCATAATATAAATTATCCTGAATTGTAGCGCACATTCAATACCTACATGGGCACAGATAGCCTGATCACATTTGATGTATTATATGATATGATTTGCACCGTCATTACCACTCGTGGTCGCACTGAGGCAATGGACGCGTCGCTTGCGCAAGCGCATGTTACGCGCATGTGATTGTTTTACTTTCATGTCGTTCAATTATCGCCCAATTATAAATGTATTACATTCACCGGCGATTTCGCTCTGTAGAGTCTTTTTATCAATAAGGATTTTAACTTATCATATTTTACCTACATACTTATTGTGACATGGCAACCGATGTAGTATACTGGCAGTTTTCATATTGATGACTTTGAATTAAGTATTATTTAATATTATAATGATGACGTGTTTTCTAAAAACTTTAATTAAAAGATATAAACTTCTGCCTACATGAATCAATTAACGATTTTAATGATACAAAGAGATTCAGCACTTAATTTTCACATTATTATCAATATTGAATTTCTAAATTTCTAAGCACTTAGTTACATATTAACATTTATTAGCACCGTAAACATAGAAAGTATTCCTATAGCTGTAAGTGCGCAGCTCTGCGCGGGCGCACGGCCGCTTCCCTGCGCTGCGCCCGCGTGCGTTTCCCGACTACTTTCTAAACTATTGCAATTATACTTTGTTTTAATGTCGCATTACTGCAGATAAACATCTCTTTGTCAATAAAACAATCAGATATTATTGCGTTATCTTATTTTAAATCAGAGAGAAAATAATTAGGTACCATTCTAATCTAATGTTTTGTTGTTTTAGGCACCTAATTAAAATCTCGGAAAAAAAATAACCTTGTGAAAATACATAAAAAATGCGTTTAATATCAGAACCTAATAAATAAATTGCAATTTATTTCCACGCGAAATAAATTGAAAATTCCGTTCTATTTGCTCACTTTCGTATTCGCCTAAAAATTTTGAGTCCTTGGCCAGAGGTTTGGGTATTACATTTTCTAGCCATCAAGGCTTGGACATGTTCATAGGTAATAACTTTGAGTGTCTGTATTCACGAACCCCTTAATAAAACCCATCCGTGTCGGGCGCCGGCCGCTCCTGACATTCAACGTTCTGGAGCGCGTATAAATAGCGCGCGCGACCTGCCAACAATGTGCCCGACTGCCATTCTGCCCAGCGCTGGGCTGCCAACCTTCCGGACACAGTCGCTCTCATTGTGCTCCCGAAACCAGCTCAATTCTGCAGCTCATTAATTATGCCAACCCATCTAAAGTTAGGCTGCGACCCCTTGCTAGGTTCAGTCAGTCAGTATCCAGAAAGCGAGTATAGGTACCAGGTTTTTCAAACAGATTTATAATCTTTTCCAAACATTACTGGTCAAAAACACCCTGGTCAAAATCAAAGTCAAGACAATTTTTATCTCCTTTTTTACGACATTATTTGGTTCCTTTTACCATCATATTTTATGCTCCACTTTTGTCCAAAATGGATAATTCTGGTTATTCCAGTGCATCATCTGGCAAAGCTCAAAGTATGTTCAGCTAATGACTCAGCGCTAAGATACAACAGCTATTATTCTCTAATGGAAAACAAAAAGGAAACTATACCCTATTTTCCCTATCGTGTTGGTCACACGCGAAACCATTGTCACGTGACATGTTCAAGCGCATTGTGCAATACAGATATAGATATCTAATTTAGGACTCTCCTTTAAAGGGAAACTTGTAAACAAAGGGATTCCTTCCGGTCGCGGCGTCATTGGCAAACGCGCGGACTTCTGTCTACTGTTTGTGTCACGTTCGCGTCGTATGGCAAACGTGTCGACTGCTTCTTTCATTCCGTTCTCAACTACCTACAACACGCGTAAAATATTGTTATTGTTGCTTGTTTGTTTGCCGAAAGAATGAAAGCTGTTATGAGCTTTTGTCCTTTCGATCTTTCAGCGATGTTGTGTACAAACTGTTACAAGACAGTAATTCTAGTGTTCACAAACTGAGCGCTTTATAGTCTTCCTTAATGCTCGACCAGCAGTCGATTAACTGTGGCTTCATTGAGTCTCCGAGCCTACAGTATTCCAGGTGCAGGTATTTAGAAAGCTCCCAGCTTCCCTCGTTGCCCGCGCCCCACTTGGCACCCAGCGCGTGTCATAACGCGACATCGACATGACGGGCATCTTAATTCGGCTAATTGGCTCAAATCGATCACTTAATATAGCGATGAATCACCCGTCGATAATTAGTCTGATTAGTCAATAGGTGCGTGTCGTGTGTTGCGCCTAATTGGCACTTTAGCGTTGTACGGATCACTTTTGCTTTCAGCATCGTATCTGTCAATCATCAATAGATGAAATGTTTTTTGTATCGTGTCACCTCTAAATGAAAAGATTGAGTATTAATGGACGCTCACTTTGGTTTTCAATTGTCATCATTACCTATTTAATCTCCAAACATTCCGGTTTCCCGGTCCTATTTCGGTCTCCATTCTTCACAGATCTTTCCGGATCCATCAGCCATCTGGATATTATTTGGCATGACGGTTGCTTCTTCAACAAGCTAGATGATCTTGGCTAGCATCTACATTTTTTTTTATAGATTATTGTATTAATGTCACGATGACGCTCTACAATCTTCCAAATCCAACCTAATGCGGTCTACACACCAAAGCCGGCGGCCCGCCGGCATAACCCGGCGGCCCAACCCGCCGGCCTTATTTTGTACCATGATTGTACAAAATAAGGCCGGCGGGTTGGGCCGCCGGGCTGTGCCGGCGGGCGGTGTGTAGAGCGCTTAAGCAGTAGTGTTTTTTCTGTTCTTATGGCCTCTACACACCAAAGCCGGCGGGCCGCCGGCACAGCCCGCCGGCTTAATACCGGCGGGTTAACCCGCCGGCTTCAGAATGTCCAAGCCGCACGACTTTGCCGGCGGCAAAGCCGGCGGCACGACAGCCCCGGCATGTGGTGTTCTAGTAATGAAGAATGTTACTAGGTATGCCAAATCACTTGAAATCAGTAAAGCCTGTATGTATACAAATATACTAGTTTTTGTTTAGTTAAAAAGTACCTAGTAGTTTTGATTTTATAGGCATTCAAAGTTTTGAAAAATATCGAGTCTCGCTAACAGTCACGTGAGCGCTTGTGACGTAATACCACAACTTCGCGCGGCCTACGGCCCGCTTAGTATCGCCAGCAGATTATAGTAGTAGTGCAACAGCTTGCGCAGTATTTTGATGTGTTTTCGTCCGCGTATTAAATTAATAGTTTAATAGTAGTACTTAAATATTATTCGATTGATAAAATGGATGAAGATAACTCAAATAGTAGAAGTACCTACCATTAAACTTTGACGTTAAAGACATTAAATATGTATTAAAGTTTTGTTGCTATTGGTAGGTACGTAAGTATTTATTTATATATAGGTAGGTACCGCTCTTCTTAGTAAATTTAAATGAACAATATATTAATGAACAAATAAATATATAAATATAAAATATAAAAAATATATTATAAATGAACAATATATTAATGAACAATATATTAACAACATATGGATTAAGTTGTCCGAATTAAACCAATTTTTTTTTTTTTAATATTGATTTATTGCAAACTAGCTTCCTCCAGCCTTCGGCCCCGTTTTCCTCAAGAACTGTACATTTTCATAGGATTAAAAGTAGCGTATGTGTTATCGTCGTCGTACGGTTACAACTTGTTTTACTTCTAAATCGGAAACTAATTGATGTATCGAAGTAATTCTTTCACGCGTATTTTTTATATTTGACATAGAATATGGAGTGCTAATAATCAAAATTAGGTAACATTCTTTATTGCCAAATACGTCACTACTCTATGAAAGCCGGCGGGCAACTGACTGAGTGAGTGGAGAGGGATGCCGGCGGCCTGACCCGCCGGCACAGCCCGGCGGCCCAACCCGCCGGCATGATTGTAAAAAATAAGGCCGGCGGGTTGGGCCGCCGGGCTGTGCCGGCGGGCGGTGTGTAGAGCGCTTTATCGTATAACATTAAAATGTATTATTATTGTAAAAAATCGAATAGTAACTCAGCACAGCATACATTTTACCACAGACTACTTATGACCACGTGGTGAAAAGCTTTACTAAATTCCGTCTAGTTACTAGATTTGCTATAGACATAGTCATTGTCCTCCCGTCTTGTCCCGAAATACCTAGAAACGCCGGTAATGTCAGTACAATTAACGCGACGCTCGCCAATTCCGGGTTTAGACTTGGACGGCCGCCATTCACTCCAGCAGCGCATCGTATAAACAAACGAATATAAACATTTCGCGAAACGCAGCGTTTGTAGGTCAAGCCTTCTTCCGCGATCTATTTTATAAACTCGGATAGATATGAACACGAGAAGTGTGTAATATTACCTACCGTTCCGTATTGTAGTTATAGTATCACACCACCACACTTTTGCACCACAAATGATAGAAAGCAAGCAATTAGTAAAATAAGTATGTATGTAGGTGAGTCTTCTTAGTTTTAATCTAAGGATCAATAAATTCTCTTCCCTTCAAGTATACAGTCGCTCTATTCTCTTATCGACAAAATGAAAATGACGTTCAACCGTCGAGTAAAACACTCGAGTTTTCTGTAGAGCTGCTTGGAATCAAAAAGTCAATCTCTCAACCGTTGCCACTAGTATAAATATGTCTTTCAATCGTATTATGCTAGACTCAGCTATTGACTACTTTAGACTAGTCACCGTGACATCTGGGAATTGTTGAGTTTAAAATAAACTTCTCTAAACATTGCATTTTTACGTAACGGCTGGTATTTACTGCGCGCGCGCATGCCAGACACTTACTTGTGTAACGATTTATAACAATACGATATTAATGCGGTAATAGCTGTTGGTAATCGTTTCTTGCAACCTGCTCTAGAATCTTCCATATGCCCACGAAGTTCCTTACTACTTACGAATGCCATAAATCTTTATATAAATCTTAAGAATGTTCATAAATAATAAAAAGCTAGTAAACAACACCTGTACACGATAATAATGGATCATTCACCCACCAGCATCTCATCTCATTTCATCTTTATCAGCTGGGATCGGCGCCGGCGCAACATTCACGAAACTCCGTCCACGCGTGGGCGACTTGCGAAACACCACAACCTTGAATGAAAACTTATAAATAACTGAAAGAACTGTCTATTGAAAGAACGCTGTATTGCTTTCGTATCCGAGATTATGAAGTAGATTTTATGCAGTAAATTTTAGGTTATCTTCTAGGAAGATTTATGTGCGCTTTAAAGTTTAAACACGTGCATTAACGGTGTAGGAATAGAGCGTGTGGTAACTCACGGCTAAAGTTTATTCCTTAGCTTGGGTATGCTCCTTATGAAGAAGGTGTTATTTAAATATCAATATCAATCGAGGATGTGAAATTACGAGTACTATCAACTTCTTAAATGCTTGTTCTATTATGTCAATTAAATGTAGGGCAGCTCGTAGTGATCGATTTATTTCTGAAGCATAACTAACTCGAATTTGTTCCGACCAACAAACCATAGATCAATCGCTCAATCACAGTTTCATTGATCCCAATGAGTTTGAAACCCAATACTCATTGAGAGTAGCGCGCGCCGACAGATCGCAAGCCCCGAGTTGTGATGGAACCGATCTCCAAATAACCGTGATGGCCACTCTCAAGGCTATTTTCACTACGCTACGATAGAATTATTCTTTAACTCTTTCGTCACTCTAACTAATTTTAAAAATTTATGTGAGTTGTGAGCATGTCATTGTTTTTGTAGATTTTCGATAGATGAATAGGAAAATAGAACAAACTACGAGTACCTACGTAACAAAACTCATTCGGATACAACACGTGAAAAACTAGGGTAGGTTGATAATGTGGAATGTGGATACTCTTGTACCACGTCTTTCTCCTTCTATCATATTTATTTAAAATATATCAAATGATCCTATAACCGAATTTTAAACCAAACTTTTTTTTATATTTTAACTAGCTGACCCGGCAAATGTTGTTTTGCCATATTAATAAAAAAAATTAGGGGTGGAGTACCCCTAACATTTAGGGGGATGAAAAATAGATGTTGGCCGATTCTCATAGATACCGGATAATCACAAAAAATTTCATCAAAATCGGTCAAGCCGGTTCGGAGGAGTATGGCAACGAAAACTGTGACACGAGAATTTTATATATTAGATGACTCGGTAGTCTAGTTATCATACGTATAACAGTAGGTAACATTTATTGAAAACTGTAAGATCTTACAAATTAGTCTAGTTATCCGAGGTAAGCATTAATCTTAAAACCAGACTAGGTACCTATGTTAATTAAATAAGAAAGCGTAAGTTTCAGTCCCGTCAAGCTTAAATCTGAATTGTGACAAAAGACAAAAACACGAGTAGGACAATATATGTTCAATAATTTAGTTATGTAGTAGGTATTTGAAATTCGAATGTTGTTCTGCAGGAGACAGTTCGCAGCTCCAACAGCAGCGGCGGCGGACGGCAGAGCAGCGTCCGCGTGGAAGAACTAGACCTTGACCAGTGCTGGGACGAGAGGCTGCTTAGGAAGCTCGTGAGTATACTTACCTTGGTTGTTTGTCTAGCTAGACTATAAGACTAAAAGCCCATGCCATGCCGGCCTGTGGCTTGGCATAAACGGCCCGCGTTAAAGATGTTTTCTCTTATTGGTAGAGGAGATCAGAAAACAAAAATTATTTGATATCAGTGGATAGCCATCAAACTTGAATCGCCTACTATCACAGAAGTAGGTTTACTATCACAAGACACGGTACTGAATACTAAAGTCAAACTATTTACCTAAATAACTGTAATCTGACAAATATTTGAAACAACTCATGAATTGTTTGCTTTTGTTGAGGAATTGCATTGTTTCTTGTTTAGTTTCAGATAAGTAACAAAGCAATTCCATAACAAAACTTTCAGTTTAGTTTCATCATGTTTGGCAATAGGTAGGTGGTATGGGCTGCAATACTGCTGGTGTAAGACGCAATTTCACTGTCTGTTTTTGTCAACATTTTCAACTTAGAATGATTTGGCAAATCATGCAACATTATACCTACAAAGGATTGTGATTTCAGAGAAGCTGAATCTTACACTTTTACACAATCTCCATAAGAGAAAACATAAATCATTTTAAAATTAAACTTAACAATATTCAAGGCTGTATTTTCTTTTGTCTATCTAAATTAAGAACTTTTAATTTAGCTACACAAAAGAACATACCGTCATCAACTTCCGGTCCTTGACATTATCCACGTATCAGCGGTAAACACACTCACAGCATGTAACGCACGTGGAAAGTCGCACGAAGCGCAACTTACGCGCACTCACTGTCGGTTTCAAAGGTCAGCGACACCTGGGGGTCAATTCTCGCCTCGATGACATAATATAATTTAAAAGATAATAAGTACCAGAAATATACATACCACATACATACCTACATACTTTACAGTTTTATCGATTTATCGAATGTGATAATGATGTTAGCAACGCGAGAGTTACTTCACTATTTACTGTCAAATAACGTTCACATCACACCTGTATTATCAAAAGCTAGGTTCATTTAATTCTGACCTGTAGGTATCATGTGACCTTACTAATGAAACTAACTAGTGAATTATGTGAAAATGAATTATTTATTGCATCCAAATTTAATGCACCTTATTCGATTAACATTCATTTAATTAGTAAAAAATGTCAGTGTAGGTATATGAACTAACAGCGTCTGTACCTACTATATAAATACATACATTTAACTACTACTGTTATTTATTTATTTGTTCATGTCTTTTGAAACCATGTGCGTGCGTGTGCAATGTATTGATCAGCCTTCAGCCACAGTGGTGTACTCTTGCATGACTCGTAGAGCGCGAGCAGAGTAGCACACTGGGATCCGGGCCACGAGGACTTCCGGTGAGTGATTTCCGGCTGTCACTCACAATGGCGTGTCACGGTGACTGTCGTGTTTGATGGCCGTTAGAAAGTGCCGTAGATGCTGGGTAAATTATCGACAAAACTGTTTTTGAACAACTTAGTACTGACTGATCAGTGCGTATATATTAAATCAGTGCATAATTATAACTTAGTTACAGTCTGCCAAAAAAACTTAAATACTTAACCGTTTAACCGTTGCAGCTATAAAAAAACTTTACATGTAATTTATCTACTACTTTGTACTAAGCACGTAGTAACAAACGTTCATTACAACATTCAAAATCAATTCTGTCTATGTATATGTGCCTAATTTATGTAGGTACCAAGCAGAAGGTAAATAATGACCTACCTAGTAAAACATGCACGTACATACGTAGTACAAGTTGAAAGTTAAATATTTGCCAAACATACCATAGTAGCGGTTGGTACGTGACTAGACTTGCCATGTCGCTATCAGCCACCGGATCTCTTGTTGAGGTCTACTCACGTCTCATGTGTATCAGACAGGTTTAACATCTACGTTTGTAAACTAACTACCTCATATAGCAACATTCTCAATTTTACTGTTGAAAGATATTATTATCTGGCTATCACCGAAAAGCGATACGTGCTATGCGTCTATACTCCAGCATGTGAGACGCAATTATAACTGTTCGTCTCCGTTTTCAGCTGGACGAGTGCACCGACTACGAGCAACGCCGGCGTCTGCGTGCGCGCATCCGATCCCTCATGGCGGAACAAGAAGGTTTGTTAAGTCTCAATCAAAACTTCTACCTACTACATTATCGATGTGAAAATTAACAACAATTTTTATGATGCTTTTTAGAATATCTAAACATGTTGTTGTTCGATTTGGTTGCAGCATGCGCGGCTGCCGTGACAGAGGCGCTGAGCGCGGCGCACCTCGCGGACCCAGAGGCGGAGGCGGAGCCCGAGACCGGGAGCGGAGTCGCCACGGACGCGCGCGGTGAGTCGCTCCTCCTTCCGCTGCTGCAGGGGCTGTTGGGCGGCGGCGGCGAGCGCCTGCTGGCCGGGCTGGGCGCCGCGCCCGCCGACGTGGTGGCCGACGTGCGCCGCTCGCTGGCCCGCCTGCGCGCCGCGCTGGCCGAGCCCGCCGCGCACCCGCAGGCTCTGGCGCTGCTCGCGCTGGCCGACCGCCTGGAAGACGCGCTGGACGCCGCCAACCGCCTTGACGGCTGCCGACGCCGTCCGCGCCGCCGGTCCCGAGCCGCAAGACACACCGTTGGCGTCACACGCGAGGAGCTAGAGCAGGCGCGCCGAAAGGTGGACGCTGACCCCTTGGGGCTTAACGTGCCCGACCACCCCACCTCCACGTCCACCGGCTCCACGGGCACCAGCGAAGGTGCTCCAACCCCAGAGCGCAAGGGAAGTGTGGACGTTGAAGGCGAGCTGGACTTCCACGCAGCGGTAGAAGCGAAGCCGAAGCCACCCCCGCCGCAGCACTCTGTCAGCTACGAGCCCCCACGGGTGTCCCATGAGGCGCAGGTGGTGCGGCAACAAGAGATGGTAGAGCGGCGCGCGCCCGGGGGTCCGCGCCGCCCAGACTTCTTCCGGCACTCGATGGCGGACGTTACGCCGCAGCAGCCGATACCCCGGATGGATCGACGGCCCTCGGAGAAGAGCAGCATCGCGGCTATTGCGAACAAGTTCGATTCTTCGGCGCAGATCGAGCGACAGCAAGCGGCCCCGCGTCGCGCCCCTGTTTTGGCGCCCAAGGTACAGCTCAAAGAGGAACCGTCGAGGACCTTCTTCCGGCCGCTGCCTCCGACATACAACTTTGCAGCTCCCCCTCCGCCCGAAGAGGAATCCAAACCCTTAAGCAGATTCAATGGAAATAGAAAACTACGCATGAAGCGCGCCAACACAATAGACATCGGGCGTCCCCTGGCCGGCTACCGGGGGGACAGCGACACGGACGAGGAGCCGCGCGCGCCCAACGTTCCGCAGTTCACCCCGCAGACAGACAACGACCGCAAGTTCGTGGCGTTTATGAAGAAGAACGAGGCGGCCGAGAGGGACGCCGCCGTCTCCAACGGCACCGGTGGGGTTCAGGCGAACTGGAGCAATAGGTTTGGAAATATCAAGAATGCATTCGAGAGTCGCGAACGGGACGACCACAGCCGCTCGTCCAGCGCATCCTCGTCGGCGAAACGATTCTGGCACGCGGCTGAGGATCCAGCTTCTGGACAAACAGCTGGAGTCCCGCGAGGAAGAAAAATGTTCTCAGGATCTTCATCAGAAATCGTGAAGCCCCCGTGGGTATCTGAGCGCCGCGAGCCGGCTCGCATCCCCCCTCCTCAGGCCTCCAGACAGATACAACCTCCCAGACAGATACTACCTCCCAGACAAATACAACCTCCCAGACAGATCCTTCCTCCTGCACCGCTTGCAGGACAAGATCCAGTGCACATCCCAGACCCCATTACCTATCCAGCCCCAGCCCCATCGTTTTCCAAGTATGCCCCGGCCCCCGCAGCCATTTCTGCATACCCAAAACAACCGTTAGCCCAAGCCCCGCCTGCCAAGCTCGCCCCCCCAGTCCCGACGCCCGCGCCACTGCCCGCCCCTCCCACGTACAACCCCCCTCCGCCCGTACCGCAATCCCCGACACGACCTGTCACAAAGCCGTTTGTTGCCCGACCTATCCCTGTAAACCAGTTCTCGCATGCCCCCATGTCCGCGTTCAAGCCCCCGGCCAAGGTCTCATCACCGATAAGCGCCCCTCCTCACGTGTGGAGCCCCCCATCATTCGGCGTCGTCTCGCCCACCGCCGAACGCGCCCCCTCCTTCCCATCGAGCCCGCGACAGTTTCCCGCGAGTCCGCCGAGTTGGGCGCCGTCAGAACCCGTCTGGGCCCCACAGTCGGTCCCGACCAAACTTGAAAATACATACACCAATGGACACCTTCCACCCCAGAGCCACCTGCCACCCTACGAACCACCCCCACCGTCCCAACCTCCTCCGCCACCGTACGTGCCCCCGCCGCAAATGCCGCACGCTCAAACACAAAATTATCCGGTCAAAGCAATACCGAGCCAGAACGAGCTCTCGGCGCCCGAACTGGTGCGCCGCATGAACGGCGAAAGCCACGCGGAGGCGCCCGAGGTGGACGCGCAGCGCCTGCAGATCGAGTTCTACGAGCGCCAGATTCGCGAGAAACGGCTACGTGAAGCGCGCGAGCAGCCCCCGCCTCCCCCCGCCGCGCCCCTGCCCCCTGTGCCCAAGGACGCACACAAACAGCCGCCTGCGTACATTATCACCGACTACACGCCGCACGGCGGCATCTCCACCTTCATGCCTCTCCAGCGCACGCCGGACATCGAAAAGGCGCGCGCCCATAAGGTGGACTACCTGCCCGACGTCGTCACCAATGAGACCGACCGCCCCCGCACACCCGCGGCTCGCTCCCCGCGCCCCGCGGAATTGCCACCGACCGCGCGCAACGGCGATGCGCACTCTCCGCGCGAGGACCCACAGGAGCCCACCACGGAGCACTCGGTGGCCGTGACGCGCGTCATGCGTGGTCCCGTCCGCGGCGCCGCCACGGTGACTGCCGGTGCGCGCACGCGCAGTGGGGAGTCCGTAGCACCCTCCGCGGCCGACGCTCTGCGCGGCACGCTGGACAAGCTGGCACCGCGCCGCGACGAGCGCAGGAGGAGGAGCCAGGTACGGGCCCCCGGCCCCGACGGCCGCTCGTCCCCGCCCCGCGCCCCGCACGTCCGTCCATCCCCGCCATCCCTGGGCGCGTCTCGCGAGTCCGTCGCGTCCGGCGAATCAAGCGCGCTGAGCCGCTCGGGCTCGTGGCACCAGCTTTCGCCGGCTCCCACGAGCGCATCACCGTCACCGCGCCGCATCGTATCGCGCGCCAAGTCCATGCACCTGCTGGCAGTACCCAAGCTTTACGAGGGAGGCATCGCGAGCGAGCAGGTGTCGGAGAAGCGGCGCACGATGGAGGCCTACTTCGCGGGCAGCGCTCCGACGGCCCCGGCGGTCCCGCGGCGGCCCGGCGGCGGCGGCGGCGGAGGCGCGCGCCCTTTCGCGCTGGGCCGCAGCCGCACCATGGGCGCGCTGTCGGAGCTGCAGTTCCTGGACGAGAGCAACGCGGACTCGGCGTTCGAGGACCTGGTGTCGGGGCTCGCGTAGCCGCCCGCGCACATTCCACTAGTACCGGAGGCGAGCGAGACGCGCGTGAGTCGTGTGTGTGTCGCGCGTGAACCGCTTGCCGCCCGCTGTCGCATGCCCCGCCCCGCCCCGCCCCGCCCCGCGCCGTCCGTTTCCGTATCGTGCTGTACATACGTGCAATTACCGCGTAACACCCGCGTTCATTTCACCGTTTCCCGTAACCGTTTTATTTTGACTAATAGCTTTAAGTATCGTTGTTATGTCTTGCTGATTGTTTTCTAATGTTACATAGATTAGCGTTTTAGTTTTCTTTTATAACAACTTCGATAATTTCAAAGTATTAATAAGTGTCTCTTCTGTTACAGAGGAAGAGGAAGTAACCGTGACAACGAGTGTGAGAAGGAACTCTTCAGAAAAAACCACTAGCAGTAGTACCACTAAAACTAGCAAAGGTAAGGATGTGCCCGTGAAGTGCCCACTGGTAGGTGATGCGTAGTTATAGTGGACGTCCAGTAACTGTATATCTGTCTGTCCGTAGTGGTGGAGAGCGTACGGCCAGCGCCCAAACCCGTGTCGCCTTTCGCCAAGTTCCGACAACTCGAGAAACAAAACTCTACCAAAAGTCCTAAGTAAGTACACACACAATTTGTGTTACCTATATATTTTTTCCAAAACAATAAAACTTCAACGGCAATTTATTCAATTTGAGGATATCCATCATACTTTCTGTCCACCTTCGCTTTATAAGTTATGTAATGCAATATATTTTATTTATCTTTGGCAGCAATATCTGTGGATACGAATAAGGAATATTTACAAGTAAATATTATACATTTAATGTAATGTATGCATATATAACAAACATTAGCAGTAGTTGCTTGGATATGAACATACATAAACCAATCATTATAGAGCATAAAGTACGAACGGATCTGTAGACTGTCAATAATTCGTGTTCTTAACCTGGTCATGTGGTCATCATACATAGCGTGTTAATGCGCCTTTTACATTGCGTTAGTGTTTTAGTTGAACAAAAAGTTGAAGGTTTGGTTATTTTTGCTCAAAAGTACCGTAACTTAAATACCTATTTAAAAAAAATTGTAGTACTTAAGTTAAATTCAAGTTAGTTACGTATGTCAGCTTACGAATGACAACTCCCAACGGATTCCTGTTGAAATCATTAACAAGATGGAATTATTTTGTTAATATGATGTGTTATGTCCAATAAAAATATGTTAGCTTGTTTCCATACTTCAGCTAAATAACCAAACATTCCTAATATTCCAACAAAATCACGGCCGAATGCAATAAGCTGATAGGCATGGATTGTGGTCCTGTACCGCGACTACCGCGCAGCAGTCGACCGTGACTCGCGCGGCCCAGTCCCGGTTGGCTAACTAACCTGCGGTTTGTACGTAGCTCGCCCGGAAGCCCGCAGAGCCCGAGCTCTCCTTCCCAGCCCTACTTCAAGTTCACGGACCCCGCGCTGCAATGCTCCGCGCTGACTATTAAAGAGCGCTTGTTGCAGTGGTGTCGCGACAAGACTCGGGACTACGAGGTACCTCCACGCCGCTCCCCACTGCGTCCAACCCGCTCAGAAAGCTCTTATCAATCCATCATTCTAGCCTAGACGGAAACGGAACGCGGCTGATCTGATGAATTTTAGCAGAACTTTCTGAGTGGCGTTAGCTACTTTATTGGCTTCACGGGGCTGTAGTACGCAACTAATACCCGATCTGAGTTAGGCGTAGTGGGGAGACGTTAGGTTGCACTGTACAGTTTGGTGTTGCCGGTAGCCGCGCGAGCCTCGCCCGGGAGCCGCGCGCGTGTCGCTCTGCTGCATGCATACCGCAGTAACCGCCCGTATGTCGCGGTATCAATAATACTGGCGCTTTTTTATGCTTCACTTATTTACCTACGCTTTATTTTGGTTGGGCTACTTTCCTGTATTATATTCTACGTAATGCCTATTTTATTATTAACCGTACGTTTCAATTATTAAATACAAATGTCATAACTTTGAGTATAAACTAGAATTAGGAAAGTCCATACAAATATGTTGTAGTTTTTGTTTTATTTGAATAGCTGGCAGAACTGCATAAATTAAAAAATATGTTAGGTGTGTTTGTGTTTTCTGTTAGCATGGTGTGTAACTACTCGTAAATACTCAACTTCCAAGTTGAGGTAAACGCATGATTTGTGTCAGTTATTGTGGTTTTCATTAAACAAGGTTTTGCAAATACTTTTTTACTTAAAATTTTAATTTTTATTCAAATATCTATACTTAACTGAAATTTTTTGTAATTTTATTCACAATATTACACCCTTTAGTATAAAGACACTGTATTTATGAACTTGTACCTACACAGCACATTTATAGTGATCTAATCACAGTAGTCTAGCTAGAATACCACTGTCGATATGTCAGAGCACATAGAAAAGTATCTAGTAAGTGCGATTACAAAATCTTTTATTTCATCTAACGTAACTCAATGTAATTCCAAATCTAACCACAGAACGTCTTGCAGACACCTACACGTATTTTTTAATAAATGGCGGGCTTATAGTGTTGTATGTTTGTAGAATGTAAAGCTGGAGAACTTCTCGACGAGCTGGGCGGACGGGCTGGCGTTCTGCGCGCTAGTGCACCACTTCTTGCCCGACGCGTTCGACTACCGCCAGCTGACGCCGAGCGGCCGCCGCCACAACTTCACGCTCGCCTTCCAAATCGCCGAGTTAGTATAATATACAATATACATACATACATTCAGTAATCCTTAGACCTAATTTCACCACTCTCTGTTTGTTAGTTTAACATCCCGTCATGTTTAATCACTGTCAGTTTACGTATATTTATGGACTGTTAAAAACTTAATGGATGTTAAACTAACAAACAGAGCTTGGTGAAATTAGGGCTTAGTCTTATCTCTGGACTATACGCAATTGTATCACTTACAAAATTTTCGTGTCTTACAAGTGTTCAAAGCACCGTTCGTAAATGTAACATAAACTAAATAACATATTTCATTAACACTATTGAAACAGCTGCGCAAATAGAATTAGCCTCCAGGTTGTCAGCCACTGAAAACAGATACCTATTCAATTGTCTATATATATGGTACTTCCCCTTCATGGCCCATAATTTTGGAACGCCCTGTATATAAAATAACACCCCTATTCACGTTCCCACTGCTGGGATAGGGACTTCTCTCTTGACGAGATAGATTAGGCCTTAATTCACCACGCTGGCCAAGTGCGGGTTGGTTTTTTTTTTAATATATAAATGAAATATTTTCAAATAAGTTCAAATAAATAAAAGTAAATAGTTTATCAAAATAAAAATATAATGGGAATTATTCAAGATGACATATGTAGATAAATGGATATTCTACATCTGTGTATGACATATGTAGATAAATGGATACCAATAAATATAAAAATGAATATAAAGTTCGAAACTACAAAAATAATACCTAAACATAATTAAAACCTTCATTAACGAAACTTTTATTTATTCAAACACAAATATACCATCTAACAAAACAAGCAACTTAAATATAGGTAATATAATTTATTTGTTTTGTTATAATTAGAATTTGTATTTAGTCCGTTCAATTTAGACTTTCGAACTTACATAAAGTCCCAACATTCGACAAAAAAAAAACATTTAATTACAAACCTACACACCAAATTTCAGAAGAATCGGTTTAAAAATGAGCCCATAAGATGAGATGAATGAGGACATTTAACTTCAATAAGACTATTTTCAGTTTTATTCTTATATATATAATTATTAATCATGAATGTTTTAATTTAAAATTATGTACCTACTTAATTGATTTCAAATAATCAATCAGATTTAAAATAAATATTGATATTATTAAGATAAAACATAATTGATTCAAATATTGAAATAAAAATATCCACCATTTTGAATTTAGGAAAATATATAAACTCCTAACAATTAAATAAAAACATTAATATAATAATTATTTCGGAATGAAACTGAAAAAAAATCCACTCAATAAAATGGAATTTATTCGATGCCATTTTCTACAGATCTAAAATAATTATTAGTATATTTGTATGTTTTAGATCGACGAAGTATCAAGATCATTTAGTATTTTTCATAGAATTCGCGTGACGCGCCGGTCACGTGGTGCATAAAATATCCAATTTCGCAAAACTTCGTAACGTCACAAGGCTCTTAACGCAGAGTAGTCTTTTGCTTTCGGCGCGCGATGACCAATAAACGGGAAGCTAACTGAACTATGCTGTTTCATTTTTAGGGTTCCGAAGCCAAATGGCAAAAACGGAACCCTTATAGATTCGTCATGTCCGTCCGTCCGTCTGTCCGTCCGTCCGTCCGTATGTCACAGCCGTTTTTCTCCGAAACTAGGTATAAGAGCTATAAAGCTGAAATTTGGTAGGTAGATGTATTCTGTAAACCGCACTAAGATTTCATTAAAAAAATTGAAAAAAAACTTTATTAAATTTGGGGGTCCCCATACTTAGAACCGAAAATTTAAAATTAAAATTTTACTTTAAAAAAAAGGATGAAAAGGCTAATAAAAATATATAATGTACCTACATTAGCACAAAAACTACCAACGAAAATTGGTTTGAACGAAATCTATCAAGTAGTTTTTTTATAATACGTCATAAACTATTTCATATAAACAAGTGCTGCGGAGGCTTCCGTGTGGACATGGGCGAGTCCGACTCGCACTTGGCCACTTTTTTTCGATTTCTAGAAGTATCTAATTGGTAGATCGCACAGGGTCTCTTTAGTGAACAAGAGATCTTGGGTCGTATCAAGTTGGCCACCCCTGGTCTATAGAGATTTAGAGATTTATGTCATTTATTTCCATAAAATCCTAAAGATCACTTGGACAAGTCAATAAATATTGGCGTGATATCCGTGCTATACCTATGGTTGTCATAGTTTATCTTCACTGATCGATTGACAAGTATTAGATATTGAGATATAGGAGGTATATACCTATTGAGTTATACATTCATTAACTTTGTTAATTGCATTCCAGTGAGAAGGCGGGCATCTACCCGTTGCTGGACGTGGACGACATGGTGGCGATGCGCAAGCCGGACTGGAAGTGCGTGTTCACGTACGTGCAGTCCATCTACCGCCGCTTCAAGGACGAGGCCTAGGCCTCCGCCCCCGCCCACGGCGCCCCGCCAGCTGCCAGTAGTCGAACCTCGTAGTCACAAATTATATTTTCTATCGAAGAGTATATTTTCCAAAGAGCGTTTGTTGTTAAATTTGTTTGTTTGTTAAATGTTTATTCTCAGCCGCCCAGTTTCTCCACGCGTCTCAAGTCCTCCTATATTGTAATCTCAAGATGTATGTGATTTCTTTTTATACGTAGAATAAGACTAACACTTATCGAGCTTAGGTCATAGTCTAGTGCATCGGCCGGGAATCGCTGCGTCTTATTCCCGCACATAAGAGAGTCGTATTCTCGGCGCTATAGTGTCCGTCCGAGTGACAACACGATATGCTAACATTTATTGTAAACTTGATATTTTATTTAACAGTCAATCTATTTTATGAAGTTGATAATATTGTAGAATTGTAATAAATCATGTTAATTTATATTATAACTATTAATTAATAAATATCGATTATATTAACATTTAATTGGTGTCTTAATTGAACCTAAAACCGTTGACTATAATAGGTCCTAAGATTGGTCCCTTATTAAAGCCATGGCTGACCTATATCTAATCACAGATTTATCTAGGTACACGTAGGTATATAGTATGCCTGTTTCTTTTGTGTTCTAAAAAGGAAAAACAAGTTTTGGTATTACGTTTTTTTATTCTTGTTGCAAAATTAACTTTTCATAGAACTACCTACTTTTTTTATAAGGACTTTTACTTTTCGAACGCCTAAAACAAGTAGGTATATTCTTGTAAGATTGTAAGTGTGGTAAATAAATCTTATTCTTTAACTTTACTTTATTCACCAGATGTTATTTTATCACAAGTCATATAATTTCATCTCTATACAAAACATAAATTAATCCTTATTTTCTGTTTTATCTTTATTATTTTTAGTGATAATGATGCTGTAAAGTGTATAAGTGTACGGTATGAGTAAGGTTCCTCATTTTATCATAGACACATTACAGCATTATAATCAAACTTTAGCAATATTAAGTGATGAAGTGGATAAGTAAGTAGCAAGTGCGAGAGAGAGGGTTGAGTCAGGAGTCGGAGACGAGCTGGCTGCGAGAGAGAAAGAGAGAGAGCACGTAGGAGGCGCAGACGAGGCAGACGGCGCTGGTGGACAGCAGCAACAGCACGAAGGCCTGCGACATGCCCATGCCAACGACTCTAGTCTATAACAAAATAACAAATTTGAATAATTTACTATTACTTATGTTTATTTTTTGAGTTGGATATAGGAAAACCGAAATGTAATGACGTGTCATTTATTTTTATGCAGGTACTTATACATATATTTACCACAACCAGGTAGACGGATGAGTGGGCAAAGTTAGCTGGTTCACGGTGGATGCAAGTCGCATCCGACTGAAACGAGTGGATTTCATGGGAGGTCTATGTCCAGCAGTGGACGTCAAAAATCATGTGGCAAATGCCTCAAATACTAGGTATCAACAACTAGCTTTCGCTAGCGTTTTACACTTTCCCGCAATTTTGTTTGCTATAAACCTCGCACAGCCCGAGACCTTTCCAACGAATGCAAAATTGTGGGAATCGGTTCGTGCATTCTGGAGTTATAGCGTAAAGAAGGAAAATCTGACTTATTTTTATATAGTAGATTAACAAAGTACCTATAGTTAGCGTATCTGGCGAGGTGATGGGCGGCGCCACCATAAAGGGGTCGGCGACGTTGGTGGCGCGATGCTGGCGGCCCGCGGGCGCGTCGCCGCCGGGCACCAGCGTGGCGCTGGAGCCGGGCGAGTCGCCGCCGAGGCGCACGCGCACGTGCAGCGTCGAGTCGCGCCACGCCTGCCACGACGACTGGTGCTCCTGGATCTTCAGCAGCATCCACGTGGTCAGG
The DNA here is from genome assembly GCA_963691955.1 of Chloroclystis v-ata. Lineage (NCBI taxonomy): Eukaryota > Metazoa > Arthropoda > Insecta > Lepidoptera > Geometridae > Chloroclystis > Chloroclystis v-ata. The sequence continues at coordinate 9,238,880 of OY829904.1, read as the reverse complement.
AGACCGTTCAGCGCGCCTAGCATCAGGGCTTTTGGGTTATTATGATGGATGTTCATGGGATTGTTGGTATTGTTATGAAATTGGTTTTAAATAATCATTAAAAATATGTAGCTAACTTGAACTTCATTAGCATGTTAGGCTCGTTTAAGCACTTATTATCCGAAGTCTGATATGCTCTTACTAAATCATATCTAAGTAGGTATAGGAAAACCATTTCTAAAATGACCGCCCCTCCACCGAATTCTGTACTTATTTTTTTTTCTGTGTATTCTGTTTTTCTGTATTTCCTCTCACACGTTGAAATCATCACGGTTTTGTGGAGGGGAGTTCATTTTTACTATACCTATCTGTAAATGATTAACAAACAAGGACCTACTCAGTTTCTTCGAAAACGCCGTTCACAAACGTAAAAGCAAATGGATTAGCAATTAAAATTGCCTTGAAAAGGAATTTGCTGAAATAAAGACATTCTCACTATCGTCGTCTACTGCTAAACAGAGACAATAATATTCTACTCTAGGAAAATAGGTACCTAGAGTAGAATAAACCAGGAATTGAGAGAATTATACACGTATAATGTATAGGTACATGTGTATAATAGCACGATAATACTCACCAATGACCCCGATGAGCAGCGACGAGAAGAGGTTGGCCGCGAGCGCAGCCCCGCCGCCGCGGCGCGCGCCAGCCTGCAGCACGGCGTCGCAGGCGTGCAGCGCGCGCGCCGTGCCCAGCACGCTGCACGCGCCCAGCGCCGCGCCGCGCCACGCGTCCAGCGCGAGCGCGCGCCCGCGCCCCGACACCGCCCACTCGCACAGCGAACGGACCCACGACCATCTGGAATAGTAGAAAGAAAAGAAAAAAAAAGAACATTTATTTGAGACTACATAATTAACTTAGAAATTAAAATAACTAAAGAGTGTCTCAAAAAGGCCTCCAACTTAGCATGTGTCAGAAATCAGGGTTAACCTTTTACTAAGAATAAGCATAACATATTTTTATCTAAATTCATGAACGAACATTGAGCTTAAAAACTAAAAGAATAACACAAAATTACACAAATCGGTCACCAGTGACCACTCAGCATATGCTGCAGAAGCTACGTGAGCAACTACAACGCTGGTTTTCTGTAGTGCCGTGAAACAGAGCGCTAAGTGGCGCCTTTGATAGGGTGATTTCCATTAGGTACATCATATTTAATGCATATTAATTTACAAGTTTTAAACTTAAATGAGAGTCTCAACAACTGAATCACATTATTGTAAATTTGTTACTGAAATAAATTTTATTTTATTTATTTATTTAAACGATTCCAGTTTGAACGACAAGTCTAGGAAGCAAACACCGCCGCGCGCCGTACGGTTATTACAGCCACGTATTCGTTAGGTACCTTACCTACACTTTACACTTAGAATACTATGGACACGCTCAGTCGGCTCTATCGTATTGAAAGCATTCAAAATATTTATTTCCAGTCAATAAAATCCAGCATAAACTGTGCAAACTGTTCACTGGTATTACTGGGTTTGGTACCTACAAGGTTGTTCATTTTTATAATGGACTTATTAGGCGCATTTTGCCAGTGTCACAGAGTCAATAGTGCGGTGCGGAACATTATCGTTGGACGCGCCCACTCGAGCAAGGATATTGGAGTCTATAACCCTCTTAATGTTTACTTGTGGCTGCGCGTGACGACGTAATGATGCCGGCACAGCTCGCAGTATGAGGTGGAGGCCTGCAGCAGCCAGCGCTCCAGACAGGAGCGGTGCACGGCGGCGATGGTGCCGCGGCAGGAGCAGGGCCGCACCAGCCGCTCCGACGACTCGCCGCCGAAGCAGATGCGGCAGATGTTCTCGGACGCCGCACTGCCCGTCACTGACACCACCTCCTTGGGTGGAGGCGATGTGTTCTACAAACATTAGATACAATTTACATGACTGGTAGCTGACTTTCTATTGCCAAAATATAAAGGTAATTTATAGTTTCTATTGGTCTTTTGGTACATGCCCACACGTAGGTAGTATAACCTGCGCACATATAGAAGCGAATTATAAATGGCGTCCGCTCGCATGCGTTCTCGCTCACTCTCTATCGCTGTCTATACTCACACAGTGAAGTACGCGCTACAAAAAAATAGTCAGTCAGGCCTAATTCGCACGAGAGCTTTTTTAACGTCCGTTAAAAAAGCGTTCAAATAGAACATAATAATTATGTTCTATTTGAACGTTTTAGGCATACCCAAGAACGTGTTCACACGTCGGCGATTTTAGAACGCGACGCTTTTTTATCGAGCAGTGTTGCATTTTCAACGAAAAGTGCTGGTAATAGGCCGTATGAAACTTTTTATTATTATTCACACTATTAAAAAAACGCCGGCGCTGCGATTAGTACGATGAGTATTAGTAGAAATATTCCAATAATTCGTCAAATCTTGTATACTTGTCGAATCTTCGTACAGTGTCACAAACTGTTATTTTAAGTATCTCTGTTCATTCAGAGGATGTACCCAGAATGTCCTTTTTTTCTTTCTTCTTCTAGCAACACAAATCGCTATAGCTAGTTATTTAGCAAAAAAAAATTCCCACGGCTTTCTAAAGCGAGGGACGAGACGAAAGTGATTTAAAAGCGTTCGTATGAATGATCACATTGAGGACCTTTATAAAAGCGCCGGGTTTATAACGCAAAGTTGTTTAAACTCTTTACTTTACTTTACTAAAAAAATAATTTCATTTAAAATAAGTATTTTGTAAAAAAAACTCTGTAGGGACCTAGATAAAAATACTATTTAGATAATAATAATACAATAATACCGTGGAAATATGCTCGAATGATTAAATAATTTTGGTATTATGTTTGTATGGGAAATTCGTCGTGACGCCGGCCTGTTTGAGAAATTGTTTTGCCAACCGTACCATACCTACCCGCCGCCATTTACAGAATTCACTTTTAATTGCGCAGGTTATACAAGAGTAGGGTTGTCTGATCGTCACACACCCGACCGCTTATCAGAGGCGGACTCAGGGTTAAGGGGCGATTAGTTGGTGATTTTACAATTAGTGTTAGTAAGATTTTCGTTGGACGAAGACCGATTGGTCGCCCGCGGTACCGCTGGAAGGACGAAGTGCTGAAGGATCTCGTGGAGTTGCAAGCCGATGACTGGTCTGCAATGACAGGGTATAGAGCAGTCTGGCGGTTTTTGGTGTCGGAGGCCAAGTTTCACTTCGGGTCTTTGCGCCACAGCAGTAAGTAAGTAAGATGTTGTTAGTTGATGCGTTTTTTATGGTTTTGCTCATTTTTGTGACGTCTTGTTGAACAACAACTATAGTTTATAGTACAAAATGCTGTTAATAAAGGTGCATAAAAGGGAATGATACCGGTTTGTTGAGCAGCAGCGCACACACGGAGCCCAGGATGGACATGGAGCGGCCCCCCGGCTGCAGCAGCGAGGACGCTGGCGACGAGAACGGAAGAGAACCTGCCAACACCATCGTCAGTTCAGTTATAATCACGAAAGTTCAGTAGGCAATTATCGCCTATACCAAATTAATCTGCTCTACTCGGGAAAAACGTGGGACTTGGTATTCCTAAAAAAATAGGACAACATCTATCTAAGCTGCGAGCTTAGGTACCTCGTGCTAAATATTGCAGTTTCCAATAATATTTATTTATTTATGTTATATAAGGTGAAGCTTGAACCTTGAACCTGAATCCGAGAGTCTAAGAGAAAATAAATTAAATTTTTAGAGTTCTATTAAACCCCGTAATATAAAATATGCATTATATCTAATTATTATGTAACATGATACAATACTGTAGCATGTACGTTACGTTACATTAACGTAAGCATGTAATATCAAATATTAGTCTAGGTAACTGTTGTAAGCAGGCGAAGTGACGCCCGAGGCATAGCGGCAGCTGATGTCGGTCTGTATCGCCGTGGAGTGCAGCTCAGCCGTCGTGCGCCCTAGGATGTCCTGCGAACGACCATGGAATTAAAAAAAATGGTTCAAAACGGTTTTTATTCATTTAAATAACATTAAACTTCTTACAACCAATGCGTTCTGTGCTAAATGAACAAACAGAGCTATTTCATTGTGTAAATAGCACACTAGGTAGGTAACTATTATCATGACGCTGGTTCACCAAGCTACCTAGGTTTCAACATGGCGGCGTACATATTGTACTTTTCTTATCGAATCTAAGAGATGTTTCTACCTGGTTGTGTCTCTCAAGGGTGATTTTATGAAAACCGATTATGATTTTTAATATTCGAATACCTTGATTTCATCATGGACAGTTGATGCAAGGCACCTTTCTGGAGTCCTAGAGATCTAAGTAAGACTGCTGTCCAAAAAACAGCGGCAAGCGTTACGGGAACGGCATCGTACGAGTAGAGTGGATGATGCGAGTTACCCCCATGACAGTGTTACTACGAGTAGAGTGGATGGTGCGAGTTACCCCCATGACAGTGTTACTACGAGTAGAGTGGATGGTGCGTGTTACCCCCATGACAGTAGAGGAGCTAGAGCCCGACATGCTGATGGCGAGCTTGCTGTCGGAGCGCGCGCCCTCCGCCCAGCTCCAGAACATAAGCAGCGTGCCTCCCTCGGTCACATTGCACTCCTGATAACCATACATAAATAAATACATCCGTCACTTTCTGTTAATTCTAATAGAAAAGTTACCGAGGTACCTAATATACTTATGCTAGTGCTGTAATGTTAGTTACACAAATAATGTAATGTTTTAGAAAAGGGCTCTGTGTATATACATTTAATTAAAAGCAGAGCTATATATATAGGTAGGTATATATTATATACAATTAACAGTCTGTATAAATTTAGATCTTGTTAAATAGGCGTGCCAAAAACTAACCCGGATTATGTTATAGTAGCTACAGGTTCGGTGAAATCTGAAGTTGACGTTGCGCAAAGCCTGCTGCAGTATGGGCTTGTACACGAAGGGAGCCAGCACCGCTTGCCTCAGGTTTTGAACCACATCGCTGGGGAACGGCTCCGCGTCGATCCGATCCACTAGGCAGTTCAGTGTCACGAATCTACGCATTTTTCTGGGCTATGTTTATTGGCATTTTTGTTAATATTACATGTTGGTTTTTAAGTTTTAAATTTCTTCGGCCAATGTTCGACAGGCCAAATTGTTTTGATATGATTTGTAACGGTATTTGAAACGTTGAATGACAACGTCAATAAAGTCAATGTTGAATCAAAATAGGTTTTACTTTATACCTATCAAAATTTAAGAGAGGAAATGTTTAAACTTTGTGGTGGTAAGGTACCTAGGTGAGCAGAGCATAGTAGGTATATACATATGTTACATTCGCAAACAAGATGCGTCAATATTGTGTTTTTATAAGGAACTGTAAATATTTGTGTCTATGTATGTCTGTGCAAATGCCGATCGTACAACTATTTGTCCACAGGCGGGAATCGAACCCGCCACAAACAGTCCTTCGCCCGCTGCGTAGAGGTCGTATAGATTCAAAGACGCGTAAAACGCGTTTATCATGCGCGTTCGTTCTCATCTCAAAAACTTTATAGTCATTCGGTCGTCAGCTAAACCGTAAATATTTTCATAGCAAAAACGCAGCATAAAATTATTTCCTACTTCATTGAAACGCAGCGAGATAGATTTTTCTTCTTCTTTTATTTAATGTCATTGCGCTTGTGACATCAGTGTGTGACATCAGTGTGTGACAGAGCTTGACAATGACAGTAAATGCATCACAAATGGATGTAGCATTGATAGAAAGAGATGAACTGTAAAATAATGCTATAGCTTTAGCGAACTACATCAGAACCATTGAACAGAACATCTTTGTTCCATTTGACATAAAATGTGATAGCGTTTGTCAATTTGACATATAATTCGGATTGGTTTCCAAAGCTCACTCTAGTTCGTGTTTTTCGCACGTGAAGAATCAAAATATATTGTGAAATACCTTGAAATTGTGCGTATAATTCAATAGAAACCGGTAAAATGGCAGTTCGCGTTCAATTCGAAAATAATAACGAGGTGGGAGTGTTCAGTAAATTGACAAATTCATATTGTCTCGTCGCTATTGGAGGTTCGGAGAATTTCTACAGCGTGTTCGAGGCGGAGCTGGCCGAGACGGTGCCCGTGGTGCACGCGAGCGTCGGCGGCTGCCGCATCATCGGCCGCATGACGGTCGCCAACAAGAACGGCCTGCTGGTGCCGTCCTCCACCACAGACACAGAGCTGCAGCACATACGTAACAGCCTGCCCGACACCGTGCGCGTGCAGCGCGTCGAGGAGCGGCTCAGCGCGCTCGGGAATGTGATCGCGTGCAACGATTACGTCGCGCTGGTGCACCCCGACCTTGACCGCGACACGGAAGAGATCCTCGCCGATACGCTTAACGTCGAGGTGTTCCGCCAGACCGTGGCCGGCAATGTACTCGTCGGCTCATACACCGCGCTCACTAACCGCGGCGGTCTCGTGCACCCCAAGACTACCATCCAGGACCAGGACGAGCTCTCCTCTCTGCTGCAAGTCCCGCTCGTGGCAGGCACCGTCAATAGAGGTAGCGAAGTGGTCGCAGCCGGGATGGTGGTCAATGATTGGTGTGCATTCTGCGGCATGGACACTACTTCCACAGAGATTTCAGTTATTGAGAGTGTATTCAAGTTGAATGATGCCAAGCCCTCTGCTATCACATCAACAATGCGCGCATCTCTCATTGACAGTATGTCATAACATAACAAGTCTTCTGTGATATTTAGTTATAAGTTCCATGTTGGCTGAATTGTAAAGAATATTTTCTGTTTGACAGACTGCACCAAATGTGTGTTTTTGTAACAAATAAATTTGATTATAACTGGATGTTTCATATTTATTATTTTTAAATGCTCTGTCCAGTTAGCAATGTTTGAATCTATTTCTATTATACCACTTCACATTGATTAGGATTGCCAGGAAATAAATAGCCACTATTTGTAACTTAGAAATAATTTATTAAGTTTATTATTCACATAACCGTTCTATCTACATTGCCACTTTGTTTTACTGGAAGTACATTCACTCACACAATAAAAGAATATTAACATAACTATGTAAAAAAAATATTTAATAAGTTCAAAAATCCATCACTAAAGTAATCATCATTCACAAAATTCACTACTCAAAATCTTATTACATAGGAATTTGAAACACCAATAGTATTTCTCAATGTTGTGATGAGTCATGGAACAAGTTATGCAATACTAGTCAACAACCAAACAAAGATATTTGCATTTCGTATTTTTATTATTCTCTTTTACTCTCTAAAAAAAATACTATTTTTTAAACTAATAATACCAGTCAATATTTCGAAAAAAATTTTTTAGGTGATGTAATTATACTAAAAGCTAAGCTGCCAGTACACCAGTCTTGGTGAAGACAAGATCTTACACAAAATTTGTAATTCCATCTCATAGCAATATCTTAGTCATTAGTAGGTACTTAGTCACTTAGTACTTGGCATTTCCTACACTAAAGAAAGGAACATAACCAAAGGAGTATTAGAAATCGATGATACAATTGAGCTCATATACACTCTACCTATTTGAATAATGATGACTAAAATTCAGCAATTCTTTTTCTGTTAAACTAAACAACAAAAACCATCTTTCATTATAATTATCAAATACATATTTTTTAAGTTTATTTCACAATAAAAAATATAATAAAATTAAATAACAGGCCATTCCTCACATTTGTGATAGACAGCAGGGACAAAAGTACAAAATATCAATTCTCTATCACACAAGAATCATGGCACAAATATTGTTCGCTAAGTTTAGCAAGATAGAAAACCACACTATAGTGCGTGCCTCCATAAGTACCTATTAGATAAAGATAAAGAAAACTTTATTGTAAAATTGTGTTGTATTATTACACAGCACTCAAAAGTTAAGTGCAATAGGATATGTCAGTTATAAAATGCCACATGGAAAGTACAAGAATTAAGCTCAATACATAATACCATGATTTACACTAGATTGATAATTTTTACCTAGGTTCTTAATAAACATAATAAGACTCAATTAAAATTTTAATGGCGAGTAAGGTTTTAAAATTTATACATGGATTAATTTATTGAAATATTGTCAAAACCCTACTTTATTTATGTGGAAATATGATTGTAGGAAAATATGTGTACTCAATAAGATAGATAAGATTACAAATAGTAAAATCTATTGATTTTCATGCAAATTCATATGCTATGCAAAAAGACATTGGATTTATATACATGGGATGTAAATGCTAAGTTGATATCAAACTGGGTGGAATGCATAGAACCCATTACCTGTCGCCCACATCATCATACTTAAGACTTAAATTTCGATTTACAAACAGTCATAAAATATTCCAGACACAACTTTGTTGGTAAACAACAAGCTTTCAGCTTCCATCATCACAATTTCGAAACCAATTTCATAAAATGGTGGAATCACACTGAAACCTTTTATTCTGGTCAAAGCAGACAGCCCTCTCATAGTAGCTGCTGATTCAGATACCTTAGTAGTGAATCTACCCTTCACAGGCACATTAGCTGGACAAACACCTCTCCGGACTGACAAAGTAGCTTAACCTTGCTGAGCTAATATCTAGTATTTTGATCCGATAGCTAGGCACCTCTTCACAGGCTTATTAGCAGGTAAATCTCTTGTGCGTAGACAGCAGAGGTAGTCATAGACACGACAAGCGGTTAGAAGTGGTTAGTGGTGTGTGGCGCGGGTGCGAGCGGCGCGGGTAGCGGAGCGGGCAGCGGGGCGGGCTCGGGGCGCGCGCGCTCGTAGAACAGCATGTAGGCCGCGCAGCGCAGCACCTCCGCCAGCGTCACCTCGTGCACCAGCGTGTCAGACGTGTACCACCAACTGGAATTGACAAGACACTGTCAATTATACATTACAATAGCTTTCTGAATAGAGATTTCAACAAGATAGACAGACGATTTAGTGAAAGTGGCTTGTTCACGGTGAATACACCCCGACATTCGATCCACTGGTTTTAGGCATACTTTACAAATTTATTAAACTAGACAACAACTTGTTGTACTAAAATTTTGATAAAGCTGTTATACATGTAGAAAAAAGAGTTATTCATTGATTATTAACTTAAGAAACATAACACACAAAATTCTCACCGTTTGGATTCGAACCCGTTCCCGCGTCGATAAGTGGCGAAGTGTCCGCTCCGGGGCCCGCCGACGTGCACCACGCACGCCGCTAGTCTACAAACAATACAAACTCAATATAGATACCACTACCACATGCATTGCTGTTTAATCTGTGTCGTATTTCCAAACAATGTGTGTGTACTGCAACTATGGCGACATCTATTGACTACAGTATGAAAGCAAACTACAAAATTAATTTTAGAGTGCAACAAGTCGAAAAACTGTTTTCTACAAGGCGCAAGCGTAGTTTGGATGCCTCGACGACAACTACTCCTAACGAGTTTAATTTCCTCTAAATTTTATCATATTGCTAGATGTTGCAGTGTGAATTATACAGTAATATTTATTGGAACTATTATTATTTACGTATTACACACTTGTAAGTGCCGCCGACCGCAGCGGGCCCCGCGTTGAGGTTGGACAGGCCGCGCCGCAGCGGCCCGCCGCCCATTATGGAGAGATCCACCTGGAAACAGAATAGACAACTTAATACCTAATCCGATAAATAAACTACAGTTAATTCTACACCATTGACAAATTCAGTGTTCTCTACAGACGTGGAAGATCGCTGGCATATTGGGTCAAACCTATTTAATCAGTTTTTTGAGGTAATACAACAGATCACCAAGAAAATATTTGAAGATCCTAAAAACATTTATCTTGAAGCCATTGGAATCGAACCCGCAACTACCTGCTAGGGCACTGAGTTCGCCATAATTTTAAGTCTTATTCAGGTAGTAAAACATTTTTTATCCTGCAAACTGCGGAACTGTAGGGTAAAATCTCAAACACTCCTATTTTATGAAGTAAAGTCTCAAACACTTCAGTGATGTGGGGTAAAGTCTCAAACACTTCTGTGTAATGGGGTAAAGATCTCAAACACTTCTGTGTAATGGGGTAAAGTCTCAAACACTCCTGTGTAATGGGGTAAAGTCTCAAACACTCCTATGGGGTAAGCTGGGCTACAGTACCTTTGGCTCGTGCGCCTGCGTGTAGGGCTGCATGTGCAGCGTCTCGGGGAAGGCGACGAACTCCCCGCGCTTGGCCAGCGCGCCGCCCGCCCACTCCACGCGCCCGATGTGCACGCACAACACGCACGGCAGCTGCATACAGACAGACACCACATATACAATACAATACAAAAACACTTTATTGTACAGCAGTATCAACAGTCTGCCCACTTGGAGCGAGGCAGGAATATAAACTCCAACCTCTTGCATGTACTGAGCCAACGCCTTTTTCGACGCAGAGTCATATGGGCTAAGCTGTGACCTAAATATATTGTGTTCTTAAAAATTAATTGATTTTAATACAATTTTAGGCCTTATTATTTTGTTTTCTTTTAATTGTGTTCTCTGTGTGTCGAAATAAATGTTTTTTCTATTCTATTCTATTCTCTTGCGCCGCAGGCGAACCTTCTCCCACAGAGTTCGTCAAAATTACCCCTGCCAGAGTGTCAATACTTATAATTATTATGCAAGGATTTGTAAGATCTATGTTATTAGTAGAGTAATTGTACAATACCTTCCCGAAGCTGACGGTCTTGATGTGTTTGGTGTACGCGGGCTGCGGCGCGCCGGGCGCGGGCGCGCACTTGTCGCACTTGACGCCCTTCAGCATCTCCGGCGCCGTGAACGCACGCAGCAGACCTGCAAACATTTTACAGATAAGATTTATTATTATTATTTTATTATAGATGAGCAGCTTAGATGCTGATGTGTCTAAGTCACAGTGTTGGAAGGTACAGTCATTTTTTTTTAATCATTTTTTTTAAGTGTTTGTTCAAGATCGAACATGTCACCCTGTTGGTACACAGAATTACAGAATACAAATATTACAAATTAGATAGGTATTATTAAAAAAAACTAAACTAATTATTGCGTATTTTGGCAAACTCTTTGTGTACAGTCATTGTTTATTTCTTGTCATCTGTAGTTAATTTGTGTGTAACCAGTGGTCGAGTCTGTTTTTAGCAGTTTGTAGAGCTAGCTGTCACAACTTCTTCAGGTAGTCTGTTCCAATTCTTAACAACTCTGTTGGAAAGGATTTATGTCATTTATTTCCATAAAATCATAGATATCAAACATAAGACAGACAACCAACCAATCTTTTATTATGTTTGTAAAGATTTTATGAGATTCTCCATTATTTATATGATTGGATCTCTGCAGTATTTTGTTCTATGTACCTGCCAAGCTGAAGGAGCCCGTGAGTCCGGAGCTCGCGTTCGTCATGGACAGCGATATGCTGTCGAACTTGTCGTACCGAATTGGACTCTGCAATTAAACAAAGAAACTCTTAAGCTTTATATAATAGTAGGGATGTTGAATATATTAGTGGTATAGGAATGTAAGGATTGACAGAGACGAGTGGAAAAAACTAGGGGAGGCCTATGTCGATGGACAACCTGACCAACTGGTTGCTTAAACTACCTATTAAATATACATACAAAGCATATTATGTACTGAATTTATATTTGGTCAGTGAATAAAGGCTTATTGAAATTGAAGGTACCACATACCTTGCAGTTACACTGCGTGCACTGCATTCTGGAGGCGAGCGTGCCGCGGAAGGGGGGCGGGGGCGCGGGGCGCGCGGGGGCGGGCTGCAGCCAGCGGCGCCCCACCGCGCTCAGCTGGCAAAACGACCGCGACACGCCCTTGCGGACCAGCGGCGCCGGCGCCGGCTCTGGAAACATAGATTACTTTTTTATTTATTTATTTAACAAAATTCACAGCCCTTATAAAAATATAACATTTTTTTATTAGGTACTCCTTACTTTTGAAAGGAAAATTGATTTAAACATCCTAAATGACAAACGATACAATAAACAATGAATTATAATGACAGTTATCATACAAATGTTGTGTACTTTTGTTGAATAAAGGCCTCTCTCTCTCTGATTTAAGTCATTCATATAATTCATAGCATGAAATGGGTTATGATTATTATATAATATGTATGTTTATGAGTTTCCAGGTTGCAAGCTCCATAAATATGGTGGTTGAACAGGTCAAAAAGAGAGATGATGGTAATAGTAGGCAATCATTTATTCACATATGATGAAATCTACTCTTTTTGTATTTATTTACTTGTCCAAGTGATCTTTAGGATTTTATGGATATATGAAATAAATTACATAAATCTTTAATCTTAAAATCTTAAATCTTTATCTATGCCCCAGAGAGAGAGACTCCAGCTATACAACTCACCAGCATCTACAAGTGCAGGCTCGTCCCCCGGCGCGGCGGAGGCGGGGCGCGCGGCCAGCAGGCCGGGCGTGGGCGGCGAGGAGTCGGCGCGCGCCGCCAGCGACGGCGGCGAGGCGGGCGACGCGAGCGCAGACCAGGCGCGCCCTCCGCCCAGCGCCAGCGCGTCGGATAGGCAGCCCGGCTGGAAATTAACAATTGTGATAGCAATCAAGTACTTCTTCAGTAGTTTGGTTAGATAGACTGTTGACAGTGCACAAAACTATGGTGGTATTCAATAATTTATAAACTAATGTCAAACATTTCATCATTATAATTATAAAATAAATTTTAACATAAATAAACATAACAAAAAATAAAATTCATAGGTTATTAATAAATAAACTAACAGTCTTTTTGTCATTAAAATTCTTTCCTTAAAACTATAAAAATATATATTTTTGTTTAAAAATAACTTTAAACCTTAAAATCTAAAATGTAATAGGAATAATCAAAATTTTTATTTACATACCAATAACATAAGATGTATTATAATGATGAAAAGGCATACCTTTCTAGCCATAGCAATAGTTTCCTCCTCAACACAGGACAGCAACACATGCAGCAGCTCATGTGCATCCTGTTGGTCAGCTGGGATCACCCAGCCCGCAGCCCCCAGGGCCTGCAGCACCCCCAGGGGGCACACGGGCGTCCCACGCGCTGACTCATGGGTACCGTTTACAACTGAGAAATAAAAAACCACACTGAGCACTTTTATTTAGTGCTATTAAGCATGTAGTAGTCTATGAAGGTGGGTAATATGGTAATGTAACAAACCTTCAATAACAGTGTAGAGAGTAGTAATCATACTGTTACGACCGTCTGCTTTGGCGTATCTTTTCAACCAGTCAATAAATGTAGGACAAGCAGCCAAAGACTGCAGCAGTGTGTTGAGAAAACATGTCCTGCCGAGGTTCTGCAGGCCTGCTATCTGACCGCGGCGTTTCCGCACCTTCGGTGCACCTCCGGGACCCCACAGGACGAAGGCGCCCACGACTACAGCGGCCGTCAGCCCTGCTGCGACAAGAATTCTGTCTCCGCCTTCCATTGTCTCAAGTCGATCTTCTGATGCTCCACAAAATTATCGAACGATAGAGTGCTTCATTGTAATTAATATTAGTAATTTACAAATAGCCCACAAAGCCGTTAAAAGCTGTTTTCCCAAGTTTCTATTACATTTCCCATATCGCATCAAGACAGGACGGAAAACAAAAAATCTGCTTCTATTGACAATTAATTGACATGACAGTATTTTTTGACTTTGAAGGTAAAACTACTTTGAAGTAAAGCCTATTCGCATTAGACGAGTATTTTAGTCCAGTAGCGAGTAATTTAGTAAGTAGTAGTACCTACTCGACAAAATTGCTTGAGTTCGCACTACTAAATTACTCGCTACTCGACTAAAATACTCGATCAGTGCGAACTAGGCATTTAGAATTGGCTAAGTGACAACGACATATTCAGGAATCAGGATCTGTCAGTGCTATAGGTGTCAGTGTCTTGTCTTGTTCTACTTCTACTGCTACCTGCCTGCAAAACAAAAACAAATGTTCGTTTAGGAAAACATCACCCAATTCTAATAAACTTACTACCTACATAGTTATATTTCTAGATTAAAGCGTACACTCACGCGTTTTTGTTATCTATTTATTTATCACGTCTTTAACTGGCAAATTATGCTGCAAATAAACAAATTATTTATAAGCTGTGATTGACTATAACCATGATTCCTTCTAACACGATTTGTGTATCTCAGGAGGGCCCTGCTAATGCTCTGGCACTCAACAAGGATTGCACACAAGTCGTCATCGCCGGGCGAAATGGTAAACTTTTGTAACAAATTATAATACAGTTAAATAGTCCGGCGAAAAATTTAATTTTCATTGACCTAATTTTTATTTCAGTATTTAAAGTATTTGGTATTGGTGAGAATGAATTTTCTGAAGTCTGCAATCTACGAGTTGGAAAAAACTTAAATTTAAACTTTTCATCAATTGATGTAGCATGGAGCACTATTGAAGGTACCTACCTATAAATGATGAATATCATGAATCATGATATGAATTTATGAATTATCAGAAGAGAATCAATTTAAATCTGATAATGTTATGTTTTAGAGAATACTTTAGCAACTGCAGCCACCAATGGAGCTGTGGTGGTCTGGAATCTCGGCCGCTCTGGCCGATCCAAGCAAGAACATGTATTTTCTGACCATAAAAGAACTGTAAATAAAGTAAGTAGCTGTAAGTTTAAGTAAAAAATAAATAATTATTCTTTGTTTACCAACACATAATAGAAGTAGCTACAAAGATGTATTTTGTTTGCAGGTAAGCTTCCACCTGACTGAACCAGCTCTTCTGATCTCTGGCTCCCAAGATGGTATGATGAAATGCTTTGATCTCCGAATGAAGGAAGTGGCAAGGACTTTTATCAGGTACCCCAAAACTATGAACAATATTCATCTACAATTAATTTAGTTTATCTGATATCCTTTATACCTCTGTCACGTGCCACAAGGTCATCATGGGGGTAAAAATGTTCTGTGTCAATTTTATCATGAAGACTGCATGAAGGTTTGAGTGTTTTTTAACTAGGTGTGTTCCAAAAAATGGGTCCACATTTCTACATCAGCGAGGGTGATGAAATGAAAGGTTTAAAGATTCATTTATTTAGCCATAAAATAGTAATTGCAATATAAACCCTACAACTTTTTAAGAGGGAACAAACCCCAAGAATTGTACTTGAAGGGTGCGCTAAATCCACTACTCAGTTTTTTCAACTATTGCGGAGTCGTCTCCCAAAAGAATGTACTCTATTGCAGAGTCATCTCACAAAATAATGTATTCTGTATGCTATGAAGTCCCCTTATTTTATGTTCTAACTAGCTTTCCGCCCGCGGCTTCGCCCGCATTATGTTAGATTTTCCCGTAGCGTAAAAAGTACCCTATGTCCTTCTCCCGGTTCTAGGCTGCCACCCCACCAAGGTTCAGCCAACTTGATTCAGCCGTTCTTGAGTTATAAGTTATAAACGGTGTAACTAACATAACTTTCTTTTATATATAAAGAAGATATGATTGTATGTTTGTACAGTAACACAGAATCGATCCGCGACGTCCAATTCAGCCCGCACCAGAACCACACGTTCGCGGCGGTGTCTGAGAACGGCAACGTGCAGCTGTGGGACGTGCGCCGGCACGAGCGCTGCGTGCAGCAGTTCACGGCGCACTCGGGGCCCGTGTTCGCCTGCGACTGGCACCCGGAGGCGCCCTGGCTGGCCACGGCTTCCAGGGATAAGACTATCAAGGTAATTCTTATTATATTACGGGATTCCTAAAACTATTCTAAAGATATATATATATATATATATGTCAATGTTATATCAATCATTGTTGTGCTGGCCTATTATAGGCACATATTACAGTTAAAAGACTGAGTATAATACCGTTTACAAGTGCTGTGTAATTGTGGCTGTGCCTAAATTAATTAAATAAATAAATAAATAGATACACTCAAGAAATTTGAAACGTCAGACGTCTACTGCTGGACATAGGCCTTAATATGTATAATGACTTCCACTTACTGCGGTCGTACGCAGCTTGCATCCACCGCGAACTAACCGCCTTATCAATCGTGGCGTGGTGTCCATTCGAGATCATTTCGGCCCCATCAGCCATCTGTTCTCCTTGCTAATTATGTGCAGTCCATTGCCACTTCACAGAGTTAATTCTTATTTTTTGAGTGATCCGATATATCAGATCCGGAAAACTCAAAAACATTTAAATCATGGTATATTACCCGTTTTGTGTTATAATGATGATTCTCATCTATCTAAATAAAAGAAAACAACATTAGTATATAGACACAGAATACAGTTATAGATATAACTATTAACACGCGATAAATAAGTAGGACAGCTGATAACTCTGTCTAGTGGCGACCGAACATATTTACCTATTGACAGATTTAATAACTAGTTATTATTTTATCACTACAATCCACTTTAAATACCTTATAAATACATCATCATCACCCTTCTTGATGTCAAATGTGGGTCCTTCAAACTTTTCAGTTTTCAAAATATGCCGGTTTTCTTACGATGTTTGCCTTTACCGTTTGTTTACACGTGTTATCAACGCGCTCATACATTTTTCAACATTCCAGAGGTGCGCGACGGGGTTTGATTTGAACCCATGACCTTCGGAATGAAAGTCGAGTGTGGTCCCACTTAGCCAACACGGCTCTTACCAAATACAGCATATAAAAACTAAAAGTCTTGAGGCCTCACAATCGTGCCTTAATAGTACCTCTATCTACAAATACAACCATGAGAATAACTTTTAATCGCTAATCGACGAGAAAGTGCTTGAACTTTGAACCAAAAACCGATAACGTGTTGCTACTCAGCAAATTAAGTTTATGGAAAATAATTCGCTAATTAACAAATAAGCAAATTATTTTATTTATCTCCCAGTCTTGTGTTTACTTATGACAATAGATAATTCTAGAAGTTTATTGACCAAATTATCTGTTTCCAGGTGTGGGACATCCACGCAAAGCCGAACTTAGAGCACACGATATACACCATCGCCTCGGTGGGGCACGTCAAATGGAGGCCACAGAAAAAGTATGTTAATAAACTTCCTTCATTTCAGTTTACTTTCAACATTAAACATTGTTTAGAGCATATAGCTTTATTTGTTTTTTTAGTAGAGGAAGTTTTTTTTATATTTACGGTCGTGAGAAAAAAGTGTAACATGACTGTTGCTGTTCTTTGCATCTAGTTAATTCACGAAGAAAGTGTTAAACGTTAGGTAGGTTTGCTGAGCAAATGCAATATTTCTACTGTTGGGACTGAAACTTTTCCGGCTTGCTGGAGCAGCGCTTTGAACGTTAAGTAAGCCGTCATTGACACTTTGTGAATTAACAAGATGCAGTTTGCTCTTTTTTTTCTGAGTGTAGGTTAGTAGAGTATGATGTGATAAAGCAACCGGTGTCAGGTATCGACGACGAGTCTTCTTTCAGGCCCCTTGCGAGGGCACCGAGGCGTCGAGGCTAGGCCTCTTTACCTCGGCTTCAACTCTAGGGCTAACGATCCCTAGGTCATGTGGATAAGCCCATTGTGATGAGCAGGCTTCAGACGCTATCTAGTTCTGTTCCCGGGGCGAGGGCTATCAGGTCCCGTGTCAGGTATTATGATCGTGTTAATGTATTGCGTACTGCAGATACCAGGTGGCGTCGTGCGCGCTGGTGCTGGACTGCGCGGTGCACGTGTGGGACGTGCGGCGGCCGCACGTGCCGCTCGCCACGTTCGCGGAGCACCGTGACGTCACCACCGCCATCGCCTGGCAGGACCCGCTCGCCTTCCTGTCCACGTCGCGCGACTGCACGCTCTACCGCCACCGCTGGGCCGAGGCGGCGCACCCGGCGCTCTGGGCCAACCCGCAAGGTATATTTGAACATGAAACGGGTAACATACCATGATTTAAATAAATAAATATTTAAATAAAAATATCTAGGTATCTATGTATGTATATTATATTAAGTATATCAGAAATCTAGCACCGGTAACACAAGCTTCGAGCTTACCACGGGGCTAGATGTCGCTGTGTAAAATTGTCGAGTAATATTTATTTATTTTATTTAAATGTTTTTGAGTTTTACGATATTTCGACACTGTTGCAAGCGCCATGTTCACGGACAGACGGTTCGTTTCATGTTCAAATATAGTTCAAAACCTAAAACAATGATAGTTTAAAAAGTTATAACCCGCAAGGTGTCGCTGTGTCGCCGCGCGGGGAGCTCGCGCACGCATGGCCGGAGAGACCGCTGCCGCCGCTGGAGCCACGCCCCCTACCCGATAGACATCTACCAGGCCTGGGGTCAGTATACATACATAAGGCGTCCGTTTGGAATATTAACGCGTTCCCTGTGCATGACTCATCTGTGAGGCATTTCGATGTTATGGTCGTACGTGCATGACACACATATGGGTCATTTATACCCTAATATAATATACAAAAAAAAGCATTTGCACGTACGGGGTTGACACCGTAATTTTGGCTGCACAGGGAACATTTTAAGACATTATTCACCCGTTGCGCACTCATCAGTATAGAGTCATCGTTATTTCAATACTTAATCTATTGTCGAGTTACATCAGCAGAGAAAGCACTCTCAACAATTGTATATCATCTAAAAATACAATACATATTAAGTATCCCAGACACCCTCTTGTTTTAAAACGAACACCACCAAATTGTCAGCCTAATATCACCATCTTATCTAATATATAAAATTCTCGTGTCACAGTTTTCGTTGCCATACTCCTCCGAAACGGCTTGACCGATTTTGATGATTTTTTTTTGTGCTTATTCTGTATCTATGAGAATCGGCAAACATCTATTTTTCATCCCCCTTAATGTTAGGGGTAGTCCACCCCAAAATTTTTTTTTTATAAATTACTAGCTTTCCGCCCGCGGCTTCGCCCGCATTATGTTGCGGTAAAAAGTACCCTATGTCCTTCTCCCGGTTCTAAGGTGCCTCCCCACCAAGTTTCAGCCAAATCGATTCGGCCGTTCTCGAGTTATAAGTTCAGGCACTAACACGACTTTCTTTTATATAGATAGATTTATATGGCAAAACAACGTTTGCCGGGTCAGCTAGTAATAATATAAATCCCTTCAACCACAGCCGCAAACAGCCCACCGCCGGCTCGCTAAGCGCCGCCGCCCAGGACACCCTCGAGCGCACCTTCCACATGGGCGCGGCGTCCACGCTCACCCGCTACCGACGCGCCCCCGCCCCCGGTGCCCCCGCCTCTGCCCCCGGTGCCCCCGCCCCCGCCCCCGCGTGCCCCGTGGTGGCGTGCGCGCTGGAGTACAAGATCAGGGGCGCCGCGCCGCACGAGCTGGCTGAACATAACTCGAAGGTTGCTAAGAAGTATAACAGGCATATGGTGAGTTGACCACTGTTTAAGTTACAGTATAATTGTTGATTTGAATACAATTTTCTTTAATATAGCTACATAAGTGGTTTATGAAAACACTCAGAACTTCTACTATTATTATGAACGATCAATGTGTTTTCTTAAAAAAAATATTAAATCACTTTAATACCAACATTCATCCATCAGCACTGATCTGACTTTTTCCACTGCTGGGTCTATCGCCAATACTCTTACTTGTGCAATATTTCTTTCCATACCAAGGTTGCCTGGAAGAGATTGCTTTTAGTGATAAGGCCGCCCATTGTGTCACTGTTATGTATTTGTTTCTTTCTTGTATTGTCCTGTATATTATTGGTGTTACAATAAAGCTATTTGTATTGTATTGTATCACCTCAACCAGTATAAGCCACTCTCTTCGATCTTGCGCCAATCGCATTTATTTAAAAAAGCGCTTTCGATTGCGTCTGTAATGTTCAATAAAGTGAATATTTGGATGGTTAATAAAATGCCTAATAAAATGTATTTTGTTTGACATGCCTGTTATGTAATATAATTTTATGGTTAATAAATAAATTGAAATTGGTTATTGTATGTTCCAGGTGGGTCACGTATGGGACGTGGTAGCGTGTCTGTACCAGGGCGCGGGCGCGGGCCGTGACCCCGCGCCGCCGCCGCCGCGCGACCCGCCGCGCCCCGACCCGCCGCGCCCCGCCGTACGCACGCCGCCCTACAGGTACCACTCACCTGCTGATCCATGCGACCATAGACTACTTACTTTCAAACTTATCTGTCAAAATGTCATTTAAATGCAATTTAACGCATGTTTGATATAAAACTTCATATATTTATGAGATAAATGTTGCTGTGTGAATGATCTAGTAATATTTATATTTATTATGTAAAATTGTTTTCGTGTAAATGTTATGACGAAACTATTGTCAAAAGACCGAAAACCTGATATGTGGCCTAGTTAAGTTTACCCAAAAAAGATTATCCATTACCGTATATGACAAAATCTATCTATGGGTGATATTTCCTAAACCATGGGTTAAGAGTGTGTGTAACTCCATCGTACAGTGTACTATTCCTGTTCACAGCTTATCCGTACACAGCGTGGAAGAGGAAGCAGCGGAGGAAGTGGAGGAGTGGGCGGAGTCCTTCCACAACAGCGGAGTTCTGGGGCTGCCCACACTCAGTATCTACATACCAGTCGCCAAGTTCAGCCGATCAGGTCAGGAAGGAGTTCATGATTTGTATCACATTTACGAATGTATAAAATTGCTCTTCTTATCCCATCTTCGGATAATTGCCACCAAAATGTTTTTCTCTTTTCTAGCTTCTGTGTTTATCCTTTCAAACGTTCAGTTAGGCTCTAAGCATAGGTCGATTCTTTACGTCACTCACATTTAGGTTTCTGTAAGAGGACAACCAACCGATTCTACCAGCTTATTCTTTCAATGTAATGTTTCAATGTTATGTTCATTCACCATTATAGTATGAACCTTGTAACCTTGAGTTTTACCACAAAATACGTCTCAACTTAAGCTGGTCACTACAGGCGACGATCCTACTCTGCCGTAACACAGTTTTTTCAAACTAGCGCGGAGGGTAGAAGTCAATTGTAAGCTAGATCACTCGTTGTGAATATTTTTAACTACCTCAAAAATCAACATATTCAAAAATGGTTAATTGTATTTACATTTATATTTGACTTAATTGTACTAAAACTCATCATCAATTAGAGGTAAAAGGTTGTTCTGTACCTGTTATTTTGTTACTTACTATGCAAAATATCTGATATTTCGTTACTTATGTAACAGAATATCAGATGCAATGCAATAAAATAGTACATTAATAAATAAAAAATAAAAATCATTTATTTCAGCCAATAGGAAGGCCATATACATCGTTACATACTAAAATAAAAACAAAAATACAATCAAATTACAATAAATTTTACGATTAATTAATTTTACGATTTTTATTTTTATTTTTTTTAAATTTTTTTTTTAATTTTACATTACGTTTAATAGTACATTATGTTAATTAGTTAGTATCTATGAATGTACCTAAGTAAATTTCTACTAGCTATACTTAACAATAAGTTTTGCAATAAAGTTTTTATTTACCGTAAAACACTCCAACATTGCCCACATTTTTCGAATAATTACAATTTTTGTTATTTTTTTGTATGGGGACACAAGTATTTTCTATTAGCATCTGCAACTATAGGATATTTTGCATGTATTATTTTATAAGATTTTGTTATTCGTCAATATTAAATCAAGTATTTTATTATTTTTAAAGGCGGGCAATGTTATCTCGACTTATTGCCAACATTGCCCGCGTTGATTTTTGACGCAAATATCTCCTCTCCGGCCTCTAATCAGCTGACAGCAAAACCTGTACAAGAATTCTGACCAAAACTGGCCTTTACTTTAAAACTAAAGCGAATCCATGACAGGTTTCCTACCAAAATCCATGTTAGGCTAGTTGGGCAAAATTACCCTGACCTTGTTAGCATTTTCCATACAATTCGCTTTTCGCCTTTAGTAAAGTGATAGGGTTGGTACATCTCAGTAAACTGTTCTTGACTTTTTATTTCTTTTTATGTTAATAAAAAAACAAGATTATCTTCTATTGAATTATTTAAAAAACTTTTGAGTAACATGTTTGATTCAACAGATTCACATGCAAGTATTAACATTTATTCCGTGTTATTTTTAATACATTCTGGTTCCAATCTTTCGTCTGGACTTTCTTTGACGAATTCGAGATTTTGTTCTTGCTTTTAAGAAATAATAAAAATAAATTATCTAAATAATCAAGATAATAATAATTAGCAAAAAAAAAAAAACTCGGATGTGTCAACCCTAAGCTTATTTTGACTGCGGGCAATGTTGTCAATAGTAGATCGCAAAAATACCAGATAACTTTGCCCACCATTATAACTTTAGTTATACAAGAGCTGCATCAATGACAATAAAGTTATAATAATACCTTAAGTTTTTTGTACAACATAATATAAATTAAACTCAT
Source organism: Chloroclystis v-ata (assembly GCA_963691955.1). Lineage (NCBI taxonomy): Eukaryota > Metazoa > Arthropoda > Insecta > Lepidoptera > Geometridae > Chloroclystis > Chloroclystis v-ata. The sequence continues at coordinate 9,216,448 of OY829904.1, read as the reverse complement.
CTGTGTTTTCTCCATCACGCACAATCCACTTTTGAATTTTCACCAAAATTTGCCCGCAAAAATACACTCTGTCTTTGACGAGTTCCAACAAGTTACTGAGTGACTTTAGCGTTACATCCAATAGACAGTGGTGCTAAACACAAAACCTATTTTCTACCAAAGTCAATAAATGTCACCATAGTATTCAGATATTTTTGCTATTAAAAGTTTTGCTTAAAAATTGGTCTTCGGGCAAAATTACCCTCGGTGGCAATGTTGGAGTGTTTTACGGTATTTATTTTTATATTTTATAATGTTCTCTCTTTACCTATTTACTTCTATTTTTGTAATCGATAGATTGCGAGAGTCGATAAGAGTATTGAAATGAAGCATTTCAAACGTATGTTTTTGCAGAGGGTGAAACAGCGGGCTGGGTGTCGGCTGCGTCTGCGCACTACGTGGACGTGGACGGCGCTGATTGGACGCTGCCCGAGGAGGCGTTCCCGCTGCGCGCCGCCCCCGCGCCCCGCCCCGCGCCGCTGCAACTGCAACCTGGTAACATACATTACCATCTAATGGCGAGGGCTTACAGAATTATACTCTCTATATAAATGTCACTTTTCGTTGTAACTTTAACTCCAAAAAGGGCTGGGCCGATAATGTGATTTTGGTTTAAAATAGTCGTAGTAGCCCTGGGAAGGTTTAAAAGGCGAGTAAACATGAGAATAAAGCGGGTGCAGCCGCGGGTGGTTCAGCTTGTTTCTCTAAATAAATACTGGTATTTTAATTTAAATTAAACCCGATCCGTTCTACTAATTATTTTCAGAGTTTTGAAAGTGATTTATTTTTTATTGTGCGTTTGTTGATAACACTAACGGTTAACCCAGCAGGTCGCGGCGGCAGCGCGCCGACGGGCGGCACCTCGCCGCAAGGCAGCTCCTCGCCCGGCAGCGGCCAGTCCGCGCCGCCGCTCGACCACGCGCTACATAACCAGGTCTGTGTTGTTATATACTAATTTCTTTTATGGTTATATAAAGGCCATATCCCACCGCTGCCACCAATATTGATTTCAGTGCCGAAACTGTGGTTTAGAAAGAAGAAAATATGATAGCGTTGTAAGTGAGAATGCGGATTGGTGATGAGAATAAACAATTGCATTCTTTTGTTAAAAAAACAATTCAAAAGTTACATACTAGACAACCATACAAACATGTGTCATGGATTCCAAAATAAATGATTATTATTTAAGGTTGTCATTGGCCGTCACTCCTGTGTCGAATATCACGATGTGTATAACGTAGCCAACAGCTGGTGTTCCAGCTGGAGGAGTCGGAGTCGGAGGCCCCGGCGGGCGGCGCGGGGGGCGGCGCCCTGGCGGTGCGGGGCGCGCGGGAGGTGGCGCGCTGGGACGCGGCGCCGGCGCTCGCGCAGGCTCTGCGGCAGCACGCGGCGCTCGGGGACGCGCAGACGCCGGCCGCCGTGCTGCTGGCGCTTGGACGACAGAGGTACTGAGAGTGAGGCGGGTCGCGTTGACTTTTATTTACTACTAGCCGACCGCCAACAGCTTCGCTTGCTTTTTTCCATAAAATCTGGCCTATAACCTTCTTCAAGAAAGGGACTATTCAACATTGAAAGAATTTTTTAAATCGGACCAGTAGTTCCTGAGATTAGCGCGTTCAAACAAACAAACAATCAAACTCTTCAGCTTTATAATATTAGTATAGATTGAACGCCAGGATTATTACTGACGTCCAATTATAATTGTCGTGACAACATAAACACGTAAAGATTTTAGTCATCCCACCGCTGACACCAAAATCCACTTTTTTGTGTTGCGTAAATTTTTTCTATGATCAATAATTGTAATGTTGTCCAGGAGCGACTTGTTCCCGTACATCGACGAGGGCACGCAGGAGCACTGGCTGCTCGGCTACATCGAGTTCCTGCAGCGGCACAAGCTGTGGAACCGAGCCACCGAGGTAAGTGTCCTATCTGAGTGAAACAAGTCACTATGCACCCTGAAACGGTTTCATCAGATCCACTTTGTATTTCAGCTGATTTGATTGTGTTATTTGTTCGCGACAATTATTTGTGTATTTAAACGGAGCCGAATTGACACCTCAGGTTATATGGTTCAACTTATTAAATTTATTTTCTTACTTAAAAATGTGAACTTCGTTGTAACCTAAAGCATCCTAATCCTAGTTAACACATTCAGTATCCAAGCAAGTGCTATTATAGTACGGCACAAGTTATGTTCAACCGGATCCCACAGGTTGTCCGAAACGCGTGGGTAAGCAGCGTGTGGGCGCTCTCGCAGCACTCCACCAGCGTGTCCCTCTGCTGCGCGCGCTGCGGCCGCCGCGCCCGCGCCCCGTCGGCCCGCGCGCCCTGCGCCTGCGCCCCGCCCGCGCCGCGCCCCGTCCCGCCCACCGTGTGCGCCGCCTGCCACCAGGTACCAGGATTATATAGACTATGAATAGGACCAGACCAAGATTGCAACCTTGAAGTACGCCATAGGAAAATAGTATAAACAAAATCAACATGTTGCTGAAAACTTGTATTTATAGCGGATATCTTCTCATTTTCGTGTTGTATGGTATACCAATTTGAAGGACTTCGAAGGTCTTAAAAGTAAAAAATGTTAAAGCTATAGATATAAGGTTACAGGCTTCAGTAAAGTTCGTATATATATTAGTAGTTTATATCACGGACGTTAATCGCAGTAGTTAAGGATGTGTTATGTCCAGGTGGTGCGCGGACTGTACGCATGGTGCCAGGGCTGCTCGCACGGCGGCCACCTGCAGCACATGCGCGCCTGGATGGCCAAGCACCGCCTGTGCCCCGCCGGCTGCGGACACCGCTGCCAGATACCATAGACCTCGACTGTACCTGAAGATACCTCTATTGGTGCCTGATTCAAACTCTAGTCGAGTAACAGTTCAGTGTGCTATCCTTAGGCACCAGACAAAAATGGAACATTCTATCGTATTCTTCCCTTAGTCACAGTGCGGCAGTGAACAGCCTGATTCGAATTTCCATAGCATCATGTGACCACATAAAACAAATGATTTATTTTATATACCTACCAAGTACTTGGATTCGTTAGGTAGTCGGGGTTTTAGTCAGAAGAATTAATAATTTTGTAAAGTATTTTTAATTTTAATTGATGTGATGACCATTTTATACCTAAAGATGAGGCCAGTCATCCCACCTCAAAATGATTATTTAATTTAAGGCAAATTGTATATGAGTGTATATTATCTATCTATATTGTATATTTGAGTTTCAGGTCAAATTAAGTTTTAAATATTCTAATCACTAAAGTAATGAATTGTTATAGATTTAAGACTGACTATTTTTATTGTTGTTCAATGAATAAATAAAAGATATTTTCACAATTAACTGTTTTATTCTACAATAATATTGTACATAGCTCTAAACATAACAACTTATAAATCAATATAATTATATAAGACCAAGTGGAGAATAAATATGATACGACAATATAAGAAAGAATCAATGCTTATTATTAACAAGTTAAGGCATGAAGGTACAATTTTATTAATTCACAGTTCTCATTATAAAATAGTATGCATAACATAGGTACTATTATATAACAAAAATCTAAATGCAAAGAGTTTACTAAGTCCGCTATAAATACGTAATAAATTCTCGTTATAAAATGAGAAGACTTTTGAGTACCGTACTTAGCATAAATAGTAGTATTTATTTTACCTACTTACTAAGTAAAGTTAGATAAAACTTAGTTAGAATACAATAATTATCACCAAGCCATCATAGTAGGTACATATATCAAAACAATAATATAATCAAAACAAGTCATATTTTACATAAAACTACTTGGAGTACATTATGAATAGTTTAGTAGGCACATTCGATGTCAGAGCAACACACCACCGCCACGCCGTCCACTAGATACGCACATGCTTCATGTACCTTGATAGTGTTAAGCCAATAAAAAGAAATCCGGTCTGTTTTGGCTGGTGGTTGATGGCTGACGTCACTAGAGTCGACATGTTATCGACCTCCATTTTTAAATTTTACATGAAATACTCTAACTTGACATTGGCGGTTGATGGCAAAACCCATTGGCCAGTTACGTTCGCCAAATATAAAAGAAGAAGAAGACCTCCATTTAGTTGTAATCTCGAAGGTCACGCCTCGCGTCTAACAGACGGAGCAGCACGGAGCCCGGCAGACTCGCTTCTTGTGCTCAGGAGTCTCCTCCACAAGCGCCTCGCCACGCTTCGCCCGCGACATGCTCCGGATCAAACTCAGGAACGCCTGCGGATTTTCACAAAACACTTTTTAAACTGTGCTGTGGTATAGGGTAGATGGTGTTATAATAAAATCGAGCATTTCGAGATAGGTGTTCGAGTTTTCAAAGAAAGAATAGACAAAATATATAGTTTGAACTGTAGTAAGTAAATTACAATTCATGGTTGAATTATTAATTTTAATTAAGATTAGATTTAATTTGTGACATGGTTAATAATAACTAGATTATAGGTAATAAAGTTGGAAAATTATATTAGGTATGTTCTGTTCTTGTTTATGTTTTAATAATAAACTAAGACATTTCCTCTTTGCTTACACCGGATAATCAGGGGCACATTTAATCCAAAAAATATTTTTATTATGGATAAGCACTGAATAAGCTTTTCAATTGTTAATTATAACATGCGCAAATATTTCACAAACAAACATACATTATGAAAATAAATTAAAAATCTCACCTCGTTCCATGTCAGCTTGAATGTACTTATAGCTAATAGAAATAATAATAAAATACGTAAAATTATTGCAAATGTTTATATTCCTGCATTAATATCAATATTTATACATGTGTATTGTGTACTATACAATATACATACACTCAATACATTCCATAGTGAGCGGCTTATCTATAGATACACGGACAATGTGGCACCTAATTTAAGGCTAATGGCGAAATTAATATAAATTTGGCAGCCATGACAGTTAAATCACATAAATATTGGGCGCCATTTTGATTTCCTAAGCAGCTTGCAATGATGACACGGATACAAATAATAAACTGAATAATATTAAATTCAATATTTATAATATCATCGATTTAAACAATCTTGCTAAGACAGCGAATTATCTTAGCCTACGCGTAACTAGCGTTCTTCAGGCAACTCTATTCTAAAACTAGAACCAGATTTTGAAGAAAAGAGTAATAATACCTAACGGATGATACATAAATAATGCAATGAGTATCTCCTCTTCAAAACCTGACGAATACTAACTAATAAATAATTTTGCATTGTGAATTGCGACGGACGCTTGACAGTAAACATTGCCTCTATAAATACTAAATCAACCTTCATTTAAAGCCAGTGGAAGCTGATTTCAAAAAGAAATAAAAGCTCTAGACTAGACAAGAGAACTTAATCTTCAATGGTGTTGAAATTAAAGCTCTATTGCCTCGATACTAAGCTCTAAATGCCAGGTCCCGGTTAGGCCTCACGCCCGACTGTGCATCATAACCCACATTTAGCTCTTACTCTAAATACAAAACCTTACGCTAAAGTACATGCAAGTACAAAATGTGTATCTGGCTTAAAGGCTGTTCACACGAATACTTATTACGAAGTACAAAAAACGAAGGTCAAATGTGAGAAGATACTTCTTCAAAGGTGTATACAACGCCGAAATAGTTTATTGTCGTGTATTTTATGAATTTTAATAAATATAACTAGGATTATGTGTGTGCAAGCACTGAGCTTATTTCTAAAAGGTATCATAAATTCTCCACTCAATGAATACGAAAAACATAAAAAATCCGCATTCACTGAGAAAAGTATTTGTACAAAATGCCAGCACCAAAATGGGCGAATTAATTAATTTTATGACGAAACTTTACATCGAACGTTTTTCAGTGATATTGTACTTTATGATTATAATTGCACAGAAACCTTAAATTGCTTTTTAATCTGAACTAGGTAGTGGTACAAATATCACTGAAAATCATACATACAAGCCGATCCACACACACAAGTATAACAGCATACACACTAGCGCCGCCGCGGCGGAAATTGAAACTTTTCATGAGAATTTCTAATAAATTATTCAATCTAGATATTGCGAGAAAGTCTGCTAATCCATACACTATCACATTTCATAATCGATTTCCTGCTATTTCTTATGAATAATACAGTTGAGTTGGCATTTGAGTAACCAGATTATAACAGTCTAAAGGAGATCTCTCACCAACACAGAACATTATACAAGCGAGTTCCAAGCCAGGGCATTCTATTTTAACCAATAAGAGTGCTATGTGTCTAAGTTTGAACAACCAATTAGAGCGCTTTTCCACAATACAATACAAAATCATGCCGCTTTGTGATTGGTCAACTACATCCTTAGCAAAATAGCAATAAAAGACGAAAAAGCTCAATAAGTAAAGCCCTCACAGGAGTATTATTTTCTCTCGTAATAAAATCTAATATCAAAGAAAGAGACGATATCCTCGGACAGTTTCATTATGGAAAGACTATGTTTGGCAGTTAGGATCAAATTTGAATGAAGTTAATGTCACAGTTGATCTTGGAAAAGATCTCGCTAGTAAATGTTATCAGGGTCCTTTAAGCCACTGAGTCCTATCACTAAGCATGTGAAGCAAAAGAAAAAGGCTGATCCTGGCATCGAACCCGCTTGTAAATATTGTAAATAACCAGGGTTCCGTCCACTGAGGACCACAAGTGAGCAGTGGGTCGTCCTACAATATATTGCACTTGATCTTCCTCCGCTTCTTCTTGACGTCTCCGTTGGTGGCGCGCGAGTCGTCGCTCTTGCGCGACCGGATCTCGCGCATCAGGTCGTAGAACACCTGCGCACACGCACCCGTTACACACAACACTGCGACCCTTGTCTTCCCCGCAAGGTACTCGCATTCGATATTACTCGATAGTTTTACTCAAATGAATAAAATTTTAGAATGTTGTCGTCAAAATTTGCAACTCGAAGGCTTGCACCGAGCCGTCTCGATAGAGTTAAATAAAGGTAACTTACTATGCAATCGATGTGAACCGACGAGTTTGACAGAACAGTATCAACTGTTAGATTATTCAAACTCGATTGTGAAATATTTCATGTGTTAGTATGTATTTTACGTTTATTTTAACGCGCGGAACTCGATAGAGTATGTAGACGAAAGCGCGTGCCGTGATCTAAATTCGGCATGTTGGCTTGTTCGAGTAAAACCGTATGTGAGTACTTAGCTTTACAGTACGGGCTCAAGCATAGGGAAACTAGGGTGAACACCACAGATAAGTTCCCTATTCTTATTCCCTATGCTTAGCCTCGAGATCCCTTACACAGACATGAAAGCAAGCCCAATTCCCATCGGAACACAAGTTATACAAAATATTTATCAGAATTACACAACATTTCATCGAAACGTCTAGAATATTACCTATTTCAATTGTATGTAACTCTGATAATAAACAGCCGGTACCAAAGCCAAGCAGAGCTGCACATAACAAGAAGAAAGCATCATATAGGGTCTAGGTACAGAAGCACTAACTAATGTGCAAAGCTCAGGCTTGGCCGTGGATCCAACTTTTTAAATATGATATTACGGAAATACGTACGTTTACTGTCGACTTTAGGTGGAAAACAATCACGATCAAAGGTAAAACATCTCTTGTCATCGTTATAGTACTCCTTGGATAGGCTCCAAGACATCACATCTATTAAAGGATACCATACCATTCTACGCATCAGTCCGTAAGTGCTCTGGATCTCGATGAAACTGAGCGAATCATCGCTCTTGTGTTTGTAACTAAGTTGTCCATTTGAAGACAACTTTTCAGACAAGAGAATATGAATAAGTGTCTGTTGAGTATACCTTGTCTACGTTGTCTCTGGTCTTGGCGCTGGTCTCCACGTAGGGCACCTGCCAGGCGGCGGCGCGCTCGCGGCACGTCTCCAGCGGCACGCGCCGCTTCTCCGCGAGGTCAGACTTGTTGCCGACCAGCAGGAACGGAATGTTCTCGTCGTTTTTAACGCGCAGGATCTGTTCTCTGTAATGTATTGTATGTTATGTCTCAATGCTTCGAAGTAGATTCGGAGTAGTTTAGTTGGGTCGTGAAAGCGATATGAATTCTTATGTTGGGTTAGGTTAGTAAAAGATTGTGGCTTTATGTGCTGGAAAAAGTGGAATTAGAAAAAGTCCCTACAGTTGCATTTTGTACATTAGTTGTGACATTATTAATATACGCCCATTGTTTTTATCCAGGAATATGGAATCTGCTTACCTGAACTCCTGTGTAGCATCGAAGCTTTCCAGTTCGGTGATGGAAAACACGCAGAGGAAGCCCTCTCCAGAGCGGAAGTAGTTGTCCCTAATGGCAGCGTAGTCCTCCTGTCCCGCCGTGTCCAGGATGTCGATCTGCACCTCTTCGCCGTCCAGTACAACCTGGAAGATGACCACTGTACTGTTACCATTTTTGGGTAAACAGATGTAGAAGAATGTCGCAGCGGTTTTCTTTTCAGTTCGTTACAGCAGACTCTGTAATGGAATACTGAGCCAACTGAGTATTTTGTGCATTGCAATTGATAGTTACAGCACGAAGATAGATATACAATATTAAAACAACCAGTCCAAAGATCCAAACCTTTTTTTGTTGTATAAAGGTCTCATTTCATGAATCATTATCGTCGTAGGTGACCAGCATATCGTCATTAGGTCTTCGCTTCCTTCCTATCTTCATATCAAAGTACCTATGTTCATATCCACCAGTCAGAAACGTACCTAACCAACCTTCTTTCTATCCACAAACAAATAGAGCGAGTGCCAAAACGAACCTTCTTCCTGTAACTGTCAGCCTTGGTCGGCTCGTAGTCCTCGACGAACTCGTCGTACATGAACTGCAGCGTGAGCGCCGACTTGCCGACGCCGCCCGAGCCCACCATGATCACCTTGTGCAGCGTGGGCTGCGCGGCCGGCTTCTTGGACATCGCGGCGCCTGGCCCTGTGCGGATCTTACGCTGCAAGGAAGGATACAAGCGATAATGTAGCTTCATATGGGTAAAATCCCCCCTTTAACGCCAATTTGTTCGGTCCTGCGCGAAACACGTCTTTGCCTTCCTGCTATACCCCGATCCCCAGTTCCCAACACAATGATAGAGCTACATTATCTTACTATAAAAACTGTCGTGGTTTGATAAATTTATATTGAGATAAACGGGCAATACACGAACATATTTTACGTTGAATTAACCGTTTAAATATGATCAACCGTTTCGTCCCAAAGTGGGACTTTTTCAGGATCAAACACTGCAAGGACACGGATCACGACCGCTCGCCGTTCCGCAGTGCACTTTGATCAAAATTCAACGTAAAAAAGGTACACATAAAAGTTCACAAATAACTTTACTCTCTCGCAATCCCCAGCCGTCGTCGTTATAATAACGCTCATCCGGTCGAAAACTAGAAACAACATCAAATGATATAAACCAAATAAATCATTTTCTTACTTTTACAAGTGAACGACCGCAGTGTGAATATTCTGTAGAAACTGTATCATTTTCGAGCCTATTTCTATTCTCAGCGAATCTTTCTTTGGTCGGTTAAATATGGAAATAGACTCCCACACGATGGCGATATGGCTTTCAATATCAGTTCAACAATGTATGACATCATCGAGAAAACTTTGGTCAAAATATATATTGAATGACGGATAAAATGAAATGAGGAGTGGTAGCAAGCGATTTTCATTTGAGAAAAATATTTAACTTAATTTAAATTATCTTTAAATAATTATAGCCTTACGAGAATCAGGTAACATTTTTAGGTATTGGTATGTTATCTAGAATTTTTTTTCAAAGTAACCGGCATTATCTGAAGGTATGTCGTTAGGCCAAGCTAAGATTACGTTTGAACCAATTATTTACATTTTTATCCTTATCGGTCATGCTAATTAATCTCTTTACCTTATCAATAAGTGCAAGATTATGTTTTTTTGCATTCTTGTTCGATGTATTGTCATGTTATTGATTAGATAAAGAATTTAATTTTGCTTATTATTTAATGATCATTTTCTTTCTTAATGGTAGAAACTATGTTAAAAATATGCAATAAGCAATGAGAATTATCAATATCATAATATAATAAGATTGCACAATACGACCTTTATCGTATCGGAATGCACTTACACGAGTCTCACATTGAAAGTGCAGGGACGAATCACTGAGTTCCTTTCAATCACACCTCGAGCCGGTATTATGGCCTTAATGAGCATGCAATTAAAGTATATTCCCAGGAATGTCTCAACGCCTACTGCAATCGCAGACAGGAATGCGAAGTACCGACAATTACAACTAGTAATGTTCTAGGACTGATGCTTATTATTAGAACTACTACTAGTCAGGTACGAGGTTTTGCTAGATTATTTGTCATAAAGTAGCCAAAATTTTTTTTTATTCTTAAACGTAAATGTAATATTGAAATTATTAATACTACTTAAGTAAGTATTTAGAAATTGACGTATCTCTAGAGTTAATAAAAAATTATCTTGAAAATTGGCAAACAATTTTGTGCTTTCAAAAGTAAGTCAACTGTTTCGAATACAAATAGATTAAAACTATCGCCTGTCCTTGGAGTGTACTGGATCCCTGACTGACGTCACTGCCAGCCATTACAGACGGTTTATAGCCTCGCTACTGTCGAATCCATTTCACTTTCACGAATTAGATCCAGCAACGAGGTTACTGTATAACGAGGCTAAATGTCTAATGGTAAGCTATTTGTTACTAATGTTTCAGGCGTATCTAGAGACGACTGATAACACTAGTTCCACTAACAACGACACATTTAAGGTTCGTTGCAAGTGATATTTACATTATTTAGATAAGACTTAGGATGAAATTTTTGTCTATAGACTCGACATTTATCTACAGCGGAACATACCATATGCCCCACATAGCACAGATTCATATGGAATAATGGTAATTGTGAGTTCGTACAAGTGTATTGTAATAAGATCACTACAACAATACGGTCAACTGAGACCGCAGACAATGCCTAACGGAGTCACCATCGTAAGTGGAGCGAGTGCGGTAGTTAAGGAGGCCAGTGCAAGCACAAAGAGGCGTAGGACTCTCCTAGTTTGCAATAATGGTTATACTTGCTATATATGCCATTAGGGATGAAATTACGACTTTCTTTGATGACGATACTGCATTGCAGTTGGTATCACACTGGATAAGCATGACGTACGTAAATGATTAATGAATAATAGGAAATCAGTAATCAAACCATGTATATCGAACCAAGACAACGAATAAGCACTGTGCATACGCAATCTAGCAACATGCCATGCACTATCGCAAGGAAACAATGCGCGTGTGGCGGAGCGTATTCGCGCAGTGGAGCGTGCGAACAAAGGGTCGCGCGCGTGCACAGCGTACGTAATCATATCATAATCACTGTTTGTTTACGCTCGTCGAAGGCGCGAGACTCGGGAATGTATGGAGCCGCGCCAAAGAGAAATGGTTAACAACAGATATGTAGTTTGCAACGTTCGACCTTCAGACTCGCTGCCGGTGAGAGGGAAAGCCTGCTCCTAGAAAGTCACCGGTTACACAAACTGCGAAATCTTGTGTAATCGTCTGACACAAAATGACCTGCGCGGAACCTATTCGACACGTAAAAAAACAATTATGTCGAGTTTATCAATCCGTTCAGGAAATGGCTAACCTATGAGTGTGAGTCACTTATCTGCCTAGTTAGTCATCGACTCGTAGAAAACGGGAAAATTATTATTTATTTAAATTACTTATCGGGCTCTGAGCATAATAAATGAGTAACTGAGCATATTTAATGAGTTTACCTAACTCTTAAATTACTAATTCAAAATGTTAAGCAGTGATAACTCTTTATTCTGCGCGTCATATTATTTTAAGTCATGTTATCCCAATAACCACAGAGAAGTTGATAAGTAATGACGCAAAACGTAAAAATTTGATACGACTATTATCACAAAAAGTTCCCACCCTTTCAAAATCATTCAACTTCACGATTTCTTGTTCACGTTGTTAACCTAGTAGAAAACATCGATAGAAGGAGTACCAAGCTACCTTTTCTCGGAATTTTACCAAGTTTTTGAAGTTACTAGGCCGAGATAAATCTAATTAAATAGGGTCCATCGTCGTCCCGACACAAATACACCTGATGATTCAGTTCTTTTCACTTACCTATGTTCAAAAAGCAAAAACCACGAGCAGCAAAGTGAACATGATAGTTTTCGTTTGTTAGAGCAATTTGTACCGTTCTTCGATGGAATTTATTAACTTTCTTATAGAAGCTACTACCTAATAGAAGCAGTGAAAGTGAGAACATGTTAATTTCAGCGAGCCGCGGCCACGAGCGGCGGAAACAAGAGACCAGTGTGAAGTCCTCTTGTTAAACAGCGCTATTGTATCGTCACAAGCTGATTCGTTCCCATCGCCTTGATAACATAATGCACGGCTTTCTTTTACATCTGTATGCCATAGACATAGAGCGATGGTCCGAGAAAGTAAGACTTTACGCCTTCGAGTTTATGAGTAGGTATATCACTAACAATAAAAATCGCCTTTAGCAGTTCTATTGGTCTTACGACCTAATTTAGTAGATATGAGAGAGGTATTACGATAGAATCACTTTATACAAATGCAGAGTAAATTTCGTGCATATATTTCGAGAGCACGTTAAAAAGTAGGTAAACATTACGTTATCTTATCACTAACGCAATGCTACAAGAGAACTGATCAAAGATTGTAACACAATCGATTTTTTGGAAGATGCCTCTACTATCATTGATGCTAGATAATATTTGGCTTATTTACTGAAATATCAAGTAAATTACATAACTTCAACGCTTCTTTAACTGATAATTAAGAAATATGTGACTGGTGAGACAGGCATATTGAGCAGGCGCACAAAAAGCAACTTTCCAGATGAGTGGCTCAGAAATAGAAATCTAATGTGACAATGATCTCTCTCTGTACACTGACACTGCATGCACTGTGCAGTATATTGAGTGCTTTGAAATCATCTACTGTTGTAACAATTAATAAAGACAACAATCAATTTTATTTTTTATTATATTTTACAATGAATTTTAATAAAGACCTAGTGCATTTAAGTAAATGAATTATCACTCATCTTTTAATTGTTTTTTTAGTAATCTTTCATGCCAATTTTATTGTTTTGGCTTAATATTGTAGCAAGGCTTCATCTTAATATAGTATAAAACAAAGCAGCTGTATGTATCCTTAAATTTTTGAAACTACACAACATATTTTGATGTGCTATATTAAAATAGGTAGAGTACCAGAAGCGAGTGAGGGCAGATCGCTAGTTGATATAAGAATAGAATAGAATAGAATAGAATAGCATTTATTGTTAAACAGATGACATTGTATGGTTAGTAGTGTCTTAAATCCTAAGTTAGGTTTATCTAGATAAGGTTACATATGTTACACAGGTAGATCATACATTACACTCTGCTATGAAGTTTATGACTTGTAGAAACCATAGAAATCCCAGTTTAATGCTCAGGTAATTACTAACCCAAGACTGAAGGACAGACGAAGCAAGTACTAAAACAAAACTAATTATAAATAATTGCACTTATTGTTGTTTTAGATTTTCATTGACCGCTTGAACCATTGTTAATCATGCTAAGCGAGTTAATGATGCTAAGAACAAGACAATGTCTAGACTCTAGACATTGTCTTGTCTCTAGACTCTAGAGAAACTTACATTAAATTATCTGTAGAAAAAAAAAATTGTGGTGTCATGATTCATACCAAATTACACAATGAGGTGTTGTCATGGTTGAGCTCAGATAATTGACTAATATCAGCGGATGCTAGTTAACAATCAGCAGGACAACAAAAGAGCCACTATGCATTTTGATGAGTTATTTTTAACTACTCAACAAACATTACAGCCATGGATAAAACAATAAAACTCTGACTACATTTACTGTATATACTGAATATCATACCAAATATATTTAAGTTAAGTTTGTAACACAAGCAGGCTTTGAGCATACCACTAGTGTGAATTAAATGGTCTAGCAATGTTTATTTATATATTTATGTGAAGTCTGTAGGTACCTTTTCTTCAATGAACTTGTTGGAGAGTTGGTAAGCGAGGGCTGAGATCATCACTCGCTCGGGCGGCCTCCCGGCGCAGGAGGCGGCGGAGCGCCAATAACCATCATACACTCACACAATAAACATAAACATCCCAACGACAAAACCAGAATACTTGCGGAGATCTTATCACTATGAGTCACAAGCTGAAGGTCCAGAAGATGCCTTCACCGAGTGGCAAGTATCGACCAAACGTCGTCGTCAGACAGTGCTGGCGGACGCCGCGAGAGTCAGCTCGGGAAAAGCGTGATAACGCGTGAGAACCGTAAGACAATGCACGAGAAACTGTGGGAATGAGGCGTTGCCATTTGTAGTAAACATTACCGTCACGTCATTGACCCTCGTCAAGCTACACCTACTTTCGGAACGGCACTACACTATTGTAATACTCACCGAAATCAAAACTTTTCACTGCTGCTAGATAACTAGCTTATGTAGCAAGCTATCCACTTCACACACTGCTTCACAAACAGAACCGAATTCGTATTCCAGTAAGAAATTTGCACTACAACACAACTTTTGTACAAAATATTCACAATCAAATCAAGTTGTCTGTCTACTCTACTGCTGTCAAAAATTAGGGAGGGACGAGGGTTGACGTGATGCGCGCTGGTGGGAGGAAGGGAACAAAGGGCAGTGTGAGCACCTTAATACACTTTTCCCTATGTTTAGGGAATCAAGAATGGAAATGATTTTATAATAATGTTTGTGCGTACAATGATTACATATAAAATCAAATTTATATAAAAAAGGTATAAAATAATAAATATTTATTAAAAAAAAGTAAAAACATTATCTACACGATAAACTTCTTATCCTTTTAAAAATGAAAATCAAAACCAACCGTTACACTTCGCGTGGAGTTAATTATTAGTATAATCAATTAATCATTTATACAATACTCTTAAACACTTAACTAATTAAGATTCTATTTATGCATACATAATCCGTTGGTTTTCCAGATAAATTAAAATTAAAATACTTTTTGATGGACACTTTACACAGCGACTTTTAGCCCCGTGATAAGCTCAAAGCTTGTGTTACGGGTGCTAGATTTCTGTTAAACATCCAATTTAAAACTTATAATGATATTGGTATACCTATATATTATATTAGGTATATATATTTAATTAGACATTATAACATCAAGACTTTCTGAATATTTTGCAGATCGTTTTTTTTTGTCCTGGGGCGAGGAATCGAATCAGCATCGTCCTGCATCGCGTATTGAGTTACATTTAATTTAAATAAACTCGATGCATTGTTGGCCTCTATGTTAATATATTTAGTGAATATAATTCCTTAAGGTTTGCAATTATATTAAAATTAAAAATATGTAATACAAATTACATAAAATCTTCTAACTTTTCTGTAAAGTTATTTTCTAATTTATAGGTATATTGATTAAAATTTTATGTTAATTGACGCTTAATATTATTTCGATTTGGTTCTGGGTGTGTTATGTAAAATATTTAGTTTAGTTGGAAATATTCTACTTCTATTTGACGTTGACATTAGTTATGAGTTAGAATTTGACAAATAGGTACTTGGAAAATAAGTACCCATCTAGCCTCATCACCAGGAAGAAGAAAAATGAAAAATGCATTACAATGTACGTAGCGCCGTATTATTCGTGTTTCCCA
The DNA here is from genome assembly GCA_963691955.1 of Chloroclystis v-ata. NCBI lineage: Eukaryota > Metazoa > Arthropoda > Insecta > Lepidoptera > Geometridae > Chloroclystis > Chloroclystis v-ata. The sequence continues at coordinate 9,200,630 of OY829904.1, read as the reverse complement.
TAAAATAACAATGGCAGATTTATTTCAATGAAGGTTTTGTTATGTAGTTATGCTAAGGCCTACCCTATTAAATTAGATTGATTACAATATGTAATCAATAATAATTATATTAAATGAAATATAATTTACGATTGTTTGTAGTAATTAAAAAAAATATTAGATTGAATCAACAATTGGTAGATAATAATGGTTTCTTAATAAAAATTCTTACCTTTATTTATTTATATTTACTAGTGTTGGCAATGTTGGCATCACTACTTTTCAAAACAAAACAAATTAATGTTCCGTTTGCTGTTTGAGTTTATTTTATTTGTATTTAACCAGAATAATCACAATTAGAAATACACTAAGTTGGTTAAAATGTCGGGCGGTAAGCTCGACGTAATTTGGTCACCAGTTCATCATGAGAAGTTTATTATTTGGGGGCCAGACATAACCTTATACGAGGTATCCAATATCCAGGATATTGAGAAGAAATCTACTTGTGCGTAATTTATAATTAATTATTTCCAACATAAATAAAAGGCTATATGATCTTGCATGCTTTAAGCTTACATGACCTTTGCTACCATGATAAGTTAGTAGATAAAGGTCTGTTTACTTAATAATGTGTTTACTGCCCTTACAGTTGTCCCTTTATCTTCTACTCTTGGGGCCACAGTGGTAGCATCACAAAGTGCCAATGGAGTCCGTTGTGTTGACATCTGTGCCATCCCAGAGCAGCCAGATCCACTGCTTGCGCTGGGCCATGCCAATGGCCGAGTTTCACTTTCAAGTTTAAAACAAAATTATGACCCATTGGGTCTTGTTGGAAAAGAATTTGGTAAGTGGATAAATTATAGGTACCTACTAAATAACTTCAAAGCTAGAAATATTTGGTATTTTAAGGGAACCCTATATGCCGGAAGTGTACGGTTTTATTAAAATTGATACCTAACTTTGCAGTTCCAAAATATCCCCGCCTGTGCAACTCGGTGTCTTGGAGCCATGTGGAGACCAACATGCTGGCAGTTGCCATGGAGAAGCACCGTAGTGACCATTGTATCTTGCTCTGGGATGTCAACCGAGGGCTGGCTCCAGGGGAAGCATCTAAAGGTCTGATTTCTTTTATTTCGTTTTTTCATCTTGTGATCAGTTTTTTATACTATAAGCAGATAGGTTGTATTGAGTGATTTTGGTTTGTAAAGCGGTCTACACACCAAAGCCGGCGGTCCGGCGGCACAGCCCGGCGGCCTAGCCCGCCGGCCTTATTTTGTACAAGCCGGCGGCATGATTGTACAAAATAAGGCCGGCGGGTTGGGCCGCCGGGCTGTGCCGGCGGGTCAGCCGGCTTTGGTGTGTAGAGCGCTTTAGGCTCTGTTTCCATTGGAGCAGACCTTCGCTTATTCTTGGTCAAAGATATCCCATCACTTTTTGAGTTGGTGTTTAGTATTTTATATTTGTTAATAAAAAATATTTTTATCTGTTAATAAAAAATCCAATTGTTAATTCAATAACTCTAAAAGTATTTAAATATAACATTTATTGAACCATGTTTGTTTAATTAAACCTGTGAAATTTTCAGATGGCGCCACCGTGATGCAGACCTCAACAGAGACAGCCCGGCCCCTGGCGGAGATGGGGCTGTCCGAGACGGCGCACAGTGTCTCGTGGTCCAACTGCTCCAACCGCACACTCATTGCTTCCATGAATTTAAAGTTTATCAAGATTTTTGATCTCAGAGGTAAAAGACAAACTCCTAATTTGACTCGTTTTACAGTATTGAGGACTCATAGGGTAGGATGAAATGTCCCAATATCCCAAAAAAAAAAAGAAAATCAGTCCTTACTACTGGGTTGCCCTTATGAGGACAGTATGGTCCACATATGTGTGCAACTTCAATTGTGATATAAAGTGATTGAGCCATTTGTGATTATTTTTCCGTACATAAATATGTAATTGTTGACTCAGTAATAGGAGGACACTTTATCCTATGCTTTGACATTAGAGGTCTTCACAATAAGCCTCATGGTTATCATAAACGCTAATCCCTCAGATTGGAGTAACAAAGCAGTGAGCACGACGACGAGCCGCTACTGCTACAGCGCGGTCGCGGACCCGCTGAGTCCCTGGCAGCTGGCGTCGCGCGCCGAGAACGTGGCGTGCGTGTGGGACGCGCGCCAGCTGCACGCGCCGCTGCTCACGCTGCCGCACCCGCGCCCTCTGCAGGCTATGCAGTGGTGCCCTACAAGGTGTGAAACGCGCGCCAATACAATACAAAATTCTCAATTGTTATTTACACATTACAAAATGATACAAAGAAATACACATAACAATACACATAACAATACACATAACAATACAGCAAAGCCATGGGCGGCCTTATCGCTAAGAGCGATTTCTTCCAGGCAACCGTGGGATGGAACAAATATTAGAATATTTTTTAATTAATAATGCGCCAATACTTTTTTTTTAAATATTTTATATTCAGTATCTTGTTTAAAAGACTTTAATAAGGGACTTTACATTATGTCATGTAGTTATATTATTAATAAACAGATTATAATTTCAGACGGAACCTGCTGCTCACGCTGCAGAGGGACTCGAACAGCATCCGCATCCACGACATCCAGCAAACTAATAATAATAATGACAACAGAAACTCTATGGCTGCTCTCGACGCGGTAAGAATGCACATTTGTTATCCCTCCAACACACTGATGGATCATACTGAAAGGACTAAATTGTGTTTTATTTTCACTGGTAGTTAATTAGGACAGATAAATAGAAAATCCCTTGTGTAACGTTTTTTTTTGTATCACACATTTGTAGCACAGATTAATATTACTATTATTTAGTGGTTTTGGTATAAAAATATGTTCTTCTGTTTGTCCCTTAATATAGTTCTGTGTTGCAGCAACTAGCGGCCTCAGCGATCGAGGCGGACGCGTCGGAGTGGGGCGCGGCGGGCGGCGCGCGCGCGCTGACGCGGGACGTGGCGCCGGCCGCCGCCGCGCCCGCGCTCGCCGCCTTCGCCTGCCACCCCACGCATCCGCGCCGGCTGCTGGCTGCTACGCATAATGGTGACGTTGATGACCTAGTCAGAAGGATGATCAATCTATCTCTTACTATTTTATCTAGCAACTAAGATAAATACACAACAAATCAAATGTTTGATAGTAACTATATAGGTACACTGCCACTCCATGATTCAATAGTTCCTATCCATCCAAAGGTTGCCTGGAAGAGATCGCTGTTAGCGATAAGGCCGCCTATTGTACATTTAGTTTAGTTTGTGTACTTATATGTATTGTATTGTCTTTTAAAGTGTGCAATAAAGTAATTATCTATCTATAAATACACAACGAAAAACAAAGTAACATAAAATCAGAAAGAAGTAAACCATGGTAATGTGGATATCAACACATTATCTGGGTTGTAAGTGACTTGTGTTTCATCCAAATCAATCGCCTTTCTTATTGGTGGGCGTTAAGCGTTTGCTAGATACATGAGTAGTTATCATCCTTCATAGTTAAGTCTCGAATTTGATTGTTAGACTTTACAAAAGCTTTTGACCGTTTTGACTATGTCCCTGCTGTTCTAATGGCAGCTATTATTTGATCACTAAATAAAGTATTTTTTGCTTTGTTATTAACTATTTTGTCTATCACACTATTTACAGTAGAAATCACTACATAACATCTATACTAATATTATAAAGCTGAAGAGTTTGATTGTTTGTTTGAACGCGCTAATCTCAGGAACCGCTGGTCCGATTTAAAAAATTCTTTCAGTGTTGGATAGTCCGTTTATCGAGGAAGGCTATATTTTATGAAAAAAAAGCAAGCGAAGCTGTTGGCGGTCGGCTAGTTTTTAATAAAAATAAAATTTTACAATGAACTCCCAAAAAGATTCCTGCAAGGATGTATACTTAGCCTGCTCCTATTCCTTCCTTGCAGGTAGTATATTCGACTACACAGTGTGTGAGCGCATCACGGTGGCGTGGGGCGGGGGCGGGGGCGGCGGGGGTAGCCTGTTGTGGACGGGCGCGGGGGGCACCGTCAAGATACTCTCCGACGACCTCAGCGCCAACCAGAAGGATATCTCCTATGTTATGAAGCGGAGGGCGCAGACTGATTATGGACTCAAGGTTAGAAAACAATACTTGTACTAGCGTAGACAAGTAAGTTTACTTTAAATAAAATAAGTTAATTGTACCTTAAGGTACCTGAAGACATTTTATGTTTGTATTATTCGTTATTTAATCTAGCGATAAATAAAAAACTTTTGTTTTCAGCCCGATTTATGGCAGAACGCGGATTTAGCAGATGATGAGGAGCTAAGCAACCTATGGCATTTCCTCGCTCTTAGTAAATCTCTTGTCGAAGATGGTACGTACACGAGTACCTACGTTTTATAGTTTTTATGATGTATGGTAAATAAACAACGTTTGTTTTTATAGGATGTATCCGCGGAGTCGGCTGCAAGCACCCCGGCGTCCGCGCCGTGCTAGAGGGAGGCGGGTATCGCTCGGAGATCGTGCCGTCTCTCTTGCCCGATTTGCCGAACCGGAGGGTCACTATTTACAAGTTAGTCAACTTCATTTGTACATATTCATTTTGTAAAGCGTTGTTATTGCGATGTGACATTAGAATCGGGTTTTTTGTGTTAACTATACAATAATTATGAAGGCTATCCTTGATATATGACTCTGCAGAAGCGAAATGTCTAAGGATGCTATTCTCATGGAAAAAATTGCTGAATAATATATTTATTTATTATTTATTTAGATCAAGAACGGAACTCTTGGAGATCTTGATCTTGATCTTGAAATAGCCTGATCAACTGGTTTTAATAAATGATTGATTTATTTTATGTATAAATGGGTTAGAATGAATCTCTATCCGTGTATAGGAGCGCGGAACGTCTCCGCGCGCTGCAGCTGTGCGGTTGGGGGTGGGGGTGGGAGAACGCGGGCGCGGGCGTGGAGCGCGCGGAGGCGGAGGGCACGCCGTGCCGCGCCGCCGCGCTGGCCGCCTTCCACCTGCGCCTGCGCGCCGCCGTCGACGTGCTGGCGCGCGCGCACGAGCCGCAGCTGCGCGTCGCCGCGCTCGCGCTGGCGGGGCTGGGCGAGGTATGACAACATATCATATCAATCAATCAATCGTACGAAAATAATTATTGTTCGCGCTCGTGAAGCGATCCATTGTAACTCAATTTTCAGGAAACATCTGCGCCACCTGTGTCTATGTAGAGTGCTAGATTTAAATGTTCAGGAATACTTGGCCCACCCTGTATAATGTTAATTCCTGCTGCGCAACCCTTTATGGGCGAGAATGTCACACTGGGCCGCTTTTATTTTTAAAATCCGTTATAACCCAGAAAAATACCAAACATTAATAATCGAACAACCATAAGAAATACTAGTACGTCATGAAATTGTTTTCCACCCAGGAGCGTCTCTGGCGCGAGGCGCTGACGGCGGCGGCGCCGGCGCTGCCGGACCCGTACCTGCGCGGGCTCATGTACTTCCTAGCGGCTTCGGCGCCGGCAGCGCCCGCGCCGCCCGCCACGCCACCCGCCGCGCCGCCCGCGCCGCCCACGCCGCCGCTGCACCAGGACTATACTGCCGTGCTGGTTAGCTACATCTTTGATTTAATTAATTACATTTACGTCATCAATTTTTTTAAAGATTGCTTTGTTACCTACGTAGATGGGAGACTACGCAGGTAATAAAGCATAACTAAAAACAGTATATGTCACGTACCCAATAAGTATAATACTTGGTTCCTTTACTTCATGTTATAGATATGAGTTATGATGTTTCAGAACGAAACAGAGATGCGTCTAGAGGACCGCGTGGCGTTCGCCTGCATGTTCCTGCCGGACAACAAGCTGCACGAGTACATACAACGGACCACCGCCGAGCTCACGCAGCAGGGCAATCTGCAAGGCATCTTGCTCACTGGTACGTTATTATTTAATTAAATGGCTGTTTTGTATGTTTCCTTTTTTTTTACGTGTAAAATATTCTTTTTTCAAAAACATTAATTTATTATTCTCATTTGATTCATCATTAATTTATTATTTGAATCGAATAAAAATAAAAAAGACCCTAAAACACAACCCTGTGCTACACCAGACTTAATTTTCATCCTTATATAATTACTATAATCTTTTTTAATTTCTATTCGAGTAAATTCGAGTTGATCAACGGTAATTTTGCCCTTGACTCGTCCAACAATAAATCATAAGAGAGCTTCTCGTCGTAGGCATTACCCCGTCTGGTCTGACGCTGGTGGAGAGATGGCTGGAGCGGTCGGGCGACGTGCAGACGGCGGCGCTGCTGGTGGCGCGCGCCGCGCACGCGGACCTGCTCGCCGAGCCGCGCGCGAGACACTGGCTCGACAGGTGCGTACTATTTTTTTTTATAATTAAGCCGCATTTATATTTATCTGACGTGTTGTGTTGTGATGCTCTGTCGTGATGGCTCTTGTTCACATTAATATGACGTGTTATGACGCATTATGAAAATTTTTTGTATCAGCTCCGTCTAGACTCCCAGAAAGTTCACACATACGCAATGTCTTTTCAAGAATCTTCCGAAAAAACAAAACACTGGCGCGTGCACACTTGTCTGAAGCGGTGTGACGTCTCGCGGCACCGCCCCCCGCATCTTACCCGTTCTGACGCCGACCTAGATAGATTGTGACGGGACACGTCAGAAGCCGTCACAACACACCGCATTGAATGAATATGAACGCTACCATATCAAATGTATGAAACCGATACCGTTCTGATGCATCACAACACAACACGTCAGATAAATATAAATGCGGCTTTACGGAGTGTTTGTTACTATGTTAATTAAAATTTACGAGTACTTTAATCTACAGGTCAACTGCTTGTTTACATATTTATTAGCTTATCAATATGCATTTACCAAATTGTATAAATGATAGTCCGACTTATGCAACTATGCAACATTGTGGATCCATTCCCGCAATAGTTGCATTCTGTAATTTTAAAGTAGAAGTTCGCGGTAGCGTGGCCGAGCGGTCTAAGGCGCTGGTTTAAGGCACCAGTCTCTTCGGAGGCGTGGGTTCGAATCCCACCGCTGCCAAGATGTTTTTTGGTCTTGCGATTGCATTAACTTATACGAACGTCCGTAATAATGATCATGGTGTTCAACTTATAAAACTATATATTATTTTATACAGGGTGTTTGGTAGGGAGCTGTACATACGCCTAGGGTAGAAACTAGGGATGGTCTGCTACCTACCCCCGCCCATTATATTGACTTTGGCCTCAAGGTTTTTTTTTAATTAATTTTTATTTTTCATTTGATTTTTTTGTGAATTTTTGACTAAAACTACCTGTAGCTCAAAATCTATCCATAGGACAGGTCTGCTAATGGTCTTGTTTTAATCGTTAGAGTCTTAGGGTCCTGTTTAAAATTATTTTACGCCAGAAAATTGTGGAGAAGAATAGTTATGGGGCCTGAAGTACCGTGGTAATGTAAAGAAAAATTTTTACGAGCAACTTTCTATGGGATTTAAAAAAAAACTAACAGGTTTGGAGTTCTTCTGATTTTTTTGAAACATCCTCAGTCCATGCCCTTTCTAACGATACGCTAAAAGTGTTATTATCACTTTTAGTTCCAAAGATATTAATTAATTTCCGCAACAAGGGCACTTTTACCACTTTACGTTATTGCCGTTAGGCCAGGCGCGCACTAGGCAGCCAGGCTGCGGCAGCCAGGCTGCAGCAGCCAGTAAAACATATGACGTTGTATAGGAGCCCGCGCACTAGGCAGCCACGAAATCTCATATGTTTACTGCAATTTTTGACTGGAAAAAAGATTTAAAAATGGCGTTTTGTGTATTTGCAATAAGTCGTTGCTTGGCAACGGCGGACGAGTCAATCGCGCCGTCGTAAGGGGCCGTCCATTAATCACGTGAGGCTCAAAAGGGCTACGGAAAACATCACGAAACATCACGAAGGGGGAGGGGGGTCTCGTTAGACATCACGTGTATTAATTTTATTTATTTTTTGTCAAAAAACGCTATTGCTGAATCGAAATTTTGAACGGCGCGGAAATTGGCGCGATTGACTCGCCCGCCGTTGCCAAGCAACGACTTATTGCAAATACACAAAACGCCATTTTTAAATCTTTTTTCAAGTCAAAAATTGCCTTTACATAGACTTCCAAAAAATACACGTGATCCAGAGGGGGGGGGGGGGGGGGCGGGGTTGGTCCCAAACCTCACCAAATATCACCAGGGGGGAGGGGAGGGGTCAAAAAAATGAGAAAAACGACCTCACGTGATTAATGGACGGCCCCTAACGGCAATAACGTAAAGTGGTAAAAGTGCCCTTGTTGCGGAAATTAATTAATATCTTTGGAACTAAAAGTGATAATAACACTTTTAGCGTATCGTTAGAAAGGGCATGGACTGAGGATGTTTCAAAAAAATCAGAAGAACTCCAAACCTGTTAGTTTTTTTTTAAATCCCATAGAAAGTTGCTCGTAAAAATTTTTCTTTACATTACCACGGTACTTCAGGCCCCATAACTATTCTTCTCCACAATTTTCTGGCGTAAAATAATTTTAAACAGGACCCTAAGACTCTAACGATTAAAACAAGACCATTAGCAGACCTGTCCTATGGATAGATTTTGAGCTACAGGTAGTTTTAGTCAAAAATTCACAAAAAAATCAAATGAAAAATAAAAATTAATTAAAAAAAAACCTTGAGGCCAAAGTCAATATAATGGGCGGGGGTAGGTAGCAGACCATCCCTAGTTTCTACCCTAGGCGTATGTACAGCTCCCTACCAAACACCCTGTATAACGGCGGTCCTTTAGTATTCTGTATTTTGAGCTATACACTAATAAAGCTTTATTTATCTTGAGAATCATAAAATAAATCTATTGCCACAACGACAAAAGAATTCTTGGCAGCGGTGGGATTCGAACCCACGCCTCCGAAGAGACTGGTGCCTTAAACCAGCGCCTTAGACCGCTCGGCCACGCTACCCTTGCGCTAAACCCCGAAATATTGCATCACAATACACCGTCTATTATTATATTGTGCCTATTGTACTGAAATAGTGGATGTTTAAGTTTATAAATAGCATGTGATACAACGCGTGCGATTGACAGCCCGCTTCTGGCCGGGAATCAACTGTTCGAATAGAAATCTGTTTAATATAGCGCGACGGGACTATTTCGAGACTGTTAAGCGCTCTACACACCGCCCGCCGGCACAGCCCGGCGGCCCAACCCGCCGGCCTTATTTTTTACAATCATGCCGGCGGGTTGGGCCGCCGGGCTGTGCCGGCGGGTTGGGCCGCCGGGCTGTGCCGGCGGGTTGGGCCGCCGGGCTGTGCCGGCGGGTCAGGCCGCCGGTATCCCTCTCCACTCACTCAGTCAGTTGCCCGCCGGCTTTCATAGAGTAGTGACGTATTTGGCAATAAAGAATGTTACCTAATTTTGATTATTAGCACTCCATATTCTATGTCTAATATAAAAAATACGCGTGAAAGAATTACTTCGATACATCAATTAGTTTCCGATTTAGAAGTAGAACAAGTTGTAACCGTACGACGACGATAACACATAGGCTACTTTTAATCCTATGAAAATGTACAGTTCTTGAGGAAAACGGGGCCGAAGACTGGAGGAAGCTAGTTTGCAATAAATCAATATATTGTTCATTTAAATTTACTAAGAAGCTAGTTTGCCATAAATCAATGTATTGTTCATTTAAATTTACTAAGAAGAGCGGTACCTACCTATATATAAATAAATACTTACGTACCTACCAATAGCAACAAAACTTTAATACATATTTAATGTCTTTTACGTCAAAGTTTAATGGTAGGTACTTCTACTATTTGAGTTATCTTCATCCATTTTATCAATCGAATAATATTTAAGTACTACTATTAAACTATTAATTTAATACGCGGACGAAAACACATCAAAATACTGCGCAAGCTGTTGCACTACTACTATAATCTGCTGGCGATACTAAGCGGGCCGTAGGCCGCGCGAAGTTGTGGTATTACGTCACAAGCGCTCACGTGACTGTTAGCGAGACTCGATATTTTTCGAAACTTTGAATGCCTATAAAATCAAAACTACTAGGTACTTTTTAACTAAACAAAAACTAGTATATTTGTATACATACAGGCTTTACTGATACAACATTTCAAGCGATTTGGCATACCTAGTAACATTCTTCATTACTAGAACACCACATGCCGGGGCTGTCGTGCCGCCGGCATTGCCGCCGGCAAAGTCGTGCGGCTTGGACATTCTGAAGCCGGCGGGCTAACCCGCCGGCATCAAGCCGGCGGGCTGTGCCGGCGGGCCGCCGGCTTTGGTGTGTAGAGGCCATTACATGAATTATGGAGATTGTTGCGTGTTCTGTTTTGATAGAGTAGAGGGATATATTTAGAGATGTTTTTATTACGCTGTTGCTGAAATGTGTTGGGTTTATTGATGCTGTAAAATTATTTTGGAAAGGTTGGTTGAATAATGATAGTGCCGGCCTAAGAATAGTACCACTCCATTGTTTCCCGCGGGTGTTGTTAAGCTTACTTACCCACCAGGGGTTAGTTTGCCACCTAGTACATAGAACGACACTGCTGCCCGTCCTTAGGTAAATCCTTTTTATCTTGAGTAGTCTGTTTTTCGACAGCCGAGGGGTTGTATAATAAATGACCCCATGTCGTTTTCGATAAAGGCGAATCTGAATAGGGTAACTCTTCAACTTTCAATTTATTTAGTTTTAATTTTGAATCACGAGAAACAACACTTATTAACGAATTACAAAAATTATAATATGAGAAATTACAAACTTAAGAATTTACAATATTCCAGTACTGCCCTCCGCTAAAACATCGCTAAGCCCATAGCTAAAACATAAGCGTATACTGACCCCCTGTGGCTTAGAGATGTTTTAGCTATCGGAGGGCAGAGTATCATTTAGCACAAGTTTAGTAGATGCATATATCTGGTTGCAGCTACCGCAACATCCTGGACAGCTGGCAGCTGTGGTGGGCGCGCTGCGCGCTGGACACGTGGGCGTGCGGCGCGGGCGACGGCGGCGGCGCGGCGCGGCACGTCGCCGTGGCCTGCACCTACTGCGGCAAGTCCGTGGCCGCGCCGCCGCCGCGCCCCGGCCCGCGCGCGCCGCTCGCGCGCCTGCCGCCCACCGCGCATAAGATGAAGGTAACTAAATCCTGCAGGGAGATGCCACAGCGACACTATCACACTCTTCATTCTCTCTTAGGGTTCATTGTTTATGCGCCACATGGCCTATCCACTTCAACAATGGCGAAAGATCCGCTTGACTATAAATAATACCCTTTTTTTAGATGTCTTCTATTTATGCTTCGTTATGATGTCGACATCACATGTTAGAGATGCCACATCGACACTATCCCTATCTTCATTCTCTCTTGAGTGTTCATTATTTATGTACTACAAGACCTGCCCACTTCAACGACGCCGAACGATCCAATCCTATAAGTATATTTATGCTTCCATGATATAATGAATGACAGAACAGAAACCCTATTCCGTAAACCTCTTGAAACATTTTAAAATTAGACTTTATAATAGCCATGTAAATCACTAAACTTTTTTTTCCAGCAAATCTCATCGTGCCCTAACTGCCGCAAGCCCCTGCCGCGCTGCAGCGTGTGCTCCCTGCACATGGGCACGGGGGGCGCGGGCGCGGGGGGCGGGGGCGCGGCCTTCGGGGGCTGGTTCGGCTGGTGCGTCGCCTGTCGACACGGGGGACACGCCGCGCATCTACTGCACTGGTTCAGGTACTGCGGGGGGACTTACAGGGGGGCGGGGGCGTTCGTCATGTGTGTACGTCCATCCGTCACGGCCACTTTCAGCACTGCAAGAACACGGATCACGATTGCTCACGGATCCACAGCGAAATGATAGTAAAATTATTATGAGTCACTAAAATATACCTTATAAATTATATTTCTGGACCTTTATTTTATTAAAACATATATTTGTTTATTTGATTAAAACTGTTATCATATCGTAAACAATTAATGCAACATTCGATTATTGTATATCATCCATTTGGCCCACTTACACCATGTCCTCAGCTCACATACCGTCTTCTGTTTGTGCAGTGAACACACGGAGTGCCCGGTCAGTTCCTGCAACTGCCACTGCGCCACGCTCGACCCGCCCGACCGACACTGACGTCACTGACACGGGCGTCACTGACACTGATGTCACTGATACTGGCGGCACTAACATTGACGTCACTGACACTGGCGTCATTAACACTGGCGCTTCGGGGACAGACAGCATTGGCGGCGCTGACACTCTTCCACTGATGTCACGGATTCCACTAGCACAAGACTATGCGCCACCATTTTACAACGCAAAAGCGAATACTGCTATATTATGTAGGTTTATTTTTAACAAAGTTCCTAGTCCAATATATCCTCAGTGGAGTGCTCAAACTAAGACGCATTTTACATATGTTAATATTTGTACGCAGAAGCTTATTATGTAGTACCTGTACCTCTTTACGGTAACATTTTAACTACATATCTGTAGCTTTATATTTATTTATATTGAACAAAGACAAAACCGCTCGCGTTTCAACCCATTAAATCATGATTAACCTACATTTTTTGCTTTGTTATGACCAATATAAAAAGCCATAGAATATTAATTTTGGACATAATTAAAACTTATACTCAAGTAGAACTACAAAGACAACAAATTCATTAGTTATTAATTTGTTAAAAACATCGAATGTTAACAAATAATATGAATTATTCCATGTGTAAATATTAGAGTAAGAATGTTATGTAAGTATAAATAATATATCCTGTTTTTACTATTTCGCATATTTAAGTTGCGTTGACTGCCATCTACTGGAGACTAAAATATATTACTACATTAAGTATAATATACATTTAGTCATACAAGCTGAACATAGAACTATTAGTTGTATTGTATAACTGATTTAGGGACTGGGTAGTCAACATGTTAAAATGTTCAAAGGCTAGAATGTGCAAGTGTCAAAATGTACATACAAACATGGTCACAATGTCTAAGTGACAAAATGTACACATCTCAAATTATACACATCTCAAAATGTAAGTACAACAAAATGTCTAAATGCCAAAATGGTCAATTGATATAACGTGCAAAAGTATAATAGTAGGTATTAATGGGATGTTAAACTAACAAACTAAGTCTAAGTCTAAGTCTTAGGCCTAATTTTACCACTCTCTCTGTGACAAAAAGTTTAAACGTTCTCGTGTATGGGATCTATTGGATATTACCAGATGAAAACCCAGCTTCGCCCGGGTAAAATGTGATTCATAATATCCACAGAACTATGAACAAAGCGTAGGTTGGTATATTTTTCTAGCTTTAGTAGATTATTTATAGCTAAGTTAGCTTAAAGCTAAAAGTTTTTGGAGTTTAATCGAATTGAGTTTTATAGATCATGTGTGTCGAAAACTAATACATAATCTTAACCAAAAGTACCTAGGTAGGTAGATACTAAGGATATTTAACATAATTATTGTACCTAGTAGTGACGACCTCTGTGAGTTTTGTACATTTTTACATTTAAAAGCCTGTGCACATTGGCATCTGTACTATTTGACACTTGTTCGATTTAACCATAACACGTTTCAACTCCCTGTCCTTATAAACCATGTACATTTTGACATTCATACTTTTTGGCAAATAGACTGGCGGTCCATATGTACATTTTGACCCTTGCACATTCTAGCCTTTGAACAATTTGTCATGTTGACTACCCAGTCCCTAAATCATAAACGCCAGTAAACACTAATTAATAGACCATTTGTTGACTTTTATACTTTTCTAATTTTATATACTCTTTAATGTCTTAGTGGTCAAATTATTATTATAATAGTCAAAAATAAATATCAAATAGTTTTAAGAGTTATTTTTGTGTTTTAGAGTATATTTTTGTATGTTACAAGGTGGGTGTAAATGAAAAAGAATATAAATTTCCAAATATATATATATACATTTATTAAATAATTATTTCATCTGTATTCCAATTCAACAATAAACTTCTGAAAGACACAACATTGTTTAAATCTGTTTATCGTAAGGATCCCATCCGTACGGGCGCCGCATTTACAAATGACTACATCGTATTGCACTTAAATAAACTATCCAATACAACTTAATAAGTTACATTTGCCATTTCCAGTGGCCGAATTCGATGCTCTAACAAACACTTTATACAGTAAACAGTTCCAAGTCGTATAACGGCAGGCGTGCTTGGCACGTTGCACAGTAAAATCGTATATTCCTTTATAAATGCGGATGGTTCACTCCTAGACCGGCTCCACACAGCAACGTTCCTAATTTACGGATTTGTTTTACACATCTATAAATTTCACTATTACGTATTACAAAGTTCAAGTCACATCTGCAGCGATGCGCAGTTCCAAGTCAAAGTACCGGAAAAGCTATCGAAGTTACCAAAAATGTACTACAAGTTTGAATGTTCGTTACAAAACTAGCACGCGAGGTGCGACAATGGCGCGCGCCATACAAAAGGACTCTCGTCTCATACAAAATGGACGACATCGTCCGACAATATTAAAAACGATTAGAATTCCCATAAAACTATGACAATACCTCTCTAATACATTAACGTGTACGCAAATTCTGAGTTTGATTAAATCTTTGGTATAGTACAAAATATAACGTTAGATTTATATCAAAATATTCGAATGTATGAGTTTCTACTCGCCGGGCGCTCTCGGACACTCTCCGACACTCGTCTCTCGTCTCTCGACACACAACATCGACGTATCCGTACACATATCAACATTTAACCGTATTTGTACACTCCTACTTTTAAAGCTTTCAAATTAAGATTTGTCTTAATTCATACCGTCTACACGTAATCGCTAAACTAATTCATTATGAATCACCGTCGAATATTTTTTTTATGTAATATACATATAACAGAGTAGTATTTGGCAGGACGCGTTTCGTTCACAACGTGGAGTGCGCTCGCCGGGGCGGGGCGGGGCGTGGCGCGGCGCGGCGGGGCGGGGCGCGGCGTGGAATGTGTCTCGGGCGGCGGCGGGCGCTCACTTGGCGTCGTCCTGCTCCATGGGCTCGAGCGGCTGCAGCCCGGCGCCGCGCCCCGCCAGGTCCGCGGCGCGCACCGACAGGCTCGCCATCGCGTCCGCCGTGGCGCTGGCGTCGCGCTCCGTCTGCAGCCGCCCCAGCCGCGCCGCCGCCAGCAGCGGCTCCGCCTCCAGCGCCGACATGCCGATCAGGCTGGCGTACCGCTTCACCTGGAACATAACGTGCCGTTATTGTCTGCGCTGACAGTGTTGTGTTATTGTTAGTCCCGAAGTCGCGACAAGGCGCGGCGAGGGGGTCTACTACGTACCTCGGGCCAGTGCTGCGCCTGCGTGTCGAGCGCGTGGTGCAGCGCGCGCACGGCGCGGGGCGCGGGGCGGCGCGCCAGCTCGGCGCGGGGCGGCGCGGCGAGGGGGTCCCCCAGCAGGGCGCGCACGCACTCCGCCGCGCAGTCGCACATGGCCGCCAGGTCGTAGCCACCCTCAAGTGATAGAACCACCTAGAATGCGAGAACAACATTAAACATTAAATACTTAAATATGCAAGCGTAGGTATGTAAGTTAAGAGATTCGTCCAGATGAGACATTTTTGGATTTCAAACCACACCAGTCATCTCTAACCACCCCATCAACACCGCCATTTTAATTCTGAATCCATCAACATCTTATCAATCTTGCTCCAGAACTAGAATTTTCTATTTGTGTACGTTACTTAAGTTGTCAGACCATACAGAGGTGTATATATTTTTGGATATTGTACCACAATTCCCGAAGACTGGATTAATTTCCAAACATGAAATTCCTTTCGCTAAAGTTCTTTAGCTGGTGTACTGAACTGACCTTGCCGTTGGCGAGCTGCATGAGATCCCGTGTCATAGCGGCGAAGCAGGCGGCGGACACGTTGTAGCCGCCCAGCGGCGCGGGGTGTCCGCCCGCGGCGTCGAACCCGCACGACACCAGCACCAGCTCGGGGTCGTACTCCTGCACATTAACAACAACATTACACCACAAATCAAATATGCGTAGACGTTAACTATTTCTAAAGTTACGGAGAAGTTTTTTAATTTCATTTAAGGGGCCGGTGACGCTTGCAGGGAATTTCAATTCGAGGCGCGTGCGAAAATCGGCCCGCATATCGCTATCTCTATTTAGCCGATGACGACAACCACAGTGTTTGACTGTGTGCGTGAGTAGTTAGGTTACATTAGGAATTTAGGATAGCTCACCTGATGTTTCATGTCATGACTATAGAAAAAGATATCTAATATTTTAATAATCGTTTGACGGCACCGGCTTCGCTTTTGAAACATTTGCTGCACAAACAATACGTGTTGAGATATGTTAGTTATCAAGCCGGTATGTTAAAAAAATCTCAGTGAATGTTTAGTTTGCCAATGCGTTATTTTCTTTCAAGTTTCTCAACAAAGTCTACATAAGAAATCTATCAAGAAATACCTACTTAGTATCTGAGTAAAACTAGTTTTTTTTTAATTTCCGAATTTGGCTGGAGTGTAGGTAGGTTCGTCATACGGTTCTGCTTCTACTATGTATATTCTGCTTCTACTAAATTTAGGATTACAAAATTACGAGCATTATAAAATTATGATTAGAGAACAAAAGAAAGGATTTAGCGGTAAACATTTATTTCGCTAGACAGATAATACTTTTATTCATCACCTTAAAAACTTAATTTAAACATTATTATAAATAATAGCATTAGAACTTATTTATTCATAGAACTGGTGGCCTTATCGCTCAAAGCGATTTCTTCCAGGCAACCAAAGTGCTTTATAACCTAAATTTACACAATTACCATAGGTACCTACTAAAATGTTATACTAAAACATACAACATAATAATAACTCTAGTGTTTCATCACATGTCATCACTTTGTTCGATCATATCAAAAATCATATTTTTATTTTATTTCGTGTGTTTCTTTTCTTTACGGGAAGGGACCTCTTTTTCCTGGGAACTGATAACCACAGGCGTTTTTTGCTTGATCGTCGTGGCTCTGTAAATATTTATACAAATTATAATCTAATCAATTTACTATGGCTATAAGACCTACTTATACATTGAAACAACAGAATAAATAAAAATTGCCGGACAATTCACACAGCAACATCTAGCCCCGTGGTAAGCTCGTATCTTGTGTTACGGATGCTAGATTTCTGATATAAGTACTTAATATAATATACATACACCCGGAACAAATATTTGCAGATCATACAAATAGTTGTCCCGCGGCGGGAATCTAAGACTAAATGATTCTAAATGAAACATCAAGTACTTCCCTTCTTCACTTATCCTATAAGTAAGTAATTACCTAAACAACATGTTAGATAAGTACTTACCTACGTAGGTAGGTAGGGAGGGACAATTACTGAGTGGGTAAGTTTTTTAAAGGTAAGTAGGTACGATGGTAGGTTGATTTTACTTGTTGTACTTTAAAATAAAACAAGCAATAATAATAAAGTTAGGCACTTACTGTGAGATACACCCGTTCCGAGTCCATTATCAGCTACCAAACCGTAATTCAAATACAAATTCTTTATTTTAACAGTTTACACAAAAGCATTACATGGGACTTACAATTTATAAAATAGAAAAATATCAAAATTTGTAAACAAAGCCAAAGTCACAGTAACGTCACAGTAACTTTTCAGACACTGATTTAGAAAAAAGTAAATATAATAGACTCCAACGAGAATATAATCACTACGTTAGAGTATTTATTGGTTATTGATAGACTCCTTCCCTCACGACGAAAGAGTTCCGAGCGTTCTTGTAAATACGCGTTGCACTAGTGTGAGTTAGTGCGAGCGATAAGCAATACTAGCTGTTGAAAATTTGGTATGAATTTGGATGTGTTCCGTAATACCAAAAATGATGACTGAAAACATTTTGTATTCCTCACAAAGTATTTTTATTCGGTGACTTAACAATATAAGCTATGTTTCTATGCAAATATTTTTTAAGATATTGTTGTTTTTCATACCAAACCAATAAGAAGAAAACATGCATTTTTAACGTAAAAAATGTGCAAAAAGCGATTGGCTTTAATTTCATTTTAAGTAAGTATTTTGTAAAAAAAACTCCATAGGAACCTAGATAAATACTATTTAAATAATAATAATGCAACAATATCATGGAAATATGCCCGAATTACAAATAATTTTGGTATTACGTTTGTATGGGAAATTCGTCTGTCGCAGGCCTCTTAAGTTGTTTTGTGTTGACCAGCCTGTGTGTGAATCTAGAAGAGACATTTATAAATTCTTTTGGAATCAGAAGTCTTGAATATTATCAGCGTACGAACGTAACAGTCCTGGCTAAAATACAAATAAGCTGATGCATATCAACAAATCATACGACTGGTAAGCTTTCCCGAATCATCATCATCATAGCAAGAGCTCAATAGTGGAGGCTTTTCTGGCACAAACTCAGACCATATGGAGCGATCCTGATGATACATCGTGATGAAAGGAAACCAGTGTACAGGGTATATGATGACGCACGAACGTAAAGTTTTGTAATTTTGTTTTATTTTATAAGTAAAATTAAGTTTTAACACATTCATACATTCATTCACGTACCTTTGCGATGGGCATGATGAGTGAGCGGAAGGCGGCGAGGTACTCGGCGTCTGCGAGCGGGGGCTGTGCGCCGCCGCCCCACGGCACGTTGACGTTGAAGCCGAGCCCCGCGCCGGCGCCGCACTCGGCGGCGGCGCCGGTGCCGGGGAAGAAGTTGCCGTCGTCGTGCCGGTGCACCGACATGTACAGCACGTGCGGCGAGTTGTAGAAGATCTGCTGCGTGCCGTTCCCGTGGTGCACGTCCTGCAAAACACGGATCGGTCACTTAGTCCAACAGTAGATAGAAAGATAGAATAGCTTAAATAAACAAAACAATGTATAAGAAAACAAACTTTACTAATTGTACAATTGGCGGCCTTATCGCTAAAAGGCAGCTTCCAGGCAACGTTGGGATGGATAGGATATTGAATCATGGAGTAGCAGTGTACCTACATAGTTATTATCAAAACAAATAGAGAAATGCGCAATACAGTAGATAGAAAATTAAAATTGGATGTCTTCGGCGTTCGAATGACCACAAATATAGAGGGTATATTAAAAAACTATGTCCAAACATCATCAACACTTTATACATGGAGAAACTCTTGATTCCAAAGCGACACTTGAAAGTTAAATTGTTCTCACCCAGTCGACGATAAGTATCCTCTGCAGATGCATGCGCGTGCGCAGCGCCTTGGCGGCGACGGCCACGTTGTTGAAGAAACAGAAACCCATAGCTTGGTTGGGCTCCGCGTGGTGTCCCGGCGGGCGCACCACCGCGAACCTACGACAGACACGCACTTTACTTAACATTTTCAAGATCAAGAATATTATGAGTGTGAGCCAATCATTTTTGAAAAGTGGGTAGTAAATAGGTTTGTCATCGATGTTCGATGTTCTTTCATGAAAATCGGTTCAGCCGCTGCGAAGAAGTTTAGCTAACATTGGCACGAGAATGAAAGAAAATTTTAGATATTACCACACTTATCCAAGTAGAGAATGCAATTCAAGGCTAGTGACTGCCATCTTGCATTGTAAGTATATATCAGATTACATTTTAATAGTTCAAGATTAAAGTGACACAGTGGGTCTTTTTTTATTGATGATAGCTCCTTGCTTGACCACAATCTGTCTTAACTGTGTCGATGTGGCCGAAAATGGATCGCAAGGGTCTAGACTAGAAGAAACCTATTCACTCTTGTCTTGAAGAGACCAAGCTTATAAGTTTCAGAACAAATTGGAAATTTTGTTTGCCATTGTTCACAGAATTGTGACGGTACACTCACCCGTTCCGCAGCTCGCTCCTGGCCACTCGCAGCGCCAGATCCAGCACGGCGCCGGCCGCCATGCGCGCGGCGGGCGCCGTGTGCGCGTCCGACCACGCCGTGTCCGAGTCCACGCCGAGCCCGCCGCACGCCAGCCGCACCAGCTGCCGCACGCCCCCCGCGCCCCCGCCGCCCGCCCCCGCGCCCGCGCCGCGGCCCCCGTACAGCTGCACGTGCGCCGCGCTGTGCACCGCCTAGCCAACAACATTACAACATTTGTTATTTTATAGTGATTGACTCTCACTTCAGTTTTCTAAATTATTTGAGAAAATGGAAAAAAATACAAGATCACAACGTAACCTTGGTAATCGAGTAGGAAACGAACCTACGCCACCCAGTTTAACCCTGGTTGCTCTAAACCAGCTATGCTATCGAGGAGTTAAGAGCTTGAATTTATCCCATACCTATCATCAGTTAAGCACTGATTGCGTCATCTATCAGTTTTGTTAAGACCTGAACCAAAGCCCAAAGTTGCATTCAGGATTCAATCATTGGTTCTAGATGTCGCTGTGTAAAAATTGTCCAGCAATATTTATTATTATTTATATTTTATTATTTATTGGTACTAGATGTAGACCATTACAACATGTACCTCTCATATAAAATATTCGTACGCTTTTCTGAAAGACTGATAGATGGCTCCAGCGAGCTGCAAGTTGAGACGTATTGTACCTGTAACTCCTCCAAAGAGGCCTTCCTGGGGCGCGTCCGCTCCGTGCGCGCCGCCAGCCCCGTCTCGCACAGACGCGCCCATACTGACTGCAAACGGCCACCGTGCTCCGGATGCGTGGGCGCGTGGGCTCCGCATCCGCACCTATAATGGATGCAATTTATTAATGTTCGCTGCGACATACAAGATTTATAGATCCCTCCTCCTGACGTATAACGTCTCCCAGTAATACGCACCCGTGCTTCAACATGAGCGCGTCGTAGGCCAGCCCCGTGGGCGGCAGCCTGGCGCCCACCAGTGGGGAGGAAAGCGCGCGCGCCAGCGGGGCGGGCGCGGCGGGGGCGGGGGGGCGGCGCGCCGTCAGGTCGATGACCTCGCCCTCCTCCTCCCGCAGCGCCGCCGCCGCGTCGTGCGCTCTCGTTAGGACCTGGAGGAATATCTAGAGTCAGTGTGTGTGGCCAGTGATGTCATATAGATACGTGATACTATACTATTGGCTTTGTAAACAGGCTTCGAAATAGGCCTTTTATTAGAAACTTCTCTTTCTTTTTGTACTGATTCTGAGAGCTACTAGAACAAAGTAGCTTTTATCTATGCGAAGATTCAAGATTACTTACCGTCATGCGGATCTGATCGCGCAGATAGTGGTGCTGCTTGAGCGCAGGGTCGCCGAGCGGCAGGGGGGCGGAGTGCGTGCGGCCAAGGGGGCGCGTGGCACCGCGCCCCGCCGGCTCGGGGTAGGCCTCCGCTTCCGACACCGGCGGCAGGGGGACAGCCACCTGCTGACAATAGAACTAAGTCTGCATATCTATCTGAAGTAATCTTATTCTAGATCTTATAATTAGGTTAGTGATATTGACGCTGGTCACGGTTCAGGTGGATTGTCCTCTATTAGTCGAGATAAGTTTTAAACAATTGCTGGACAAGAATTCGTTCCATTCGCTGGTCTACATGGTTGACTTTTCTTGGTAGGCAAGGCAAATTGCTGTTTTTCTTCTTGCATTTTGTGAAATGGAACTACTCAATAGCTTGTGCGCTTTATGCTTGGATAAAAGAAGGATCACAGCTTTATAGTGATATTTACCGGCGTTCTTGGCGGCTGCGGCGGCGGATGCGGGCGCCCGAGGGAGATGTTGGGCATGGACGGGGAGGAGAAGAGGAGGTCGGGCGCGCGCTCCGCCTCCTCCTCCTCGCGGATGGGCGCCGTGGCCCCCGCGCCGGGCGGGGAGCCCCGCTCTGAGCTGCCGTCGCAATCTGGAGATACAATACTTCATTTAGTCATCATGTTTGTTAGGCATAATTATTATATGACATAGTTGATACGTTTTACAATACTACGCAAAGTACATTTTTTTAATATAGCAGTGTGGTGGTAGGGGCTAAATCCGCTCTACAAAGATTATTATGCTGGTCTGGAAGGTATCCATCCTGACTTTTAAATTATTTTCAACAACATTTAATTAAACAATAGAAAGAACTTGTAGTTACGGTTAGTCAGCAAACTACACAAACACCTTGCAAAAACACTCCCAAAATGCCTGTCCAAAAAAGGTCACAAATACTCCAATCAATCAATCAGAACTACTACACTTGTGGTGTAAGCCGGCAGCTTTAGTTAACATCTACTATAAATGCAAATTAATCCGATTGATTCTAGTAAAAAATAAATAGCATTTAAAATAGATATTTGATGTAGTGGTACTTACTTCGATGCTTCACCCTCTTGACAGGTCTCGCGGCGAGCGGCGACGCGCGACGCTCGATGACGCGCGCCTTCAGCCGCACCTTCAGCATGTTGGGCTCCGACGCTGTTAGTGCAAACAACGCGTCATGCCGGGTTACCACTTACAACACTAGTTAGTACAACACTTTGCGGGTCAATAGGGGGTTGTTTGAGTCTCGTATGTGAGAAAGGGTTAATGGGAGGGACTAACTCGAAAGGAGATGGAAATTCAAGGCTTTGTTATTGAATTAACTCCTGGGTCAAATTATGAAAGTGAGGAGTTTGATTTTGTTTGGATTGATAATGGTCTTAAAAATTGAGATAAATATGTAATAACGTCATGATTCAATGTTGATCATATTGAGGATTGACATAATGATCCGACCATATTATAGATTAAAAGTTGAGCCAGATTAATAAATTTATTTTCAGATGTATAAATTAGACATGTGTAATAACACTATTTTGTAAAAATTTTGTATAATTGTCCAGCAATATTTATTTTTTATTTATTTTATTACGAATTCCTGTAGAGTTTGTGTAATTTTTATTACGTTTATATTTTAATTTAATAAATATAATGCAATTAGTTAACTCATAACAAAACGAATCTAATTTCAGATCAGTTTTCCGCCAAGTTAAATTTTTACGAGCGCATACGAGACGGCAGATGGAGTTGATCCAGAACTGAATTAGCAAATGGATTAACAAACTCCGAACGTTCTAATTATGAAAAGTGTTTAATTTTTAATGTACCTATACGAGTTTAAATCTAGAGCGTGCTGTCAGGTCAGTCATCAAAGCTAAATAAATGTCGTAGGAAATAGTCGCGTCAGTATTTCAAATCGAGATAAAAGTTCTATTGGAACTGTTACTGGGAATATCTATCGGATTAACACCAACTTCATACTCCAGACTACAGAACACACACATCTGTTATTTTCGTGCTATGCTTCAGTGTATTTTGCATTTGTATTAATAGTTAGGGTTCTATGTCTAACACACTCAAATACGACCATAATAATAACTAATTTAAAAGTTACTTTTCAAGACTACCAAAAACGAAGAACATGCTTGAGTATACCTCCTAAGAGAAACCTCTGTGTATATTGAGCGGACAAACCTGTCTTTCTAAGCGGATAGTCCGCTGGCGAAGACTGCGGCGGCTGCGCGTTCAGAGTCATGGGCAGCGGCGGCGGCAATCTGTAGGGGTGCGAGCTAGCCGTGCCTGTCGACGTTATTGATTCGCCTGATGATGATTTAACTATACCCCTGAAACATACAATGAACAATAATTAAATACCACTATAAAATTAAAATCATGCCTATATTTGAACATAAATAAAAGGGTACAAACCAATTTCTAACTGAAAACGGTTGACTAGGTATCGTTCCGTTTGCGTTTGCCTGTTTCTTTTTTAGGAACTCCTGAAATGAAAAGTCAAGTTTATGAAATTTATATGAACCTGTCCATTTCTATTGAAATCAAATATAAATCTCCGAATAGATTATCTCGGTAACATACAATGGTAAAATTCATGAAGATAATTTTGACGTTTTTGTTTTAATCTATGTATTGTTGACCTCTAATCAGCACAGGACCATGGTGGGCTAAGGTCTAAATACCTACCCAATAAGAAAGGTAAGGTGAAAAAAGTTGCGTTAATAATTACTTTTAAAAGTACCTGTAATTTTTGTTTGACTTGAGTGGAAGCATTCGCACTATGTTCGTGCTTGTCTTTCTTGCGCAGGAGCTCGACGCGGTCTCGCTCCCGCTCGCGCTCGCGCGCCTCCCGCGCCTCCCTGGCCTCGCGCTGCGCCGCCTCCTCCATCGCTTTCTGCTGTTCCCATAGCTGCAAGTCGAGCGACTACGTCAGGCTTGGACATATGCTCGCAAGCACTCTTGTTCGCAGTATCGAAAAGCTTAGCAAGATCTAGTATTACCCTGGGGCACGCTGAAGTATTCGATATTTACGAAATACATTTATAGATTGGAATTTGTGAGTCATTGCCATTTCATGACATTAAACGAGACCGAAATCATCGCCTAAATATTCATAAAATACGATTACTTTTAATTTATAAGTGAAATGAGTCAGGGATGTGTCACGGATTCCGATAGGATCATGTATAGGTGCAACAAATGCCGGCCGCGTTGTTGGACACTCTCCACATTCCGCGAATATTACATCAATGCGCATTGTTTCGGAAACGTTCAACTTTGTTTTCGTAGGTCAATTGTATAATGTATAATCAAATGTGGGCTTTTTGTTGACGCGTGACGTATATATCCAAACAACTCGCGAGTGACCGAAATACAAATTGCGTTGTAAATAATTTACTTATCAAACTAATCGTCTACCTACGTCACGTAAACTTGTTTTCGTTGCACGTATTCTGTGAGGTCATGAAATTTATCAGTAATTGATAATTACGATTTAATCCAAGCCTCGTTTTTTGAAAGTAACCCTTGCATAATAAATCCTTTAAGATAAAAGTCTGATACCGGTATATGATAATTAAATAGCAGTAGGTTCCAAATGTTTCCCTAAATGACCTTAATACAATTCAGCCTTATTCAAGACGCTTGAGTATGAATGATGTAATTACCGGCCATTCATGGCTAATAATAGCTGGGGAGCTTGAGACATCGCTACGCCTATTCTGCAAACCTAATAGCCAAAAGTAGTAATTTAAATAACGCTATTTACAATCACTCAAAGTAATCTTAAAATTGTGGGTTTGTTTGGTGGCAATAGACAGAAATATGACAACTTAAGTGCTCTTGTAATTATAGTCACGATTTCGGCTCTGGCTAATCGCTTGAGTTTTTGTTTACTCACGTGCGCCGGAACGAGTTATCTATGACAGAAGACAAGTATCATCACTATTTTTAATTCCAATCAGATCCGTCTCGCAAGGTATATTTGACTAGCTTATAGTTTGTCTGCTCAAAAGCCAATAGGTATTTGACTCTTTTTTCATATTTGTTGGCAGATTTTATTAAACATTTTAGCCTAGACCCAAATATATCATAGACCTTAAATTGTTAAACATATTTTCTTGAGATTGCTAGTGTTTATGTGTGTGTTACCTTAAGATGATGCCTAAGTTGCTGCTCATGCTCCTGCGCTAACTGCTGCCGTTGCTGCTGAAAGTGCTGCAGGAGGATCTCCTGCTGTATTTGCTGCTGTTTCTTCAGCTGAAACAATAGCCCACACATCAATACTTTCAACCTGCAAGCTAACATCCACAAACAAACCGTTAGTAACAACGTCAAAACAGTTAACGAACCCAAACTTGTATGTTTTGTTAGGGTTACTGTCGGTCGTAGCATGAACTATAGGTGTTCTGTGTCTTGTGTCGATAACTAGAGTATTGTGATTATTACAGTAAGTCTTTTGTTTATGCTACAACCGTCTCGTGTCAAGCGCGAGTGATCAGAACTAGCTAAACACACTCCACAAGTTAACATATTAGCCAATTGTTGTGCCATATTCAACCCTTTATCGTAACCATGCCTGGTTCTTAGTTTAATATATTTTAAGTGCATTAGTAGAATAAGCCGCACCTTATACCAATAAATTTGCAGCAATCGTGAGAAAATGAATAATCCTGATTTCGTTTAGTGGTTAATCTAATGGGCTCGTTGAGTATGGCACGGTTAGTATCACGGCTACACAACATATTGTATTCAGACTCACTTGCAACAGGAAAGTATTCTCTAACGTTTGTTTCGCTCTCTCCGCGATTTGGTTTTTTCTTGGGCTCTGATTCTGACAAGGAAAGAGGAAATACATATAGGACATCCACATTTAGGGCTCCAATTTAAGTGGAAGGCGTTCAGATTAAACTGTATAATTTTGTTTTAAATTGTAACAAATAAATTTCGCAATAAGCACAATAGAAAATTTTACACGGAAGAAAATTTTGGAATTTCCAATATTTCATAATTACTATCTTCTGATATCTTATCTAGAGTTATCTATTTATTGGGTAATAAGGAGGTAATATTAACTCGATAAGAACACTGATGAAGAATTACCAAGCTCAAACATTTTGTAAAAAGTAATTTTTAGTGTTTTAGGATACCTTATGTATGTGGTTATAGGTACATATAAGAAGTGGCTATAACCTTGGAGATGCGCGGAAGCCAGCGCGGGCGCGCATATTTCTGGACGCGCATTATTTCGGGCGAATAAAAAGTGCGCGCGGAATGTGACGCGAATAACGGAGAACGGATGTTTTCGCCGCGCTGCGTGGGCGCAGGGCAGGGCGACCCTTCTCTGAAGCGAGATGGACGAATCAAGAGTAGCATGAGTAGGTAATGTAGGTATTTTTCCGCATTTCCAAAAATTCTTTTTTTATACTCATGTTTTAACCGAGACCTATAAACCATGAAAAAATTAATTCTCTAATAATGATACCAAATAAACCGCCAAGAACGAGACATGGACAAAAATCTCCATTGGTAAGATAGTTCCTCTTTTACATTTTTATGTTTTATTATTATTTAAGTCCAAAATCCCATATCATCGATATTTCTGTGTTGTTACTAAAATAACACATTTAATACTTTTTCTCAATGAATCTATAGCTTATATGCAGATTAGTTTTCCGCTTCACAATACATTGGCGTGGACGGAATGGAAATATACTCGCCTAACCTATGCTATGTAGGTATATTGTATTTGCAAGCCCGGCTGCCCACTCGATGGCGGTAACATGTGCGTATATCGAGATATTTATATCTGGCATGCTCGGCTAAGTTTTTATAAATAAAATGAGCGTGGCGAGTCTAAAATAAAAACAAGTTGATTTAGCGGCGTGCGCGCAATATTTTGGGAAAAGGTCACGGCGAGCGCGCTTTTTGTGCGCTGACCCGGCGAATATTAACGCAAATCAACATCTAGTTACCATTATCTATTATGTACATGATCAATTTTGTAATGATAATATATAATATTAATATAAGATACTATACAAACTGATTATTCTAAATTGAAAGACGCCAAGCACTTTGAGTTTTTTAAGTTTTGTATGTATAAATGTGGATTGCCAAAATAGCGATAATACAAGTACAATTTTATAATTTTTAAAAATTATAACACACTGGTAAATTGCGCTTAATTTAGCGCAGGCTCTATTATAAATACTATCTAGATACTAGAAGTATAAATGTCTAATTAAGATCAACTACTTACTACATGTTTTCATACTGTTCAAGGCAATATCGGAAAACTATAAGGTAGTTATTTGTTGAATATTAATCGACCTTCTCGGGAATGTATAAATAACTGAGGCTAATAAACTATGAGTACATGAGTACCTACGCGCCTACACATGCTGTAGTAAATACGAGCTGATGTTTTACATATAGGTTGTTTCATCAATAACTAATCTATATCTGTTATTCTTAGTAAATATTATTTAAGGTACAAATTTCACGATAAAAAAACGATTCAAACACTATTATAGATGATCCAGTCTAAAAATGAACTCCCCTCCACAAAACCGTGATAATTTCAACGTGTGAGAGGAAATACTTATTGCATCACTATACTTGTGTGCGTGCTACAACTTAACTGTAACATTGGCTCATCTGTCTGTCAAAGTGATACCGTTTGCTTTTACTTTAATGAACATCCAATGACAAAGATCAATTTATGTGTGTTGCATCTATACACCTTTTTGCATGTACGTGTAACCGCGGTGGAGGGGCGTTCATTTTAGAAATGGTTCATCTCTACCTAACTGACTTAGATTGTACATATTGGTGATATTCTAGCTAGATGATACACATATCAACTATACACTAGCTATTATGTGCTTATCTGCCTCTGCCGTTCGATAAATTCGCGCAATAATGTAGTCAAAAATGCTTCGCACGTAACCAGTTTTATGCATTGGTCATCCCAGGTGAGGCCTTACAGTGCGTCCATGAGGCTGGAACTATCCGTATCCGTAGGCGATAACGTTAATTTACTGTGGCTTACTGTTGTTAGCTTTGGTTTTTATCCAGAAACATCGATTATAGAGTTTGCGCCACAACTTCGAACAAAGCTATATCTACTACGAAACATATTTCTTGAAGCCAGCGTCTGTGAGTCTGCCCCGTCTTGTGCGCCATCTACTAATGGTAAGGGTACAGTTATGAGAGTCACCTGCAGGATCTGCTGGTGGAAGCCGGAGTCGGCGGCGGGCAGGCGCGACGCGTGCGGCGGCGACGGCGTGTGCTGCGGCGACGACTCCGGGCCTGCCCCCGCCTCGTGCGCCATCTCCGCTGAAACAAATACATACTTTATCAGAACAAAGCCTTTTGAATTAACAAAAGTTAAATTTATTTATTTATTTATTTATTTGGGTTGTATCAACAAAGTAAACATCAGCTTAACATTATGGGAATTGTACAAATGATTTTCTAATTTACAAATGTCACCTTAATTATAGATACAAACGACATTTCAAGAAACACTAATTAAAATTATTAAATAAAAATAAGAAATTAATTACAAATTATGTCAAATTAAATTTTTAAAATATTATTTACAAATTAGCTTAAATCTATTTTTTCTATTTTATAATATTGGCATAAATTTTATTAAAAAGTTTTTAAATACAAAGTTTGACTTGAATCAGTCAAAATTTGTAATGCAATGCAAAATTTCGACTCGAGCAAGAACTGAACTCGAGAGTTGTCGCACTTTCTTGAACGTTTCATAACAACTACAGCGAGCTGCTGCTAAGCCACCAAGTTTATTTTATTTTTAGTCGAACGTAGGTATTATGATTAAGTAAAAAGTTGTTGTAGTTTAGATATGAGGGATAAAGCTAAGGATTATTAGGCTTATCTAGTCGTGCCTTAATTAAGCGCTACGAAAGGCACAATATTTGGTCCCTCTTAGTAAAAACTGCAATTTTAACAACATTAGATGCTACGAGTATATATTTTTTATGCCCGAATTTTGCAAAATTTTTCATTATAATAAGTATCTTAGTCAATAAATGAATAATACATTTTATAATTTCTCTTTTTGCATATTTGATCAATAAAAACAAAGTCTCGGATTCAGTTCTTCCTTAAAATTAAATTAAATTAAATTAAAAAAACTTAAAATTTAGCATCAAGCATTCTGGGTCTGAGGTCTGTAGCTGCGGTCCATAAATAAGTATTTATTTGGAAGTGGGGTGGAGGTGGCGAGGCGGAGTAGCTGGTGACCTTAAAGCCTGTGACCTAAATCACCTACATTGTGAGGGGAACGGGGGAGGTCTAGATAGGGTAGTATTCTAATCAAATTGCGATAACCACTATAATGTGAACTTCAGTCGAAATCGTTGAACAATGTATCGTTTACTTTTGGTCTAGTTTCTAAGTATTTTTTGATCGATTTTGCAAGTTGGTAATCTAAGAAAACAAGAAAATATTATATACCAGATACGACAGCAATGACACAACAATCGACTCACTTTTACATCGCGGCATTAATGTGTCAAAATGTTTCAAAAGATGACGCGCTGTTAAATCGCTTAGTTCACAATCACATTCACTTATGTAAAAGGCAGGTGCCTACCTCAACTGTTAAAACATTAACCACTTACATAACCTTACATAACTCTCAAACAAAGTCACGGGCAAGACGACAGAACCTAGTTAGCATATCTAGATGATAAATCATAATCTAAACAAGTTCAATCGATTCCGTCAGTATCTTGACCCGGAACTGGCCGTAGGTCAGTCAGGTAGATAGGGAGGTTCGCGGTGACCGCTAAACGTGAGCCGCCTCTAACAAACACCATCGGTAGGTACGTAAATTGTTTGTTTTTATCAGATGTTTGAGATTTTATTATAGCAGGTTAGGTTTATACTCGTATTTTAATTATAATTTAAACTATGATAAATACAGATTAAAGCTAGATTAGATTTGTTTTTTTTTAAACCTTGTACGAGTTAGTTAAGCCTCTATGCTAGGTATTACGACATAACCAAAATTTTAAAACCTAAATCTCTTTCAAAAGAGAAATATGCCATTAGCCGAACATTCGCCTATATTATGTTATAAACGTAATAAAACCAAACAATAATGATGATATTTACTCAATACATTAAGTAAACCTCTGCCTTGGTCGAGCTTAACTAAAAATAGAAACACGACCTTGTATAAACTAATGAGCCACAACTTCGCAGTTAAAAAGATTTAGGGACCAAACCTTTGCCTTCAATAGCCGGCCAAGGACAAACAAACCAAATTCTGAGCTCTCACAGGCTCTCACTCCAATCATCTAGATAAGTCCATTTTATAGGTCGCAGCTGAGGGGGGTGCGGGTGTGTCCCCCGCGAGGGGCGGGAGGGGGGGGGGAGGTAAGACAAGTTTATATTTAGAAGGCTATATTTAGCCGCCGGGAACGAAGGACGCATGGTCCTTCGAGCTTTGAAGGTGCTTTGTAAAAGTACCCAGGAGCTTTGGCTGCCTTTATTTCGGTCCGAAGGTTGTTCGGTAAGCCTGTTTATGTTTATTGTATGTAATTAACGTTTATGTTGTATGGAAGCTTAAGGGATATTGGTTAAGTATTGTTATTACTTCTAATTTAACGTTGTGAACTTTCTTTAACGATAATATATGTAGGTAACACAGTTTCTAACTAGCACTAAAAACCACGTAAATTATGTTATACTTTCTTTTCTCTATACTATTATTATGAAGGCTAATGTTTGTGTTTGATTTGGATTTTCTTTTAACTTTAAAATGATTTAATTTCATACATCAAAGGCTGTTTAAAGCTGACAAAACTGGCGAAAAACTAGTTAAAAGAAATATTTTAGCCATAAAATTTACCCTGATGGTAGAGTTCTTTCGATTTAGTATTCAAATTAGTTCTAAATACAGCAGTCTAGACGCAGACCAAAAATACCACCGACCGCCCTAACAGACATCCTAATTACCTATTCATGGATATATCGAAATGGCTTTGTCTGTCCGTCTCGCTTGCTTTATTAAAACAATTTTCATGCAAATAGGGATCCTTGGAGAACAACTATACTACGGAGTTTTATATTGACGCCGCTTTAAATAGTGCAAGGTGATTGTGATTAAGTTGCTTCGCTGCAGTGGAGTTTAAATATAGGCCGTTGTATAACTTTGTACTTCTAGCTATTTTCGTCGTAGATTTAATCTGATAATTAGATTGCGACTGGCGCATTATTCATTTAAGTAAATATGGACTTGATGTTGATGTTCTCTGTTGTTGTTGTATTTTGTGAGATGAACTTAGTAAATTATAACAGGGTTGAAAATAGTTAACAACTGTAGTTGGGAACTAAGTTTTAGGCAATACTTTAAATAGTATCAAATGTTAAGACGTTTTCAATATAATAAAAAAATATAACACATGTTTAGTAAATAAAATATATTATGTTTAGTCAGTTTTTAGGAATAAATGAACGAAAAATACTTGAGTAATGTACCGAAGCCCTTTTACTTTTGTAGCAAAGTGCTACGTGGAAGCCTACGAAATAGGGAGAGATGCTACGCCGTAGCATCTCTACGAGCTAACTACGAAATGTCTACGCTACGGTATATTTCTTGAACTGTCATACTTTTTGTTTTTGAGTTGAGTTAAATAAAAAGTATTTTTGTATTATTAATGAGTTATTATTAACATTAATAATACAAAAATACTTTATATTTAACTCAAGCAATACATTCTAACAACCAAATACTTACATCTAAAAATAAACCCAAAATCAACATGAAGATTTCAATTTATCAAATTCAGATCTCAAGCAAGGCCCCGATACAAGGAGGGTGGTTACTAAAGTCAAAAGGCACTTGCACGAGTTCCATTTATATTTAGATCAGGGCTGACAGCGACAAGTGAAGGACGCTCTTCCATCTCGCTCCCACTCGCCACCAACTCGTAGGTAGAAGCAAGACAGCAACACAACACAATAAGCGTTTGGAATAAAAATAGCAATGCACGCGAGCTTCGTAATCGCTTTGTGGAATATGTTATATCAATTTGCGTGTGCGACATGCAAGGACCCCGCTGCGGCTATTTCGACGTATTCGTTCTGGGTAATGTAGTGCCTACCTACTTCAATGTTGCAATCACCATCATCAATAAGCACACCTATTTACGTTTCCATTGCTGGAACGCTGGGACTATTCCGTGACGAGAGAGATTAGACCTTAATTCACCACACTAGCCAGTGACGGATAATTAATGTAACATGCCCATCAAACTTTTCAAAGTTCGCAGAACATGCCAATTAGCTGACGCTATTGGCCTTCACCGATCACGTGTTTGATAAATAGCAGAATACCACATCCACGACCATCGGAATGAAAGTCAAATGTGCCTTCCCATTTTTGTGATATGTTATATAGATAGATAAGGTCTCATACCCACGGATGCTGAGCGACATTAACCACAGAATGACAGAATTGAAAAATTCGGCTAATACAGTATGTATTGCTATGCGGATGACAAATATTATTCAACTAATAACTTGTGGGCCTTGCCTATTTAACCAAGTGTCTCTTGATGGTTATTAAAGAAATATGTATATGCATAAATTTAATTCAAATTGTAAAATCACTTAAGTTAAATTCAATTAAGTATAGAATTAGTTAATCATGTAATAAATTGAAAAATAGCATCTAAATATTTTAACAAACTTATTTTATTTAAAAATAAATCCATAATTATATAAAAATGTAAATATACAACGAGATGCTCTATTTTTAAATCGTCACAGCGAACAACATCGATCAACCGTCGAACATTTTGTAGAGTATAAGATAGTTTTCAGTGCGCGAGTCTTTCGCACGAAACTAGCAAAACAGGTGTTTGACTATTCTCATTAATGTATTGAAATTAGGAGATGCGTATAAGAATCAAAAGAAAGGGGTCACCGACATAGCCCAGCGGATTAACACATGATAGATGGGGTCGAAAAGTTCTCAAATGGAGACTACGATTCGGTAATCACAGTGTCGAACGACCGACCAACCAGGTGGACAGACGATTTAGCAAAATAGTTTACGGTGCTGGTTTACGATAGATGGAGGTAGATCTTGGCCGACATCATTAATAGAAGCCTATACCCAGCAATAGGCATCCGACGGTTGAAATTACGGTGAATACTAAAGCCATATATATCAACCTGCAGCCTTAAATCCCGAACCGCGGCCGCGCCCGAAATAAACGCCATAAACGAACTCACCCGCTCCACATCCAGAAGCGAAACTAAATCTATTCCCGTCGTGTAAACTGTTTATTGTGTGCGCGTGCGCCGCGTCCGCTGCTATTTCCACGCGGCTAAATGCAGCCGCCACCGGAAAGTACACAAATGGAACGATCGTCTTCCTTTTTAGCCGGCGAAATAAAAAATGCGCTGTTTTCTCGTGGTCCCAGGATTTTGTCCCATTAATGGGACCACGAGGGACAACTGTTTCTCGTAGTCCCATTGTTGTGTAATTACATCCTATATATAAAAATATGTGGTTACCAAAAGAAACAATGATAATAAATATAGCAACTTCATATTATTTATGAAAGAATAATATTTTATCTCAATTTTTCTATAAAATGTCCCACCGAAATATCACCGTGGATCAACTGTAGTTGGTAATTCATAACGTCAACATCCCGTCTAACAAATTCTCGTCTATTTTCTAATGATTCATCACCTAACACTTCACTACACACTCCAAAAAGTATATCTATGCAAGAAGAATACCTATATACAGGAGGATAAATACGTTACTGAGCATAGGAATGGGACTACGAGAAACAGTTGTCCCTCGTGGTCCCATTAATGGGACAAAATCCTGGGACCACGAGAAAACAGCGAAAAAATGTTCTCTAATCGTATTTTTAAATTTTCCTTATAATATAAGATATTTACCGGCCACGGCGCTGCAGCTAGTAGAGCTCCACCGTCGCATCGCGGTGTCGATACATACGTGCGTCATGGGCACTGAAAGTGTGCATGAACAGATTTTTCAGATTCAAAATACATAATATTGTTAGAACGTGTACCTATATCTTACCCATTGATCAGTTTTACAGGCAGGGGTCTGACAATAACGTTAAAACTCAACCCCTAATTGGATAAAATGGACATTGAATAATTGGGGTTATCGTTAGTAAAATGAAAATGAAATTTATAAGTTTATTGGTCTTTAGGAATAATTGGTTCTCATCTTCCCTGAATGATTAACAATAATGGCTTCAGTTTATTGATATTTTCAAATTGCATGGATTTGAGACTTAATTAATCTCAATTAATTAAGTGTTAAGTTAACTACTTGTTATAGTTGCATTAGTTAAATATGTATGACACTTAAAAACATGGTCGCTGGTATTGTATAAAGGTGATGGTTTTCTATTCTATTCTAAGTATAAATAGATAGTAGGCAAGGCACTGTAATGGATTAAATTTATAGAATAGAATAGAATAAAGAACCACATAAAGAGAAACATACAATACAAACTTAAGACTATTTATATAATTTCTATAGTCATTTCAATAATATTTATGCTTTTTAATCATCTACAAAAGTAACCGCGGGCTGCTTTTATGTACTAAAATTGGAGACCAATATTTAGCAGGTGCATCCATACTAAAGTTAGCCTATAAAACAGAAATTTAAATAATGGCCTTTTAAAATTCACATTAATATGCTAAACTATGCTACTCAATTTATTTGCATTTAATTTTTAATATTATATTTAATTTATTTAGCTTAACATGCACATCTAGATCATAAAAATTTTCAAAATAGTCATTAAAATTTTAACTAGAACATTTCGAGAACGCATTACCAAACCAGATTTTGAATTAGTCAAATTGTAGACTTGTAACTTGTTATTAAGAAACACCAAATATAATTTTGAACGTGATGAAATTTTTGAGACGATAATTTTGAAAGCGGACTGGATATTAAAATCAGCTTTTACTATTCAGAGTGACTGTTTCACTATTTACTATTAAGGGAGTAATTTTTATTTAAATTGGTCTACACAATCCGCACAAGCGTAGAAATAAATTACAATGTTGATGTGCTTTTCATAAAAAATCCGACTCAAGTAAGACGCGACCACATTTCGTCGACTTTGC
This sequence comes from Chloroclystis v-ata, assembly GCA_963691955.1. NCBI lineage: Eukaryota > Metazoa > Arthropoda > Insecta > Lepidoptera > Geometridae > Chloroclystis > Chloroclystis v-ata. The sequence goes on along the minus strand of OY829904.1, from coordinate 9,165,086 downwards.
ATTGCATTTTCTATAATAATATATACAAAAAAATATAATAAAAAATAAACTAAAATGATTGAATAGACAGGACAATTAACAATAATTTCAGACAAGAAACAAGGAAAAGCAGGGCACACCGCACATGCAAGTATTCATAAGCTGAGTCGTCGCAGGAGACGTGATTCACGCTTATAAATAGACGGCTATAATTAGTTTACCATACAAAGACTTGAGTTTGTACATGTAGTTGTACATCGCCTCAAAGGATTCCGTTCCTATTGACTCATGTGTTAATGCTCTTTGTGTCAAGGATTCTTAAATTCTAGCAAATGAGCAGCGAGCCTCAAAATATCAGTATTGCCAGTCGCAAATCTGGTTTTTGTTATTTAAGATTAAGTCATAAATTAACATTTTTATTTGGGCCTTCATTTGATTGATTATTTAATCATTTATTGGAGACTATTATCTATATTACTAGACACTACCGTCTACATAAGCTAGACGTGTAATTGCCATTTAAATTGTTTTTTTTTTAAACATCAGAATATAATAAAAAATATTAAAATTTTCGTACAGCGCAGAAAACCTATTCTCATCGAGAAATAAAACTACAAATGGCCGACTGTAGCCGAAATAGCACAGAACCTGTTTTTCTAGTTCTTCGGGGGATTTTTTGTGAACCTGCTGTACCGATCAACCTGTCACCCCAACATTCGGAATCAGGAATAGACTTGTAAATCTCCCCCGCTTAGCATGTTACTCTATAAACAGATGGGCGCATTCCGCTGCGATATTTATAGAACGGTGCCTAATTCTGGACACGACAACTCTTGGGACATTTTTCGTGTTATTTTTAGATTTACTTTATCGATCAAAAGTTTTAGTTTGAGTTCACGTGGCTAGCCATACAAGTATATTCTTTTGTCTTTCACGTGCTCGTTGTCTTATTCACGAAGTTGCGCACACGTGTTTTTTCTTTACGTTTAATATGTCACAGTTAGTCGCATTCTCTGCTAATTATCCTCACATTTAAAAACAAAAGACCGAATCCGCGGACACTCGCCGCGTCCAGTCTATACAAAGCCTGTCTAAATTCGGAATAACCGACCGAACCTGTTTTAGTGAACTATAAATATCTGTGGGGTTACAGCAAACATCACTTGAGAGGGGGAACGGGGTATTTCGGAACACAAAGAGGAGCAAGTGCTGACTCTTAAAATAGACAGCGGGATAACATTTATTTGTAACTTGTAAATGCATAATGGTTGGTAAATAGTAAACTGGTGTAAATGAATACTTAAATATTCGTTGAATAAAATGTGAAGGTACGTTTCTACATTAGTATGTAAGTAAACACTAATGTTGACGACCATTATCATTAAATACACATTATACAAATTCGTATGTAAGTAAACAATCACAATAGTATCTTATAGATTACTATATTTTATAAGCCACGATATTTTTGACGGCCGCAAGATGAACCGGTCGTGATATTTTGAGGACGACCTTTGCCCGAGAGCCTTTTCGACCGAAATAATGAGTTCACAGATTTTAATAATATACTAAGGTAATAATAACAGGCAACCTTTGAGCAAAAATATCATCATCATCAAATCAATTTCCTACATAATGTGGGGTCAGCACCACTTACAGAGGTAAGTCTCATCTCAACACCAATACACACTTCTTTCTTAAACATACATCCTACGCTTTTTCGATAGTTAACTAAGAGCGTTATACATAATTATGAATGAGAGATCTAATGAAAGTCAAAGCGGATGTCTTTTTGGCACGAGCGAAACTACACAACGGACATTAAAACCATTTCCCGTACCGTCTAACTCTACATAATAATCCTACAAATATTTTTGTGAGGATGGATGTTTGTTACTCTTTCCAAAAATCCACTTCAATGTTGGCAAAGGCAGATCGGTAAGCTAAGAGATATAAAGTCGTTAATAAAAAACGCCGATCACTCCTGCGCAGCGTGCCGGCCGCGGCTAAATATAGCGACTATTGACGGACAGCTGGAGTGCGCGGGCGTGCCAAACAAACAATCAAACATACACATTAACATTAACGTCTACAATGCACGCAGATATCCGCTCCTGAAATACTATTTCCGCTTCAACATCACTGAAGTACCAGCTCGGTTAATTTACTGACTGCATCCCAACCCAACGGAATAGTTTTCAACTTGGGTCGGTGACTTTGAAGGTCGGATTGATTTCTCATAACGGATATTCCTTGGGAAAGTGGGTACACGAAAGGACGCTCACATTCTGTGTATGTAATATAATTATCTCCTCTTATCCAGTGTAAAAATAAATTCCCACTAAAAGTGTCTATAGTAAAGTCTTGACAGACACTTGCAAATTTTCGTATTTTTATAAAAGTGTGATGTGATGGAGGAGTCTTTTTAATAAACTCTTCACTCTTAAAATTGCTAATAGGAACATTCAAATCAAAACTAAATACACAACCTAATAAACAAGGCAGTAATTAATGATCATTATGTTAATTAATGCACGATTGACAATTAAAATCATTACCACTATTTTATAGGTGACGAGTATGTTCGGTTGAACGCGCTTATCTTGAGAAATACTTACTGATTTGATTTTCGAAATTATTATTTCTTTAGATAGCCCATTTTCTAAAGAAGATTATAGGCTACTTTTAAAATTAAATATACTGATTTTTATCCATGAAATGCGAGTAAAGTCGAGTCGCGGGCTGGTTACGGATAAAATTATAGAGGAATTGTTGGCACGAGACGCAAATAGCAAAGCGTCGGTAACAAATAGCGCGCTAATTATAATTACCAGCATTGTTGTCTCTGATTATAATAGGATGATGATAGACAAAGGTATTAATTATTATGCATTTTTTCATTTTCCACTTATCATGTGAGCAATTAACGATTATTACATTAGTCAGAGCTGAAGCACTGGCTTTACCTCTAAGATATATTTAAAATGAGTTATTTAATTGGTGTGCTCTGTATGTCCCAAGCACTACAATATCCCGACGGCTTACGGTTATAATATAAGTTCTTTTATTATTTCGTAACCAAAAACATAATACAAAGTAAATCAGCTGATATTAACTGTCAATATTATTTATATCTTTGTTCTTTTATTTAACTGAGGCTAAAGAATCAAAACATATATCAAAATCCGTGCTTTAATTTGTAAAGATTGACTCGTTTTACGCAATACCTATTTATAACAGTAATGTAGATGCTCTTGATGTCACCGCGTCTATTTTCGTGTTATCGCTTCAAAGTGGGTTTTTGTTTCGTTTCGGTAGAAGGCCGCCACCTTATCGGCTTGACAACTTTTCTTCAAGTAGCAACAGTTCGATATTTATTATTACATGTGATTTGTTTTCGTTTTGTATTCACATACCATCATCATCATTTCAGTCTGTGGGCGAAATAGAATTTAAGATTGATATACATTCAAAAAGATTCATTTATTTAGCCTTATAAATAAATAAAAAAAATACATAGCAACACCTAGCCCAGTAGTAAGCTATTATAATAATGGTTATTATAATTAGGTATTAGTGACAATAATTGTAATTAAATGAAAAAAAATTGTAAATGATTCTTAATTTTATTACACCTATAATTGTCATTAAACAAAATATATTAGGTGGCAATTTTTGAGGAATACAAATAATTTATCCTCATAAATTGTTTTTCCTTATTATGATGATTATATAGCACTGGACACATACCTTTTATCAACGACTATAAATAGGTCATATACGACAAAAACAGAAACAACTTTAAGGAAAAACATAAATAGAATCCATAATCAACAATTTTAATTCACGGAACAATACATTAAATGAATTCAAAGAATGCGATACCAACATAATTATAAGCGAGATTATTATGTTAATGTAGTAAGCATATAAATACTTACCAGTGATGTATTAACAAACAACAGTTACAAAATAGTTACCTATTAATGCAGACTAGGATGTCACGTTTATTTATTATTCTATAAATGTATTATGTATGTTTTGTGTTCAGATAAGAAACCGCGAGAATAAATTTTATAATCCCACCATAATCTAAAATATTCGTAGGTCCAGTGGTTAGCGCGTTCAATCATACGACAATGCGACAAGTTAATTATATCTCATCAGCTTTTATAATATTATAAGTTATTACTTATAGGCCTTCTAAACGTATAAATAATGTACACGAGTAGGTACTAAGTTTTAAGTAATCGTTGACCATATTATATTGTATTATGTGGCGACGCGGCCGTCGATCACCTTGGTTCGCCTTATCTCATTTCTATAAATATCGCGCTTGTACCTACAACAGTTAAAGACCGTAAAATGGTAATACTCTCAAACAAATTAATGCTGGCAGAAAGGAAAACAAGTCTCAAAAGATTGACAAACGATTGCGCTCGATTTACGTGAACAAACATTATAAGGACTTATTTTGGAAGTGAACTGGAATATTAGTAAATATATAATATAAACCATGGTCATACAGCGTGTATAACACACGGCCGATAGAGCTGAAAAGTTATCAAAAGGAGATAGCGGAACGTCTTGTGTACCGTGTGTACCCGTTGATAAGATGATCTAAATAAAACTGCACGCCGGTAGATGCAAGGAGCTTTTGATCGAAATGAATGGAACTCTTTGAGAATTCATTTTTTTTTGAATGCCCACCAGTAAACGTCTGAAAAATTGAACATCCGTTTGAAAAAAGTTGCTCATTTAACAATAAAAAATTAAACTAGAGTCAGTTTCATTCAGTCCAGACCCAGACTCTATAATTCCAGTTACACTATCAAACGGAGCAGGGAGAGCCCAAATCCGGCCGTGGACCGACAAAACGATCACAAAGAACGTCCCACTCAAAAGCAGTGCTATAAATAGCATTAACATTGCCCAAGAGCAACAGGCAAATGGCATGTGACATCACCAAACGCTAATCTAACAAATACATGCCCGTTATTAAATGCTATAAATAAAACAATCGGTAGTACGTTCCAGAGCCAGTTCACCACACGCGGAAACGACAGAAATAACACAATGGAATGATCAGTTGTAATTAACTGGATCTATCGAAGGTACGAGTAAATGATGTTTTTGTTGTAGTATCAATAAGTAAACTCCTTTTTACCCTATTTGTGTAGTTTAAATATCTAACGGAACAAATAAAATCACTACTTTGTTCACAAAATATTAAATTATCTAAAGCATTGCGAGTAAGCGATGACTGTTCAAAGTTGGTAGATCTGCTAATCAATTTATTAGGATTTAAAATTACATTAGGTACCACGTCAGCAAACTCTTTTGATAAATGCTGAGATAAGATGCGACAACATTAGTGTCCAACATACCTGGAACAAATAAATAATGGCAATTAGAAATAAGTACACATTAAACAAATATTATCATTAAGTATTTCTACATATTGTAACAACATGGCGGCTTGGTGATCGCAGTAAGCTAGTGAAGAACATATAGTACGATGCTGCTGAGTCTCATCCTCGCGAGATGGATTCTATAAGGGGGGTACAAAAGCAGACCCACACGACTTCACCATATACATAATTTCTTGAGTTCCTGAATTTCTGACAGTGCATAAAATTATATGTATTTCATAAAGCGGCCGAGTAACAAAGCGCCTGTCCGCGCGGCCGGCTTCAGCTCGCGAGGCGAGTTTCAACCAATTCTATTTTAGTGACAGTACGAATAGAATTTCCGCGTGTGAGTTTAAATCGCGTCTATTTCTGGCGGTGTCGTGTGTTTTGTTGTCACTTCTATCCAGCGGCTGACAGCAGCTAATTGACTTTTTATCTGAGAGCATATCTGCAGATTGTGTAAATCCTTTGTTTGTCTACGGAGCTGCGGCTGCGACTGACTTTTGGATAATTGCCTAAATGGGCTCTGATAAATCACATTCATTTTTTGAGTAGATGGGTCTTGTCGTTTTTATTTGTTGATAGTTTTAATGTTTTACTACGCGAGTGTGATACTAGTCTGTCCTTATCTAAAAGCTTCTTCTAGTGGAGCTACTTCTAGTGCATGCTATTAGTAATTTATGTCGATCAAACTTGCACATTCGAATGGTCTTTACATAAGAAAATTATACAGAAATATATATTTATTGATAATAATAAAATTTCGTTATTATCATGTGAATACTCATTTTACCATATGAAATACCAAAACGAACAACGTGCCATTAGAATCCCGAAAAAGGGATCAATTGTTGTAATAGTAAGTGGTTGTAAAAAATGTATGCAAAAAATTTAATAAACTAGATCGGACCAGAACAATATACTTCAGTCTAAGGTGCATTGATATATGGTCCAAATGAAGAGGTTTTTATCACTTTCCCACCCCGATAAGGTTCTGACTACCGAGAAGCAGGAGTGGGAGTGTTCTGGAGCGATAGCGCGTCCGGTGAGGTCGACGCCCTTCCGCCGATAAGGGTCTGCTGGACCACACCGCACACGGCTCCGCTGCCGCACCAGGGAATATGTAGGCTCTCAACTATCCAATGCTATGAAACGTGTCCGGAAATGTGAAGTAAAACGCAAAACTATTTACCTAATACAAGGAGATTCAAATTGCTTCGAATATGAAGCACACTACCGGACTTCAAGCTAAGAAATTGAAATCAGGAAACTACAGTATTTTCTGTTTGGATTAATCGTGTTTTATCAATTTCCGACTAAATAATAAGCATTGTTCAACTGCGCAACAGTAAACACAGTAAATAACTTATATTATTTACGATCACAAGCGTATTTTCCAAGCTGTAGTTAGACAAGGAAAACAAAAGTTGACGAAACAGTTCACATGAGTCAGATACACCACAGACCAGGTTATCACAGGGCAAGGTACCTCCAGTCGTAAAGTAGAATGTACCTCGTAAACCTTAATTAAGTAAAGCGATGTTATCAGTGCGTTCGGAACGGGTAGACACGTTCTACAGTTTCGTGTAATTTGGACGGGCCGAAATGCCTTGACTCACAAATCGATGGCGCAGACCTTGACCGTAAACACCGGCTAACTGTAGCTTTCGGATTATGTCGACGTTACAAGGTAGATTATTAAATTCGAAAATTTTGTTTTAATTAAAAAACCTATAAGTAATTAGAGGGTGCTTGAATTTTTGGATCAACGGCGAATGGCGTGTGTAGTAAAGTAGCTATCCCAGAAATTAATACATTTCAAATCAGGCTACAATGAGAATAATTGTACAACTAAGTTTTAATTATTCATATCTATTTAGGATATAAACTTTTATATATATTTATATATTTTTTTAACTGCCCGGTCAATCGTCGCCGTGATTAGTAGTGTCTGACTGTCCGCGTACAGTAGAGCAATACGGGCAATGTGGTGAACTCGTCAGACGACTAGTTCGTGCCGTCCTGGTGATTTTCCGACCATTAATGCAGCATTGCTCGCCGCCGGCCGCAAGCCATGGGAATTTCCTCTCCCAACAAAACAACAAGTGTTTTGTTAAACAATCGCACATGCCGGCATTGTGCTAACCTTGCCGCGTCACTCCATTCAACTGGAGGGAAACCACGCCTACGTCACACCTATAAAACGTAGGTAAACAAACTTGTAAAAGTAACGGAAGACCAATTTCTAAACTAAAGATAATTAATAATGCGATCATTAGCAAAGATTCACTGTTAATGAGGCGTGCGAGGAAAAAACCGCATGTGAGCTGGTGTCGCCGGTACCGTGGGAGCAGATAGCTTCCCGATTCCCGTCCCAGTTGCCGCCGGCGCCCGCCACTGACTGACAGACAGACGGACTCGTTTATGTCGCCATTTATTATCTGCCCGCTTCGGCTGATTGGCAGCGAAGCCGATGCACGACCTTTGTCGATTTGGACGCTGCACGCTGACCGCTTCCTTATAAGGGAACTCCCGTGGAAACCAACCGCGTCCAGTATGCAACAGTTACTGGAATTACGGGACTAACAATTAGGGAACTTTAGCAGATATAAGAAGGAGTATCTTGTGAAATTCCTTCGTCTTTTACATTCGGATAAACACAACTGAGCTCTGAAATATAAACGCATTTACTCGGAGATACATAAAGCAAATAATTTTGAATTACGACTCCTCGACCACGAATTACGATCATCAGTCACGCTTACGTCTAATACACTCAAGACTGTTCAAACGAAAATGGGTCAAGTAGTGATATTCTAAAGTAAACATTATCGGCAGAAGGTTCGGGTAGTGTCCAACGGTTAATTCGATAGGACCTTGGCCGGGCGCGCGACAGGCTTGCACAATGCACTATTTTGATGCATCACCTTGCCTCGGAGTTACGACACAGGTGACAAACCCATTTACTGCACAGCCCCGTTTCAGCGCCGTCATATCTGTCGCTCAAAGGGCGCACCGAGGCGGTTTACTTCGTGCCACAGCGAAACTCGATGCGCTTTATGAATTCTCAGAACAGTGGACTGGTATTTCGTTATCCTTGTACTAAATTAAACCTAAAATAAATCGAGAACGGCTATGAAGCAAGACAATATAACAGTAATATAGCGAAACAAAACAGTATTATTTACATAGTGTTATCGAGCGAGTTGATGGTGGCGCGTACGTCTGTATGGGTAATGAAGGCAATGCACCGACGCGGGCGCAGGCGACCCACAGTCTGCGCGCTCCAACGCGGTCAAGGCGCGATGCACAATCCACAGATAATTTACAGCCACTTTAAACAACATCTGATTTATGATACTCTTCTATTAAACACATTGTAAGAATTACGCGCAGTTAATTATAATGCGGTCCGAATTGGAACGGGCGGTTGGATCGCTTGTGGTTTTCCTGAATGACACAGATTTCGTTCGATCGCGTTGGAGTATTGTTTGTTGGATCGTTAGTCATCTGTAGTTGAAGCGACCGTGCACGTGCTTGGATTACACCGCGCTCCGGCAAGTGCCAGCGCCATTTATCAGCGGAGTTCATTACGGCACATATTGCAGGCAACGCCCGTTTTACAGAGCGAACTGCACAACATAATTAATTTAAATATACACACAGCTCATGTCTCACACCTAGCGACTAAGAATAGCGGCTCGTTCCGCGGCGCGTTTGACTCTAAACGCATTCAATTCGGCTGCGGCGCGCGGTCGTGCTATCGCTGCTGTAATGGCGCGCTTCGCATGAGATATTAGCATCTGCTGAATGTTACATCGATCCTGTTGCTCTTAAATCTTTATCTTTATTTTCAACTGTTATTACAAGAATTGTTGCAATTCCGATCAAAGTAATTTTTTTTTTCTAGTTTAAAATAACGATATCACGATTGTTTTGAAAGTAAAGTTTAGCTAAATATTAGAGATCTAATTTGCTTAAGATAGTTAAGAATGGAGTGAGTCAGGATTGAGGGCGAGCACGCAAATTATAAACACAATATTCGCCGATCCCAAGATAGAAGTTAACAAATTCACGAAACTGCTCTGAACGCGATTTAGTAAATTATTTCAGATCAATGCCAAAACAATGAAATAACCGTAAACAATAAGAATTGGCAGATCGTCCAACTTGTCGTTTTAAATACACCAAACATAAATTACAGCTATAAATGAGTCTTGTAATATCAGGAAGCCGGGCCTATTAATAGGCCGCTTGTCGATTATAATGACGCCAGTCCCCGTTTCTTTTTCATAAATCATGTAGATTATTGCAGCATATAAATAGTTTCGAAATGATAAACCTTGACATCGATGATAAGAACCTACATCATGCGATATTTTAATTAAAACTAACGAATATGACATCATCTGCGTTTGATAAGACTGAAATAGCACGTGAAGACGATTTGAAGATGAGTTATGGGTTTGGAATGGTTAGCAGTGGTGGCATGCGCGGCTGTAGCAGAATTCCTTGATGTTCTGCTGGCACTGACATGCCGAGCGGCAGCCGACCTCGACTCCGGACGCCAACTAAAACAACACGCGCCACGCCCCTTTCCACTCGCCCGCTTATCTACCGCGCGATACAATATCGACTACAAACCGTAACACAGTTCCAATAACTCCCAACGAAACCAACAACGGGAAAGCTCCACAAAAACAAGATAAAGCAATAAGACACGTAGAAAGTTACCCGATCGAAATGAGCTCAGTATCGCCTTTAACAGAAGCAATTACTTTGCAGTTATTGACGGAAATATCAACGAGTTTCATCTTTTGCAACAATTTCGCAGACCTGATGTGGGAAAACGTTGGACGATGTTAATGATTAACACCTCGAAGGCAATTAACTTCTTTAATTTTCGTCATTTTCACACTTACTGATGGGTACATTATCTGATGGGGTGCTATTATAAACGTTTTATGTTAATTAAAACCTCCAGTCATGACTTATGATATTTTACAAAGAAATCCTAGCTGACAAGATCTAAGGCTGGCTTAGCTCCAATCAGGTGCGAAATGTATATATTCAGTGGTTTGGCCATCGCTAAATATACTGGGCACAGAGCGGGCCGTTTATAGTCTAACGAGAATAGCCGCGGGCGGGACTTATAGACACACTGACAGACGTGCATCTACAGATTTAGCCGCGAGATGGTAACTCCATTTATGGGATGCTCAGAATAGAATTTTGACTTATCCACGTGATATTAGGATTTTATGGAAATGACTTAAATCCTAAATTTTAGTCCTGCTTCACCGGCGGATTAATACGAATTAAGGTTAAGATATATAGCACGCATTATATATTAAACACTTTCATTTAAGTTATTACGAGTATGAATGGGTCACATATTCCAATCTAGTCTGACAAGCCAAATAGCGTTTCCCACATTTTAAATCAACATAATATATATTATATCTAGCATACATAATATTGCCGTGGTATAAAGTAGCTCTCAATAAATAATAGCAAAAACTATTGATTCGTATGAATATGTAATAAACAAATACTAGATTAGAAAAAAATGTTAGCGTAATTAAGAAGGTGCACTCTGTTATAACTGCTATATCCACATAATAATAACATCGTTTGATTTCCATAAAAGAGTTATAGTTATTTACTTTCTTAAACATCAAAAAGCTTTTTCAAAACTTTTTAAAATGTATTTTGAAGACCTTTTGCATAATACTGCACCATTAACATGACATAACTCAATCGTGAACAGCATCGATAGTTTCATTTACATAAATATTAAACAACGCTATCAAATTAATGTAAACATATTAACTTCGTTTAACCCAGGGGAATTAAAACGGAATATACAATAAAATATATACCTAGTTTAATATGGATCCATTTAGGCAGACATCAATAGAAATTTGCATATTAGATGTTAAATTTGGTCTAAATAGATTAGACTAGCTAGACTTTAGTAAAACACTGAAATGCATTAAATTAACATTAAATTAACGTCTAGCATATGAGACTAATATCTAATACGCTGTGATAAAAACGAAATTAATAGAATATATATACATACCTAGATATTTTATTAATTAAGTGATAAATAAATATTGCTGGATAATTCACACAGCAACAGCTAGCCCCGTGGTGACCTTGTGTTACGGGTGGTAGATTTCTCATATCTTATATATATTATAGTATATAAAAATCAATTGCTGTTCGTTAGTCTGGCTAGAACTTGGGAACGGCCGGGCCAATTTAGCTAATCTTGGTCTTCAAATATTCGTAGAAACCCAAGGAAGGTTTAAAAGAGAAAACAAAGAAAGCGAAAGCGAAGCCGCGTGAGGGTCAGCTAGTAAATAAATAAAATCCTCTTGTCATAGTTGACTCGTTAGCTCTCATGTTTAGTGTTTACGTACAGACACAAATGAGCCAGATTCCGTCGGGCTCGGCGAGCTGCCACGGCGCATCGCATCCCGCGTCATTTCCGGAGCCGCGTTCTGCGATCGCAACGGCTTCCGGTTCAAAAACATTCGATATTGCGAATTACTAACTCGCGTGTCATTGCATTTGGATAGTAAAATATAGTTCTTTTAATTTCAAATTAACACCTAAGATCAAAATGTGTATATTTCAGTTATTACCATTACGGTTTTATTTGTTATTTCTTCACAATGATATGAATTTGTCATCTGACTGAAATTCTATATGGAAATTCCAGTAATTAAAATATTTATAAATGAAAGACTCTAAATCGTCGAAAACCCCATTTAAACGCGGACAAAGGCGCAGTGGGATAAAGCGCCTCGACAGACTATCCCGGCTTTAATATTATTATAACATGTTATAACTCACCAAGTTTAACAAAACAAGTGTAACTTCATCAACAAACTAAACATAACAAACAGGCGTATTAATGAGGCGTGGGTTGTCGCTGAAGGCTACATTCCCGGTGGAAAAATGTGATTATCATAGGTAGGTACTTATTTCTAATTATACCTTATTATTGACTTAATGATTAATAGCGATGGTGCTTATTAATCTTATTCTTATAAAATGTTTGTGGTTTTCACGTTTTTTCTATGAATTCATCAAACTATTAGTTATTGCAATAAAATCGTTTCTAATTATTAGCATTAGACCAAAACCACATGTTCCAATAAATATCCCTTTACTTTTATTATACGCACAGCGCTACGTGCATGCGTGCTCCATTCCAATTCCAACGTTGCATGCAAATATCTCCGAATGAATAGAAAACAAGCTTACCTACTCCACACTGAAATGCACCCACACCTAAGAGATGTAGCGTGCTGCGTGACAGTGTGATAATTCCCTAATACCGACATAATATTCTACAAGCCGATGAAATAAAAAAAAAACTTAATACCAACCAAATACAAACTGATTTCTATTAAATATAAATACATTTCTTGAAAAAGAGAAATTTGTAAACACTAGTTTTGATAGCAGGATTGAAATTATTGAGAAATTAATGTTACACGATCGTTCAATTAATACTGTATTTTGTATTTGCAAAGTTGCTCCTGTTATACTAATGGAATCAATAAAATTATCATTTATCTTCACTTTGTCCCAATGTATCGTATAAATATAATTATACATACCTACTCCAATAATTTATCCAATTTATAGTACCTAAAATATCTTGTTGTGACGGGATAAAATCAATAATCTTATTTAAAAATCAATGCCACTGTTCGTTGTAATTTTATAATTCAAGAACGGCTGGGCCGATTTAAGTTTTTAAACAGTCGTAGTGGCCCAGGAATGGTTTAAAAGGTGAGAAAACTCGGGAATAAAGCGGGCGAAGTCGCGGGCGTGTCAGCTAGTATGTTTATACATATTTACTAGGTACATTAGGATCTTTCCCACATAATGATTAACCAAAATAAAAAATCTTATCAAATAAGTAGTAAGATGTTTACATCATTAGTAGGATGTGATAAATATTTGAACACCTTACATTTGCAATACCAATATCTAAGAATTAAATAAGATATTGATGTCTTTGACCAATTTTTTGTGACCGAAACATTTTTTCCATTAACAGCTATCAGCTGGTCCAGTTGATCGTTAGTGCAGTCACATGTTCTCTCAATATGCATTATTGACTCCACGCGCTCCATTACCTAATTCCGTTAAGTGCCAAAGCTATTTCAAACAGCATAGAAGTCGATTCGATTTATCGGCATATGAAAATTTGACTCGGAAAACCTTTTAGTATTATTGTAATTTAATGGAAAATTAGAAATAAAATAAACAATTTAGTTTCAAAATTGCCTATTACAGCTAATATTTTGTAATGGCACACCTGGCTCATGCATAGATTCCAAAGTGAACGCACCGCATTGATTAGGAGAAATCAATTGATATCGGCGCCCAGACAACTAATCGGTATGGAATATTCCACGCACATGAGCACGCGGTGCAGTGTATGTATGTAAACAGAGGAATATTTCGAGGGTTATCTCGTATCTCGGAGGTTTAATTACAAACAACTTGGCGACAATTCCACTGACTCACGATATAGTCAGGGATCCGTAGTACATGGAAATCAAGTGATTACTAACAAGCTAATTTTTGGTGAGTATCTTCGTTTCGATGAGACGTCCAAAGATATCCTATACCCAACTCTCGATTGTGGTAGCTAACAGAGATATCAAGGATTAAAAAATTCAAGGATGTAAAAACGGGATAACAGACCACGAAATTTGTAGGACAATATGTTATATCTCAAGATAATTATCTAAATTATATAAAAACATGTTTGTCCTACAAAACCTATGGTTTGATCAAAGAGTCCGCCATTTCCAAAATGTGTCGAAAACGAGGTCAATTTAAATGATTACTATGATTACTAACCAGCTGATTTTTTGTTGTATACTTAATTAATATTTATAAAATCTAACGGACATATTGTCCGACAAATTTCGTGGTCCGTTATCCCGGTTTTACATCCTTGAATTTTTTAATCCTTGATATCTCTGTTAGCTACCACAATCGAGAGTTGGGTATAGGATATCTTTGGACGTCTCATCGAAACGAAGCTACTCACCAAAAATTAGCTTGTTAGTAATCACTTGATTTCCATGTACTACGGATCCCGGCCTAATAGTATTAACAATACTAAACGCCAGTATATGTTCAGTATGTAATTTCGTTTTTAACCTCCGACACAAAAGGGGTGTTATTTTTATCGCTTTTTCAAATAATTTATTTAATCAGAATGGTTAAATTACAACTAACATAGCATTCCTGCTCTTTAACAGGTAGACCGAATAAGGCATTAAGGAAATTTTAATTAAAATTATTAAGGAGCAACAGTCTTTTCATTTATAAAAATCCAATACTCTACAAATTAACAGGTTTTTTATTTTTATAAATCTTGTGCGATAACAATCTTGTTAAATCATCGTCACTATTGGCTCATTAAATGACTAGCCATAAAATCTCACGTGATACGAAATTCGCAAGTAGATCTTTGAGAGGCACAAGCCGTGTCCAATACTTGTTTGGTAGTTAGGGCAAGGTCATCAAACCCGCGGCTAAGAGGTGTTGTGTTAATGGCCAGCACGTGTAGCAACCAGCGCGGAACCGACTGCTCTCAGCGATGGAGAACGTGGAAGGTTCCAGTGACCTCCGGAGGAGTCTTGAGGACCATTTCTGCTGATGAATTTCGATCATCTGGCAATGGTAGATCGTTATAATGAGGAAATCATATTGTATCTTTGAACATAATGACTTATTTAACTCGCGGTTGTAGGTGTGTGTGTAGTAGAGAAAGCCCTGAGTACCAATTTTTGATGACCAACAATATTTTTGAATGCGACAACGACGTAGTTTCCTCATGCCTTAACTTGTACAATTTTATTTTAAATCGCGTAAAAGAGAAAATCTTGACTTGCGAGAGTCAATTCCAATTTCATATAAACCCATATCGATTAATCTTAAATGCATACAATTCAGAAGTGCCAAAACCTATAAACAAATCCGATATAATAACAAACGATCAAACTTATATCGTCCGTCGGCTAAATGCGTAAAGCTCGTAAATCCGTTCATGCAAATAAAATTACGAGTACGAATTTAGCCGATGCGAAGATATAACTATGGTGGAATAGACAATTTTAAAGTGATCTTCAAAAGCAGTGTCAACGAAACATTGTGACTAAGGACTAGAGTGAAACCATTGCAACAAAGGACCTCCGAAATTCAAAAAGACGCATAGATAGTCATATTTCAAGAGTTACCTTCATGAGTTATCTAAAGGTAACAGAACACAGTAAACAACATTAAAATGAGAGTAGTAGAAAAGGGTCAGGTCACAGCTGACGTGTTCTCAAGACCGTCGTAAGCGGCAGGTGGTGGTGCGGTCCGGTTCGGAGCTTGAACTGTTGACACGGCGTCATTACTGCTTCCTGCCCACGCAGCGCCAATGAGCGCAATTGCTTCTATAAATGAAACGTACGTCGTCACTCGAACACAAGTCCTATAAGAGTTGGTCTTGGGAAAGAAATGCTTCATACGGCAATATACTCGATTGTAGGATACGTAGGTTCCACCTCAAGGTCCAGGTTCGCTTTGATTAAATCGTCATTTCTTATGGATTTATGGAAATGTACCTATAGTCAATGACATTCAAACTACTTTTATCTTTTAAAATGATAATTACTGGCCGGTAAAATATATTCATTAATAGAGTATTAGAATGGAAATATTTATGTAACTAACGACTAAATCATCGTTAGTTAGTATTAAAAATTTAATGACTTTGGTTGATAGTTGATAAGGATATTGATCCTTAACCTTTTACTCGTTTACTGCATTAAATATTATGCATTTAAATATCTTTAGATTGTGCAACGTAAAAGAAAAAAAATTAGTTTAATTCAAAGAATAACTTCAAGTCAGGGTTAGAATAGTGAACAACGACAAACGGGTCTCACACATACACATTTGTTTGTTTTCAACACTATGATGTCATACTCTTTCAATAAAGTTTATCAATTACGATATGTACAAAAACGATAACTTACAATTAATAGACATGAACTCAACGCTCTTTAAAATCAATATAATTTTCCAGAAAACAATACATAAGTTCATACAATAAATATTCTGTTATTCATCTATCTTAAGGTGGTAAAATCTTAAGTGACCTTTCTGGTTTCAAACGAACCTACAATGTTCGTTTGATGTCTCAAACAACAAGGAGCTTACAAATTCTTGGTATTATTCCGCAAATCTCGTACAAAACGCCTACGACAGACAGTTGTAAGGCAAAGGTCACTGGGAATACCGAGCGAAGCCTACGCACTTCATAACATAGAAATTACACGAAAACCGTCCTTTGTAACATTCGCCCCACTTACTCCATAACACAGGGCTTAAATTCTAAGGAATTTTTATTCGAGCCCAAAATGTCTATTATATCATTGTCTTTCTCATTAAGAAGGCATTTATGTATAACAAATGATGTATCTTGATATCTCAATATACTAATTTTAGGTATTCAGTAGTATCAGATATCTAGCACCCGTAACACACGAGCTCAAATTATACACTCAGCAACATCTAGCCCCGTGATAAACTCTAAGCTTGTGTTACGGGTGATATAATAATATATCTGAATTGTCCAGCAATATTAATTTTATTTTTTTTAATCTTTAAAATTTGTATTTACGTACTTCTAATTTGATTGATAAGGAAGCGCTTTTAGGTCAACAAAAACTATTTGAAAACAATTTCTCGGTTCACTGATCCGGAATCTATAGTACTTTACAAAATGAAGGAAATGCATGTTTAACGGAAACCGCTAAATTGAGACATTATTTAAAGAAACTGAATTAAATACAGTTAATGAATAAGCATTGTTACAGAACGCAACGTCAACGTAAAAAGTGGGATCAATTGTTTATTGTTTGTTCATTAAAGTGGGACGAGGTGGAAAATTTGTAAACTTTCCGTAATAGTCCGGGATCCGTAGTACATGTAAATCAAGTAATAATAATAATAATAATAATAATAATAAAAGTATTTATTCACAAAAAAGTGGTTTACAAAGTACAAGTATTTTAAAGTAGGTTCACAATTAGTCAATAATATGTAATTACAAGTGGCAGCTAGGTACTTGTGTTAAACCTTAACTTACAAAAATGACTCCTTGCTCTAACTAAGTTTAAAACTTGTATTTAGACGCAAGGGCTCAAGCTTCTGCTTATTAAAAGTAACGCGTTTGTGTGCCTTTGATATGGTGAGTAAGTAACATAGGATGATATTGCAATTTACAACTACATTAGATACAAAATTACCACACTAATACTATAGTTTATATGTACTACTAGTTCTAATAATTATAATTAAACTAACAATACTAATTTAATTAATTTAGCCCAAAACTAAGATACAACATTTAATAGTTGCTCTACCTGGTTGTAGTCAATACCTTGTAAGTAACTTTTTATAGCTATTTTTGATTCTATATAGGATTTTTCATAGAGACGTAAGTTAGAATTTATTTTATTGTAAAGGTAGGATGATAAAAATTTTGAATGATGTTGAGCAAAATTAGTTTTACATGGAATGATTTTATAAACTTTGTTTTTTCGTCTTTTATGTGTAGTTATTATGTTAATTGGTTGCTGGTGTTTTTTTAGTAATGTCTGAAGTATGAATAGCTTGCGGATTGTAAGAATATTGCAGTCTTTGTAGAGTTGGGTAGTTGAGTATCTAAATGGTTTGGAGTAAGCCACTTTGAGCACTGCTCTCTGCGCTCTTTCCAGCGGTAATAAGTGTGTTTTGGCAGCCCCTCCCCAACATCTAATGCAATACAATAGCAAACTCTGGCACAGTGCATAGTATGTTGTTTTTAGCTGATTTTCTAGCGCTATGTGTTTTATCTTTCTAAAAACAGCAATCAGCTTCCTTACCCTACTTGTGATGGATATGATATGCGGTTCATATGTCATGTGTTGGTCAATAATAACACCTAGATATTTTGTAGAGCTACATCTGTGAAGTGTAGAGCAAGTGCAGTCATGGTTACTAGATGGATATAAAGTTAAACATTGTGTTGAGTGTGCGCGAATTGCATATTGAGCCGTACTTGGTTGTCCTTGTTTACGTAGAGAAAACGTCATGTAATTGGTTTTAGTCGCGTTTAAGGTAAGAATGTTTTTATAGAGACATTTGGACACGAAGTCAAATGCAGATTGGGCAATATTGAAGAGCTTTTTCCAACTTTCTTCTTGGAATAGTAACACTGTATCATCGGCAAATGCTATGACTTTACCATTTATTTTGAGATCGCATAATTGGTTTATGTATACCAAGAAGAGAGTTGGACCGATTATAGAGCCTTGTGGTATACCGAAAGTTACAGGTTTTTCAGAGCTAGAGTGTTCACCAATTTTAACAAATTGTGTTTTTTCGCTTAGATAGCTTCTGAATAGTTCCAGTTGATCGCCACGTATTCCTAGACCTTCTAGTTTATTTATAAGCAGTGGAATTGATACAGTGTCAAAAGCTTTGGCCATATCTATAAATAAGTGATTACTAACAAGCTAATTTTTGGTGAGTAGCTTCGTTTCGATGAGACGTCCAAAGATATCCTATACCCAACTCTCGATTGTGGTAGCTAACAGAGATATCAAGGATAAAAAAATTCAAGGATGTAAAACCGGGATAACGGACCACGAAATTTGTCGGACAATATGTCCGTTAGATTTTATATATATTAATTAAGTATACAACAAAAAATCAGCTGGTTAGTAATCATAGTAATCATTTAAATTGACCTCGTTTTCGACACATTTTGGAAATGGGGGACTCGTTGATCAAACCATAGGTTTTGTAGGACAAACATGTTTTTATATAGTTTAGATAATTATCTTGAGATATAACATATTGTCCTACAAATTACGTGGTCCGTTATCCCGGTTTTACATCCTTAAATTTTTTAATCCTTGATATCTCTGTTAGCTACCACAATCGAGAGTTGGGTATAGGATATCTTTGGACGTCTCATCGAAACGAAGCTACTCACCAAAAATTAGCTTGTTAGTAATCACTTGATTTACATGTACTACGGATCCCGGACTATAAACCATTCACGCACAATGACTGGTTGAAAATAAAACAATTTCAAGTATAACTAAACGCGTCAATGCGGTTGGATCTGATTAGTCAACATTAAATACATGATTGCAGGTCATTGGTCGCGTACTATATAGTAAGTTTGATTTACCACATGCCTATGAGTCAGCAATGGGCAATAACCAATCAATCAATATACAGAAACAATATCAGAATGGTAAAATAATTGAACAGTTATTCAGGATAATAGAAACTAACAGAACGCCAAGAACAATTTTACGTAGTAAAATCGCTCAAGGAAATTAAACAAATAACAAAGCAATTTTTTTAACGATAGTTTCTACAATCATAAACAATGAAGACGATTCCGATGAATGAAATTAGTATCGAACAAAGCTTAGTGTAAAATTCGATATAAACAGAAGGCGAGTATCGAAACGCAGAAAGAAACAGCGGTGTCTAGACGCTCGTTCCGCAATTATTTCTGTAGCATACCGTGCGTCATTCGCTTGACGCAATACACCGAAAAATCATCAACAGCCGGGACCAATAATGCATTTATTTTATGTACGCTATATGAATTTAGATGTAACCCAAACAGTTACATTAGCCTAGAGAGATAGCATTGTTATCAGCGCCGTCAACGGTCTATTTATAGGAGAGATAAGGCGTGCAGAGATTGGTATTGGATGCGAGGTCGACGGTCGCGCCGCTGCGTCTGGAGACCTTTCCGGGCGCGATCCGGGACCGCTCCGAGAACGGGTCCAGGGCACCGTGTCAGCTCCGCCATCACTCAGCCGCGTCCGCTTCAAGTCCGCATACTTCATCATAGTTATCATAATAAAGTACACGTACCTACAGAAATAAGTACAGTAGTACTCATACTCGTATAATTCGAAACAAACATTTCTAATGTCACGGTTAAATTTATATTTACTCGGAAGGTGAAACTGAGAAGGTTTTCGAAAATTTTAATAATGCATATTTGAGTTTTAAAAGATTCATTATCATAAACATCTTATCAGAAATTAACTCGAAAGAGCTAAGTCATGTACAAAATTTAAATATATTTCAAATTTTGTGTTATTTTGGGTCAGGCTAGAACATTCAACAAAATAAACATGAATATATTAAGAATTAGATTCTCTTTAAGAATTTTGTTTAATTGAGATCTATTACATGTTAATGTGATGTCTCTCAAAAGCTTTGACACTGTGGTAGAATTATTGTGGTAGAGTGGTTAGATCCAAATACACAATAATTATGCAAATACATTGTCTTCAATTGAAAACGAAGAAAATGATAAGAGAGTGAACACGGATACAGCTCGTACGCACACAGCCTCATTCAAATATCAATACGATGTAAACGAATTCACACATTGACGAGTTACAAAAATAGCAGCGCGCGATAGCGCAAACACACTAACACACGCCCACACACTGTACGTGAACTGTAATAAAAACATGCATACATACACACTGCGCTATGAATAACATACTAATTGAAATGGTAAAAGCACAAGTGAACTGATTACACCGATCGCAATAAAACTACAGATGACAGGGTCGATATGAAACTCGCCTGTCTCTACTTCACAGATCTCATATACAGAAAAGTCAGGTCTGATTCGGCACAGAGTACCTATGAAATGGTTTCAGTTAGAGTTTTGTGTACAAATTTATGAGCGAGGCCACAACAACTAGGCCCTGCCTTATCTCGTCACAATAAGCAACAGAAGGAACCTCCTCGACCTGGGCAATACCGGTTCCGTCTAGCTGCAAGTTCCAATAATAGGAGCGTCGCAAGTGAGCGGGCTGTGCTGCATATCGAAGAATGTGGATCGCCGAAGGAATGTCAAAGCGGACTCACCTAAATTGATGACATACATAGCCTGGGAGCGCTCGAGCCTCCTCGCGTGCTCCACGGCCTGGTACACTCCGCCGGAATCCACTTTGAGGCACTTGATGTACTAAAACACAACTGGGTCCAAAGAACAACAAGATCCAAACATGTTATGGTCACTGGCACTTCGGCGCTCGTCGCTCGGCGACGGCGATCTGAGCTCGGAGACACGTCAGTCGGGGTCGAATCACGGGCACAGACTGACGGCCGGCGGCGCGGAGAGCGGCGCGCGCGCACACCGCCGCCCGCCGCGCCGCGCCCCGCTGACGTATACTGCAAACTTACAGATAAACGACTCAAAACTTGCCAGAAATATTTATATAAAAACATCTACGCAAAATGCAGCTTTCGAGGAAACGAAACATTGAGAATTCTGAGAAGATGAAATAAAAGTAAAAAAACGCCGGAGAAATTATGCAATGAAGCTAGTACTGTTCCGCTCTTAATATTGAGCCTTTAAACACAATACAATATAGAGATAGATTTTCAGAGGAAAAACTAACTTACTCCATGACTGACCCTTACAATTTTATAATTAGTACAGAAGATATAAAATATGTAGAAGAGTATAAAGCATTTTGTAATTTAGATTACAAAAAGATAATTAAGATTTAGATTTAAAGATTTATGTCATTTATTTCCATAAAATCCTAAAGATCACTTGGACAAGTCAATAAGTTAGTCCCATCATGCTGCGGACTACAGTTTATTTAAGTTAATTAACGTCGGTAGAGTTTCAAGTATTCATCGCAAGGACATGATTCTAAAAATAAGTTATTGAATAACATGTTTAATGTTTTGGTTTACATTGAAGCGACATACGACAGACAATAAACTGTGTTGTCCAAAATGTTTTTAAAAATGACTCTGAATTGTACACCACCGTTGTGCAGTAAATAATAATTAAATATATGTACAAATAAACAAATATTGCTGGAAAAACAATATTTAATAACATATAGCCCCGTGGTAAGCTCATAGCTTGTGTTACTTAGATTATAATGATATAAATATAAAAAATGATCTAATAATAATCATTATAAATGCAGAAATAATAAACATAGAAGTAAAGATATTACTTTTTTTACTGGTCTTTGGAATCCTTAGTCCAGTAGGTTTATAATATATGAATGATTAATAATTTTAATTTTAATTAATAATTAATAATGATTAATAATCTCAGCATAGTATGTTGTTATTGTTATACTATGCTTTATATGTGAAACTATGCTATGCTATGTATTAGAAAAATGATAATCCATTAGGTACATTATCATAGCAATATGTAGTTGTTTACCGTTATCTTGTAAAATAGTTTTAGTGTTATTATCGTTACAAACAAATTGGATATTGTAAAGATTACACTGTTGTCAAGGTCTCAAATCTTAGTAATCTTTCATTTCTGAATAAACTCTCACGCACATATTTATACTAAATAAAAATAGCACAGTTTATACTAGTAACTGTTGTGAAGTATACGTAAGCTAAAAATACATTTATTTTACGGATATAATTAATAATAATACTAATTAGGTTTCCGTCCGGAGTGAAGTTTAATTAAAATCAGTTAAGTAGTTTTCATTTGAAAGAGTAACAAACATCCATCCACTCATATAAGTTTTCACGTTTACAATATTACGATATTTTTGTTTTTAAATCAAATCATTTTATTATTTTTATATTGCTGGAAAACTTCAAATTTTTCAGCGAATCCGATCAACCGCCTCAGCGTGAACAAGTACCTTACAAACACACTGACTAACTTTCACATAACAAATATTAGCGAGATTACACATCTTGCACAGAGAAGAAATCAAAGCAGTTTCACTCATTTCATTTATTTCCCACTGCTGGGACATAGTCAATCAAACTGCCCAGTGCAAAGTTCCCAGAACCGTCACCGTCACAGCAGGTGTGTACGCACATACATTTTCAAGCTATATATTCATTATTCAACAATCACCATTTTTATGCTGAAAGATCCAGAGGTGTGTGAAAGTCGGATGTACTCCT
Organism: Chloroclystis v-ata; assembly: GCA_963691955.1. Classification (NCBI taxonomy): domain Eukaryota; kingdom Metazoa; phylum Arthropoda; class Insecta; order Lepidoptera; family Geometridae; genus Chloroclystis; species Chloroclystis v-ata. The sequence goes on along the minus strand of OY829904.1, from coordinate 9,141,651 downwards.
GATTAGCCAACACGGATCCTAACAATTATTAATATATAAATTGTAGCAGAAGTATGTCGAAATACCATACCATTACACCACCTACGGCTCCTAGAAGCATCGTGAACTTGACAATGGTGGCAAACTTGCAACGCAGTCAAAGAGTTCCTGGGTATCAGATATCACAACAGAAGTTAAGTTGGTGCCATTGAATCACCAGATCACTAATAGCCTTGACGTGACGTCCGCGGTGACACACGCGACCTCGCCTTTGACTTGCCAAAATACGAATAACAGTTAATTCTGTAGCGCTAACTGGGAGCAACCTGTCAACCGTACTTTACAAATGTCTCTATCGCACTTTTTTCACGAGGAAGCAGATGAATCAGCGGCTGAAAAAGCTTGACAACTGTTACCTACTGCGCATTTACGTAAACTGTCATTTTGTTGATTGTTTTAGTTCAACTGGACAACAAACTAAGCTGGCAATGGGGTACTTAAGATTCAATAAGATCAAACGCTGAATTCAAGACAACAAGTACGATTACAAAACATTCGAATGCAACTAATAGACTGGACACACCTATAAAATAAAAAGATTAAGTCTCAAGTCTTCTTTTAGCGTCAGCTCATTGCAGCTATTAGAAGATCACATTACCAAAAGATGAGAGGGGTATGTATATTTAATCCGAGTACCTGAATAACCCGTTTAGTTTGTAGATAGATTACACAAAGAATTAACATTAAACTTACACAAATAATAACCCGCGATTACATTTACGGCACATAATCATCCTATGTTTACATCGAGGAGTTTCATCATCTTGAGTAACCTGTATTTTTAATATTATAGGATAGATTAAATCAGTTGAATTGATGATGTGATACACTATGTCAGGCGCAGGCGCCGCGTGTAGGTGATCAACCTTGTCTAGACATCTGACTAATCTAATTCCTATTTATATGCAACAGTCACACTACAGCGCTTTTGAAAACAATCCTGAAAAAAACAGACAGTCTGACGGTCGTCGTTCCGCTTGAGTAACCAAGAAACCGCTTCCTTTTTCATTGTATACTAAGGCTTATATAAATACAAGTCGAATTTCTATAATAGACACGACTGTCTGTAAATTATACCTTACTAGCCGACCGCCAACAGCTTCGCTTGCTTTTTTTCATAAAATATTCCTCAGGAAATGGACTATCCAATACTGAAAGATTTTTTTAAATCGGACCAGTGGTTCCTGAGATTAGCGCGTTCAAACAAACAAACAAACAAACAATCAAACTCTTCAGCTTTATAATATTAGTATAGAGTATAGATTTAATCTGGTTTTTGGCAACCGTGGAATAACAGATGCGAAAAACTAGCAAAGTTACGCATTATATCTATACCAAATGATCAAATCTATAGTAAATTTGAGTTTGAAATGAAAGCACGCCGTCTGCTTACAATACCAGTAGAAATATGAAGTATGATGAAGTTACTTTTTCTACGCATTACAATTTGTGTTACCACCTAGAAAATTAAAATGTTTATTTACGAATTTTAACTTAAAGAATTATGATAACAATAGATAAGTAACTAAGGTATTATGCAGCAACAGATATGCAAACTAGTAGGGTAGGGCGGGGCTAGTAGAGCAATTTTTCACTTGAGACGATATAACTCTTCAACTATAAGTCTCAATGTGTTTTTACGCATTCTGATGGATAAGTAATATATCCTTTTGCAAAAGCGTCATGGTAATTTACTTTATATAAGTTGGATTTAAGAGCTATAGCGGTTTAAATGCAGAATGTCATGCATGCTCAACGTACCCCATAGGTGGGGTAAGTTGAGCAAGGGTATGAGGTAAGTTGAGCAGTTAGAAAGTCTAGCCAAACCATGGGTTAACTGTTAAATAGAAATGAAATACAACTTCGGTTTAACAATCAACCCTTTACTAAAAGTCTTTTAGCGACAAAACTTAAGCTAATTTTCTTTGAATAATGAATTAAAAATGGAATCAACATAACATCAACGAATCTTTAGATTAATTTTTGGATTACATTCAGTTTTTCTGTTATATTAATTAGATATTGCTAAATCTAGAACTTATTACTTATTAATCATCGTTATCACTATTGCAATTCATACAAAAGAAAGTAAGACCAGCACCTTGCATACGTTTTGTATATGCACATTCAGCAGTTGAGCAACTTAGCTCAACTAACCCCAACCCCTTAATTTCAAATCAAAAGCGAGATTCTGAAAAAACGGTAAGAATTGTACCCAGAATCCTTATGTATATCAAAAGTACAGTAAATTTATAAAAGATTAACACTTACTCGGTTGAAAACGGATAACATTTGACTAATACAGACGAAAACTTGTGGTGAACGAATTTTTTACTTTTTGGTATCAAAATAAACAATGTGCGTGTACACTTCACTCGCTCGTCGAGCCACCACCAGTGGTTGCGCAATGAATACCCCTCCCACGACCCCTTCTTTCCGCCATAGGATGCCCACGAGTGCGGTGAATAGTTTTCGAGATATTGCGATTGCCCAACTTGCCCCTATGCTCAACTAGCCCCGCTCTACCCTACCTAGTACTACTAAGTCTGACTCATGCACAACTCATCCATAAAATACAATAGCATGATAATATTGTGTTAATGTCTTTGATATCTTCATATTACACAATCTTTGCTGTTATTCTGATTTCCCCAGTGATTAGAGCACCTGTGATGAACAATACGTACAAAACGTCATGGTGGTAAATAATACATGTTTCTTAGGATTTTAACTTACAAATATTCGGTATTAAAAATATATTTAAGTGAAATATTATAACTATTTTGACCTTTAGTTATTACTTTCATAAATTTTATGGATAAACTTGTCTTAATCCTAGATCTTGAACGTTGCCAAAACAGTTGCTTAAAGGTTTGCAGGTAGTGGTAGGAAAGAGAGGGCTAGAATATGTTTATTTGAAGAGAGAAAATACAATTGTTAAATGTATTTAACAAACCCAGAAAAGATGTCAAGAATAATTTAAGTTCTCTAGATTCACGGGCTTTTGACAAGTTACAAGATTTGCAATGTGAGTTACTGTGATCAGCAGTTGTATTACTGGGTGACGACAGCTGCGGCGCCACTCGTCACCCTCGCCAGCCCAGCACATCGTGAGATCCAACACGAGCACCGGCGCCTTATAATTAGGGCCTGCTCACAATTTATAAATAATAAGTCTTCTTCTTCTTAGGCAAGTCAAAGTCCTAAACAACTTTCTTTAGCCGGTTTCGACTCTTACTTACGAGTGTAGACTACCCTTATTTTACTTTGTGGTCCATAGTCTTCTTTGATCTATGTATCCAATTGATAACCAGTAGTTTTAAAATAAACTATTTGTAACTATGTGACTGAGAATCACCGTGTTTCATCTCCAATAGAGACAAAATGTTTGTTTCGCTGTGGCCGATCACTACTTTGTTAATTAGCCATTCAATATTTACCGGGATATTGTGAAAGAGGATCTTTTTGTACATTTTAGCGAAAACAGGCCCTTAGTATATACAGGGTGGCCCATTCAAATCGGTCAGTATGGGAAAGTCTGAAACTGTAAGACATACGAAGATTTGTTCTTAGGAACCATGTCACCGATTTTGATAAAAAGAAAAACTGCATTTATACAATTAAAAAAAAGTGTACCAACTGGGGAATCGAACCCGGTTGTTTTGAAAAAATAAACTTACACTATTTCTATTCAGATATCGTTTGTGTAGGTCTTAAGCAGTAAATATCTCTAAGAAACATAATGTCTAAAATGAATAAAATGCATTTTTTTCACATACTTTAATTTATCATAGTAGGTGTTCAAAGTGACCACCGTCTTTTTCAATACAATATTCAACACGTCTAGGTAACGATCTTACTATTGCATTTTGTATCTTCATGTGGTGAATCTGCGTTAAAGTTGACTCTATGGCTACTTTTAGTTCCTCAACGGTGTTATAGCTATTTTTGTACACTTCATCTTTAATGTAACCCAATGCCAATGCCACATGATACATAACACGGTGTATGTAACAAGTAGAGAGGTACAAACAACCATAGAGACAATTTTACATGCCTGAACTTGCTGAATATTGTAACGGTGGTCACTTTGAACACCTACTATGATAAATTAAAGTATGTGAAAAAAATTCATTTTATTCATTTTAGACATTATGTTTCTTAGAGATATTTACTGCTTAAGACCTACACAAACGATATCTGAATAGAAATAGTGTAAGTTTAGTTTTTCAAAACAACCGGGTTCGATTCCCCAGTTGGGTACACTTTTTTTTTAATTGTATAAATGCAGTTTTTCTTTTTATCAAAATCGGTGACATGGTTCCTAAGAACAAATCTTCGTATGTCTTACAGTTTCAGACTTTCCCATACTGACCGATTTGAATGGGCCACCCTGTATACTTCGAAGGCGCCTTCACAACCCACGTCTGTGCGTCGTACGCACCACGGCGCCGGGACACAGTTAAAATAGACATTACACCATTTACTGGCCATTCACAGTGATTAATATTGTTACAGTCATAATCTTTGCAGTGGTCGTTCGCTATTTCCACGTTAGAGATGTAATAGCGAAAATAAAATGACTCGACCGTGGAAAGCTCAAAGCGTTCCGGTTTTATAGGTTTATTCTTATTGACATTGTATTTTCACTAATACATATTATAATGCAAAATTTTGCGACGATGAATGGATGTTTGGTACTCAAAACGGCGAAAAAAGTATTAAAAGGTTTCAACAAAACCTTACAATATACATCAGAATACTCAGGCTACGCTTTACTGCGGTAAACACCGGTATAACGCTGGCATAGCCGAGGGCGGACACTAGTATACCTGGAATCTTTCAGTGAAGTTACACCCATGTTTTTGTCCCATAAATAAGAAGAAAAACTAATTAATTAGAGCAAGATCTGAGATCATATAATAGCGGGATGTACTGTAGGTAACTAGGCAGCAACAGGAGATCATACGCTTGACCCCAACTAATCACGCGCGGGTCGTGAGAACAGTTATAAGACTCACGTGGTAGTTACAAATTAAAGCTCTTAGGATTCTCAACATTGTCGTGTGGCCTAAGAATGTTACCACTTACCCCTCTCTCCGAGTGGTCACTCTGACTAATGGATTCGCCAAAATCGGATAAAGTAAATAAGTTATTAAAAATTAATCTATGCCAAAATAAATTAAAAAAAAGTAATTACATGTTATACCGAAAACAATTGTGAATGTGTATGAATGTTGTTTTAAGGAAGTTTACATCCCTTTTCGCACTAACCTTGTATTGGTAACACTTTATATAACTTCAGATAGATGAATTAATGGATATCATCTCAAATAAAAAGAAATATCGAGCTGAATATTTGTTGACCCAAGTGACTCACATACGATGCGCGTCGGCAAAGATTGAGGTAAGCTATTTCAGTCGACCTTATCAAGAATCCGAGAATAACCGCCGACGGTTGGTACAACAATCTAGGTAAAATCAGCATTAGGACAAAAGGATTATGTAACAGCGAAAACTGCAACCAAAATAGATCTCTCTGTATGAGTTGGTGCTGGAAAACAGGAATATGACGATTAAATTCTGAGAGATATTTTGGAACGAGGAAGAGGTAGGAATGATTCATGGGACATATTTTTTCTCGATAAAAGAAACATTAAACAGGCTATTACTATAACAGAAGACGATTGTTTAATAAGAGAAAGGATTGTTTAACAGAGATTTACTGTGGTAAATGTTACGATATTTTATACATCTGGCTGATTGATCGTAAACATTATCAAGAAAGCAGAGAAAGAACATAATGATTTGACAGGAGTTGAGTCACGGGAAATCCCGAGGGGCAGACGAGCCGCCGGTGAGCGTCCAACGCCCTAAATATACGCGCTGTCGGAATAGCGGCCTGATTAATAATTGATGAGCCAATCAACTGAACAACATGTGCGTTTGTCCTGTGTCAGCGGCGATGTAAGATTGATGACAAGATTGTATAAATGTTATGTTTAATGACAGGTAGGATACAGACGTAATGATAGAGTCCAGCATTGAGTCACAATTTGTGTCACCTTTAATTGAACAAAACTTAAGCTCAGCTAAGAAGAAAAGTAAAATATTAGTTTTATATAAATTTAAGGATGCAATAGCCATAAAATTGGCCATGAAACAAGTAAAAGAGAATCAGTGAGGTCTTGAGTTCACTGTTTAATAAGACAGAGTGGCTTAATTAGCCACACTGTAGATTGCAATCCTTAGTTTAACAGAATTCTACACAAACACCTAGGTATAAATCTAGGTAAGATACATTTTAGACTCTGCATTAGCCCTATTAATCCTAAGCCTTGTCTTATATCAGCTGCCAACGTTAATCGACATGACATAAAGGCATCTCGCAACAACCTCGCCCGTATTGTCAGTTCCATTTCCATCAGGTGCTATGGGGGGCAGGCGATAAGAGCACATAAATCTATCAACCATTTTCTAGTGCATACTTCATGCTATAAAAAGAATTTTATTTAGGTCAATGGAGAGATGCTTGATGATAATTAAGTGCCAAGTATAGACCGCATGTGGCAAGCGGCAGCGATTGGTTTTAAAATGCTGTGCAATGGAAATATGAGGACAAAAAGTACCTTTACCTGACGAAGTAGTGTGAGTTTAAATTACGCAAGTGTATTAAATAATTTGATGACCGCAGTATTTGCAATCGATAGTTTATTTATAGACAACACAATCATCATTTGAATCATCGGATGTTGACCACCTTTCAATTCAACCCACAACGACGCTTGACAAACAAGTTAAATCGTGACTGAGAATAAGTATTTCATTTATTTAAATTATTTATTAGTCATTCATGTGGTACATTAGTTCTTAAATTTCCCTTGGTCATGCCATCACGGGAGAACGTCTGGGCTGATTTAGGTGCTATTGGTTTTAAAGTAGTCGTAGTAGCCCAGGGAAGGGCGGGTCAGCTAATCAGAAACATAACACCCGTAACACAAGCTTAGAGCTTATCACGTGGCTATTTGTTTAAATGTGAATTGTCAAAAAATAAAGAAAAAACTAAAGAATATTTTCCATCTATTGTTCATGTTATGTAAAATGATTCGTTTACTCCCACTTGTCCTGTTGAGTAGTCCTGTTGACAGGACAACTGAGAAAAAAATTCCCAGTAGTTCTGTGACGTTTAGGACTATGCTTTACACCTGACTTTTATTCCCACGTGTTTTGTTGAGTAATTCTGTTGGTATTTTTTTCGAATTAGTTTTGTCTAATTTAAAAAACTTTGCCTACCTAAAAGTATGTTTTGATTTAGATTTGATCCATTTATTATTTGTGGAAAGTCGTGTACAGAGGATCATAAATAAGCGTATGTTCTAAACAATCTACTTTTTCAATGGTAGGTACAAAGATTATTTTATTTTATTTTACAATGTTAGGAAAAATAACAGCTATGCTTATATATATAATCAAATTAAGTTTAACATAACATGTCTAAGAACATTTATGATGCTTAGGGCTAATTATAAGTTTCCAAGTTTGTAGTTTATGTTACATATAGGTACTTGAATTTAATATAACATCATGTTACAATAATTATAAAAGGAACAAAAAACGTATTAACATAAAACAATCATAATTACTGTAATAAAATACTTTTGTTCGGATGCAAGCGCACCGAAATTGGCGGAATGCGCGGGTTGCGGGGACCGGAACAAAGGCGTTGTGATTGGCTTTTTCAAGCTATTTCACTAATAATAGTGTTAGGAAAGTTGAAAACCAAAAAAATTATTTGTCGATAATTAATTTAATTGATTGGTTTGTAAATTTGAAAGAAAGAAAGAAAGGAAAAAAATTAATTAATTTATATCTACAATCTAACTTAAATTTAATCAAACTTAAAGTAACTTAAAAATAATACCATTACAATAGATTTAAAATAAAAATTAGGAGAAAATTTCGTAAGTATTCAAATGCAAATAGGATCATGTAGTTGTGTATTTATTTTTGGAATACTTACACAAATCTGTAGAACATAAAAATTAAACAATACCTAATATTAAAAAAATAAAAAGAGTTTTGTTGTGTTTGTCACTAAAACTCTTTTGTGATTCAAATAATGCATGCAATTATCACTTGACAACTGATTGAAATAGTTTGAATCATAAAAAAATTTTGTTGTGACAAACATACAATTCTCACTTTTTCTATATTAATTATTACTCACAGGACAAGTGAGAATTATATTGTCATTTGTCCTGTGGACCGAACTACTGGGAATTTTTTTCTCAGTTGTCCTGTCAACAGGACTACTCAACAGGACAAGTGGGAGTAAACGAAATGATTAGTCAAAACGTACTATAGTTTCCAAAGGTTATCAGAGATACGAGTACATGCTCAGACATAGCTATGGGAATAAATATATGGTTTATTAATTTTATTTTTATTTATTAGGAAAACCAACGGCTTAAGTAGGTAGGTATACATAATTAGAATTTAGTCAGTAATTTCCAAAACAGTACGCATACCCAATTCAAGTATACCATCATATCCCATAATAGCTTCAAAATTACAGCGCAGCGCTTTTCGTGGAAATGTCAAATAGGGCATATTATCTGGAATAACAGGGGGCCCTTAATTGTGGCGGCTCACGCAACGTCACCGCCGCGTCATCGACGCAGCGTGACGTCACCCGACCTTTAGGGCTCTAGTTAAGGGTAATCGAACAACGGTAGGTCAAGTTACCGGGAAAATATACTTGTTTTGTTGAACTTTATTTTAAATAAATGGGAAGGTGTGTCTGTTTGTCCTGAACTGCGAAAAACTGAAGAGAAAATTAAATACTAAAACACTTACATAAAACTGCACTAGATTGATTAAAAACTATTAAATCTAGAAATCAGTTATAGTAATTGGACAACTAATATGTACTAGACTTTTTCAATAACTTAGTCGTGGTAAGTTTTTATATATTAGACTAAATACAAAATGCTGCCATTTTATTGATAGCAATAAAAGGTAGTCACTGGACATAAATCAATGAGTGTGATTGAGTACCTATGTTACCTTCATACTAATTTGGTTTATTTTTAGACAACCTTCATATCGAACTACCAAGGAAGGATGGATTGTACTTGGACAAAGACCGTAGATGTTATTAACCAGATTGTTGCTTTATATGCTAATCTGATAATTATATATAATTATAAAACACAAAAAAATACCGTTACTGTAGAGTAGAGCAACCATTACTTACAGCTTTCGATATTGATATCGAAGCCTTATATTATTAACACATCATCATCATCACCCCTATTTACGTTCCCATTGCTGGGTTTATGACACATGTCCTTCAATTTTTTTCAAAGTGCTCAGAACATGCCGGTTTCCTTACGCTGTTTGTCTTCCGCGTTGGAGTAGGTACGTGTTTTCAAAGCGCACATTTTTCAAGAAGAAAAATCCAGAAGTGCGCGGTGGTGTTTGAACCTACGACCTTCGGGATGAAAGTCGAGTGTGCTCCCACTTAGCCAACACAGGTCATAAAACACATAACATCAACACAGCAAACAAAAAACATGAATAGAAGCAGAATATTTAAAAATAAAAGCAGAAACGTAAGACAATACTTAGTTGACACAAGACACAAGTGCGACGACACGTAGCTACAAATAACAAAGCAAACAAATAACTAACAGGTGTTTCTTACTGTGAGTAATTTAATGAAATAAGGTAGGTAAATTTACCTTTAGCAGCGACTGCTGTGGGTTTCACGGACATGTTCAGAGCAGTTTCAGAAGACGGAGTGCATAGGTAACACTAAGCCCCGAGACTTTCACTTTCATCAACAAACTACACTACAACTACTACGCTACTAACATTGAACCTTATACAGTTACTATCGAAACAAGTGTAAGGTTAAGGGAAGTCAAGTGATGAGTAAGGAGTCGTAGTCGGAGGCCGGTGTGTTGCGACGAGCGTGCGCCCCCGGTGGCGCTCCGAGCTCGACTGGCGCCTGCCGAGGGGGCGCCTCCACCGAGGGGGTCGGGAACAGCCTCCGACCAATAACAATTATGTAAGAGCAAGAGAGGGTTGCAGCTATTTTTAGACGCCAGGCGAACGTAACCGGTTCGCACTATTCCGATTGCAAAGCAATATCTATCGGCTTAGTAAAAATAGCCTCGTTCACTGCAGTGGGAGTAGTTATGTGTTTGCAATGCTTCTATTTGCGGAACCCTTAGCCGTTTCGCAAGTAACAAGTTTAATGGTGGGCCGCCCGAACCACGGCGGTTTAAACGGCTTCTCCGGCCCATCCGAGCAATTAAACTTCTGAAAGCTTTTAGCGGGAAAGTGGGCATGAAGCGTGTTTGTTCCTAGACTTGTCGGTGGTTTTGTGGAGCATGAAACGGTCTTCTTAGTAGGTGGTGGTCCTTCGCGCCGGTTCCTACATGGACGCCCACTGCCCATTTGCATAACATGTTAGAATTGGAGCTATTACGGGGATGTTTCTGTTCCCAAATTGGATTGCATAATATCGTCGAATATGTTTACATTTTCATGTGCCTCCAGCCTCCCCACGGGGGTTGGGAGGGGTTGAAGTGCACTCCATCGAGTGGAGGTGACACAGTTCGGAACAATACTGCGACCTCGTTAGCGGATGCGCTTTGCACGGTTACGAGTTTCGGATGTTATCTAGGTTAGTGGAGAGCGCACTTCGTAAACAATCATTCATTGTGCTGTCCAGTGAGTACAACATATAACGTTCTACTACTGGGTACCACTGTTTTCCTCAACGGCACCCTGTATAGTTTTGTGGGATTTGGTATAATCACTACGCTTACCAGGTAACTAAGCGATTGCCGTGAGATAGTAGAGTTTACCTCTGTAAACGTAGAACATAGAAACATAGAACGAGGATTTTTAACTTCTGGTATATAACAATAATATAGTCGTTTTAACGACACCCACATAAAGAGATACGTAACTGGAGCTGCATCCTTACTTATGTTATTAAGTTTACGTAACACGCGGGGTGAAGGCACCAATGCTGTATCACAGTATTAGATAACGATGCAAGCTTATATCAAACCTGTTATCAATTTGCATTCGATAACGGTTATCAGCTAGGGACGCGGGTTCAAGGCAGCTTACAGCAGTTAACAGGTAGGTATATTTTAATCGCGTTGATTAAAAAGTATTATGTATCGATTTAGGTATAAAGATGAAATCATGGACGTTCTTAGGATTTACCTGGGGGCAAATCCCTAATTCGATTGCGTATGAGGAAAATTAATTATATTTCATTCATTTGCTTACGTTTCACCTGTTTTGTTATTCAAAACATGATCCTTCCATTTTTCCTCATTACGGCTTTGCCTGCAAAAAGTGTATTTTTTCAAAGAGAGAAGAAACTGTGTTTTTGCGGTAACAGTAGTAATTTCACTAATTGGGCAAATTCATTTAATTAATTTAGCTTAAAGGATTTTTAAACGCAATGACATAGGTATTTGGTACTTACTGACATATTTATAATATCTAATAGTGTGTCTTGTATAAAGTATTCGTAAATGAGTTATTAATTTATGGAGAATTAAATGAAGAATAAGTCTAATACTACCACTTAGGAACTACCTATCTAAACAGACGAGCTTTTCAGCTGGTTGCCAGACAACGAGATCCAAAACTATGGCTACCTTGATGCCTTATAAGTTGTAATATAATGCTTGACCCCATATAAGAGACAGCTAGATATGATATTATGATATTTATGATAAGATACCAACTGTGATGACATGTGCGTGAAAAAATAATATTAAAACAATAGTCAAATTTTTTATAAGCTCTACAAAACACTCTGAATCTATTCCACTCAATCAAAAGAATACTTAAATCGGAGTGGAAATATTGTAACGATAACGATTTAATGAATTTCTAACGGCAGATTCTGCGAATCACGCCGTTATTACTGAGCTACTGGGAAAACGTGAGGCTTGCGAACCCCGAATCGTTATAATTATGAACTTTAATGCTTAAGACAGAGAGTTGGAATTCTACTCAGCAGGATACACTTTTGTTTCGTAGGTAGGTACTTAAGCAGTTCCAGTACCTACAATATTTCCGCGAATGTTTGTAATAAAAATCTATATCTACATATTTATAAGTCTCCCCTGACAGATAGACGGACAACCCAAACTGCCGGTAGTAGTGACATAAGTTGTAAGATTGAGCAATTAATATAGGAAATAAGGAAATTTAGCATTAAAGGATCCCATTTACAATATTTATCCAATGAGTCAAGTTACCTATGTTACAAAATGGTCATAGCATTCATTTTTAAGTATTATTCATAGTGTAGTGTTTCAAGGGACAGTAAATCTGAGGGAAAATACATCACACACAGGACAAATATATAATACTAGCTTTCCGCCCTGCGGCTTCGCCCGCGTTTTACACTTTCCCGCAATTTTCTTTGCTATATTATAGCCTATATTACTCGGAGATAATGTAGCTTTCCAAAGGTGAAAGAATTTTTGAAATCGGTCCAGTAGTTTCGGAGCCTATTCATTACAAACAAACAAATCTTTCCTCTTTATAATATTAGTACAGACAACGGTGGTAAAGTGCTACCAACATACGCAACACTTTACCTACCGCAGAAATAATATTAGTACCCACACGTAAATATTTATGCTTAAACCTCGTAAGAATAATGAACTTAGTTATGTGTGTATGAGTAATAGTAAAATAATGATGTGGGTTCACCACATACTTAAATGATGTCAATTAAAATATAACCCGCCCCAAAGTTACCATACCCGCGAGGATATCCATCGCAACACAAGCAAAGTCACACGCAACAGTATAAGAGAGCAGTGATTTCAGCGTTAGTCAGGCTCGCAGGTGGGGGCGGCCGGGCCACCCGAGGCCTGCGCGTAGGCGTGTGTTGACAAACGATGTTGCCGAGTCTATTTCTGTCGCGAGCCCCGCCCCTGCGCCCCTCGCCCCGCGCCCCTGCCCCAAATACGCCCTTGACCTTCGTATCCAAACAACCACAGTCACAACAGACAGTTGGTTCTTTCCGATTCCAGTTGCTTTCTATGGCTTTTTCTCTACTGGGTACCTCTATTTAATGGTTTTACGGTGTAAAATAAGGTAGGTTACGGTACAGTATTTCTTCGTTTTATGCCGCAATTGTGGTAACTAACATAATTCTGAAGATTTACTAATTAATTATATTCAGTAATTGTAAATACTTAATCAAATATCCCGTCAAACTTATTCAGATGTAGGAGCTTAGACTTCAGCTTAAACATTTTTATTTTACCACTATTAAATGCGAAATTCAACGTTTGTGAACCCTTCACGCTTAAGCGACTGTACAGACTTGCCTCATAATATGTCACTGAATACTCATCAAGTACGTACATACATGGTCGGTAACCTCTTGATCTCGGGGTAACTCCCCTATTGCTCTACTCCTGGGGACCTGGCCTTGAGGACCCTGATTTGTTTTTATTTCGATTAAGACTATAATAAGTCTGTTTAGTAATGTTAGCTAAAGATATTAAAACTATGGGTAGGTACTTAATTTATAAGAAAACGCGTATAAAACGAATTTTATTCCTGTACTTATAACGACTTTAATCTGTGATCCGCTGGGATATTACGGACGAAATTTTTTTCTACCTGTCTCTTTCTCTCTCTAGTAATATCGCAAGTTACTGTTATGAGTAGGTACTCTAAGGACTTCAGGGTCAGTGATTTTTTTTTAACAAGCCATTGTTGTGCTACTCCCGCAAAGACCTCCCCCAATTTTCTCCAAGTCCTATCCTGAGCTACTTCCTGCCAGTCGTCACAGTAGCGGTCCAATTCCTCGCGCCAGCGTTCTGTAGTAACTCCTATTCCTTTAGGAGTCCACTCCGTGAATGAACACGTCGGTAAACATTAATTCTACATTATTGTTATCCATTATTTAGCAGTGGGATGCCAACATCGTCATCATTACGGAATTTTATGCGAACTCCCACTCAAAACATTTCGTCAAAGCTGTTATATTGTTGATAAATGCGGGCGATCTTAAAACGTCCACAAGTGGCACAAGTAGGTACATTAGAAATCTATCAAGCCAATACATTGTGTAAATGTGTGTAGTTTGAAACAGTTTTATTGGTGCAATAAGATTTAATAGTAATTTAGTGATCGTAATATGATCTGATTTAGTCCACATTCGTCCGGGACGTTTTTCATGAATAATTAAAAAGTTCATTTTTTTGCAAAAAAACAAATTAAGTAACAAATCACCTGTTATTTTTTTTTGTGCAAAGTTAGTTAGAAATTTACAGAACATTTACATTTACTGAACTCCTCATATACAAATTCCTACGTCAGTTTGACGACCTGGGACTATTCTTAGGTCGGCAGCATACAGTACCACACGGCCCTTTCGAAAATATATTAACAATCACTTAAATCACCAGTTGCTAGGCAAGTTCCTCTTTCGAACATATACACATTTCACGTGAAACAAATATTTGAAGTACCTCTAAGGAAATCGCAATCGTAAATCAATAACCAAGATATTATATTCGTAATGTATTGTACGTATCTTCATCGTGGGTTGCGGATGCCCGATGGATTTTTAAAAGTATAGGTACATTATATTATTCTGATATCCATGTAAAGTTGTACCTATATACTCGTATATCAAATCAAATAAAAAAATCAAAAATATTATCATATTTGGGGCATATGGCACCCCAACAGGTAATGTCCATTTATTATTTAAAAACTATTTTCTTTTGTTCATTAAATTAATTCATTATTCCGTTAAAAAGATTTCGCGTGAAAGAATTACAAACATAATGCTTGTAAATGTTATACGAACGGACATTAGAGGGATAGTTGAGTATAATATCTAATCTATAAATGCCTACGTAGGTAAGGTATACGTGAATTACACAATCTACCGTACCATCACTGACGCAGCACTTATTTCAATTTATATTTATTTATTAAAACTTTAGGTACACTTAGTTACGTCACTCACTACTAGTCGATGTAATGATATGGTATCGGAAAATTGTTACAGATATCTCAGGTTTTAAAAGAAAAGTTACATGTAGATGGGTAATAAGTTGCATCTTGAATATTATTGAGAATATTTAACACAAAATCTATAATAATAATAAATCTGTCAGGGTCGGTCATGGAGTAAGTTACTTTGTTTTCAGAGATATTGTGTTTAAAGGCTCAATTTATGATACTGAAGCTAAATTGTGGATTTTTAGATTTTCATAACTCTTAAACCAATGATCCGAACTTCCGAAGTTGATAAAATTTGGTTAATGCACATTTAGAATTTTAGACGTCTGGTAATCACAGGATATATAAATTCTAGGTCCAGAAATGATAAGATGTGGCCCCTATACTACAAACATAATTTAACGCGGACGGAGTCGCGGGCACAGCTAGTATTTAAAATAAAACACTTGACATTTTCGACGACCTCTGTGGCGCAGCGGGCGAAGGTCTGCCTGCGACGCAAGAGGTTGCGGGTTCGATTCCCGCCTCTGAACAACTATTTGTATGATCTGCAAATATTTGTTCCGGGTGTCTGGGTGTTATATATGTAAAGGGTGGGCCATCTGTTGGTACGTTTTTAAAAATGCGATCAAAAGAGTATGCATCGACCGTTTTTATTAATTTTGGTGTTGTTGTAAAGCTAAATGTATCCCATTTAAGAATGTAAAACGATTTCTTTCATGTGGCTCCCTCTACTGGCCTTACAGTACGCCATTTGACCACCCCCATTAGTAAAGACATTTCGGCGCCAATTTCACTCAAAACAGTCGTAATGTTGTTTTTCAAAGCTGGAATTGTCTCTGGATAATCCGCATAACATCAGACTTTAACGGCACCATACAGGAAAAAGTCCAGCGGTGTCAAAATCGCAGCTACGCGCAGTTTAAGTTACATCTCCTGAACGGCTGTGTTTTGCTGCTGTTTGCTCCACACCAAACTGTGACTCTTGGAGAATGCATTGGTCTCTCTACGATTGCGTGTGGCTGTTCTGAACCCCAAATCCGGCAGTATTGCTTGTTCACATATCCGCCGAGATGGAAAAGCGCCTTGTCCGAAATGATGATTTTTCGACCAAAATCGACATTTTTGACTTTGAAAATATATTTTTAAAATTTCAAAACGCTCTTCGTGAGAAAACATGTTGTTTCGTGCTGCGGACTTCAAGACTAATGAACTGTAAAAATTTCGGGTCTGTAGCTCGTTTGCCGTTGTCATACGACGAAATTCAAAAACGTACCAATAAATGGCCCACCCTGTATAATAAAAAATATCTATCTATGTATGTATATTATATTAAGTATATCAGAAATCTAGCACCCGTAACACAAGCTTCGAGCTTACCACGGGGCTAGATGTCGCTGTGTAAATTGTCCAGTAATATTTATATTATTATTATTATTATTTATTTTACTAGTCAGAGAAAGTTAGGGGTCGTGGTTCCGAGTATCATCTCAGTACAAGTTTTGCTTGTATTTTTCCTGTTTTGTGACATAGAGAGGGTATCAGAGGACAGAATCAGTCATACGAGGTAGTTATTACTTATCAATAAGTTAATCCATATTAATTACGTCACATGAATGTGATGTGCGCGTCGGCGATTTCATCGATAAATGTTGGTAATACGATAAAAGTAGAGATAAAATTCAAATCCTTTCCGCACAGTTCAACCACCTACATAGACTGAATACGTAGTAGATGTTCAGCCTTGAACGTGCAAAAAGAATTTTGATTGAAATCTTGACTGGCAAGACTTTTTCAAAACACCAATTACAATTTTCTAAACTTTATAAACAATTCATAGTCTCAATATAACGAGTTACGGTGGGTACACAATGCCGACTTTGGTCACTATTGGCACATCAAATTTGGACTGGTAAAGTAGGTACCAGTGTTTATATGATATATCCAAAGTTAAGACTCATTCCTTTTATTGGTGTCCCACTCCTAAGCGAAAGTTTATATTGCTTTCAGGTAGTTCAGCTCCTAACAGAATCTAGAGTAGTGAACCAATAACATCGCGCCAATTTATGTTTGGGCTGACTTAGAAGTATTTAAGTTATCCGTATGAGTATTTCGACCAAATAATCCAACTCGTTGGTAGAAATCAGACGCTTTCTTTCCGATCAGAGGTCTCTATTCAGAAACTGTTCTACGCGCTATATAATCTGCCCACTACCGCACATGTCAACATGTAGACATCTTTGGAAGTTTGTTCACTACTGATAGCGCTCGATAGGCACCGCGCGGACACGGCTATCACAGTATGGTCTGGCCATGTCTTTGTATTGAATTAAGAGTATCGTCATAAACAAATTAGAAGTTAAGTTTAAAAGTTAAAGGTTGTTGGTAGGCGGCCGGGGGCTCGTCGCTCACACCCCGTCGCGGTCGATGCCGCCAAGGGCACGCGCTATCGATCCTCTATAAATAGCACCAGCTCGGCCTCCGCCCGCGCCCCTCGCCCCGCGCGCCCCGGAACAAGAGGATCTCAAGCCTTGGGGAATAGGGATGTGTTTGTCGATAGCTTAGGAAACCTGCTTGATTGGTTTGAATTTCATTACTTTTTTCAACTGTATTTAATTTATATTTCTTCATCCTGGCATTTCCTTTTACTGCGTAAAGGGTTCCCTAAATTCTTCAATCAAAGGCACAGGATATCATGATGGACCAGTGTTTGTATGATCTGCAAACACTGGAACCGGGACTAGGTATTTTTTAGTAGGTAAGTGTGTTAGTTTGGAGCTAGATAATGTTGCAATTAGTCCAGCGCTACTTCGTCGGTGACGGACCAATGTTCGTATGAGTCAGCCATTGATTGGTTTTGTGTCTTTGGCATTAACGGGCCAAATAGATGGAATACATTGTAGGGACGTGTGAGTTCAGGGAAATACTGGCATAAGTATCTAATTTTCTTTGAAGAATCTATGACCAGTGAATGATATTAAATGAAAGCCATCTAATGAGGAAACCATTGTTTGGCAATTTCGGAGGCCACCGTTGTGTTTCCGTACATAAGCCCCGATTTTCTTCCTAATTGATTTCTTCAGAATCTTCTTTTCATAGTCAGATAGGCAATGTATCTGAATTATAACCCAAAATTGACGTATTGTAATATATTTTCATTATGACTGCATATTAGCTTCATAAATACGTATTAGGAAATATAAGAGAAACATCTTGAAACTTATCGAAACTCCAACATCAACTTACATTTGTATATTTTCCATAGAAACTCCAAGAAAACCTTATTAAACTGTATCCAATCCATCCATCTGCGCTGTAATAAAGCAAATGTACTTCAAAGCCTGTGGAGACAGAGCCTTAGGGGCGGGGGTCCCCTCCCCCCACCCTGATGGATGGTAGTTCGACGCCCCCCTGACCTTGGGAAATTGTCCACGTGTAAAAGACTCTTTGTTGTCATAGAGTATTGTGTCTTTGAAATCTGGGAATCGGAAAATTTGGAAAGCAATATTTTTTTAATTGGTGTAAGTTATGAAATGGGATTTTTTCTATTATGAATATATGGTAGCGGACATTTCCGCCATTTAGCCAACGACTGGACGTAGGCTTCTCTTAAAGATTACCTACTAGTTATTTCGTTAGTTTGTTTTCAAAGATATTGTGTTTATAGTTTATAGCCTCAAATGATACTGAAACTAAAGAGACGATTTTTAGAAATTATTTTTTAAGGCATGTATGGTATGTATTTTCCTCCATAACTCTTAAACCAATGATCTGAATTTGATGCAATTTAGTAGATAAACATTTAGAAAAAGGCTATTTAAATTCTTGCTCCAGTTATGATAAGACGTGGCCCCCATACAAACATAATATAACGCGGACGATAATTTAACGATATACGAGGCATGCGCGATTGAGAATCAGACCTGGTATAATGCTTGATTTTGAATATTGGGAGCAAAAGGAATGTAGCAATATTTTTGTTACAAAACAATAATCTAATTTTTACTATAATGTCAAATACTTAAACAGCATTATGGCATATTTGGGCGTGGCTTAAATAGGCGCGGACGCAGTTTTTTTCACAATTCACTATACAGGTTGACTCTAAATAAATAAATTAAGTTTTAACTGGGTTGAGAAAATACTGCTGGTTTCTACTTTAGCAGAGGCAGAACCACCTTTATTTAGGTGAGGTAGATGGTCCTACCTGGTGGTAGGACTTTTTTGTATATTTTAATAATACTTTGTGTACTGATTGGGTTGCTATTATAATTTACTATTATTTAAATCGTATCTGATCATCGGTTTCCCGCGATACGGGTTTATTCCCAGTGTGTGAACCACAAGTAACCTTAAATTGTACACAATGTAAGTAAATAAAGTTATTTGTATTTGTATACTTATAATGTTACTTAATAATGTAGTGTTTATTGACTTGTCCAACAGAATTTTTGGATTTTATGGAAATAAATCATAGAAATCTTTAAATCTATAAAAAGAAAAGCCCTAAACATCTATTATAAGTAACTGATTATTACAATGTCAGTAACTGTAAGTTTATGGATGAGGATAGATTAATGCTCTCGGCATAAGCATCCAGAGGAGTGAACTTATCCTATAAGTCTGAGGCCAATTGAGCCATGCATGTTGTGGCAAACTTCGCACCTTGTTTCACAGCACCACAGAAAGCCAGCGACGTAGTTGCTCATGTAGCTTGTGCAGCTAGCTTGCGTGGTGACCGTTTTGTGTAGAAAACAAGTTTTATTCTTTAAGATTTTAAGTTTACTGATTGTACACTTAGACACAAAATGAACACATTTTATTCTTATTCCCACTAGCTGCAGATTTTTTCGAGATTAAGGCACATGTTTATAGTTCATATCTACATTTAATGATAAAAAATTTAAGAGGTTTGCAGGGTTTCAATCCTCTTAACAAACTAATTCATCCATTTTGACTTACCTAAATGTGAAGGCCCAGGATCATCACCATCAGCCATGTTATTGTCCTGAAAGATAATTTATCTATAAGACCACTAAGAGATGGGAAATAAATAAATATAGCTGGACAATTTACATATTGACATCCAGCCCCGTGGTAAGCTCGAAGCTTGTGTTACTGGTGCTAGATTTCTGATATACTTACATACATAGATCGATATTTAATTAAATCATAATATCAATGATTTTTTATATAAAAAATATGTAAGGTTGTCAATAGTGCCAACACAAACATACATACCTACAGAAAATAAATCTAAAAATTGTCAGATTAGTTTCAGTATCATTTAATAGCCTTAAAACATCCTTGACCCTTAGAGATTTATTATTCGTATAGATTAATCACACAAAACATATTTATTTTATTGAAATCAGTAAATTTTACAACTAGTCTCACTCTTAAATGTTTGTTTGAATATAAAACAATGTTATCTGGGCCCTTATTATGTATGTCACAGACTGGAAATCGAATTAAGCAATTTATAAGATAGAGAGAATATAGGGTACAGACAAATAAAAGTTTGCATAACCTGGTATTCTAACGCCAGTAAAAATAGCGCAACAAGTATAAATATAAACAAAACAAAATTTAACTTCAAGATTTATATTTGTAAACAGAAGTACAATAAAGTATCATTGAACACTTAACAGAATCTGTCTTGAACTTACTAAAATCCATAATTTACATATAAAAAATGACCTCCAAACTTAAAATAACATGAAAACAAGAATGTTAGAGCAAAAACAACTGTACCTTTTAATATCCAGCTGGGCTTCCAAAACTTCATTTACAAAGTCCAATATATATCACTTTATTCAAGTACCGCATAAGAAAGCTAGAAAATATCATTATTGAAACACTATCAATATGATTTATAGTCAATTATTAATGAATTTCACCTCAAACAAGTTAAAAATTAAAATAAACTAAATTAAATTCGTATTGTTATGATCGTGCAACCACATTTTGACAGAACGGATTGGATTGGATTCAACTCAAAGCAAAGAGCGAGCGAACAGAACCAAAGAACGGAGGTACGTAACAGACGGTTCTCGTTTTAGAAAATAACAAAATATATGATTTGCATGCTAATTGGAATCTTATTGGTTGTTCCACACAATTGTTACCAATCAAAAGAGAGCTTAGTTCATGTTGTGTTTTGTGTGACTGTAACATAAATAAAAAAAAGCTTATTTTATTAATTCTTAATCTAAGTGTCACTGTCACAAAACTATCGCTCATGTCAAATGTCACTCATGCGTCATTTAGCTCTTGTGTACATATTTTTTTTATCGTCTCTACGCATTTCGTAACAATTTCGTTTAACGGGAAATTCTCTAATCGTCTCTGTGTTGTTCTTTTCGAATGAATTGTGCTTCTAAATAGAATCTCTTCCCACAATGTTCTCCTCAATATTTGGAAAACGAAGATCCTCGCCCGTAGAAGATGACGCACCACCGATACCTGGAGCAAGACAAGATGATGGATTTGTCGTAGTTGACCCGACATCTCCCAGAGGCAGCATCTACCCCAGTATCGGTGGCGGTGCAGTTCCCTACCCTATGCGACCGGCGCCCGTGGCACCGGCAGCTCCTAAACCAATGATAGACCCAACTTTTCACTACCTAAATGGCGTACCGTTCACAATGTCCAAGGAATTACAGATGGCAGCAAACAAAGACACATTTGCAACAGAGATTGGAGATATTCTTATGTTTCTATCTGGTAAAATGAATATGAATGGCTATGAATATGATTTTTCAACAGAAAAGAGTGTTTTGAAGGAGTGCTAATAAATTTCATAGATCAGGATTCTAAAAAAAGGCCTTGTTAATGTGTAAAGATTTAATTATAAGTTATTTGCAATGTTTATTACCAGTACCACTCTATTTAAGTATATCATGAAACAAATAAAATTGTAACATAAAATAAATATTATGCAAGTTATCAAATTAATATGCTTGTTGTGTTTATATTATGATGAAACAAAAAACTTGTAAAGTATAAGATCACAGTTTAACTTTTTTTTACCATATAAAGGGCACTTCTTGTTTTAATTATGTATTTGCGAGAACAATGAAATTTAATATACTGGTGTCCATCAAAACCTTGTATTACTATCATTCAGTGTACCTATAGAAGTATTTTTTGTATAACACAATCATAAAAAATTATTAATCAACACCAAAAATTTTAACAATATTCTCAATACCAGAGACACTATGTACTAAATTATACAAATACCATAGAATTAAATCACACCTTTTCTACTTTAAGAAATGTGGTCTCACAGTTTCCTTTACCTTAGATAAATCCTTACAACAAAAATTCTATCAGATTGACAAGGAATAGAACTAAATTGAGGCAGCTAGACCACAAATGAAAGATACTACTAACAGGAATGGTAACCAAGTCTTCAGGAAAGCACCAAAGCTGGAATCAGATAATTATTTTACTTAGTATGGTCTATTGCTATGTAGGTCTGTTTTTTTCATTGCATCACTTACTTTAAATTATGCATTGTAATTATTGCATCAGTTTTTTATATCTATTGTAAGCTGAAGAGTTTGATTAAAGAAGATTAAAAATTATTAATATTAGTGTTGAATAGTACATTTATCATGGCTATATTCTATAAACTATTAGGTAGATAACATGACAAAATACAAGCAAAGATGTCTGCCGGTCAGCTTGTTAGATGAATAAACAAATCAAATCAAAACATATTCATGAGTAACATAAGATCTAATAGCTAGTTTAGATGAAAAAAATTGTAAATACTTTATTGTAATTAATTAATAATGGAGATTATACTAACCTGACATATTTAGAATATGGAATCATGTACAGTGCTAGTTTCACCATATTCCAGTTTTTACAGCCATCATAGTTCATGATGTTAAGGGCTTTAGCCACATGAGAGTGACAGTTGTCATAAAATATAATGTGCTGCAATCAAAGCATACTTGACATTAATTTTCTAAAATTGAAAAAATATAAAAGCTTGTGGGTTTGTTATTTTTGTGGTTTTGATATTTTACTTTACCATCCTCTTTTTATAGATTTCGGAAGCTTCAGCGACTGCATCATCCCAACCTGACTGTCCATCCACAGCCTTCTCTGGAGACAATTGCCAAAATTTAGTGGGATTGCCAAACGCCATTAGGTCTTCTGATACATAGTAAGGGCCAGCAAAGTCTCTAATCACTCCATTTGATGTGCAGATACCCATATGACCTAGGAATGGAAATATCCATCTGAAATGTTATTCTATGAGAAATAGCTGACATTTAAATTTTTTGAAATCTACTTTCCATTAGTTAAGACTATATACTAACGTCAAGACCGGAATAGGAGACCACACAATACAATAAGGAAATCTGGAACGTTCATAATCTATTGTATCCATAAGTTCTGTGGTATCTTTGCTGCCTAATGTACGCGGGCTGAATTCAACTCCAACCATACTCAAATACAATGCCGAGTACACAATACACTAAATAGAGCTACAGCATCAGGGTATTTAATTGTACTTTTATTGCTAGTGATTTTTTACACTTAAAATATTAAATCAATGAAAGAAATAGGTGGACAACAAAATCCAAAACGAAAACATTGAAGATATGCATGACATTGACTTGACAGAAACTAATAAGGCAAAATAAAAAAAATATTTATTATGCACTGTCCACATTGAATCTTGAATCAAACAGCAAATTGAATCCAAGCCCAAACAAAATGGCGGATGACATTTTTTTTAGTCTGTTTTGTTGTTGTATTGTGTTGACTATACCTATTTTTCGCGCTAAATAAATGTTTTCAATAATTTTAATGGAATAGTTCAATTTTAATATCTTTAAAATAAGTTGTATTGTTTTATCTGTCGTTAGGTTGATGTTAAGCAGCCGAAATGCCGGCTTTTTTAAAGTATATTGATGTGGAAAACTTCAAGTCCTATCGAGGGCACCATCAGATAGGACCTTTAAAATCCTTTACTGCAGTTGTAGGACCCAATGGATCAGGTAAATATTCAAATAAATTATTAAAAAATGTTCCAAATATGATTAAAAATTTGTTATAGAAGTTGCGATTTTCGTAGGTAAATCGAATTTCATGGATGCCGTGAGTTTTGTGATGGGAGAGAAAACTTCCTTGCTTCGTGTGAAACGTCTCAGCGACTTGATCCATGGTGCATCTATCAATAAAGCTGTATCAAGATTGTAAGTATACATGTACCATCACTTTAACTGTTAATTTCCTAAGAGACAGTGCTAATCACCTACTTTCCCTTTTCAGTGCCTCTGTAACTGCTACATTTGTGCTGGAAGACATGACTGAGAAGAAGTTCATGAGATCAGTCAATGGTCAATCATCGGAGCATAAAATTGATGGACAAGTAAGAAATACCTTCATATAATTTATTTTAACTGCAGTATGAAGCTGCTATTTCTGTTTATTACCACCGAGTTTCTACTATACTATAGGTAACTAAACACTTATCATTTGTTTCAGTCTGTGTCAGTAACCCACTACCTGGCAGAGCTGGAAAAGCTAGGCATCAATGTCAAAGCCAAGAATTTCCTTGTATTTCAAGGAGCTGTTGAAAGTATTGCTATGAAGAACCCTAAAGAGAGAACGGCACTGTTTGAGGAAATCAGTGGGTTAGTCAAAGTATTATTCATATTAAGCTCCTGATCTCATGGATGCATAATTATTATGAGTAAATAGAAAATTAACAATAGCCAATAACAAATAACAATATAATAAGTTGTTCCTGTATCTAAGTATCTTGCTATTATTATAGTAAAGAATATTTTATTTTTTATTTATTTATTGAGCACAAAATTATAAGTAGGATACATATTCTAATAATAAAAAAACCTGCCAAGTGCTTGTTGGACTCTCCCATGAAGGCCCGCAGCATCAAGTAACATAATATAATTACTTATTATATATGTTTAAGCTCCTGATCTCATGGATGCATAATTATTATGAGTAAATAGAAAATTAACAATAGCCAATAACAAATAACAATATAATAAGTTGTTCCTGTATCTAAGTATCTTGCTATTATTATAGTAAAGAATATTTTATTTTTTATTTATTTATTGAGCACAAAATTATAAGTAGGATACATATTCTAATAATAAAAAAACCTGCCAAGTGCTTGTTGGACTCTCCCATGAAGGCCCGCAGCATCAAGTAACATAATATAATTACTTATTATATATGTTTAAACTATGAGCTGTAGCCTCCAAAGTAGATTTATGATGTATTAATAAAACTTCTTTTGCAAGGTAATGTTTACATTATATATCTTTTTATTTTGTCATTTTCTTATTTTAAAAGTTAAAGCCACTCTTACTTTTTGGACACACTTCTTACCACTTGTCTCTCATGCAAACTTGTAGATACATACGGCATATTTCATAAGCCGAGTACCCACCTAGCGAACAGGCTCGCGCGGCAGCCTCGCGAGCCAAATGCCTCGGCTGGTGTGGACGTGCCTCGGACTGCCTCGGGCATGCGTTTTCACTCGCAGCACGGCTCGGCCCGAGCCATTAGTTGTGGCTCAGCCTGCCTCGCGAGGCGGCCTCGCTAGGTGGGTACCCGGCTATACGCGAATCTGACGTTTAAAGCGCATTTAAAACATTAACCTTATATTCATTTAATAGCAAATAAATATACTATGACAATTTTTTGTAGATCCGGTGTCCTCAAAGAGCAGTACGAAGCTTGTCGCGGGGAGGTCAACCGTGCTGATGAAGAAGCGCAGTTCTCTTACCAGAAGAAGAAGGGTGTTGCTGCCGAGAGGAAAGAGGCCAAGTTTGAGAAGGAAGAGGCAGAGAAGTACACACGCTTGAAAGAGGAACTGGTAAGATATGAATACTGCTGCTGCTATGTATAAATTGACACAGCAATTACTGTGTCAATTTATATATACGCTCGAGTCCTAAGTTTTGCTACATTTTCTCGCATTTATATTTATAATATATGTTGTAGTTTATTGATAAGTGTCTTATCAAGACACTCGACACTGGAAAATTGAGCTTAGTTAGAAAACTAGAACTTACTAGATTATTAATCTAATATTAAATCAATATCCATAGTATTTTTGCGTATTCACGGCTGTTGCACAAACCTAATAATGACACGCTTTTCCTAATATCTCCACAGCAAGAACAAAAAGTGGAGCTCCAGCTCTTCCACCTATACCACAATGAGAAGGACATTCAATCCTGCGAGGAGGACCTGCAGCATCGCCAGAACGAGCTGGCGAAGGTCGAGAAGAAGAGAGTGAAGGCTGAAGAGGCGCTCAAAGAGAAGAAGAAAGAGTCAGGGGTGGTGCAGAGGGAGCTGGCCAAGATTGAGCAGGATATCAGAGAAGTGGTCAGTCTTTTTTTAGCATTTGATTCTCTATAAACAACAGAAAAAAGGTGACAAATAATGTGCAGTTGACATAATGCAGTTGTATCAGGGGCCTGTGCTAACGACAGCCATTAATATTGCATTACATGTTTGTTTTCGACTTATTTTGCTTCCACAACCGACACTGACGTTTCTCTTTAGAACGATAGACTCACAAATACCGAGGCTTTAATTCATTTATCTCTTACAGGAAGCTGAGGTCTCCAAAAAGCGGCCCACCTTCATAAAAGCGAAGGAACGCGTCACCCACATGCAGAAGAAGCTGGAAAGCGCTATAAAGACGCTGGAACAGGCGCAGAAGGCCAACGAAGCGCACCAGGCGGATATTCGCAAGCTGGAGGAGGAGCTGAGGCAGGTGGAGGAGCAGAAGGCCACCTGGGAGCAGTCCGTGCTGGGCTCCACGGCGCGCCGCCCCGACGTGCATCTGGAAGAGGCCCAGGTAACATACGCACCAAGTCATCGCACCCACTCGCCGTCGGGAAAGATTTCATCCACATACTTTACAGCTATTTAGTTCACGGACTGTCAGTCAGGTTCACAAGATCTACCACAAACACTCAGGTTGTGGAATGATGTTCCTTCTAAGGTTTTCCCAAAGGATTATAGGATGGGTTTATTCAAAAAGGGTATTCTGAAGCATTTAAAAGGGTTCGGGTACCTAACATCTCTGATTCTCTTCAGTCTTTAATTCCAGTACCATGTACCAAAAACTCTTGTACTTTAAATTTCAAATAGTAGTAAGTTTTCTAATTTTGTTGTATTTTATAAGTACAATAAAGTTTCGTTCATTCATTCATTCAAAAACTATATAACATTTCAGATCCACGAGTACGAAGAGCTGAAGATGGAAGCGTCCCGTCAAGCGGCGCGCTACCTGCAGGACCTGGACTCCGTGAACCGCGAGCAGAAGGCCGACCAGGACCGCCTCGACAACGAGCTCCGCCGCAAGGGGGAGTTCGACAACAAGCATCGCCAGAAGGTACCGTGGACTAGGGAATGTTTCACCAATCATTTTTAATACTAAGCAAAGATTCACAAGAGAAATATAATTATCTCTAGTCTAGTCCTCCTATAAGGAAAAGGAAGAAACTTTCCTTACACGATCGAACCATCAACACACACATGGTAATCTTTCGGTTGTTGTCGTGAACTCCTACATAGGAAAAGTTGTGTGCAATGCAAACTTCGCTTGCGTGACGTGAAGCTATTTCAGCTTGTTAATTTTCTTGCACTATCTTATCATACAAATCATAACACGTGTTGATGAGGTAGATTTCTTAGGGCTCTAATGTATGCTACAGGGGCACGAGAGAAACGAGGCCATAAAGCGCGTTGACAAACTGAATGAACATATCAAGAGCTCTGAGCAGGCGCTGGAGGAACAACGCCGGCTGCGCGCAGAACTACAGGTATACATCATTCCGATATAAATAATTCAATAATCAAACGAAAACACACATATCGTAAATTTTCGAAAATCCGAATGGATTTATCAGGAGCGATATTTTTAAATACCTTTAGAACCTTAGAACGATCTATAAGACTTCTTAGTTCGATAGCAATTTTGGCATATTTATTTATTTGTTTTATATATTTTTACATTTTAGGAAAACTAAACAGCATTTTTAAATAACTTAGCATAACAATAGTCTATGGCAAACTTGACTGACTATTCACTCAAACCGTTATTCAAACAATTCATGATGTGAATGGCCAGTCACGTTCGCCAAAAATAAAAGAAGAAGAAGACTAATGATGTTTTATCCCAGGCCGACGTGGGAGAGTGCCGCGGGCGCGCCGCAGAGCTGCAAGCGGCACTGGAGGACGTGGCCTCGCAGCTCGGAGACGCGCGCGTCGACAAGCACGAGGAGGCGCGCCGCAAGAAGAAGCAGGAGATCGTGGAGAGCTTCAAGCGGGACATCCCGGGCGTGGTGAGTGACCCAGTACCTTTACCATGAGTTGTCATAGTTACATGGCCTGACGTTACTACAGCAGTTACGTTAAAAAAATAAAAAAAGAAGTGCCCGCGCCACCTTTCAAGTCTTACAGTTATGCAGGAACTACAGTATTAGAACCGTTCATATCTAGCAAGCAGCGCCAGCGCCACGTCTTAACGGACTGAAGTGGCGGCGCGTAGTCGAAACAGCTTTTTGAATGAGCCTTTTAGTACCCAACTATCCGCTAGAGGCGCTGTTCAAGTTTTCATAATAATAATAGGGAGTGTAGATTTCTAGAACTCATGGTAGATATACAGGTCCCAGGTCTTATGGCTAGTCTTGTCTTAGACAAATTCGACAATGTCCATTGTCCATATACATGTACAAATTGATTAAAAATATTAATGGTGATGTGATTGTTTCAGTACGACCGCATGATCAACATGTGCCAGCCGACGCACAAGCGCTACAACGTGGCCATCACCAAGGTGCTGGGGAAGTACATGGAGGCTATCGTTGTGGACACGGAGAAGACTGCCCGTAGGTGCATCCAGGTGCGTAACCCATGGCATTTTTTTTACAGTAGCATCTTAGCTCAACTCAGTCTGCTCAGTTGAATCCGATTAACATGTAAATTAATATTTTCCTGATTGTATGATAGTTTTTTATTCTAGTTATAAGCATAAACAAAGAATTACAAATACAATCTGATAAGCCTTAGATACTGATTAAAATTAAACTTTTGCCTTCGTTACACTAGTCCGATTGTTTAATTCGTGAACAATTCTCCAGATAGAGTTGACCGTGTCGATGTTCGTTCCCCTTTGAGGTGCTGAAGGAGCGCATGCTGGAGCCGGAGACGTTCCTGCCGCTGGACTACATCCAGGCCAAGCCGCTCCGCGAGCGCCTGCGCGACATCCGCGAGCCCAAGAACGTGAAGCTGCTGTTCGACGTGCTGCGCTTCGAGCCCGCCGCCATCCTGCGCGCCGTGCTCTTCGTCACCAACAACGCGCTCGTCTGCGAGAGCCCCGAGGACGCCTCGCGCGTCGCCTACGACCTGGACCGCGCCAAGAACGCGCGCTACGACGTAAGTGTGCCACGACCCTGAGGACGTGAGCGCCGTGCTCTTCGTCACCAACAACGCGCTCGTCTGCGAGAGCCCCGAGGACGCCTCGCGCGTCGCCTACGACCTGGACCGCGCCAAGAACGCGCGCTACGACGTAAGTGTGCCACGACCCTGAGGACGTGAGCGCCGTGCTCTTCGTCACCAACAACGCGCTCGTCTGCGAGAGCCCCGAGGACGCCTCGCGCGTCGCCTACGACCTGGACCGCGCCAAGAACGCGCGCTACGACGTAAGTGTGCCACGACCCTGAGGACGTGAGCGCCGTGCTCTTCGTCACCAACAACGCGCTCGTCTGCGAGAGCCCCGAGGACGCCTCGCGCGTCGCCTACGACCTGGACCGCGCCAAGAACGCGCGCTACGACGTAAGTGTGCCACGACCCTGAGGACGTGAGCGCCGTGCTCTTCGTCACCAACAACGCGTTCGTCTGCGAGAGCCCCGAGGACGCCTCGCGCGTCGCCTACGACCTGGACCGCGCCAAGAACGCGCGCTACGACGTAAGTGTGCCACGACCCTGAGGACGTGAGCGCCGTGCTCTTCGTCACCAACAACGCGCTCGTCTGCGAGAGCCCCGAGGACGCCTCGCGCGTCGCCTACGACCTGGACCGCGCCAAGAACGCGCGCTACGACGTAAGTGTGCCACGACCCTGAGGACGTGAGCGCCGTGCTCTTCGTCACCAACAACGCGCTCGTCTGCGAGAGCCCCGAGGACGCCTCGCGCGTCGCCTACGACCTGGACCGCGCCAAGAACGCGCGCTACGACGTAAGTTTGCATAGACCTTGAGAGAGCCCCCCCAGAGTATTTTTGACGTGACAACGTCTTATAATTCGATAGAGCCGGCTGCACGCACGAAAAAAAATGCGGCGTTACCTCGCTCTGAGGCGTTCCATGTAAGGCTTGAAGTGCAAGCGAGAGCGCGGAACGAGCGACAAAGAAGCACAATCGGCTTTTGCGTTCGGCAGCGTTCGACATCTGTCTCTCTCCTACTTGAGTGAGCGATGCGTCTGCGTAGACAGCTGATAAAAATAAATCTAACTTGATCAATATTATTGTGATTTCCAATTACCTCCTTCGTATGTATATAGAGAACTATACATATACATAATAATAAAGCCTTTATTTACAATCTTATAAAACATAAATTTATGTTTTATAAGATACATATACATACAAATCTATTAAACAAATGAAATTAAAAATTTTTTTTGAAAAATGCTACCATTCCATCAGTATTTTCTTAAGACTTTCTCACGTTCAACTATCGTCAGTAAACCGACTTTATAGACAACCAATTTTTCTCCACACTATTAATCAAATGAATAGGCGCCCAGTTACGAGTGTGATTGTTTCAGGCGCTCGCATTGGACGGCACGTTCTACCAGAAGTCCGGTATCATCTCGGGCGGGTCGCTGGACCTGGCGCGGAAGGCCAAGCGCTGGGACGAGAAACATCTCTCGCAGCTCAAGTCTAAGAAGGTTAGAGCTACTTGACATTTACTGAGAACAGGTATTTGCATGATTGATTCCGATTTAGCACTCAGAATATCCCGTTTCTCTTTACACTGAATTTATAAGTTAACCAAATTTAATATTGCTGGACAATTTACAAAGAAACAATCAATCCAAACAACAAATCCGTAAGCTCGAAGCTTGAGTATAACTAATAAATGCTTGAACCAACAGGAGAAACTAACGGAAGAGCTCCGCGAGTCGATGAAGAAGTCCCGCAAGGAGTCGGAGCTCACAACCGTCGACTCGCAGATCCGCGGGCTCGAGTCCCGCCTCAAGTACGCCGTCACCGACCGCGACACCACGGTATACACACTCATTACATATATTTAATACTTTACCAATAAAATCTTGTATACATTTGGCGTGACAGACCCCTCTGTAAGAAGTGTCCGTCTCTCTCTCCCACTCCTGGAGTTCTTTCGAGGAAGTTTCAAAGTGTTTCTATTAAACTCACATTATTAATAAGAAACGTCATAAGGTATTTTAACAGAGTTCTGCTTGTATTTTTTACTTTTCGAGTTTAAATTGTCGTATGATATTTTTATCGAATCAAAGATTAATTAATTTATTTATTTGCAGCTGAAGCAGATCAAAGCGCTGGACGCGGAACTGGCCGAGCTTGAGAGAAAGATCGACATGTTTGGAGTGAGTATTTTCAACCATAATATCATATAACTTTCTTCTCTACTTTAATAATATTGAATAGAATAATTATAAAAAATAATAATATCAAATCAGACATTCATAAGATATTTGAGTCACGTCTCAATCCATAAAATAATTTATATTGTATTCAGCCACAAATCGAAGTGATCGAGCGTACGATCCGCGACCGCGACCAGAAGATAGAGGAGGTGAAGGAGAACATGAACAACGTCGAGGACGTCGTGTTCCGCGGCTTCTGCAACGACATCGGCGTCGCCAACATACGGTCAGTCCTGTTGCCACGCCCCCTAGCCTCAAGCTGCGTACAGACAGCGCGTTCTTGTATAGTCCTGTGCGGAAATAATCGTAACTAACGCGAGGTCAATCAATCCAGACCACATCAAGACCGGCGATATGTTCAAAGTTGAATCTGATAATATTTTTATATTTGAAACTCGAATAACACTTGTGTCTTTTCATTTTACGTGTAAATGTAGCGTACCCGGTCGTTTGCGTTCTCTTTGACTGACCAAATCCGACTGCCGGCATTGTAAAGGTTATAAGTTAACTTTTATTTCCAGTCAATACGAAGAGCGCGAGTTGCGAGTGCAGCAGGAGCGCGCCAAACGCCGCATGGAGTTCGAGGCGCAGATCGACCGCATCTCCTCCAACCTAGAGTTCGAACGCTCCAAGGACACGCAGAGTATGAACTTTTATTCAAAATCAAGATATTTATTTTATTTTTACATTTTAGGAAAACTAAAAAGCATTTTTTTAATAACTTAACTAAAACTAAAACAAATAATGGAATAATAAAAACAAAAAACATTTTAACGATTAATATCTAAGTATAGAAACACGATAATTAAAATAGACATGTAAAAAAATACCTATTCAATATGGCAACCGGAGCGCGTGATTTATTTTGTATGTTCGCGATATAAATCTTCGCGACCGTAATGAATAGAAATAGGGAGGCCTATGTCCAGCAGTGGACGTCTAATGGCTGAGATGATGATGACCCATCCTGACATAGCCCAGCGGATTAGCTCATTGAATGTCATCCCCAGAGAACGTGACCCGC
The DNA here is from genome assembly GCA_963691955.1 of Chloroclystis v-ata. Lineage (NCBI taxonomy): Eukaryota > Metazoa > Arthropoda > Insecta > Lepidoptera > Geometridae > Chloroclystis > Chloroclystis v-ata. The sequence continues at coordinate 9,108,843 of OY829904.1, read as the reverse complement.
TGGGAGCGCCAGGTGCAAGACGCGGAGGACGAGCTGGAGAAAGGGCGGCAGGCGGAGGCTCGCCAACGTTCTGACATCGACCTGGAGCTGCAGCGGGTGGAGGCGCTGAAGGCCGAGAGAGCCGCCGCAAGGGCCCGCGCCGACCACGCCGAAACTGACGTTAACAAGGTACCGTGTTGCTTAGACCTAACAACTACCCTATCTATATTAATAACTAGCTTTCCGCCCGCGGCTTCGCCCGCATTATGTTAGATTTTCCCGTGGTAAAGTACCCTATGTCCTTCTCCCGGTTCTAAGCTGCCTCCTCACCAAGTTTCAGCCAAATCGGTTCAGCCGTCCTTGAGTTATAAGTGAAGTAACTAACACGACTTTCTTTTATATATAAGATATCGTCAAGGGGTACGGTAGACTCGATCGAAACCTTCTAGGAATATCAGAACATAAAAAAATATTGATTTTGATTCGACAACATCGACATATCCGCAAAATTCGTATAACGGAGAATTTTGTTAAATTGTGTCAAATGTTTTATAATGTAAACAATGGCTGTCGCCATCTTTGGTGTGAAGCACGTTCCGTTTCATAAGGGGCCGTCCATTAATCACTGGGACAAGATTCATGGTGTGAGTTGACGAACGACACGGCCCCTAATACTCATCGTCAGTCGTTGACGTTTCGCGAATATAGTTTTATTATGAATCAAATTTCAACCGAGCGAAGCCGGGTTTTCATCTATAAAATAACATTATATGTATAATGATGTTCGCAGGCCCGCAAAGACCTGAGCTCGGTGCAGAAGGACATCCAGTCGGTGCAGAAGCAGGTGTCGTCTCTGGAGTCGCGCATAGAGAGCAAGCGCAGCGAGCGGCACAACATACTCAGGCAGTGCAAGGTAACGCATACATTACCAATTACTTAATTAACGCTCTTTTTTTATTTTATTTTAGTGTTTTCGGAGAACAGACAGTTCTTAAAAACAAAAAGTATTACAGAAAAAACACTAGGGACCATTTATCTGTTCCGGCATATGTATCTATCGCTCTTTGTAGTACCAACAAAGAAATATCTTTAATGTTGCTCTTATGTCAACATTGTTTCCATTGTATGTATATTTTTATTTAATGTTACTTAATAATGTATTGTATTTATTGACTTCATGACTTGTCCGAGTGATCATTAGGATTTTATGGAAATAAATAACATAAATCTTTTTTAGGTGACCAATAGATGATGGTTGAAAGCCTACCATTGGCTTGGCTATCACAAAACAAACCATTTTGCAATGTTGTTATATTATGTATTATGTATATCGTTCCAGATCGACGATGTGATCATCCCACTGCTGGAGGGCAGCCTGGACGACACGCACGAGACCGAGTCCGACCCCTCGTCCATGTCCACCACGCAACAGTACAGACGGGAATCCAGGTTAACTACTCTGGGATATAGCATAAAAGTGATTTGGGGACACGACATTGAATGAATGAATGAATGAAAACTTTATTGTACTAAAAAATAATCATAGAATAAAAATACAAAAACTAAAAACTATTTATAAACTAAAAGTACAAGGGGCGGCCTTATCGCTGAGAGCGATATCTTCCAGGCAACTGTAGTGGACATTTTTATATATGAGATTGTCCTAAAAAATTAATTAATTAATTTTTCTAATATCAGGTATAAGAAAAATGTTTTATATTTATAAGGGCTGTGGATTTTGTTAATTAAATAAATAACTAATAAATTCTCTTTGTGCCAGGATCCTGGTGGACTACAGCAGCCTGTCGGAGGGCGTGAAGGAGCTGGAGGAGGCGGACGAGATCAAGCGCAAGGCGGACAAGCTGCAGAAGGCGATCAACTCGCTGCAGAACACCGTCGACAAGATACAGGCGCCCAATATGAGGGTACTTATACATTTTCCTCAAGACAAAGTCTACATCAGTGTGTTTTAACACGACATAATGGATCCGAAATGAGTTTCACTTTAGGCCTAATGAATAGGCGTACACCCATATTCTTAGTCGTTTCCTCATAATATTCCTCCACTCAAAAATTTGCTCAAGTGAGGTTGAGTCGAGTGGAGAAAACAACAAATATAGGTGTTAGAGTTGATCAAAGAGCTCTCGGAGTTTCTCTACGAGATCGAATCAGATGAGAACGATGATAGTCACCGATATAGTACAGCGGATTGGCTCATGTTATATAGCGTAGAGAACTAATAATTCTTTGTGGTGGGTGGTGCTATATTGAAAATACTTTTTTGCACCACCAGTTGTGCAAGCCGGTGGTGTCAAGGGTCCGATACTATTTTGACTATAAAGTTCTCAATATGAGTGTTGTACTTTTTGCCAATCATAAAATGTAACGGTGTAATAATTTAATGTTATCTCACTACAGGCCATGCAGAAACTCAACGAAGTTCGAGAGAAGGTTAGCGCCACTAACGAAGCGTTCGTTGTGGCCAGGAAACGCGCGCACAAAGCTAAACTCGCATTCGAAAAGGTATCTCTCCTTACCATCCGAATAAAACATGATTCTGCAACCTAACACACATACATTATATTGTTTTTTTGTATTTTGTTTTAGGTGAAGAAAGAGCGACATGACAAATTTATAGACTGCTTTGAACACGTCGCCAACGAAATCGACGCTATTTACAAGGTAAAAACACACTCTGCTTTATTAACTTTCTGCACAAAGAGGTCTTGAAGATAATGTCTCTAGTGAAGTAAAACCGCGGTCTTTTACATACGGTGTCGTACTTTTACTTATCTTGACTGTATCGAGATCGTTAGTTCCACATTACGCTGAGGGTAGTTATAGGGGCGGCGGCTACGGCTTGGGCATTGGAGCTCAACTTGGATGCAAGTTGCTCCACAATCCGAATGATTTGCTCTTAGTAGATATCCTGCAGTTGATACTACGATGACAGTACATAAAATAGTTTCTAATACCCAGGCTCTGGCGATGAACCAGTCGGCGCAGGCGTTCCTGGGGCCCGAGAACCCCGAGGAGCCCTACCTGGACGGCATCAACTACAACTGCGTGGCGCCCGGCAAGCGCTTCCAGCCCATGTCCAACCTCTCCGGCGGAGAGAAGACTGTGGCCGCGCTTGCGCTGCTGTTCGCTATCCATAGGTGCGTGTTGTATTTATTTATTTTATATTCATTAATACGATTATTTCAACCAATTACACTAATAAATTAATTAAATTTTAACATAAATTCATCATATTCATCTTCCACATATCAGCAAAAATATGCACAGCACACAGTGGGTTCTGACCAAGAATTTTTAGAGATTTAAATGGTATGAAAAAAAATTACAAGATCACAACAGAGTGGGAGTCGAACCCACGCCACCCAATTTAGCCTTGCACTAAACCAACTATGCTATCGAGGGGTTACGTAACAGCTTGAATGTATCTCATACATCATATCATCAGTTAAGCAGTTTTATCTCATACCATTTTTTACAATAAAATAACAAATAGTCTGACAAAGAAGTTGATTTAGTGCAGTTACAGTTCGTAGTGAGTTTATTATTTTATGTGACTCGTGTTCGCTTCCAGCTACCAGCCCGCGCCGTTCTTCTTGCTGGACGAGATCGACGCGGCCCTCGACAACACCAACATCGGCAAGGTGGCCTCCTACATCCGCTCCAAGCAGGGCTGCCTGCAGACCATCGTCATCTCGCTCAAGGAGGAGTTCTACGGCTGCGCGGACGCACTAGTCGGCATCTGCTCCGAGGTAACTCTACTCTCTATACCGCTCCGACCAGAGAGACACAGACATAGGACTTATAATAATTTCTATAATACCCTTATTTATCAGCATAAGGTGTCCTATTGTGGGGCAGGCCTCCTCTATGTCCTTCCATTTGTCCCGGTCTTTTGCATCCCCGGTCATATCATATGCTTATAAAATACCTTGTATTAAAATTAAAATAAAAGTTGTTATGTGGGTACAATTTACATAGACAAGACACATGATAGGTGTAAGTGTGACTTCGGTAATTATTAGGAACCCCACTCCAAAATGTAATAATTAAGAAACTGTTATTGTTTCAGCCTGCGGACTGCCTCGTCAGTGACGTCATCACTCTCAGTTTAGAAAACTACCAGCATTAGTTCTACCTTTTTATGTTATATTACGTTAATTTGGTGTTATTTAAGGATTCAATTAAAGTCTCGCTTCGTATCGAGCTCTTTATTTACAATAAAAATATTTAATAACTATACGTGTATTCACACTTTATCACTTGAATATCCCTAGATTATTCTAACAAATCCTAGAGTAATATGAGTCTGCACACTAGTTGCCACCATAATGTCTCCATTTATTTTGTATAATAATATGTAAACACAGTTTACGAATGCACATATCATATTAACTCTAGGATAACAATTAAATAATACATTCTAAGACCTAACTATGCTTGTTCTATTATCAGCCGGGATAGATTATGCGATTAAACAGGTCAATTAATCTAAGCTGGAAAGGACAAACTGAATAATGTGTAATGGTGGAAATCTAGCGACTCTATACACTTGGAAAAAACTAGCTATTAACAAAGTCGTATCATGGATTTAACTATTATAAATAACATGAAGTAGAACCATTGATAAACGCGACACCACCGACGACGAACCGTGTAACTATTATTAGACCAAGCACCCGTTCAAGTTAAAGAATCACAAAGCGGGCTTTGGTGTCTATGGTAAACCATGAATGCTTTTCTATTATTTGACGACGAATCTTCTTTCAGGCCCCTTGTAAGGGGAAGCGTTGAATGTTGATGAGTTCAAACAAGTTGTCCAGAGATGTCGCTAGTCGTAGTTTGTTAACAACTTCCAGTTAGTTATAATAGATGTCGCTAGTCGGGGTCGTGCGGCGGCGCGGTGGAGAAGTAGGGCGCGGTGTGGGGCTGCAGCAGCGTGCGGCACACGGCGCACACGCGCGCAGGTGCGCCGCGGGGTCCGCTGGCGACGTTGTGCGACACGCAGCCGCCGCAGAATATACGTCCGCAGTGGCGGCAGTGCACCTGCGAACGAGTGGTTAAGTTAAACATCCACAGAGATAATATGCGGAATTGAATCTAGTTTTACAATGTGATTGTTGATAGATGTTCAAAATGTTTTTCGCCAGGCCGCTTCGAGCACATAATATAATGAGACAGCGGACAGGAGCTACCTTCTTCTTGTTGGTCGGCAGCGCCACGTGGCAGGTGGGGCACTGCGACACGTCGTCGTCGTTCTGCCACCGCACCTCCGTGTCGGCCTCGCGGATACGCTGCAGTTGAACCTGAAATAATAATTCCTTTACTATTCACAACTTAAAAATAAAAGTGTTGAGATATCTAGACAAGATGGCCGATAATAATTTAGAAAAGTGTAGAACGATGAGAAACAATAGAAAACTTTTTGTAATTTCTATAATCATAGACTTCAAATTAGCTTGGGGCTAAGCCAAATTATGCACACAGTTGGAGACTATCTACGTTTCGCACCTGCAGCGACTGCGAGAGCCTGACGAAGTCCTGCTGCACCTTCTCGCTGTTGTCCAGTTCCTGTTGCAGCGCGGACACGCGTTGTCGCACCTCGGCCACTTCACTTTGAAGACGTTTCTGTAATCACAATATTTACTTTTGTTTACGAAAGTCTACAAAACTGTCCAGTCCAAACATAGGTTGCTTGGAATAAATCGCTCACAGCGATAAGGCCGCCCATTGTACTAAAAATGTTTTAGTTTTAAGTGTGTATTGTGTGTTTCTGTTTTTGTGGTGTGCAATATAAAGTATTTTCTAGCACCTGTAACACAAGCTTCAAGCTTACCACGGGGCTAGATCTTGCTGTGTGAATTATCCGGCAATATATATATTTTTTTATTCTATTCTCATTGTCCCACGCACCTTGTCTTCCAGCAAGCTCTCGACCATGTCGTTAGAGTGTCGCAGCTTGTTGCCCAGGTCCTTCATCTGTTCGTGCTCCGTCTGCATGCGATCTAGATCCTCTCTGAAAAATATACTGACAATGTGTTTAACATTATTGTAGATGGTTTGGTGATACAAATTCTATCCGGTCTAGGGTTTAGCATTAGTAGCTCACGAGCAACATGTGTCGTCGCGCGCCTATATAAGTCTGCAAATTTATATACACAAGTTTCGTGCTTACCACATTATTATTCATATTTATATTATTTCTAATCGTGAGAACCTATTATTGGCTTTATCTTTTTTATTTTAGTTTATATCGTTGATGTTTTAGCCGTTGGTTTTCCAAATATTGTTAAATAAATAAATAAATTATATGTAAATATTGATGCGTGACTTATCCAGCAATATTTTAAGCAATATTTCGAAGGACAATTGACAAACCGACTCTGGAATGCCCATTTAAGGACGCCTTATACTAGTCCCTTATAATAGTCCTTACAAGAGTCTGATATAAATGATTTATAGTTATTTTATTTATTTATTATGATATACGTAGTACGTACCTCGTGGCTCGCAATTGGGCGCGCGCGGCGCTCAGCTCGGCCTCTTGTTGGTGGAATAAGGCACCTTGTTCTAACAACTGAAACAATTATACACACGTTTATGGTACTTAACTTACTTTGGTGGTTTAAGTCTATATAATTATATATATATAAATACACACACATATATATTAAAGGACATTATTAAGTTCCCACTGACTGAATGACATATAGACGCACGCAGATACGTAACCACTAACGGTAGAAATGTGAAATTTGGACCGTGGCTTTCTTTTGTGTCATATACATCCACTAAGAATGGGTTTTGTGAAATTCACCCCCCAAGGGGAGAAATAGCGGTTGCAAGTTTGTATGGAAAAATCTTTAAATTAGCAACGATTTTGTTGAATCTCGAGCTTCAACCGAGGTGAAGCTATGGCGGGTCGCTAGTTATTTTAAACTTAAAATAAAAAGGTAAAGTTATAATAATGTTCAGTTACCTGGTTTCTAAGTTCTCTCTCGCCCTCGTCGGCCTCCTCGCGCCCGATCTGGCAGAAGATGAGCTGCTCGCGCAGTCGCAGCGTTAACTCTTGTAGCTCCTGAAATACATATTACATTACGGAAATAAGGTTAGCGAGTCAGTGACGCCACGTTAAATAACATTATAATAAAACCCAAAGAGCAAAAAATCGTGGTTAATATTCCGTGTTTAATCATAATTGTTAACTAACATGATAGTTTTAAAAATTATACACTTACATCTACATTATCAGGTAAATCAATAATTTCGTTTTGCATGTCTTCCGCTTTCTTTAGGTATTGACCGATTAGCATAGCGTTGTCTCTTTCTAACCTGCGGATATAGAAAAACAATCTTAGTAATAGGGAAAAATGCGTCCCATTTGAATTGAATTCGATATGTGCATTGCGAAATCAATAAAAAGAAAAATGTGAGTAAGGACATGTAACTTTGCGATAATTGTTACATAGAAGAATAAAATAAAAGTTTTCGTGGAGTTCGCCCCGCTCCGCCGCCGCGCCCTCCAGCTCCACTACGCGCGTCCGCAGCGAGGTACAAGGGGACTCACGTGTCCAGCTTCCTCTGCAGCGTCTCCCTGTCCACGGTGAGGTCGGTGACCTGCGCCAGCACGTGCTGCTCGGCGGCGGCCGCGCGCGCGCCCCGCTCCGCCGCCGCGCCCTCCAGCTCCGCTACGCGCGTCCGCAGCGAGGTACAAGGGGACTCACGTGTCCAGCTTCCTCTGCAGCGTCTCCCTGTCCACGGTGAGGTCGGTGACCTGCGCCAGCACGTGCTGCTCGGCGGCGGCCGCGCGCGCGCCCCGCTCCGCCGCCGCGCCCTCCAGCTCCGCTACGCGCGTCCGCAGCGAGGTACAAGGGGACTCACGTGTCCAGCTTCCTCTGCAGCGTCTCCCTGTCCACGGTGAGGTCGGTGACCTGCGCCAGCACGTGCTGCTCGGCGGCGGCCGCGCGCGCGCCCCGCTCCGCCGCCGCGCCCTCCAGCTCCGCTACGCGCGTCCGCAGCGAGGTACAAGGGGACTCACGTGTCCAGCTTCCTCTGCAGCGTCTCCCTGTCCACGGTGAGGTCGGTGACCTGCGCCAGCGCGTGCTGCTCGGCGGCGGCCGCGCGCGCGCCCCGCTCCGCCGCCGCGCCCTCCAGCTCCGCTACGCGCGTCCGCAGCGAGGTACAAGGGGACTCACGTGTCCAGCTTCCTCTGCAGCGTCTCCCTGTCCACGGTTAGGTCGGTGACCTGCGCCAGCACGTGCTGCTCGGCGGCGGCCGCGCGCGCGCCCCGCTCCGCCGCCGCGCCCTCCAGCTCCGCTACGCGCGTCCGCAGCGAGGTACAAGGGGACTCACGTGTCCAGCTTCCTCTGCAGCGTCTCCCTGTCCACGGTGAGGTCGGTGACCTGCGCCAGCACGTGCTGCTCGGCGGCGGCCGCGCGCGCGCCCCGCTCCGCCGCCGCGCCCTCCAGCTCCGCTACGCGCGTCCGCAGCGAGGTACAAGGGGACTCACGTGTCCAGCTTCCTCTGCAGCGTCTCCCTGTCCACGGTGAGGTCGGTGACCTGCGCCAGCACGTGCTGCTCGGCGGCGGCCGCGCGCGCGCCCCGCTCCGCCGCCGCGCCCTCCAGCTCCGCTACGCGCGTGCGTAGCGAGGCCAGCAGAGCGGCGGAGGACGAGCATTCCTGCTGCCAGCGGCGCACCGTCTCCTCGTGCAGCGAGCGGATGCCTTCTAGTTCCTCTGTCGCCTGTAAAACGATAAATATTACAACTTTTTAGAACTTGTTAAGCTTTCGCGATAGAAAAATATCCTATTTATGAAAAATTGACGCAATGGGGTTCAGTGTAATGCGACTGACCTTTTTGAGCCCTTGGTCGAGGCCCTGTGCGTCCGCGCGCGCGCGCCGGGCCGCGCCCTGCTCCGCCACCAGCTGCTTCTCGTAATTGACGCACATGGCGCACCCGAGACGAGCCTCTGCAATTTCCATAATCATTCATTAGCCACCTAGCGGGGCCGACGCGAGGCAGGCTGAGCCACAACAGATGGCTCGGGCCGAGCCGTGTCAGGCGAGCAAACGCGTGCCCGAGGCAGCCCGAGGTACGTCCACACCAGCCGAGGCAATTAGCTCGCGAGGCTGCCGCGCGAGCCTGTTCACTAGGTTAGGTTCGCTAGGGTACGCGGCTAATCATAATCAACACCTTTCATAAGACCTCCCTTTTGTTAATTGTGTCACAACGAAACGGTTAACGTACAAGGATTTAAATGTTTTTGAGTTTCCCAATATTTTGACACTGTTTCAAGTGCCATCTTCTAGGATAGATTGATTACACCGGCGATAAGGCAAACAGTGATTCACAAACGTTCCGATCTACCCTCTTTCTGAGTCTTTTATCGCGAGTTTGATAGTCACTAGTTACGACATCAGTCTCTCCGTGAAGATGACTTCTAGTTTGTGATAATGATAATACTTACCAGCTTCATTCTTGGCGTCTCCGCCCGGCACCTGAGTTACTGCAGTCTTTACTTTCTGGAATACGTAACAAAACCATTTTACAATGACTTTTCTTGTATAATACTTGATGTTTTAAATCGTTCTGTTACAAATTAATGCAATTCAAAATCAAACGCTTATATACGATATATTAATTTACCGTCTGGTTAACCATCATTTAAGCCGTTCGATGAAGACGTTCAACAGCAGAACGTCCTTTTTGAAACATAAAGAATGATGGACATAAAGCCCTTAAAGACCCGAGACTTTATTGGTAAAAAAGTTTATACTGATGTAAATTTACCTAAAATCTTTTGTTTTTGAAAGCGAGTACCCACAGTTCTAATAAGATCATTTATTTTGTAGGTGGAGACAATTCACTTTCTGTTGGTGTTTTCGTTCACGTAGGAGTTCCGTCGTTCATAGTTGTATAAGCGCCTATATACTGAAATGTTTGTCTATGTCTACTGACCAATGCCTCTTGCAGCTGCGTGTCTGTGTCCCGTAGCTTGTTCTTGAGAGCGGAGATTTCCTGCTCCAACGGCTCGATTATGGACTTCAGGAGCTCGTTGTCTTCCACCTAAATACCACACACACAAGTCTCAAACAAAAAGTATCTAATACTTAATATTATCAACGCAAATGTTTTTTATGGTAACAAAACAGGCGTCAGACAAGTATGCAGGCAGAAATACGCTACAGATGCAAAAGTGCTGTAAAATTTTGAAGTAGAGCAAATTTTACTCTTAAATAAATATAGCGTGTTAATTAAAAATTTAGTATGACAAATGATTGTAATCGTAATTGAACAAGTACATATTATAAAATTATTATACATATTGCAAGTCAATTATCCTTCTAGTATGACATAACGAGGAAAACCTTTAAAATCAAAATTGACCTTAAATGTATGATTTGGTATCCAACGTAATTCGTCATGGCATGCGCTTGACAACATAGTTATCCTTACTAGTCATTACATTAGTAAGAAAAGAACCGCTAAAGTTTGTGAGGAAGAATGTATGTTACTATTTCACGCGAAAATTTAAAAAAGAAAGAATTGTCGTAGATAAAAATCAATACGTTAGTTTCATATGCCCACGAGAAAACTTAGAGATAATATCTATTTCAAGCTTTTCGCCTTCGATTCTAGATGTAATTTTTTTATTAATAAATAAATATTGCTGGACTTTATTATGTATATTATATTAAGTATATGTACCTACTGATATTATCAGAAATCTAGTACCCGTAAGACAAGCTTCGAGCTTACCACGGTTCTAGATGTTCCTGTGTAAATTGCCCAGCATTATCCATTTATTCTGGCACGACGCTTCTTTTAGTAAACTTAGGGATAGTACCTATTACTAGGTTTCTGCCTTAGATTCTAGATGTAATGTAGACTCACCCTCTGCCGGGGCTGGTCGTCTGTGTCGGCGGTGAGTTTGCGCGCCAGGTTGCGCACCAGCGTGGCCGGCGCCAGCGACACCTCCTGCCACAACAACCGCACTTCACTGCGACACTTCTCCACCATCACTACACTAAACCACTGTACACTGTGACTTATAACGTACAGTCCTAGTATACACACACTAGCTCAACAACCAATCACTGCATCGTATAAAACAAACGTAGTCGCTGTCTTTCTCTTTCTTTTGTCGGATTTTGATGCGGATTTTTAAATAACATTCAAGAGAAATTTTATCGTATAATTTGGTACCAGAGGCGAGGGCTGCTAGAATACAATAATTTAATGTAACATTTATGTAATATTTTTTTATGAAATGTACAATATGGCTTTTTTTGCTAAGGTCAGTCTTGTTGTGTTAAGTATTTCGTTTCTATTGGAACTCCATGGCCACAGGTGGCTTTGCTTTAACAATGTATCAGATTAGACTTATTGTTTTAGTTTCAATGTGTTGTGGTTAAGTAACATTAAAATAAATTCCTTAGCACTTAAATCTAAATACGAGTAGTGTACTCCCGAATAAATATTGTGGATAATTAAAAAAAAATATTCCAATATGTTTATAGGTAAAATTGTATGCACATTGACCTCTTTTCATTATTAAAAGTCACTAAGTATAGATATCATACATCAAACATACATCTGTTTAAATATTATTTAGGTACTAGTTTTTGTCTTTAAAATATAATTGTAGATAAAAGTTTTAAAATACATATGTTTGAATTATTGTTTCAGTGTAAATAGGTACTGGTTACATAACGCACAGTTGGTTAACTCTTTTAATTTTATTTTTAATATGTGTCATACTGTCATGTATGTGTATGACGAGTCATACTTTGTACACTATAATTAGGTAATTTTAGTATTAAATTTTTATATGTGTTTCATGTACCTATGACAATAAATGATATGAATATGAATGAATGAATATGAATATATTGAGCGGAGAACAGCATATTTTATAAAATACTTTAAGTTTACAAATAGTGTTTGCATTATTTTTAATAGCACAACTTGGAAAGAATTCGTTTTATTTCACGTTTCAACTGTATCTCGGATAACCACGAACTAAAGTGAATGCAGACCTACTCTTAAGGAAAATGTTTATGTTAATACCGCCGTAGGCTCAGCGATAAGCGATTTGTTTAAGGTTCGCTCTGCAGCAATGCTACTGTTTCATTCATCTATGAAAACTGTGAAGATTGTGTTTGTTTAAAACAATGGGTATTGAGGTGATCTATCACTAACTTTAAATAAATAATAAGGAACGGGTAATTGTGTACCGAACACGTAAACAGATAAGTAATTAAATATGTCGGGGCAGACAAGAACATCGGTTGAAATATGACTCAGAACCGGTTTGTACCGGCCGCATCGCGCTACGGGTTGAGGCGCCTCGCCGGGCCTGTTACTTGAAAAACTGGTTCAGACCGCTTTAATTCCTTTAAATACGACCGTCGGCCGAGCTACCATATCATTCTTGTTTGAGCCGTTGGACGGAACAGTGCTTTGTTAGTAATAAATGTTTGAGTAGTCGGTTGGAACAGTCCTATGTTTGCAGTAAATTCATTTGTTGTTTGAAGTGTCTGTTGGAACAGTCCTCAGTTTGTAATAACTTAATAATAATAATCTGTTGGTAATAAATTGAGCCGTTGGACCGAAACATTGTAAAATGGAATAAATAATGGACGTTTCTTCGTGGTTTTATTATGAACATGAAGATGACTGTGATGTTAGACCTGGTGACGTCATAACCAATTAGAAGCCCTCCTGATAAACACACACTCCTCGACATCCTACGCATCTCTCTATACGACATCAGAAGTGGGATAACAAACCTGAACAAGTGGGATAACAGACCTGAACAAGTGGGATAACAGACCTGAACAAGTGAGATCCGAACTTCGATAGATCTGAACCTCGATAGCCTTGAGACTGTACGCTGCCACAAGACCAAGACAAAGAAGAAGGCAAACCATACTGACGTCAAATTTTGGAACTACCTGCATCTTTATAAAATGATGCAAAAACTGACCAAGAAGATGGCTTAGTTAAACCATACTGACGACATATTTTTGGAACTACCTGCGTCTTTATAAAATGATGCAAAAACTGACCCAAGACCAAGAAGATGGCTTAGTTAAACTATACTGACGACATATTTTTGGAATTACCTGCATCTTTATAAAATGATGCAAAAACTGACCCAAGACCAAGAAGATGGCTTAGTTGAACTATACTGACGACATATTTTTGGAACTACCTGCGTCTTTATAAAATTATGCAAAAACTGACCCAAGACCAAGATGCTGAGCAAACAAACAATTGAGGATCATACTGACGTCAGAGTTTTGAAACTACCTGCATCTTTAAAAAGTGATGAAAACAAAATTGATGAAACGCAAATCGGTCAGGACTTAGCCGAGCAAATAAACAATAGACGATCATAGTTTTGAAACTACCTGCATCTTTATAAAGTGATCAAAAAAATGATGGAACGCAAATTGATCAGGAAAAAGCCGAGCAAATAAATAATTGGATCAAAATTCCAATGAGAATTCCTACGAACCCCTTCTATGAAATATTCTTCAAGAACTAATTAAGTTTCTTTTACAGATTCACTTCCGCACTACGAGTACTTGATGATATACTCCGAGAGGCAGATGCATAGCACGCACTGCCTGTCAGTAGGGCTGTGTTGGTGGAAGAAGACGATGCACTAGGCCCTCAAAACACTACTGCAAGCGAGCCCGTGCCATCCACCTCCCATACTAGACTGCCTGAGCAAGACTCCGACTGAAACAAAAGTTAAGTTGATCATCTTTATAAATTTTCCCCAGAACTCTTACCCTCCGAGATCTTACCTATTCTTCATTAAAACTTTGTTGCAACTCGATGGAGTTGTAAACAGATACCAAACTCAAAAGCAAATCTCTTTGTTACAGACAGTTGCAGACCAGGCAGGTGCAGAGCGCCCACCGCCTGTCAGTCATTCCCGCACTACGAGGACCCCTTCGAGGCAGATGCAGAGCGCGCACTGCCTGTCAGTATGGCCGAGTAGGCGGATGAATACGATCCTGTAGTTCTACCATGCAACACTTCTACCTAGGCAAGTACCGTAAACTTTAAGCAATATGCAACCAAAACAAACAAACAAAAGAAAGAAAAAGAAAGAAAAGAAAAAAAAAAAAAATTTGGGAACTATAGATTTTAAACAAACTAGACTAACAAACTAAGTAATAAAATACGGATTATGATCTTAAACATCAAATAAGAAATCAGGTTGTGTAACTGAGTCAAAAACAATTTAAATAACTGTATGTCCTAGTATAACATTTTCAGTGCCTCTGGGGACCCCAGCATCGACCTTTCAAATTATCCTTTATCCCCTGTGGACCACGGTGTAGTATAGCCGCCCAGACCACAGCATCGACCTGCCCGTGAGATTATTAACAAACACAAAACAAACAAACAAATAATTTTATTTTGCCAACACACAAAAAATAATAATAATAATAATAATAAATAAACACAACATTACAAAAAAAAAGACTATAGAGAAGGGACATGTTGGAAAAATTAGTACTGCCTCAGCATGTGTTGGACTCTAGCAAGAGTCCAACGCTGATCTTCCGACAGAACTAAATAAAAGCTGGCGTTACGGAAGATAACCAAATTTAAAAACACAAAACTACACAAAACACAAATTTACATTTTATTTATTTTCCCCTGTGGACCACGGTGTAGTATAGCCGCCCAGACCACAGCATCGGCCTTTCAAATTTTCCTTTAACATCCCCTGTGGACCACGGTGAAGTATAGCCGCCCAGACCACAGCATCAACCTAACTAACATTATTTTATTTATTTTCCCCTGTGGACCACGGTGTAGTATAGCCGCCCAGACCACAGCATCGGCCTTTCAAATTATCCTCTATCCCCTGTGGACCACGGTGTAATATAGCCGCCCAGACCACAGCATCAACCTATATACCATGCAAGTACGTGGAGTGCAAGCATTGGACATAAAAATTAAAAATTAAAAAAATAAAAACAATGTCATTGCGTGGAGCATAAACATTGATAAAAATAATAACATAACTCGCTCACTGTCCGCTTTCGTTATCCATTATCCTAATAAACATTTTAACTATCATGTTTTAAATTATCGCTGATAATTTGGTGTTTGAGATCAACTTCCTACCTTCTACTAACCTCTAAGAAAAATTCTACTTTATGAGAAATTCCAAGAGTACCTTAATAACCATGTAAGTACGTGGAGTGCAAGCATTGGCCATAAAATTATAAAACAATGTAAATACGTGGAACATGAACATTGATAACAATAATAATAACTCACTCACTGTCAGCTTACCTTATCCATTTTTCTAATAAACATTCTAAGTACCATGTTTTAAACTTTCGCTGATAATTTGGTGGTTGAGATCCAATTATCAGAACAAATAACCTTGCACCAAATTATCAGCTAGTGTACCTTTGAATGGATACCTAGCTCAGAGAAACTTTTTCATCTTTTCCAGAAAAACGACTGGTGCAGAGCGCGCACCATCTATCAGCATGGCCGTGTCGGGGCAGACAAGAACATCGGTTGAAATATGACTCAGAACCGGTTTGTACCGGCCGCATCGCGCTACGGGTTGAGGCGCCTCGCCGGGCCTGTTACTTGAAAAACTGGTTCAGACCGCTTTAATTCCTTTAAATACGACCGTCGGCCGAGCTACCATATCATTCTTGTTTGAGCCGTTGGACGGAACAGTGCTTTGTTAGTAATAAATGTTTGAGTAGTCGGTTGGAACAGTCCTATGTTTGCAGTAAATTCATTTGTTGTTTGAAGTGTCTGTTGGAACAGTCCTCAGTTTGTAATAACTTAATAATAATAATCTGTTGGTAATAAATTGAGCCGTTGGACCGAAACATTGTAAAATGGAATAAATAATGGACGTTTCTTCGTGGTTTTATTATGAACATGAAGATGACTGTGATGTTAGACCTGGTGACGTCATAACCAATTAGAAGCCCTCCTGATAAACACACACTCCTCGACATCCTACGCATCTCTCTCCACGACAAATATAATGCATTAAAAAAATTATAAATTTTGGATAACTTTTGTGCAAGATAGCATAGATTTAAAAAATATTAGATTATTAATTTAGGCAATAAGAAGTTTTTTTCTAATGTCCTGTCTTAAACTGTTAGAAGTAGCTCCTTGAACATAAATCGCAATTACAAATAACTGTTACAGCAATTTCATAAAACAATAAGAGAAGCTATATTTTTTTTACTAATAGTGTAACGCAAACTTTAATTAAAATTTCAAAACATCGATAAGAACTACGCCATTTACGAAAATTGTGCGTGTTTCGTTATCTATGGAGAGGTATATCTAAGTATGGCATGACTTCTTTAAAAAAGGTTTTTGAAATTGCCTGTGCAAACAATTCGATACCAACACTAAATAACTTCTCCAGTGTTATTGTAATAAATTTAAAATATTAGAACAAGGAATAAAATACAATTCTAAAGTTCACGCGTAGGTAATCGAACAACGGGTCTTATCACAATAAGTATCTATTATAGGCGGCGGATAATATTGGCGGCGGAGTGCGGGAAAAAACCTATAACAAATTAAACTGCCGTATACATAACATTCAAGTAAATTCTACTAATATCGGCTTATGAAGCGATGTAACTTTTAAATAATTAATTTTATAAACAATGAGCTAGTTTTCTATGAACGACTGAACAGGATTAAGTAATGTCTATTTCGCTAGTATAATAATCTATTGTTGGTTAACTTTAAAGCTGAAGGCAATATAAAAATACCTTTGTAGAGTTTGTAGTGATTAGAGAATGGTCTTCATGGAAGGAATCTTTCTAATATAATCTCAAAAATCATTCTTTTAAATCTTTAAAATTACATTTAATTTATCTCTAGACTTGTGAAATGTCACTGACCTGCTGTTGCTGCTGTATCCGCATGTGCCCCAGCTGTGTCTCCAGATCTATATTCCTGGCTCGCAGTCTCCGCGCCTCTTCAGACCCCGATGATGAAGCCTCCACGGTTTCTGTGAGAAAATTCATTTATTTTATAACAAAATGTCAATTACTTTTCGTTAGGCTAGTAGTAGTTGGGTTTGGTAGTCTATTAGTGGATTATTGTGGCTATTGTGGATTTAAAGAGAAATTCAGTCCAAAATTTAAAGTTTTCTGAGATATTTAAACCAGGATTTGGTGTGGTAATTATTATGGTGATTTGTTAGTATGGTAATCAATTACCTGCTGGTAATGGTCTATTGAAACAGAAAATAGAAGAAAACATTGTAAATTCACATAACTATTCAAACTAAAAAACTTTCATCAACTAACACAATGAGGAAAATATTACAATAATTTCTAGCAATCCAATTAATTAATGCACATGCTTTTAGATAACAAGCTATTAACCAACTAAAAATACAAATAGTACCTTCTAACCCTGAATAAAGTTGCACTAATGTGATGTTTTGTACAAAAGTAAAATAGGTAAATACATTTTATCAAGCATTATTTTAATAATATAATAATGAGTGAAATAATAACTGAGTGAATTCCTTAAAAAATGTTTATATGTATACAAGGCAAAGTTTAAATTAATAACATGTAATATCATCATTACAACCTACATTACACTTCTGAGCATTGTTCACCACAATAGTACCTCTGTTTATTTCCTAAATAAAATAAAATATCTTACCGCTGACTAGCATCTGCAAACTCTCAATCTCCGAGGTCTGGTTCTGGCTGAGGGTCTGCAGCTGCTCCAACTGTGCCCGCAGACCCGCCACCTCCGACTCAAGCTGCTCATTGTCATGGTGCAGCTTCCGCATGTCCACTGTAAACCATATCAGCAAGGGATCAGTTATTGAGCAAATTTATATTCTGTGCTGTATGTTTCAATTGATGTATTTTATAGTGATCAAGTTTCAATATATTTGATCATAAAAACTAGTTACATAAGTATTGCTGGACAATTCAAACACCAACATCTACAGTTGCTAGATTTCTCATATACTATTATAACATAGGTAGTTATTATAGATTTTTACAGAATGCTAATAAGCTATGAAAGTACTAGACTAATTCTAATCATGACTGTGAAGTGAATCCTAATTCTGATGTAAACAGCCCAACTCTTTGGTTCTGGGAAAAGGATTTTTTGTACTTAACATACTTTTTACTTATTAGCTTATTACACATACTAACTAACTAATTAATAGAGATTTAGAAAAAAACAACTTTACCACATAACATCTGCTACTTTATGTGCTACTTCCAAATGAACTAGAAAACAACACTAAACACAAACCTCACAACAATGAAACTATAACAATAAAATCAAGGACAAAAGACAATACAATGTGAATATGTGCAGTAACTTTCACCTACCAAAAGTTATTTCTGAATCTCCAATTATCAATTATCATATTCAAATCAAGTTTAGTCAAAACTTCTGTAATTTTTTAATTATTTAAGACCAATAAGAATCTCACAAGATTTTTATTATTTAGTTAATAATTAGATAAGCTTAGAACAAGAAATTGTTAAAGTTATTCCAATTACAATCCAAGGAAGTCAGTTCATCAATACCAGCACCACTTTCTATTTTCGTTAGGGTGTTATGTTAAGACTTCAAGGGTCATATGCTTGTAAACAATATGAACAAAACAAAGTATCAACCACTCCAACACAAAGAAATAAGTAGTTATTAGTCGCAGACATGCAAGCTACAGCACGCAACCAGGCCCTGCTGCCAGCTCCGCGGGCTAAAACAAACCTTCTTTCTGCAAAAACAGTTCTTTCATTTTGGCTCGCTGCACATTAAACTCTGCCTCCAGCTCCACTCGCAGCTCATCCGGCGGCTTCTCGTGCTCTCCCACGCCGTCCACTTGAAACAGAAACTATACTCAACTCCACTGGGCCACGCGGAGGCCCGAAATTATGAAAGAATTGCACAAATAACACACCTTTCAACTGTTCCGTCGATTCGCTGGACATCTTTGATAACTCCCGTAAACCTAATTAATTCAAGAGTAATTTTATTTCATAATAACGAATGTATTAAAAACATATTTTAGGCACTTAATTTTGTTATGAAACGATCTAAATTATTAATTATTTTATAAAATTGAGGAATTGTGAAAATTCTGTAGGTACACAGGGATGACGTACATTCACAATTTTGACATTTATGTCAATGTCTGATGTTGACATTAAAATATTATGATTATGCAATGTGTTGTGTGTGTCACGCGTATGGCCAGTCACGTTCGCCATAATATAAAAGAAGAAGAAAAAGAAGATTTATTTGAATTGGCTCGTAACTGTTTAATAGCTTTTTATTATATATATAAATAACAATATCCTCTGGGCTTAGATGTAGATATGTGGTGTCTTGGTAGGCAATTTAAAAAATTCTACGGAACTAAACCATCTATCATATCTTATTCCCTTTTCTTCACCGAAGGCAGGTAGAGAATGAGTTACTTCAGTTTGTATGGGTTTATTTTACCATTATATAGGTTGATAGATGAAATAAAATACAAGAATCGTAAATAAATAAATTATTTATTTGGTACGCTACGCCTTCCCTGTGGTCCAGTTTGCTAATATCCTGGGGCTTTAGCGAGCTTTTACGATTCGGTAACACATTTTTTGATTATAAATGGACATCTTCACAAGTGACATCATCGTAAACCAATATAACAAAGATAACAATCATCCAGTAGGTACACTGAATACTGTGGAACACCAACAGGAGGAAACTAACCGTAAAATCTTCCACTAAGGCCCCAATCAACATCATAGATAAAATCAACGCCTACAATGAAGCGACATTTCACTATCGGTGATTTGACTATCATAAATAAATATCTTACACATTTAACACGAATTTTTATAGCGCCATCGATAAAACTACTCAAGGCACAGACATTATCACAGATATTCTAATAAAAAATATTTACAGAGAATTTAAATGCAACGTGCAATAGATGGCGCTGATATGAATTGTCCTAAGATCATCTTCTTCTGGTTTGTTGGGGTTCCTAGGAGTTTAGAAGCCTTGTTTGGCGTCACGGAACTCTCTGCCGGAGGGGAGGTCCTCCAGGCAAGGGACCTGCACGATGTTAAAGTAGATGTGGCCCATGAGGTGCGAGGCGGAGGTGTTGGTGGCCTTCAGGCAGTCGAACAGCATGTCGTCACAGGTGCAGTGCGACTTGCTGTACAGGGAGTTGTTGGTCAGGTTGTAGCGGCGGGAAAAGGCACGGACCTGGAAATAGTTAAAATACCTACATTAATTGAGAAAATTTTTATACTTACGTCTATTGGTTATGGAATGGTGTAACCTACCTATCGAATTATTTTTTGACGTAGGTAGGTTAGGTTACATTAAACTTGTAAGATTTAAACGCTTCGAATACCTAACTAATATAAAATGGAATAGAAAAAAGAAAAGTTCACAACGTAACCTTTGAACTCGAGTGGGAATCGAACCCACGCCATCCAGTATAGGTACGCCTGGCTGCGCTAATCACTACGCTATCAAATCAAATAAATTAAAGGGGCTCGAGTTTATTGTATATTTACCTTCGTAGGACAGAGGTCGTGCGTCCGACAGCAGCGGTCCAGCCGCCGATCAGCCCCCAGATCGTGGTAGTCCTCCGCGATGTCGCCAGTGCCGCACCACTTCGTCCCTGGAACCAGAACAACTGTTTGTAAACACGACTGAGAAATGTGGATCAAGAATTAAGTAAAGATTAGCTTTTCCCTTGTGAATTTTTGTTTCAGATTAAAACAATTGCATTAATCAGTAGGACCTTTGCAGAGAATTCGGAGTGAATAGTACCTATAGCACCTGTAGAATCTTTATGATACTCTCTGAATATTCGGATATCTTTATGCGAACGTTTAGTTGGTCATAGCCGCATGTTTGAGATCTTGTATCACAATTACCATGATAGAGAGAGAGCTTAAGATCTAGGTGTTCTGGTAAAATGGGGATGATAGTCATCACATCATCATAGGTTGCTGACGATCTTGCACTGCAAAATCTAGCCCCGTGGTAAGCTCGTAGGTACCTATTAGGTCTCCAACTATTCAATATTAGGTATTCCTTTCCAAATAAATGATCATTATCACTTTAGTCGCAAACAGGAAATAAATAAACGACTTCAGCAGTGCGAGCGTTCATTGATTTATATATCAGAAACGGCTTGCAATCAGCGAAAAGCAGCTTTCATCAAATACATTGGAAATATCTAGTTGGTACTAGATGTCTTAGCAGGTCAGATTGAGCTAATTCAATAAGGCTCGATAGAGCACGGGCCTATCACTATCGCACAAAAAATGGGCGCTAAGTACCTATTTATTTATTACATTTGGAAAGCCTACAGGTGTGATCTTAATAGTACTAGGTTAGGTTAATCCTGGAGGTAGATAATCAGATCATATTGTTCAAATAAAGTAGCAGTAGAATAGAGTAGTATCTTCGACTTATGCCCTGTTTAACTTCCACGTCATCGTGATTCGTGTGTGTTACCCATGAATTGGTTCAATTGTTAAACATGGACATATAGTGATTATGTATGTCCAGTACAGTTATGAAGTAACCTAGGTTCTCACCAGGTATAATCCCCTGCAGGAGTGTGAGAGGACTGCCGCCCAGCAGTCCTGCGTGAGCGCCGCCCGCGTCGAGCCGCGCGCGCGCCGCCGGCAGACGCACACTCTGATCCGATGCTTCTACACCTTCCACCTGTAAAACATAACATAAAATTAGCATTCAATAGTCTCTGAGTGGTTTATGAGTACACATGAAATAAATGTCAAGGTGACTATCACAAAGTATCAAGTAAGACTATCATAAATATTAAGTTACTATTATAATCATACTTTGACTCAGTTAGGTACTCGAGCTTACCACGGGGCTAGATGTTGCTGTGTGAATTGTCTACAAATATTTATTATTATTAGTTTGTACTTATATCCTTCGCATGACATGTGCATTTATAATAGCCATAATAGACACGATATGAATCGATCTAACCAATGCCATTTGAATGTACCTATACCTGTCATTACCTTTGTTAAATCGTGATTGTGTTATTGTGGCTCGTGTTATTGTGTTGTCGGGGTTCAGTGGAAGCTATTTAATCTTTCAAGTCCAACCCATTGTTTCTCAAATAATCTAACAAAATCTTAATATTCTATGCTCATCGGACAGATGTAACATTAGCTTCACCATCTAGGTACGCGCGAAGATGTCTCCGGGCGGTCGATGAGGCTTACGGTTCTTAATACCACCTTCTCCTTTCGAGCAGTTCAGTAGACGGTCTGTTACCTGCTGGCACTGGCTCATCAGCTTCACCATCTGCGCGAAGGTGACTCCGTAGGGGCGGTTGATGCGGCTCAGCTGCATTAGAAGGCGCTCCGTGTCGTCTTCGTCACTGGAAATTACAGAAAAACTAATGTAAGTAATGTTTATTAGATTGTGTTATGAGAAGTAGGTATCTATGGCAACCTATACCGCTCTTGGCCAGGCAGCGTGGTGAATGAAGGCTTAATGTAGAGAGATTAGGCTTGAATTCAAGAGTGACCTTAGCTATTTTTGATAAAAACGGTTCAGCCGTTCTCTGGAAGTACTTGAAGAAAAATCTCCTGCCTGAAGAGAAATCTCTATGTCCGCGCAGTGAGAACGTAAATTGGGTGATTTTGTTTAGGCTACGAGTTAAGATATTGTAAAAATATCAAGCTTGTTTGGGATAACAACTTGTTAAAAGGTTGAATGTAGCGATTCTACAGTTGAGAGTAATACCAAGATACTGTGTAATTTATGTAGCCTAGGTTCACTTAACTTCTAGTTTTAAACCGACCTTGAGTAGGTATACTAACTTATTACGCAACAAGCGTTCACCACTGGCGGATCACCTGGTCCTTTACCTACATCATCAGTGTGAATAATGACGTTGCTAAGGATCATCATTAGCAACATCATTATTCATACTGACGAAGTGAGGTTCATCATTAAGGAGATCCATTCTTAGTGCAAGTAAGTGGTAGTCTTTTAAATAATTAGATACGGATTGTTTATTTGATGTGCAATTGTGCATGTCATTAAATTACTGAATTTTAATGAGCTGTCTTTGTCAAGTTCGTTTACTTGATAAAATCGAAGATTTTATTTACTACGCTTATTTGATTGTAAAGTCCTGATATGCAACAATACCGTAATTTCTTCGATACGCTAGAAACCACAGAATCCCATAAATATTTCTTTAAATTATCTGATTGAGGATTAATGCACAAATAATAAGTAATAGATATTAGATAAGTTTCTATCTAATTCCTAATCGATCCCTAATCGACTATGTGGCGCAGCGGGCAAAGGTCCGCCGATACATCTCATCATAATCCCAAGTTCGCATCTAACTAAAGTGATATTATCACTAACGTGTTATTACGCAAGAAGTGCACTGTTGATAATGCAATAAGTTAACTGGCACGCCCTAGCGACGGCAGTAGGTCAGAGTGTCAGCGCGCCACTCTGACATCGGAGGCAGTAATGTCAGTATGCAACACGAGATATTGACATGGCCTCGAGCACGCATGGGCCGAGTGACGAGGCAGTATTAGCGACTTGATTTCCGAAACAAACAGCCAGCAACGATGACTGTACATGATGTAATTTGAGATTGTGTAGCTTTTTTATAGATAAATCTATTTATTGGCTCTGATAGTCTGGACAGGTATATATAGGTCATATTGAAAAAAATAAGGTTAAATGTTTTCATAATATTCGATTGGATTTTAATCTTTATTCATAAAATTACAGTTATTTACACAAAATACTAATATCGGCGATAAATTCATAAAATCCTTAAATCTTAATTCCACTGGAAGATAGAGCTCAGAATGCTGGCAGCATTGAAACATCGAATGGAAAAGTTAAAACAGTTGTGCAAAATACATAGGTTCAATACAAGTAAATTTTTCGCAAGATCTCTAAAACGTATGTGTGCCTGTGGGGTCACGAACGAGAGTTTCCAAATGAAATAAAATCTTTATTTGTTAGAATCAAAACGGAACAAATAGGAAACCTGCCTGTGTCAAGATTAACGTACTCGTATTTTTCTTCTTATTTAACAATAACAGTTTATTTTTACTAACTTGTCATACAACATGAATTCGATCTTCAACAGAAATAAGTGTGCTTTCTAGAAAAGTTAAATATCACATGTAATTCAAGATCTCTAAAACGTATGTGTGCCTGTGGGGTCACGAACGAGAGTTTCCAAATGAAATAAAATCTTTATTTGTTAGAATCAAAACGGAACAAATAGGAAACCTGCCTGCCTGTGTCAAGATTAACGTACTCGTATTTTTCTTCTTATTTAACAATAACAGTTTATTTTTACTAACTTGTCATACAACATGAATTCGATCTTCAACAGAAATAAGTGTGCTTTCTAGAAAAGTTAAATATCACATGTACCTATTGGTAAATGGAAAGTTTAAGTCACGATTACTTTAAGTGCCTCATAAAACTTATCGACGACATCGATAAGTTGAGATTTCTCTACAATTTTTAGCTTCATGTGGTAATCCAACCTAATATACTTTTTTAATAAGTACCTACCTAAAATAATTCTAAATAAAATATAAATAAATAAAACTAAAAATAAATATGTATAATTTACCTAGATAAAAAACACAATACTTACAGCATTTTCGCTGTGTAAAATTGTCCAGTAATATTTATTTATTTATTCATTTTGTTTTTATTTTAGTCCTCCTTTTTTCATCACTTTAAATTAATGTTGTACCTAATTGAGCTTAGTAAGTACTTATCATTGGAACTCAAAAGTCCCTGTACAATACAGGCAGGTACAACAACGATACGAAATATTTGTCGCAATTACAATTTGAAATTGGATAGGTACTTCAAAGAACATTATCTCAAGCTAGAATCAACGTTAGATTAAATTAATAACTACTATTTATAATAACAATGGTTTAAATAACACGTCGTGAAAAGAGCTACTTTCTATGCTTGTTATGTTGTTAGTTTTCTCTAGAAAATAAACAGGCGACGTACGTCGAGACAGTTTCTTAGAAATCGTATGGCAACAGCATTGTGTCATGTGGGATACGAGTAGAATATTGGGTACTATACATTTCGTAGTAGTAGGTACTTACTACGAACTGTATCAAATCATTTTGGAATAAATAAATATTTCCGAACATGAGCTCTGGTTCATTTGGGTGAAAGTTGTGGTTTGATTTGGATTAACTTAGATTTTATTTCTAAGCCCGTACGAATTTTAAAGCTCTATAATATTATTTTTTAGCCTTCTGTCTAATCCCTCTAGTCTTACACATTTTATTTTCATTACACATGACGTACAATTGATAATCTTACCTAATTTTGATGAATGGCACTCCATATTCTATGTCAAATATAAAAAATACTAGTGAAAGAATTACTTCGATACATCAATTAGTTTCCGATTTAGAAGTAAAACAAGTTGTAACCGTACGACGCGAGCCGCCGGTTACGGTGTGACGTCATAGTTTAGCACGATCAGTCTGGTTCACTCAGTCCGCTTGCATTCGCTTGTTATTGTGACGTAACTATAATAGTTAGAAATATGCTGTCGCGACATTTTTTGTAGATATTAATGTGTTCTACAAAATTGTAGTACATTGTATATTTCTAAAATGAATACTTTTCGCAGCGCATGCGATATAAGATTTTTTTTTTACATCTTGGGTGACATATTTGGGTTTTCCGTGCGGATCCCTACTTTTTTTGAAAATGTAATATAGCTTATAACCTTTCTCGATAAATGGACTATCCAACACTGAAAGAATTTTTGAAATCGGACCAGCGGTTCCTGAGATTAGCGCGTTCAAACAAACAATCAAACTCTTCCGCTTTATAATATTAGTATAGATTCGTATAGATAAGTGTATAGAAGCGCATAAACAAGTTTTAAATCAAAATAAACGGCCTCACGCATATTGTAAGTAAAATAAATACAAATAAAAGTGGCCAAGTGCGAGTCGGACTCGCCCATGTAGGCTTCCGCAGTAATTGTTTATATGAAATAGTTTATGACGTACTATAAAAAAACGGCGTAGTGTCGATTGTACCATTGATTAGTACCATCAATGGTACAATCGACCCAAAGTAGTGTCACTAGTACCATCAATGGTACTAGTGACACTAGCACAGGTCGATAGTACCATTGCATCGAATATATACATAAAAAAATATAATAGGGTGTTTAGTTGTAATAAATAATTCCAACAACCTGTAATAATAGATAAGTTAACCTAAACCTAAGTAACCTGTAATAATTAAGTTGTGTGTGTGAAATAAATAAATAAATAAACAATTCATTGAGGAACAAAACGTTCTAGGATGTTTATATCTTGGCCTTATACCTCATTTTTCGATGACAGCTGTCAAAATTAAAACTGTTTTATCTCCGTAACTACTCATCCTAGAAAGTCCGTTTTGATTTCAAACGAAAGGTGTTAATGAGAACTCATTTTTCGATGACAGCTGTCAAAATTAAAACTGTCATATCTCCGTAACTTCTCATCCTAGAAAGTCCGTTTTGATTTCAAACGAACGTTGTTAATGAGACCTCATTTTTCGATGACAGCTGTCAAAATCAAAACTGTCATATCTCCGTAACTACTCGTCGTAGAAAGTCCGTTTTGATTTCAAACGAAAGGTGTGAGATCGATGACAGCTGTCAAAATTAAAACTACTAAAAAAAAACTTAATAAAAAAAAAAAAAAAAAAAAAAAACTTAAAAATATCTCAAAAACATAGTCTGTCCGCCGCGCCGTATAAATATATATTGTATAAAATTTTTGATGAAAAGATAGAATATTTATTGAGAAAGTTTTATGTACTACAGGTACATAAAACTTTTACTACTTTTACTTCGGAAAAATATGTTATTTATAGGCGAAAATATATAAAACGAGGGCAACGCCGCTTTATTGTAAAAGACTCGACAACTGAAAAAAACAGATCTATTCCACTATTTGAATATATTGCAATATTTTTTTGAAAATAAAGGTCTCACTATAACAGCTTTCGTTTGAAATCAAAACGGACTTTCTAGGATGAGTAGTTACGGAGATATGACAGTTTTAATTTTGACAGCTGTCATCGAAAAATGAGTTCTCATTAACACCTTTCGTTTGAAATCAAAACGGACTTTCTAGGATGAGTAGTTACGGAGATATGACAGTTTTAATTTTGACAGCTGTCATCGAAAAATGAGTTCTCATTAACACCTTTCGTTTGAAATCAAAACGGACTTTCTAGGATGAGTAGTTACGGAGATATGACAGTTTTAATTTTGACAGCTGTCATCGAAAAATGAGTTCTCATTAACACCTTTCGTTTGAAATCAAAACGGACTTTCTAGGATGAGTAGTTACGGAGATAAAACAGTTTTAATTTTGACAGCTGTCATCGAAAAATGAGGTCTCATTAACACCTTTCGTTTGAAATCAAAACGGACTTTCTACGACGAGTATTTACGGAGATATGACAGTTTTGATTTTGACAGCTGTCATCGAAAAATGAGATCTCATTAACACCTTTCGTTAGAAATCAAAACGGACTTTCTAGGATGAGTAGTTATGGATCTGTCATCGAAAATCATCGTTTTCAATCTACGTACCTCTTCATAGTTTCTGCTGCCCTGGTACCTTATATAGATTTTGCTAGTATTATATTCAGCGTAAAAAAACGCGAAAACAACTAAATAAACCCGCCCAATGCAAAATTATCGTATCCGTTTAGTTATATTTTTCAGTATATCTATTGGATTTTTTTAGTTATAATAATTTGTAATAAGTGATCCTTCAATGAGGATATAATATCGAGAAAGGATTTATTATATCATAACAAAAAGGACAATTCCTTTCAAGATACAAATGCATTGAAAGTTACATTTCCGACTGTACCATAATAATCATAGTAGATCTATTTGGAACTAGTTTGGAATAAAATACATGTTTCCAACTAGTTCGATGCGTCAATCGAACTGTTTGGAAAAAAAACTTCCAAACAGTTCGACAATCGAACTACTGATCGAACTGTTTGGAATAAACGGTTTAGTTTGCCTAAAATATAAAAATAAAATAATGTTAATTAATTTAAAAATGGGTTTTATTAAGCTAATATATGGTATTCAACCCTCATTTTAAATCAACAAAAATATTAAATATTTCTGTTATTATTCAGGAATAGTTTTCAGCAAATTATTTTGTTATTATCAAAAATCAAAAATGTCAAAAATGAGGTCCAAAATGAGTAAAACTACCTCACGTGATTAATGGACGGCCCCTTATTACTTTTAATTTGTTTTTTTTTTCACGAGTAAATACACGGTATAAACTTGTATGATTTTCAATGGTACTAGTGACACTACTTTGGGTCGATTGTACCATTGATGGTACTAATCAATGGTACAATCGACACTACGCCAAAAAAACGGCGTAGTGTCGATTGTACCATTGATTAGTACCATCAATGGTACAATCGACCCAAAGTAGTGTCACTAGTACCATCAATGGTACTAGTGACACTAGCACAGGTCGATAGTACCATTGCATCGAATATATACATAAAAAAATATAATAGGGTGTTTAGTTGTAATAAATAATTCCAACAACCTGTAATAATAGATAAGTTAACCTAAACCTAAGTAACCTGTAATAATTAAGTTGTGTGTGTGAAATAAATAAATAAATAAACAATTCATTGAGGAACAAAACGTTCTAGGATGTTTATATCTTGGCCTTATACCTCATTTTTCGATGACAGCTGTCAAAATTAAAACTGTTTTATCTCCGTAACTACTCATCCTAGAAAGTCCGTTTTGATTTCAAACGAAAGGTGTTAATGAGAACTCATTTTTCGATGACAGCTGTCAAAATTAAAACTGTCATATCTCCGTAACTTCTCATCCTAGAAAGTCCGTTTTGATTTCAAACGAACGTTGTTAATGAGACCTCATTTTTCGATGACAGCTGTCAAAATCTAAACTGTCATATCTCCGTAACTATTCGTCGTAGAAAGTCCGTTTTGATTTCAAACGAAAGGTGTGAGATCGATGACAGCTGTCAAAATTAAAACTACTAAAAAAAAACTTAATAAAAAAAAAAAAAAAAAAAAAAAACTTAAAAATATCTCAAAAACATAGTCTGTCCGCCGCGCCGTATAAATATATATTGTATAAAATTTTTGATGAAAAGATAGAATATTTATTGAGAAAGTTTTATGTACTACAGGTACATAAAACTTTTACTACTTTTACTTCGGAAAAATATGTTATTTATAGGCGAAAATATATAAAACGAGGGCAACGCCGCTTTATTGTAAAAGACTCGACAACTGAAAAAAACAGATCTATTCCACTATTTGAATATATTGCAATATTTTTTTGAAAATAAAGGTCTCACTATAACAGCTTTCGTTTGAAATCAAAACGGACTTTCTAGGATGAGTAGTTACGGAGATATGACAGTTTTAATTTTGACAGCTGTCATCGAAAAATGAGTTCTCATTAACACCTTTCGTTTGAAATCAAAACGGACTTTCTAGGATGAGTAGTTACGGAGATATGACAGTTTTAATTTTGACAGCTGTCATCGAAAAATGAGTTCTCATTAACACCTTTCGTTTGAAATCAAAACGGACTTTCTAGGATGAGTAGTTACGGAGATATGACAGTTTTAATTTTGACAGCTGTCATCGAAAAATGAGTTCTCATTAACACCTTTCGTTTGAAATCAAAACGGACTTTCTAGGATGAGTAGTTACGGAGATAAAACAGTTTTAATTTTGACAGCTGTCATCGAAAAATGAGGTCTCATTAACACCTTTCGTTTGAAATCAAAACGGACTTTCTACGACGAGTATTTACGGAGATATGACAGTTTTGATTTTGACAGCTGTCATCGAAAAATGAGATCTCATTAACACCTTTCGTTAGAAATCAAAACGGACTTTCTAGGATGAGTAGTTATGGATCTGTCATCGAAAATCATCGTTTTCAATCTACGTACCTCTTCATAGTTTCTGCTGCCCTGGTACCTTATATAGATTTTGCTAGTATTATATTCAGCGTAAAAAAACGCGAAAACAACTAAATAAACCCGCCCAATGCAAAATTATCGTATCCGTTTAGTTATATTTTTCAGTATATCTATTGGATTTTTTTAGTTATAATAATTTGTAATAAGTGATCCTTCAATGAGGATATAATATCGAGAAAGGATTTATTATATCATAACAAAAAGGACAATTCCTTTCAAGATACAAATGCATTGAAAGTTACATTTCCGACTGTACCATAATAATCATAGTAGATCTATTTGGAACTAGTTTGGAATAAAATACATGTTTCCAACTAGTTCGATGCGTCAATCGAACTGTTTGGAAAAAAAACTTCCAAACAGTTCGACAATCGAACTACTGATCGAACTGTTTGGAATAAACGGTTTAGTTTGCCTAAAATATAAAAATAAAATAATGTTAATTAATTTAAAAATGGGTTTTATTAAGCTAATATATGGTATTCAACCCTCATTTTAAATCAACAAAAATATTAAATATTTCTGTTATTATTCAGGAATAGTTTTCAGCAAATTATTTTGTTATTATCAAAAATCAAAAATGTCAAAAATGAGGTCCAAAATGAGTAAAACTACCTCACGTGATTAATGGACGGCCCCTTATTACTTTTAATTTGTTTTTTTTTTCACGAGTAAATACACGGTATAAACTTGTATGATTTTCAATGGTACTAGTGACACTACTTTGGGTCGATTGTACCATTGATGGTACTAATCAATGGTACAATCGACACTACGCCAAAAAAACTACTTCATAGATTTCGTTTAAACCAATTTTCGTTGTTAGTTTTTATGGTTATGTACAATATATATTTTTTCTAGATTTATCATCTTATTTAAGAAACTAGAGGAGGGGGGGGACACTCTGTTTTGCACTTTGGAAGAGTCTCACGTCCAAACTATTGAGTTTAAAATTAAATGGTTTAGAAATATTGTTATGATTTTTAAAGACCTATTCATCGATAACCCACACGTATGGGTCCGATTAAAAAACGTTTTTAAGTTTCAATCCTATGTATGGGGACCCCCAAATGTAATTTTTTTTTTCAATTTTTTTATGAAATCTTAGTACGGTTCACGGAATACATCTACTTACCAAATTTCAGCTTTATAGCTCTTATAGTTTCGGAGAAAAACGGCTGTGACATACGGACGGACGGACGGACGGACGGATGGACGGACGGACGGACGGACATGACGAATCTATAAGGGTTCCGTTTTTGCCATTTGGCTACGGAACCCTAAAAAAATAGGTTTAGTACATCTGTAACGTTCAAGCTACTACATTTACATCCTAAGTATCTATCCTACTTCCTACGAATAGTATAAATGCGAAAGTGAGTGGGTGTGTTTGATATCTTTCACGAAAAAACTACTGAACGGATCTGGACGAAGTCTAGAATAACACATAGGCTACTTTTAATCCTAAGAAAATGTATAGTTCTAGATGTTGATTGATAAGAAGTGTACTCGTTTGCAATAAATCAATGTATTGTTCATTTAAATTTACTAAGAAGCTAGTTTGCAATAAATCAATGTATTGTTTATTTAAATTTACTAAGAACAGCGGTACCTACCTATAGTATATAGATAAATACCAATAGCAACAAAACTTTAATACATATAGGTAATATTGTCTTTAACGTCAAAGTTTAATGGTAGGTAGGTACTTCTACTATTTGAGTTATCTTCATCCATTTTATAAATCGAATAATATTTAAGTACTACTATTAAACTATTAACTTAATACGCGGACGAAAACACAACAAAATACTGCGCAAGCTATTGCACTACTACTATAATCTGCTGGCGACTTGATACTAAGCGGGCCGTGGCCCGCGCGACGTTAAACTATGACGTCACAAGCGCTCATGTGACTGTTAGCGAGACTCGATATTTTTCGAAACTTTGAATGCCTATAAAATCAAAACTACTAGGTACTTTTTAACTAAACAAAAACTAGTGTATTTGTATACACGCAGGCTTTACTGATACAACATTTCAAGCGATTTGGCATACCTAGTAACATTACTTATTTGCATTAAGTAGACTATAATCCGATCCACAAAGAACGCGTTTAAATCTTTAATTAGGATAATATGAGATATAAATGTTATCAATTAGGAGGAATCCGAAAATGGCAAAGATATTTTAAAATGTATTTCATAGTAATAGATTTTTAAATCTGGCTGCGACATAAAGCAACTATGATGATGAAGACGTTACGGGGCAGTGGTCCAACTGCTCTGTCCAACTAGTTAAGACAGGACAAGGGATAAAAAAATAATAATTATCTACTATTATACTACCAAATGTTTTAGTTTTAAGCTTATATTATTTGTTAATGCTTCGTGGAGTGCAATTAAGTATTTTCTATTCTATTCTACACTTTAAGGTAAGGGTTGAACGCAGTAAGTTATTGCTATTTTAAAAATAAATGCCAAATTACAATTTTATAACTCAAGAACGGCTGGGCCAATTTAGGTGCTTTGGTTCTAAAATAGTCGTAGTAGCCCAGGGAAGCTTTAAAGGTAAGAATACATGGAAATAAAGGGGGCTAAGCCGCGGGCGGGTCAGCTAGTCTAGTACTCGTATAAAAATATTTTAGTCGGTGTAGCAACATGTAAATGAAAAGATGAGTGGTATAACGTGCGCAATTAGAAATGAGTTCTGTAAATGGCGTCCGCTCGCATGCGTTCTCGCTCACTCTCTATCGCTGTCTATACTATACTTTTATCCTTGTTTTGCCAATCGTACCATACCTACCCGCCGCCATTTACAGAATTCATTTTCAATTGCGCACGTTATAACTGTCATGTGCCACCATACAGCAAGAGCTACTTGCATGAAGTGATAGTAAGGCTTCAGTTAGCGTAGGATGTGCGTTGCCTATTCATTACGAGGACTTATTTTTATTATAACAATGATTTAAAAGTAGTTATTTCCGTAATCGAATGGCGTGTCTACGTGCCATTTCTGATCAATCATTTGCACGTTCGCATGTTGTTAAGTGTTTATGCAGTTTAAGCATAGATTTTTTTATTTATTTCATCTGGGTGTTTTATATGTATAATTAAAATATCTATCTTTGTATATTCTAGTAAGAGTATCAGATTATCTAGTTCCCGTTATATTGCTGTCTAAATTGTCCAGCAATATTTATATATTTATTATTAATACCTAAATTCCAGTCGTGTTAAATACCTACCTTGTAAGAGACAATATTCGGTTAAATATTTGATGTGATGAAGTCATCATCGTCACGACGACATCAACATTATATTATTACGTTCCACTAATGAGCACGGGGCTTCTCAATAGAATCCTTTATGAATTTTGTTTTGGGAGATTTTGTAAAACTACCACGCTAACCAGGTGAGTTGATGATCGTAGCAAGGTTGTACAATACGGAGAATGACGCTGCTGTTTTTTTTAATTTCTTGTTCTAAAAAAATGGTTTTTTAGCATGAATGATTAGCAGAAACCCATCCATCAAGTCATGCATCCATTCTCACAAACTTTCGCGTTTATAATAACTGTAAGGATGAACTTTTCAGTTTAACTCCTAGTACAAGTTCATCGGTGAAATTGGCCCTAAGTACCAGCGATGGTCCAAATCTAGCCGTAGAAATGTCAAGGTGCACAAGCGCAGGCGCAGGCGGGGAGGGCACTGATTGGATCATTGAACAATTTGCCGGCGCCGAGGTTATGCAATACGGTGTCAAGACAAAATGACAGTATATTAACTGGAATGCAAAAAAAAATTAGTTCCAATCTGTACGTCTGCAGAATGGCAATGAACAAATGTTTGTTTTAAAGGTAAATTTGTTATTATTAATATCTTTTATTAAAAATACTAAAAATGTAGAGCTTTTTTGAGAAATTTCGTAATAGCTTATATGCATCTACCCTTCAATTGACCTGAATAAATTCTCCAGGACCTTATTCTAGTCAACGACACCGATTGTGCGTTAATTAATATGCATGTTACCTAGGTACATATATGTTATTATATCATGCTTCTGTGGAAATAGTAGGAAACCGTATAAATAATGGGTTCGGAAAAAGGTACCTGAGTACTTTACGCAAACCTAACTGGCTATTATTGCAACATCACATTCAGGAACTAGATCAAGTGCTTACTAAAGACTAATAGTCCGGGATCCGTAGTACATGGAAATCAAGTGATTACTAACAAGCTAATTTTTGGTGAGTAGCTTCGTTTCGATGAGACGTCCAAAGATATCCTATACCCAACTCTCGATTGTGGTAGCTAACAGAGATATCAAGGATTAAAAAATTCAAGGATGTAAAACCGGGATAACGGACCACGGAATTTGTAGGACAATATGTTATATCTCAAGATAATTATCTAAATTATATAAAAACATGTTTGTCCTACAAAACCTATGGTTTGATCAAAGAGTCCGCCATTTCCAAAATGTATCGAAAACGAGTTCAATTTAAATGATTACTATGATTACTAACCAGCTGATTTTTTGTTGTATACTTAATTAATATTTATAAAATCTAACGGACATATTGTCCTCCAAATTTCGTGGTCCGTTATCCCGGTTTTACATCCTTGATTTTTTTAATCCTTGATATCTCTGTTAGCTACCACAATCGAGAGTCGGGTATAGGATATCTTTGGACGTCTCATCGAAACGAAGCTACACACCAAAAATTAGCTTGTTAGTAATCACTTGATTTCCATGTACTACGGATCCCGGCCTATAATTAAATATATTTAACAATACTTAGATACTTTAATAAAACTTACAGAATTCTAGTAACCTAGATATGTTAAAAACCGGTTTTCTGAATAGATAAATAACAGGTTAAAGGTTTTGTAGGTACTGATTAAACAATCTAAATTATAAGTAAAGTCTGTAGTGACGAATTAAAAAAAAAATGGATGAAGTGTAATAATAATGGCGATCGATCGCACAAGCAGAAGAAACTATGGGAAAGCTAGTATTATTTATTTTTCACTGAGGATAGACCCTTGCTTG
Source organism: Chloroclystis v-ata (assembly GCA_963691955.1). NCBI lineage: Eukaryota > Metazoa > Arthropoda > Insecta > Lepidoptera > Geometridae > Chloroclystis > Chloroclystis v-ata. The sequence continues at coordinate 9,073,651 of OY829904.1, read as the reverse complement.
ACCACAATCTCACCTGAGGAAAAGTGTCGATATGGCCGAAGATGAATTGCAAAAGTCAAGACTAGAACTACCTAATCTCTCTAGCTCAAGTTTTTGACAATAAAATTCATTCAGTAAAAAATATGCTTATTATTGTATTTTTCATTCTTGGTTCTCATCTGTATAACCAGCGAAGTGATCTCGCGAGAGTCGTCCGTAATAGTCATAATTCACAAGCGACAGCACGTGAGCAACTCAAGCGGTCTTTTAAATGCGCCGATTTTTATATAACTTGAGTTATGTAACTTAAGACACAGATGAACTAATAAAATAGTTCTTTGTTAAAGCAGATAAATCATAAAAGCCTGCAGCTTCACGTGCCAACAGTATCACGAGAAACTAAACAGTATTCAGAAACAAACATGTAAATTATATTCCCCTTAATTATTTTAATTATATTATTTATTGCGAATGAATTAAGCCTCCAGCACACCGGATGCGTATACGTACACGTAAGCGTAGACGTGCACGTACCACTGAGTTGTAATGTATGGGAATGTATTAGACAGGACACACTGCACGCGCACGTCACGTTACGCAAGCAGTGTGTCCTGTCTAATACCATAGGTTTATGTTAAAATTAAAGTGTGGGTAGATTATGATTGATAGTGTCAGCGGAATTTGTCTTTAAAGATTTAATAGGTTTTTGTACCTAAATCATTTACCCATTTAGTTTGGGATAAATTACCCTGCACGTTCAAGCCTCCAGCACACCGGATGCGTATACGTACACGTAAGCGTAGACGTGCACGTACCACTGAGTTGTAATGTATGGGAATGTATTAGACAGGACACACTGCACGCGCACGTCACGTTACGCAAGCAGTGTGTCCTGTCTAATACATTCCCATACATTACAACTCAGTGGTACGTGCACGTCTACGCTTACGTGTACGTATACGCATCCGGTGTGCTGGAGGCTTGAACGTGCAGGGTAATTTATCCCAAACTAAATGGGTAAATGATTTAGGTACAAAAACCTATTAAATCTTTAAAGACAAATTCCGCTGACACTATCAATCATAATCTACCCACACTTTAATTTTAACATAAACCTATGGTATTCAAACACGATAATTACTGGTACACTGGTATAAGAGGACTAGTACTGGATTGGTTCATTAATTATTTGACAGGTAGAACACAACGCGTGAAGATTGACGGGCAATTGAGTGACGAGGCTGATTGTAACTTTGGCGTCCCTCAAGGTAGCACATTAGGCCCCTTGCTATTCCTTATTTACATAAACAGTTTATGTGATGTTAACGTAACTGGTATGGAACTGTTAATGTTTGCAGACGATACTGTACTTCTATTGCACGAAAAGACATGGCCTAAAGTATTTGCGTTAGCGGAAAAAGCTCTCTCTAATGTAACACACTGGCTAGAGGTTAATCTACTATCACTAAATGCTGGTAAGACCAACTATATTTGTTTTAGCATATCTGAAGCTGGAAGTCCTAAAACAAATCTAGGTGTAAAACTACACACATATCCGTGTAATCGAGGTCCACCAACTGTAGATTGTAAGTGTGTTATGTTGAGCCGGCTAACAAATACCAAATATTTGGGAGTATATATAGATGCTAACCTTAACTGGAAGCAACATATAACAGTACTAGTAGGTAGAATACGAAAGCTCATCTTCATTTTTAAAACATTAAGAACGGTAGCTGAACCTAAATTAGTTTTACAAACCTACAAAGCTCTTTGCGAGTGTATTATTCGGTATTGCATTTGTACATGGGGTGCTGCCGCAAAAACTCACCTTATAGCAGCGGAACGTGCTCAGCGTGCAATACTGAAGGTACTACTAATGTTGCCCTTTAGACATCCGACCGTGGATGTTTATAAAAAAGCAGAAGTGCTCAATGTGCGAAAACTATTTCTTTATGAGAGCCTGCGTAGGTATCACAGGAAAACAGTACCGCTAATTAAGAGTAAAGGGAAAAGAGTGGAACGCTATCCTGCCCCTAGGTTTAGACGAAATTTTTCTAAAAAAAGATATGAGGGAATCGCTCCTCGTGTATATTCCAAAATAGATATGGAACAAAAGGTTAAAAAATTAAGTAATAATAGTATTAAAAAGGTTTTGATAAATTGGTTAACTGGTTTTGACTATGAAGAGGTAGAAAATATGCTCAATAGCTTTTATAATGTTTAAATGCACAAACTCCACACTTAAACAGATAGGTACACATAAACAGATACATTATTATGTATATTAATGAGTAGTTATGGTTTTTAAGTATATTATGTAAAATATTTATGTTTATGCAATTAATATTTATATGTTAAAAGTATAAAGTATGTAGTTTATTAAAATTTATATGTTAAAAGTATAGTTTTAAAATTTTAAGATATTAATACCAATATATATAAACTTAGTAAAAGTATTTATCAACATCTAAAGCTTTATATAAGAAGAAGATATGTATAAGATATGTATAAGAAGTATTTAAAGTAATTTGAATTAATTAGCTTTCTTTGTTTATGTAATGAGTCAGTTTGGTTTTCTTTTCTCTTATGTTTAAGTTTAGTTTTGTAATATTGCTTATATTGATAATGATACGGGAGAGGCCTTTGGTTTCCGTAAAACAGTCTTTTGACTAGTACGGAGCCAATGGTTTTTAATTTTATTTTGTGAAACTTTTCTGGAATCAATAAAAATATTTGTATTTGTATTTGTATTTGAATTCGATCGATTCGTAATGTTCGTATACCTACGTAGAATGATAGAGTGGTGCTGGATTAACACATAGTACATACATAGTACCATTCCATATTTCTTCCTACGGGTGTCGTCAAAGGGATATTACCTACGAATATAAAGTTAACCTCTTCGTAATGAAGAAAAAACTCGCTAAACAACAAATATTATGTATAGATGATCCATTCTAAAAATGAATTCCCCTCCACAAAACCGTGATGATTTCAACGTGTGAGAGGAAATACAGAATACACAGAAAAAAAAAATACAAAATTCGGTAGAAGGGCGTTCATTTTAGAAATGGTTTTACTATACCTATGTATGTAACATACATAATATTATGTATGTATGTAACATAACATAATATTTGTTGGAGAAATACAATATTTTGGTTTTTAATTTTTTTTATATGTATGACGTATTTTATGGTCATGTGTTAGTTTAATCTGGAACTGTGACATTTCTTCGTCAATTATCGCCCGGTGCCACGAGAATGATAAACACAGGAGAAAGCACGCCCGGTAGTTTCTACAGACAGACTAACACACATTTATCAGGTTTAAAGCGTACATGGACACGTATTATATAGAATTGTTGATATTGTCAATGTTAGGTTGATGTTTTAATGATTAATAAACATTGTTGAAGGTATTAAAATTACTTATATGAATATTAACATGACCAAAAATATTTTTTAATCCTAAAATTCTGATGAACTAGCCTAGTGTTATTAATCTGATGTTTGAACCATTATAATTGTAAATTTCCATTCTGTGATTTTTGCGTGTAAGAGTAACAAACAATACATCCATAGTCCATACATTCTTATGATCTTCCGCGTTGCGTTTATAATATTTTGCAATAAGGCTAGTTAGTGGCATTTGTCTATTGTCCGGCATTGGCCATCCAAACTTCGTCAATGCTGGCCTATACGTATATAATCATTATAATATACTTCTTTATTCAGACACATACATTTGTCTTGCTTAAAATTAGAATTCACTTATGACTCTTGTGAGTAGTCATCAACAGCTTGGTCTGTTTGCCAATGGCTTCCCCCATTTCACGCCATTGCTTCCTATCTAATGCTTTCCTGGTCAATGTTTTTTCTAGTTTATTTAATGATAATAATGTATATTTATTTAATGATAAAAAGGTTTAAACTGGCACGTAAAATCATTTGTTCCGTTGTAACCAGTTGTTTGATGCGACTTTCTTCGTTGTTGGTGCCGTGTTTCCGGAGCAGGCAGTGGACGGTAGACTGCGGAACATTAAGTCGGCAATCGGCTCGAATCTCACCCGACATTCTACACCGCATGGGTGGACTTAGATAAACACCTTAGATAAACCTTTGTGTCTGTATAGTCTTCACTTATATTATACCTATACTAGCAGTCTATGGTTTTGCCCGCGTTACATTGTTTTCCGCGGTAATAATCCTGTGTTATTATTAATATAGAGCAACTATATTATTATAGATCAATTAACATCTGTTTAGTAGCTACTGGTATGTTACTAACTAAAAACTTTTACGAGAAAGAGACCAAACATACCGAAATTTTAGTTTGTTACTAGTAGTTGTTTACGAGTACCTACCGCTAAGTTATCTACGAGTAAATCCTACATGCCTTAAGGCAGTGGGAAAATACGGAGGACATAATTATTATGCCGGGAACTATGTCTGTAAAATAAGTGGCTCATTTTATAAACAAGCCTCCACTGCTTCGGAGCAGCAGTAGCAGTACTCCGGTCAGTCACCTGAAGTGGTTAACCTTTCCTTAATCTAGTAAATAAGGGCACCGGATCATAAACCTAGGATTCCTGGTGCTTTTTTAAACTGGATTCTTTGTTGTTGATCGTTCGTTTGTCTATAGGTACTAATATTATAAAGAGGAAAGATTTGTTTGTTTATTTGTTTGTTTGTTTGTTTGTAACGAATAGGCTCCGAAACTACTGGACCGATTTCAAAAATTCTTTCACCTTTGGAAAGCTACATTATCCCCGAGTAACATAGGCTATATTATATTTAAAAAAAATTAGGGATCCTTACTAAAACTCCAATAATGTAACATTAGGTGTAAAAAAAAGACCTGAAAAATTCCTTGCGTCGCGTGCGCTGCGAAAACTATTGATGATAGAACAAAATCATTTACTACGACTTTGCAGAACTCATCATTATCTACAAAAAGTGTCGCGACAGCATATGTCTAAATATTATAGTTATTACACAGTAAGCTGTTTTTTATTCTAAAATATTAATTTATATATGCCGCCTCTTGAAAAGGCTCTTCATTTGTACCTTGGTATTAATCCTTATCAAAATATGGCACATACAATCTTTAGTCCCTGAGACAGAACATATGCTACTTTTTACCGCGGAAAAACACATGCTTTCGCGGGAAAATATATGCATACGCGGGAACATTCGATTTGGATAAAATTTAGTATGGAGATAGTTGCAAATAAAAGTATATGGCGAGACGAAGTTCGCGGGGGCAGCTAGTCCTCTATATAAATTGTAAGATATAATAACAAATGTAACATGCTAGAAAAGTTATACTTAGATTACCTAATGGAACAACTTCTTGACTAGGTACCTCATGGCATTTATCTCCAGTGTTTTCAATCATCTAATTCATTTGACGGTTTGGTTTGGACCTGCATGATACTCCGGCAATATATCTGAGTCTTCAACTATTTCTAATTCAAATACAAATCCTAAATTATCTAGCTAGCTACCTCTTTTCAGCAAACAGGAAAATAAGCCACAATAATCTAGATTTCCGATAACATTCGGGTTTATTCTATTTGGCAGCTCAGAGGTCCTCAACTAGGACCTAGCAACGGTCCGTTACGGCCCGCTATTGTGTGCATTGTGTGAAGACACTAAAGGATAGCACCGGACACTGCCCACGACATCCTAGCCTGAACCGATCACTCAAACTCACTAAGTACATTTTTTATTGGTGTTTTTCGACAGTTTGACCCTTTGTTCCGTCTATGTTGTGAGAGTTTTAGATATAAAATTCTCGTGTCACAATATTGGTTACCATTTTTCCTCCGAAACTACTTGCCCGAATTTTATATAACTAATAAAGTATAAGTAATAACGATTATTATACTTTGTGTGCATAACTTTTATTAATAAAATAAATAAATATTGGTGGACAATTTACACAGCGACAATACCTATAATATATTAATATTTTAAAGAATCTCGTAACGAAATAACTTTTAAAGCAACCGGAATGTTTATTAAAGGAATTAGTCCCAAACTTAATAATGGAATTCGAAAAAATGTCGTTAACAGTTGTTCAATGACAAAAATCTTTGCAGTTCTTTATTTAACTGTGTAAATTGTACAACTTAACGTCATAGTAGGTACCTAATATCACGTAATATTATTTAGAGTGTCTACCTATAGAATAGCTCCTGTGAATACAATTCGAAAAAGGAAAAAGTAAGTGAATCTTTCAACAACTTTCTACCCTAACAAACCAACCATAGGCCACAGAGTATCGTACGATCGACAAAAATATGCATCGTATAGAAACGTGGAATAATAATGAAAGCGAAAGTAAAGCGATAGTAGACGTGCTCGAGGAACTGCTGACGGCTCTTACCGTCTGATGAAATACCTAGAATGTTCCTCCTCATCGTTTGAACCGTTTTGAACTCAAAGGCTTTTCATATTTCGAAATCAGCCGTAAACGGGGTCTATATTCAATATAATATCCTTTTATGTAGATTTTTATTTGTTATCTATCAGAAAGTATTATTATGCACTTAATTTTTTTATTGCTATTTTAAATATAATTCGTGGATGTCGGTTATCATTACTAGGTACAATTAAACTCGGCATATTTTTCATGGTAGTTGCTTTGTCTAACGAGTTACTGAACAGTGCGTTTCAACCACATGACAATTTCAGTCCCTTCATGCATGATCTTGACGGATAGCGGAAATGTTAAAAAACTCAAAAAACTAAGAAATCATGGTAAATATTCCGTGATAAATCTTCATAAACATATTCCCTAGGATCCATTATCAATTATGGAAGTTAATAAGTTATTCAATCTCAGTGTGACGTCACAAAGCCATGGTATGCATTATGCATGCGATAAACCAAGTCGTGCGTGTGCGCTATTGTCCAGTTATTGTCTTGTTACGAGAAACGGTTGCGTGACTGAATACAGACCTTAATCTTGACATTGTCTGTTTATCTAACTTTGCGCACAGATTCATTGGGTTGAAATATCTGCTGTCTTTGAACCCGAAAATAGTGTTTCTGGCCAAAGCGATGCTTGAATCTTGAACTCTACCTTTCTATTAATATTGAGATCAATATTTTTCTCTAAAACGTACATAAGGTAGGTATCCGGTAAATTTTAAGGCGATGCTAATTTATTGAAGATACGCACGCACATCTCTATTCTGGGGTGATTCGGGAGGGACCGAAAACCGAATTCTGGAATGAATGTTTTTGTATTCTGTACAAAGTCTTCCAAAGGTTGCCTCAGAGCTTTTAGTGATAAGGCCGTCCATTGGAACACTTTTTTTGTACCTACAGTTTTTCCTGTATTTATGTATGTGTAATTATTTTTAGGTACCTATCTATATTATGTACCTACTCGTAATAAAGAAAGTACCAATATGGTATTGTATTGTGTTGATAAAGTTTATTATAAGTAAATGATTATTAGTTACGAAGTAGAGAACTGGAAATGGGAACACAAGGCCAAGACAGTCCGTCCTTCAGCTACGTGCAAACACAAACTGCTTATTTATTCCCGAAGCAATTTCCCAATAACACATGAAAATTAAAGAATCAATATGTCAAGTTCTAGGGCAGTATCGATTCTCGATTAAAACGAGTGTATGTATCGACTAACTGAATTACCGAGTAGCACATGCGGTGGCTCACACGACAACCGTTGCTCTATCTATAATTTACGTAGCTAGCTAATTGTAAAATAATCTAACGGTTGGTCATGCTTTGTGGATTCTCCCGCGGAAATAACATAGGATAACTACGCCTTACAATTATAATACTATCATTCAGTTAATTGATTTTATTTTGCATAAGTACTTAGTTCACATTTTCCTGTATTTAAGTTTTACAACGGTAACATATATGATGATGTTTACCATAGTATCTGTATCAAAATTAGTCTAGTGACAAAACGTTAATATTGAAATGAAGAGACTGCAATGAAACATTGAAATACTGACGCCTTTGCGTCGGACACAGCTTACGCTCATAGCTGACCTATGAACGTTAGCCGCTTAGGAAAATGACAGCTCAAGGATTTTCATAAATTCTGTAGTCTGTTGTCTTTCCTAAAAGCGGCAAATAATAGTAGGTATCAATACCATAGAGATACCACCGAGCATAGTTATCTTAGAATATAACCTTTTTTCTGGTTTAATATTATATTGTTTAATTCGTCTATGATATTATTGAGTGCACACCGCTTTTTAACCTAATTACTAATAACTAACCAGTGATATTGGATTACATCGTTGTTGAGTCGCAGTGAATTGTCTTCAAATTTTATAAACTATTCATAAATTTAATATCTCACTAGGTCGTTTACAAAAAGATTTTATTTTTTACATCACCTCTTTCTGCACAGTTTTTCCTTAATAATACCAACCTACCAACAATCGTAAACATTTTATGATAGGTAGGAAATAAAATTTCCGAATATTTGATAACCCAACAAAGTAGGTTTTCCGTAGCTTAAGTTAGGTAAGTACTTGTAATTAAACGAATAATTTAATTTTGGACGCATGAAACGTCTTTTAGGGATTGCTTCCTGGGATAAAAAAACCTGAGTAGGTAGGTAGATAAGGTAGATTTTATCATTATTTTATTCGAATCAAGTAAAAAACTCTAGCAAAACATTCGAAATCATTTAAATAAGTATATTTAATTAACAACTTAAAACAGAGAAACCGTCACCATTACATAAAAAAGAAAACTTTACAAAACAATATTATTTATTAACGTAAATAAAAGAAAAAAATTGAATCCAGGTTTTTCCTTATTGTAGGTAATATTATTTTTGTAATTTCATTGATTCTGCAACATCCTATTGAAGCTGCACTGGAGCATAGATAATATAGAGTTAGACAAAACCAGGAGGTAATAAGGGTCACGGCCGTGGGAGCCAGGACTTCCCTCATTAGTCAGGGCCAGTTTGCGCGTGGGCAGCGCCGCATGTTCTATGTATAGCCCGCTCGGTGCAGCCATACCCCCTTTTCAAGATCTTCGCGGCGCTGCACGGATCAATAACGGTCACAAAATAATAACCTAGGTACTTCTAATTTTGAAAATTGGTCAAATAAAATAATAGACAAGAAGAAGATAATTAAATCAAACAAAACTGATAAAATAACTACATTATACTCGTACGAATGCCTATGTCGGTAGTATTGTACAAAATGGCAATAAATTATTTAAATCGATTGACTTTCTATTCTTACCAATACCAATCGATAAACGGAAATTATCGTGTGAATGGATAGATGGATGTCAATTAGGTATCAACTCATTCACGCAAAAACTACTAAATGGATTTTAAGGCTTTTCCTATGCTACTGTGTACCGCAGGATAATTACCTACAGGTAACGCCGGAAAATCATTCATTGTTTTAATTTTAATAACGTAGAGACACTTCATTGTATTAATATTGTTAATAATTTTAACAAGTAAAAAATTTAAGCAACACAACCGAAATAATTTGTTATTTACTTAATTAAAACCTTAAAAATAAAAAGTAAGTACTTATTTAATCCTTTGAAACCGTCATCATTAGGTACCTACATAATATATGTACATTAAAAATAATACTCTACTTCATATACCTACCTACAACACAATACTCGTATTAGTAATCTTAAAATGATTAGGTAATTTTTAAAATGATTGATTGGGTTATGGATAAATATATTAATAAATAGTATTTTGAAGTACTTATGTTTATTTATTGTACCTTCTCTAGAAATGGCCTTGACCAAATAGTCATCGTGGTTCTCTTGCTTAATAATCCGTTTGTCCTTGTGATCTGCCCGTGATTGGAAACGCAGTGTGCACTGAATACCAACTGTCCTAGATTTTTATATTTATGTGTTTGTCGCATTGACCATTCGGTTTTTATCCGTGTTAAACTTGCACTGCAATGCTCCCAGCAAGTCAAAAAAGTGGCCAAGTGCGAGTCGGACTCGCCCATGTAGGCTTCCGCAGCAATTGTTTATATGAAATAGTTTATGACGTATTATAAAAAAACTAATTGATAGATTTCGCTCAAACCAATTATCGTTGGTAGTTTTTGTGCTAATGTAAATTATATATTTTTTCTAGATTTATCATTCTCTTATTTTAGAAGTTAGAGGGGGGGGGGGGGACACTCTGTTTTCCACTTTGGAAGAGTCTCTCGTGCAAACTATTTAGTTTAGAATTAAAATTAAATAATGTTAGAAACCTTTATATGATTTTTGAAGACCTATTCATAGATATCCCACACGTAATGTGTTCAATGAAATTTTATTTTAAAATTTTCGGTTCTAAGTATGAGGACCCCCAAATGTATTTGATTTTTTTTCAATTTTTTTATGAAATCTTAGTGCGGTTCACGGAATACATCTACCTACCAATTTCAGCTTTATAGCTCTTATGGTTTCGGAGAAAACGGCTGTGACATACGGACGGACGGACAGACGGACGGACATGACGAATCTATAAGGGTTCCGTTTTTGCCATTTGGCTACGGAACCCTAAAAACCGCACGGCCGACCAATGAGGATTTTCTGGACACGATAAGTTAAATGGGTAACATTTTGACAAGGGCTCCTCTGGTTTGAAGCAGATGATGGAATCAGTGCGGGCGACCTCGATACACCGACATGCCGGCGGCGCCATTATCCAGTAATTTGCGCGATCATGATCATTGCTCATTGTATGGTCATGGTGCTGATCACCTTTTTAAAATGATCAATTTTAAATAACTATTGCTATTGTAAATCAGTTACCTACATCAAATATGATTTCGAAATGCACGCTGTAACTATTTATGATCTAGTGTAGGAATAGGGAGAGGATTTAGTCCAACACAAGGTAAGAAGATCTTATATTACCTATCTATCTATATATATAAAAGAAAGTCGTGTTAGTGCCTGAACTTATAACTCGAGAACGGCTGAACGGATTTGCCTGAAAGTTGGCAGGGGGGTAGTTTAGAGCCAGGAGAAGGACATAGGGTACTTTTTACTCTAATATAATGCGGGCGAAGCCGCGGGCGGAAAGCTAGTAGTTTATATAGGTAAAACAAATATCAAGCGTAGGTACCTATTCATTGAGTTTTAATAAACGAAAATCGTGTGAAGAATTTTAACGAAACCTAAATCAAATTACAGTTGATTGAAGCAAGCAGTCGAAGGAAACATACTCTTTTATTGATCTAAATTGAGATCGCGCGACCAATTCGCCAGCCATTCAATAGCGCAACCTGTTGAAAGCAGAATGGTCTCTTTGTTAATCCTGCCAAGTCATTATATCTAAGCCTTTAATGGACATTCTTGAATGGTCATTTAAAAAATACGTTAACGTTTTCAAGCCTTTTGCGCAGTTTTGCAAGATTTTCACCGAAATAATTTACTTAAAAGAGTTTCCCGCACTTACCTTTCTTGATAAATTTAAAAGTGCGGTTGACTTAATCACGTATATTATATTTTATTATATTTTTCCTCATAAATCGTTAGTTATAATTTAAAATGTAAAGCTACATAAGGTACTTACGAAAGTTGAAGTAGATAAGTTTAAAAGCAATGGTCATTATAGGAACAGATTAGGAGCACCTAAATATTAGGTAATGTGATGTAAAAAGGTACTTAGTGCGTTCGTTAGCTCAATCAGTAATGTGCAAGGTGCAAATATCTTGAAGCATTTTATATTTTAGTCCATTATCGAAATATTGAAATTATAAGAGTCTTAAAATTTGTATTAAAATTAGTACAAAGCAAAAAACAAGAATGGATTTAAAAAAGCTTTTCTGTGTGTTTTTTTTAAGTGTTACAAAAAGTATTCATACTTCCTCACTTTCCTCGTAGAGTAGAGAGGTACTTTTAATCAATCGATTGCAGTAGGTTTAGTTTGATTACCGCAAGCGCAAAGATTTACATTTTACCGGAATAATTCCTGATAATTAACTCTTTATATTTTACAAAAAATAACATTAGAACAAACTTAAATACTAGCTCTATAGCTATCATTGCATTATCATTGTCTGTACAAAGGGCGGCCTTAAGGCTGAAAGCTATATCTTCCGGGCAAAAGATTACATTTACAAAAATCACTCACATAGTCTCGATGAGCTCGCAGTTGAGCAGGAGCTTGTCTTCCCCCAGCTCCACGACCGCCACCGTCTGATCGTGGAAGTAGATCATCCTCAGCGTGTCATTGTGAACTCTCCGGCCCGTGTAGGGCTTCACCCCCGCGGGATCTCGCCCCATGTCCTCCCTCGCCCCAACGGTCCCGACCAGCCCCGCTAGCGACCATCCAGCGGGAAAACTCAACGCGAACGGTTTAGCCGACGCCGACGGCGGTGAGGACACAGCGATACACACAAGCACGAACAGTGAGACTAGGGGTTTGAGCAGTGGGTTGGCTATGGGGGCTCCTAGGGCCTCGCGGGCCGAGCGGACGGCGCTGAGGAGTCTTCGGAGCGACATGGCGGGTCTAGGGCATGGCGTGCGGCCGGGGAGCCTGTCGCGCGCCGACTGACCAGCGTGCGGCTTACGAAGAAAGCCGGACACAGATGACTTAGCAGTGGGCGGTGTTTAATGTTTCACTGGTTTGTAGAGCTGAGACATTGCTGACATTTTGAATAAATAAGCCAGGGCACTCATCAAAAGAATGCTTCCAGACATATGACAGATTGTTATAATTGGAACAACAGAGGTTTACCGTGACTTCATATAAGTAGGTCAGCATCAGCAGGTACTTAAATACTACTAATACTTAATAATTGCATCAAAGACTCAACTGTCTTTAATTTTTTTTTGTTTTTAAGACATGTTTACATAAAAATGAGGTATCTACTAATATGAATGAAAGCCTACATCACGTCCTAACCAGTTTGTACACACGTTAATTTCGTAAACACACGTCTGCCTACTTTCCTTTTCTGCTCGCCGACGCCTCTGAGCTGTGATTCTGTGATGTCACATATTATGCTAATTTCGTAATTTGCGTAAAATTTTATTGGAAGATGTTTAATCTTTATTTAGAGAAGGTAAATATTTTCATGGTGAATACCGTAATGCGGTATGTTACAAATAAGAAAAAATATTTTACTTATTGCGAAAATATATAAGTTGGTAGGAAGAGAAGGGAATCAACCTAAAACGTGTGTGGAGCTTTTGACTCTAGAATAGAAAATATAGGTAAAAGAGTAGAAAATTCAAATAATATTTTTCTATGTTAAGCACAAAATGTTTTGAAGCACAGTAAAAAATAAGAGATAACAAACTACAAGTTTTGTTGAAAAATACTAGTGATTACGTTATCTACCGGTGAAAACCCCTAATATCTTTAAATATTCAATTCTTAGTCACTAACTTCCTTAAAGTCTCATGCTCTGAATTTTATCAAAACTCATTGGCAAATTAAATTGACCCAAGGTGACTTGTGACGAAAGATAAAAAAACCCCAACCTAAAAACTGATGATGGAAAAAATCGAACTAGAAAACACAATACTAAATTTATCAAAAGTGGAATTTACCTTTTACAAAACTTATTTTCAAGACAATTTTAGATATACATATAATTATCCTTACTGGGCAAAATCCATAACCTCACAGAAAATATTAATAAACAAAATACAAATTCTTTGATTTAGTATTATTTAATTCAGGCATTCACAACCGTTAATAAATTAAGCCAACCACAATTTTCATTTTGTATTAAAATAAATAATTTGTCTTACACTAGATATAATTATAACAGCTAAATCAATGCTAGCAAAATACTTATTGTGAATAATTGGAGTTGTTTGATGTTACATGTATCGACTGGCCCTCCTAACTTATCACGAAAAGATACCTAATACCTATCATCATCATCACCCCTTATTTTACGCTCCCACTGCTGGGACACAGGGACTTCTCTCTTGACGAAAGATATAAGGCCTTAATTCACCAGGCTGTTGCCCAAGTTCGGGTGGTGAATGACACATGTCCTTCAAACTGTTCAAAGACCTCAGAACATCCGGGTTTCCTCACGATGTTTCCCTTCACCGTTGGAGCACGTGTTTTAAGGGCACATAATTTTCCAAGATGAAAAATCAGAGGTGCGCGGCAGGGTTTGAACCCACGACTTTCGGAATGAAAGCGAGTGTGCTATCACACAGACAACACGGCTCCTAATACTTATATAAATATAAGAAGAAGAAGCAGAAGAAGGCCGAAGCATCACTCTATGTATGTACTGGACCAACTTACTGCGATCACTATCCTAGTAAGTGGTGATTATATTAGATCTATAATGGGTTCTGGTAGTGAGACGTAAACATGTACTATGATGGTGATTTTATAACAAGCAGTTTATTTTTTTTATAACCTATTTCACTTTCTACAGCGAGTTAACTAACATTTTTTTTTCACACGCGGGACCCTTAGTGTGTGACCCTTTTTATAAAACAAAAACGTTTGATATACATAACACAGTCATAGTTTACGTGAGTATTCCGATTTTAATAACAAATGTTATGATTTAATTGCATATTTAGTTGTGAATGACAGAGATCACATTAGTTCACACGTTCATTCTACATTAGTTGTGCGAATAAAAATTAATATATAAAAAAACATTATATATTTTTATAGGTGTTAGGTACTTATCTACTCGTGGTACGATATAGGAGGGCCAATATACCCTCTTATCATAATTAGTTTACACACACTGGATAAAATGCATTAAAATGCGTAAAATTAATATAAATAATTATTCAGACAATATAGTAACCTCAATATTGGAAGAATAGGACTGACAATCGTGAGCACTTGTATGCAATTTCACTCTCATATAATGTATGTAAGACATACATAGGTATAAAATAATAACATTATACATACTAAATAATAAGATAACGAAAGCAATATAGTGTACTTTTCAGTCCCTTCATAGTTTATGTAACAACCTTTAAAATATTTTGTTCTGCTGAAATATTTGTATCATTATTGCTTAATTTAATAGCAAATATTATAAAAGTTAAAATTTTAATACTTTTAAGTAATATTTAATTGAGAAAGAACATTATGTCAGTGGATTCACGTTAATATGTATTAATATTACACTCACTCAAGTTAATTAAATTGGAAAACATTTGCACTAACTAAGATTTAAATTTTAGATAAGACTGAGTAAGTTATAATAAAACCCATGATACAATACACATAAAATATTTACAATATACATTATATATACACAATTACAAAGCGGTTATCAAACCGAAACGCACTTAAAGCGCCATCAGGTCCGAATTTATCACTAACTTTTAAACATTAAACAACGAATGTAAAATTTGTCTATGGCATACAACACATCTATACAAATGAAATTATTGTAATTTTATGTAGGTACAGTCAGCAAAAAATGTGGTCTACCACCCTACGGTTGAGATTAGTTTGTACGTCAGTTAAATTATGTTAGAAAAGTCAACCATGTCGATCATTACATCGCACAGAAACTTTTGACAAAACTGGTAGACCAATTTCTTTTCCGACTGTACTTACCTGTTTATTTAAGTGTTCATGTGTGACAATAAAGGATCTATCTATCAACAGCGCTTCTTAACCTTTTGGGCAGGAAGCTTAGAAGTTTGGGATCCTCAAGCATGCTTTAGTTACGCTATTTTGGCAATCCAAATTATTAAGTTAAAAATATATTATTCAACAACATACAACGCTTTTGGCAAATTCAATAGTTGTCAGGAATCTAACTAGATATTGACAGTGACAGGTGACAGCTGACAGTGACTAGTAGCTCCAGTGTTCGTCTTTGACAGTTTGCGAGGAATCCTGTGTGTGTCCCCTGATGAAGGGCAGTCCTGTCGGCACTTGCTTCTGGTATTGCAAATACTGAAATACAATTAGGTAAAGTTAATTAAACAATCAAATTTTCTTTAGACGTTAACTAACAAAAGAAAAGAAGAGGAAGAGATCGCTTTTAGCGATAAGGCCGCCAATTGTCCCATTACCATATTTTGTATTATATTATAGTTATTATTTATGTTATTTTATTATGTAATGGTGTACAATAAAGTTATTCTTTCTTTCTTTGAAAGAAGAAGAAGCTGATTAAGTACACAGTTGCTGTCTTTCTCCCTGCTGTCCATTTTCTGGTACATAAATCCCTTAGTCGTTTTGAATACTTGTCGGTAGCGATGGGCGGTACTATTCTTAGGCCAGACACTTACATATCTATACTTAAAAGTATATAGTCGTCTGGTACACATGCCATAGCTAGACTTGCCCGCGTTATAATAGATTTCCCTGTGGTAAAAACTCTAATCCAACCTCTTGCGTCGTCTCGGCGCCCGCTGTGCCACAGAGGTCGACGGAATATTAGTCAGATCCTAAATTCTGGTTTTAGGATAGTAGGACTGTTTAGAGCTGAGGTTACCTGATGTCCGAAGAACGTGATGAGAGTGAGTTCCTCCGCGAACACCCGCTCTCGGAAGAACGTCCAGGAAGCCAGCGAGTACGCCACCGCGCACACCGGGTTCAGCAGGGTTAACTGCAAACAAACTCGTAACATTAACACATTTTAAAATGAGAAGCTTTAATACATGAAACCAAAGCTAATTTGACGATACATAATTTTTTTTTCTGTATGTACCTATTATATTCCTCCATAACTTTTCCATTCAAGGCTATATTACACCGGGGCAACACTGTGCGGCATTGCGGCATGCCACAAGGCTGCATGCTACAAACAAAGTCAAAAATGTCGCACATTGTGGCAAGAACCGCGCGGCAAGGCAACACCTTGCGTCACGTATACCGCAAATGATTTTTAATAATAATTTGTATCATGTGACACTGTGGCACGTTGTTGACTTGGCGTAATCGAGCCTTTAGGCGTCTGGGACACAGGATAGGCTACTTAAATTCTTGCTCCATTTATGATAAGACGTGGCCCCCATACAAAGATGTAATTAGGCGAGAACAGAAAATTGAATTATTATTTTTTAATTGTTGTGCTTCTATGGCTATAATTATAAAGTTGTTGATTTTGACTTAGATCTAGAATGGTACCTGCGTGCCGATGGACCAGTAGAACCAGCCCACGTAGCTGGGGTGTCGGCACAGCGAGTACACGCCGTGCGTCACCAGCTGGTGGTCCGGCCGCTTCACGTACTGGACCTGCGACAGGTGAACGTTAGAGCCCATACTTCATCCAGTTAAACAGATAATAATAAATATGTCTGGAGAATTCACACAGCAAGATCTAGGCTGTGGTAAGCTCGAAGGTCATACTAATGTATAAATGTATGAATAAACATGTAATACATATTTTTATTATAGATATATAACACCTAGACACTCGGAACGAATATTTGCAGATCGTACAAATTTTTGTGCCGTCGCAGGCGGACTTTCACCCGCTGCGCCACAGAGGTCGTTGTACTATAAATAAAATTTATATAGTTCTAGTCTAGATCTATGGGACGTAGAGAATATGTATGTAAATCCAGTTGTGCTCTGGGGGTTTGATTGAACCCACAATCTTCGGAATTAAAGACGAGTGTCGCGTCGAGTGTCGCTAAGCCAATACGGCTCATGTATACCAGGTATATGCAGATGGCGATGACTAATAAAATGAATACTCACAACATGATTGAAGTTGGTCTTTGCTGTAAACATGGCGGACTTGCGCAGGATATCGCCGCCGACACACAGCACGAAGCCAATGAACGAGATGTAGAACCATGTCTTTAAATCTGAAAGGAATCACACTTTAATATAGTAAGTAGTAATTGGATAATCAATCGAGTTTTATGCTATTTGGGTTTAAAACAACATAACACCCCTACATATTCACGTTTCCACTGCTGGGACACAGGGACTTCTCTCTTTGATGAGAGAGATTAGGCCTTAATTCATTACGCTGGCCAAGTGTGGGTTGGTGAAAGACACATTATCCTTCAAACTTTTTTCAAAGCTCTCAGAACATGCCGGTTTCCTCACGATGTTTTGCCTTCACCGTTAGAGCACGTGTTTTTTAAACCACACATAATATTCCAAGAAGAAAAACCAGAGGTGTGCGGCGGGGTTGGAACCCACGACCTTCGGAATGAAAGCCGAGTGTGCTCCCACTTAGCCAACACTGCAACACTTACACGGTAATATTTGGGTTTATTTTAATGAAATTATTGAAAAAAAAAATCAGGTATTAATTATATACCTTATTGTGTAATGCATAAAATTAAAACACCATACTCACTTGGGAAGAAATAATACTCCAAAGCAAACTCAGTCCAACTGGCAACCGCGGCCAGGCTGTACTGCACACTATGGTTCAAGATGAAGGAGTCCAAATTAAGAGTGCTCGGGTTCGTCAATGCCACAGCCATGAACTCCGAGAAGTGGAACATGGACAGGCTCATGGCATACAGCCCGAACACCCTCAGACCATCTTCAAATGATGTGAGGTATAAACCTGTTGCAAACACTGCACCAAGAAATGCTGACCGCACTGAAACCTACAAGGAAAATTAACTGATTACCTATCTATAATCACTCAAACTGAAGAGTATGTTTGTTTAGTTTAATATATTAATCGCATGAGCTAATGGCAAATTTGACAACACAAACTTACTTACCTCATACATGAACCCCTGATAACAATATTTTAAAACAAAGTTTAACAAGCAGAAATATAGACCAGGGCCCCAAAAATTTAAAGCGAATAGCTCCGAGGAGAACCCGAGTAGAGCTCCAGAGAAGAAAGAGATCGTAAATATTACAGTAGATAAAGAAAAACACAACACTGCCTGCCTCCCGGGTGGACACACGTTTTTCATAATTAACACATCCATTTCAACAGTAAACTTGTCACAGTTCTAAAACAAACCCATTCCTATCTTTGTTAACTGAGATCGGCTATAAACAACTAAAATAGTTTAAAATATCACGAATAATTTAACTGTTTTGATTTTCCCCAGAACACAGCAGATTAGCAGATAAGTACGTACTTCTTCTTCTTAGTTTGCATCTTTGCATAGTTTCACAAATGACAGTGACAAATATTTTTTTCTTGTTTCGCCCTTGACAGTGGCAATAAAATAGTTGTGTATTTTCGAGATTTCGAGTGAATTTTCCGAGGTAGATGTACATAATAATGCTGTATAAATTCCTTTTTATAATAATGGTCATTTTTGGAATCCGTAATAAAGTCCATTTACTAAAGTTTTCGAAATTATTAGAAAATGGTACTTAGAGGAAAAATTACAAGGTCAGAACGTAACCTCCCACTCGAAGCCCTCGAAGTGAAAACCCTATTTTCATGGTAGTTTTAAGTTAGTAAATAGTTTTTTTTTTTAAGTATAATATTGTATGTTTTCATTAAGTTTGTATATTTTTGCTCTTCTTTTAAGGTTTATTTTATAAATTGTAAGTCCCATGTAATGCCTTATGCCCGGTTTACATTATTCCAGTCCAGTGATCTAGCGAGATTCCAGTCCAGTGCTGGACTGGATCTGTAACGTCGACATTATTCCAGTTATTTAGAAGTCGTTGTAGTGTGATAACTACAGTGACAATGATTTCAAGAAGAGATCAGCACTGGAATGCCACTGGATTGGCCGTCTACAATTCTACATTATTCCAGTTGCACTAGATTGATCGCATTGGATTAAAAAGTAGACCGCGAATCCAGTTACTGGACTGGAATGCTTACTGGATTCAGTTTATTCCAGCTGGACTGGATCACTGGACTGGAATAATGTAAATCGGGCATTAGTGTAAACTGATAAGTTACATTGTGTGTTAAAATAAAAAAATTGAATTTGAAGCCCAAGGTTAGGTACGTTGTGATCTTGTAATTTTTCCCATACCATTTTCTACTAATAAAATAATAAAATCCATTTCGTTCGTTTTAGTTAGTTCTTAGAGACCTACAATAAGAAGAAGAGCGAAATGAAAGAAAAAAGCTCATTGGTTGATTCCAATAAGCATATTTATGATTGGTCTGCTTGTATATTTTCAGTTGCACCGTGCTGTTTGTGCGGTTGGTTGTTGGTTGCGTTGCGTTGGTTTCAGTTGTCAGTGGAACGAAAACAAAACGAAACAAAAAATAATAAAATCAAACAAACAAAAACCGAAGTTGTTTTGGTTTATTTTGGAAATTTGTCTTGCTCGTCGAATACGAATATCTTTCAAAAAAATTCTAAAAGTAAAATAATCTTAATTCAAAATAAATAAATTATGGAACCCTGTTGTTAGATACTGACGTAATCAGCCGTGACCGCATCGCTAAACTTGATTTGATTGCCTTTATTGCAGTAATTTAGGGCTTGCTAAAACCTACCAGTCTAGAAACCAGAATTACAATTAACTGACCAGGCTGTTTATTTCGACCGGATGATCGGTGTTCTAGCATAGGTATTCGGTGTAGAGTGTAACTATTGGTCTGATGTAAGATCGTGATGGATGATCCCTGGGACGTGAAATCCGTGCGGCCTGCCGGTCACTACATTTCCTGCATGAAACTTAATGGAACCCCACTGCTTCCACCAGTGGTAAGTCTTTTTTAAATTAAATATGCTAGCTAGCATAGAACCATGGTGGATGGCACAAACGGCTGGCCATATCTGCTGAAGAACAGACAACCGTTGGAGTAATATGCAAGGCCTTTGCTTATCAGTAGAGTTCTACCTAGGAACAAATATAATAATTCCTAAATTCTACCTAACATTTATTGTTAGCCATAGCCACCTTTTTCTTCTGTTACCTACTAATAAACAGTAGGTAGATTTCATTTTTGGTGTTGTGTTGACCTACTTATTTATCATTGGTTATATTACCTGCTTGTCCAGAGTGTTATATACCTACCTATAATAAGAATAAATTAGTAATTATTTACTACATAATTTCCTTTAATTTAGTAAAACTTTATGGTGGTCCTAAACTCCTCATGTCCCTATTTTATTAACTACATAAGCTTTAAAGGCGAATTGTTAGAATTACTTTAAATTATTTACAGCTTTCAAAACTCTGAAAAATATTTTGCCAAAAAAATGCATAACATTGTGAAAATATTTCAAATTGTTCAAGCATTGTTCTACAAAGCTTTGGCTAAATTGCTTAGCATCATGATGAATGCAAATCAAAAGGTGACAATCTTACTCTAATTGTGCTATTCTTATTACATACTGTTGATAATGTTGTTTCTTGTTATTGCAGTTATCAAAGGAATGTCGTAGAGAAATGCAATACTACAAACTTCTGGCTAAAGAAGTGGAAAAGCGAATATCTACCCTTCAGCCTTATGTGGAGGAATTTGACAATGGGCCACCTGATTTTTGTGTCCCTAAAGCAGAAAGTACTTTTACTGATGTGGAACATTCTCCGGGTACCTTAGATATCACAACAAAATTAAAAGCGGTAAATAATCCGCTAGAAATGGAGCTACCCACCAGTGACTTCTTTGAGATGTCTTCTCCGAGTCGAGTGACCACCACAGATACCAAGTTTGTAATAGACTTCAGTCTAAGCATCAATCAGACAGCCAGAAATGTCACAGAAAGAATTTCTCCAACTATTGATGTTCCAGAAAGAGATTTGAACTGCTTGAAAGAAAAAGAACTACTATTAGATGTTGAAACTATCGGCAGGCAGCGAATCCGTCCCAGAGGCAAATCAAGTAAAAAAGATGAATTACAAAATGATAAGGAAAATATGGTGAAACCTAGGGATCAAGTTTTACAAGATCTTGAACTGTACAGAAATAACATACATGAAAAGGATTCTACCACAGCAGATGACGCCAAGTCTATCGAATTTGATGATAGTGAAAGTTACATTCTTACCAGTAAAATCAAAGACTCCATATCCAACTTGGACTCCTGTGTCTCTTTGAGTTCCAAGAGCTTCACTGGCAGCCTGAACAACCTCCACACTGAGAGCCTAAAAGAAAGTGGTAATATATTAAACCTGACAAGACAGAGGTCTTATACTCTACTCAATCCAAGTCCACAGCTTTTAGCTCACTTACAGGAGCAAACCCTGACCACAGGAGTAGCCATGAAGAATATATCCATGAGTGAGAGCCTCTCTAGTCTCTGTACTCTGAATGGCAAAAAGCGGAGAAGCTGGGACCTAGAGTCTGCCAAAGTGAAATGGTCTTCCATGGCCATGGAGCTCAAAGCCAAAAATCTACCCAACTCCAACATAACTACTCTCAAACCTGTTAAACAAACTCCGAAACGACCAACAATTTCTAGCTCTCCTCCTAAAACGAAATCTGCAAGCATCTCTAAAAATAAACGAGTAACTCCATCAAAATGTGCCGCGAGATCAGAACCAATAGCAAAGAAAAAGCCTTCTCTTGATACTTCACTGCCACACGATTACCCTTCCGATACGACGATAACGATAGCTCCTTCTACTCCCTCTCAGAAAAACCAACCACCTGTATCCAAAACCCCTCCCCCCATAGTACCCGAGATCGAAAACCCCGGACAGAAAGTTCGAGAACTTTACGATAAGATAAAAAAACAGCAGCTTGCACAAATGAACAGCTTAGTTGAGAAGCAAAGAAAAGAGCAAATGCTATTGCAACAAGTTTTCGAAGAACAAGATGCTATTCTATATAAACAGCTGAAGACTATCGTTCCCAAGGGCGCTATTGAAGCTAAGGAAGCCTGGGGAGAGAAGATGGAACCAGAGAGAGGACCCGTCAGCTTGAGTCAGCTGATGAACCAGAAAATAGACCATCAAATCCAGAACCCCAATAGTCCTGTTACTTCCCCCCTTATCGAGAGTCATAATTATATCAACAAATGTGACAACGCTTTACGAAAAAGCAGAGATATTTCGAACAACCTGAAAAGAATCACCACTCCAAACAGTAGAACGCTAACACCTTCAGAGAAAAAGCGCTCTCCCGATAGACGTATTATATCTCCCACCAGACGGAATCAATCTCCAACTTATAGAAACAGCACCCCTAATCGTGTCACGCCGAAAAACCCACGAACACTCTCCCCCACTTGTCGAAACACTTCGCGCAGACTCGACTACGATTCTGCCGACCAGAACGAACCGATCCTTACTGATCGGACTAACGACACTCTAGCCGACATAAACGTGACTTTCCCTACCGACAACAGCGATAATGACTCTCGTAGTTCCTCTTCTCGTAGCGAGGAGATTAATTTGACCATCTATTCTACTTCGTTGAGTCAGAAGACGCGTTCTAATAATTATTGCGAAGATAGATTCAGGAATTCAGTGCTGGTAAGGCGTCCTAACTCCAGCCGCAATCCATCTGCGCCGCCGACGCCTAAGCAGGTAATTTGGCTTCCATGTTAACTATCCAGTCCTTGTTTGTTGCTGTGGTCCTTTTTCTTCCCCAATCTCTTTCCTAAGATCCTCTTATAGTCCCTTCCTCACACAATGCAAGATCGACATTTGTATCGTCCACCTCTTTACAGTCTGTCCCAAATTCTTTGTTAAACCCTATTCTTTCTGCATATTTATTTCTTAATTTTATCTTACTGTGTTCTGTTCCTTTGTCTGTGGTCGTTGTATATTTCTTCTTAAATTTTCTCCATCTACCATTATCTTCAGCCTCATAAGTCCTTTCATATTTTCTTTGAACTCTACGAACACACATGTTACAAACTTTTCGTCACATGATTTTCATACCTTACTATGATGTCCATACCACGCTAACCTAAAACCTACAAAGGTATTTAAACTTCACGGCATTTCAGCGTCTATCCTAACAATCCCAACCATTTTCTCCATATCTTTTTTTTGTTTCTAAATTTCATTAGCCAAACATTACTAGCTTATTCTTCGCTTCCTTCGCTGTCCTGATTGCTTTTATTTCCCTTGTTTCGTCCACAATTTTATGTACTATCGGTGATTGTAGCTGGCTGCTGGGGCCAAGATAGTGGCGTTCGCCAAGGGTTTCCTTGTGCGTCGGCTGATGAAGACGGAGCGTGTGGTGGCGACTGTACAGACCATACGCGATGCGCTGTTGTGCGCGCTGCAACTGCATCAGGACAGGGAGGGCATTCTGGGGGCGGATGTTGATCTGCATCGACGGCTTATTCAACAGGTAAGTCCATGTACATTGTTTCTTTGGTACTGAGATTATGTATGCCAATATTATAGAAGTAATACTTTGGGATGTAATTAAAATTTGGTCTCAGTTTTAGTTTAGTCGCGGGTAATTTTGATGGATAAATCCATTACTCTATAAATCAACCGAATTTGAATAATCTTTTCGACTTCAAGATTCCATTCTAAACATTCTAAACTATTAAGCCCTATTTAAAAGATCCTATTTAGAAGAGCCTACGACGCAAGAGGTTGCGGGTTCGATTCCCGCATCGGAAACTATTTGTTTGTATGACCTGCAAATATTTGTTCCGGGTGTCTTGGTGTTACATGTGTATAATAAAAAATATCTATATACATATGTATTATTATGTATGTTTATTCTATTAAGTTTATCAGAAATCTAGCACAAGCTTAAAGCTTATCACGGGGCTAAATGTTGCTGTGTGAATTGTCCAGCAATATTTATTTATTTATTTAATGCGTTACATAGGCTTCACTGTCCGTATGTTGTAAGTACTAATAACCACGTCTTTATCGTGTTAGATAACGGCCGCGTGCTACTCTCTGCACGACACGTTCATCGCCAGCTCGCCGGCGGAGCGGTGCGCGCTGCTGGCCGCGGACCGCGCGCGGCGCCGCGCGAGGCAGGCGCGACCACCATCCTTTTCTAAGTCTACGTGAGTATATTAATGTTCAAAGATTATATTTAGACATTATATACAGGGTGAAAAGGGTGAGACGGGACTGTTAAAGTTCTTATTTTGGAGTTTCCATAGTTCTTTATAATATTCTGAACTGCATTAACATTATTTCAGAAAATTTATAGATTCAGCAAGAATTCAGGTGCTTTAACCGTTATCACTATTAGTAACTTCCATACCGTTAACACTTATTAGTAACCTAAATACTTAAATGGGTTCAAACTCCCGGACATTTAATGAGTTAAGATAGGTAACTAAAATTTACACTCATCTTTTTCCGCAAAATCCTTCAGACATCAATGTCTTTAACCTTAGAGCACCAGGTATCTTCTAAGTTAATCTTGTGCCACAGGGACATAATGTCGCAAAGCCACAGCGGAGTGTTCCCCGCACGGCCGCGACGACCCTCCACCGCTCTGATGACACAGTCTACTCATGGTAACCAGATCTTGGCTTACTGTAGATAATGTGGCCTGATTTATGTTGCGATGTGTTTGCTGCTTTATATGTTTTTCATCAGCTGACTGCTACGTGCTACGTGTTGAAATAATGTTTTGCTTTAAATGTTTTAATTCCTTTCCATGAGATAAGCTCTATACTACTACAATGAGGTGAAAATTGAGGCGAAAGTGTTTAGGTAGTCTTTCCTCCAGATTTATCTATTGAACAGCGAATGGGTTAGCTTCCATTTAGTTGCCATCGTTCAAGGTGGTATTCCTTTCTTAACGACCGCGACCAGAAAACGAGGCGAGTCTCGACCGCGACTCGTGACTGTTGGGAACCAAAATAGTCGCGTGGGCGTCTGGTCGCAGCCGCTAAGATCGGAATGCCCCTCTGCTGTTTGTTGCCATAGTAACTGCGACTATAATATTAACATTCATTTGTTTTACTCAATTCATGTTATCTCAGACACAGCATGATTCATATACATGTCATGATTGATCAATAGAATAATAGTCTACGAACTTGACGCATTTTATTAGTTCTAATCAAATCAATTATTATATGTATCTAAAAGTTATGTATAAACTCCAAACCAAACTCTTGATCTTTATAGTATTTATTATATTATAAAGAATAAGAGTTCTTCGTTTAATAATAGGTAGAGATGTGGTGGTAATATTCTAAGGCCGATATAGGGACCCAGCGGTGTGGCGGTGCTGCAGCCTGAGCATTTAATGTGTTACCTAAGAGTTCTATATATTATCGTCTGGTATAAAGTGGGCTAGTAGTAAATATAAATTTGTTTTGCAGAGATTTATAGCACCGACAAGGGCCGCCCCCGCCACGCGCCGAGCCCGCGCCGCCGCCCGTGGCGCTGATTCCTGATAGAAAGGCAACCTTGTCTGCCATTTCCGTTCTGCTGGAAACTTAATTAAGGACTTTCCACACACCATAAGCAAATTGAGAAATAATTGTCCAATGTGAAAAGACAATAAGTACTAACTACAGTTGAGTATTTGTCTGTAATGTTCAAGTTTTCAGTAATGTATCTTGTAAAAGAACTTGTATAAACTTAAATTTGTTTAGCATATTTATACTAATTCAGTCGTTTCAAGCGCTTTGCAGTCGCTCGTGGTCAAAAGAACCCCGGTAAATAATAATACGCGATAAGACCCGTTATGTATTGACTTCATATTTCTGTAAAGTGTGTGCCTTATAGAGTTCTGAAATCTGTACTGTTGTAATAAGGTGACTTTTCCAGTAGAGCTGTACTTTTTTCCTAGGTTTGATGTTACACCAATTGAGCACTTTTTCAAAACTGTGTTGTTAACGTGATAAATGTAAAGCTCGTTGGATAGGCATCCTATCCTAACGCTTATAATTTTATAGAACAAAGTTTATAATCATAATTGTGGCTGATTCCCAAATTTTTTATGCTTTATTGTTTGAATAATCACGATCTTAAAACCCCAGATTTTTGTAGTCAATTATTAAATAATATTTTTATCCTAAGCACTTAAGTTGTCAGAGGCCTTTTAGCAAATAATTTGTAAGACGCAAGCTAGATTAATTATTAAGGTAGTAATTATTGCAGCGAAATTTTTATCGATGTATATGTAACACTATTGTATTTTAGATATTGCAATCTATGCTTGCTAATTTTGATCTCCTATTTTAATGTGGTACAATGCAAACTTTAGTATTGACTTTAGATAAGACTTGTCAACATTGTGGCACTATTTCATCACAATACATTCCAGTGTTCCATAGTGTAGACAAGATTGATTTTGACTCTCTATGGTTAATTATAATATTCTTGCAAAAGAAAAATTACGCTTATTATGATGTTTAAAAATTTCCAAAGAAAAAGCCTCTTCCGAGTCCAGTCTGATAAGTTTTAAATGTTTTCTGTGCTTATTTATTTTAATAAATGAAACGAACACAATTAAGTTTTTATTTTATTTTCCATAATTATACAGACCCATCTGATTTCAGCTTTAGAAATATTTAATAAAATTTTGGTGTACAAAAAAGTAATTTAATCTCACGTGAAAGTAAATAAGGATCTTGAAAAGATGAGCAAATAATTATAAACTACTATAAATATAATGAATTTTTAGACAAGCGTGTTAAAAGCACACAACAAAACGTCACACAGTTCTCATTTATCACTGTACAAATCGCGTCCGTTGCACCAATTTAGATCCGAGGCACTCGCCACATCACAAAAATACCCTTTTTAGTAAATTCACATTGACCTCCGCCGGTAACTATTATGCTAAATGCCTTGTCTCGATCCCTACTCGTGAGGCGATCCGGTTAAATGCAGGCAGTCGTTTAGGCTTGGGGCAGAGTGTATTTCACGTACGGGACCTCGACGTCGCTGCCGTCCTCGTCGTTGCAGCACAGCTCAAACACCAGCGCCTTCAC
The DNA here is from genome assembly GCA_963691955.1 of Chloroclystis v-ata. Lineage (NCBI taxonomy): Eukaryota > Metazoa > Arthropoda > Insecta > Lepidoptera > Geometridae > Chloroclystis > Chloroclystis v-ata. The sequence goes on along the minus strand of OY829904.1, from coordinate 9,045,968 downwards.
GTGGGGCTCCAACTTCTTCTTGGACACTTTGGTGACCACCTCCGACATGGGCAGGTTCAGGCGCTCCTGGCGCTTCGCCTTAGGCATGAAGAACGAGTAAAGCATGCAGACTCCTTGCGACAGCATCGTGATCTCCAGCTTGTGTTCATTTTTGAAGTAATCTAGGAACTCCTGGAGCGTGACCTCGCCTTTCACTTCAAATCTGTCCCACAGGGTCCATTTCTTATCGTAGTAGGTGTTGGTCGGTGCGGAGATGGGTTCGGAGAATCCAAAGAAGGGTAGAGCGAGGTTGACGAAGCCATTCTTGAAGACTTCGAGGACGTTGAAGCCTTGCGCAAGCTTGTATAGCTCGAGGCAGACGAGGCCGGCGACGACGGAGGTCGTGGTGGCGATGGCGGGGATGATCTTGCCCGCGATGAGTTTAGAGCGATGCCTGTCCGCCGCCGGGATCTTGTAGTTGGCCGCGCGGAGGTTCGAGGCGGCCACGATGAAATCCATGTGGAAGTTGGAGTCGTCGTCTTTCTCGAAGTCGAGCGGGGTGATCTTGAGCGCGCCGAGTTTGCCGATCGGCGGCAGCTCGTTGATGATGGTCTTGACGCGGTCCTGGTCCATGTCCTCATTGGTCTGCTGCAGCTGCGCGTCTGTTATCGCAATCTTGATGCCGTATTTCGGACTGAATACTGGTACCTGGAATGAAATTTAAATTAAGTATAAGTACTGCTGTAGGACCAAGGCAATAGATAAACAAACAAAATGGAGGATGATTACGATCCCTGATCACGTTATGATGACAATTAAAATTAAGATAAAAAGGTAAGTGTAATATTATTTTACTAATGAATAGATTTTGATACACAAAGTCCAATAATACACTGACAAAGCTGCGGGTAAAGGCCTAGTAATTACAAATGGTATGAGAGAGCTCAGAAAATGTTGAAAACCAATACTAACCGCAACACTGTTAGCCAACTTCGCGATACACTCTCTATCTTCACACTTAGGTATTCCATAGAGAGCGGCCCTCAAGTTAGCAGCAGCGACAATATAATCCAGGTGCAAATCCTCATTGGTGTCGAACTCCAGCGGTTCGGGGCACCGCTTGGGGCCGGACCAGAAGGGCGCTCCGCTGCTGGTCTGCTGGTCCGGGGGGAAGTTGTGCAGCAGCTGTTTGATCTGGTTGGCGTACTGGTTCTCCCAGTGCAGGCGCGCCCAGGCCACGCAGTCTTCGAAGCTCTGTGGGCGGTCGATGATCGCGTTCTGGAAGGACAAAGTAATATTATTTGGGGCCTGATGAATTAATGTTTTATTTATAAGTATGTAGGTATGTGTACACGCGTGTAATTTTGAGGATACTTTAATTTATTTTAGAAGAAGATCAAATTCTTATTGGTAGTTTTGAGTCAGTTTGTTTTTATTTCATTTACGAATATTATAAACCTGAAGAGTTTGTTTATTTCAACACGCTTAGCTCCAACTTAGATAACGTATAAAAAAACGCAAGGAAACCTGTCAGCGGATTGGCTAGTTAACAATAAGACGGTAACAGTACTGACCCGCACGCTCTCGAGCGCGACGAGCGGCTGCGAGCCGGGCAGGCGCAGGGTGCGTTCCACGAAGTGCGCGTCGCGCAGGTAGAGCGCGGCGTGCTCGGCGGCGGCGCGGAACAGCCCCTCGAACTCGTCGCGCGCCCACTGCAGCGTGTGCTCGATGGCGTTGGGGAAGTTCTTCAGCGTGCAGATGGGGATGGACTTCTCCGGCGGGTCCTGCGACGAGCTGTACGACTCGGTGAGGGCCGGGACTACGACCTGGAAAAAGAAACGTGTTTGGGGTTAAGAGATGGGATCCTGTGTATTAAAAGCATTGTTACTTTACTGGACTCGGATATAAAACTTCCAGGGGGATTTCTGCAGTAAAAAAGTATCATGCGTTCTTCAATACATTAATTATATTTGTTGAATAATTGAATTCATTACCATTTGTGACGACCAAGCTGAATAAGACCAGTTGTTTCGGGGCACACGCGGTTCTCTAGTATTAGTTACCTGCGTATTGCCCTTAGTGCCCAGCGTGCCGCTCTCCAACAGCGGCTTGTTGTAATACACGCAGCGGCGGTCCATGTAGATGCGTGCGTCCACGTTGTCCAGCGCGTTGGCCACTCCGTCCAGGGCCTCGAAGAACGCGTCGTCGTAGACCGCCTCAGTCTCGGGGCACACGCGGTTCTCCTGCGCTAGCACGTTCATAAGCGGGTTCATGCGTTTTATGACCTGGAAAAGATTCGTTTAATTATTATTGATTACTGGAAAATTCATACACGTATTCGTTAATCGTAATTTCTTACACAAAATGGAAGAGCAAGATACAATTATTGAACTAAAAGATATCCCGTCTTAGTGTTTAATGATAGCTATGTAGTTAGTGAACTTATTTCATTTTATTTTTTCATTTAGTACTCAAGCAACCCTCAGTTCGTTCAGTAGATTTTAGAAGCCTTGAAACCTATTAGATGGGGATCAAAAATGATTTTGTAATTACTGATATTTCTATCACTCAAACCTTATTTGTCCCAGTAGACTATTGATCAAAGCTATTCCATATGGAACACAAGCTTCGAGCTTACCATGGGGCTAGGTGTTGCTGTGTGAATTGTCCAGCAATATTTATTTATTTACATATTTTATGTATGGTTGAAGGTTACAATATACCTTCGCAGCAGTGCTGGACTTTGGTTTCTGCACGTCATGCGGGCGGAAGAGGAACTGGCGGTTGAGATTGGACTTCTCTATGAGATCCATGTCGGTGACGGTGACCTGCCCGCCGCCCGCGCCAACGCCGATCATCGCGAAGTTCTTCAGCAACTCGCAGCCGATCGCACCGGCACCTGGAACGAACATTATAGTCATTTAATATTTTTAATTTATTAATTTAACATGATAATATATTACACAAAGATTAATACATTCAAACTAGATTAATACATAAATATAGCTTGACAGATGATCTGGTGGAAGAGGTTGGCTTGCGGTGGATGCAGGCCGCGTGCGATTGTAATAACTAGAAATCATGGGAGCATATAGGGGCATTTTATTTATAGAGCTAGCGGGAAATATCTCTCACGCCTTTGGTATAACTTCGCGAAATAAATAAAAAACAATTACGATTCACGTATTATAAATATGTAAGTAACAAAACAATATTAGTCGAAATTGTCGACAATCAATAAAGTTCGCTGACCCATAAAGTACGTGTTAACCTTCAAATCGATAAACAAAATATATTTATCATTTTATCACTGTTAGTAAATAGACAACAATTAAGTGTATAAAAAATTAGGCAAAAATAATTCCTGGCAGCGGTGGGATTCGAACCCACGCCTCCGAAGAGACTGGTGCCTTAAACCAGCGCCTTAGACCGCTCGGCCACGCTACCCATAGGAACATGTCTGAAATATGCTAATCTAACGAAACGTAGTTTGTTGACACAATTCAGTCGCTAATGTTTTTTCTAGACATCGTGATAAAATAAGCATGACGTACCAGTAACGTGAATTTAGTTTAATCATCATTTCGTGTATCACGTTGTCTTGTCGCAATTGCAAGTAGATTCACATAAAAAGAAGATTATATTTATAACTATTTCCGCCCGCTTTGCCCATGTTCAATTGATTGTTATCTTCATTTCGGGAAGAGTTTTATACGGCACAAAGAAGCTTATTTAGTAGAGTAGTTTAGAGTGTATTTATATCTATACTAATAATATTATAAAGAGGAAAGATTTGTTTGTTTGTAATGAATAGGCTCCGAAACTACTGGACCGATTTCAAAAATTCTTTCACCTTTGGAAAGCTACATTATCCCCGAGTAACATAGGCTATAATATAGCAAAGAAAATTGCGGGAAAGTGTAAAACGCGGGCGAAGCCGCAGGGCGGAAAGCTAGTCTTGTATAAGTTAATGTTTTATCATAAGTTGTATTTTGTTAGTAGTAAATACATGTATGTCTTTTTGTCTTTGTGTGATAAAAGCTTAAAAGTACCACTAATGGGAAATCTAGATAATTATGTACCTACTTGTTAAATCTAGATGAAAAATCCATGAAAATTGTTAGAGTAAATAAATTCATAATTTCAACTCGACAGAGACTCGGACTCGCGAGCTCTCGTATATCACGAGCGTCGAAACCATTGTCATTATTTAAACTATCCTTTCTAATTAAAAAGCGTTATCAGAAAGATAAAAATATGAACCGACAAGGTAATTTACCCGTATAATGTTTCTTGAAATAAGCCTAGAACGCAGTTGCGATTCAAATACAAGATAGATATTATGTTCCAAGGTGATAATGCAGTTGTATAGCAACGTAGTTCCGGTTTCGCCTATAATTGCATTAGCTTATGCCTTTGTCCTAAGGAATTATTCAGTATTCTTTGCCTGTGTGTTTATGTAATTTATTTCTTAGATTTTAATTAAATAGTTTACACTACGACCATAGATCTAGATTTCACCAATCATATAAAAAAGTCGCTGTAGCTGTCTGTCTGTCCTATGTTTGCTTCAATCTTTAAAACTACCCCTAACTAAAGTACTAAATATATTTGGGTTGTCATTAATCATTTCCATCAATCTTACAGATTACTTGAAGTAGTCAATAAATACAATAAAGGACTGAGTAAATTTATCAAAAATTTAACTATTTGGTTACTTCCCTCAATAAAAATGACAAATTTAGTTTTAATACAGGACTTTCCATAAGATAACAAATTCTACGAAAACAGCACTTAACATAAGCTACATAATCAACACACATTATTTTTCTAGTTGAAGCTGATATTGATTAACAATACTAGACCTTATTTTTGTCATTAGTTCATTACATATGCCGTTAGGTCAAAAGGTAGGTCAGAATAGGAAACTAAAAGATATTTCATAGAGTTTTGTAGAAAGGTTTTTAGGTCCCTTATGAACAAAGAACTCAAATATATTTGATTGGTGTCGATTTCATACATAATTTATTGAGAAAAGTAGAATTAGGTGACATGTTAACATGGGTCGCCTGATATTCGAGAATAATCTATTACAAGAAAAATTGTATGGCTACTACTAGAAACTCACCAACAATAAAGTACTTCAGAGCTCCAAGTTTTTTCTGGAACTCCTGCCCAAACACTGCCACCTGTCCATCGTAGCGGGACCCAGTAGGTTTGCAGGCTTCCTCGGTGAGAACAGAGCGGTCTTTGGGTAAGCACTCAATGGCATCTAGGTACAGCCACTGGACAATAGGGTGGAACTTGCCCGTGCAAGCCTTCATCACCTCCTGGGCCACCACGCCACCGATCGTCGCGTTCATGGGGTTTAAGTCGCCAGCGGAGACCTAAAATGAGTTATACAGCAAGATTTAATGTCAGAGGTAACAATTTGAATAAAGGTTTTTTAGCAATCTTCTACTTTACATACCTTACAGAAAACCCCAAGAAGCTCTTCATTCAAGTCATCTTCAACCTTGAGCTCTTTTTTGATACCCTTAGCTAGCTCCAGGAATGTGGCTGCATCATCAGAGCTCCACGGCTTAGGAAGACGACCCTCGACTTCAAGGAACTTATGGAGAGCCGCAAACCCAACATGCAATTGTTGAGGGTAGTCAAACTTTCCGAAATCAGTGATAACATATTCTGGTGATGTGATTGACTCGCTTAATGGTTTGAAAGCCAGTTTCTTGGGCATTTTGACTTGGGTCACAAGCCCTCCACGGACATACTTGGAGATTGAGCTGGTGTCTCCGATGCTGAAGGTGTATGGACCAAGAACTTTGATCTTGCGGGGCTCGCAACCATTTAGTTCGGTCATTCCTTGGACCTGTTGAATAATAAAATGATGGTTCTGATACTTCTGATAGTCAATAGTAAGAATATAGGTATTAAAATTATTCCATGATTAAAGATCTAAGGATTCTAGAGATACCTTCAAAGTCACTAGAAAATAAGTTTTCTAATTAGACACATACATCTCAAAGTCAAGCTCATTGCAGTTCAATAGCTTGCAGAGTACTTGGCAGGTCAACTAAACAGAGAATCATGCCTATGAATCATCTCAATGCTAAATATAGTGTGAAAACAATAATGTTCATAGGTAGCATAGAATTTAATTGAATGATTAAAAGAGATTTGATTTGCACAACATTGAGCAATGCTAACCTCGCTGAAGGTGACATAGTCTCCGTCTTCTAGTCCATGTCGGGTGTCATCCAGGCAGGTGACTACAGCCTCTGCCTCATGGGTGATGTCAGCGATCATGGCAGAGACGGGGTTCTCGCCGGTCACGTCCACCACCGTGAACTCCGGTCCAAAGTCACAGAACACTTGCGAGAACAGTCCCCGGGTGTCGGCGATCACAAGCGCGATGTCGTTAGCGTGAGTGATCGCCGCGACACGCTCCTGCTCGGCCCTGGAGGCGCCAGTCAGCACCACCACTCGGAATTTCTTCAAAAAGTCCTCCGAAAGCGGCCCCGTATGAGCAGTCGTCGATACGTAATGGTTCAGCTCAGCCAGCTCCCGGAACGACGCCTCAGCTCTGTTCTGGCCGATCAGACTCTCGGACAGATAGAACTGAGACGATAAGTCTGCAATGGAGCAGACTTTCTCGTCGTGCAGAGTGACAGACTTGACCCCACCGAGAATGACATTCTTAGCCACCTCCACTCCGAGCCCGCCCAGCCCCGAGATCAGCACGTCGGAGCTGGCCATCCGCCGCATGGCATCGTGGCCGAGGACGTACAGCTGCCGCGAGTACAAACTCTCGTCGATTTCGTGTTCCACGCGCGTCCCATTGTTCGCCATTGCCGAGTTTTTAGAACGTGCCTCTCCTGTATTCAGTTTCCGCTTTTTCGCCGGGGGGTCAACGGAATTATCGGCGACTTCAGCACTAGACATCGGGCACGAACGCGCACAATTTTGGATCAATTTTGCTTCGTTTTTTCGAATTGAGAAGAATAAATCTTTAGTTGATAGAAGCCGACATTCGCGCTTCAGTCAGTGGAATGACTCGCTCTCGCTTACTCACTGTCTTGAAGTCAGATGCGAACGACGTGGAAAATGTGGAAATGACTGACTGACTGCGATTTGACTGCAATCTGCCAAATGAAAAAAAGTTCAGGTGTGTTTATTTTTACATGCTAAAAATAAATATAAGTAAGGAGAAATATGTAAGATAAACTGCTTGAAATATGCAGTATTAAATAATATTTTTATAAATAAATAAAGCTCATGAATACTTAGCCAAATGGCAAAAACCGGAACCTTAACCTTATAGATAAGTAAAAGGATAAACTGTTGAAATTTTATGAAATTTATAGATGTATTTGACGACCTCTGTGGCGCAGCGGGCGAAGGTCCGCCTGCGACGCAAGAGGTTGCGGGTTCGATTCCCGCCTCGGAACAACAATTTGTATGATTTGCAAATATTTGTTCCGGGTGTCTGGGTGTTATTATATGTATAATAAAAAATATCTATCTATGTATGTATATTATATTAAGTTTATCAGAAATCTAGCACCCGTAACACAAGCTTCGAGCTTACCACGGGGCTAGATGTCGCTGTGTAAAATTTTCCAGTAATATTTATTTATTTATTTTATTTATTTATTCTTCTTCTTTTATTTTTGGCGAACGTGACTGGCCATTGGGGAAGATTTGTATTCTGTACAATGAAGTAAGAATAATACAATGATTTTTTGATAATAATCGTTCTGTAATATCCGAACATTGTATGGAATTTCTGTCAACGTCAGTCAGCTGTCTATCGTTTCGTAGCTAAATTCATACCAAACATTCGATCTCCTATTCTCCTTCATTTCGTTTCGTTTGTTTGTTCATTTCGTGTCGAGGATATGGTTTTACGTACACGACATCGCGCGCACTTTTCCTTTTATTTCGACTCCTGACTACTTTATAAATGTCCTGTAACCGCAGTGAAAGGCCGGACAGCATGCCTGTTGTGTGAATAATCGAACTGCTAGAGAATTACTAATCCTTGTATAAAAACTTTTGTTTCTGTTTGGTGAATCTGTGAAAATGGTCCAGGAATACGTGTCTCCCGTGAGGGTCCACAAGTACCCTTTCGAAATGGTGATGGCTGTAAGTGCCACTTATTAAATGTATTTATTTTGAACTGTAATATTTGGTAGTTAGACAGCACCAAGGTCACAAGCGAGAAAGTTTGTTCGTTAACGAGCAATAAACCCTTCAACAAATCTTAGTCATGAATGAATCCAACAATGTTGTATCTTGATTTTACTTGGAATGTGTTCCATAATGTATGTACTGTCAAATTGGTCTCAGTATCATATATTGTGCCAAAACAGAACAAACTAACTCACTCAATGATCAAAAAAAAGATTAACCACAGCCCAATGTCACCCACTGCTGGGTATATGCCACTAGCTGGTTGCACTCTGGTGTTAATAATATAAGTAGGATTGCCTGTAGATCCGTAACGGAGCCAAGCCTTAGTGTATAACTGGTTGATTCATCATCATAATTTTAGCCATGTTTGAATCAAAGACAAAGACTCATTTATTGGTATAACAGGTCAGGTATTAAAGTTTCGATTGAATAGTTTGGGTTTAATAGACAAGAATGTAATTTTTTCATGCAAATACATTAAATTTATTTCTTATAGCCGTCGGATGTCCATGTTGATTACTTACTGCATAAGTTGAATGAGTTGATAAATGAATGAACTTATTGTAGTTATAAATGACATAGAATATAACATTACAAACTTAATAATATTTAAAAGCTAAAGGGGCCTTATCGCTGAGAGTGATCTCTTCCAGGCAACTGTAATTACATTTGATTACTTAGTTGATTAATTAATTAAAATAATCGTGTCAATAAATAGAGGCGTATCGTGTCGGCCCGCGTGACCGGCGATCGTTACCACTTATATGTCGATAAATTACACGTTTTGCACCGGCTCACCCATTGAGTGCGTTATGTAAGTGTAAATATTTATATACAGCGAGCTGTAGGGTTTGCATATGATTTCGCGCTCTATTTCGTTTGTTTATCGTTTAGGTACTGACAGACTTAATTAGGCTTCGAATAACGTCCTCATTAAAAGAGTACAAAAAGTCATTGTGAATAAATAATTTAGTTCCATTATTTGACGATCTCTGTGGAGCGGCCGAAAATCCGCCTGCGACGCAGATGGTTGGGGGTGCCATTCCCGCCCCAGGTTGTATGTACGATCTGCAGACAGTATAGAAAACAGTATAAAATGCAAGTAAATAATTGTAACTGTACTAGATCCAAGTAAACTCATTTATTGCACCATAAACTTCAATGTCATTGGCTTGGTACATATGTCTGTTAGTGTGCAAGAGATCAAGAATAAAGCTTATTGGACTTAACATCTGGCCATAAAATGCCCACTAAATCCTACCGCTTAGGGACCCTCGCATAACTACTGGTACATTTAATGCTAGACTAAAGATCGGTTCCATGATAGCAAGATAGCAATCGTCCTAGAAAACTGTTACATTTTCTTCGGAAAATTCCTCGAAGTACAAAGATATTTATCGGTTTACTACGAAAACCTTTATGTAATGTCATGACATGAGGCTTATGAATCGCACCACACATCTCTTCCCATGGATTTCGAAGGGCGATCCTGCAAGACCGGCTATAGCTTCGTTCTGCACCAACTGACTGCGGTCGCCATCATCTGTCCATATTGTTGGTACTACAGCCACTTCAACGAGCTAATATTACACTCAGCTATTCCGCTGACCCTCGTTCTTATACGTATATCAGGATTAGTCAGCAACTATGAATTAATCCTGTAGAGAAACCCCGAGCATAACCCTTTACATCGCTCATTTATCGAACCTTGAATTATCAATTGAATTAACCACGGTGCATTGAAACTCGTAAATGGCTTGTAATGAAACACATTGACGTCGTAAATGAATCCCTAAAGTAAATTTGAATGATCTCTGTCTGTCCCCGAAGTGACAACAACATCCGAGCGACAACATCCATGAGGAGAAAAGTGATAGCGAGATAACAAATATCTACGAGTAGTTTTTTAAAGCTACGTTTGTTAGGTTTAACGCGCTCATCAACGTGTCAAGTGTCTGTTATTTTCGTGCGTTAAATAATTAACTTAAATTTCTACTGGAAAAATTCTTAGCAAGAATTCAAATTAGTTGTTTGTTACTATCCCGAACACTGCTGAATGTATCAATCAATGAACGTATTTAGAATTTGTTAGGTTGTCGTATCTCAAAAGCTTTATCACAATGCCAAAGGATCTTAAACATTTATCAAAACACAGATCCAAACTTATGAAGCTATCGAAAATATAATATAAAATAAACTTCGATAAAACACTTGTATAGTTTTGGTTTAAACACGAAACAGTTGGATTTGCCTATGTAGAAACACAAGCCATAGTCGTCTTCAAGGTCCACTTGCACAACACGAATAATATTTGCACAAAGAATCACTATTAACTTATCCGTTACTTCCACACCGAAACATCCTTAGGTACTAATTATTTAACGCGATTATTTTAAGTATGAATTAATTTACTATATAAAAATAAGTCGGGTTTTCCTTCCTGAAGCTATAACTCCAGAACGCACGAACCGATAGCCACAATTTTGCATTCGTTGGAAAGGTCTCGGGCTGTGTGAATTATATTGTCTAGCTAGACTCAGACTAGGCAGTTTGCTTCAGTGTAACGCGCTGAAGTTGAAAAGTATTAAAGCACAGCTTTTATCTCTGTTTGGGTTTTTAAAATCTTATTTTCTATCAAGAAATTAACAATTAAAATACTTCACTGCTATAAACTATTATAAATAGGCTTCTTTTTCCCGCGGTATATACCTACGCGTGCCTAACTTTACAGTATGAGCAGAAGCTGCCAAAGAACCCAAACCCGGATAGTTTTTTACCTGTTTCAAGGTTTTAAAATACAGGCTTAGACTTATCTTAGTCGAGGTATCTCAACTCAAGGTCTACCCCGGACGCGTCCTTTCAACGTGTGACCTCTGACGAGTCGTGACTTTTTCATTATCATCACTTCTTAGTCTACAATATTCAATATCAATTCAGATTCTGAAGTTACACATTTGCCTCATATACTTAGCCTTTATTTCAACAACATCTTAACTAAGAACTAACGTTAATTATGCCTTCGCATTACCGTTCAGACAGACGAAACCATACCTAAATTTATTACTACGAGACAAAATATATTAAACACAACAAAAGTATCAACGTAAAACCTCCTTTATAAATCAAGGATCCAAACAGCGCAGTTAAAGTTCGCAGTGCGTGTGCACCAAACAGTTGCATGTCTAACCGACCGCAACCGGTTCTGCGAAGGACCAATCTCATCACCCGCGAGCTCGAACACGTGCGTCCACATGCACAGTGATCGATAATTGTGTTATATAATTATGTACGTGTGTTAAACACAGGCCATTTTAATAAGTAACATTTGACTTCTGTCAGTTCTTCAAATCAGAATTTGTTTATTATGTTTTGATTTTATAAAAGGTTTGCCTGCCACTAATGACCAAAGAGAATATAATCACTACGTTTTATGACTATTGGGCAAAATGTTGACTAGCTAATGGTTTTCCTACTGGATTAAAGAAATCAAAAATAAATAATCACTACCGAGCTATCACTACTCCCAGTAAGGTTCACAGTGGGTTCACAGAACTGAACAGAAGTTCTAATTTTATTTAATTACCTAATTAATTTAACTTGGATTACCAACGGCTAGTCTTTTTACTTTCATATTTGTAATGTTTTATCACAAATATAAACTTAAAAAGACTAGATTACAAGCGTGGCTGTAGTTGGTCTATTCCGCAGCCACCAAGTTACAAAAATAGTTTGAATATGTTAGAGAATTAAAATCCAATTTAACTTTATACAACTCAATAAAAAAGAAGAGTACACGACAATTGAACCTTGGGTTTCTGATCAAAGTCTTAAAGGAGACACCAAGTGGCACTTTGCTCCAATTCTTTAAGTATTTTGCAAGCGTGCTTCAATAATTTGTGTAGGGCTTCAGGCTTCAAACTGAGACACGACCCATCGCTGACGTACGCACAAAAACTCTCTTGTAAGATTTCCTTCAAGGTTATCGTAAACGTAATCAACAGGGCCATGTTGGCTAAGTGGGGAGCACATAGACTTTCATTTCGAATGTCGTGGATTCAAACCCCACTGTGCACTTGGCCAGCGTGGTGAATTAAGGCCTAATATCTCTCATCAAAATACAAGTCCCTGTGTCCCAGCAGTGGGAACGCTAATAGGGGTGTGGATAAATCATCAGTTCGCCTTCGGAAAATCACAGGGAATTTAGAGTAAACCTTAAGTTACGAGTTGATGATTGAACAAACAAATGAATGTTTTAAAGTTTCATAAATGCATTATTTATTATTGCGGCTCGGTTCTGATGCGATGTTATCCTTATTATTGTAGAAGTATTGAGTAATTTATGTTATAAAGGGATAAAAATGAATTCCATTAAGAACTAAAGTATAAATCAGATATCTACTACCCGTAACACAAGCTTCAAACATATCACGGTACCAGACCACCACACCGCTAAACTCACTTGAATGCCGTAAAGATGTCCATACAATCTTAAACAAACAGTTATTGTTATCGTACATTTCTGAATGTTAGCATTCTTTAGAGGTCGCATCTTATCAAACTTGTCTATTCAGCCAGTGGTAAGTATTTGTCCTCATTCTCGCCTGAGTACTATCTCCACTCTCATACATTCCCAATAGTGAGATAACGTACTTGGTACCTACATTGGGATTTGAGAAAGACATCTTTATTAACATTATATATGTAGTTTGTTTGTTTGAACGCGCTAATCAAATGAATCGCTGGTCCGAATTGATTAATTATTTCAGTGTTTGATAGTAAATTTATCGAGGAAAGCTATATGCTATATTATATAAACTATTTTTGTAGATAACGTAAATAAACGTAAGCGAAGCTGTCGGCGGGTCGGCTAGTAAATAATAAAATAGAAATAAAATTGTTTTATCCAACTAGATGTCGTCTAATCTAAGTATGTATTTATTGGCAATGGTCACCCATGTCCTTAAACATGCCTGTATTAGACGAGTAGCTAATGTTATTCTATCAACGATCCTATTGTTGTCAACGGGCTCTTTATTTCCGTTTAATATCTTACACTACAATAAATTAGAGTAATAGAGTAGTATCCGTAATATGATAAAGGTTCAATTTCAATTTCCTGAAAATGACACGGCTATAAACAGGCGCCGAAACTGTTTCGCGGCAGGCTTGCGTTCGAACATTCTTGTTATTACAGTTTGAAGGAAATAATACTAGTCGTATTCACTAATTCTATTTATACTTACAATTGAGGAATACGTTATGAATGTTTTAAATATAAAAGCATATAGAGATGATGAGTATGATAGAAAGAGACAGACAACCCTTATTCGCTTCATATGAGGATACTTTCAGAGTAGCAATTTTTCGAAGTATTTGCTGTTACGTCCAGACTGTAAATTAAAGTGCCTACATTAATCTCCTCGACACGCCTTGTCGTCAGGGCTCTTGGATTGATGGGGAGTTGTCTGTCTCCAGACAGCCTTTAATTATAGAAGGGTAATTCTGATCAATTCAAAGTTATTTCTCAAAGGTGTTTTTGCCTCAGTGCAGGCCAAATGCGCATTAATATTTTGAGTGTTGCAAATGCTTATGTCCTTTTGCAACACTCTTTTGCAACGTACTATTCTGTCTTTTATTCGGGGTATCAAATTACATTGGTCCCTAGGTAGGTACTTTTAACACCAAGAAAATATATTTTTCATCGGGAAATCTAAAAACACGTACATAGCGGGGTTTGTTAAAATAACTACTTTGAATAATAGAATCCATTCTTTAAACAGCTTGCCGAAATGTTACGCGTGTGATTAATTATTATCTGGTAGTGTTTGATTCGTGCTCAGGTTATATTATTGACCCTAAAGCCGGTTATCGCTGCTCTACATTTTGGGTGAATTAGTCCGATCATATGACCATTATTAATTAGTATTTCCTAGAGGTACTTGTAATGCAAAACGTTTCCTGTGGTGTTGTAAAGCCGATTGCTGTGACAACTTATTAGCGACCGCAGTAAGATGGATATCATAGGCACAGTATACAGAACGACGCTAGTGTCTGTCTGTTATAAATCCCATACAGTACAAGTAGAGTTGTTAGTAGGTACACTTTAATAAACATAGCAAAATAAAAATATCCGTCCTCTCTAAATTGCATTCTGGATAAGTTTTACCCAGAATGATGAGGAACATCTATTGGATAATGTCCTCAGGATGAAAAAGGTGCTAAAATTCTTAAGCCAGCGCCACACAGCATGAAAAAAACTTAAATGCTTCAATGAGTTATGCTGCGACTTCTGCTGAATTCTGAGTTCAACGAAGGTCAGAGGGTCAACGACCGTTGATAGCCGAATTAGTGATAGTGCTATAAAATCATTGGCTCATTGGCATACTGTGGCAATACCATAGATTTACCCTAAAGGCTTCTGAAGCGAGCGGTAGTGCAAAGCGAACGTTCGATTTTTAATAGGCTTACTAGTTCATAAGTAGAGAAGTGGTAAATTCACAAGTTCACAAACTGCAATAAAATATCTAGATCGATTTGGTAGATGTTTATAGCAACAGCTAACCATTTTATACTGACTCATTGTAAGACATTATGTCTTTCAATAAGTCGGTATGAAATGAAGAATTTTATTCTGTTCATTCAGAAACAAAAAAGTCTCTCCATACTTAGCACTCCCAAGGTGACATTTTCCAGAGCAGTCGATGAAAATAAACTCGTTGAACAAATTGGACATGTTTTCCCACGGCAATCAGCTCCCCTACGCTTCTGCCAGGACTTTAATTGCCGGCGTATTATCCCGCTGGACCCTCGAACGGTTATTGAACTGTAATGGACCATTAGGCTGAATACGGCTTTGGTCTATCCCATCGAAATTGACGGATAGTGATTGGTACTTTGCTAAATAATTGTAATTAATCGGAATCGAAAAGCTCCGAAACCAAAGAAACTAATCGCAAAATTACAAAAATTTAACAAAAAAAATAGCTCGTTAATTTTTTGCTGTCAGCGTGCTCCTTTCAGTTTTATTTCGTTTAGTATGTTTTTTTAATTATTATTTCAGTTTAAGATTTTATTTTCAATCTAACAAATCGCAAGTTTATTCTCTATAACACATTTATGGCGGACAAAGTCATTAAACGTAAAGCTTCTTAAATTGTAAACATTTTTATATTCAATGTCGAATTCCTCAAATCGTGCAATTTGTGAATTTATAGTTTATCTATCTTTTACAAGTATTTTCAGACGTCCATAACAATTTCAGCAATGAAATAAAACACGAAAGCACTTCTCGCCTGCGTAATCCGGCGCTTTCAGTGCACTTTATAAAGCTCTCTGTCTTACTGTGAGCTTCGCAGCGGGAGTAAAGTGGGAATTGTTCTAATGGAACTTTATTATTCGAAAATACGATGCGTCCGCACGAGTAGCAATTTTATAGCGTTGTAAAATAGTTAACTCAAATTCGTCATGGTCAAAAAAATTCCTCAAACGGAACGCAATGACAATTTGCGAATCTTCAATTCACGAGAAAAGTTAGTCCAAATAAATCTGTCTTAAATGTTATTTTCACAATATTATAATTATAATAAAATATTAAATAAAATATTAATAAAAGGTTTGCTAGAGTGGATCCTTTCCAAAATACTGTGAAAATAAATATTGTGTGATCGAGAAACCGTTTGTGATTTTATTGTAAGTTTATGCGCATGCATAAGTAAAGTCGTTGTTTCTGGTCTCGTGCTAAATATGGAAACACTGGTCTTTTTCGCAATTTGGCTTTAAACCTTGAATACCTACTCTGCTGATTTTATTTGTATTAACTCATTTTGTGCTTATTAAATTAGTTAGCAAGAAATTAGTTTTAACCGCGATCAAATTTGGATCGTGGTGTTTAATTAAAAGTTGTCATAAGCATGCTTCCTATTCGCCACACAGATTTAAAAGAGTTATTTAAAAAAAATGTTTCGGGTACTCTAGTAGCTGAGTAAGTTGTCCATCTGTATTTATATTTATTTTTAAAATCCATACCATTATACAAACATTTGGCCTGTTTTACCGGTTGCAGATAAGGCTTCAGATAGTTATCGGGCTCTAAGGGCCGGTTACAGATAAAGTGCCATGTCGCCTATTCGTAACTTATCTGCCAGATAAACTTCTCATCATTCATTCATTGGTTGTGATATCTATCAGATAACTATCCGAAGCTGTTTCTGTATACAGCTTCGGATAGTTGAAACAGGCCTTAAATCTCGCAAAAGACAGTTTTATCTATTCCTTTCCTATTTATTTTCTAATAAAAGAATCCCACCGTGCTCTCTTAACAGCCACTTATATAGAGAATTGCTCAGTTTATCGAGTTTTTTATTTACGTCCTTGGACTTAATACCTACCGTGGGAAAATTCCCGCTGCTATCGACTTAGGTCGAACGAGGTAGGTATAAATTTGATCAAGACTGATTCTTGCCATTGGAAAATTGGCATATGACCCTGTCCTACAGTTTTAAATCTTTATGAATGATTAAATTTTGCTGAACTTTTGGGATTAATTTAGAACTTAGTTGGTAAAACGATCGTCACGTTTTAATGATGAGAAGAGACATTGAAAACAGCCAGATAAATCTCCTGAACTCCCCTTAATATTCATTAAACATCCGTACGAATTACAATACAATACAAAAACACTTTATTGTACACCAATAACAAAACACAAAAAAAGAAACAAGTACAATGGGCACATCAGTTAGTCTTTCCACATGCAATACGTCAAGAGTCTTTAATTCTTTATGTATTGATGATAAAAAGCTAGGACTTCTGGGTTCGAGTCCCGTCTCAGTCGAAACATTGGAATATATTTCCTCTAAATTTTCTGATGATAAATATTTTTCTACAGGCGTACGAGCGGCGGTTCCCCAACTGTCCACAGATCCCAGTAGTGATGAGCTGCGACATCACTGAGGACAGCTGGTCTTCCGACTACTCGCACCGGGACACCACGCGGCGTTGTCAGCTGAACGTGGACGCGCCCTATCTGCTGAAAAAGGTAATAATCTAACTATAGTTATGGACCTTTAGGTCCAATGAGCTACGAAATCACAGAGAACTGCTGGTGTTCCGACTGTCGCACTGACGTGGCACTGCCAGCTGATAGCATAGCCCTATCTGCCCTTTTATGCACCAGATCTGCGGGATTCACCGCAAATTTTTGAAATATTGTGCTGCTGTAGTTTCTGGTAACAATTTGAGTTGCTTTAACACCCAAGAAGAAATTTTACCTTCTAGTTAAGACCGTTAAAAAATCGTATCGTATCGTATCCTTCTCTGCGAAACAGTTTGACACCTATTGAAAATGTATTTTATATGCTCTTATAGATCAAAGTTTTAGTTTAATGTCGTTGTAATATGTTTTTTGTAGCTAATAAATAAATAAATACACAGATCGCCGGCGTAGACTACGTGTACTTCATCCAGAGCAATCACCTGGACCTGAAGGCCCGCACGCTGGAGATCAGCGCCACCAACGAAACCTTCTCCTCCAGGATCGGGGTCTTCGAGAAATGCAAATATTATGTAAGTATTTACAGAATAAGACTCTTTTGTTTGTAAAAGACTTGCGGAGGAAGACATGCCCACTTTTTAACGTCTTATAGACTTATAAGGTACTTGCATTACTCATACGATTAGGTTCCTATTCTGAAAATTCTTAGGATATATTTGTCCCAGTGGCACTAGTTTATCGATGCAAGGATGTGATCAAATGGAAACATCCGTCAGTGAAGGATGCCCTAATCGCGCCTCCATTCCCTCGACGTAAACAAATCTATTGACGGCACAATACCTTGCCTATATCTAACTATTTGTTACAACAGTAGCATCCATTGCGCTGGATTTCTGTGGTGTCCATTTATTACATTAAAGTTAAAACCTAGTTGAAGTTATCGACCCGTTAATTTCAGCTGTTAAAGTTTCAGCCTTGGCTTACTGGAACAGAGCTGAATGATTGATTGTAGTTAGTGCTAGTGGTGGTACTAGGAATGTAATTATAGTGCTAGTGGTATGTACTAGGTAATTATTTTAATGGTTTCCTTCGAACTGGTTGCATTATGTATGCCTGGCATACATTGTTGTTTTCGCTAGGTTAAAAGGAACGAACGGATATTTTCTAGTAATAAATTAAAGGCCTTGTGGGTTCGGCTTAAGATTCTACTAACACATTTCTAATCTTTTCATATGTGTCAGTTCGCAGAAAAACATATTTGTGTAAAATTTTCTATCCAACACAATTCAATCCGTTCTAGCGGTTTCTGAGATTAGCGCGTTCAAGCCTAGAAATTCTTTAGTTAAAACATAACCAATCGCTTGTTAACTTTGAATGTAAAGCGATGTCGTTCAATGTGTTCTAACAGTAAGGCCGATTCGTCAAGGCGATTGATAGGAATGAGGAAACTCTTCGACCGCGATGCGTTTGTCATTATAAGTACAATAACTACTTGTCTCTTTCTGGTTTAACAGACTTCAATATACAAGGAACTGCTTACATATGCTGCAAGGTCAATGGCACTAACTATCACATTTAACTGAAACCAATTTGTTGGTTCTTTACCGGCATTCAATTTCATATAAAGGTAACACAATTTCATCCAAAACGGTCAGTTCAGATGTTTTGTCGTAAGAATCCAACATCATTACTTTATTAAAGGTTCTTGTATGGAGAGCGTGGATCGAAAAACGCAGCGTCAGACGTCATATAGACATAAAATAGAATAGCTATTGTAATATATTAGATTTATCTTCAAATTTCATGAATTACATCTCCCATTTAGATCGAACCCGGTCCCGACTATCTCTACGTTCCATCTCTACTACTGTTCTTGCAAGAAATAATTCAAATCTTAACTGAAATGGGACATTAGTCCTTATCTTTAAGGCCGAAGAGTTCAGTGTCCTTTACAATCTATGAATAATGTATGTTTCAAAGGATTGAGATACGATAGATGCGTTTGTGATTCTGAAATAGTTGAACATTACATGCCTTGTTGTAGAATGCCTATTGTGCTTTAATATTTGATTCTCAAATGGCTGTCAAATGGTGTCAACGAGTCTTGATAAACAGTATTAAACGCACTATGAGGCTTTGCACTTAGCCGTATTGGACCGTCAATGATTTATTCACATCACAAGCAGCAGAATTGTTATCTGTATTGTACAAACTTACTGCGATATCCAAACACCCTGGTAAAACTGGCGACTGGGCCCAACAGAAGACCTAATAGTTAGTAAGATAGTAGGCTAGTTACGATGATAATGATGATGATCTCTGGTCGCCAGGTTCACCCCGAGAACCCCAAATGGACCTGCTTCGAGCAGAGCGCAGTTCTGGACGTGAAGAGCTTCTTCGGGCTGGAGAACACGGTGGAGAAGATCTCTATGAAGCAGTATGCCGCCAACATCGCCAAGGGTAAGCTCTGATGAACGTTAAAGGAATTTGATCTTCTGATTGTAACCAGACTTTATCTACATATACTAGAGTAGTTAATTTACATGTAAAGTGGTTTTACCAATAAAATGTATTTCTAAGATCTTATTTTTTCGTGAAATCCCGTGCTCAGTAGAACTCCTTGTAGTTAATCCCTGTAATGTGGTTAAGATTTTGATGATTATTTCTGATGATTGTAATTAGAGATGAGGCCTTATTTGTTCTGTTGATCTGTTTCCATCCCATCTAAAGGTTGCCTGGCAGAGATCGCAGTCAGCGATAAGGCCGCCCATTGACCAAATGTTTTTGTAAAACTATTTTAGTTATAATTATTTTTGTTTGTTGTTAATAAAATGTTTCACTTTCAAAATTTTCTTGAGTTATACTATTCATTTTATACTCCTCCTGATAAAGACTGCTCTTGTTGTGGTCGAAACGTCGAGAGTTGTTTAACTCCTGTGTAAATACGTGAGTAATGCCCGTTTTATAAAACTATTAATAAAGTGTAGGTACTTGATTGATTGATAATTTCATTCTTTGCCAGGCAAGGAGCTGATTGAAAGTTTCATGGCGGAAGTTCACGCGGACGGCCTCACAGATCTGGATCCCTGGAGTGCAAGCGACGCGGACTACAACCGGCAGCTCTCTCGCATCCTGTCGCGCGGCGCCGAGCCGACCTGTCCCAGCGAGCGCGACGTGGACGCGCGCCTCAGCGAGGTCACACTCGTGGAGAAACACTCGCAGCCAGGTCAGTACTTGATGTCTTTATTGTGTACATTTCGACAGTCCTAACGAATAACATTGTAACTCACTTTTCGTCGATGTGGAGTCGTTTTAGTCTAATGCTTGTATCTCTTACCCTTTCCATTCAAATGTTAGGATTCGTCAAAACATGGTAATTGGTAACTATAACTAAGTATGATTTTCAATTCTTTACAGTGAGTTGACTCAACAACGATAAAATGTATCGTTAACAACGACAAGAAATCACAGATCATCTTGCTGACTCAACAACGATAAAATGTATCGTTAACAACGACACATTTTATCGTTGTTGAGTCAGCGAGATGATCTGTGATTTCTTTGAGTCACTGAGTACAGTTCATCATCATCATTTATTTATTGTTTTCATAATGGTACAGTGGCCCAAGAAAGTAGTCTACCAGTTTTGACTTAAGTTTCTGTGCGATGTAATGATCGATATAGTTGACTTTTCTAACATAATGTAACTGACATACACACGAATATCAACCGTAGAGTGGTAGACCACATTTTTGGCTGACTGTACAAAGGGTTCTTATACTTCTTATGAGTATCACAATATTTTGATCTTCACATGTGTGTAAGATTGTTTGTAAGTCGTCTTTGAGAGTAAAATCTTATTAAAAATTGCTATATTAAACCTGTCTAGTCATCGTCTGTCTAAGCTGTAAATATTAGGTTTCGCTACTCTTTATATTAATCTTGTTTTTATCGCAAAGTATTTCCATCTTGGCCATGATTTAGTAAATTAAAGTAAACAATTTTGTGTACGTCTGAAATTCAGACTTGTGTAATATAAACCAGACGCCTTAACTCTGTTTCGGAATTAGACATGTGTGAATTTTCGTAATTGCATGACCTAAGTTTCCTGTGGTTAGACTCGCTAGTTAGAGATAGGTATTAAGGTTTATGTGCTGCTTTCAGGTTCAAGACTTGCGAACCTACATAAGTTCTATAAATTCTTATGACTAAAAAAAACTAGATGGTTAATTTATTACACCGTATTTGCGTGTAGAGTAAAAACCATGGGTTTAAGATCCGCTTATTAAATATTATATAATATTCAAACAATTCCAAAATTCCACCAAACAACCGTGAATTTGCGCAAATCCCGCAACCTGTATTCGCTTGATTGATTAACAAACTTCCCCGTAATATTAATCCCAAAAACATACCCATAAATTGAAAACACTCCCCTTTCCAACGTAAAATATTAACAGCATTAACCATACCCTTTTCAAACAAATTGTTGTCCTTGTTAAGGCAGGTGTAGTAAAACACTAGAAGGCGGGACTAATTCACGTATAAATAATTCTACCACAAAAGGTCCTCTTCGACCACAGATAACCCCCACTAGATGGTCCATTATAATACTTTTGTTCCGATTCAAACGCACCGAAATTGGAGGAAGGCGCGGGTTGCGGGGACTGGAACAAAGGCGTTGTGATTGGCTATTTCAAGGTCGCACTTAGGTCGCGGGTTGGGAACATTGAACGAATTTGTCGATAATTAATTTCGATGATTCGTTTTAAAATTTCATATTAAAATGAAAATAGCATCATGTAGGTAGGAAGATATTATGTATTTATTTTTGGAATACACAAATCTGTAGAACTTAAAAATTAAAAAATGATATTAGAAAAATGTATCACTAATAATTCATTTTACTGAGTAAGTACTCTATAAACATGTAAGCTTTGCCTACTGTATGCAGCCTATGGATTGAGAGTGTGAACGCTACCTAACAGAATGACGTACATGAAGAATGACATTGACAGACGGGATTGATGAGAGACAGATTTAAAAAACGTGCAAGTGAAATTAATTAACTTTTATGAACCTAAATAGTAATTGAAATATTCGTAAAACTAAAATAACTAGTTTAATAACACATTAAATAACACCATCTACTAAAATAGTGGAAGTAAAAACCTTAATCGTCGATTTTTCTATTTTTAGATAAATCAATTGCTGTTTTGTTCCATTACCATCTGACATATTACAAATCGACGATTGTCAGAGTTCATAGTACTTGGTAGATCATGGAAAGATTACAATTTGAAGTTGAGCTGGCTGCTGATGAAGATCCGAAGAGTAACATACTGATGATAAAATCAATAACAAAAGAAGATGGAACGACATATCTCATACCGCCAGGTTTTCAAGCAGTAAAACATCACCTTCAACTCATAAAGTTACCAGAGAAGATAAAAAAAACATTACAGAGAAGAGGTCATACTAGAAAAGTGTGGATGTCCCTGCCCAGTGATATTTTACTACTATACAAAGATGATGTTGGAAATATGGTGTTTAATGATTATTTATTACAAGAAATGACTCAAGTTTCAAGTCAATCCATTACGGATGGAAAATTATTGGAAATATTAGAGAATCTAAGTAATAAATCTAATGTCAACAAAGAAAATCATAACAATTTAAACAAATTAAATGAAAAATTTGTTCTAAAGAAGTTTGATAACAAAATCACTAATGCCAAACAATGGTTGCAAAGTTTTGAAAGTGAATGTACAAGATTTAATTTAAATTGTGATACAGAAAGAATTAGTGCTTTGAGATTATTTTTGAATGACTCGGAGAATGACTGGTATGAGTCTATGTTAATTCAACATGGCTTAGACTCACTGTGGAACATATGGCAAGTAAGTTTTCTAAAAACATTCGCAGATAAAAGTTGGTCTTCTGTAATGTATGCACTGAATTTCAAACATTTAAATGGTTCCCTGCTGGAATATGCATTGAAAAAGCAAAGATTGCTACTAGAATATAATAGTGAAATAGATACTAGAACTCTCACTGACTTGATTGTCGCAGGATTGCCGACGTATATTACAACTAAACTAGATAGACAAGAGATAACAGACCCAACTCTCTTGTTTAGTGCCCTGCGAATGCATGAAAATCAGAATAAAAATACCCCAAAATATTTCACTGAAAGTAAACGGGTCACTAAACCAGAAGCGGATTATAAAAAAAAAACAGCTTGTCAAATATGTTACAAGATGGGAAAGAAAAACAGATTTCACCCTGAAGACTTGTGTTGGTTCAAAGAAGACAAGAATGACAGTGGCAAACACTGTAAAAACTTGATGTTGGAGATCGATGAATTTCAAGATACAAAAAACTAAATATTCCCCCACTCATAGAAGTTGAGGTTATACTGAATAACATACTAAAATGCACAGGCATCTATGATCCTGGTTCAAATATAACCTTAATAAATTCAAAATTAATAAAAGTAACTAATTTTAAGAAGAATTACTTTGAAAATAAATTTAACACAATTGGTGGTGGGGGAAAAACAACAGGTTTAATAAAATTAAATGGAAAAATACTGAATATTGAAAAGGAAATAAATGCATTCATTTGCAATGATAAAAACTTCACTCATGATATGCTTTTGGGACTGGATACAATAAAGCTGTTTGGGTTGACCCATGATGGGAATTTAAACATCCAACTTCAGGAAAATGCCAGCCAAAGTGTGAATAAATATATCAGCCACTCTGAAGAGAAAAAAAATAGTGATCAAGAAATTGAAACTAAAGAGTTAAAGTCAGAAATATTAAATTATGAAATAAATTCTAATGAGGGCATAGACATGAAGAAATTTGATATAGATACAACTTATTTGGAACATGACCAAACAATAAAAATAATTGCATTATTAAATGACTATAAACACATATTTGCCAAAGATAAATATGATATAGGCCAAGTAAAAAACTATGAAGCATTCATAGACCTTCAAGTAGAGAAATATTGCTCAAAAAGACCATATAGATGTTCTTTAGATGACAAAATTGAAATCGAGAAGCAAATAGAACAATTACTAAAGAACGAATTAATCGAAGAGTCTTATAGCCCATTCGCAGCACCAGTAACTTTGGCGTTTAAACGTGATGAAGGGAAAAAGTCAAGGTTGTGTATTGACTTTAGAGACCTCAATAAGATTATTGTCCCACAGCCACAGCCTTTTCCTCTAATAGAAGATTTACTGGTAAAAACTATAAACTGTAAGTACTTTACTACTCTCGATATTAATTCTGCCTTTTGGTCTATACCGATGAGGGTCAGTGACAGAGCAAAGACAGGTTTTGTTACACAAGAAGCGCAGTACCAGTGGACTTGTCTCCCATTCGGGTTAAAAACTTCACCTGCTATATTTCAAAGAATTCTCACTAATATAATAAAAAAACATAACCTAACAAATTTTGTGATGAACTATATTGATGATATTATGGTGTTTTCAAAAACTTTTAAGGAACATATGGAGCATTTATCAAAACTGCTGGATGCAATTGCTGAGGAAGGATTCCGACTGAAGTTAACAAAATGTAAATTTGCAGCACAATCTGTAAGATTCTTGGGACATATAGTAGAAGGTAACACAATCACACCTTTGAAAGATAACCTCAGATCTATAGCAGAATTCCCAGCACCAAAAAACAAGAAACATATAAGACAATTTCTGGGTAAAGTTAATTTTTATAACAAGTATATACCTAATGCTACAATAACTCTTGACCCAATACACAATTTACTTAGGAAAAACATCAATTTTGATTGGTCAGCTGACTGTGAGACAGCGTTCCAAACAATAAAAAAATATTTATGCTCTGCCCCAATTCTAGCTATTTTTGATAGAGAAGCACCAACATTTATTTACACTGATGCAAGTATAAAAGGAATTGGTGCAATACTCAAACAAACGCAGAAATGTGGAGAAATCAAACCAGTGGCATATTTTTCGAAAAAGTTAAATGAGTCACAAAGAAAGAAGAAAGCCGTATTTTTGGAATGCTTGGCCATCAAAGAAAGTTTAAAATTTTGGCAACATTGGCTGATAGGAAACTCATTCACAATTTATACAGACCACAAGCCACTAGAAAATTTAAACATAAAGAACAGAACAGATGATGAACTAGGAGACATGACTCATTACCTATCACAGTACAACTTTGTAATCAAATACAACCCAGGTAGAAACAATACAGAAGCAGATTGCTTAAGTAGAAATCCTGTATATGAAAGCCACGAAAATGAAGAAGATAAGCTGAAAACAGTAAATATTGTAAGGATTGAAGAAATATTAGAGGACCAGAACAGAAATCCTACCTTAAAAGACAAGCACAGTTTTATTAAAGAGAATGGTATTTATTACAAATGGAAGAATAAGAAGAAAAAAATCATTTTGTCCGAAGACTACAGTAAGGTGTTAATAAGAAAGGTGCATGAACATTTGTGTCATGTGGGTATAAATCAGATTGAGTCAAAAATAAGACCTTTTTACACAGCACCAAACCTTCTAGATAATATAAAGCTGATTTGCCGCCAATGTGAAGTCTGCATAAAAAACAAATTAAGACTAAATAGAAATTATGGACTCATGTCACAATTAGGACCTGCCGAAAAACCATTCCAAATCATGTCCATAGACACAGTAGGAGGATTTGGTGGCAACAGGTCCTCAAAAAGGTATCTACACTTGTTAATAGATCATTTCACACGTTATGCTTACATTTCATGCTCAAAGACACAATTGACTAAGGACTTTATAAAACTGGTGGATCAAGTAATCAAGGACAATGAAGTTGAGATAGTGCTTTCTGACCAATATCCAGCACTGAATTCAAAAGAGTTCAAAAAATATTTAAAAGATCACTCTGTTAATTTAATTTTTACAGCAGTAGATTCGCCTTTTTCAAATGGTATTAATGAAAGGTTGAACCAGACACTGGTAAACAGGATTAGATGTGCTATGAATAGCAAAGAAAAGAAAACAGCTTGGACAACCGTGGCAATGGATTGTGTTAAAGCCTATAACTCAACGAACCACACAGTGACAGGTTATTCGCCTCTATATCTGTTAAGTGGAGAACCAACCGATGTACTACCAATGAACCTAAAGATAAAACAAGTGGAACCAGGGGAACTGGAAAAAGACCGACTTACTGCATTTCTCAGATCAAAAAAATCACATGAATTGAACAAGGCCATCTTTGACAGAAATAGAATAGATTACAAGTTTCAAAAAGGTGATATGGTTTACATAATGGATTGCAATAAGTTAAACAGATCTAAAATGGATGAAATTAGAATTGGCCCTTTTGAGATCGAAGAAATGATATCAGATTCACTATGTAAAATCAACACTGGGAAGAAGAAAAAGTCCTTGGAATTGTACCATGTGACAAAGCTCATTCCCCAATTTGATTAAGTATGTACTGAAATTAACCTCGGTTAATTTTCAAATTTTGAGGGGGGGAGATGTAAGCTTTGCCTACTGTATGCAGCCTATGGATTGAGAGTGTGAACGCTACCTAACAGAATGACGTACATGAAGAATGACATTGACAGACGGGATTGATGAGAGACAGATTTAAAAAACGTGCAAGTGAAATTAATTAACTTTTATGAACCTAAATAGTAATTGAAATATTCGTAAAACTAAAATAACTAGTTTAATAACACATTAAATAACACCATCTACTAAAATAGTGGAAGTAAAAACCTTAATCGTCGATTTTTCTATTTTTAGATAAATCAATTGCTGTTTTGTTCCATTACCATCTGACATATTACAAACATATTTAAACGGTTTATGGATTACTTATTTATTTTTACATACAATAATACCGAGAGACCCGCTAATATACGTCGTCTATTATTTTTAACGATATCGATTAGAATTTACAACACTAACGTTACACGTGCTTTCGCCGAGAAGGACAACGAATGCAATAAGCGCAATGCGGAAAAGAGACAAGTGAACGTCCTTCGTACGAGTAGCCATTATAAGCTGACCTCTTCACTTGCGTTAGACTATAGAAACGTATATGAAGTTCACGGGTCTGACACTTGGTCGCAACTAAAGCCGTGTTTCGAGGCGGGGCTTTACATATGGTTGGTTTAACCATATGTTTGGCGCGCGGTCCTCGCCTGTTATGAGGTATCTGGTTGGTAATCTGTGTCTTCGACTAAACACCGCCATAAGGACGCGTTGAATATTTATTCAGACCTTGACTTTAATGGTGTATTCTTTCAGCTGTTTGCTAGGAGGTACGTCTATATTCAATTATTTATATGACGCTAGACTGTATAATGATGTGGTAGGGGAGATTTTAAATGTTGCGAGTAAAACTTCACGATGCTATCTAGAGCGGTTTAGATTTTTATAAAAATGTGGATTTGTGTGGATTTAATGAAAACACGTGCTTTAGCGGTGAAGGCAAAGGTCGTGAGGGAACCGCCATGTTTCGAGAACTTTAAATCTAAATACACGACTTTACTAACTAACAAACTGTTTTTACCCAAACTTGCCAAAATTACAAGCAGGCGAAAAGAAACATCAAAAAGCAGTGAGCGTCGATAGACAGACTTAAGTCTTGAATTAATCGCGGGATTTGTCGTGTCGTGGATTTATGCTCGCCGACGATGCTAAAAGGCTTTTGTTCTTTGACATTTGAACAGTAATAGGGCAACCTCAGTCTGACATTATAATTTATCTGATAATTAAAATGTGGGATCCTTATATTATCCTAACGAAGCGGCATTATGTTTTGAATAATTTATATCCCAAGTGGTTGGTTCTTAAATGTATAATTTGTATATTCAGTAGCTTACATTTTCTTGGATATTAGAATTAAATAGGAAACCCCTAAAGATTTATTGCTATTCAATTGAAAAGTTTGTTAATATTTTAAGTATCTGTTGATTCTTAAACAGAATCTTAACTTAACATTATATCTACCTCAGAGTCTTCTAAAACTATTAGTAGTTAGTATTAAGAGGAACTAGCAAACTGCGGTTAATAATTCAGGAGTTTCACCACGTGTCTGAAATTCAACTCGATTCAACCGCTCAGCTTGACGGCACAAATAAGAATTCCACTCTACTACTACTCTACAGTAGAGCTCTTACAATAGCTGCTAAATATATAATGCTGCCTACGTAGAAGGTTCCTCTTGCTTCAACGAGAATTCAAAGACTGAATATTTAAACTTTAGGGGAAATTTGTTAGCAGTTCTTGAAAGATATAGTAGAAAGTAAAATATTTATCTTAACCTACTGGAAACCATTCAAAGACTTACTGATAATCAGACAACAAAGTCTAAGATTGTCAGATCTTACTAATAGTATAATGCGAAAGATCGTGAGTATGTTTGCTTATCCTCGCTAAAGCTACTGAATTCATGTTGATAAAACTTCACAACAGCTTACATATCAAAGAAACACATACTACTTTTTACCACGGGAAAATTAATTAAAACGCGTGCAAAGCAAAAATAAATAAAATAGTTATGCATAAAATAGAAAGAGTGACAATCGTTTCCTATTGTACCCTATCCCCTCCTGACTCCTATCCTTCCACAGGTCCCAGCACAAGCAGAGCCCTCCCCGTCCCCCGCCTCTCCACCAAAATGAAAATCAAGAACATCCTCAAATCCCCCTCTACCTCACTCCACAAGAACCAATCAAAAAGCCTGACAAGCGTCAAATCCTCAACGAAATCCTTGCACAGAAGCACCAGTAAATTTAGATCGTTAACGAGACGACAACACTCGAGTTCCTTCAAACCGCTTAAAGAAATAATAAAGGGCTCGAAAGCAGCTAAGTCTCTTTCAAAAATTCGTCTCAAGAAAACGAAATCCCAAAATGCAACAGACAGCGAGAGCACGGATACAGATTCACTTAAAGCAATTCTGAAGGATTTGAAGAGTTCTGTCGACAGGCTTTCGCCCTCTGCGCAGCCACAGATCGTGTGGACCTCACAAGAAAGCCTTACGTTTATCTTGCTTATGATATTAATTGTGATCATAACTATTTGGTTTTTCCCATCGTTGTTTTATTCTAGGTCTTAAGAGGAATTGTATAGTTGTATTATACTTATGTTATTTATTGCATGTTTGCTTTTTTTTTTTGTTAGTTGTATTTTTATTTTATATTTTTTTAATTTTTGTTCCGAAGTGGGACTCGAAACCGCAACCTCTTGCGTCGCAGGCAGACCTGCGCCCGGCGCACACTTATAAATAGACTTACATAACTGATCGGCTCGGCGGGGATACAATTCACTATATCAATATTTTTTTTACATTATAGTGAACACCCGGAACAAATCTCTAAAAATGATATATTATCTAGATCTAATCGATTCAAGGAAAAGTGTTCACAATGTAAGCCTTACAAAGTGTGTATATTTGCTACCCGTGCTAAAAGTAGCTCGTACATTATCTGGAAAAGGCGTGGGTGTTTGCGAGTGCGTGGGCGGGCTGGGCTGCCTACGCAAGCCACGATTACTTCACTGCGTCGTCGCTCGGTACTGCAGTATTCTGATTATTATATAGTAATTAAAATAATCAGATATACAACATGTGTATACTTTGTATAAAGAAAAAAATCAAGAAATCATCATATCTGTGAAAACAACCTATGTACCTACCTAACTTCTCCGTGATAAATAGCAGTCGGCCCGGTGCGAGTGTCATGACTGAGGTTTTCTGGATGCATTCTCCCCTTGATGTGGTCAGAGAGGAGACCCTTTGGTGATGAACTCTTACAGATTTATTATTAGTATAGATATAGATGATAGGGTGGTACACTTTCTGAGCCGGCGCCACACGGTCGTAGGTACGTTATGCGTAGTCATATCCTAAACGTTAATACATTTTTACATAAAATGTTAAGTTATTTTAGGAAAATTGTTGTGAAGGCTTTTTCCAATTTCACTGTTGGAAAACTCCGGGAATTCTCATATTAAAGGTCGGCTCGTCTGGTTCCCGGATTTATTAAAGAACAAAGACAATTGTTTAATATTAGATATTGAAAGGGCTCAAGTTGGAATTGAATTCTGTTGGAGCACAAAATAATTGAGAAATAAAACAATAAGAGATATTCTGTAGTCCATTATATTTAAGCGTGGGAAGGAACTAGTTAGGGTATCTTAGCTTGTAAAATGTGGGCAAAGTCGCGGGCGGGTCAGCTAGCCCGTACCTAATCTGTCAATCGTGCTTTCAAGCGATTTAAATTAAATTTGGAACTGAAGTAACAGTGTTGGTTGGGTTTGAAAGTTGTAAGAAATAATTATAATTTTCAAAGCTAGAGCTCGAAACTACAAAGAGTAGGTAGTTACTTTTACAATGATTATTTGTAATATTTTTAACCATCAATTTGACGCATATTCGGAATTCCGCTTGTTATGTAGGAGTTGCAGGTTCTATTCAAATAATTTTTAATTCAATACAAATATTTGAAAAGCTTGTTTATAATAAACAGACTTGTCAAAGTGATCTTGGAAATGAAATTCTTGAATCTTTATATAAAACATATTTCTGTTAATTTATTTGTAATGTTTCCGGCTTTTATTTAAGTGATTTCTTTAAACTACGCGCGCATGCTAATAGATGATACATCGACCACATACCCATAGTGTTAATTAATGAGCCCGTACGTTTAATTAACTAGAAAACTGACGATGGGCCTGGCATTACGCAGAAAGCAGCGGGGCTACCACTGGGTATTCCTAACGTAATTTAGTTCGACGACGGCTTTAATTAATGGGAAACTTTTGTGAAACGGGACTAATAAGAGCAGGGGATGATAAGTTTTATTTACATATTTTTTCGTAAATGTAAATATAGTCTTTCAAGGAATAAGTACAACTATATAATGAATTGGCGCATACAACCTTGACCTTACTTGCACAGAGTCCTTCATTCCCACCTACACGCTGCAGATAGAACTTTATCCAATTCATGCCAACTACCTTGAAAGCCATTTCCCTTGTACCGGAAAAGTTACACCGCAATGCTCTGTTTGAAAAGTAGAAACATTTTTTATTTTATACTTTTATTTCAAATTTATAGCAACCGGGCTAGCACAATGAGATGGGTTTTTCAGAACTTGTGTTTTTTACGTAGATCATTAATGTAGCCTTCCTCGATAAATGTAGGTAAGGTACTATCCAGCACTTATTATTAGCATTAACTTAATATTAACGCAGACAAAGTTGAAGACAAAAAGCTGGTTCGATAGCTATCGTTTTCCAATAGAACTTTCGATGTTATTCTGCGTAAGGAGATGAACGAGGCGTGTTTGTTTGCCTAAATTATTGCCAAGGATCTCAGCCTAGAGAGGAGGATCAAGGAATATTTACGGATCGCTTTTGAATACTGAATAGACAATGAATCGAGCTTGTACTTTCTGGAGAATCTGAAGATGACGTCAGTGTTTTGTTGAAAAAAATACTTTAATAATGAAAATGAGATAAGTACTTATATGTATATTTATTTTATCTTGCAAAAGGTTTGCCATTGCCACCTTATAAGGTACCTAGGTATATCTTATACAGAGTTTGAGAAATAATCAAAAAAATAATAAAAAATAAAATCAATTTATTTCAGTCAATACAAAAAACCCATATCACAATATTATTGAGAGACTAAATATAAAATACAAAAAATTAAACCTTCGTCAGAGACTGGAGCCTGAAAAAATATTCATGCTTTAAATAACAGGTCTGAAAAAACTGAACTGCAACTGCAAAACTGAAACTGTAGTGTAGAGAGTTTAAAGATGAAAGTATAGGTAATACAAGTACAATTCATGTCTAACTGGTGATGTTCCTTGCAGACCAATACACACTGGACAGCGAGTACATCAGAAGGAACCTCGGCGAGCTGACGCCCATGCAAGAATCGCGGCTGCTGCAGCTCAGGAAGTGGATTGCAGACCTTCAGAAGGGCAAGGTAAGAAACTAGTTGTCAAATGGTGTCGAACTAGCAACGACTCCAGCAAACAAACATGGGATCAGCGCGACGGGTTTTGTTCCGAATCCTTTTTAAAAAGATTCTATGTTGTTTCGAAAATTGAACATTTGGTACTGCAATAGATATACACAGAGGACAGACCCGCGGCTTCGCCCCTTTATTCCCATGTTCTTCTTACCCAGGGAAGGTGTAAAAGCACCTTCCCTGGGCTAGTTAGTGTGTGGAAATACTTTACAAAACACTGCGACAATTATATGGACATGGTTCAGAAAAATATTTTACTACAAAAAGGGAAAAACACTGATTTTGCCATAACTTGAATGAGAGTGAGCAGAATCAGTCATTTCATTGATTCAAATAACGCAAGTTATATCATACAATTTTTAACTTACCCATATAATTACCCATTTATAATTACCCATTATTTTTCCTCTAGGTTCCATCCGAGACCACTCTGCTCCGTTTCCTTCGCGCGCGAGACTTCAACGTGGAAAAGGCGCGAGAGATGCTCTCCCAATCCCTTCTCTGGAGGAAGAAGCACCAAGTAGACCGTCTTCTCGCTGACTACGAGGCACCTCCCGTCGTCACGCAGTACTTCCCTGGCGGCTGGCACCATCACGACAAAGGTAACCAGGAATAGACCTGGTCTTCTACAGCACCGTCTACTCTAAAGCACCTCCCGTTGTCATGCATTAATTCCCAAGCTGTTAGCAATACCTTGACGAAGGTTAAGTCTTCTACCTAGAAGAACAAGCTCTTTAGGAGGCTGTTTTTCTAAAGGAGCCACGAAAAGATGCCACGAGCGCGCTACAAGGACTTGGCTCGTCGATAGAAACTTCCTTACATTCATCAAAAGACTTATAACTCAAATTTCCATTCTAAAACTTGCCTGGTGTCTTATTAATTACATCTCATTGCGTACTGTTACGTTGTCGTGGAATCGTGGATATCCTGTAAGATAGGACGCCTAAATTCGAATGAAATATTAATTTCAGACGGACGTCCACTGTACGTCCTTCGTTTGGGTCAGATGGACGTAAAGGGACTCCTAAAATCTATCGGAGAAGATGGCCTCTTGAAGTTGGTGAGTTTTTGAAGACATGAAATCACTTGACTCTTTCAAATTGCGCTTGATAAATCACGGGACCCATTATAAAAACTATAACTAGATGACATAAAATAGTTTTGATATGATACCCTAGGATCAATCTGTACTCCTGCTTTCTACGAGTAAGTCGAGGGATTTGGCTTGTTATGAATAATTAATCTGTTTTCTTTAAACATATCCCTTTAAATTATCTTCTCGCCATCACGTTATGTGAACAAAGTAAACTGATTTTGCGAATTCTATTTTGTATAAAAATATTTTTTCTCTCAATTACGTGCGTTTAACCGAAGTTGCAACTTCGTATCTTGCCCTTCTCGAATCTTGCCATAGCTTGCTTAACATTATGATTGAAGATATCTTGTATAAACTTCCAGACACTTCACGTATGCGAAGAAGGCCTAAAATTACTTGAGGAGGCCTCTGCCAAGGCACAGTCGCCGGTCCTCTCGTGGTGCCTGCTGGTGGACCTCGACGGGCTCAACATGCGCCACCTCTGGCGGCCGGGCGTGCGGGCCCTGCTCAGGATCATACAGGTATCATAAACGGAGATATAGGATAAATTCAAGCTCTTAACGTAACTCCTCGATAGCGTTGTGGTCAGCGCCACCAGGGCTAAACTTGGTGGCGTGGGTTCGACTCCCACTCGAGAGAGTTTTTTTTTGGTTTATCGAACTCGAGGAAGGTTACCTTGTTACCTTGTAATTTTTCCCAAATAATTTTGTAATAATTGTTTTTATTTAATTTAATTGTATCTAATTCAGATGTCTAAGTTTTATATTATGCAAACCATGGAAATAATGTTTATGACTATGATTATGAAGCCATTGTTCTTTACCTGTTCGTTTTGGGAACTATGACTGCTAATCTTAAAATAGTTTATGTATCTTTTTTTTCCTTTCTTATTGATTAACCTTGTGTAGGTGGTAGAAGCCAACTACCCCGAGACGATGGGTCGCGTGCTGATCGTGCGAGCGCCGCGCGTCTTCCCCATCTTATGGACTATTGTCAGCACATTCATCGGTAAGTTCGAAGGCAACGTCTACATCTTTATTACCATTGAAAAAGAACCATTACACGTCAAAAAACCTATACCTGCCGTACTAAATAAATCATTTATAACTCGTAATGAAAATCTCCAAAAAAACGCTATATATTACGATGGATTTAAAACTCATGCTCGAAATGAGCTTCAAGGTTGAGCTTTGGGTTCAAGGTTGATTGATTTTAGATAATAGAAACGCTGTTTTGATATAATATAAAGATAGTATATACGAAGCTTTTTCACGATCGTGTTAGTAAAAAATCTGACACTTAACTCAACACTTAACAACATTGATATTATTTATTTATCATTGACAATTAATCATTAACAATCTATTGTAATTTTCAGATGAGAACACTCGCAGTAAGTTCTTGTTCTACGGAGGTAAGGACTACCTGCAAGCCGGCGGGCTCCTCGACTACATCCCCAAAGAGCTAATACCGGACTTCCTCGGGGGACCTTGCAAGGTGAGGCTCCAGATCTAGTATCAATTACTGTTATAACCCGATATGTTGATTTGTATAAACACTGGATACATTCCTTCCTGCTGCTAAGACACAGGGACATCTCTCTTGAGCAGAAAGATTAGACCTTACTTCACCACCCTGGCCAAGTGCGGGTTGTAAATATCACACGGCCTTCAAACTACAAAGTTCTCGAAACATGCCGGTTTCTACGATGTTTGTCTTTAACGTTAAAGCACGCGTTCTAAAACGCACATAACTAAAGCCAAAAAGGAAATCTGTTGAAAAAAAATTCCCAACGCCCCTTATTTAATTAAGTATGTTTAATTAAGTTCATTAAATGATGTTTAATTTACATTTCTGCAGTCGGACATAATAGAAGCGACCTTACACGTGCCCCGTAAATATTACGATTATGTACGATACGTGAGAATACTAGTGTTGTGCTAGTCTGTCTGTCCCATCACTAATGTGATGTCCGCTAGGCACTTCACTTCGTCATATCATAACGTCACTACGCAACGCCTCAGTGTTTCACGGATATCACTCTTAGATTAGAAAACAAAAACCATGTGAACTTGTAAAACTTTCGCGATTTGTTAACATAATTAAGGAGTTATCGCGTAATTTTATCTGTATTTCGAATCGTCTAAATGGTAAACAGATAAATTTACGTGTCATTACCCGTTTAAACTTCTTAATTATTATAAAACCTGATGGATGTGTATAAAGAAAAAAGCGAATGCAAACTCGAAAAGAACAAATTGACCAATTTATGCAACAACTTAATTTGTTTGTAATACTTTTTTCTTACGCATAAAGTCATATAAGCATATAAGTTTATCGGTTTTAAGTTTTATAATCTTAGTTTACTGTTAGATCCCATATATTATCCTCATTATATTACGTCCCAATATTGGACAATGATCTCTCCAATATAACCCATTGTAGGTTGTGGGGAATTTACTATGATCGCATATCCGGCGGGTTGGTAATCGCAGTAAGTTGCTACATTATCTATCATAATATGAATAGTTCTGCTTTATGCATTAGTCTGTTTTATCGTCAACCACGGGATTTTGTACTATTATCAGGCCGACACTTCATGGCTAGTATCTCATACATAAAGAAGGTTAAATAACAAATGGTGTTAAAGTTCGTGAGCTAGTCTTGCTATTAAACACTACAAAATCACTTTTTAACTATGCTGATAAACAGAAAAAACTTAAATATAATTAAAATATAAATAATTAAATTTCTTTAAAATTTCACAAGAGAATATAAGTATATACTCGTAATCACAAGGTACGTTCTAGTACCTTCACCTTTTTCAAATTCCATCCATTGCTGAAATTCGGATTTCAAAAATTAATAAAGAGTTTTCATCTTTAGAGTTTCGTGCATGAAGGAGGTTTGGTTCCGAAGAGTTTGTACGTGAACGGCGCCTTCACGGAGCGAGAGGGCGACCCGCTCTGCGAAGACAGCATTTACAGATCTGTCAGTATCGGGAAAGAGCAGGTATGTATTTGTTTTAATAGTACATTATTGCAAAGGCAGCGAAATAGGCAATTGCAGGTCGAGTATGAGTTTGAAGGCCGAGCCGCAGGCGAGGACTTCAATGATACGTGACAGGCAATTGCCATTTCGGCCGAGGCATATATAGTGCTTTTCTTAAAAAAATGCAAGGAAATAAAAGGGCCTTTTACATAATAAATTTAATTAATATTCTTTTGATTTTGCTGGAAGCAGGTTTTCCATCGCTAATTTAGCTTCCGATCTTAAATCTGGTGGAGTGCAGTCAACGTTCATTTCATTTTCACTTTCAGAATCATCGGAACTCATTTTAATTATTATATTAACAAAATAACAACTCCGCTTTAACGCCAATTTTTTTTTTTACAATTTGTGCCGAAAGTTAAACGCATCTGTGGCTAAACAGCCACGAGAACGCAATGTGTACGATAGATGAAAGAGTTCTAAATTCAAACATACGACCGTTTCATACAACATTGCCGGCGCGCT
Organism: Chloroclystis v-ata; assembly: GCA_963691955.1. Classification (NCBI taxonomy): domain Eukaryota; kingdom Metazoa; phylum Arthropoda; class Insecta; order Lepidoptera; family Geometridae; genus Chloroclystis; species Chloroclystis v-ata. The sequence continues at coordinate 9,009,142 of OY829904.1, read as the reverse complement.
AACGCGCCGGGAAGTGATTTGGGTTTTTAGTCTACGTAAATATGATACTTCGCGTGTTCTTTGTTCAAAAGTAATGACAACATTTCCGAGCATGTTTAAGAAAAAATATTTTGTTAATATACTACTCAAATTTAGAAAAGAAAAATTAGTTTAGCAACTTACTTTTCTCCGTCGCTTTCTCAATCTAGAGCAGTTTTTATTTTTACTCTTAAATATTTCTGAAGTTTTCTCTGAAGCAAAGGAGGTCAATTATTTTTCTTTATCTAATTTCTTTAGTTTATCTTTATATGAATGGTAATATGAATTAGAGATATCTTGTACCAATGTATCTTGACTTCTAGTTCTTTATAGGACTGATAGGTGTCGCTATCGATGCTTAATCGAATTGAAATCTTGTATTTTTTTCTATTCTATTTATAATATGTAAATATTTCAGGTCCACGAAGTAATTGTAGTGAACAAAGACCCCCACAGCGTGCTAACCTGGGACTTCGACGTGCTGAGACACGACCTCGCCTTCACAGTGTTCCGTAGCGAGCGGGACTTGAGACCCGCGCCCGCCGACACCAGCAACGGTAACTGTCACTGTCACTGTCAAACTGACTTAATGATCCCAATGAACGAATGATTCGTCGTCTCGTCATACTGCGATACGACTTGTGGATTTGTTTTAAGTTAAAGCTGCTGACTACTGCTGCATGGCTACAAATGGAATTAATGGAACGGTTGTTATAACCTTGTCTAGAATAAAACTTCTAAAATAAAACGAATAAAGCAGAAATAAAGGCCAACAGCGAGCGATTTTGTAGTAAGCCTTTTATATGATATGCTACCCTCTTATCTACTCTCTTGTCTACAAATGTTTGTGAAAGACATAGACAAATAAATGCTTAGACGCCAAACTTATTTCAATGAAAATACAGTTAGCATTTTTATCAATTGATCATTGCTTTATTAAGATCAGATACCATTCTTCATTCCAGGCCATTCTTCAATCATGTCCTTACTTAATGCACTTATCGTTTATTTCCATTATATTTTTAATTTTTTTTACTACATTGTTTTGTTTCCAGCTCACCCCATAATCACCCCTACCCCTATAAATAAGTGCGTGTATGACTTGCAGCCCTGTGCGTAGGTGCGGCCGAGGAGGGCTCGGTGCTGGAGCAGCGGGGGTGGCGGGAGGGGGAGCACTACCACCGCGTCGAGAACACGCTCGTCTGCCACGACGGAGAGAGCATACAGGTCAATATAAAAAGTATTTATGTTCTGTTGAAGCTATAGTTGCCAATATGGTCGCGCAGCAGACCTGTTCCATTAAGTTCAACTATAAGTTCAACCAGTTGAACTAATTGCACTAAATAATTCCAGTTAGAACTAAAAGTATCTCAGGATTTTTTACCGTTATTACTACAGGAAATATTTCTAAGAAGACTTTGCATAAATTTACAGTATAACATGAGTTGCATTCACAGATTTTGTGAAAATGTATAGTCAGGAAAAAACAGTTATCGTCACAAAACAATTTTTTGAGGCTAATCGTTTCTGTTTCTCATAAAGAACAAAGTCTATACGAAATCAAAGTCAAAGTTAAAGTTGGCTGATTATATCATGGAACTCCATGCCTCAAAGTTTGTCACCTAAGGACCTTTTGTAACTACATGACTTGCCAATATTATGTAATATAATGAAATGGTTAAATAAATTAATTTGAAATCTGAATCTGTCATAAGATTTAGCATTATATCGTAGTAGATACATATCTTTGTACCAGGGTTCGCACGTGATGTCGTCGGCGGCCAGCTACATCCTGCAGTGGCGCTGCGAGGCGGCCGACCCGCAGCGCGCCTCGCAGCTCATGTACTTCCACGAAACCCTCGACTCACACCAGTACAGGTATCATTCAGGGAACATTTACCAACTATCTGTCTAGAGCTCATGCGTTGACACCGACGCACACAGGACACCAAGCATATCAATATTGTTTAAGGATTGTTTTCGTATCCTCGTTCGTAGCGCTGCAGCTGAAGGTCTGCCTGCGACGCAGGAGGTTACGTGTTCGATTATGGCCTTGGGGCTAACAAAGTAATGTAATAACTCTGGGGTATGTTGGATCTAGGCTTGCGCGATCTAGACCGTTGGTCTGTTTGTAATAATTAATAATTTAATAAAAACAAAACGATAATAGTTACAACTTTATTGATTATCTCATAGTGACGATATCGTACACACCTGACATTGGCGAATTGGGCTTTATATAGATTGGGTGCTAATTCCATAAACGAATTGAACCAATATCGCCACATTGACAGTACACCCGTAACACAAACTTCAAACTTACGGGGCTAGATGTTGCTGTGTTGTCAAATAGTTATTTATATAATCCTTGCAGAGGTTCAATGTCGAGCTTGCAGTCCGGCGTGAGTGGGTTCTCGTGCCTCAGCAGCAAGTCGGGGCTGTCCTCGTGCCCCTCTCGGTGATACGTGTGCGCGCCGCCGACTCTGCCTGGCGGCGACTGAGGCTACAGGAAACTGGACATTGTGGTTAGTTATTAAGTTCACATACCAAGATATTACTATGGATTGGTGGTAAATTATAATAATTTTACGTTCAGTTATATTACTATGGATTGGTGGTAAATTAAATAATTAATTTAATAAAAAAATATATAAATTAAATATAAATTGGTGGAATTTTACGTTCAGTTAATTTATAATTCAATAATTGTCGGACTAGAGTTTTCCTAGAGAAAAAACTCTTTGACATTGTGGTTAGTTTTTTAAATATATTTGTTTTGAAAAACCTGGATATTGCTATGGATTGGAGGTTAATATTAATGTATAGGGAATTGACGTAAAAGTTTATAATTTCAATTATTGTCGATGACGCCGAGTCGGCCCGGCGGCGACTGAAGCTTTCCCAGAGAAAACTGGATATGTCGTGTCGTGGTTATATTTGGGTTTTGTTTACAGCACTGATATTGATATTGCTAAGTATTGGTAGTAAATTACATAAGTATAAGAATCTAATGTTAATATTTCATGGTTCAATTATTGTCCTTGTATGATAATAACAATATTATTTTTTGACGCAGTAAATTATTTACAAACTTGAAATAAAATAGAAAACAAGGACAAGAAAGTGATGATTTCATGTAGTTTAAAAAATCGATTACTTATTGAGTATTTTTATCGGTAATTATTATTTCCTAAAATCATAAGCAAGACTTAATAATATGTATTTTGTTTAACGATTTTATAGTAAACATGAGAGCTAAATGTGGATTAACTCGAGCGTTTATGACGCTCGAGTTAATCTCGAATTAAAGATTATTGGTTTACAAAGCTTAGATGATAAGAAGAAAATGTTGTTTAAAATATATATATCTATCTTTTCATCGGTGGGGAAAGCTTCTATAGATTAAACGCAATAGAGTTATCTGAAATTCTTGTAAAATTCACAATGCATTGATTTTACGAGAAATTTAGAATATTTATACTATTCGTTTGATATAGTTAAATAATGAACTAGCGTAAATAGTTTTGGTTTTCTTAATTTAGGTACCTAAGTAATTAAAAGAAGATCGGTGTAGTAAATACTCTATTATTATTGTAATTGGTAAAAACTGATCTTATAAAACTAGCAATTCTCGAGAATGAAATGTTATAGTTAAATTTATTAATTATACTAGAAAAAGTAGGTTAAAAGTACGTAAGAGAACATGCGTAATATATCTCGATTGAAACAAGATCGTTCATCAAGTCGATTGGCGTTAATATTAGAATTAAGATAAGATACATTGAGATTGTAAGTGTTTGACAAAGGTTAAGGAGTTCCTTAGTAGGATTGTCGGTAGTACTTTGTGCCAAATCGTTGGCCAAGATTTGTAGACACTTAGACAATTAAATAAAGAACAATTATTGATATTAAACGAATAAAGTGAAACTATTACATATACAGTATTTTTCTAATGTTGAAACTTCTTACATTAAGAAATGGACATACATAATGTAGGTATATAAATAATGTGATCGACAAATTGACGAAGTTTATCAATTTTAGTTAAATTTTAACCATATAGTACATTTTATTCTATGACTGCTGGATAGTTCAACTTAAAATATTTTAATAAAATAAAATTGTGTGTATTAAATAATACTTACCTAAATAAAATATATCAAATATTAGTTAATATAATGTAGAGGCCAAAATGCAAAGGCTTATAAATAATTGATTTAATAATTAAATAAAAACAACGTACATATTTATTAGAAAACAATTTAATGTCGTGTAAATGTAAATATTTTGTGATTTTATGGAACATCTGTTATACATAAATGCTATAGATAGTGTAAATGGCGTCAGTTAATATTATAAAACATTTTGAAATACGAATCAATAATGTTTTCTAGCAACCGTGTATTACAATTTAGTAAACATAGAGTTACGTAGATTGAGTGGGAGCAAAATAACTTGTCCATTTGTGATCTTTGCGTCCAAAATAAATGTTGGGTAACTTCTCACACTTTGAAACTATAAAAATTAAATCTATCATACAACGCGCAGATTACATAACTCAAGACTAGTATATATAATAGAGCATACGAAAAATAATTAATGATTTTTTAAAGTGAATGATTTTATTTTGTTGTATATAAGTTGTATGTATTTTCTGATTCATTTTGTGTTGGAAGCTATCTGCTTTTATTCCTGTAACCTGTGATTACGTGTTATTCAATATTATAGCTTCACAGGATTTATTCTACAGATATTGAGCGTACCAACACACTATCACAATGTCAACATTTCCACTAGGCATAGGTCTCCTAAAGAGAACTCTTGTTATAATAGGAAAGTCTTGAAGAATTGGTGTAATCACCACGCTTAAGTGGCTTAGCTTTAATTTTACGAGTAAGTTGGTACAGTTCAGTGGTACTATTTTATCTGTATAGCCGACTCCAAAAATGTAGTGGATTCTCAAGTCGCCTAAATTTTTTTTGTTACCTGAGAACTTATTGAACGACTGAACCGATTTGGAAAATTCGTTCTTTATTTAAAAGATGACGCTTCCCGTGTGGTCCCATTTTTTAGATATTTTCAGGTTTCAAGTAGAATTGTGTCTATGAGTCTTGAGTCTATGTTGTTAATAGTGTTATGGCTCGCTCTATATCTGTAAATATTTTTAACCTTTAAAATTATTTAAAGAGAAATCGAAGATATTGTAAATAAAATAAATAGTTTGCATGTTCTGATAATGAATCTGAAGCTTAGATTTTGTCTAAAACAAAATAACAAATCTTTTATTTGTAATCATCGACCCTAGGTCTAGGTTCTGGTCTAGGGTGCAGGTGACACCCTACCCTATAGCAAAAATAGCATGTATGTGCCAGATAACATATTTTTGTAACTTTCTAGCCCACCACACAAATGTTAATAGTAAATCTATAGAAACGAGTGCTATTCTGCATTTTTATTATTGCTTGTTGAGTTTTATGCAGGTAAGGGTTTTGACACGAAACGAAAATTTAGATTATGCAGAATAACTATAAATATGATAATTGTGTAGACGAAATCTAAGCTTAGGTACCCGCGGGTAATGAATACAATAACTCAATATTTGCGAATGATTCATAACTATTTACTACCTAGATAAAATTAATTTCATTAAGTATAATAAAAACATATTTTTGAATGGTTGTAAATATCGACATTATATCTACATATAATGTAACTTGCTGAAATTATAATTAAAGAATGTAAGTATAGATATTTAAATAAGGACAGAAAATGTTCAATGATATTAAATTTATAAAAGGCAGCTATAGAACATCATAACAATTTTACCAGTTCTTTATAGGTAGGTATTCAAAATCACAGATGTACCTACCTAATAAAAATTTATTTCAATTACCTACTTAGGTAGGTACATAATACTCAAGGAAAAAATCTCAAGATATTTGTGTTGGTTTGAAAGTGACAGATTTTTAACTAGGACGAGCGTGCTATTTTTTATGCATAGAGAAGACAAGTTTTATTGAAAAACACGATTTAAGAAACTAGGCTTATAGATCGTGATTAATAAAGTATATTATACCTACATTATTATTTATTAGTTTATTGTAGCCTTCCAAATACGTAATCTAAGAAGGTCTTAGAGTAAAATATACTTTTATTTCCTTTTCAGAACACGCATTTTGAATCTCATACCACAATAATGGCCAGAATCAATTAATTTCCAATTAAAACCTACCCATAGTTAAGATAAAATTAATTGAGCGATAAGGGCTTGCAATTAAGGACTCAGTTCGTTGACAGAAATATGTTTCTGAACTAGGCTTGAATTTTATTATTTTATCTACACATTTTACTTAATTTAAGAGATTTTTCGTTGTGAATAAGCAATTATATTTTAAATAATAGTAAAATAGGAGGAGATTATTGAGTGTTATATTTATTTAGAAAATTATGATAGTAATAAATAGTTGAATTTACCGAATAAAATAAATCTATAAATTTATCCCAGTGCTGTATTATTTATGTTGATCCTGCACTCAAAATATTTTTTTGAAAGATTCATGTCATTTACTAACCCTAACGTAGTGTATTAAGGTCAATAAGTCCCAATGTACCAGCAGTGTGAAAGTCAATGGGGGTGCTAGAGCCATAGACAAACTGTTATCTACTACAGAAAACAAAATCTCAGTTGACACCACGAAATATAATAACTTGACGCTGAACACACTTCTAATCAATAGCTGTTATCGAATAATTTAGAGCTTTTCCGACTTAATTCCGTCAGGGCCATAATTTTCCTTTAAGCTAAAATTACACAATTCAGAAAATCCAATAGGTTTCTAACAAAGACCTATAAAATGCGCTTGATAAAAATCTTATTACACACCTTGGCGTTTTATTTGTTACTAGAAAATATGTGTAATATGTAATAATGTACCTAGTTTGAGTACACCTATGTAACCTACCGTGTATGCTTGAAGAATTTTAGTATTATTAGTTGGTTTGATGTGTTACTATGGTAAAGTCATAAATATTAATGCTTCTATATTTTAATTGTCTTTGTAGCATACGATAATTTTATTTGTTGTCTATAGCACTAACACAGTTTGTTAGTTTATCCACGGTATGGTTTACCAAAAATACTACAGTGTTGAATACGCCTAGGTACCTATTTCCTATCTATGATAACATGTAATCTAAAAAAATATTTATTACAATAACGAATAAATAAAAACTGCACTAATAAATATTATTAAATACTAAAGTAAATATGTCTGTCATCTGAGTCACTTAAACAGTATGGTAAAATTCATAGATGGCGCTACCATATCTCTACTATATTTTATTATAGGTTATAAAATAACCTACAAACCTACAGAAATAACAAGTACAACCCAGGTTAGTGATTAGCTTACGAGCAATACATCTATAAACTCAAAGCAAGCAAGTTTTATTATTAAAGACAATAAAAATAGGGCGATAAAGCCGTGTTTGCTGTGGAGCCGTCGGTTCTAGTCGAACGCACGCGCCGATAACACGTCAAATTATACGGCGCGATACACTTGTGTAATGAATTCATGAAGCTCCCTTGAATTTAGAATTTCTATTGTTTTTAGGTTAAGCAAGCTAACAATATATGGGGCTATTCCTCTCATTGTTTAGCTTTGGTTCCGTCTGAGTGTTGGTAGAGATGTAGAGATTAACATTTCTGTACAAATGACAAGTCGATCTACCGAAAATTGGTTTAATCGGACAGAATAGTAGGTAACGTAATAAGATTAGAACCAAAATAGATCTTCTGGCCAACCGCTTGCTCCAATGAGACAAATCCCTTGATCGTCTTAGGTACTTTAAATTATACATCTAGCTAAATTAAAATTTATTAATTAATTCTGCTAAAGTTTCGATCTCCCTGAATTTCTTCCCAAAGTTGGTTGAGCGACACTTCATACTAATATAAAGTATGTTTGTGGCGAAGGTTGCCAATCGTTTATCGCTTGAGGAGTATGGGCAGTATACCACACGCCTAAGTTCAAGTACCTTAAAAAGCTATCGTTGGGCGTATTTCTATCAAGTTCCGCCTAGCAACTGGTCGTAATCCTGAGAAATAATTGCTCGATATCTGGGGCAGGTTAACAACTGCCTACATAAACGTGTGCTTAGTCAAACAAGCAAGCCTCTTGATTCAACTCGTGTGGCGTCAGCATCATCATCATAATTTGACAGGCACCAGTCTCACCGTTATTGCAGAATATGTAGCATTAAGCTCCTATTTCTATAGTAACTAATTAAAATAATCAAATAAACAAATAGGTAAGTAATCAAATAATCAATTTATTGGTAAAAATATTTTACACGTCAATAATACAAATAACAATCATAATAAATGCCAAATAGTTACTGAATAATAAATGTCAGCAAATTAAACATTAATTCAATCAATTACATAAGTTTATTATTATTATTAACTTAAGAATTTGCATCATCCCATAAGGTTCCACTTCTAATAAAGGAGTTTTAACGGGTATTTTAATTAATTAAGACCCGTTACAAACCTTAATTATGTTAACAAATTGCGAAAGTTTAACAAATTCTGTTCCAAATCATGTTTTCTTAAAAAAAATCCCTTTAGTTTTTGGTGAGTTTTTGGTATCCGCTCGCACCCATACGGGGATTGATCGCAGTAACTTGGTAGGTACAGTACACATAACGACAGACGGATTTCAGTTTTCTGTTAGGTACAATTACAGATCTTTTAGTCGAGATGGGTTACTATTTTTAGACCAGCATTACATTTCAGGTTTTCTTATCTATATGGAATCTACTAGATAGAATCTTTACCAATATTATAAAGCTGTAGAGTTTGTTTGTTTGCACGCAAATCTCAGGAACAGCTTCTGGTCCGATTAGAAACATTATTTCGGTGTTGCATAGTAAAACTTTATCGAGATAGGAAATATTATATAAACTATAATTGTGTAGACGCTGTCGGTGGGTCGCCTAGTTAGGTATTTTTAATGATAGTTTTATAACCTACCTTGATGTCCTGTCGACTGTGTCCGAGCTGTGACCCCGTAGATAGCTTGACACGAGACGACTCGAGCCGGGGCGAACAAACTAGCGTGTTCCATAGTTTGCTCACACCGCTCGGGCCGGCTCGCTGTCAAATGTTCCTTGCATCGTACACCACGAGCGTATGCTTTTTTCGCCAAGAGGACTTCAGAGGACAAGCATTGGTACTTATATGGGCACCAGTCTCACAGATACTGCAGAATAGTTATTCATAGCCCGAACTCTTCAAGATAAATAAAGTTAATGAGTACTAGCTGACCCGCCCGCGGCTAAACCCGCCTATGTCCCAGGTTTTTTCACCTCTTAAACCTTCCCTAGGCTACTACGACTTTTTTGAAAGGTGAGAACATAGGAGTTCGCGTTAAGGAGTTCAGCTAATTATGTACCTACTATACTTAAAACATACCTTTATATTATAATCCTTGGTGCTTAACTGCTTACACTGCGTAAGTTCCTTCACGTTAACTAGCTCCCCGACCTCCCGCTGTAATGGATTTTTCGCGGTTTTAATAACTATTGACACCACTATATAAGGAACTGTGTCATTATGTATGCTTGGTTTTACCTGAGAACCCTTCATGGCCACTTGTTGACTTGTCCAATAAGTGATCTTTAGGATTTTATGGAAATAAATGACATAAATCTTAAAATCTTAAATCCACACATGCATCTGAAAACTTGTCAGTAGCCATCTGTTATTCGCGATATAGCCTGCCCACTGCCACTTCAATTGCTCCACACACTTTGTTCCTAAATATACCCTGTTCACTTTACTTTACAAGACGTAGTAAATAGCGTGTTTTATTTTACTGTGGCGTAGGCTTCATACCTAGATACAATTTTATGTTAAATCATTTATGTACTTACTCTGAATTCTCCATACGCCACGTACCTATGTCTTAAATCTCACATAATATGAGCATATTATGCTGCTTGATCTGAAAGCTCCACGTTTGTAAGTACAAGACTTGTATAAGAAAATGTAATGTGTCAAAAGATAAATAAATAAATAGAATTTAATATTGAGTCTTCCAATTTTGTCTGGATTGTTGTTTGGTCCTGGATTTTTCGTATTTTTCACAAGTCTTTTTTTCTGCATAACACACAATTATATGCATAATTGTGAGTGTTATGCAATTTATTATTTATTATTATTTAGGCTTCATATTATGTTTGGTTTTTAGTTTTATGAATTAACATATCTTTTAATTCTTTAACGTTTTCCCAGATCTCTTCTAATACCAATGTGACACGTTGGAAACTTGGTTAACTTTACCTTCAGTAATTCAACTATTTCACTTGCTTACAAATGTGTTTTTACGGCGGAACTATCGAACTCTTCACCATTGCTTATATCTGAAGAATCTATTTGCCATAATGTGTCTTTAACATAAAGTATGACGTTTTTAATTTCTTTGTTTTGTTTTATTGTTGAATTGTCATTAAAACTGATTTTTGTAGTTGTCTGCTCTTTCCACGGCGTGGTTGTGTTTGGATGAGAAAGAAATGAGTAGAACTGCCATTTTTTAAAACAATAGTTTGTTTGTCTTGATGAATTTTTGTATTTTTGTGATTTGATGACGCGATTTTTATTTTATCACTGAAAACCTTATGGTCGTTTATAAAAACGCGGTTATTTCGGTGAGTTGCGCGCACGCATGCCACACGAGCACTGCCTCAAAAACTAATAGTGTTTGCACAAGTGTTTTCTAAAACAATTGTAAGTTTTCTACTATTACTTCTGTAATGTTACCGAGCAAGTTGTAAGAATGTGCGCTGGGTAAAGTTGTGAATTGCTGATTTAGTTTCTTAGGCGCCGCTGGTTAACTAAGAATGATATTAGCATTTAAAAAGAAATGATTGATTGATATATTTATTAAGAGGTGTTTAACCTTATTTGTGAATACTGAACACCTAAGATAGTGTGAAAATTACGAGTAGGTAGACCCATGCAAGTATTTTTTTTCAAGGTCACTTAGTTGCATAAATTATTGAAACAATGTCTTTTCGTAAAATTATCCATCCATTATGCACACATAATCTCACTAGATTATGCTTTAATTCACCATGTTACCCAAGTGCTGATTGGTGAATGTCCTTAAAATTATTAAAAGTTCTCATGCCGGTTTCCTCACGTAAAGCCTCCAGCACACCGGATGCGTATACGTACACGTAAGCGTAGACGTGCACTTACCACTGAGTTGTAATGTATGGGAATGTATTAGACAGGACACACTGCACGCGCACGTCACGTTACGCAAGCAGTGTGTCCTGTCTCATACATTCCCATACATTACAACTCAGTGGTACGTGCACGTCTACGCTTACGTGTACGTATACGCATCCGGTGTGCTGGAGGCTTTATGCTTGTCTTCACATTAATAACAGGTAACTTTTTTTAGATTCCTTTTGATATCGTTTAGGCACTGGTAATATGAAAGAGGTATGAGAGTGGGCGTGCCATATCTATCGAAGAACCTTCAACCATTGGTATACTTAACGTGTTACCTACAAGTAGAGTCACAGCATAGTGTGTGACAGTGTGGATGACGATTTGCTTAAGATATACATATGGTACTAAAGTTGAAGCGCGAAGCCAAAAATAGAGTGCTTTGGTTTTTTTAAAGACTTTCACCGCCTGAGACACACTCACACACGCCGTGACATCCCGCCACAGAAACCCATGTGCGTCATGGGTCATGGGTACCTATACCTACTAATAATGTTAGTGAGGTAAAAGTCTGACAGTAGACTTATGTAGTGGTGATTATGTGAATTTTATTATGATCTTGTATTGATTATTTCTTGGTTGTTACATGTTGGTTGACTTGGTATTATGTACCTATATTATGTATTTGGTGGCATTCTTGAATGTGTCGGTGGCTGCATTATGCATTACAGGTGGTAATTACTTAAGTACCTATATCAAATCCCGAGGATATATTATGGGTTCTTTTGTGACGCCAGTTTCCAGTGATTGTACGTGGTTGTTATAATGTTCTGACGAATACCTGGCTAGATACTAGGCATTCCCAACTTCGCCCATATCGCCTGCCTCCCCGCGACGCGCACACAAGCGCCTGCGTCCTACATACAACATACCTCGCAGGTACGTCCTTATCACCGCTGATAAGTAGCAGGCCCGTGAAATCACAGCCTGCCAATAACGGCGGCCCATTTACATGCGCTTTTTATTGCCACAACCGTAGGTTTACTAGATCTTAGGGCTAAGAAATAGGTTTAGATACCTTATCCGCGCAGCGCAATTTGCTTATGAATTACATATGTCACATGCCGGTTTCCTCACGATGTTTGCCTTCACCGTTAGAGCACGTTTTTCAAAGCCCACATTATTTTTTCAACAAGAAAAATCAAGAGGTACGTGGCGGGGTTCGAACCCACAACCTTCAGATTGAAAGTAGAGTGTGCTCCCTGGGCTAACACGGCTCTATGAACTTAATTTATTTTAATAGTTTCGCAAAGGGGTACGGTAGACTCGATCGAAACCATATATGAATAACATAAAGAATATTGATTTTGAGTCGACAACAATACAATATCCGCAAAATTCGGATTAAGTATGGAGAATTTTGTCAAATTTCACCCGAGCGAAGCCGGGTTTTCATCTAGTATATTTATAATTTAAAAAATATTATTTATTAGATATCTTTTGTGTGGACGTCGTAGGCAATTTCCCTCGTTTCAATCATATTTCCACGCTAAAGGTTTCGTGCCCAGAAGTGGGATATGATATAATGATATGTATTGTCACGATGGTGATGATTAATATCCTGGCTGAATTTGAAGTAACTATGTAAGGTTTGGTGTAATTTTTCAGGCAAGACGCCCCGGGAATATAGTTATCAAATCTGATAATTTGCTGGCTGAATTCTATCAGGCGTTTATCCATAATACGACCTCTGTAGCGCCGCGGGCGAAGGTCCTCCTACAACGCTATTGTAATTATGTGTAGGTGCTGTAGGTAGGTATCTATCATCATCATCTCAGCCATCGGGCGTCCACTGCTGGACAATGGCCTCTCTTTATAATTTCCAGGTACCAAGGTCAGATGCAGCTTGCATTCACCGTGAATAGTGTTTTATAATAATTCCTGAAGGCGTTTTTTTTTCATTATTCGTTATTTTGTTTTAAGGAACTTAATGAAAATCTTTTAATAAGACCTTTAATAGAACAAGACCGAGTAATAGTGTTGGGCGTAATCATGGCGTGGACCAATCTATCGATAAAAATATTTTGAATGAAAATAAATTATTATCGACAATGTATTGGTGAAAATTTGTGAAACGTGGTTCCTGGATGGATATACGTTTTAATAAAAATTATTTGCTTTATTGTGCCGATACCATTTTAAAAAACCTTATTTTCTTTTAAATAAAATTATTTTATAATAAATGTTATATCCATAATACTTTGTTAAAATTTATAATTAATACCTATTACCAACAAAATACAGAATTAAATAGACATTATTTAGGACTTTGACCTCAAAATATAATATATTAATCATTGCTGAGTTAATTGCCTTAGCAAAAAGAATCTGTACTTTCTTATCAGTCAGCCGCGCTATGTGCGCGAGATAACGGTCGAATCCTATACCTACTGTACCTATGCGTATAACAGGCAAACGGTGTTGCTATTTATTATTATATTTAAATAATAACTAAAGACATAAAAGGGCATAATTTATTTTAGACACAAGAGGTCAGGTACGATGACCAGGCAAACAATATTTTATACCTCAACAGACAACTAAATCTCAAACGGGAATACCGGATACCAACGCGGTATACCTAAAACTAGCGTCGTCCCTTTCATTTGCTACCCTTCTCGTGTGCAATGCACGCAGTCTATCTCGCACTGGCAACAGTCTAAGCCCTGACCGCGCAGCTATGTGTATGTACACAGACCGCTGGTAAACTATTCCCTCACTTTTGTTGTAGTAGTTTCACCAAGTTGGTGTCGTTCGGAATTCGACTGCATGTTTTGCGGAAAATGTCGAAATTGTGAACGTTGATTTTCGGATAGTGTTGTTCTAAAGTGGTTTCATTTTGGGTTGTTATCGACGATGTTGCGATCGCAGACGGAATACCAGTGGCGGGCAAACGCTGCATTTTTTAGATTCCGCTAGACTTCGAAAGTTGCTGGTAAACGATGCAATAGTGAAGTGCAATATTTTGTGTCTGTGATTTAATGTGTATATTCAATTTGAGTTATAATGGAAAAAAAGAACTACAGTTTAATTGAGGTAAGTAGTTTTTTTTGTTTTCTAGTTATTAAGTTTAAATATTTTTTAATCAAGTAAGTTTAACCTATGTTTTTTTTCTTAATTTTAAGTTTACTCACCTGATAGGTAACAATAACAAACAATTGAATACTCGTTATAATGTAGGTAGGTACCTAGTAGATATTTCATTATTGTTGGTCTTTTCCTGTAAAAATGAGCAATGTCGATATTCTCAGAAATGATTCACCAGAAACCAGTAAGTCTAAACCTTTTTAGTGAACAAACATTGAACCTATTTTATTTATTAAATCATCTTCTGATAAGAAAACCCTCGCAAACGCCCGTGACAGACAAAGAAAAGTTCTGGCAACAGCCCAGAGCCAGACAGATTTCGACTAAAATACATCCAATGATTGCTTGTTCGCTAATAAAAATTACAATATTTTATGCTATCACCTAAAATAAATATGAACTGTCCCGACCCGTCCACCCACTGGACTTTTTGAATACCTAAGCAACTAACCAATAAATCCCTTCCTTTATTAATAATAATGCATTAAACTTTTACGCAATATTTATCTGCCTGTAGTTCGGCCGTTCTTTGTTATTGATAGAACAACAGTTTCTTGTCTAGAGTACAGAGGTGTATTGTTAGATGTCTTTATATAGAACGAGATAAGTGAGCATTCCTACTGGATCCGTTTTAACCAGCGCATCCTTAACCTCGGACTTATGAAGTCACTTGAAGAATTGCCACTTCCCGAATACAACGAATTACGATCACTTAAATGCGCATCAGTTTTACTTTTATTGCATTTGCATTCACTCATTTTGGAACACCACCAGTTTATGTAACTTTTTCGTATGTGGCTTGTTCTTACATAATCATCACACTCATTTATTACGTTCCCACTGCTGGGGCGCAGGGACTTCTTTCTTGACGAGAGATATGCTTTCTTGGATATCAAATAGGTAAATAGATATACCCTTACATACCTTCATAATTCATTAAACAATTACAACGTACCTACACTACATACCTACAAGGCTATGATTATTAAATTATAATACAGCTATTTATAGGCACACTTCACTATAATTAACTTTGGTATGTGATTTGCAAATACACATCATAGATACATACAACTATAAATACATTAACTAAGTATAGTTGTTACACTCCTTTTCCTGTTCTATAATAGCAACTTAAAATCTATACCTTCTAAGAATAATTATGTATAAATAAAATGTTTTAATTTTATTAAATCTGAAAATTTGTGTACATCAAACAATTTTTTTTATAATATTAAAATACGCGAAATTTTGAGAAGATGGATGTTTGTTATGCATTTTTATAAATACAACTGAACTGATTTTAATAGATTTAAACAATAACGCGAATAAGCCCCGGGCGGAAAGCTAGCAACACAGTATAAATATTAATAATAAAACAAAAAAAAAAACTTCATTAATTTGTCGCTAAATTTTAAATATATTAGGTATTTGATTTAATATATTTCGGTTTATAGTATAGTGTTTTTCTTAATTGTAGCTGGATGCAGTAGGTAGAGTTTCCAAATTCGATTGTAGGTACTTCTTCTTATTAAAACATAAACTAAACATTATCACATCCAAGAAATTAAGACAAACACATGTTGTGTGCTCGTCATGTTCATGTAATTAAAATAACTCAAATGTATTACGCATTTAAACAGTGATGTGCGTGTCGTCCACAGATAATATATCTGTGGTGTCGTCCAAATGAATATATCGATATCGATATCCTACATATACATACCTACTATTTTATTTATAATATTAAGTTTGTTAGAATGTATATATGTTTGTAACTCTTTCACGCAAAAACTACTGAATAGATTTTAAAGAAACTTCACAATAATGTAGCTTATGTACCTACATATATCAGAAATATATCATATATCACATAAACATAGGCTACTTCTTACCGCAGGGAAAGTTAATTAAAATGCGGAAAAAGCCGCTGGTGAAAACTACTATATAATAATAGACGGTATAAAATAGAATTTAAACAAGTTTTAACCATTAACCCCCTGGGAATTGTGGTTATTATTATAATTTCCCCAAAACGTATAATGGTTTCTATAGAGGAGACCCGTGCCCAGTGGTCGGAGTAGGTTATTGTTAACTTGTACATAAATTTGCATCAACATTGAGAATATGATAATTATCTTAGTACAAGAATAATTTGAGGAATATTTTAATCTTAATGATAAAACTATTATGAAGAGAAAGTCAAACTTTAAAACCTATGAAAGCATAACTTGCATTTACATATTACACAAACTACATAAGTTAATAATTAAATAATATAAAATCATTAGGTAAATTTACGATTTTAAAAATTATAATATGTTATGTTCGAATTCGAATATATTGATTCACTCCACAGTTAACAACTTTTGTGACCTCATCGTTCATTTGTACCTTATAATAGGCTACGTAGGTAGCCTTATCTATATCTATACTAATATTATAAAGAGGAAAGATTTGCTTGTTTGTTTGTTTGTTTGTAATGAATAGGCTCCGAAACTACTGGACCGATTTCAAAAATTCTTTCACCTTTGGAAAGCTACATTATCCCCGAGTAACATAGGCTATATTATAGCAAAGAAAATTGCGGGAAAGCTAGTTTCCAAATAAATTAATTTGAATTTATCATAGTTTTGTAAATTACTAATACACACATACCTACCACAGATTTTTCTTTGAAAGTCATATTTATTATAAATTTAAATAAATAAGCACTGCTGGTAAATATCCACCATATCAACATTTAACCTAGTAGTAAGCTCGAAGCTTGTGGTACGGGTGCTAAATTTCTGATATACTTAATATTATAATAGTATATAGCTGGATATGTTTTATTTAACAATATAACACCCAGACACTCGGAAGCTCGGAACAAATATTTTCAGATCGTACAAATTTTTGTCCCGTGGCGAGAATCTAACCTGCAACCTCTTGCATCGCCGGTGGACCTTCGCCCGCTGCGCCACAGAGGTCGTAATTTATTGCTAATGATTAAAGTTCAAATCTACATAATTATATACATTTAGAAGTATCAATTATTATACAAACGTGATAGCATGATTTTCGCGCATTAATCATCCCGATAAAACAGAGTGCCATCAAACTAATTAGTTCTGATGAGGTTATGGAGACCTTTGACGGGGACAAGTGGATAATTCAATAGAAACACTCAAACGACCGCCCTAGACTTATGATACACGTATCAAATAAACTACATATTTAACAATATGACTTATCGAGTTTAGAGGCATAAATATCCTCCATTATCTATCTATATCTATCTTCTTCTATATAATTAAAGGATGTCGTGTTAGTTACACTATTTATAAATGTTATAGGATACTTTTTACAGCGGGAAAATATTAACACGCGGGCGAAGCTGCGGGCGGAAAGCTAGTACTTATGTAAAAATTATAAAAATAATTTAATATTTCAGATTGCCTGATTTATGTTCTTTTGGTTTTAAAATAGTCGTAGTAGCCCAGGGAAAGTTTAAAAGGTAAGAAAACATGGGAATAAAGCGGGCATAGCCGCGGGTTGATCAGCTAGTATATTATAAGTCCTTTGAAAACAACTGGGATGCATATAATATTCTTGATTCTTGATGTCTTATCAAATCGACAGTTCCAATACTCCAGCATAATTGTGTTACTCAATTTAAGGGTTTAGTTTAGAACTCCAGTAACAAAGTGAAACAATAAATAGGTACCCAAACAAAAATGAATATTGCTCAGAGATAATTTCATATGTATTTTATGTTGATGTTAAAATGTTGGGTTATTTCTTGTTAAAACCACATATTTAGATAAACTTATTTTATCTACCGATAGCTATTTTAAGAACGGTATCTCAAAACACATAAGCCTTCAAGATCTACAAGTAGGTGGGTTCTATAAGTTTTTGCTAGATTTACTGTCTTCTTAGCTAATCTAATTCTATTGACAATTAGTGAGCTAGAATGTGATTTATTAACCAAACGTACACATCGTCATTTAACTGCGAGATAATTGCTCGGTAATTACTTTGAGTTGGTTCTCATTTTACAAGGGAATTCCTCACATAAATAATAACAGTAGAGTTGGCGCAACGCTCAGTCTTTATAGAATTTGGGTTTTGAACTGTAATACAATTTTTGAATAAATTCCGGTTGAATTAAACAAATATTGTAAATAATTATATTCAATTTAAAATCGTTTTGACACACTATCTATTAGGTATACAATTTTTTCCAGTCTGTTACATAAAACGACGAAACGTTACCTTCTGAAAAGTTAAATGACACAGTTTTACAATTAAGTTCAAAAAAGTATTGTATTGCGTAATTGATACCTATGTACCTACATACATTTAAATATTATTTGCATAGTTTCCCTGTGAGTGTTAAACAGAGATAACGATTTAATCTGTGTTAATCTGATTAAAATTCATTTATTCTGCTTAAGTGGATCCCTTGTACGGATGGCATTTGAGATTTCATATAAAACGACTTGTGCATATTATTAAAATATAATTTCTGATTATTATAAGTAAGTATTAGGTTAATTACAAAGTAAAAAAACAAAAAGTAAAATCACAAACATATATAGGTAATATTTTTAATATCTCACAGATAATAAATCTTTCGTTAGACAAAATAATATCATCCTTTTAAAAAATCCGCTGTTATATAAAAGTGGACGAAGCAAAGCTAGTAATAATAACTAGGTAGTTAATTAGGTGGGCTGATTCTGATGACGCTGATGATAGAGTATAAGAGCTCTCTCATACTTGCTATATTGCACAATCTTGCAATACGATTACATTACAAGACACTCATGAATGTACATTCATAGTACCTATAACTTACTTTTAATCCTACTTAAATTCCTACGAAGGTGTAAAAGTATTAGATACTTAGATGGGTACGTAGTTGAATTTGATTTAGTTAGAACAGCTGCAACTGAAAATCTATCCAATACTCGTTTTAGAAAAATATGAACATGTTTACGTGGTAGTCAATATACAATTTTAATATAAATTATTCATGGCACAATAGATCGGTGTAACCTAATATTGTCAACAACACATATAGCTTTATAATTTAGTAGGTATGTAGCTTCCGTATAATGTACCTTTGTATTGTTTTTGCCGTTGGTATGTTTATGTTTAGCATGCTTTGTTTTGAATTCCTTGTTCCCGGTGTACTTAAAGGAAAATAAATATTAAGTTTTTCTATTTTATAAAAACTTAAGTCTTAAAAATACTTATGTTGCCTAAGTATAACTACTTGTTTATTTCGCTAATTTATGTTCTTAAGATCCTATGTAGGATTATTAAAATCATAATCATGAACGGCTGGTCCGATTTAAAATTATATGTATCGGAGGAAGGCTATAGGTTATCGGATTTTTTTCATTCGCAGTAAAATCTATACCTCTGCTTGTACACTCAGATATGTTAAACTAGTTTTCAGTAGATAAGAGTTATTCAAAAATAAGATTTGTATCTGTATACATATATTATATATATGTAGGTACACCGTGTAATTTAAGTACTATCGAAAACTGAAGGGGGGCAATCAGACCATGATACTGAACATATTTATCGAAAAAAAACCCTGTTTATTTTTTTATATTATAATTTATTTTAAATATTTTTTAGCAAAATACCCTTCAGTTACTTTATGTATATAAATATTACGCGTGCAAAGTCGCGGACAGGTCAGCTAATAGGACACAAATGCAGGAACAAACTCGATTTATGCAACCTAACAATAATTATTCACCAACAGCATAATGAAAATCACGATCCTATGCTATTCTTAGAATAACTTATACCTAACCATTATGCTATTCATAGTATTAATAGAGGTATTAATAGGAGTAGAGCATGGTTACCGTGTAGCTTGTAAAATGAATGTGACTTATTGATAAAATATAGTTAAACAACGCCGTTATCTAGGAACAATGGTAACTAATATTTCTTTTGTTTTACGTAAACTTACTCTACATTTATAATAATGTCCTTCAGTTTTATTCGTGTCACTAATCTATTGTATTTCCGGTAGTCACAGCTTCCTCACGGTGTTTTCGAGCATAAATTATGGAGAAAAAATCCAGAGGTGCAGCAGGGTTGCAGACGTTGCAGTTGCGATCCAAGCCAACACGACAGTTCAACTAATGAGGCCGTAAATCATATATTATAGCAGCGTCACAGAATATATAATTGCTCAAGCAGCGTATACAATAGGACAGTTAATTTAACCATAGATACAACAGTAGCTTCTATACATTTGACTGAGGCCATGTAAACGAACATTTTTTTGCGTGCGATAGATACCTACTTACCTACTACCTACATGCCGTTTAAATCATCGTGGCAAGGTTATTGACCTCTACGATTGACCGATTTCTGCAAGAATGATGTATTGTATTTGCTTACGTAATATATCTGCATATTTATAGTTTGATTTGATACTAGGTAGGTTCTATTAATAATTTATTGTATAGTTAGTAATATTTTGTTTGGCATTTATTATCTGAACTTTAAGAAATAATCATAAACAATTTTGTACTAAACGCAATTTAACTATTTTATAACTTAACATTGTCCTTTTACCTACTGAAAACCATTAGGTACTTACCTACATAAAATTAACACGACGTCCTACCTATTTAAATTACCTAATAAATACCAATCACAGAACATATAACCTCAATATATCTTTTTATACATAAAAATATGTATTTTATCAATAATACAATTATAATATACCGTAAAACACTCCAACATTGCCCACATTTTTCGAATAATTACAATTTTTGTTATTTTTTTGTATGGGGACACAAGTATTTTCTATTAGCATCTGCAACTATAGGATATTTTGCATGTATTATTTTATAAGATTTTGTTATTCGTCAATATTAAATCAAGTATTTTATTATTTTTAAAGGCGGGCAATGTTATCTCGACTTATTGCCAACATTGCCCGCGTTGATTTTTGACGCAAATATCTCCTCTCCGGCCTCTAATCAGCTGACAGCAAAACCTGTACAAGAATTCTGACCAAAACTGGCCTTTACTTTAAAACTAAAGCGAATCCATGACAGGTTTCCTACCAAAATCCATGTTAGGCTAGTTGGGCAAAATTACCCTGACCTTGTTAGCATTTTCCATACAATTCGCTTTTCGCCTTTAGTAAAGTGATAGGGTTGGTACATCTCAGTAAACTGTTCTTGACTTTTTATTTCTTTTTATGTTAATAAAAAAACAAGATTATCTTCTATTGAATTATTTAAAAAACTTTTGAGTAACATGTTTGATTCAACAGATTCACATGCAAGTATTAACATTTATTCCGTGTTATTTTTAATACATTCTGGTTCCAATCTTTCGTCTGGACTTTCTTTGACGAATTCGAGATTTTGTTCTTGCTTTTAAGAAATAATAAAAATAAATTATCTAAATAATCAAGATAATAATAATTACCAAAAAAAAAAAACTCGGATGTGTCAACCCTAAGCTTATTTTGACTGCGGGCAATGTTGTCAATAGTAGATCGCAAAAATACCAGATAACTTTGCCCACCATTATAACTTTAGTTATACAAGAGCTGCATCAATGACAATAAAGTTATAATAATACCTTAAGTTTTTTGTACAACATAATATAAATTAAACTCATCTGTGTTTTCTCCATCACGCACAATCCACTTTTGAATTTTCACCAAAATTTGCCCGCAAAAATACACTCTGTCTTTGACGAGTTCCAACAAGTTACTGAGTGACTTTAGCGTTACATCCAATAGACAGTGGTGCTAAACACAAAACCTATTTTCTACCAAAGTCAATAAATGTTACCATAGTATTCAGATATTTTTGCTATTAAAAGTTTTGCTTAAAAATTGGTCTTCGGGCAAAATTACCCTCGGTGGCAATGTTGGAGTGTTTTACGGTAATAATACAATTATTAATTAAGTGTTCCAAAATTATCGATAATTGTATGTCAAGTTGAGTCCACTGTCCCAACACTATAGTCCTCGACGAACCAAAACCGTAATATAAGTTTGGTTGGTCGCTTAATTTTATTTTTAGAAGCATCCTTCAACGAGCAGAGTAGATAATAAACAAATATTGCACTACCCTACCGAGATTACGATTGCGCTGCACAAACAGTCAAAACCTTGTTAATATTTGCTGGAGATAAGGAGGTTGGTTTGGTATAATGAGCACTCATTAAATCTGGTTTACAATGTTTTATCGAGCGACAGGTGTCGCTTAGCAATGGATACGAAATGAGTCGTTTGCCTAACTAAAGAATCAATTCGTCACTCTATCACATCACGAAAGATGGGTTTTATAAAACCTACACCTAGGTTTAACTAGAAAAAAATGACTAAAAATAATGCATATTTGATATTTATATCACTAACTCCTACACTTAGAAATTCTTATCTTGATCTCTAGGTTGTGATGGGTGATCAAATCCTATTCGAACCAGTCAAGTCATTCAGAAGTTGACGCAAGCATGCGAAATAACACAAACACTCGAACTTTGAATCAACAAGTGACCATAACAAGGGCGAGTCTATATGGCCAGCGGGTGGCGACTGTGGCGAGTAGAAAATAGGGATAGTAGTCCAAGAGCTGGCACTAATTTTTGGGAAAGTATTTGAGGTACCTGGAAAGAACCAAACCTCTCCTTTTAACTAGGTATATGTCAACACGAAACAGACCTGACTGGACATAACTTTTGGGATTACCTGGCACATTATAATTATATTCAAGGCAATTTAAATGTTATTAATCTATTGCTAAAATAAGATTCTAAAAATAACTTATCAACTAATAATTAAATAGATTAATAAGTAGGTATAGACATTTTATGTAGTTAAGTTACCTATATTAGGTATGTTAGTACACCGACACACAATCAATAGTTCCTTACATCGTGCTTACATCCAAAGGTTGCCAGTAAAGTTGTACAATAAAGTAATTCTATCTGATCCTTACGTTGGTCGGACTTTCCATAATAAAAATGTCTCGGTAATCATCCGCCAGGTCAGCAGATGCGTGTTGACGGGACAAGTTTTCAGACTCAAATACCTACCTAAAATTGGTGACAGTCTGACAGTACTGCCAGTTCTCGCACTATAGTTTATGGCCAGCGGGTGGGACGCAGTGGGCAAAGGGCGAGGCTATAATGGCGTCACGGGGCGCGTCGGTTGTAACATATGGGCCATATCAGTCGGACTGTTGTTTACCTTAACTAACGGGCTTGTTTGTTTGCTTGTTGGAATGTGATTGTGTTTGCGGTTCAATCTTTAACTAGATAGGTGTAGGGCTAGGTCTTTGCACGAAAATAACTGTTTTTTCGCAGTAACAAGTACCTAAAGAATATGCGTTACAGGTCAATGCAGGCGGAGTTTAGTCTGAGAATAGTACCACCCCATCTCTATTGTATTGTCTGGTACTATTGTACCTACTGTCAAACCGAGTAAGGTTTTATATACCAAGTGCAGTAGTGACGTTCCGTGTACTACCAATATACTGCGATCACCCACCCAACAGTGGTGATTACACCAAATTCTTGTAGCGCTATAATGGATGCTATTCTGTCGTGTCAAAGCCAAACACTGTATTCAAGAATACAGTGTTTCTCCTTAACAACGCTTATTAGGCTTATTTTAAGGTCTATAATGCGATGGCACTTCAGATTTTGCCTTACGACGGTTAGTTTATGAGTAATAAAAAATGAAAAACCCATGTATATTTCAAAAAACAAACCTTTATCAAAGAATAACACTGTACAATACAATACAGTGTTACTCCTTAACAGCGTCGCGCATTCAATACGTTTAATGTATGGGAACGAGTAACGCTGTCAAGCTGAAACACGGTATAAATGACTGACCACCTATTGCTATCGCGCTCGCTCTTCTTTCCCCGTAGTAAGTTAGAGCAGTACCGCTGCTCTCGTCATCATCATCATTTCAGCCATCGGACGTCCACTACTGGACATAGGCCTTCCTCCTGACCTCCAGGTATTACGGTTGGATGCAGCCTGCATCCACTGTGAACCAGTAGCCTTGACAAGATCATCTGTCCATCTTGTTGGTGGACGTCCGACGCTGCGTTTTCCGATCCGTGGTCTCCACTCGATATTTTTTCAGCCCCATCGGCCATCCATTCTCCTCGCTATATGGCCAGCCCATTGCCACATCAAAGAGCTAATCCACTGGGCTATGTCGGTGACCCGCGTTCTTCTACGTATCTCCTCATTCCTGATTCGATCACGTAGAGAAACACTTGTACCGAGATCTTCCATCTAGTTTGCCATGACTACGATAACGTCTGCGAATCGAAGGGTATTCGCCATTGATATTGATGTGTATTCTAGTGAATTGTATGATCTTAATGATTGTGTGACGGTAATGAAAGCTTCTCGAAAAAACTTGCATGTGGATATGTGATTACTCATGACAATATGATAATCTTAGAAAACGATTCCAAAGTGGCATACCTACCCGAATGGATACAATTTTCAAAGCTTAAAAATCATTGTTTTTAGGCAAGGAAAGCTTACTACGTTTGCTAAAAATTGTTATGACGGAGAATTCAAAGAAATCTCATTCATCTCATTTCATCTCAAAAAAAATATTTTATTTATATTGACAAACTTATACAACATAGCAGAACTTTACTAAGCTGTTTATTCAAAAAAATTGTATGCAAATAAATTGTACACTATTAAGTGTAATGAATGATACGTAGTATTGTTAAGGTAAAACACTGTATAGAGTACAGTGTTTCACCTTAACAGAAGTTAACAAATTAATGTTCTCTTGTTAAACCTGCGCTGTTTTTTATTATTTCTGGTTAACTATTTGTTTTAAGTGTAAATTTTATTACATGGCCAAAACCACAAGAAAAACACCTTTACAATGATACCAATTTTATATATTTTCATTCATTAGGTAGCTTGAAAATGACATGAATCTATTCCGTATGCATTTTGGCGTTTTTCTCAAAACTGTGTTTTTCAACATACAGTGTTTGGCTTTGACACGACAGTATTGGGAAGAGCCACGTCCAGAAGTGTGACGTAATCTAGCGAGGTAGGTATCTTATCTACGAACTATCGATTTAATAGTTCCAGACGGCTAATGTGGTTTTTATGCTCCCGCGATTGCCCGTAACGTAGGTAATAATCCTTGACATAAAAATAACTATTACCATTCATTTTGTACAACGGGAATTACTCACGTATTTACATAGGAGTCAAACAACTCTCGACGTTTCGACCACATCAAGAGTAGTCTTCAACAGGAGGAGTGAGCGTCCCGCCGTGCCCCGTCTCCGTCCGTTGTTTGACTCCTATGTAAATACGTGAGTAATTCCCGTTGTACAAAATGAATAGTATAACTCACGAAAATTTTGAAAGTGAAATAACTATTACCGTTGCATGTCTAATGTAGATCTAATGTAAGTGTAGGTATAAATAGCAAACGTTGACTGATTGACTTCAGATGAAAACTTTGTTGTATCAACACTTATTTACGTTCCATTACTAAGAACGCCATTTGGAACCCATTGAAAGTCTTGTCCTACTACTGGGAGTGGTGGTCATAGAACCCTATTGATCATAAGGAGATGGTATTATCAAAGTACAAAGGAACTCCCCGTACAATATTCCCTTATTAGCTTTGAAGAAATCCACAAGGTACCTTTAATAAGATAGGACGGGCCTTTCTGATAATCTCAGGAACCGCTGCACGTGCTGGTCTAATTTGAAAAAATATTTCAGAGTTTCTGAGAGAGGATAGTTCATTTTCCTCTACAATATAAAATTTTAAAAAAATTACTCGTATATTCTAAAGCAAATGTTCAAATATAAGATTCGTAGAGATATCTTGTTGAAGTATTTGTCCCGTATGCGAGTGGTTTCCCAGCCATTAGTGGTCAATTGCCCAATGGCTCACTTCCTCCGGCCCAAGGTGGACGGCACGGGTCAACTCTAACAAGATCAAATGGTACATACATTTAAGAAAACACAATAATCCACACCACCACTATTTACGAGAGAGATTAGGACTAATGCTGGGCAAGTGCGGGTTAGTGGAATTTGTAATGTACAGAATAACGGCGATCACCAATCTCTAATAAACATGGTGAATGGTGATTATACCACATGATTATAATAAGTAATTTTGGTTAGACTTGTGCCCAGTAGACGTAATTTTACAATAATAGGACGTAGTAATGTGTTGTGATAATGCAGTTCGTTAAGATTTAGAATAATTAATTCTTCCCTTTTTTGCATAACTTTGTAGGTTTATGTCAGTTGTATCGTTATTTCCAGAGAGCCATTTGTTTCCTGGCGTTGGGGCTGATGCTGAGCGGCCCCGTGGACGCCAGGGTCGAGGAGGAACCCCGGGAAGCACCACGGGAGGTTTGTTCCACTTCCATACATTATCAAAGGCCTTATATCAGGGGTGGCCAACATGATAGGACCCAAGATCTATTGTTCACTAAAGAGACCCTGTGCGATCTACCAATTACTTACTTCTAGAAATCGAAAAATATATACTTATACAGGGCGTCCCAAAGTTATGGGCCATGAAGGGGAAGTACCTTAAATATCGTAGATTAGATAGTGAATTTTGCTAAAAGAAGACTTTATTTTATTTTTAAAAGTTAGTCATTCTGCATTCATAGATTTTCTAAATGTCTGGGAATCGTTCCGACTTACATGTGGAAAAAAAATTACTCTACTTTTATGATACCAATCGAATGAATAGCTAAATAATAATAACTCTGCTTAAGTATTTTAAAATAAAGGAACAACATAAAATAATTGAGTCAAGGTCAAATGATCGAGTTGCAAACAGAATTGTGCCATATCATATCGAGTGTTCACAATAAAATAATTATAAAATCAACAAACAGCCGGGTCACAAGAAGATTGGCGATTTGCTTAAGACAAAAGGGATCACATTTTGAGCATTTAATTAGTTAATTTAAAAAATATATATTTCATGTTTTTAATTTGATTAAAATAATTAATTTCACGTTGTTCCTTTCTTTTAAAATACTATGTTACATAAGCAGAGTTATTATTTTTTAGCTATTCTTTCGATTGGTATCATAAAAGTAGAGTATTTTTTTTTCCACATGTTTGTAAGTTGGTTCGATTCCCAGACAAAGCATGTATTTTTTAGAAAATCTATGAATGCAGAATTACTTACTTTTAAAAATAAAATAAAGTCTTCTTTGAGCAAAATTCACTATCTAAGATATTTAAGGTACTTCCCCTTCATGGCTCATAACTTTGGGACGCCCTGTATATAAAACAGCATAGTTCAGTTCTCTTCCAGTCATCGCGCGCCGAAAACAAATACCGTGACGGAACAGCGATTGAAAAATTATATAAAATGATGTGTCCAGCAGTAGGTGATTACGTTGGGCAGTATACTGCCCAATTATATTTATTTATTATATTTATAAATTATTTATTTTTGCCTTGCCACGATCGACTGGACTAACAGTCGCGATCGACCGGTCGATCGCGATCGACCGGTTGGCCACCCCTGCCTTATATCATCTACTTTCTCGCTACACTTTTGACAGTGACCATGTCGCCAAGACTGGGGTAGTTCTCCATTCATTCCTCTCGTCCTTTCTAAATAATTTATTCGACGACAGTTCGCTTTAATGTTTTCGCCTTATTGAGAAGCCCTAAGTACAACATAAATCTTGTCCAAATATCAACGTCAATGACTTATTATTTGTTAAGAGTTAGTCACTAATGTTATACATTAACACTCTTATAACTTCGTAAATCACACAGTTCTGGTATTATTCGTATAATTGTTAATTTGAGTCATAATAACTTCCAGCCCCCACCACACACAACCACAGTCCAGCCGGAGCCCCTCGACCAGCACTTGAACCTGGGCAAGTGCCTGCACCTGTCCCGCGAGCACTGCCCCGCCCCCGGGGACGGCTGCAGGACAGTCGGCGACGGCGCGCTCTTCTGCTGCGACATCGACGAGCCCTACTACAGGGACGTGCTCGGCCTCAACTGTGAGTGTTCTAGCTATATACTGGACACTGCAGGGACGGCTGCAAGACCTAGCTCCAATTTGGACGAGCGGTAGGCGCGAAAATGACTAACTGTTAGCTACATTTTGGTTCTAATAGAATTACGTATTTTTAACGTGTAGCCAACAATTGGTTGACATGTCAACTGTATAGAAATGTCTATATCTATAAAACTCTACCAATACTCAGACAAAACTAAAGTTGAATTGTGATAAGAAAAGCTCCACTGCAGATAATTGTTACGGGTGTTTTCTTTCTAAACCTACCTTACCTGCATAATAAAAGGTATCTATCTAAGTATGTAACTACTTATATGTATCCTATAACCTTAGTACCTACCCATAACAGATATCCAGTACCTAGGTATCTTTCACAAGCTTTTTTCCACGGATCTAGATGTTGTTGTATTTTATTTATTTAATTATCTCCTTGAATCGCAGTGTGTCTTGTTATTAGTAGCGCTTGTAACCTCTAAGGTTATCTTCGTAATGCTATCGCAAACCAACCACGCATCAATAAATATTTCCAAGCCATTAAATAAACTTTTAAACGGAACCACATTATTTTAAGAACAAGTTCGTTCCAATTTTATTGCGATAATGATATTTTAAGAATAAAAATGGGACACAAAAAATATTTGTTATATTTTACAGAAAAAATCACATTGCTGCGATAAAAAAGAGTTTGTTTATGACGCCCACTAGATACTAAGCAGGTTAAAGAACCCATAGGTAAATAAATAAATAAATATTGCCGGACAATTAACACAGCAACATCTACCCATAATACATATATCAGAAATCACGCACCCGTAACACAAGCTTCGAGGTTACCACGGCGCTTGAGATGTTGCTGTGCGAGTTACTGGACAACTCAATACCTATCTAATATTTATTTGTTATTTTTATTGGTTTGACGTGAGATGATGATGATGATTTACGTTGTTTCAGTGACCCAGCACAAGACGAAGTACCTGCATGTCCTCAACGGCACTATCGGCGAGTTGGACCTCTCTAAGGCTTCGTACAGACGACTTGCCTCCATGGCCTTTACTGACGGCAGGATTGGACAGATTGTCGGTATGTCTCTACTGCGAAAGTTAGAAAGAGAAGAGGGTAGAGTTGTGCATCGCAATTAATAACCAAACAAGCGAACCATAATTATAGGTACCGTAAAACACTCCAACATTGCCCACATTTTTCGAATAATTACAATTTTTGTTATTTTTTTGTATGGGGACACAAGTATTTTCTATTAGCATCTGCAACTATAGGATATTTTGCATGTATTATTTTATAAGATTTTGTTATTCGTCAATATTAAATCAAGTATTTTATTATTTTTAAAGGCGGGCAATGTTATCTCGACTTATTGCCAACATTGCCCGCGTTGATTTTTGACGCAAATATCTCCTCTCCGGCCTCTAATCAGCTGACAGCAAAACCTGTACAAGAATTCTGACCAAAACTGGCCTTTACTTTAAAACTAAAGCGAATCCATGACAGGTTTCCTACCAAAATCCATGTTAGGCTAGTTGGGCAAAATTACCCTGACCTTGTTAGCATTTTCCATACAATTCGCTTTTCGCCTTTAGTAAAGTGATAGGGTTGGTACATCTCAGTAAACTGTTCTTGACTTTTTATTTCTTTTTATGTTAATAAAAAAACAAGATTATCTTCTATTGAATTATTTAAAAAACTTTTGAGTAACATGTTTGATTCAACAGATTCACATGCAAGTATTAACATTTATTCCGTGTTATTTTTAATAAATTCTGGTTCCAATCTTTCGTCTGGACATTCTTTGACGAATTCGAGATTTTGTTCTTGCTTTTAAGAAATAATAAAAATAAATTATCTAAATAATCAAGATAATAATAATTAGCAAAAAAAAAAAAAACTCGGATGTGTCAACCCTAAGCTTATTTTGACTGCGGGCAATGTTGTCAATAGTAGATCGCAAAAATACCAGATAACTTTGCCCACCATTATAACTTTAGTTATACAAGAGCTGCATCAATGACAATAAAGTTATAATAATACCTTAAGTTTTTTGTACAACATAATATAAATTAAACTCATCTGTGTTTTCTCCATCACGCACAATCCACTTTTGAATTTTCACCAAAATTTGCCCGCAAAAATACACTCTGTCTTTGACGAGTTCCAACAAGTTACTGAGTGACTTTAGCGTTACATCCAATAGACAGTGGTGCTAAACACAAAACCTATTTTCTACCAAAGTCAATAAATGTCACCATAGTATTCAGATATTTTTGCTATTAAAAGTTTTGCTTAAAAATTGGTCTTCGGGCAAAATTACCCTCGGTGGCAATGTTGGAGTGTTTTACGGTATTATGTTTGTAAGACCTATTGTGTGTAACAAGTGGTACTTGTGTAATAATGATCCTGTTTTCGCGTTCGCTCTGTCTTGGGTACCTAGTTATACATACTCACAAAGTTTTAATCACTCTACCAACCAACCATTTTTAATATAATAAAACCGCAACAAAATTCGTTGCATAGTTTTAATGATTTAAGCATACATTTTACTATAAGTACATCTATGTACTATGTTTGATAATCTGTATGAAAAAATGTAATTCAGGTTCTTAACATTTATTTTCCTTTTCCTGCTTTTCCAATGGAAGGCCTAAAACCGGTGTATGACAGATTTGAATACTTGAGTAAGTATTTAATACGTATAAATTATAATAATATACCTACTAATTTTACTATTACGTAGTTACGGATGCAAGATTTCTGATACCTATATCTACTTTATAGAATATACATACATAGCTTTTTTAACTAAGCGTGGCGATGATACCAAATCCTCCAAAACTTATACCTAATTTTTATTTTGAGACACGTGCCTAGTAATGAAACTATGCAGTTAAAAAAAATCAACCTTTTCATCTGACGTAAAAAACGGAAACAATACAAACTCTAAGTGTGACGATCTTCAACCATCTGGTAGTCTAAAGATTACAATCAATACTTCATTTATTAGTGCCAATAGACAGCTAAGTCCTCAACATCCAGGTCAGTTCCCGCGCTACTCCGCCGTGGCCTGCCTCAACATCTCCCACAACAACCTGACGGACAAGACGCTGTTCCACAACCGTCCATTCGCATATCTCTTCAACCTCACCGTGCTGGACGCGTCCAACAACAACCTGACCGATATCTTCCTGCCCGTGCAGAGCAACAAGAAGATTTCCATTGATCTCTCAGGTACAAACAGGGTTCTAGAACCGTCCATTCTCTCTTCAATCTCACTGTGCTGGTGGGTCTAGGAACAACCTGACTGATATATTCCTGCCCGTGCAGAGCAACAAGAAGATTTCCATTGATCTCTCAGGTACAAATAGGGTTCTAGAACCGTCCATTCTCTCTTCAATCTCACTGTGCTGGTGGGTCAAGGAACAACCTGACTGATATATTCCTGCCCGTGCAGAGCAACAAGAAGATTTCCATTGAACTCTCAGGTACAAACAGGGTTCTAGAACCGTCCATTCTCTCTTCAATCTCACTGTGCTGGTGGGTCTAGGAACAACCTGTGACTGATATATTCCTGCCCGTGCAGAGCAACAAGAAGATTTCCATTGATCTCTCAGGTACAAATAGGGTTCTAGAACCGTCCATTCTCTCTTCAATCTCACTGTGCTGGTGGGTCTAGGAACAACCTGACTGATATATTCCTGCCCGTGCAGAGCAACAAGAAGATTTCCATTGATCTCTCAGGTACAAATAGGGTTCTAGAACCGTCCATTCTCTCTTCAATCTCACTGTGCTGGTGGGTCTAGGAACAACCTGACTGATATATTCCTGCCCGTGCAGAGCAACAAGAAGATTTCCATTGATCTCTCAGGTACAAACAGGGTTCTAGAACCGTCCATTCTCTCTTCAATCTCAATGTGCTGGCGGGTCTAGGAACAACCTGACCTATTTCTTCCAGCTTGAACTTGTCTTCGAAAGACTGCTCTGTGCCCAGTAGGTATATAAACTTGTGAACTGTATGCTTCTCAGTAGCTATCAAAATATCAATACTATAAGTATATTTAAAAGACAAAATGATTACCTTACTAAGTTAAGTTCATTTTAAATAAAAAAATATTGCCTTGAACACTCAAAACCATTCTGTATTGACAGTTCGCAAAAGATTGTATAGGTATTTACTGCTATGGCATTAGTAGTCCTGTGAACGCACACCAACGCGATCCATGAATCGACAAACCCAAACACTATACGTTAACATTATTCGGTTAATTCATAAAATGTAAAAATAAAATAAATAATGTGTTCAGGTAACCGCTGGCTGCCCTGCAAGCGTTTCCGGGACGTGATGGAGACCCGGAACGAGTCGCAGGTGACGTTCCTCAACTACAACGACACCTTCTGCGCGCTGGACCTCAGCTTCAACTGGTTCACTGACGTCAATTTCGTCAATATCGACTATCTGAGGGTGCAGAAAGAGGTGGGTCCTTATCTTGGTTTTGTTATTCATATAAGGTTCCTATCGAGTGTACCGTACGCCTTGGCGAAATTATAAATATAGTTTTATTATGACTGGTTCCTAAATCTTGCTCCAGCTAAACGCACGCTGTCAAAGCATAAAGCCAGCGGAGATCAACTGCACCTGTTGGCCCGACCTGGTGGAGGTGAGCAGCGGCGAGGTGACGCGCCTGGTGGCCGTGGACTGCTCGCACCAGAACCTCACGGAGATGCCCTCATACCTGCCGCCCAACACTGTGCAGCTCAATGTTACCTACAATAATGTAAGTTATTTTTTTTATACTACCAAGTTGGCAGACAAGCATGCGGCCCACTTGGTGCGTGCTGCCGAACCCTTCGGTAGGTAAGTAATCTGAAGCTTCAGAAAAATGCTTTAGAATACTTACCCTTTTAATATAGGTAGGTATACTATTCAAATCCGAATCCATAGTCCCTACTATACGTTGTTCACCTAATATTCCAAGGCAGTGTCGACCCCACGGAGCAAATACAAAAAAATCTCCACTCTATATCTGCTCTGTGGTCGACCCCCTGATAACAATATCCTTTGCAAAATGATAACAACCTCCTTCGCATTAGATGAATAATCTCCTTGCCATTATGATAACAACCTCTTTACCATTAGAATAACAAACTTCTTGCTTTTTAACAACCTCCTAAGCGCTCTAATAACGACCTCCTTTGGCGCAATATGATAACAAACTCCTTGCCATTATAATAACAACCTCCTTGGCGCAATATGATAACAAACTCCTTTAGCGCTCTAATAACAACCTCCTTTGGCGCAATATGATAACAAACTCCTTGCCATTATAATAAAAACCTCCTTAGCGCGATATGATAACAAACTCCATGCCAAATATCAACCTCCTTAGCGCTTTACGCCAAGGAGGACAATAATAATATGATAGCAAACAAATAAAAAATAATTGCAAAGAAACGTACGTAGTGATTATATTCTCTTTGAAACGTAGTGCAAGTGATTATATTCTCTTTGACGTAATGATTATATTCCTTCAGGCCCGGAATGTTGAATTTGGCAAAATGTTGTATTCTTATAATGTTGAATATACCAAAACGTTGAGTCCTAAAATGTTGACATGGCAAAAAAGTTGAGTCCCAAAACGTTGAATTCTCATAACGTTAAATATAACCAAACGTTGAATCCTAAAATGTTGACATGGCAAAATGTTTCAATATGTTTCAGTACCTACTCAGAGGAAAGTACCCACGCTAAAGTTTCAGTTTCCTGAGTAGGTACTATTTCCACGAAACCTCTTTAGTTAAGAATATAATACCTAAGATACTGACCAATTTCTACCAATTATATATTTTACACCTTGATGTTTATTCAGATGATAAGAGCATAAACGTTTATCCCGTTATTTATGCATTGTTGCCCAATAAATCGCAAAAAACATATATAAGGTTATTCGAGTTAATCAAAAATAAGCTCCAAGCTCGCATATTATTTTTTAAATGCGATTACGAAATTGCTCAAATTAACGCAATACGAAGCACATACGAGGATATAAAAGTATCAGGCTGCTATATTTTAATATCGCCTCACTGAGCTCAACTTTACAACATTATGAAAATTCAACAATTTGGGACTCAACATTTTGGAAATTCAACATTAAAGGAATTGTAACTTCAACATTATGAGAATTCAACGTTTTGGGAGTCAACTTTTTTGCCATGTCAACATTTTAGGACTCAACGTTTTGGTATATTCAACATTATAAGAATACAACATTTTGCCAAATTCAACATTCCGGGCCTGAAGGATTATATTCTCTTTAATAACAATCTCCTCATATCCTCAGATATCTTCTCTCCAGCAAGTGGCGGACGACCCCACGTACGAGCACCTGCGGCGGCTCATTATCGACCACAACGACGTCTCCAACATTCTCGAGCTGGAGGGCACCAAGTTCATGGAGAACTTCATGGTGTTCTCCATTAAGCATAACAAGCTGAAGACGGTGAGTATACTACACCATAAAATATATAAGATGGTGTACCTATAGAGGTTTTTTATAGCGTACCTACTTTTATTTACCACTAGCTTTCCGCCCCACTGCCTTGTCCGCGTTATGCCGAATAGATTTTCCCGCGGTAAAACGGACCCACTTACTTAATCCCTTCAACGAGTCCACTTAATAAATTCGTAGAAAGACGGACAAATAAACTGACACACACCTTTTTTTTTTTCAAAACACCCCTAATCACGTTCCCACTGCTGGGACGCAGGGACTTCTCTCTTGACGAGAGAGATAAGGCCTTGATTCACCACGCTGGCCAAGTGCGGGTTGGTGAATGACACATCATTTCCTTCAAACTTTTCAAAGTTCTCAGAACATGCCGGTTTCCTCACGATGTTTTGCCTTCTCCGTTAGAGCACGTGTTTTTTAAAGCACACATAATTTTCCAAGAAGAAAAACAGAGTCCAGTGCGAGGTTTGAACCCACAGAATTACTTTCACATTTCACCTTCGGAATGAAAGTCGAGTATGCTCCCACTTAGCCAACACGGCTCAGACACACACCTTCATTTTCCCAATTAGGTACAATATTAGTATACCTTCCGACTTTTTGCAGTCTCTCGTGGTCTCGGAAGAAATCTTCAAGTAATTTGGAACGTACACAAAACGACGCAGCTCTCCGTCTTCTAATTAACTTAGGACAGAAATATTTATTTAGTTATTGAATAAAAGCAGTTCAACAGAGATTTGTTTTCAGATCCACACGTACGTCCTGGCGAGTCGGTTCGACACAACGGGTCCCGGGTTTATGGTGGAAGGAAACTACCTGAACTGCGACTGCAACACCGAGAAAATGCTAAAGGTCAGTGGTTATTTTATTTTCTTATATTTACAGGTTTATGTCAGATACAACAGACAGCCCAAAATCGATCTTAGATATTACCTAACTTTTTCCTGCGTAGTTTCACTCACATCCTTAATACGGTGTGCAGTGGTACTAGCATAAAACAGTAAGATCCGTCTCTTACCGTTGGTATAGTCAAACCAACAAAGGGATTGATACATTTACCAGAAAAACAGAGGATACCGTACCAAGTTACTGCAATCACCAACCCGTATGGTAAGCGTGATAATTAAATCTTAAACCAAGACGGTTGAGAACCGAACCTAGTAGACGCTAGTAGTGTAACAAATTATAAGCTGTTATGATATGTTATATTACATTATCAAATGCACTTCGTTTTGGCTTTACTTTGTTTGCAGAGAAGCTAATAGGTCCCTAGGAGAGAGGCAGGCGCAGAGACAATAATCTATGTCTTTAAAACTATCCATCTACCAAAAATCACTCTACCTTTTAATTTCAGCCATGGATACTAGAAAACGCAAAGAACATCCCGGACTACCGCCAACTACTCTGCCAAGGCATGGGCGCGTTAGTGGACCTTATAGAGTCGCAAGTGTGTCACACCCCGCGCGATTGGACAGACTACATCTACTACATCATAGCACTGGAAGTCCTCATCCTAGTGCTATTAGTGAGTAAAGTTAGTTATGACTACTGGGTGTTCAAAACTGCGGGGTATCTGCCCTGGCCGGCGAATAAGATGCCGAGGCTGCCTTGTGATTGGTTATGTGAATAGTTATTGGACCTTTATTTGATTGAAACGTTATTGCCATTGTCTACGTGTGCGAGTGAATAAGCGCAACTTTACTGCGATTGCTTTGATTGGACACGATAATACAAATCCGTGTGTATTTCCATAAATACGCCTTCTAAGGTAAAAGATCTTAGGTTTATCTAGGTATGACTTAGTTGTCAAAGAGAATATAATCACTTGTTAGTTGTTATATTGGATTGATGTATTTAAATAAGGAGTTATGTCGCACGATATACCTATTAGTCGTATTGACAACAAATGTAATGTTGTTATATTTTTTTTTTCCAAATTAGCCCCGTATAGATTATTTAAGAAAACTCGTGTAAAATGGTCTCGAAAGTAGTGATTCTGAATATTCATGCACAATATAGGCTATGATGTGTCTTGTCAATGTCTCACCTCTCTCAATAACCATGTAAGATACATTCGCCAAAAATAAAAGAACAAGAAGAAGAATTATGTTAGATTAACATCAGTTAAAATATTTTAGAAAATGTCTTCGGCTGATGGCCAAATCAGCAATATTTGCTACCTATTTATCATAATGAGTACCTAACTCAAACTGCTAATGTGACAAAGTAATATGGCTCATTATTGGTAAATTCCTAAATTTAAAACAAAACCGCTTTCAATTCGCGTATAGGCTATTAACTTTTATACTTTGTGATTATTTTGAATACTCCATTAACTGAAGAGGCTTACCTAAATTCAATATAGCTCTGATTATTTTATTAGGTTTTTGGATGTTTAAGTAGATATTAAGGAAAGCATAATAATTTTTATTTTTCTAATGTCGTTACTTGATAGATTATGTATGTAACAGAGCTATTATAATAGTTTTCTATTGCTGTAGTGCCATATATAAATGGGCTGAATTAAATTCAAAGATTAGTATAAGGCTATTTTTGTGTATTGTTAGAGATCATGTAAAATCAACCTTTTTTTCGTTATCTGTAGTGGTAAGAAACAAGAAATTAATTATATTTTTCTATTGTCAATAGGTATTCTATTGTGTTATACCTCAAATGTCTTGAGCCAGCTTAATGTATTATTTTGTGTAGCTGTTATTTTACGAAGCATAATCCATATTTTTGTATATAAGCATGAAGACTGTATATTTTGTATGAGTTTGTAATAAGTGTATTAAATGTATGTTAGTTGTATTTGTTGTTATAAAGAATTAAAATACATAATTAATACATCAACATTTTATTCACTATCCCTAAATTTATGCATTAAATTATTTAGCAGGTTTCCCCTTTTTAACGAAATTTTTCTTCTTTTTACTAAATTCCGTTTTTTTACTGAACTTATTAGTTTTCTTATCGTTATTAGTTTTCTTACCTAGCTTATGTTTCTTATTATTCTGTTTATCGAAAGTTTTAGTGGTATTTTTCTTAAATTTGTTACCGTCCATTTTATTTTTTCCACCATTTTGTATTCTTCGAAGTTTCGGATTTTTCCCAGTTTTTACGGCGTCAGTGTCTTTTCCTTTGTCTGTGTTATTCGTGTCTTTGGATTCATCAATTTTTCTTCTGAAATAATAAAAAAAAAGTAGTAATCATTACTTATTGATTTTTTTTCTGAATAGATTATGACTAATGCTTGGTTGTGTCATGAATCTTGGGAGAGTTGTAATCGAGTACTTTCGTTCTTAATAACAATCAATAATTCCACGAGCTGTATGACCTGCCTACTGACAATTCAACTTAACACTTTAATTAATAAACATGGCTAATATTAAAATCATAACTCGAATATGTCATTGGTTTTATAATTATTAGTATATTATATAGAGAAAGACTACCAACTTGTCAGCTTTTTTCAATATAGTAGAGATATCGTCTCGATTAGGCGCTTTAGTGTTTCTCTTCTTGCGGCGGTTTGCGTCCTGTTTCATTCGCAACATGTACTCCGGGACTTCGCAACCAGATTGCTTAATCACTGATGCAATACTGGAAGTAAAGATACACTCTGATTAATATGTCATAAGTATAGGATGTCTTTATAAATAATTGTATTATTTTTGACAGAGCATACTTGTACACTCGAATAGTATTTAAGGATGTACATACTTGTTTAATTGTTCTTGTGTGACGGTATATGACATATTTATCTATCTTTGCTTACTTATGAACTTAAGGAACGGCTGAAATGATAAGACCATTATAAGGTTCTTGCTTAGCTTACCTTCTTAGGTTGACCACATCGTCTTGTGTGAAGTAAGTAATCGCCTTCCCTTTCTGGCCCGCACGGCCTGCTCTGCCCACTCTGTAATACAATAAATATTATGGAACTACCCTCGCTGGCACGAGAAATCTGTTTTTTATGTCTTATTTGGAAAGCTCTTTATCAGTTATTTTTCTAAACTTGATTTACAGGTTTTGTAGATCAGTAGTTTGTTGTTAGTAGAACACACTATTGCGAGAATTGCTTATTTATAGAGAATTGCACGCGGGTTCGAGTCCAGCCAGTGGAATTTTTTTTGTCCAATTCGTCTCTTTAAAGAAAGTTAAAATAAACGGCGAAGATTAATCTTTAATCCTCGAATCAAGTTCACATCAGAAACGTGGAGAAGAATTGGGCCCCTCCGATTCTTCTACTCTACCCGACTCCCCAGTCGTAGTTGAGTGAGCACTAGTTGTCTCTCTCACACTAGTAGCACGTCACCTGTGTATGTAAGAGATGGCGGATGGCGGGAAGTCGTAGTTGAGTACAAGTCGCACGCCGCGGAAG
Source organism: Chloroclystis v-ata (assembly GCA_963691955.1). Lineage (NCBI taxonomy): Eukaryota > Metazoa > Arthropoda > Insecta > Lepidoptera > Geometridae > Chloroclystis > Chloroclystis v-ata. The sequence continues at coordinate 8,969,762 of OY829904.1, read as the reverse complement.
TCGATGCCGCGCCCCATCAGCTCCGTGCAGATCAGCACCCACACGCGCCCCACGCGGAAACTGCGGACTACGTTGTCTCTCTGCAAATCAATTACATGGAATTTAATCAATTAGAAACATTAATAATGAGAATCTATAGATGACGGGAAAGTAAGGTGTATATCCATCCATCCTACAGCTAAAATTGACAATATAAACCGTCAAACTCTAAAAAAAGAGGTTTCGTTCAGGCTGGATGTTGGATCATAGACTATTCCTTTTTATCTTTCAAAATTTTCGTGAGTTGCACTATTCACTTTATAACAACAGGAGTTACTATTACGTGAGTAATTCCCGCTGTTATAAAATGACTATTTCTTTTGTTCAAGTATTTCTAAAGCCGCGTTTATATTTATCTGACGTGCGTGTTGTGTTGTGATGCATCAGAACGGTATCGGTTTCATGCATTTGATATAGGTAGCGTTCATATTTACTCAGCGCGGTGTGTTGTGACGGCCTCGGACGTATGTAAGAAATGTATAAAACTGATACCGTCACGACACAAAACGTCACGTATAAAAGCGGATTATACTAACTTAGTGCTTGTCCAGAAAGGGCGAAAACGCCGCGATTCGTATCGCGCGTATTCATACGCGCGTCGTCGAGGTACTAGACATCAATACATCGCGTCCACAAGCATCGCGCGAATTCAAAATACGCGCGTAAATCACGTGCACTACGCAAGACTCGCGCGTATTGCGCGCGTATTCACCCTTTCTGGACAAGCTCTAGAATATATGCTTACGCGGGAAAATTCGATTTCGATGAAATTTAGTATGGAGATAGTTGCAAATAAAAGTATATGGCGAGACGAAGTTCGCGGGGGCAGCTAGTCTGAGATATCTCTGACTACTAGAGCTCAGTATGTGGTAGGTTACCTGCTGCTGCGTCCTGTCGGCATGTATGACGTCGACGTTGATGTTGTCGTAGATGAGCTCCTTGAACAGCTGCTTGGCGCGCTCCTTGCTCTGCACGAACACGAGCACGGGCGGCCGCAGCCCCGCCTGCACCAGCTGACGGAACGCTACCAACTTGCCGTTCTCATTGCCGCAGTAAACTAGCTCTTGTTCCACCTATGATCAACAAACTAAATTATAACATGACTAGCTTATTAGGTAACCGAGCCGCTTATTACGGTAGGTAATATATTTTAAATTATATTTGAACATGAAACGGGTAACATACCATGATTTAAAAGTTTTTGAGTTTTCCGATATTTCGACACTGTTGCAAGTAGGGATTGCAATCCGGCGTCATTTTCAATCCGGCCGGATTTTACCGGATTCCCATCAATCCGGTCGTATCCGACCGGATCCGGCCGGATTGATGGGATTGATTAAATCAAGATGATTTTCGATTTTTAGTACAAAATAAGTGAGTTAATCAAGTGTCACTGCACTTATATGTATATAGGTAGTTTATACAAAATAAATCACAAATATATAAAATCGACTTTATTTCCTAACCAATGTTAAGACAAATAGACATCAAGAAAATAATTAAAATTTTAATTGTAACTATTGTTTATATTAACTATTGGTAACTAGTAATAATTTTACGAGCCGTGTTGGCTAAGTGGGACACTCGACTTTCATTCCGAAGGTCGTGGGTTCAAACCCCGCCGCGCACCTCTGATTTTTCTTCTTGGAAAATTATGTGTGCTTTAAAAACACGTGCTCTAACGGTGAAGGCAAACATCGTGAGGAAACCGGCATGTTCTGAGAACTTTGAAAAGTTTGAAAAGTGCGGGTTGGTGAATGACATGTGTCATTCACCAACCCGAACTTGGCCAGCGTGGTGAATTAAGGCCTAATCTCTCTCGTCAAGAGAGAAGTCCCTGTGTCCCAGCAGTGGGAACGTGAATAGGGGTGTTATGAATAATTTTACGACGAAACGAGTAGCTCAGTCTTTCTGGATTTCACTTTCACTGATAGATCAATTTACAAGAATAAATATCAATCATCAAGAAGGTAACTATAATATGTAAAAGATACAATTAACCTTATGTAATTAACTGAAATGAGATCAAAATCAATGCTAACAAAAAAGTCTCATAGGTATTTATGATTATGACAGATACCAACATGATTTGATGAATCTGTCGAACGAATGAATGGCAAAAATTATCACATTTTCCCACAAACTGCTAGCACCGGATCCGGTCTTCGGATCCGGTATATTGGTACCGGATCCGGTAACAATGAAATGATGCCGGATCCGCCGGATTACCGGATCCGTTTTTCCGGATTGCAATCCCTAGTTGCAAGCGCCATGTTCACGGACAGACAAAACTCAAAAACATTTAAATCATGGTATGTTACTCGTTTCATGTTCAAATATTGTTAAAAACCATGATAGTTTAAAAAGTTTATATTATAAATTGACTATACATTTATAGATTATAGATTCTTATTTAGACATAAATAATTAAACCATGTTTGGAGAAGCTTAGGTTCCTGTAACACAGCTACAGCTGGTCAGGAGCCCATGTATTCACTTATATTGTACACTATTTTATGTCAAAACAAATGATTGAATGATACCTAAGAGGGTGTGGGTGGCCTAATCAGAAGGTACACTTGGTGTATTCTGTTGATTATGAACAAATTTGATAGTGGGGTGCTATGCACTAGCATAGCAACTATGCTGTGCCAACTGTATGCAATAGTTAACTACTCTCTTACCAATGTGGTAGCTGCGTTTCTCTGTCCCACAGTGATATTGATAAGACCTCTGAGGTGGTGTCTGCACCATTTGGCCAGCGGAGGAGTGTGTGTTGCACTGAACAAGGCCACGCGACGCTGCTTGTTCTCACAGGCTGTTAGGACCTGTTCGAGCTGCTGTCTGAAGTCAGATTGTTCTTCCAAGGAACCTGGAATTATATTGTTATGTAGAGAAAGTATAAGCATAAGCACCCCACGCATATTTACGTTCCCACTGCTGGGTTACAGTTATCTCTTGACGAGAGATAATAAATAAATAAATATTGCTGGAAAATTCACACAGTAACATCTAGCCTTCAGAAATTAAAGAAATACAATATTAATATGAATTACCTTCAAAAAGTTTATCAGCTTCATCAATAATCAACCATTTAACCTTGCCCAGTGAGATATTCACACTATCCCGGTTCAACAAATAGCATAACCTGTTTGGAGTGCTTATAACTACATCACTCTTTCTTATAGTAGCCTCTCTCTCTTTCACTTTGCTTTCTTTCATGTTTCTGACCACACTGACTCGTAGTTCAGTAGAGGCGCTCAGTCTTAAGGCTTCCCGGTAGATTTGCTGGGCCAGTTCTCTGGTGGGGCAGAGCACTAGGGCTCTCGGGCCGCCCTGGGGTGCTCCTAAAGCTTGGAGTATAGGGATGAGGAATGCAGCTGTCTTTCCGGAACCAGTTGGGGCACAGGCAAGGATTTGTCTGTCCTGAAATAGATTGTATTTTAATCTGTAATTGTTATATTGTCTGTCATTATAATAAACTTTACTATAATATCACAACATACCTCCAACATACAAGGCATCGCCTGCCTCTGTATAGCAGTGGGCTCGTCATACCCACATTCTTTAACAGTTTGCACAAGTGATGAAGCCACATTGTACCGGGATATCAGTTCATCAAAGTTCTTGAGGGCTGGTGGTATGTGGCGACCCACAGTCTTGATGCCATGCTCATTACGGAAGCGATTGTGCTAGAATTCATATTGGAAATATAGAACTAATCATCAGCATCACATGTTTTATGTTCCCACACTTGGAACACAGGGACTTATCTCTTGCCTGTCTAGGTTAGCAGGTACTATTTATGTTCGGTTATTATTTTGAGTTATGTTAATTTGTATTTTTATGTTATTAACTATAAATAAATAGCTATTTGAATGTTAACTAGGAAGTAAAAACTTCCAAAGGGATAATTCTCAATTAATAAAAAGATAAATGTTAGTCAGTGTGATTCAACTGTTCCTATTCGGTAAATAATTATAATCAAATAATTACCTCTTCTTGTTCAAGTTTCTTTTTAACATCCTCTGTTTTCTCCTTCTTTTCTTTTTTTTTCTTTTCTCCAATGTTGACTCCTTTCACCAATTGGATATCTTCATCCAGGTTTTTTTCCGACTCTGAGGCATTTGATTCCTCATCAGAATGTTCAGAATCCATCTGAGGTTCCAAGTCATCTTCATTGTCTGATATTTCTTCTTTTTTTATTTGTATTTCCTCACTTTTGATTTTTGGTTTTGTAACTTTGTCTTGCTGGAAAGTAAGAAAGAGAGATTATTATAAATAAAATAAAATTACAGCACATACTCATATCGTTATGAATTTCATGGGTAATAAACAAATGAATATGAAGCATAAGTGAATGAATATTTTGGTTGAGAGGTGTTATAAAATTATTGTTTACTTTTCTGTTTGTTCGTGTAGTGTTTTTAGAAGGAATACGAGTAAATGAATTATCTTCTATAACTATAAAGGTTATGTTTACTTTTACTTACGTTATTTTTCACACCTAAAACTTTGTTTTTGAAAGTAAGGCCTTTAGTCAGCTTCTTGAATATATCATAAGCATCCATTTTTTTCACATGTAATTAGTAAAACTCTGAAAAATACATTAAAATACACGTGTATGTATACCGACCGACGTACACGACACGACGTACTGGAAAACCAAAACAAATCAATTGGTCAAATTCGAATTGACAATCAAATGACAGTGACGTTGACAGATAGACGAGATGTATTTTTTTCGAATATTTTGTTCAGTTAATCCAAACGTAAATAGCGGGACTTTCCCTTTTTTGAATTATAGTCTATTGTAAGATGATGGTATGAGTAGGTAGATTGTTTGACTTGAATTTTGAACAATCATAAACTATTAATAATACTTAGAGCCGATTTTTCAATGGTCAGTTAAACGACTAGATAGCATTTATTCTGCAGTAAACAAGAATCTCCATTTTTCAATTGACAGATAGGCCTTAACAGTCTGTTAAACTCTGTAACTAAATGTATTTATTCGATAGTTAAAATCTCAGATAAAATTATTGGATTGTTAGCTATCTGTAGTTTTATCTGGGTATTGAAAAATCGGCCCTTAAATAGATTAGACATAGAAGTTTAAAAACTTATTCCTATGTAATTTACTCGCGAAGTACGTAACATTTAAATTCCAAATCTAGTTCCTCATTTCGGATTGATATTAAAATTTTACAGGGTCTTCCAGTATGTACCTCCTAACGTGAAAAACGCATATGCTTCTGTCGGAAGCGACTTGCATCCACTGTATACCTACATACAGGGCGTCCCAAAGTTATGGGCCATGAAGGGGAAGTACCTTAAATATCGTAGGTAGTGAATTTTGCTCAAAGAAGACTTCATTTTATTTTTAAAAGTAAGTAATTCTGCATTTATAGATTTTCTAAAAATTACTTGCTTTGTCTGGGAATTGAACCGACTTACATGTGGAAAAAAAATTACTCTACTTTTATGATAGTACCAATCGAAAGAATAGCTAAAAAATAATAACTCTGCTTAAGTAACATAGTATTTTAAAAGAAAGGAACTTTGGGACGCCCTTTAAACTGCTGTATACTGTAGTATAGCTTTGGTTAAATAACTAAATCATACGTTCATCTTATTGGTGCAATCATCATGCTTGCTTATTCAGTTAACTAAGTAGTAATCATTTAAACTTTGTATTCTCCTTATTTTTTTAATATGTTTTTATTCCAATATTTCTTAAATAGTAATATGTTTTGGCAACTCTCAGATTTTATTAACTGTATTAATAAATTCCAACTACTATTATAGGTACCTAGGTAATTAATATATTTATTAATTTAAGAAATCTAGCACCTGTAACACAAGCTTCGAGCTTACAATGGAAATGTGTGAATTGTTCAGTAGGTAATATTTATTTATTCTATTTATAATTTGTTAGACTTACTGTGTTACATACAGGGTTTCAGGGTTTAAATAAAATGACACAATATCATCAATGGAATCACTGTAAGTTTATTTTATACTTTTACAATCAATGAGGCTTGTGCCGTCCTATAATCCGTCCTGTCCGAATAAGTCAGATTCAAAGATACTTATAGTACTAAGTTCCTCCAACTGATATGTAGTTTTATGCAGATTACTGTCCGAATGATTCCTTATAATACCAACAACATCAAAACAAGAAAGATACCTAACCTTTGTCTGTTTGCTGGAATTATCGTAGGATAAGTCCAATCCAAATACAAATGTAGAGAATCAGCAGAAGATCTATGAATGAAAAGGATCCATCCGAAATTATAAGGCAGAACCTCTTTTGGTTTTCAGTTTAATGGCGTTATCTAAAATTTGATTAATGATCTAAGTTGTTACTAGTCTTAATTGTAAGTGAATTATTAAGGAATTTGTTGAATTAATTATAATGTTTGTAGTTAGTATATTTAAATCAGTTTTTAATATTTTTCATTCTATTTTATAATGCTAAATGTTGTGCTACATCAAAGCCAAATCACCCTGAAGACCCTGAAGAACCCTGGTCCCGTGTTGTGGAAACGTTATTTAAACAATGTCAGATGTCATGATTAATAGTTAATGAATCTTCCTACGACAATTCCAATAGACAGAGTCCGTCACTCTACAACAATAGTACTGTAAGTGCCTTCACCGACGTTCTTCAACAATCCCGTGAAGCATACAGGTCCGTAAATAACCTAACCTTACCAATCCTATACAATACTAATCCTTTTTACAACCCTACGGACCGTCCCAACATTTAAAAGTATAACAAAACTCAATACATAACTAAAGGTATTAACACATATTTTTTCTTTGATCAACGATGGCAAACTATAACTTTTACACTATAACACAATATTAGTTTAGGCTTAATCCCCAAACGGTACTCACTCTTGACGAATGCCTAATTTATATATTTACCCTTAATTTTAATAATTTAATTTAATTTTGTTTTTATACAATAATGAGTACCGCTCGGGTTTGCGTAAAAGAAATTATCAATGCTAAACAAAAATGCAGATCGTGCATCTTAAATTAAGAAAAAGAAAAATTTAATCCTAGTGTGTCAGCAAAAATATAAGTGCAGTTAAAATTAAATTTGCCACTTAAACTATATTTTGACAATAAATTGTATTTTTTCGTAAAAAAATATTTCTGTATAAAATGTGTCACCAAGCATAACAAGTATTGAAATGTGGCAATTTTGCTGGAAACTTATAAGAAAAGACAACGTAATAAGTTTATAAATGAATAAAGTAGACGCCCTGGATATGGCTAGCTTGGCACAGTTTGCGAAGTGGCGTTTCACCCACCAAAAGAGTTGAACGCGAGCTCGCGGACCGCTGCCACTGGTACAAACATGGCGTACATATTATCACAAAACATTAGGAACTTTTATAAAAAGTTATCAGAAAATAATTAACTATTAAACATTGAAACTGAATTCCCAGCAGAATTGCCCCAAAACCCTATTTTACTGTAGATAATATGTTATTCTAATATTAACTGTCGGTATATTGTAGTCATAAAATGTATATTGTAAATAATTTTTATTTAGGTAAGTTAGACGGGAATAACATGGTAACTCGGCCGGAGTCAGACAAATGTACTACTTAGTTATATAATACTTATTATTTTTATTATATTTAGTCTTAAGTGCACTTTCAGTTACATACGGAACTATAGTTATTGTAATAGCAGATTTACTTACTAACAGTTAACTTTAAATAAATCAGATCTTATCGAACGGCAAATGAAATGAAAATTGAATTCTGCTAGAAGTTACTTATCATAAAAATATATACATGGAACTAGTATATGAGGTACTATGGCAGAGGAGACTATTGCTAAAGGGTATAGTGGAAGTTAATGATATATTAAAGCTATGCGATGCGAGGCGAGGCCGCCGACCGCCGGATGCTTGGTAACGTCACAGCCAAGTGTTTATTAAAAAATAATTATATATTAAGATATCCCGGTAGTCGCCGCCCCCGCACGCTGGCCGGCCGAGTCACAAACTATATAAACAACTATTGCAGTACTGGAGATCTACAACTGGGCTCGGAGTATCACTCCTCGCCGCATCACAGAATAGACTATTGCATTTTTATATGGATATGTAACGAAAATAATGTGTAAGGTGAATATATTCAACAATTGTTATAATCTTGTATGACATTTACAATATAGATAAACATGTAAACGGTACTTATTGTATTGACACATCGAGGCCCCCTGCGCGGGCGCAACTTACATTAATTAATACAATAAAATTAAATCATAATTATATGGAGGTAATACTTAATATTACTGGAGGTAATAATACTTATTTTAACATATTCTATAACTGTTTGTGAAAGTTTGTGAACATGAGTGTTGTTATTATCAGGTTATATGAGAAAATATTAAAACCTGTTATACTATTTATACCTATCTTATAAAAATAGGTTAGACGATTATATACCAATTATATTTAAGCTTTTCTTGTATATTGGCAGTCAGTATACCGATGAAGAATAAAGGCGATTGCAAAATCAATTTAAGGATACTTTAAAATGACTTTGGGTGGAAAAAATGGGATACCTATATTGAATACTGAAGTAGAGGTTTATAAAGCTTGGGTTTAGAGAGCTCATGATTGTAAAGAGTAATCAACCAAGTCCTAACAATACCTGCATTTGAAACACTAAAGGAGCTCTACATAGGATTTGATCATCTCTTACAGCCACATTTAATTATTTTTATTTAAAAATATCAAATCATAATTATGATTAAAATGGTAATCAATAATTATCTTATGTATATACACCACTGGGTCATTTTAAAGTATATATCTTATTTATTTATCTATTAATTTAGGCTATTGTAAATTGTACTGTAAAAAGGCATCCCGTTTGCATTACGCTAATTAGTAACACAGTCGGTTTTATAGTAGATAGTTATGTAAATTATTTATTTTAAACTGGCAAAGAAGCGAAGGAATAATTTTGAAATTATATTTTAAGAAGTTTTCTCACTTTGTCTTATATAAATGCAGTATTTTGGTATAAATTGCAAAGTTATAATGATTTTTATTGTTTCGCTGCAATTTTAGTTTCTGTAACTTTTAGAATTTAAAGCTGCGTTTAATTTTGCCGACACATTTCCAAACTTAACTCCTAAACTAACATTGCGACGAGTACAGACGACCCTATACGCAGCTGATTAATGAGATCACGAATTTGGAACTACAAAATGCCAAAACCAAAAACAAAATGGTGGGTTATATTCCAATAACGAAGCAACTAACAAGAAGCGAACAGCAAACCCAATTGAAATAATTGCACAGCGAAAACAACATAAACGAACGTTAACCTTACTCTAAGTTTTACTATAAATCAATTGAATATATAAAAATCCGTTCATTAATGATTTTATCTATTCGCTAGTATGTTAATATCACGAGGCAGATTCGTGCCACGAGTTTTTTTAATGTAATCACTAAACAATATTTACAATTCATTCTACCCGCTTGCATCATCTAAGCTCCCACTATGCTGAAGATAGTCATTTTATTTGTGTCATCGAAACAACTTCGGAACAGACTTTAACATCGTTATAAAAATTATAAAAAAACAAAATAATGATTACTGAGGTAATGCTACAAGTAAAGAGGTAAGCGCGTTTGAGACCTACTCATTAAATACAAAATACGATATTAACGCAACTAAATAAACTATATACCAAAAATCCCATTTGATATCACAAAGTAATAAAATGTTTAAATGAAAATCAGTAAATTACGAACCTTAACCGAAAAACATCTAATTTCATAATAATAAATGCGAAATTAGCAATAATTATAAAGTAAAATTGCATTGTAATATATTACTGTTTGCATTATTCGATTGTAAATGTTTCAGAAACATGTTACTCCGAGTGTCCGCTGATATGTTATCTGTGCAACACTGCAGTGTAAGACTAAATTTTAAAAATGCATTTTCTTTATGCTATGGATATCTATTAAATGCAATAATTATCCGTTTTCTTTGGCTTTGTGAAATATCACGGCGTTAAATACTTTTTGTGAGATGTAAGTCGCGATATGTCGGGTAGCGGGGGCAGTATGTCCCAACAAACGGTGGCAGCCCCCGAACCAGCTTTCAGTAGATATGTCGATTCCCGAACGGTCCTCAAGCATTTTCCTACAATATAAGTAAATAAAATATTCTTTTACAATCTGCAGCCATCTTATGGTTATTCCTAAGATTTTGAGAATAATAATATAATAATAATCTAATAAATTTTCAATAACGAGACGTCCTCTACGTTGGTCGACATTTAAATTAAGAACCACTATACACTCATAGAGAGAAATCCGAAAATGGATACAGATTAAATATAATTCTATCGATGAATACCTAAATCTACATTCTATACAGAAAAATGATTATTTGTTTCATGATTTGAAATCATGCACACGTATACGATAGTCGAACTGCTTTTGCAAGAGCCGCGATCCGGCTATCACCGCCCCCTCTGCGGCCTGGCCGGGCGGGGCCCGAGCGGCCGGGGCCTCAGGCGGCCTGGGGCTCCCGGGCGGCCCGGGCCCCCGTGCAGCCGGGGCCCGCGGCGCGGCCCTGCGCCTGCCCGCCGTGGCACTCGCCCCATACACTACTTGATGGCATGACACGAACGAAGGCACGGCTACTTATACATTGATCATAACAATTTATCTTTAGATATAAGCCAAACGCACATAGAATAGAATATTGTTCAATTAGACGTTAATTTTGTACTTTCGAAATCAGATTCTAAGAAGTCTTTAATTTTACTCGACACCAACATCTTTATTCTAAAATTTTGGTAAATTATTTTCTAAATAATCTGATTTTTTATTAATTTAAATTTTGGCGCTCCGAAAAAAGTTTCTTTAAAAAATATTTTCTTCATTTAAAAATTACTGTTTTTAAAATTTGTACGTTCACCTTTTGTACAGTTACCGAACTAATTTGACACTAGACAATTATCGAAAAGTGATTTTACAAAATGTATTATTTAGAATACAGTTGGCATAAATTTGGCAGTACTAGAAATATGAATACTTTAGTATTGCTTGGATTACATTGTCATTTGAACACGGTTGCGCTGGCCTCAGCCGACGCGAGACGCGAGCCCGGGGCTCGAAGCGTACACTAGGCAATACTGCATGTAACCTACTCTAACGTCGATATTAACTAGTTATAATACGATAGTTGCGGGGATGCGAGCGGCATCGTTTTGGCATAGTCCTCGATATTGCACATGGAGGTGGCGGCGCGTCAGCGGATGGCGTGTCATTGCAGGCCTGGCGGCAGCGGCGGCTGCTCGGCCAGGTGGAACAGGTGCTGCGGCGGCGGCTGCAGCGCCGAGTGCAGCGCCGTCGTCTTCAGCAGCCGCTTCAGCATGCCGCTGGAGCCGCGGTGCTGCAGGCTCTTGTGCGTCGTCAGCGAGTTCTTTGTGCGGTACCTCCGATGGCAGAACTCGCATACGTACAGCGTGTCCGACTGCTCGTGCTTGTCTTGGAAGTGCCGCTTCAGCGAGTAGTAGCAGGAGAAGGTGCGCCGACAGTAGGGGCACTCCTGCGGCTCGTTGATGCCTCCCGCAGTGGGGGGCGGCATGCGCAGCACCGGCGCTGCAACACAACAGGCGATCAGTCTCGCGTCAGCCGTCGCGAGTGGCGCACGTCTCCGTGCAAGCGGGTTAGTGGCGACGACGATCGGAAAGTACTAATGCCAATTCAAATGCGTTATCTCGTATTAGGCACAATGTATGAGGTTAATTATAATAATAAATATTACTATAATGCACTGTACACATCGACTAACTACACAGTAATCACGAGATTTTATAATCAAAATTTTAGGAAATCGTTTCAACCACAATGACACAGAAACACGTGATAACAAAAATGATAGAAGCATGCTCCAAGCAACACAACAACATCGAAACTGCGAAACCGTCGGGAGGGGCCTTGGCTGGGATGTGTAACCGAACGGAAACTTAAAAAAACTCTAAATAAAATAAAGGAATTAAATAATAAGTAACGAAACGTGAAAGGACCCTTAACCTATCTTATAGTTTAGTATAGAGGTGTTTGTTGTTAATGAGTTAGCGTATCCGTATGTCTAGAAGCGGGTCTAACCTGCGGCGGCGCGGGCGGCGCGGGGCGGGCGGGCGGGGCGCTCCACGTTCTCTTTGCTATGCGAGCTCTGCCGCCAGCTCCGCCCGAGTAGTCACTAAAAAAACCGGATTTGATCCGTCTCCCCTGGCCTCGTTTTGTGGTAGGTGTATATGTGCGTCATCAGGGAGTTCCGCGAGCAGTATACCCTTTCGCATATCGTGCAGCGGTATTCCTCCTGCCTCTCGGCGTGCTTGTCCGCGATGTGACGCTTCAGAGAGGCTTTCGAGCACAGAACCTTGCCGCATAGCGAGCACGTGAATAACTTTTTACCTGTAAACAGATTGAAAAACAAACAAAACAATGGGGGTTGGCCCCACGCGCGTCAAATCAAAATAATTGCTACCCTAACTCGGGGGTTCCAACACTTGAGTTCACGCTTCTAGTTCAAAATAAATAATGAAAAATCAAATAATAAAAAAAACTAAAGTGTAAATGAAAAAGGATAAATTAGAAATGATGGCGAAGCTACGGTGGCCGATGAGGGTGTTACAGACAGACAAACCATGCGCTCAGCCGAACAGATACAAACAAATATATAGTGAAGCCGGAAAACAAGAAAACAGTGCATTAGGTGTAGGTACCTCCGCTCGGAACAAGCATAAACAAATATAACCATAAACAAGGGAATACTTCAATGAAACAGACAATATTTTGTATATTTGTTTTATTAAAAACGCCATTATCATCAATATTAGGATTTATGAAGTTTTGTTTAACGATTACAAATTACATTTTATGAGTAGTTACTTCAATTATTATAATTTTATAAAGTAAAGAAGAAAATTAACTATTATATGGATATAATAATATGATGTGGATTATTTTAATTAGAAGGTAATGCAGCCCATTCCGACAAGTAAATATTTAAAAACTGTGCTTACTATACCGACCGACATTACTTTTCAAAATGGAAGACAAAATTAAATGTTTAAAATTTGGCACAGACAGGAGCTACGCCGAATGAGCTGCATAATTACAAAACGCCAATGTCTAACAAAAACAATAATTCCGAGAATAGAACAATAATTTAAGAAAAAAAATAAAATTTCAATACAACAACCAATAAATTAATTTAGATGCTTATAAAATAAGTAAAAAATGCCAACAAGAAGTATAAGAACACATTGGATAAAGTCTGCGCAATCGCGCGGGAAAATAAACCTTAACACGTTAGAAAGATAAAAACTTAAACAGGTCACAGAAACAGTCTTAAACTTGCTAAGATTCTAACTAATGAAGTTAAACAGGGATGTGTTCTGCTCCTTAGAACACGGTGTAGTACTCGCCCGGTCAACTCCGGGGCCCCCAGCCACCGGGGGCCCCTGAGATCCCAATATAACTTAGCACCTAAAAATCCCAACCAAAGATCATCGAATCACAAAAATTTCGAGTTAATACCGAAAATCACGCTTTTGACTTTTCGCCTTCCGTGCGACTGTAAAACAATAATAAATTTAGTAAATAACGTTTTTTTTCCTAAAATACGCCTAATAGTGTACAATGAAACGCGGTCTTAGTCTAATCAGTCTATAGCGTTTATTAGATTTTGGCAATATGTCCAACGGGAGTCAATTTTTCTCTAAATATTTTTTCTAGTGCTATCCTCCACGGCACTGCGCGAAGCACATCCCTGTACTCGTAAATAATTGTGTAGCTACAACTAATGAATCAGATAAATCTTACTCTACTTACAACTAACTTAATTCCCAAACCCAAATTAACAAGAACCTAACGCTAATTTACTACAAAACAACAATCCTACGTTTCACGTTTGCAATTTTATGCAAATAAAAACTTAACATTTTCGCCGTAAAAAGGAATGTTGCGAAAAATTTTTAAAATTTTGTATTCCACTTTCGAATTTTCGTATCCTTAGTTTTTCCTAACGTCTTTCCAATTTAGCACCAAATCTCTAGTCTTCCAATTCGACAACGTATTACAATAAGCTTAAATAACTAAACAAATAGTATAATGGCTAAGCGTTTAACGTACCTAGTCAATAACAACAGAATTTTATAACATTTAGCATTACTAGGAAGCCTCTGAAATGGGCGCGTTTACACGCCCGCCTCGCGATCTAGGACAAATCGCTATATGTCTTTTTTTAGAACACAATCATAATATAAAGCAGGCACTAATTATATAAGTGTATATAGTTTTACAATAAATTATGTGTTAAATTTACACGATATAATCTTATTGCTATAAAAAATTGTAACAATAATTCATTGACATTTCACATGCTATAGGTAAATGTGATGTTTGTTCAACTAGATAGAACTACTGACTGAGTAACTTGTCACCGATGAGAAAAACGATTTTCCGAAACTTTTTTTTAAATCTATAATTAAAATTATTCCATGTTGATTTTAACTGTAAGTATATAATTTTATCTGATTCGCTTGTTTCATCGGAGACTGAACCTTTGTGTGTTATTATAGCAAAGTAAATGTTATTTTTGTAAAAGGTTTTTATTTTTGTATATTTTATAAAAACAATTTTTAATAAATACAACTAAATTTGGCTGCACATTTTGATCATGCTTTAATTCTTCTTTTAGAAATATAGAAAGATCTATAAAAATAATATTACTTAAAATCAATATTTGACTTACATTTTTAATAGTTGCCAATAGTTAAAAAACTTTTAAATGCCATAACAACACACATAGAATCTATAATTATTATATTGATCCTGTGTTGACTAATTTTTATAATTTACTAGTAGGTAATAATAATTGTTTTTAGCTTCGGAATTATTTTAAACTACTTTTAATATAATATATGGCAAGCAAAAATTAATTACGAAACATTAGATCAAAAAATTCACACTGCTGTAATTTAGGAACATTTAACACTGAGAATTATCAAAGTTATTCTATTACCTATTATGTATCTATGTATATAGTAATGTGTAATTACAATTGTACAACAAAATACCAACAAATGTATGAAATATACAAAATTATAAACGTTATTTTCAAAGGTACAAGATGTTGAAACTATTCTACGGCTCAACGTAACAAATATAAAAATAAGAAACGAACACAGTCGTGATATAACTAAAGTATTGAAACATCAAAAAATCTGACTACACTAAATATAATAAAATTAAAATAGCCATATGAATTGTGTATAATGGCACTTTGCGATTCACCTTGCAATAACATGTGCACTCATTAGTTAAATACCTCAAAATAGCCTGAGAGCCAACGAAACTTGTAAAATATATAAGTAATAAAAAAAACAAATATTGTTGACTCAAATACAATAAAGTTATATTAATGTTGTTGTATGGTGTGAGTTGGTTGCCGGTAGTGTGCGTGTGTCTGTGAGTGTCCGGGTCTGTTGTCTATGTTTATGTGCTATCTGCGGGTTCTTATGTATAACGAAATCCATCCTTTGCCTCTCTATCGGTGCTATGTCCTCGACATTTCAGTCTTTAAATGAACAGAAAACACCTAATATAAAGTATTTTTGAAAAGCCTCATAAGCCGATTATATATTTGCGTATATAACCGATATATATTTTGTAATCTCGAATAAATATCTAAGATTGAGATCATCCAGGTAAAATTACAGAAATAAATAAAATTGCCGAAAAATGAACACAACATCGAAATCAACGCCTCTCTCGTTACTTACACGAACACGTTTCGTTTCATATAAATTTAAGCCTAATATATAAATTTACAGCACCAAGATTTTCCATCTTTTCTCAAAATATTAATTTTTCTCTTCGCCTTATTGTCGCACATTTAACATAGTTTAAAATTGAGGAATAGTTACCGCAGTATTGCACTCCGGACCGTCGGTCCCGCACAGTGGAATGTCAGCCTCGTCGCCAAGGTCAAAGATAACAGCACTAGTCAATAAAAATATACTTATCCATCTCTACCGAGATCGGGTGTGAGAACGGGTCGGTTAGACGTTGAAGTGATCTTTGAACTTGTAGAAGTCGAGGGCGTGATGCGGCGGCAGCGCGCGCTTGGCGTCGTGCGGCGGCGGCGGCGGCGCGGGCAGCCCACCGGCGGGCAGGCCGCCAGACAGCGCGCCCGCGCCCGCCGGCAGCGCGCGCTGGCGCCGGTGGTAGATCGACTTGTGGTTGTTGAGCGAGTTGAGCGTGCGGAACACCTTGTGGCACAGCGTGCAGCGCGCCGAGTGCAGCGGCTGCAGGTGCTGCTGCTCCGTGTGCCGCTTCAGCGTGAGCCGCGTCGACAGCAGCTTGCCGCAGACCTCGCAGCGGTGCCCTCCCGCCCCCCCTGGCGACACACAACAGCCAACGTTAGCGCACTGGTCAAGCGCCCGGCTCCCGGACCCACGGAACCAATTGGCACGGCGCGGGCTGCTTGACTAATGCGCTGAACGTTGGCGGCTGTGCGGCGCCGTCGCGGACGTCCCAATTGGTTCCGAGCGCGGCGCGGGCCGCGGTATAAACAGCGCATGCACTATGCTATGTACAGAGTTAGGAACATCGCGTCTTATCGGCTACTAGGGGCAAGAGTGTGGCGTGGGTCGGGTGGGAAGGGCGCGTCGGTCAGTTGACGGGGAAGTAGGGCCCCGCGGGCGGCGGCGCGGCGGGCGGCGCGGCCTGCGGCTGCTTGCGGTGGTAGATGGACTTGTGGTTGCGCAGGCTGTTGAGGCTGGAGTAAACGCGGCGGCAAATGTTGCAGACCGGCTCGCGCGAGGGGCGCATGTGAACGTTCTGAATGTGCCGTTTGAGCCGCGTGAGCGACGACAGGCTCTTGTTACATGGGTCGCATCTGTAATCTTCTTGGGGGGTGCGGGCGCCACCTGGTCACAACACAAGCAGTTAGCCCGGGGGAAGCCAAGGCACGTATAATGCACTCCGTCGTAGCCGCAAGCACCGCCACCCCCCGGCCGCGCCGCTCGTTCGGCAAGCAATGAGTGATGCGTGTTACCGCCCCGCGACAGTCGCACCACGGACAAAGCGTTAATCCTCAATGAACCGACCCGGATTTGACTATATCTCAATTAAGCCGACACCGCGTTATTACTAATTCCATCGTCCGCTGCGATTGTCCCAATTATTTGACGCGATCTACGTTTCTCAAGACATTATTATGATCGGATGTAATCGGATAGCGTATTTAGAAATACATATATTATGAATCATGGGATCCGCTTCGCTTCGCAAAACCGCGCGGCTGCCGCGACATTCTTCGCTCCGAATTCAGTCTACGTTACAGTTCTTGGAAGGCGGTTTGCTAATTGTCTTGACATAAATTTTGTCCTCGTTTATAACATTTTACAGCCAATTTGGTAAATATAAGTGGGTATGCTTAAAGTATGATCTTTTGGATGGAAACGAAAAGAAAGGGGGATGAAATAAAAAAAATAGAATGCAAAAGGAAAGTAAAAACTGAAACCTGAACGGAGACAGGGAGGGGTTCCTAGCACACAGTTCAACCACATCTAAAAACAAGCTGCATCTTCGTATAGACACATTAATCTATGTTACAATACATAACATGCACGCCACATTGCATTTTGGTTCAATGACGACAGACCGCACGGATGCGACAAATTGCGTAAATTTAAAACAACGAAACCTTATCCTACATTCTCCATCGAACCATAACACAAAAGCTAACAGATTTAGATACATAACACAGAGCACAATGAACATATACAGGTTAGGAGATAATAAATAAATATATATATGTCACGTGATTGCCTCATACATTTTGTAAATAAACCTGATATGATATATATACCTAATATGACAGAGCAGAGAGGAAGCGGTGATGGTGGCATACGACAGACAGTGCATTAAAAATATCGTTTGTTTCAATATGTAGGTAATGCATAAAGTAAAGTTGCTAGAGAAGCTTAGAGGCTCACCTTGTGAGGTGCCGGCGATGTCTGGTGTCAGCGGGCTCTGCAGGCCTGCGGGCAGAAACACACCTATAGCACAGAGTGGAGTTGCTCAAGAACACAAACACACTTAGTACTAACACGATACATGCAGGTTACAGGTTAAACAAGTTGTAGAAGGCCGGCCTGCCACCCTTATCTGCTCCATGGTGACATGGAACTAAGGGATTTAAGTATTAGAAGAATGCAGCAGGTCGTTCTGTTTACTGTACCAACTTGCTGCGATCACTTGGTTTGAAACAACGTCTGGTTTGAAATTAGCCCATAATTTATTGACAGTTAGGATTTTATGGAAATAAATTACATTAATCTTCAATTGTTTTAAAACTTTTAGACCTCTATCTGCGTCAAGTGATTCTCTTACTTAATTGAGTAATTTCGTGTACTTCAGAACTTTTGACTTCGTGAACTGGGTGAAAATGTCTAGATTAGGTACCAATGTAACCTATGTAACAGACATGACAATAATATTGTAAAAGATGAACTGAACCGATTTTTCAAAGCTAAAAAGACCATTTATTTAGTCTTACTTCCTAAATTGAAAATTGTATTTGTCTCACACCATTGTTCTATATTAGATTTTATTTTCCGACACGGTTTGAAGTCTCTTTTTTGTAAAAAGATTAACTAACCATAAACAAAGATGAAATCTTACCGGACAATGGATGCTGTTGCAGAGCCTCCATGGTAAAGTTGTAGGAGGACTGGTTGAGGAACTTGGAGTCCGGAGGGTGGATGAACGGCGAGGGGGTCAGCTGGGGCGGCGGCGTGCGGTCTTCGGCATCAGCAGAACTGCCGCGCGACGGCGGCCCGCCTCCCTGCAGGAATAAATAAAATATATAATATAATATAACGTTATCTAATGTTTAGCTTCACCGATTCCTTACGAATATAGCACTATATTAGGTGCCTATTTTAACTTTAGTTATGGAACCTTACGTCTTGGTCTGAATGTCAAAATGTACTATTCTCCATAAAGTACTTATTCCAAAAATAACTTTTCCCGAAATAACTGATTTTCTATAGGTTTTCATTGGAACGACATACCATCCAACAACCAGCATTTTTTTAAATTTTAAAATATTCAGCCCTCTTATAACCTTGCTTTTGTTTCGTTAGTAATAATAATATACAAGTTTCACGGACAGAGGCCGGCGACACGACGAATTTTCCATACAAACGAATACCAAAATAATTTGTAATTTGAGCATATTTCCACGATATTATTGTATTATTATTATTTAAATAGTATTTATCTAGGTTCCTATGGAGTTTTTTTTACAAAATACTTATTTTAAATGAAATTTTTTTTTTTTTAGTAAGTATTTTGTAAAAAAAAACACGATAGAAACCTAGATAAATACTATTTAGAAAATAATATTACGATAATACCGTGGAAATATGCTTGAATTACAAATAATTTTGGTATAACGTTTGTATGGGAAATTCGTCTGTCGCCGGCCTCTTAAGCATTTGAAGTAAAATCAACAATAATCGTCAAAGTAAACGCAATTATAGCCATAATAATCCTAAATAGATCCCAAAACTACACTCGCGAATACGATCTCAAGGATTTTATTGACGAAACTTTAGTACCTAAATATTATGTTAAAGTTACCAAGAAAATAGGCACCTTGAACTTCTAAAAAGTAATTTTCAGGTAATCTGAGTTATAGTAACAAGTAAAATTCTAAGGGAGATAAAAAGGGATGCTGCTGAGGTAGGTACTTAGTTGGGTCGTAATTAGACTGTGGATTTGTGGAATTAAATTTAATGGTTATAAGAAACTGGTTAAATAGCATAGGTATATTATCGTAAAATTATTAAGTACAATTTTTATTTATTTTTGTTAAGTCATCATCATCGTTGCAGTAAGTACCTATCGTCTGTGTACCTACTGTACCAACTTACTGAAAAAAACCTTGGTAGGAGTATAGCCTATACCGCCCAACGCCTATAATTATGTCCTATTGGGGAGACCCGTAGTAGGGTCATGACCCGTAGAATATGGGTTGTTGATGACTCTTAGATTATTTATGATACAAACGCAAAACGCAACACCATTTTAGCCATCGGACGTGCACTGCTGGCTGTGGACGACCTCCCTTAGTGACTTCCACTTTTGCGTTCGGTTACTACGAGTACGAATGCACATGACGCATGTTAGTAATTTGATTTGACAAGGTAATGTTATAGTCGCTTAAGGTGTGTTGTGTATTGACCAAACTGTTTTTTTGTACCGGATAGTAAAATAAACAAATTGAATTGGAAACATCCCGAATATATCCCATACATAGCCGATATCTTATCGACCTTCACCACAGTACGATACGATCTATAGTCATCGCCACGCGATATGTAACTCGACGCTCGCGGGTTCCCAGTACTATTCTAGTCGACTAGACGGTGGCTTAGTACACTGTAAACAGTATTGCAATTTCTTAGATTTTAGAACTGGGAAATTCATCAATTATCTCATTTGATTCGAACCCGCCAATTATACCTAAACCAAATCGGGTGAAAACGGACCGGGGGTGTACGGGACTGGGTGAAAACGAAACTAACCCCAATTGTTGAGGTGTTCGGATAAAACCCACGGTGAAATCAAATAAACAAATAATTTTCTTATTTAGGTATAACATATTAATATGATATGAGCAGAAAACTTACTGCGTCCTAGCGTTTTATCTATTTAAATATTTTCATAGATATGGTTAAAATTATAAAAAAATCCTAAATTATGATGACGAGTAGAATAACTGAAAACACAGTCATTCAATACCAATACAACCACATGCTGAATATTCCTACTCCAGTATTAATTTTGTTGACAAAACTTTCATTCGAAAGACTACTGGTCAATGGTTCATTCATCAAGAATATCGTGTTTCCTTTTACATAACATCTATTGTATTGCTATCCGATTTGGTGATTTTGAGTATAAACTGGTTAACAATAACTTATTTTATTGAATTCACACGATCTTCTAAGGTTTCGTTCACTTACGTTGCTTGTGTATTGTTCTATGTGAATCATTTGATAACGATATAATATTTTTATATGCACGAATATTTGATGAATTGTACTTCTGACTAAAAAGATCTATATGACCAACTATATGATCATGATCTATATGATAAATACTCTAACTTTCCGTGTTTTTGCGAAATATTGACAAATATTAATCTATCCTCATAATTTTCATAATATTCTATAATAATCGTAAGGATAATGTCCTATATAAATGTATATACTGATAAAAGTCCTCGTAAGGATATAATGTTATACACAAACACAGTTACCTAACACTATTTCTGACTTTTCAACTTTCCAAAAAATAGTTTATAGTTGCAAAAATAGTCTTTGGAATCTTCAGAAATCGAGTTGCTGTACTGCACGTTACACAATGTCTTTTAGCCGACAACAATTATGTCATTTGAACGGTACATTCGATTTGCACAGCACACATTACTGTTTTATCAGCGATTGGTTCTAACGGCCGGCGATAAACTACGTAATGGTCAGTGTAATCGAGACTTAGTCGTAGAAGGTCATGTTTGCAATGTCAAGGCAACAGACATAGACTGTTACCTAGTTATTTAGTCTAGGCTATGAATGACACGGAATTTCGGTTAGGAAGCGATAACACTCTAGACATTTAGGTACAGACAGACTGTTTATGTTTTCTTGGTTGTCACCTACAGACTTACTGTCGATTGAGTCTTTAAGGGCGATACGAAAATATTTATATGCGCTTTGTAGATGTGCAGCAACTAATTTTGGTTGGAATTATGTAGATAAAACTAGGTGGGTATATAAAGTTTTATACATTTGCTTCAATGTTTTTTTGTTTGGAAGCGGTCTATCTCTTTAATAAGTTAATCATTTTGTAACAGGGATGTGTTATCTTTCCAGCTAAACCAAATGGAAGATGAACTGTATCACAACAAAATAGCTGGATCTATTCTAATGATAAAAGGCAAATGTACTCACAATAGGTCTGTGCGAATGCGGCGGCGTGTCATCAGTGCTCCTGTCTATGTCAGGGTTCGACTGACAGATTATCATGTCCAGCGGCTCCCTCTTCACCTCGTCCATCAGCCGCGGCGACGGCGACGAACTGCTATTAGAGATCCCATTCCCGTTGTTCCCCGTCTCATGCGCGCGCGAGTTGTTCAAATGGTGGTTCTTAGTCGAGAAGTCAGTTGCGTGGATCTGCGGTTGTTCGTTGTTGTTGTCGTGGCGTTGGCGCTTGATGACGTCAGGGGAGTTGTCAGCTGAGCGGGAGACGCGGCGGGAGGGGAGGGGATGGCGTCTGATCATTGGAGGGACGCTGGGAGCCGGTTGGAGCAGAGCTTCCTCCAGCTTCTCTGTGTAGCTGGGAGTGTGGCCGAGGTGCGGGGTGTGGGCGGCGTGCGGCGGGGTGTGCGGGGAGGGGGCGGTTGACGTTCGCATTGTTTGCAGCAGCGGCTGTGAAAGAAGGAAAGAGTTAAACAGAGGTCGGAAGATTCTGAAGAATTCTCCTATGGGAGATGGGAGTTGTAGAGTGTAAAAAGGCCTAGTAGGACTTAAAGACTTCTTCTTGACTTACAGAGACTAAAATACTTTTCTGAACATACAAGTACCTATAAAATCTAATGAAAATGCCTCGTGTTCTTACCCCCTGAACATCATCATTATGCGTAAGCCCCGACACGCGGAGCACCTCAGCCGTCTTCAGGAAGGACGGGAGGCTCTGTTGATGCACGTTCACCTCGCCGTGGTATATGAACTCCACCAGAGCTTGCAGGTCCGTGAAGGCCACGTCTTGGAAGAATATCACCGGGTGTGGGCATTGTGTTGACTGTGGATAGAAACAATATTTAATGAGGAGTTTAATGGCAGAGAGCAATAACTACCATACAATGTCTTCTATACTTCTTCCCGCGGTAATCAAACCCGCAGTAGATTTGTTTACCTGAAGATGCAGAGCAGCTTTGCTCTGCATGGTTCAGTGTTTGATTTCGATTATTTCAGTTGTATATTAGTAGGATTTCAGACTTTAGAAATACATCTCTGGACTTAGATTACCTTAGGATTAAGGTCTAGGCTTGATTTAACTCTTCCTATTTCTTTAAATCTAAAGAGGCTTGCTTAGGCTTGCAGTGGCTTGATAGGTAAAATAAAGTGCAATCACCATGCTTATCAGGCAGGTTGGTTATCTAAAAAAACATTGCGAGTATTTGGTTTAATGAATAAATATGCATTTTGTATTTATGAATAAATAACTAGAGGCAGCAAATTTTAACAAAATACACCATAAAATTAGAGTACACAAAAACTCGATTACTGTTGGAATCGAAATAAAATATTCATAGAGTATTCGTTAAAGCAAACCATTTCGATGAGATTGGTGTTTATTTTAGCGCCTGTCTATTTTAAATTTTGACAAAAACTAGTGCCACATTCGCTATGGTAACTTATACCTATGAGCCTCTACCTATAAGCTGCGAAACTCATATTAAGTTGGTGGAAAACCTTATTTATTCTAATTATAATAGTTCAGCCATTATTTTTTATCAAAAATATCGGTTATATTGGAATAGCACCAACCGATTTCCCGTGTGAGTGAATTTACCAATATTCGAGAAGACGGGCTTTTTGTTCTGTGTACGAAGTTATACACCAGAAGACTGGTATCAGCGTCATTCTATGTACTGTGCCAACTTACTGCGATCACTATCCCGCATTGTAAGCGAGTTATACCTACCAATTCCCCAAGCCCATATATATATCTTTTAAATGAGTCATGTGTGGATGGTACTTACTTTGAGCACCTCCCTGAAGTAAGGGCTGCAGGCCGACAGGACCACTCTATGCGCCTTAAGGTTCCGTCCCCCGCACGACAGCGTCACGTCCACAAAGTCCTCGTCGTCGCGAAGGTTCTCGAACGCGCTCGTGATGCTGGACTGGTAGTTGTTCCATCGCAGACAGAAGTGCTGTGTATCCACCATCTTGTTAGGTTGTCATGTGTCTGGAAGAAAATAATGCGTTAGAAAATTTATTAAAGCGTCAGAAATTGTATTAAAATTGTGGGATCCAAAAGGTACCAAAGTGCTTTTTAAAAAAATATTTTTATAATACTTAAATCATTAATTGACCCGCCCGAGGCTTCGCCTGCGACTTCACCCACCTAATTCCCTTGTTTTTGTTTGTTATGTTATGTTATTATGTTTTTCATCTTTTAAACCTTCCCCAAGCTACTTCGGATGTTAAGTTATAAAATCACAATTTTATTATGTTATATATACTTTTTTATCATTTACATAAAATTAAAATTAGAATTTTGTTTATTATTACAATTTTATTTTCCAAACCCAGGAATTATGTTAATTTATACTTTAATTAGTTATGCACAAGTACTGTCTCCTTCAATTACTATGAAGAACAATAAAAGATTACAAAATGGGTCAGAGATAAAAATGCTACACTTAGGCATTACTCGTGAATTATTGCAAGTCTGCCCTATTTTTAAGAGAAATTATTATCTACTAATGAAATTACTGCATATGAATTATGAGTTCCATTTAAAATGTTATTTTCCTTCACCTCTAACCTTCTCGCGATTACCTAGTTTAGTTTTATAGCAACATTGACATTTTTTATATTTATTTTCCAAGTTTTGCTCTTAATATAGACTCGCTTATTATAATAAAACTGAGATAATCTTGCAGTTAAGTCACTTTAAAGTTTAAAGGAATTTTATTTTATGCGATTTATCATGTAAATATAACTTGAAGTGTCATTATCCTATAGCTCTATAATTTACTGAAAGAGGAAAATCAAACAAACTTATCCTATTTTGTTGATTAATTAGGCTGAGCACATAGTTGATTTTATTTCGGTTAAGCTAGTACAATTAATTTCGTGTTTATTGACGCTGTTCACACCTAAAATAAATACAAAGGCATACGTTTTAAATGCATAATTCCAATTTCCCAGTAGACTCGCTACATAATTATTATTGTAGTGCTCTTTCTGGGTTTATGCTAAACTTAAAAACTAGTAATAAGAAGTTATGTTATATATAAATACAATAAAAGTTTTGATTTGATTACAATGAAACAGATTCAAGCTTAATCCGTCCATAGTTCTAACTAGCGCATTTTTCACATTCAACCTCACAGTTTTAACCATAAATCTGTCATTCGACTATCAACTTTAACCCCTTCTATTAGAGTCTAAATCAAACGCATTTTATGTGAGGTTGTTTTTTAAAAACAAGCTTAGACAATAAGGAGAGATCTTGGTAACAATGCTAGGTAATCATGTTACCTATTTGTTTACAAAGCATTGCTTTATCGCGTCGCTAGTCTAGCAATCTATAACCTGAACCTAAAATACATTTCTTCTGATACTGTTACTGCAAACCATTCCCAATTCCCATTGTTGGGAAAAGGCCTCCCTCCATTTGTTTCAATCATTTTCAACCTTCTGCGATTTACAAGTCACAAGTATTTTAAAAGGTTTTATGGAAATAAATGCCTTGAGTCTTTGACGGAATGTGCCCATCTAGAATATTCAAGAGCGATATAATTTTTAATGTGTCTATAAAACATTATATTAATTATTACGACAGGACAACCGACCGTTGGGTCAGCTAGTTGTATAAAAACTGTGGTAATGCTTAGTTCTGAAAACTTATATTAGTCATTTGTTTGATATTGCAACGCGTTCGTTATTGGAAATATTCGCCAATTCAGTCAATTATTTGGCACCTATCTTTTAGCTGAACAATATTTGTAACAATATTCGAATTAGTTAAGAATGAACAACATATTAATTATATTATATTATATTTTAGCTGATTTGTTTTTATTTGTAGCAGCGTCGTCCTGTTTACAATACCGAGTAGGTATATCGACCACCAAGTTACCTGGTGAGCGTGATTGTTATATAAAAACTTTAAAGATAAATAATGGGTTCTATCGTTGAGCCTAGTGACCCAGAAGTGGGTTGTTAAGAGTCCGAAGGAAAACAAGCTTTCCATATATCTTTCATTCTTCATCTCTTTTATTTATATATTTCTGATTCTGAAGGTGGACTTTTTTATTAGCATAAACACCTCCTTTTTTAGTTCCCAAAGTTGGGAAACTTACATACCCTTCGATATTTGCGAAGGAAAACATCGTTAAAGCACATGACTTTAGAAGAAGAAATCCCAGACGACCGGATTGCTTAGAACCCGCGACTTTCAGAATGAAAGTCGAGTTTTCTGCCACTTAGCTAATATGGCTTTTATAACTTTCATAAATTTCTGGAAAAACTTGTAAATAAATGAAGTTTTCCTGTGATAAAGGTGCTGAAACAATTCGCAGGTCTCCAAGACAATAGTACCGAGATTTACATACAAACGCCTGAAACTTTTAATTTTGACTTATTTCAATGGTTTCCAACCTACGGACGAAAACTTCACAAAGAATTGTTATGATTTCTTATTGTTCAAGTTTCTAGTTACGCGGATGTTTTTTCTTTTTTATAATCTTTTGAAAAAATTCTGAAGGTTGTAAAGTTTATAAGAAATAGAGATTTAGTCCGTATTCGACCGGGACGCTTTTCAGAAAAAAATTAAAATGGTCGCTATCGTCCCGCATTCCGATTGTTAGCCGCAATCGTCCCGCAACTATTATATTATGTTTTAGGACAGATCGTTTCGCGTTTTTTAATTGAATTTTACATTAAACTTATATAAGCTCGGATGACCTTTGTGGCGCAGGGGGCGAAAGTCTGCCTGTGACGCAAGAGGTCTCGGGTTCTATTCCCTTCTAGGGACAAATATTTGTTTCCGGTGGTTTTGGGTCTTATATTATGTATAATGAAAATTTTCTATATATGTATGTGTCTTCGAATAAATATATCAGAAATCTAGCACCCGTAACACTAGAGTTGGCTTAGAGTTTGCCACGGGGCTATTTAGTATAAATTTTAATAGTATATATAAAAAAAAATTCAAAACTTTTCAAAACAAATGCCTTTACAATCTCATTAATTAATTAAATAAGATTTTATCTCAATATTTAAAAACTAAAAATAAAATAAGAAAAATGTTGGTGTGAATTGTCCGGAATATTTTTTTACTTAATTAATCATCTTTTAGTTTGACGACACCACACGACCAAAACAATATCCTTCAATAAAGATTTATATAGGTATTCCTAATCTGATATTATTATAAAGAAAATAGGTACCTTATCTGTATTAATGCAGCTATCCGTTATGATAATGCACCTAATACCGCTAATCTTAATAGTTTCTAAGTTGCTATCTCTAGATAAAACAAAATTCATATCTCGTATGTAGTGCATAGATAAAAATTATATAACGTTTTCTGCGAAACGATTCAGTTTGTGTTTGAAGAAGACAAAACAAAAGTTTGAAATAGGAATAGAATGCTTTATAAACGACGTTGATTGTAAAAATTCAGATTTTTTTATCAACTATATGTAAAGTTTTCATTATTTTTATGTTTATTCCGTCCTGCGGTTTGGCCGCGTTATACTCGTAATAGGTTTACAAATGTATTTTTACATAGTAAAAAGTAGACTAAGTTGTTTCATAGCACTCTGTCCCCATTTCAAACATTAAAATCAGTGTAGCAATTTTGTGTCGCATTTTTTGTATTAGTAAAGTAATATACACATGAAAGAATTTTCACGCTTCAGAATTAAAGGAAGGTCTGGCCATCACAGGCTCTTAGTCTATAAAGATTAGTATTTATTTCACCAAAGTCTCATAATGCTAGTCTACTTTGGCTAACCCTCATTCACATATTTCTATTACATATACCACCACGCAAGGCGCAAGACCGTTTTGTATTGGTGACAAGATAAATAGCTTTAACCAATTGTACAAAACGTCCATCTTTCTGTTTTTTAATAACGAATAATTTACACTTCAATATAGTAACGGTTTTGAGAACTAATATGTAAAATGCTTAGTTATAAACGTTGATTTATTTTGCGTATAAAATATCTGTAAGTATTAAAAAATTATATATAAATATTGCCAGATATTCACACAGCAACATCTATCTCCGTGGAAAGCTCAAAGCTTGTGTTAATGGTGCTAAATATCTGATATATCTACTTATTAGATAATACATACTTGATGAAAAATTTTATGCACGACAATGATATAAAGAAAAAAACCGCTCTCATCGAAACTTAGGTAGAAATAAAAGACAGTAATAAGAATATAATATGAAATGTACAAAATCTAGACATCTCTACATCTCGTACCTTAGACCAACGGTAAAGGGTGTGCCATTCAATTGCCTGAATGGGCAAAGGTGTCCCGAGGTTTGTTTCATTTATGGCTATTATGCTTACACAAAGGGTTTGACACCCTTCACTCTCAAGTAAATAGGATTCTTATTAATAAACGCAAGGATACGTAACTTACAAGGCGCACCGTACCGGGGACGATGGCACTTAATTTGTGTCATCTGGCCCGGTGAACACATCACCGGGCCCGATGCAACTTTTTCTTCTCATCTGCCCCGGTACCGGGCCAGGTCACCGGGGCAGATGGGAGTCACTCAACATTCATGCGTGGCAGTGGCGGATTTACCAATAGGCCAAGTAGGCCATTGCCTAGGGCGGCAGATTTAGGGGGGCGGCAAATTTCGCTAATTTTTTTTCAGATTTTTTTTTATAATTATACGTGTACACAATTCATATAATATAAATTAACTATCTATGATCTATTTTAAGTCCAGAAAAGCTTTCATACGACTATATAAGTGATGATTAATTTAAAATCTCGCAAGAAAATAATGTAAAACTTATTTGATCTCATTAACTGATTGTTAAAATGTTTTATTATAATAAATTGTTTTAGTCCAGTATAATTAGACACAAAAATAGGGGCAAGGTTACATTAATTCGCACCTTGCTGAAAATTGGCATAAATGTTAGGAATCCTATAATAAACAATTTGTCAAAAGTTCGCATTGTCCACAGGCGTGGAAAAAAAGTTATTCAAGGTCTAATATCAGTTTTTTGTAAATATCTAATTTCCTATTAGACCAAGGTTTTTAATTTTTGAAAGGGAAAAAAATAAATCATCAAAAACTAGAGATTTCAACGAACAAAAAGCACACCAACTTTTTAAAAAAAAAGCTTATATTTTGACACGTGAATTTTCGATTGAAAATTAGGGTGTTTTTGTTTAAATTAGGTCAAAATAAGGTGAAAAACTAATATTTTTAATCAAATAAATTATAGTGTATTTGGGACTTAAAAAGGTAAGTTTTCACCAAATTTCATAGAAAATAAAATGTTTTTGAAAAAGATAGAAATAAAAAACCAAAAACTTAGTTATTTGAATTTTTCACATATATTTTGACATTATTTGTGAATTAAAAGTTGTAGATCGTTTTATTATACCATTTTTTCATAGGACTTGTAGTTTTACCGGAAATCGAAATAAACCATTTTTACCCTAAAAACTCACTCCCCCTACCACTTCCCGAACTCAGATCGACCGTAATTTATTTTTTCTTTCATTTTTATCATATTCCCCTCCTTTTATAATGGGTTTCATCCTACTACTATTTTTTTCCCTTTCAAAAATTTAAAACCCTGGTCTAATAGGAAATTAGATATTTACAATTAACTGATATTAACAACATTAGACCTTGAATAACTTTTTTTCCACCCCTGTGGAGTGGACCATGTGGACTTTTGACAAATTGTGTGATAGGGCTCCTAACATTTATGCCAATTTTCAGCAAGGTGCGAATTAATATACTTAACTTTATAATGTCTATTTTGACTGATTTTATCATTAAGTTCATAATCATACTAATAACGGGATTAAACTATAGGTACTACTACGTACTTATTGAATTTTAAAAGTCAGTAGGGGCGGCAAAAATTTAATGGCCTACTAGCGGCAAATTTGTAAATCCGCCACTGATGCGTGGCTTGAAATAACGAGAGATTTCAAAACATTCATTATATATAATCAAATTTAATCGGTAAATATTACCCAAATACCGAGCAACATGACCAGAATTTTATCTAATTGATTTAGAATGAATTCAAAAACAATTACGTGTCGTCACACGGCAAACTTAAATTTTGGAATTTACCTCTTACGTCATTAGTTCGTCACAAGCTGTCGAGATGTAGCGGGTTTGATTCCTGCAAAAGGACCCGAAAAACAAACAAACATTCATTGACCCTTTCATACTCACAAGCTTTTGCGTTTATAATATTACTTTGTATTATTTTGGAAAAATAATCTTATGATTAGCGAAACAAACGTAGACAAAACTAGTAATAAATAATACAAAACTTACCAAAATATTGTCTGTTTGGATAGTCCACGTTAGATAGGAATGCGCTAGGAAATACGTGTTATCAGGTTTTTTGTAAATTTAGCGTTTTATCAAGACCTAGGCTATCTTATCTCGCTTAGGTTTCAGTGTTTAGCGCGACTAGTTTTTGGCAAGTGCTTATTGATTTTGCTGATAAATAAGGCTTAATGGTATCGTATTTACGTAATGTCATGTAGTACCTGCCAAAGAATAGTACAACTGCATTTCCACTCGTATCATTAAACCTACTTAGGGTTATACCAAAAGCCATTGGCGTCGTTGTACCAACTTAGTGGGAACATCGAACCGCATGGTGCATGGATTATGTTCGTCAAATCACAAAGATCCACGTATCCACGTAGCCTTATAATGAGTTTTATTTGGTACAATCTTAATATTTTTAATATCATCTGAAGATTTTGGAACATACGATTTCCACTGACATAGTCCTTAAAACTTTTCAGTTATTTGGGACAGAAGTATTGCATCCACCTCAAACAGAACTTAATGGATCTAAAAACTTATATATCTACCGTAAATCTTTTACATAAAATCTCGTGTCACAATGTTAGTTGGTTGATATTTGTTGTGCATATTGGGTATAAGTCTAAGAATCGGTTAACATCTATTTTTTACCGCGGGAAAATCGATTAGAATACGGTTTTATTTACAACTTCACCAACGGGGGATAGTCGTTCAACAGAACTTTTTTTCAAATATATTTAAAATACGAGTAAATAAAAGAGCCATTCCAATGAAGTCTTTTAAACAGTATTCAGTATTACGTTATCATCATACCTAAAGTTAGGCGAACAGTGCAAAGATTATTAAATATAGTGTTTATCTTTTAAAAACTAAATTTTAGACTTTATCTAGCTTAGGTTATTCTGTCGGCCATCTTGTGACCCCTTATCGTTGCTAATTAAAGATAATGTAAAAATGTAAGACTTATTGTGCCAATTGCATGTTCTATTGCTAGCTGTTGTTGGTGACTTTGCTCGCTCACCTTGACACAAATTTTGGCTAAAACGCATTTTGGTTATTCGTATCTTACTAATATTATAAAAGCGAAAGTTTGTATGAATGTATGGATATTTGTTACTCTCTCACGAAAAAAACTACGGAATACATTTTGAGAAACTTTATAATAATGTAGTCCATATTATATCAGAAAAACACATGGGCAAAATCACATTTACCACAGGAAAATCACCTATACCTGACGCGTATGTTAATAAAGCGGATGTAAAACTATAGCAATAAAACAGGCAAATTTTTACCGCGAAAAAATTACTAAACAGCAAGGAAACTAATATTAAAGAAAATAAAACTACTGTTAAAGGTTTACTTACTGAAACAAACATTAGAAATCATTGTACTGTGTACTAACTACTTATCGGATTATTGTTATGCCGGCATAAAAGTAGTACCTACCTACCATAATATGTCTGGAGCTCCCGATTTGAGCAACTAGAGTTTTATGAGTTTTATAAGACTTATCCAGTAAACATGTGAAGAATGATGTACATAATATTATATTAAGTGTATCAGAAATCTGCACCCATATCACAAGCTTCGAACTTACCACGGGGCTTGATGTATTCATTGAAAATCTAGTAGGTATCCCAGGCTACCACAGGCTAGATGTTGCTGGGTGAATTGTCTTGGAATTTATTTATTTAGAATCTTCCGCCACTACAGTTCGACAGAAATTTAAAAAAATGTCGGCCACCAATGCGCTGAAGATTGAAGGGAAGCGCGAACAGAAACAGCTGGATAAAGTCAGGGGAGGCCTTTGCCCAGAAGTGGGAAGTGGGCTGAGTAAAAAAAAACCATCAAGCTCTCTTTAGATACTTATTTGTTATAATCTGGACATTAGTGATTATGTTATGAAACGTATAATTTTATTGCACATTGTTTATTTAATAGATGAGCACTCAAATTGCGTATGACTTTTAATATCTTTGTGATAATGTGTATACCTAATTGTGAATGTCGGTCGGTAGGTCAAAATGTTGAGGTAGACTAAAACCACATGATACATGAACTATAAATTGTATATTATGTTATTTCTTAATTATAAGAATTTTGTTTTAAATCTGATTTATTTATATTAGAAAAAAATAAGTTGTGATCCTCACAAAGTTAGTACTTAATTATTTTTATATTTTGTAATTTATTGTGTTTTAGTGCAAATATATCAACATTTTATTGCCTGCATTAAATATCTGAATCTGAATTATTTATAAATGGAATTCTCCTGCAAAAATAGAAGCCAATGAATTTATGCCGATTAGTGTATGTAATTAGCTTAGGTATTATAAAGTTTCATTCAAATCTATACTATACTTTTGTGCGTGGAAGAGTAACATACATCCATACAACATGATGACGAGTTTTGATGACTAACCAGGTGTCATATTAGTTAGAACGGTACATACCTGGTATTTCTTTAAAAATCCTCTTAACTCTTTCTTTTGATACACCTGAAAATAAAATTTTACCAATTAGTTTTGTATATTGCAATTTATTATGATATATCTATACTAATTGCTTGATTGTTTGTTTGAAGGCACTAATCTCAGGAACCGCTGGTCCGATTTGAACAAATGCTTAAAAGGATACATGGAAAAAAGCGGGCGCAGCTGCGGGTTAGTAAGTTATTTGTATTAAGATTTAAGATATTTGTTTACATAAAATCCCAAAGGTTACTAGAACAACATCTGATGGTGTTCCTTATAATAAATAAATGAGATTTTCATAGAAGTTTCTAATGAAGAAGTAAAATAGTTTAGGCCCGTAGGGCGTGCCGTGAAGTTTCTATCATCTAATCATTTCTAACCATCCACGCTTGCGTAGAAGCCTCGTAAATAACATAAACCAAAGCCTCACATATCCGGGACACATTATTTCCGTACACAAATACATAGGTTAGGCCGACCAATCACATCAAAGGTCAAAGTTAGGCCAGCCAATCGCGTCAACGCTCGCGGAATTTGGAATATGTAGGTTCTGTGCGAAAGTGAAAGTTGACCAATGACAAGTGACGTGCGCTGGTGTGCGTGTGTGAATGGAGTTAGAGGCTTCGAAGGTTTTGCACGGGTTATGTAATGTTTACGCTCGACCTCTGGGAAACGGTTCCTGAAACTGGGATGAAGATTCGACGCAATAATTTTGCTCATACGAGTATATTAATTTTGATAATTGAACTTTTCTTTTTAATGTTTTTTGTTCCTTGTAAAAAGTTTTTAAAAATCCTTGTCTCAGATCAGTGGGAACTTAAATAGTGCTTATGAAGATGTATTATATTTATTAGGAATATCTGAGGAACAGCTTGCTAAAAAAAATGGATTTAGTTTTTAGGAGCTATAACTAAAAGTCTTAATCTGAACTATTTTCAATACATATTTTAATATTTTTATAAAAAACCTCTTAAATTGAAATAAATAAATTCAAAATCTTACTCAACTGCGAAAAAGTTCCTTTACCGCAAGCAAAATCGCGCATAACCGCTAGTTTCTATAATGCGCCCATAATCATAAACCTCTCAACTTATACCTATTATATCTATTATACCTATTCCACGTTGATAAAGGTCCTTTCTTCCTTGTTTCTTTTTATAAAGGTTTTTTGACCTACACCGGTCATTCACATCATGCGGCGTACAAGCTCGATGTAATTTTATAATATCTTGTTAGAATTGACGTAACGATATAACTAAGGAAGCGAATCATTTAGTGAAAGCATCTAGTTATGTGGATACCATGATAGTAGGTCGATTTTAACTGAAATAAATAAATATCCGACAATTGACGTCCTACGTCTACTAATTAAATTGATCGGCGTGATGTTAAAAAAATATCCGAACAAATTCTTTGCAGTAAAGTCGGTGCAAAATGTTGAAGTTGCAAAATGAAAAATAAACCACTAGAAAGATTACACGTATTTTTCTATGCAAATATGATAATATTTGTATACGCCATTTGAATCGTTAGGCTTTTGATAAGGCAAGTGCAGCTGAGAGACGCGCAGTTTTGTCGATGCAATGTTATCGATAGTTAATTAATAAATATCTACACTAATAATAAATCTCTAAGAGTCTGTCATGGAGTAATTTGGTTTGTTTTTTAGAGATATTGTGTTTATATAGGCTCACTCATGTTAAATATAAAAATAATGTGTTTGAATATAAAGTAGTAGGTAATAATAATGAATTAATATTAACTTTAATATTTTTGTGCAATCCATGAATTAATTTTCAAAAATATATGTACTTGAATACAAATATTTTTAATAATGTTTTTGAGTTGTAAATGTTTTTATGTTATGTTTCTTGTCCAAATATTTTAAAAAACTACTATTATGTTACTTTATCGATACCTTAATCGACTGCGTCCCACCACTAGGCTAGGGCAGGGCCAGTTCTTATCAGTGCATGAGATTGCGTACATTTCTTAAGATAGCAGCCGAATTAGATAGTTAAAAAAATCTAGCTTAGGTATAATATAGGTATAGAAGATGGCCGATGAGGCCGCAGTTCTTTGAGACCGTTGATTGGCAAGCCCAGGTCACTAAGAAGGTGGACGGATATTGCAGTGAAAGTTGGTGGATGCTAACAAAATCAAAATTGACAAGCACATTTTACATATTTTCAGAAAGTTGATTAATCTTGCGATGAAAAATAGCAAATGTTACATGTTACTCCTTAAATGTTTCAAAACTCCTTCATGTTTCCTCACGAGGTTTGTAACCGTTAAAGTACGTTTTTAAAGCGCACTTAATTTTATTCAAGAAGAAAATTCAGAGGTGCGTGCCAGGGATTGGACCCACGACATTCGAAATGAAAGTCGAGCTTGCTCTCACTCAACCAACACTTTTATGGAAGATTAAAAAAATCTTGAATAATTGCATTTAGGTGGCTTTAAACTTTATTGTATTGAAGGTATCTGTAGAAATGCTGTTTATAATATTTTACAGCCAAATTGATAGAAATGATTCAGCCGGACGGACAAGACAAACAAAACATTCTAGACTTGTATTACAATAAACAATATAACAAAAACGATAGTAATACTAAACGCAGGAAACTTCTTAATTAGCTATTTATCATCATCAAGTAATAGATTAGCGTGTACTTCCAAACAAGCAAACTCGGGCTTATAATATAAGAATAGTGGTTTATTTTTGTTTGTAAAACCAACCGGAACTCGAAATAAGTTGATACCATAGAGTAATCACATTTTTTTCTCTCAAACATGCACTTGTATAATCAGAAAACAGTAATTCTCTTAGAAACTGAAACCAGAGCGCGGAGTAGGTGGCCTTTTCGAAGAAATCTCATATTAAACTGGTGCCAACTTTCTGATTATTGTGTAAAACGAGGAACTTATCTAGGAACATGGGTTAAAGCCTATGTAGAGCTTAGTAGTGTGTGGTCTAGGCTAGGTAATCTGATGCTTAGACTATGCAGCTCCTTATCTAGGCCTTATAAGATATATATAATATATAAATGGTTAGTTTTAGAAAGCCTTATATTATATATATAATATCTTATAATCATTTTGTTATTATGTTTATTTGTTTTTAGTTTAATTTTACTACTAGCTTTCTTCGGTTTAAGTTTCGCCCGCTTTATAATACATTTTTCGTTTACTAAAGATGTATTTACTCGAGGTAAATATAGATTTTGTCCTCTCCCGGTACTTTATCTCAAATTTCAAATTTGATTAAATACGGTAGTTTGTGGAAACGTAACAGACAGAATTTCTCATTTAATATTAATAAGGATAAGTTTTCGTTGGCAACAGCTTTGTTCTGTGTACTATTTTATTGTATGTATATTGCCAGTAAAAAAATAAATTGATCTAATTAGAACTAACTGAGCCAAAATAACGTGGCGAAGGTAAGTTTGTGATTTACGCTGCGCCGGCACATCGCACAATTGACAATCGCCCGGTTACCGCGAAACAAACAATCGGTTCATATCAGCGCTTTTAGTTACGTTCACACAACGCTAATTTTATATAGTGATTCATCTTATTAATTAGCATAAGTTTATATATTTCCGGAATAGTAATCCGTAGACAAAAAGTATAACGAATTTTTTGTAGATTATTGCATTATCTTATACTTTTACCTGATCAATATTGCGATGATCAAATTAAAAAATAAAAATAGCTGGACTGATTAATATTTCTAACATTTAACCTTATGTATTTTTTTTACACTCGTTGCTTCGGGGACTTGTGAGATTTCTTTCATAATGGTATACTTGAGACCTCCACCAATTTTCAACTCTACGCAAACAGATATTTTTGTATTAAATTTTGCTAATATTTTAAGACATATTTTTAAAATTTATTTACCTAGTTTTGGTCTAACGCGTGTATATTTTAATCTAATTGTAGAATTAATATAATTAAATTATTATGAGCAAATAAGGGCACGGACCAAGAGTCTCTTTAATTTTTTTAATAAAATATAAATGCGAACTGAATTGTCTAGCCAGGCAAATAAGACTATACTAAGATAAAGCTGATACTGTACAAATAATTAAAATCATAACAACCTATTATATTACGTCCCATGCTACACACAGGTAACTCCAATACAACCCATGTTGGGGAATAAGATTGTGCTATTAAACTAATTAAATTAGCTCAATTTGTATTAAAATACAATTATGTTTTTAAGTTTGGTTTCCTGTGTATCACGTGATCAGTCTAGGCGTGGTTATACGAGTCGAAAAGTGTCTGGATCGACGGACGAACGATAGACGGTAACAATTTTTTTTACAGTATGTTTTAAACTCGAAAAAGTCAAATGAGCTAGTGTTTGTGTACTGTAACTCTTTTAATATTAATTGTCTGTCATCACATTACCAGGCACAGGTTTCACCATTAACACTCCACAGACCCTGGGGTATTTGGTATAATCACTACGCGTTGGTGCAGTAAATTGGTACAGTCAGTAGGTATGTTTCATATAAATTTCCTACTTGGTTTACGTTACTGACGGGAAGAAAAAGGGTTGAACTATTATTAGCCCGCACCACACGATAAAGATAAATGCTCAACATTCATTCTATATAGATTTTGTTGTCAACTGTACTTCTTATCTACAACATAGCCATAAAGTTTGACCAACAACAAGTATGTACTAGTACTAACAGGAAAGTCATGGCTAAATCTAATTTAGGAATTGAATTATTATTTAGCTAAGTTAGGTTTTCATTAGTTATTTTAAAAATCATCATCATCATTTCACCGGGCAATGGTGAAATGATATGACTGCTATATATTTATTTAAAACGATAACAATAAAACTATGTGAAATCTCTTATCAACATGTGTATACATTACTTTACTAGGTCTACCCTATAGAATCCATCATAGTTCTTAGGAATTAGGTATAATCCAGGCGGGTTGTTGATCGCAGTAACAGAAGACAAAACGATGCAGCTGCATGTTTTTGGTATAATTATAATAAATAAATAAATATTTCTCGACAATTCAGCAACATCTAGCCCCGTAGTAAGCTTGTGTTACTGGTGCTAGATTTCTGATATTTATATTTTATTATCAAATATACGAGACCCAAACACTCGTAAACATTGGCGTCTATCAGACAAGGTTATAATACCAAATAGCAGAAAACAGTTTAAATCGAATAAACTTAAATTATATAATGAAGACAGAAGTCACTGTGTCCCAGCAGTGGGAACGTAAACAGAGGTAATTATGTAAAGTATAGTTATTTTTTTTTATGAAATACCGAATTTCCAATTGATTCATGTTTTCTTATAATATAATTAAAACGGGACCTTGAGTCTATTGTCTGTACAAACAGACAAACACAGGTGTTTTACGTACATAGACGCTCTAGTTTTGCAAAAGTAGATCGTATTACATTTAGATTATTTTCTATCAGTTCTAATAGAAGAGTTAAAATATTTTTGGAATTATGGGATGATTGAATCGTTTGTCCATGTCGGTAGACGTCCGACGCTGCGTTTTCCGACCGGGGGTTTCCATTCGAGAACTGTTGAGCCCCATCGACCATCTGTTCTACGCGCTATATAGCCTGTCTATTGCCACTTCAACGGGCTTATCCACAAATCCGTAGTCAACAGTAGCGGAATATAATATTGGTTATTATGATGATTAAAAATTGAAAAATAACTGTGCAGATAAACCTAGGTTCGCTAGGCTACAAGGACCCTTATCTCGGTCATTGGCATTTGCGATAAAAATGCGAGTGTCAGTGCTTCCTACAGAATAGACCACGTGTAATATCGTCAGTACCCGCCACTTTGGCCGTTTTTACTAGATTTTAATATTTTTCAAAATTGTTAAAATATTTTAACACGAAAATTACGTCTTACTGTAAAATAACTTGTGGTAACATCTAACAATTATTGATAGCCTTCTCCATTTTAATGTAGGTTGATACCTGAGATATCAGAGATGTATGTGATTCTATAAAAAAAGATTATGACATAATTTTGTTGAAATTGTTACTTTTTGTGTGTGACTTATACATTTTTATTTTGATTATTTATGTAAAAACGACCAAGATTAAGATGAAAAATAGGGGCTATGACGTTTCTTTTATATATATTCGTCGTATCGCGTGGTGTAGTCGTGTCGTGCTCTGTAAGTGGACCTATGCACTGTGATTCATTAGTAACAAGTTCATTTATTCTAGCCTTGATAGAATTTCTTGCGTCATATTG
This sequence comes from Chloroclystis v-ata, assembly GCA_963691955.1. Classification (NCBI taxonomy): domain Eukaryota; kingdom Metazoa; phylum Arthropoda; class Insecta; order Lepidoptera; family Geometridae; genus Chloroclystis; species Chloroclystis v-ata. The sequence continues at coordinate 8,930,517 of OY829904.1, read as the reverse complement.
TATTTATGAAATCATCGGTTTTTTCTGGGATATTTCCTAGAAAAGCTTGATAAAATTCTAGAAATAAACCATTTTTATTAACTTCTTATAATAAATAAATACTGTACACGAGACTTTTGTATATCCTAGGCAAAACAAATATTTTCTTTATTACTGCTGAACCGCGTGCCATTTTAAATATATAAAAGTGTTTATTATTATTTTAGAGACATTTAATTTCTTCTTTTAAAAATATTTTACCGCGGTGCCCGCGACTCCGTTTGTACCGCGTTTTTACCGCGTTTGTATGGAGGCACGTCTTAGCATAACTGGAGCAAGAATTTAAATGACCTATCCTGTGTCCCAGAACTCTTAATGTTAGTATATCTACCAAATTTAATAAAAATAATTATTGTACAACGTGTACAATAAATAAAAATATTTATTGTACAATAAATAAAAATATTTATTGTACACGTTCACATCGGTAAAAAGTAAAAAATATTTACTTTTACCGATGTGAACCCAAAATGTCAAATAATCTACACGATTTCGGAGGAGTAAGGTAACTAACATTGTGTCACGAAAATTGAATATACTCATATAAGAATAAGAAGATTTTGGAGGAGTATGGTAACTAATAATGTGACACGAAAATTGTATGTACTCGTATAAGAATAAGATAATATAGAAATATGTATGTAGTAGTATAGCGGCGCCACGTGGCTATAATTATAGCATCAACTCAATTTCTATAATTTGTATAAATTAAAACAGACAAAGCGGTGACTGAAAGCTTGTATTTTTGTTGAACAAACACGATAATGAGAGGAAAAATTTAAACTTTCGAACGGTAGGTGTATTATACGAGTATAATAATACTACTAATTATCCGCCCTGGATTATCTCGCAGCTTCGCTCTAGGTATTCGATTTTCCTGCTGAAATATTATTTTTCTCCGTCGTAATAAGTAGCCTATTATGTCACTCTCCAATAATACTCACTACAGATAAAATATATAGTATCAGCACATTTCGTAGCAACGTGCTACGAATCATAGACAAACGCCTACGAGCTGCATTCTCGTAGGCGTTCGTAGACGTGCTACGAAGTGTGCATCATAGGCGAAGCTCGTCTATTTTCCGTTAATTCGTTGTAACGATGTCACGCTCTCATAGCTTTTTATTAAAATAAACTGATTTATTATATTTTGTAATTGTTAAAGGAAATAATTAAAAATAAAAACAATTAGGTTTGTTCTATTGACGGTATTGTTAAAAAATATATAAACAAATATATAAATAAAATGTTAAGTAGGTACTAGTAGTACTTAACTAAAATAATGGAAGATCTTAGTATTTGTTCAATGTCACAAACTGTTGTCATTGTCCTAGGTCCTTTTTTCCTTAACGTCTAAATGGATGATCTAATAGTTAATTATATTATTCCTATGTATAAATAAATTACAATTAAATACAAATTTAATTAAATGTTTTCAATTTGATTATATTATTAAATTTTAGTTGTCTTACACAGTTTATATTTTTACTTGGTTTTATTTGAGTTTTACCTTTTTATTTTCTCAACATAACCTAGGGTAATAATATACAATATACATATTACTGACCAATGTCTTAATACAATATAAAATACATTATTGTTACACTAAAAGTCAATGACAATATATGAAAAATATTATCACTTAACAGTGACAAGGCGGCCATAAGCAATCTCTTTCAGGCAACTTTGGGATGGAAAGAGAAATGTTATTCTTTATCCTAATTAAATTTGTTCAAAAGCTGAGGAAAACGGAGAGGTCATACGTGATGGTTGCTGCGCTATACAACCAGCTACCGGACTCGGTTTGCAACGATGCAACCACCACCGCGGTATTTAAAACAAACTACGGAAGTGGCTTTTAAAAAATGTTTTTACTTTATAAATGAGCTATACGAACTACCATGTGTGCTAGGTAGAATATTTAACTTTTATATAATATATTTTCAATTCTAATCAATTATTATTAAATAAAAATAATTGAATTTTCATTAAATGAATATATATTATTAATTAAACAATTATGTAAATTTCAGATTATACTCATGATATAATACTGAAATCTAATATTACCTACTACTTACCTACTTACTTGACATGTAACTTCTCAAGAACACTTTTATCACAATTGATGTATTAATAGTATAATGTTAAGTCAATAGGTGAGGTGCAGTTAAATCAATAGAATGATCAAATAACTTGAGTTAACTATAAATATTATTACCCAAGTTTTATAATCTAAGTCCGTCCGTAATCTAATATATCAAGATTCCAGAAATAATGCTGTGTGCTAGAACTAGACACTATTTTATAACACTAGCCGACCCGCCGGCGGATTCAACTGTTTTTAATTGTCATAGTTTTTCCTCATTTATTTATTTAATAGAAAAACTAATACATAAACAAATAGTTGCATAAGGCCCATAAAAGTTTTCACTAATAGTATTTATTTCTCGCCTTTTAAAACTTTCCTTTACAAATGATACCGTATACATTCCCAATAAAAATAGTATAATAGTAGTTTTGTTTTTATTATTGGTAAATTAAGGAAAATATGTATCTAGTTTTGTGTAATAAGGCAATAAATATGTATTAAGTTGTTTTATTAATCAACTTGTGACGTATCATGTACACTTATTATTATCTATTGAATGTTTTTTATAAATGATTTATGCCTAATAATGTTATATCTGTCGATATGATAACGAATGATTAAGATTTTATTAGACTAAAAGTTTTTAAGGAAATATAAAAGAAACAGTTAAAAATTATTTAAAAAAATTCGTATTTCTAAGTTATATTCGTTCCGTATTAAAATGGATAAGTTAATTTTTTTTTTAATTTACAAAAAGTCACGTAAAAAAGTTTCAAATGAAGTAGGTAATTATATTATAGGTACTTACATAAATATGTATAATCTGTAGCACAATAGCGCGTTGTACGAAATGAGGTTATCCGAATCGGTCTAACAATTTTTTTTGTGCAAATATTTTTTATCAATCCGACCTTGCTCCCGCTATCGCGAATGTATGCTATTCTAACGTCACGCAGTTAGATACTTACGGAATAAGTTACAAATCCTGGGATAGTTCACTTCACTAGTTTGTCACGTTTGTTTTGTATGCGTCGGGGCGCGTGTGGATCGCGCGGCCGGCGGCGCCGACTGACATCGCTAGCCTGCCAGCCAGCTAGCGCGCACGCAACCTCCCTCCAAAAAAATACCGCGAAAATATGGCGGGACCCGCGCAAAAACTGAAGGGGTGCCGTGCCCCGTGCGCTGTTCCTGCGATGTAGAAGCTGTATGCTAATCCATCGCCCTTTTTTCCGGGGGGGTGGGATGCAATTAAAAACTCGCGCGTGCGTGGGGGCGCGATTAGAAAGGAGGCGCTCGCAATGAGTCTGTCACTGTTTTTTACTTTTTTTCTAGTCTGGCTTTCTGGATGTATGGATCGATGCCGTCTGGATGCTGCGAGTTAGATAATTGTTTATCGAGCAGGAAGTTGCTGCGATGCTTGTTACGTTTACTTTTAAGATTGAATGCCAGATTTTTCCTATTTTAAGCCAGAATCTTAGTTTGGTTTAAGTTATAAAAATATTATCATCATCATACTTTTATAATCCACATCCACAAGTCTTGGAGTAATTGATATAATAACAATGTGTACTGAGTGGTTTTGTTAATATTAATGCAATACTATAAGGCAAAAATTATTACTTTTACCTTGTAACGTTTAATAATATTCAGTGGAGTTTAATTATTATTTAGTTAAGCTTTTTACATAGCAACATTGTCTCCGTACTAAATTTAAAATTACCATACCCATTCTAAAATCTATTCTTAACGGATCGCAAAATCCAACATGCTTGTCCGTCTTATTTGACAATAACTCAAACCAAACCCGTTAAATTCTACTTTTAATTTTAACAGACAATAGAAGATATACAATAGAGAATGTAGAGTTGTAGACAGGGGTCTTGCAAGAGGTTTGCAGCGACCTCCTTGCAAGCTAGACCTTACGCGTGTCTTGCGCGTCAACTCGCGAATGTGGATTGTGCGATAATACAGCGAATGTGTTTCGCGTCTTTTTGGGCCAGATAGAAGATAAGATAATTTTTGCCACTGAAAGTGTTAGGTCAAATAGCGAATTATCTATTTTGACCCAGTTTTTCTAATAGTTGTGATTATGATTTTGCGCGTGTTGTGTATTTGATAAAAACTGTTAATGTTTATTTATTTTATGAATTCTAGGTGTTTGATAATTTTTTGGTGAAAATTTTCATGTTATTTTATTACTTACGTTACATACGTTGTTGCTACAAATTACTTAGTTGCTTTTTTAAACGTATTGTACAATTTAAGGTTAATTTTATAAAAAGTGTTATCAAATAATAAATTTATATTTAACCGACTTTAAAAATAGGAGGAGGTTCTCATTACGACTGTTATTTATGTCGTTATGAACATTTTCTTTGCAGTTTGATAATTTATGAATGAAATGATAAATTACATACTCCCATTTGTCTATTTTTAAATAAATAATTATATACTTTAACTTTTTATTGATCATTCTATTAATTTATCTTTCCAAAGGTACCAATATTATTATTTTTTCTTCCAGTTACCTGAGCATAATAAAATAATAGTATGTACCTATAACTAAAAAGAAATACAATATTATAACGAAAACATTTTAGTAGATGATGAAAAAAAAAGTTATGCTGTTTACAAAAATTTTAAAATTAAAAAAGAAGGTCATCGGACTGCAGTTAATAATTTTAATTTTATGCAAGTTCCAACGGTTGCAATGCACAAATCTAGCCGTAATTTTATGCAAAATCTAATGCGAGCTCGATCTTGCAGCTTCACCCTGCAAGTGTCCGAGACATTAGCATCACAATGCGTGGACACTCGAGGGTTAAACGTCTTTACATTGACCAAATTTAATTTATTTTGATACTTCATACTTGATATCTTAAAGTTATTTTTACTTCCGGCATTGTAAAGACGAGGAATTATAATTTAATTGTTATGATGATACACAAAGTATCATTTTATGAATTCTGTAATTCATGAATATTTAAATGCAAATAAAACTTGAGAAACATTTAATGAAAATAGTAAATAATAAATAAAATGAATTTTATTAAAAAAACCGAAGCAAATGAAATGACTTACCCTTGGTTTGGAGAGCGTTGGCGCGAACTTCTCGAAAATAATCAACAAAGTTAACAAGAGTTCAACAAAATCACAGTCAATGTCCAAAAACCTCGCCAAAAATTTATTTCAACGCGTCGAAAAATTTACGAATAAAAACAGTTTGGTTATTCTGAAAAAAAGAACGAATGGAATTTAAAAAAGAATGCAAAGAGCGCGAGTGTCGGAGTGGCGCGAGGCGGCCCGCTGGCCACACACGCACGTGGGAACTTCGGTGTAACTTCGGAAACTTTCACGCGTCGCGATAGTTCGCAACTAACCCCGGCACACGCGCTCCAACTTGCTAACTCCCCAGACCAAACCCAAAAAATCCAAAAATCCCGATAAATTAATAGTTTAATTCTCTAGTAATTTTAAAGTTTTTTGGAGGCGTCCACCCGGTCGGTCGGGTCCGGCCGGTCTGCAATATTAACACCGGCCGCGTCCACCTTTTGTAATGAAACGTTCACACATGCTTCCGCATTACCGTCCGATGCCATCAATAATGAACCGGGCGGGAAAAAACAAAACGGGCCACCTCTCCCGGCGAGGTGCCCGCCGACACTACAGCCTCCTCGTCAAAGATCAGAATTGCATATCTGGGTTGCGTTAATGAGCGGGGGTGGGGGTCGTGGGGGGTCGAAAAAGTGGCACCGCTCGCGCGCGAATATAAATTCATCGCCAAAAAATCATTACGCGGGGGGTGGTATTACGGGCGCTCGCTGCGCGGTTCGGGGTATAGTTTTTAAATCGGGCTCTCATTCGGTAGCGCGGCGCCGCGGCGGGCGGAGGCCGCGGCGCTACTGAGACGTCGGCGCCCCCGCCCCGAACTATGCTCAACTATCAACGCATGCACTCTATCACTTGCAACCTCCTTACACGACTCGTCCCGCGCACGCTTCACGTTCCAATTTCAAATTGCAAATCGAGCGAATCGACGCTATGCTAGGCATTTACAGAACAGAAAACTCGAATAAAGAACAACTAAATCAACGGGAAATTAATACAAACGGGAGATGGATTGATTTTTTCCCACAGAAAGAGAAAAAAGCTCCACGTGTATGCAAATTCCTTTTCGGCGACGATCGTAATCAATTTGTGCGTAGGAAGTGTGCACACTGAAGCAGGCACGCACACAGTAGTACATGTGCGACTCAAATTAAATCTAATACAAAATTGCGTTTTATGTTCTCGCTAGTGCGTGGCGGTGTGTGTGGCACAATGCGAGCGACGTACACTCGCGCACTCAACGCCTCACACGCATTAGATAATAAGCTGCGACCATATGAGACAACAATTTACTCACTTATTGCAAAAACTACTACCAGGCTATTATTTATATGCTTAAAAAAAATCTGAAGCTATATCTAATTAAGTTACAATTTACATGAAAACTTAAAATTGAACTTTTTTTAAACTGAAGGTATGAGTTTTAATAGGAGAAGTTTCATAAACAAAGATTGAAACCAATACAGAAATAAAAACAATTATTAAAGAATAAACATGGCAACCATAAATCAATTTTACAATTTTATAATACCTAATCAGTAGATAACAGTTGCAAAAATGCAAGTATACAATAAAATATTGAATCTGTTGTAAAAAAGAGTGTGTGTGTTAGACAATAACTTTTTAGTAATGTCTTATCATTTGCCAAAATCTACACATTTTAACCCAAAGAGCTAATTCCCCAGCAAAATCATAGCAAAACATAATAATTTAAATAATCATAATGATAATTACAAATTAGCTCACATTTTCTTCTCATCTGTACTTTAAAACCCACACAAGCTTAATGTTAAAAATGAATTACCAACACAGAGGCGCGCCTCCCTACACTCATTTTCATTTCGATGTTTTCGGGTTTTTGCGCAGAGGGGTGACTCCCCCCAACCCCCACACCGCCCTATGAAAATAGGATATATTTTTATGTTTTATTTGCCCGGAAGCTTGTAGCTTAGTTGCATGTTTATTAGAAGTTTTTATTAGTAGAAACAATGCGGTTTTTTTCGATTTTTCCGGGTTATCCATGATTTGCGGTGATGTCTATGGTTGGGAGTCACGATATGTTTGTTTTCTGATTAGTACTAGTTTGTCGTCGATCAAGTAGTTTATTGGCTATGGAATTGGGCTGTATGGGGATAGTACCAGTGCCTTTTATGGATGGAAAGAAAAAAATGGTTATGGAATTATTGTGTTGTCATAATGTCGCGGTAAAGCGTGGGTTGTCGTTTTCTAGAGTTACGTCTTTACGAGTTGGTTTTTTTAAGTTACTGTGTCAATAGGAATGACATAAACATGGGAACGAAGTACAAAGATCCCCTTGGATAAGCATTGTCGAATACTGTCAGTAATTTTATACTCCTTGATTTTCGCCATCAATTAAAAGTTGTTTGGTGTAACTCAGGTGGAATTTGATATCTTTATAGTTTTTATATTTATTGATGTACTACAAATCTGGAATATATAAATATTATTTTGGTGTTTATTATGATATTTTATTCAGTATAAAAAGTATTTATTATACTTATATTATAAATGGGAAGCGTGGTAGGTATAATTATATTTTCCCGTTGTCGGTAAACCTATAATATACTATATTATATAACACGTGCAGCGGCGTTTTTCTGTAAACTGTACCAACATAATGCAATTAGCAAAATTAGCAAACCCGCCTTGTAAGCGAAGGTGATTATACCAATTCCCTAAGACCTATGATGGATTCTATTGGCCAGACTCGTGCCTAGTAATGTAATATGTGATAAGTGATTCACATTTTTTTATTATAAAAAATATATATACCTACTGAAATAAAAAAAAAAATAATAAAAAAAAATATTATTTATAAATTATATAACGCGGGCAAAGCCGTGGGGCGTGAATTCTGTGGATGGATTATAATTTTCCCGAAGATTTTTCCCTGCATCGTATGATCTTTTGCTGTTTCTACCCCTCCACCAACTTCAGCCAAATCTATTCAGCCGATTTTGTGTTATAAATAGTGAAACTAACACTTCTTTCTTTGATATTCATTTGGTTCACGGTCTATGCAAGTTATATTTTCAGGCTGGCCATGTTATAACCCAAACAGCTGATTCCGCAGCGAAATCATAGCAAAACATAATAATTTAAAATACATTTACATGCTTATAAACTGTAATATGCATTTGGAAACGTCAAACTGTTAGTAGATTACTTAGTAGATTATTATTTTAATGTTAAAAAATAGAACGTGACAATGTTGTCTAAGCCCATTACAATATGTTATGCAAATCCGTATGCAATTGGAGTAGGGTCCATCTTCGGTAACAGATCGATGTCTCAGAGATAAGGGCCAGCGAGGGGCTGCAGCAGACGAGACGAAGGGCCAGACGGAAGATGCTAGAGGGATATTAACCTATAGAGAAGTGTAAATATCCTTCTATAATACAACATTATATAATATAGTATTAAGCGCGGTACTGTAAGCTTTTCATAAGATAAGGCGAAAATACTATTTTAATTTATAGAAAAGTTATATTAACAAGATCATTAGTGGCGCACAATAAGCCTTTTGCAAGGAAAAAAATGTGCTCAATGAGGTCTGTAACAATTCCTGTTTGGTTTCGGGAGAAATAAAAGTATTTCTTACAGGCTTTGTATGATAAGATAATATTTTTAAAAAGACAAATATAATCTTCATTTCATTCTGTTCATAGTTGTCAAATATAAAAAGCCAGTGTTCATACCGCACCTATTTATACATCTACCCCTCTAAGGGTTGGAGAATGCATCGTCACCTTAAGAAGGGGTAAGTTAGGGGTAAGGTCAGTCCCAAGGGAGGCCTGTGGGTTAGTGGTGCGAAGGTCGTCGATAAGGGGTTCGATGCACGGTCAAGGATGTTCACTGCATGAGGGTGGATCTTAGACATGTGTATTAGAAACTATCCCCTTGGAATGTAACCCCATAGTCTATTATTGTATTAAGTCCACATGATGAAGTTTTACAGAAGGTTCTAATAGCGTAATATGTTTTATGGTATCTATTGATTAGATCGTGTGAATATTTAACGTGATAAAATGTCTATCCCTTCTTGAGTATAAATAAATTGGCTATCTATCGAAATATTTCACAAGTTAAAAGCGATAGGAATTTCCTAAGATTAACATTCTCTACCAAACCAGAGTTGGTCAGTTTACATTAAGGTGACGTATCATTTTTATTGGTTCTACCATTTTTTCAAAACATTAAATCTTTTTAGGTACGAGATGAACTTCGAAAATACCTATGAGAAGTAAAATAAGTTATATTAAATTATATTTATGTAGAGCTTGAGAGCTGTCACCAATTTTTTGGCCGAATAATGATGAATCGTAATACTATTAAGTACTATGTTAATTCAAACAGAGTGATGCCGCAAGTTGCAACTCTGACTGTTTTGTTTTGAATAATTAATTAAAAACAAAACAAACAGTTCCAATAAAAATCAATTATCATGATTCTTTAATCTCGGCACAATGGGCTCCAATTCGATATCACTACGCAATCATAGTTCTCATTATCCATACTACATACCCGATCGGGCCGAACATCACCCCACCCTACTTTAAACAAAACCCCGAATAAAAGCGTTGCATTTTATAATTCCCAAAGTCCACACAATCATCGCTGACCCACGCACACAGGCGCATCGAACGCCCAAATCATTTTAAAAACGGCACGACAAAAACTAATGACAGAGCGAGAAAGAGGATATTCCACGCGGGCCTATTCAAAATGAAAAGTAGTCATTTTTCCACCAATAGGGTATTACTGAAAAACTACGGCAAATGAATTTATTATACCCCACTTGGGGAGGCACCTCCACAACAATAATATTTTATTTTTAATATGCTTTGTATGGGCATTATACCTATGAGTATAGGCTGATTGATTTCATGTTTTTTGCGACTTTGTTCGGCAAATGTATGAAATGACGCGTTACGTAATTTGTAATGGGGAATGAGCTGGTGGAAACAAAAATGGTGGATGATGCGAGTTGTACTTCTTATACGTATTTTATAGCAACATCTACTGTATCGCTTTATTTCTTCATGATTCACATTTAGGTCTAAAATAGGCTTGAACTTCTGTCAGTCGTAGGCTGGGAAAGCTCCGACTAAGCCTCATTAATAATATCTTTAAATAGACTATATTTTTCATGACAAATAAAATCCAAAAGGACAAATATATCTCTACAGAAAACACAGTCTATTCTTCCATTTATCACTCTCCAAATATGATCCACCTATCTGATAAGAAGTTACACAGGTTACTTTGCCACAATTTGGCCGGTCACTTTCATGACTTCCTTCCGGTGCACTGGGGCATTCAACTCCGAGTTGTCCTAGAAATCTTTAGGATTTATGGAAATAAAAACCTTTAAATCTTTTCAAAACACAATTTTGATTTATGAAAGACTATAACTTAACGAATATGAAAATATAAATATATTATGAAAGCTATAATAATTAACCTGCGAGGGCTAGTTAAATAAAATTAAACCCGTTTGAAATCTAAGCTACGGCAAAAAACACGCAATATAATTAAAAAACGTATAAACGGTATAAGTTTTATATACCGATTTGCAAGACAAAGTTAAATAGCTCTAGATTCTGGTGATTGATCCCTCTTTAATAGAATCACAAGAAAATGGATTCCGGGAAAGGTTACCCAATTTCTGGCAGTAATTATCGTTTGTACAAACTTTTTCATTTATTCCACGGAACTTTTGAAACTAAACAGCGTCCTTAGGGTGCCTTTCCACGAGAACTAAACTATACACAGCTATAGACCGTTGGACTTGATATTCACCAATCAGGGCGCGATGCTGTGTGGGCTAAATAGGATCACACTCGATTTTGAACCCACAACATTCAGAATAAATAAAATATTATTTAAATAAATGTATGTATATATTATTATTATAATAAATTAATTAATAAATATTTTAAAACTATCACAATTTTTAACAATATTAGAGCATGAAACGATTCCGCGATTCAAATATTTTAAGTTTTAATTTCAATAACTAATATCCTTGTGACAGAGTGGTTTAATAAAAACTAGCGGAAGCACCTGTTCAAATATATAGTTGCGTTTCTATTAGATTCGTACATCTGTGCTAACTAACATAGACAATGTTTGAGTTTTAAATAAATTTATTTAGGAGAATTTACTGCCAAATTTTTAAGTATTTTTATTCAATTTTAAAATTATTTAATATAAGTACAGGAATAAAAAATTAAAAAAAAACAATGTTAAATTTTTATGTTGTCTGAAACAAATTAATTTTATTTTTATTTATTATTTTAATTGCGTGTTTTTTTTAAGTTATCTTTTACCGAGACAAGTGAAAGAAGTGTGAGAACATATTTTTCGAAAGACCCACGTATTAATCTCCCACGCTAGGTTTATGATATATAACCGAGTCACTGTAAGTGACTTGGTTAGCTAAGCGGTTATAGCCGTAATGAGACTGCTTCGATTTTTTCTTTGAATTGTATTTTTAATTGTAGAACAAATTAAGAGTAGACGGTGGCTTGTTATTTGTGACCTCTTCAGCTCATATAATAAAAAAACCTTGTATTATAGTTTATGTCTGAAGGCCGTAATGTTACCAAAAAGAGTGTGTGCTCAGTTGTTGATGATCTATTACCACACAAACCTGTATTGAAATAATCATACAAAGTGGCTATAAACCATTATTAAGCCGGCACTAGACAGCGCTCTTAAGCTGCCGCCACGGCCATACTTCAAATATTGTATAAAAATTATGTTATGATTTTATGCAATCCTATTATAATGTCCCACGCATTACAACGTAGTATCCCATACAGTGAAGGCTTATAACTGCCGTTGTTTATCAAATAATGTTAAAAAAGATGGAATTTCAACAACATAATTAAATATAACCCTTTGCCAGTAAGACCAAACCAATAACAAAATATCACAAAAATGCTTCATCAAGTCAAAAAGGTAATCTACCCGCAAAAATTGAAAGCATTTCTGACAGTCTTCACATATTAAAAAGTTAAGCTGAAGATCCGAATGGAATACGCGAAAAATCATATGGAGACAATAAGAGGACGCCTCACGAAGTAGAATTTAAATATGTAAGGAATTAGGGGGAAGGGTGGGGGGAATTAGGGAGGGGGTTGAAAACTAGAAAGAGAACACGAGTTAGATTCCACATCTCGTGTGGGGTATGCATGCAGCAGCGATTGCTAGTCCTGGGATAATATCTTGAGCTTATCAAGTTTTTGATAGACATGCGGTTTAATTCGTTGAAGTGGTAAAATGCCGGCCACATACATGGCCCTGATGATAAAACAAATATTATATGCGATACCATATATACCATATATTAAGTATTTATAAATATAATAAGTTTGTTTTTGTATAAACGCGCTTGTTTCAGGAACCTCTGGCTGGTTTAAAAATATTTGTGTTGGATAATTAATCTATCGAAGAAGTCCATAAGGCATAAATTAATATAAACCATATGTTACTAACGTAAAAAAAACGCAAGCAAAGCTGTCGGCAGGTCAGCTATAAATATAAGTTGCCCAATACTAGCTCTAAGAAAAATTCGTTTATATGCCAGATTATTACACAGCTACGTATTATGATAAAAAGATCATCGTCTATACTATAGCAAATGAATAATCATGTTTTTACAAGATATCTCAGGATATATCCTCGGACTCGTGCCGCCGTGTGCCCCACGCACGCGTAATGAGCGCGCGGGAGGTAGTTAGACAATTTTACAACTGTGCCGCGCCGCTTTTTTGGCAGGAGCCGTGCCATAGAGCTAGGAATAGATAGAGCTTAGATATGAGAGGGATAGAATATAATGTAACGTAAGAACAATATTACCAAAATTAAGTTACAATAGTTATATTGTTGTATAGAATCACAAGAAAATGGATTCCGGGAAAGGTTACCCAATTTCTGGCAGTAATTATCGTTTGTACAAACTTTTTCATTTATTCCACGGAACTTTTGAAACTAAACAGCGTCCTTAGGGTGCCTTTCCACGAGAACTAAACTATACACAGCTATAGACCGTTGGACTTGATATTCACCAATCAGGGCGCGATGCTGTGTGGGCTAAATAGGATCACACTCGATTTTGAACCCACAACATTCAGAATAAATAAAATATTATTTAAATAAATGTATGTATATATTATTATTATAATAAATTAATTAATAAATATTTTAAAACTATCACAATTTTTAACAATATTAGAGCATGAAACGATTCCGCGATTCAAATATTTTAAGTTTTAATTTCAATAACTAATATCCTTGTGACAGAGTGGTTTAATAAAAACTAGCGGAAGCACCTGTTCAAATATATAGTTGCGTTTCTATTAGATTCGTACATCTGTGCTAACTAACATAGACAATGTTTGAGTTTTAAATAAATTTATTTAGGAGAATTTACTGCCAAATTTTTAAGTATTTTTATTCAATTTTAAAATTATTTAATATAAGTACAGGAATAAAAAATTAAAAAAAAACAATGTTAAATTTTTATGTTGTCTGAAACAAATTAATTTTATTTTTATTTATTATTTTAATTGCGTGTTTTTTTTAAGTTATCTTTTACCGAGACAAGTGAAAGAAGTGTGAGAACATATTTTTCGAAAGACCCACGTATTAATCTCCCACGCTAGGTTTATGATATATAACCGAGTCACTGTAAGTGACTTGGTTAGCTAAGCGGTTATAGCCGTAATGAGACTGCTTCGATTTTTTCTTTGAATTGTATTTTTAATTGTAGAACAAATTAAGAGTAGACGGTGGCTTGTTATTTGTGACCTCTTCAGCTCATATAATAAAAAAACCTTGTATTATAGTTTATGTCTGAAGGCCGTAATGTTACCAAAAAGAGTGTGTGCTCAGTTGTTGATGATCTATTACCACACAAACCTGTATTGAAATAATCATACAAAGTGGCTATAAACCATTATTAAGCCGGCACTAGACAGCGCTCTTAAGCTGCCGCCACGGCCATACTTCAAATATTGTATAAAAATTATGTTATGATTTTATGCAATCCTATTATAATGTCCCACGCATTACAACGTAGTATCCCATACAGTGAAGGCTTATAACTGCCGTTGTTTATCAAATAATGTTAAAAAAGATGGAATTTCAACAACATAATTAAATATAACCCTTTGCCAGTAAGACCAAACCAATAACAAAATATCACAAAAATGCTTCATCAAGTCAAAAAGGTAATCTACCCGCAAAAATTGAAAGCATTTCTGACAGTCTTCACATATTAAAAAGTTAAGCTGAAGATCCGAATGGAATACGCGAAAAATCATATGGAGACAATAAGAGGACGCCTCACGAAGTAGAATTTAAATATGTAAGGAATTAGGGGGAAGGGTGGGGGGAATTAGGGAGGGGGTTGAAAACTAGAAAGAGAACACGAGTTAGATTCCACATCTCGTGTGGGGTATGCATGCAGCAGCGATTGCTAGTCCTGGGATAATATCTTGAGCTTATCAAGTTTTTGATAGACATGCGGTTTAATTCGTTGAAGTGGTAAAATGCCGGCCACATACATGGCCCTGATGATAAAACAAATATTATATGCGATACCATATATACCATATATTAAGTATTTATAAATATAATAAGTTTGTTTTTGTATAAACGCGCTTGTTTCAGGAACCTCTGGCTGGTTTAAAAATATTTGTGTTGGATAATTAATCTATCGAAGAAGTCCATAAGGCATAAATTAATATAAACCATATGTTACTAACGTAAAAAAAACGCAAGCAAAGCTGTCGGCAGGTCAGCTATAAATATAAGTTGCCCAATACTAGCTCTAAGAAAAATTCGTTTATATGCCAGATTATTACACAGCTACGTATTATGATAAAAAGATCATCGTCTATACTATAGCAAATGAATAATCATGTTTTTACAAGATATCTCAGGATATATCCTCGGACTCGTGCCGCCGTGTGCCCCACGCACGCGTAATGAGCGCGCGGGAGGTAGTTAGACAATTTTACAACTGTGCCGCGCCGCTTTTTTGGCAGGAGCCGTGCCATAGAGCTAGGAATAGATAGAGCTTAGATATGAGAGGGATAGAATATAATGTAACGTAAGAACAATATTACCAAAATTAAGTTACAATAGTTATATTGTTAATAATATTTAAAAAGCGAAATAGACGTTTCTATTCTATTGATATTTGTGTGAATGATACGTTTGATCATTTCTTAAGGTTTTTATAAGTTTTCCATAGAGCTTAAACAGATAATAGAATAACGGTACAGTTCAGGTAGACTAAGTTATTTAAACTTTTTAATTAAATATTGTGAATTGTACCAGTAAAGTCAATCATCAGCCACTAAAAAAGAGACTTTCGGATTTTCGGATCCGTGGTTCGGCCCCATAGGTCATCTGTTCTCCGTGTCAAAATTCTGGGCAGCGGTAAAGAAGTATTTTCTTTTAAACAGTCGTATTTATAATAAGAGAATGACAAACTAACCAAAATTATGTTATAACTATATAACAGACTCGTGGAAATTATGTTGTGTCTACATTCATTGTTTTTCTCGTAGCCAGCAAAAGTCATGTCTAACCGTAACTAATCTATGCTAACATCTGTAGGTGCTCACAAATTTGCATATGTCGAAATAATTTAGGGGGAGTCTCACACATCGAAACCCTTACTAATGTGCGCGTATCGACAGCCTAGAGAAAGGCGTAGATAAGTCAAATCGAGTTTATAAACAAACTCGATTTGACTTATCTACGCCTAGTTTACAATCATATAGGGTTAAGTTTTCCCTCTATTCTGAAGTAAAGTGAGGGATTGATATGAATATTAGTATATCCTCTAATACATAAACCTTTAAGTTAACCTTTAAACACTTGAAAGTCTTTTCACGTTTATTACAATAAGTTTTTGTTTGATTGTTGAGAATTAATGACTGTTCAGGCATTATTTACTAAAGAAAGTACAAATAAGCTTATTATTAAGATTTTTTCCGTAAAGTTAGGCCTGAACTGAAACGATTCATTTTATCCGCATTAATAAATATTTTTTTCATCACACAGGTATTTTTACCTTTTATCCCTCCCATATCATACAATATAATATCATAAATGAAACTAAATAAACGAAACTAATAACCTAAAATACCCATCTGTACACAACCTTATCTCTGCAAAGATTGGAGGAAAATTTTCACTCATATTCTGAAAATATCGTGCGCGGGGCGTGTTTTAGTAATTTGTCGATACTTCGCGAGTTATACACTTTTACCGTATACTTGTGTTAGATTACTGTACTTATACTCGTATACTTATACTTGTGCGAGTTCTAAGAAAGTCGATAGGTGCCTCAGTTCCGCAATTTGTAATTTACTGGGAGTTTTGTTTTGTTGGAAGGCTCCGTGGAAATGTTTGTTGCTTTTTAATCTGTGGTTAGCTTTTTATATGATATACATTTACATAGCTAATAGGTATTATTTACTATCTTTATACAAGTTTTTTATTAAAAGTTGTGTTTTCAGTCAGTTGAATTGTATTGTATTGTTTTGTGAAACAGCGAAAATTACCATATAACAAACCAAAACATTTTAATAGTTGAACTCAGTAATTCCCAAAAATAAACGTAACAGCAGAAAGCTCCGGCATCGAACGCGAGCATTTTAGAATACGTTTTATTTTTAACTATACCAGTGTTTAACCGGATGTATTTTGAAACGTTAGAATCTAAAAGAGTGAAAGGAATTTATTTGGTTCATATTTTTTATCGGAGAGTGAAAGCTGAGGTCACCTAAAAAATAGAAAAAAGTTGTTCGTTGTACGCCGATGGCGCCGGATTCCATCAATGGGCTCACTTTTTCAATTATTTTTATATATTCAAAGAGGACTTTTTGATGCAATCTGATCTGTTAAAACCTGGCCAAGTTCAAAGCAATTTTGACGAATTGTTACAATTTAAGAGTTCTTAGTAACTCAAAAGGGAAAAACATAAACGCATAAAATTTCAGACGTACATATGTATGCCCATCTGTTTCTTACATATTTATAGTTTCAGTAATAAAATACTCTTTTCTAAACTTTCATAGGTTTTAATTATTGTTACAATAATACCTAAGGTTACAATTACAAAACTATTTTCTTTTCTAGTGAATGAAGATGTGTAATTTCAAAATATAAGTAAACATTTATTTATAAAGTTATTGAATACAACTTTAAAATGTTATTCCAAGTTAAAATTACTAATTATACATCTTTTCCACGCCATTTGCGTTGAAAAGATGTATTAATTAGTAATTTAACGAATAAAAAAGTAAATATGACTGTCTCTTTGTATGATCTGAAATGAGTTTTCCGCGAGTCTGTGGCTGAGATTCACAAAACAAAAGCTACATTAGCATGTGAGTCAGTCAGCGGTACTTCCGTCTAACACACACGACACCACGCTCGTAATAAAAATTATATGCTCCAATTTACGATGCCGAGAGGGTGGGAGGCCAAAAAATCCCCCTCCCCCTGATTGCGGGATCGGATCTCACTAAACGGGGGTAAAAATTGGGGGGGTGGGGCCCCCTAGCCTCCACAGCGATACATTTTTACCATTATCCCTTTCTAACTAACTATGAGCGCGATTCGCGAGTAATTATTAATACTCGCAGATTTTTTTCGTGATTTATTCGCTTTGCGGACGTGGCCTGGGATTCGGAGCGGTACCTAGTGTTAGGAGCAGTGAATTGTAGCTGTTTTTTCGAGTTTTAATTCGTGAGTTCTGACTTTTCTGGTTAAAATTTAAAATATTTTGGCGTTAATGGCATATAAATATGTTTACTCACTAGCTTTGTTATCTATAGAGAACTTGTAAATAACTAAGAGATTTCTTTAATATCAAATCACAAATTAGATTTTTAATTAATGGGGTGTCAAAAAATATTATAATTGAGAACTAGAATCTTCGGTCAATTATCATTTAAGCTCCTATATTTACATGGAATAGATGGCTTGAACACTATAATTCCCAAAATGTATTACACAATGTGTGTTTATGAAAAGGGCCAAATAACCGAGAGGAACGAACAATTCATCACAAATAATTGCAGCTCGCAGGCAAAATAAAATTGATTACACTCTCAAATTACAAAACTCGAGCACGTAAGTTGAGCCACGGAATACTGCATAGTTTGCGTTGATAACTCGCACTTAGCTCCTTTTGATGTGGCACAGATTGTGTCAATCTACAGATTGCAATGGAGTTTGTTACATAAACCTCTTTAGGTTTCAAAGCGAGAATGTAAAGAGGTGAAAACAAACAAATCGTGATGTAGGTAATAACGGTTAGTTAAGATTTGCTAATGAAAAGGTCATTAGCAGGCCATATATGTAGTGTGTAGAACAAATGGCTAGTAGGTCCAAAATGTACTCGCGAATCATATTGCAAGCGCAGCCTCAAAATTTCATCAATTATTATAAATTGAAAATTGAAATTCTGAGCCAAGGAAAGCCAAGCTATGATTGCAAATCTTAAAGGCAAGCCTTTATCCGGGAATGCCTGTATGACAATGTGGGTAATGAATTTTAATCCGAAGTAATTTTATTAAAAACCATGATAGTTTCAAAAGTAATATAATTAAATTCCAAGAAATATAACCATTTATTTTAATTTACTACATAACATTAAATAGTTAAAAAATAATTCAATGATTTTGTTACAAAATTAATAAACTTATCTATTTCTTTTAAAATGTAAACTTAGCTATAATTTAAATTAAAATAGTTTTATTTTGTTTCCTGTTGGCAGCATCAGAGGCCGACGAGTGTAGTTTGTTTAGATGAATAGTTAGAGGGGCGTCACGCACCCTCGCGGGGTCAACGACATATTTAGCATTATTCTAAACACTCGCTTTTAAAAATATTCCCATTTGGCTGAAAACACGTGTAGTTTCGTGCTAAAAATAGATATTTCATGGTTTTTTAACCAAAATGACCTGTATATTGAATCTTCAATAATATTATCGAAGGTAAACCACTTTAGTTTTATTAAATTATCTGAGCCAAACATGTTAAATAAAACGTTACTTGTTTATATTCAGTCACCGTCAAATCAAAAATTATACTAAAGGATCTCAATTCATACAAGATTCATTGTAAGAATATTTCGTAGCGGTTGCTACGAGCCCACTTCGTAGCCAATGCTACGGCGCTACGACCTAGCGTAGTACTACGTTGTAGCAGCCTACGCAATAACAATATTTTTTATAAAACTCCACTAAGAAATTCAGGTGTCTTTACACTTTTAAATATATTTTTAGTTTTGGCTTAGAATTTAAAGATTACTTTAGTCGCATTATTATTGACTTGTCCCATCAATTTTAGTTTTCTATTCTTACGTTATAATTCAAACCACAGTAAGTAATTACTTTTTTTTATTAAATTATAATCAATGTTATTAGCGTCCTCGAAATAAATCTTTAAAGCCACAAATAGTACTAAAATATACATCGGTTTAACTAGTGTCTACATATACATAATAGACGATTCATTTTGTTTTCTTGGGAGCCTCAACCAACTTTAACTGATTTTCAAATGTTCAAATTCGCTATAGTAGCCTATACCTAGCGGTCCTTTGCCCAGAAGTGTGATGTTTTGCGGGTTACAGAGCACCACTTGTTACAGACAGATGAACGTTTCTGTTGTTATTAGAGCTAAGATTGAATGGCTGGAGACGGTGACGAGGTCAAAGTCTTTTATTTTACGGAACGTTGTGTTTTTCACGAAATGTTTACTCGAAATAAAATATTGTTTGTTTTGGAGATGATTTGATATAGAAGTACAGTTGTTTTATTATAAAAATAAGTCTATATTGAAAATGATGATAAACAATAGCTCTTTTATGCTAGTTTATCGTCAGTTCGTATCGGCCCACTGCCGGGCATAAGTGTCCTACTATTGACATTAGTCTTAGTGATCTTAGGCGGATCGCCTCCAGATCTTATTAACGGTCTTTACAAAACCGTACAGGAGTCGTACTTGTGTCTAGATTCCCTGGAGTTACAATCCGCGAAACAGTTGGAAATTAGTCTATATCGATAATACGATCTGATCATATGACCAGATGGGAATATCCCACAAATAAATCTACGTCATAACTTTAGAAATCTGTGAAATAATATCTTATGAGTAAAATAAGGAAACAAAACGGCAGAAATTGGGTCAAACAATTCGGTCAAGGAAGTGCGTATTCTATTGTAAATTTGCAAAATGAGTTATTGGGGTTTGAATCTAATAGCATTGAGCTCGATATTTTATCTTATTTAGAAAATACAATGAAATACTTTGTATTTTTAAGCACCAAAAAGGATTTGTTGTATCTTTCACGGCGGCGTAATTACGTAGAATGTTGCTGAAATGTGAGTTAAGTGTTAGATTTTTTTACTTTAATGTGGTTTGTTAATTCCATAATTTAAATTTCAAACTTAAATCAATAATATATATAAGAGTTATAACATTATTTATTTTAGTGGTCTGGCTATATCTCAGAGTATCAGACACCATGATGTCAGAGACTTTTGGAATCATATGTATATTTAGAACAGAAAACATATAAATCAATGACATCTTCCACTCGTTGGTGTGAGCTCTTCTACTACATCCAAAGGCCTTTTCAGATTGCAATTCCCTTTAACTTACAAATATTAACGATTCGATTTATCTTTATACTCATAATAAATAAATATAATAAAATAAAAATTTTACACTCATACTCATAATATAATAGCTTAAATATACGTAAGTTAACACTCAAAATTCTCTGGCAATAGCATGTATATACTTCCGCAACCTCAATCGCTCCCTCTCATTACATTAATATTTTTGTGGAAAAATCTTCGTCGAAAGAGTATTAAAAGTCTTTAACAATAGACACAGCAATCGGATCGTTTTCTTTCAACATAAACCACAAACGCATAAAATATCATACACAACCTTACGATTATTTGAACTAATCCATCGCTATAATACCGCTAATCTCCCATCCCGCCTCGTTCCGCCACCGTACAGGTATACATACATGTAGTTCCCAAAAAAACCCAATCAAACCCACACACGCACGCCGTAAGTACACATTACCCACACAAACGCACTGTAGGCGTCACAAAGAGCCTGATTAAAAATCATGACATGCGCACAATATTTAAAAACTACCGTAGGCGGGTTAATTTTTAAGTATTGATCAAAAATTGCGTACAGCATATACATATGGGGTAGTTGTGTGGGAGGCTAGGGTGGGAGGGGGTGGGGGTGCGTGAATTAGAATTTTTAGAGAAAAATCGTCATCAGGGTGTAAAGTTTTAGGGTGGTTTTAAATGTAGAGATATTTTGTGCCGGGTTTCTAACAGTTTCATGAGCCGGGTGCTGTGGATGGCAGAAATGGAATCGTGAAATAATAATGTTAGATAATTTATTGGTGACTACTATTATGTCGTGGCTTTGGTAGCATATTGGTTTTTTAAACATGCATTTTATTCTTTAGGTTTTTTAATGTCTTATATTGCTGTTGAAAAATGTATATACAAAATAGCTTCAGCTACTTTCTGGATGGATATTATTAATGCGATATACATAATAAACTCGTAGCTGGATTTATGATTAGTTCTGGTATTGTTCAGATTGTCCTACACATTGTCCCCGCGACTTATGATAATAACAAAGCAGTACGCCAAATTACAATTGACTTAGGTTTGGTGCCAGAACCTCAAGTACCAAAGTTGCAAGTGCACGTAGCGTTGGGTACGTTGCTCTACACTCGTTATGTCTAATACAAGACTTCAAAAAATATGTTATTTTTAGTCCTGACAGAAATTTTAATAATGAATTAGTTTCAGATTATCTAGTATCTGTTATACAAGCTGCGTGCTTACCACGAGGCTAGATATTGCTGTGTAAATTGTTCAGCAATACTTATTTTTTTATCTACCTACCCATTTTACGTAATAATATAACTACAAGCATAAGCACCCATAATAACGTTCCCACTCACCTGAAAAAGACCTCGACAAAGCGCTCTGTATATAGAAATAATATACAACATACAAATAATAAGCTAAACCAAGAATAGGGCATAGGTTCTATTCTTGGTTTAGCTAATTTTATACAAATAAAACGTTGCTCAACCAATGTCGCGGGAAAGCTAATAAAAATACGGAAGCCGCGGGTGGAAAACTATGGCTTATATATCAGACTATTTACGTGGGGAAAGTTCTATATAAGACGGGAAAGTTGGTAAAACACGGGAGTGGAAACTAGTATTATTATATTATTTAGCCGTAACAATACAAAGCAATCTTTTAAATTCTCATAGTTGTCCCACAGCTCCGCGGGCGTGCAACTACGCCCGTTAGAAGAATCGATTAAATTAACAAATTGCTGATACGTTTCCCGCTGTTTTATAAGTCGTCTGCCGAACTGACTAGATTTTAATAAGCTTTGACTGAAACTGTGCAAACAGTATCTGAAGCTAACCTTGCAAAATATTTGTCGCCTACGATAATATGTAACCATAATTTTGTAAAGTTATATTAACTTTCGTTAAATAGATTTTGCACGAAAGGGTAACAAATAAATATTCACATTGAATATTACAAGAAATAAGTAATATGTTCAATAATAACAACTAACATTTTTAATGTTTCGATACGATATTAACGCAAAATAGGAAACATATTGTTTCGTTTTATTTAAAAAATCTGTCAAATGCATAAATGATTGATGCCACATAAAGTGGCGTATCATGTTGCGATTTTAAATAATTCCAAATGAAATTCAAAAAGTATTTTGGTACATTGCTTCATGTGTAATGTCACTCAGACACTCGTCCCATCCTAATTTACACATTATTTTTTTGAAATAAAATTTGATGCAGATATCAAACTCGTATTTTAAACCATGGTATATTTTTAGATTCGTATTTTTTATTTTTTTATCTATGATATATCCATATAGGTTACCAGAATTAATCCTAATTTAGTGATATTTTCCATGGGGAATTATTTTGTTTAGTTATTTTTCTATTCGTGACGAAGAGAAATCCAAAATGTCAATACAAATAATTATTTTTATCTAAAATTATGCCACTACGCTCACGTTTTAATTATCAGTTTAGACTCGTCTACAAATATACATACAATATATAGAAACAGCGTAATCACATAACCTGACCGGTCCATAATTAGATAAACTCATCTAATTATGGATCGGCTACCATTATCAACTATTTTATTGCAATACATTATAACAAAACACGTCAATAATGATATATACATGTATGTAGTTTATAAACCTCTTTGGTAGATCTAAGCTCTCATTTGGCAGATGTCAAACGAGATAGAACGGCGAATGGCGACGCTATTCATCTACAACCGACAGGTACTTACAAACGACTAATGGGAGGCCCTTTTTCTAAAACCAGAATTGATTAAAACCCCCTCAACACCCCGATCAATACCACATAACTAAGCACACCCCACACAGCCATAGCTATCTAAACACTACCCTCGCCCCTTCTAAAAAACGAAATAAAAAACAAGCACAAGTATTTTCATTATCCTAACCCGAATGACGCAGCTTCCCAAAAAACATAGCTAGGTACTTCTACTCGTATATTCATTTCCGTTCTGTTAATACCGCATACTTTTAACTGTCTAACTAGGTGGCCCCCGGGGGGCGAGGGGGGGCCTCACACCAACACTACTTACACGCGGTAGGCACAACTTTTATAATACTACGTACTCTGGCGCTTTTTAACGAACCCCCTTTTTGGGTGGCGCGCCACCTGCCACGCATACCGAAAAATACGCAAAAGAGGGGGGAAACCACCCCCACCCCCTGGTTAGAAGTGAAGTGGCCGTATTTTGCGTATTTTTAAATTATTCTCCACATGCGGGTGTGTTTGCTGTGTTTAGTTCGTTTTAGGCGTGCCGGAGCCTGCCCGGGACATGACACGGTTAAAACGTGGCAGCACAATGTTTACGGAAGAATGTTTTAAAAATATTGCCTAGAAAATAAGCGGAAATACTCCATACTCTGAATTTTAGAGTTTGAAAATAATTTAGCCCAAAGCTTTACAGGACTCCGGAATTATTACTAAGTATAGTATTTTTTGTGTTGATAATTACTAAATGTTTAAATAAATTTATGAATTTATTCTAATTTAAGTAAGTCCGCTAACTAATTATATCGATTATAATTTATTACTTTCTCCAAACTAATTAGTATATTATGATGAAACAACTCAGTAAATAAATCAGTAATTTTAAAAGAATATTCCTTAAGAACCTTCGAACAATTTTGTCTTCCTTCTTCCTGAAGGTCGACAAATTCAAAATATTCGAAGAAAGCTCTGCCTCTAAATAAATCAGTTCCCGGTAGTTTTCTTGTTGAGCCGAGATAGAAAATATGAACAAGTTATTAACCCGCATTTATTGCATTTGTGATTATGGTATTATGGTCGTACCCCTTAGGCTCAAGATTATTGTCTTGAGTTGGTCAAAATATAATTATTATTTTTTCGCAAAACGCATGTTTCGACGGCTGTATAATATTATTTCTAAACGTTTCCTGTGACATCACGTGACAATCGGTTCTACGAGTATTATGGTTATAAAATGTATTTATAGATAAAAATGAGCATTTTATATAAAACCCATGTAATGTTATGCTCGATAAACATTGTGTAAGCTTGATGAACCCAGACAATTCTTATAAAAGTATTATGTATTGCCTGTTTAATACTTTGTCATCGCGTAACACATTTTGCTTTAATGGAGACCAGAATTAAAGAAGATCGAGACAAATATTACATAAGAATTTATTACATAAGCATTGTTAGTTGACAATAATGTTATATTGGTAAACAAATGTTATTCATTATCTAATTTTATATAACTTTCGATATCACTAGTATATATTTCCGGATCGATAAGTGGAGAGTTTATGAGGATAGATGCGTCCCCGATCCCTGTTAGGTAGGTACTTAATTCTGAACTGATTTTAATGAATATAGTTTACTAGCCAATCCGCCGACAGCTAGTATGATATTTTTGAACATTACTTTAGCTTTTCTTTTGACTTTGTGATTATTTTTAAGATGATACGATGAGTATGGGTTAATCTTACAAATATCAAACCGAACCCTCATTATGAAATTACTAATACTAACACGTGAAAAAATCTCATTCATCATAAATAAAGCTCATAAAAGCTCGCCAATTCCAAAACTTTACCTATACATTACATCCCGAACAGGTCATCGAACCCGCGAATTTTTATAGCGGAACTCCCACAAAATCTTTACAGTCGGGTCTCATCTATAATTCACGGGAACTAGCATACGGGCCCTCGTATTATTACCGATATGAGTTTGCAAATAGGGAATAAACATAACTAGTTCCTCACAGTTTTCCCGGTAACCCTTTATCCAAAAATAACCCTAAAAGTCTCGTGTTACAGATGAGAATCGCATATGATCGAAAGTAAACGTAAGGGGTAAGGAACACTATGATATGACAGTTCTTGTTAGTGACATCGGAGCAACAAGTTTGCTAGCGGATCCCCATTTTTTATGTCGTACACACCTGTGGTAGAAAGGCTTTGAGGTTTGCAAACTGGTGTGTTGAAAGGGTATTTAGCTATTTCGAGGCAAACTTGCCATTTTACGGGTGGTGCCAGCCTTAGAATATTACCTCATCCTGGGTGTCGACAACTCGACTAAAATATATATATATATACGGTAGCAGCATCACTATGTGACAACTTACTGCAATAACCAACCGGCCCATTGAGCCTTAGTAGTTATACCGAATCCCCTAAGACCTTATAATAGGTTCAATTAAGGAGACTGACTAATTCCAAATTTAGGATATTACTGCCACCGAAGCCGGAAGTCTATCAATTATAATGTTGTAGGTATTACACCTTTATCACGTGACAAAAATAACAAACGTAAGAAACCGTAGGTATAATTATATAATCCACGTACCTTCATAGAACTAAGAACTATCGCTTAATGTATTCCTTAAAAAATAAATATGTATCACAAATGTAACAAAGCAGAAGGGTTCGCATAACTTATCTCGCAGTAAGAATAAGCTCAAACGCTTTTTGCAATTTCAAGCGCCTTAGTAAAACGCATCTGCAACTCTCGTGAAACGCAATAGCAACTCCTTAGTGAAACGCAGTAGCAACGCGTCACAACTTGCTGTGCAATAAATGCAAGGGGCTGGCGCGGAGGCTATTCATAATTCTGAATTTATGTTACGTTGTTTTTAGTTTGTTTTAATTGGGATCTACGTTTTAGAATGAGCTGAGGGTTATAAGTTTCATTCGTGTGGAGTAGTGTATAATTAATTTTGTAATTAGGTTTGTAGAAGTAGTTTTTATTATGACTGTTTATAGTGATTTTTTTAAAACTTAAAGTGTGTTCTTAATTAGCTACTAGCTAACCCGCCCGTAGCTTAGCTCGTTTTATTTTCATATTTTCTCACCTTTTAAACCTTTCCTGGGCAACTACGACTATTTTAAACGCCAAATCGTAGTTAGTTCGTCCATTCTTCAGTTATAAAATAACAACGGAAAGTGGCATTGATAAGGTATGAAGCTCACAGGATCGCTCGCGAAATAATGATAATGAAATTAATATATTGTAGTGAAGAGTATACAGAGACGAGAATAGGAATGCAAAGATGGTTTTTCAGGATAATTTTTGGTTCAATTTACAGATGCTTTGGTCAAACCTGTAGTTTGAAATTGTAGTAGGTAATTTAAAATAGGATTGATGTACTTACATCGTGTTCAGGCATGGTTGGTTTTAGGTTACCAGCCATACTGTTATTGATTTTAGGTAATAAGTTATACTTTTATGTCATAGTTTATTATAATAAGTAATGGAATGGCTTTCTCGTGATAGCCCGCATGGCGGCCCCCGGGTGCGTCAGAAACTTCCTAAACAACATCTCTCACAAACATCGCTAAAACAATTTATTGCAAAATGTAAACAGGAAGAAGCGTATTTTCATTTAGAATACGATTTCTCTCCTCCCCCGAATAGACGAAAATACTCGGTTATGATTAATTCCGAATGCGCCCCGCATTGATCAAGAAACCAGCTTTTTACTTCAAACTACCCATCTCTAACCCCCTCCCCCCTGTGCGAGAGAGACTAATGCACCATCCCCCGTCTCACTCTAAAACAAAGATGCTAAAACTTCTTTCGCTAGTATGAAGATTTTAATTTCATATTTTTGACGAAACGGTTCTAATTTTGCATCCGCATTCATGCAAATCTCGACCTTAGCACGCACCGCAGAAGCCTCACACTCGCGCTGCAGAACCAAGCACTTGCTTCCATTTTCTAATTCCGAATTAGTTTTCGAAGTGAAGAGATACAGTCCCAAGACTGTGTGCGTCGATAAACTAACTCTCCGCTTTGTCTCTATACGGTTACGGTGTAAATTCCTTTGCAGGTTTGTTGGCAAGGAATAATTCTTCAGTTGTACCCCGAAATTAGTCGAATGGGGAGAAAGGGGTTCATACGGGTGGTTTAAAAGAAGCAGGCAAAAAGGTGGGGATAGAAAGATGCGCAAAGACTTAGTTCGCGGGGGTGGGGTGGGTAGGCGTTATAAAATATATAATTCTATACTTACAATACTTGTAAATACGGCACGCGGAAGTACGCCGTCCAAGCAGCTTTGATACTTGCTACAAGTTTATGTCGAATGTTATTGTGTGCTTTTTGGTTTAATGCTATGGAACGATCATCTTAAGATAAAATCGTATAGTTTTAGTTAGAAAGTATAGTTACATACAATAAAATCGACGATACGTTTCTATGGGCATTTCGTATGATGCAATTTTTCTTTTTTGTACGTTCATTATTGAAAAACGTAATTTTTGTTATAACTAACTTATCAAGTGAAACTTCTATTAAATTGGGAATAGTTATAATTTATTAAGAGGATTTTATTGTCAGTTTCTTAACAAAAATCGTATGATGCCCTTTTACCCACTTCGCGGCGTAAAGGAGTGGTATATGTTTAAAAATTAAGCTCATAGATTTATATTGATTTTCACCTAGCGTTATAATTTTAAACATAAATGGTAATTCGGTACTTTTCTCATAAACAACCTTCTCTCTATAATTACTTATTTATTGAAAAGTTTTCTCAGAAGTATCAAGACACTTAGGACATAGTACACCGCTACATTCGCTGATATTTAGTCGCGAAACTGGATGTATTATAAAAGCGGGTAGTTGTTTAAAATAAGAGCGCGCTCCCTCGCGGCCTAGCGGTGGGTGGGTCCGGGTGACGGGTTCGAATTTGGAACCGCCGTAATGTGATTTTTACTGCTAGATTTTAGATTGGGATGTATTGTTGACTTTGTATGGTGTTGATAAATTATGTTGATTTTGTAATTGTGGTTTCTTTTAGACTGATACGTTGAAAAGATGAATTTTGGACAATGTTGAATGATGATTATCATTGATCTATATAATTGTGAGTAAATCAAGGTTTTTAAAAATTATCGTTAATTACTAATTTAAGAATTCATTTTCTAAATAAGTAATAAACTCATTTAAATCTTTATGTCATTTCAATCTTATAATCATTAATTTATGCTTTACTACCAAAGTTAACACCTGCCATTAGATATTCTAATGTTGTAAGGACAATATTATAAATAAGTAATTAATTTATAATTTGATAACTTATGCAATAATTGAACTATTTAAGTGAAGCTACCTATGTTTCAACCACTCATTTTGCGCGGTTCTTAGTAAAAAGTTGTAAGGGGGGCACTAGCGCCTACGCCGTAGCCTCGTAGCTCCGTAGGCCTAGGGTTGCTACGACGTAGCACTTCAATACCATCTTTTCATTTCGCATAAAGCCTTTTTTCAATATTATTAAATATTTTCTGTAATTCTGTTTAATGCTTTGCGTTCTTAAACCAATTAAAATTTATTTTTATTCAAACGGTATTAAGCTTAAGTATTCGTAATTGTAGGCTTAGTTTTCTAAAGGGCCGCGGATTAAGTCGTGGTGAACGAAATAAATAAGGCTCCTCTAGCAATATTATTCAAGCATGCTTAGTTGCTGCAATTTAATTCATTTAAAGATTTTAATCTTTGAAAGTTTTCGAGGGGTAAGCTTCTTTCGCAATCTCGCACGCTCGTCTGCGTCTTGCAAACAAAGAGATCTTACATACTAAGTCAACCCTCAAGACCCCTTGAAGCACCCTAAAAACACCCTAAAAACTTAAAGTTCATTAGCCCTGGCAACCCTGCCGTACTATCTTGCACGTTCCTAAGATCCCCCCGGGTGGGGGTGACGCGGAAATATGAAGGGAACTCATTTATCAATACAGAGACTGTTTCTTTCGCTAAGAATTGATTATATTCTACTAAGAATATTGATGGGGTGGGGGATGCTTGAAGTTTTCCAGCTTAATGTGGGGTGGGTCGTAATGTTTTGATTAGAGTTTTTGATGTTTCTACGTATCTACGTGTACGGGAGTGTACGTGTACGGTTTTATGTTCAGTTGTAAAATGGTTATGTTTTGCGCAGTTTGACTCTCGTCTGTTATTGCGAGCCTCTTGCTTTTTGATAACTGTAGCAATGTATGGGATAAGTATATTATTTACACAGTTATTTACTCGCGTGTATTATGATTTGATATGTATTATGCACTATTGAATATTTAAGTACTTAAGTACTGTTATAGTAA
This sequence comes from Chloroclystis v-ata, assembly GCA_963691955.1. Taxonomy (NCBI): domain Eukaryota; kingdom Metazoa; phylum Arthropoda; class Insecta; order Lepidoptera; family Geometridae; genus Chloroclystis; species Chloroclystis v-ata. The sequence continues at coordinate 8,900,471 of OY829904.1, read as the reverse complement.
CTTATTTAGATTTTTTGCCTGTTTAGTATAAATCCGATATTTAAATCTCTACGTTAAGGTTTAATAGATTATTAGTTTCAAGAAAAACAGCGCATACATCATACAGCCATTCTGAGTATAAATTTTATACCAGAAGATGGTATGGTATGATTCTATACCACGATCACAATTTAGCCTAGTAAGAGTGAGAGAGAGGTGATTGTACCAAATCCTCGAAAACCCTTATTGGTAATGAATTAGGTATCTTAGTAATATCTAACAAATATTTTAGTCTTAAAAAAATCATATAGGTAATTATTATCATTTAACCAAACAAAAGGACACAAGTAATAGTTATCTATAACTTTCAGATACACTTCTTTTAAAAAAAATCAATGCTTGTGTACAGAAATGTTCTGTTTTGTAAGCTTTTCGTGTAAATGAGTATCAAATTTTCAAGCTTTAAAAATAAGTACCTACCTAGGAATAAATTTTAATAATAAGACCCCACACTATGTATGATGTGATGTATCATTAGCAATAGTCTATAAACGGTTGAAGTATTTTGATACAAACATTATTTCAGAAATTTAATTGTTATGTTTGTGCTAGAATCTCTAACACATTCTCCAAACTTTTTCTTCCGTTACTAATCAGATCATCTGAAACCAAGCAGCAATATTCATAAAATTCTAGTCACAAACATTTGCCAAAGCGTTTAAATTATAAAGATTTCAGCAAATTCCTTCCGGCTCCGCTCCCGCGGAAACTACGCGCAAAAAATTGTTGTAATTCGACGCGCGGAATCCGCTCCAACATTTAGGTTAAAATATAAGGATCTTGCATAAGAAAGCGAGGGCGCCACCCCCTGTATCTCCGTTTTTAGTATTTTAGTAAGTTCGGGGGGAAATTACCCCACGGGTGGCGAGGGGGAGGGGGGCAAGATGTTGATGTTTCTTAGTTTTATATTACTGCTGTACTTTATTACTTATTTGTGTTAGTGCGCGCGCCTGTACGCGTGAGGGGCGCTTAGCGTCTATGCAGATGCTCCTTCTATCTTTTTTCTGTTTTATAGACGCAAGTTAGGGCCGGTAGTTAAAATTTAGAGGCTTATTTAAGTGTTGGCTTTGACGGCTTGAGTTTGTAGTTTATCGTAAATTTTGATGAGTTGTATAAGATAGGGAATAGATTTTTTACTACTAGGCTCGAATGCGGAAATTGAGGAATAAGGTACGCCGGATGTTTAAATTTTACACGATTGAAGGAAAGCTGTAAAATTGCTACATGAAAGTGATAATGATGATTTGAGTGGGTGTCTTTGTTATATTTAGAATTATTATCATGGAAATTAATATTACCTGTTACTATCTGTTTATGTTAGAAAAAAGTATGCATAAGTAAAAGTATTTACAAAAGTTTGGCCTTTCAAACGCTTTATTACTTACGTATTCGAGAGTACAGTTTAAAGATTCGCGGGGGCAAATAAGGCCTGATCTTAAATCGGTATAATTTTAGTCCTGGATAGTCTTAGGGTTAGATAAAGAATGAGTCTTTTGTTAGATGGGTTTCACCTATGTTTATGATTAATATCTTGATTGCAGAGGCTCAGTTTAAGACATTTAGAATAAATGTATCGCAAAAATTTCAATTAATTATTTAAAAATGCATAGCTTCACACCGCAGATCAATTCCAACCGTGAAAAGTGGGCTATTGACTGTTTAAATCCGTTTATTTGCCCAAAAAAATTCACGCCTCGCTTTGAGCACGTGAAAAATCCTTTAAAAAAATAAAAAACGGACGCTCGACCAATCCCAAAATAGGACTCTCGCTCTCGACCAGCGTTCTTTTTTCGTTTTTCGCGCGCCCGATAGAAATAGTGACGTATTTTTTCTTTTTTCAACTTTCACTCTCAGTAGTTGCTCGTAAAAAGCAAATAAAGATCGGTAAAAACTCGTTTGGCATTTTTGCGGCGGCTTTTCAGGGTTATTCAAACTTTTTTTTCCTTTTTTCCATACGGCCTATTTCAATTTAGGTTACCGCTTGTTCAGCGATGATTGACAGGACGCGCTTTTTATGATTTTTTACGTGTGAACTTTCGCTTTTAAAAACTGTTGGGGGCTTATTGAACACGAGACTGTTTGTACCAACTGGTTTTCTGTTCAATATGATAAGGTTGAATCCTAACAAAAATTTCATCAGGAAATGACACAATTACAAATAAATTTTAAATTAGTGGGACTCAGAACAGAGTTTTGGTCCAAAATCCACATGGAGTCTTAACTCAATATATTATATTATACCTAATACGCGTGACCTAATCCAGTTGTTTCTTAAATCTAACCTGCACAACTATTTGTTCTTAGCTACAACGAATAATTTACTATATGACAATTTCAACAAATTTAATGAAAACATTTTTCATGATCAAACAAACCACACAAGAGGGAAAATATTTTAAAACATTCAATTTTAGTCATAAATTTTCGAAATATAATTACGCAGAGGTCTGTCTGTAAGTACTGTGAAACAAAATGCGACCGCAGGACAATTATAAATATATAATGAATGACTGCATTTAGTTAAAATTGCGGGCAAAAAACATTTACATTATTGCACTAGTGTTCGCACGTGACTGCGCAAACATAGTTTTAAGGGGATTTTATTATGAAAACGGGAATTATATCAACTTTTGTGTGTTATCGATAGATATGTGAAACCGACCATAGACGCTGATAATCAAACGACGTAATAATCGTTAAAATTACAATAAAATATGCATAGTTTCAGAAGGACAAAAAGTCCTTTTTGCCAATGACAGATACCCCCAATCAGTTAAATTAAACAAACAGCCAGACTGAATCGCAAATGAGGCTCTTATGTACTGTATATAGAGATTATTTCGTACATAGAAAAAAGTAAATAGTGATAAAAAAGCCACATTTTATTATGAGCCGATCAGGAAATTTTGTGTCTGTGTTGGGTTGTACAGGGTGAGGTGGCAAAAATATGTGTAAACAACTAAAAGATAATTATTTTTATTATTATTATTAGTAGCTATGTATTACTTACACCTCACTGTCAAATATATAAAAAAAAATAAAAAAAAGTTAGTAGATACAAAACAGCAATCAAGACAATGTGTGCAGAAATCTTTCCGAAAAACTATAGGTTCTAATACATTTAAAAAAAATGTTTGGGCTTTGACATTATATAGTACCTACTTGTGAGAAATTAAAATTAGAAATAAATTATATAAATAGAAGTAATAGAATAGTGCGTGAATCATTAAGACAATAAAAATAAATAGTTATTTCTAAAATTTACAAATAAAATAAATATTAAATAATAAAGAAATGTTCAAATCAAAAATCAAGTCAAAATCAAGTAATAAATTTAACAATAAAATGCGTTTAAGCTCTATTATAGTAAAAGTTACAATATTAATGTTCAATAAAACAATAATAAACAAATCGCTCAGTTGTCATTCAAAAGTATAAAACAATAACAATTAATACGACACTGACACATTATGTATTATGCTTACAATCTTTTTATTATAATTCAAGACAAGATAAAACACTTAATAAAAACAATACCATCAATAAAAATCAAGCACGCTGTATCTCTTCCTTTACTTGTGTGGGTGACGCACACAAAGTTATTTATAAATGTGTGCGTTTATAAGTGTGTATCGAGGTCAATGCATATATTATTGTGCTTGTGTGATGCAACGAAAAAAGGTCTGCCTCCTGTCAATTTGGAAAGTTGCATATTATACCACAAATACCTAAAGTGTGTTTTATTAGTCTTCACGAGAAAGTAGACGCGGCTTCTTTGTTCTTTTTGAGCTGTTTTTTTATGTGGCCATAAAAAAAAGTTCTCAGAACATGGCTAAATTTGTGGTTAAACTTGCAACTATGGTTTTTATGCATTTTCGCCGAAATTGTGCAAGTTATTGTTGAAAGATAGCCATCTACGACATTATTCAGTTATTTTGGAATGCCGTTTAATGCAGGATTTGTAAACAATAGGAACCTCAACATTTTCTTATAAGCTAAAATAGTAATAATAATGGTCGGGTTGGTAATTGAAAATTTAAATATATTTTTAAATAAATTTAGTTATTGTGTTAAATTTCATTAAAATGTTTTAAGCACAGTTGCTCTAGCAAATTTATTTTATGCCATTCTGAAAATACATATTTAAAATAGTAAACTACCCCACTACCTGGATTTTTTAGATTTTAATGAGATTTAAAATTCCCAAAGATATGTCTTATTGGTCTTATCTATTTTATTGATGTACAAAATAACCTTAAAAATTTCTTATTACTTGTGCCTTGAAAATCGAACCTATTATGAGCGCGCTTGAAGAAACAAAATACTTTAGTTTCATATAAAAATTTATAAAAATGAGGAAAACCTGTTATTTTAACGATGAATTAAAATCGGCTTATTATAACATCATTAGCCAAAGTTCTCGTAAGCTTTTAATGGCGCAAAGTTCAGCTTTTACTCAATATTTTAAAGTTCTCAAAACATAAAGTGATTTATTGTAATTAATGTTATTTATTGGTAACTACTTTCCCCTATTTACGTTCCCACTGCTGAGGCACTGGACTCCATGACGAGAGATATTTACCTTAATTTATAACGCTCGCAGAGTGCGAAACTAAATAAATAAAATATTTTCTACGTTTCAATAATAAAAATTACACCGTAACTCAATAAAGATTGGGCCGATTTAGATGATTTTTGTTTGAAAAAAGTCGTAGTTGCCCAGAGAAGAAAGAAAAGTTGGGAATAAAGTGAGCGAAGCGGAGGGCGGGTCAGCTAGTAGTACATCATAAATTATTTTGGCCAAAACCACAACATCAATGATTCAGAGCAGTGACTTTACTAAACAAGCGTCTGCCCCCGACTTCATTTATCTTGTTTACAGTGTACCTACATGTGTTTGTGTGTGCCACTTACAGTTGCATTCAAAATTTGGGTCAAAGTCTTTTTACTGTTTCTCAGTATGTACCTAGATACTGTCGGGGGAAAATATCTTAGCGTAAATAAAAAAAATATCGTGTTTTTTACAAAATTGTTTGAGAGTGTAAACCTTTGTTCTTCATGACTAAACTGGTGAAGTTTTAAATTGAATTAATAAAACTTGGTATGGAGTTAGCCGATTGACATTAAATGTTATGTTTACTGCGGGAAATCTATTAAACGAGGGCAAAGCTACAGGGCGTTCAGCCATGTAATATGTGCCACCTGTAATTGGAAGAGCACTTGTCATACAACAAATGTGTATGCTAATTACTTAAGTTATGGTGTATCTTCTGTTGGTTGCCCTATAATAAATAAAAAAATATGCCTCCTCATACTAATTGTTAAAATAACTACTCACTATCAGTAGTTATTGGTAGTCTAGTTACTAAAAGTTAGTTAAAACTTAATAATCTTAACAAGACAATAATAAAAGATTTCTGTTGTTATTTCTCCGACAGTACTGCGCGTCGACTTGGGCGCTCGCGCAGCTAAAAGTAAGTTTGCAAAAAACGGTCACTCCTGGACTGTTTGTTTTTTATTGAGGACATGCATATTTGTGGCTTAAGAATTTTATTTTTATTTTTATAAGTTGTTTAATTATATAATACCTACCTAGATGAAAAAGGGTTGTTAAGAGAACTATCTCCTATTTAGCTAAGTCAGCCATGTGGAGTAAACTAAAGACATCAATAAGCTTGATCCCGTTACTGCTTTATCACCATGATCTTTACTGTAAAACTTAATATTTTAAACTTTTTTATTAGTTTTTCAGTTTTATGTACATATATTTAATTTATAATGCCCAGAATTTGTCGGATTCTATGGCGCAGCGGGATTCGGCGCAAGAGTTTGCGGGTTTTTTTTCCAGCGTAGAGTACCAGTGTTCTTGTAATAAAATGTTCTATTATATTTTAAAATACTACTTTATTCTAGAAATATTTTTATGAAACTACGGTTACACAATTTTTAGCTAACCCAGTGGCTTTTATTATAATATTCTATATAAATGGCCATGTATCAGCATGAGATCGAATTTATAGGTGGTCAACCATTTTCCGTAAAAGTCAAGGAAGTCAAGATTTCCGATGAAATTATACAATTAAATAAAACAAGATGTTTATAAAGGTCGCACTTTCGATGAGAATCGATTGAGTAACAGACTGTTTCTTTGAGAGCAGGCTGATTCTGTAAGACTATTGCTAAAATTCGAACCGGGCGGGGGTGGAAATCAAACCCTTCCACCGGGCTACAGAGGTCGTCAATTAACAACAAATCTTACCACGACTTGTTATATGATATATACAGTGTAACATTAAACGGAGCACGGAATAAAAATAAATAATAAATTAATATTTCTGGACAATTCACACAGCAACATCTAGCCCCGTGGTAAGCTCAAGGCTTATGTTACGGATGCTAGATTTCTGATATACTTAAAATAATATAAATACATAGATAGAATATATTTATATATTCCGTGTAACATTAGGTATGTGCATGTGCATATATATTGTAATTAATTGTTAATAATATTATTCTTGTAATAAAAATATAAAATAATTTTTTTAGTTACTACCTACCGAAAACAGACAAATATCTCTGAGCAATCAAGAAACCTACCATTAGTACCTATTTTACAAAATTAACATAATAACTTGTTAGCATAAAAACAATAAAAATGCCTACCGTATAAGGGAAGTTACGATAATTACACAAATATATTATATACCTGTTACCTTCAAAATCTTATTCGATCAGGTTATGTGACCTTTTATATAATTTTTAATAGAAATGTTCTGACGCAATGACAGTTGAAATTTCATTGAATGTTTCGTAACGGCGTTACGATCGGAGCGTCCATATTTGTCGAGTCTGTAATTAACGGATTACCAACGAAATTACTTGGACAGTACAAGGACTTGTAATGAAGTCCTACGAGTTTTTGTCGATACGTATTGTCTGTAATAAATAACACGCTCGCCAGATTGTTTTGTTTGCAATTTATGGATTTACCCAAGATAACATACCCACATGTTACCGCCACCATTTGACCTAAAACCTTTCTTAGAAATTACTTTTATAATGCAAAATTAAGAAATAAGTTCCTGCTATATGTAATTTAAGAATAAAAAAAAAACTTTTCAGCTTGATAACGAATGGGTATACTGTTGAGTATAGTAAGACCATTTCTAAAATGAACGCCCCTCCACCAAATTCTGAATTTTTTTTTCTGTGTATTCTGTTTTTCTGTATTTCCTCTCACACGTTGAAATCATCACGGTTTTGTGGAGGGGAGTTCATTTTTAAAATGGTTTTACTATACCTACTTAAACTCAGAATTTTATTTTATTACTTTTGCTACGAATATATATTTTTTATTGTTAATATGTTGAAAATAATCATCAAATATTCTACTTGTTCTTTTTATAATTAGCAGATAAATCTCTATTTTGATAATAGAATAGAATATAAAAAAATTAACTTGAAAATGAATCAAAATAAACATAAAATCTAAAAAAGTTCTGTATTTAGAAATGGAATTAAACATACAAAATACAGATGCCTAAATACAAATTTTAAAGAAAAAACTAAGTTTTTGAACCACAACGGTTATAACGGATAAATTCAATATGTCGTTTCGTCGATCTTATCATTTACGATATATTTGAAAGTTAAAATTACCGGGTGACCATTAAAATGACAGTAATTTTCTTGATCCTTGACATTTTTGAACTTCTCGCGAAATTTTGATGATAGTGTTAAAATGTATGATTCATTGCATGTAACGAATGTTAATGATGAAAAATGTGCCTTAATCTGAACAGCTAAAGGTTACAATTGCATTACGTGGTATCGCTGAAGGCAATGCAATTTTATTAGCAGGTTATTCAAGGCAAAGAGCCATTTTTAATTAGCTTGCAATAAGTTTCAAGTTTTCTTTTTAATATTTTGTCTACGTAAGTACTATTCATATTTATTTAGTGATCATATTATAGTCCATAAATATAGTCATATTATAGATTTTTCGATAGACAAATCTTCGGTTCTAAATGTATTTAATTGTGGAATTAAATACGTAAAAATATACTAGACCACATTCCGTTGTTTTATTATCGTCAAATACATATCAAAAAGGAAATTATAAAAACAACTATAACAAATTACAGACTAAAAATGCCATTCCGGCTGAACGCGCCAACCGCCGGCGCCTAAGTACGCTTAAAAAGAAAAAAAAATGTAAGCTCTCTCTCGCTAAGTTTAAAAAGCGAACAGGCGATGCGTTTATTTCAACGATTGACCTAAATTCTGCGTCTTACGATTGATGTACTTGACGTGCGTGTGTGTGTGTACGCACACGGGGTTATCGTGTGTTGTACATGCTTTTTTGTAGCGTTTGCAAATAGGGCGCAGATGTTATTGGTGATTAAGAAAGGTTGAGACCTAGAGTAGCATTCTAAAAGAAGCAATGTAAAGATATAGGTACATATAAATTAGGTTTCCTTGTTTTCAGATTAACGTGGAACTTTTCAATTGGACTATTTGTAATAAAATTAGGTATTCTATACTAATATTATAAAGAGGAAAGATTTGTTTGTTTGTTTGTTTGTTTGTTTGTAACGAATAGGCTCCGAAACTACTGGACCGATTTCAAAAATTCTTTCACCTTTGGAAAGCTACATTATCCCCGAGTAATATAGGCTATATAATATTTTAAAAAAAATTAGGGATCCTTACTAAAACTCCAATAATGTAACATAAGGTGTAAAAAAATGACCTGAAAAATTCCCTACGTCGCGTGCGCTGCGAAAACTATTGATGATAGAACAAAATCATGTACTACGACTTTGCAGAACTCATCATTATCTACAAAAAATGTCGCGACAGCATATGTCTAAATATTATAGTTATGTCACAGTAAGCAGTTTTTTATTCTAAAATATTAATTTATATATGCCGCCTCTTGAAAGGGTCTTCATTTGTACCTTGGTATTAATCCTTATCAAAATAAATTACTTTATATTCAAGACGGCTTTAATACCTTTTTATAACTTTTTGAATTATTCAATTCGGACATTCCATTCGGAAGATATCGCGAGATTAAAAATGCAAGTATTAGAAAAAAGTCTAGAGGTTGTCGCTCACCGCGCTCAGCTAGCCAGCATGCGATGTAGACTCCATGTAAGCGTCACTGGTACGGGTACGGGAAAGGGGGGGGAGTCAATGTAATGTAATATCCTAATCCTAACATAGGCTACTTTTTACCGCGGAAAAATACATACTTCGGCGGGAAAATATATGCTTACGCGGAAAAAATCGATTTAGATAAAATTTAGTATGCAGAAGATAGTTGCAAATAAGAGTATATGGCGAGAGACTTTTCACCGAGGAAAATACATGCTTCCACGGGAAAATATATGATTACGTGGGAAAATTCGATTCGATTTCGATGAAATTTAGTAGGTATGTAGATAGTTGCAAATAAAAGTATATGGCGAGAGACTTTTTACCGCGTAAAAATTAAATGCTTCCGCGGGGAAACATATGCTTACGCAGGACAATTCGATTTGGATGAAATTTAGTATGGATATAGTTGCAAATAAAAGTATATGGCGAGACGAAGTTCGCGGGGGCTGCTAGTGTCTAATAAACTGATGTTATCTCAGGTTAAATGCATTTTTACCTGGTCTTACAGTTTTTTTAGACCATAAAATAACACAAAACGTATCTATAGAAGGGATTCCATAGAATACTAAATAATATATATTGTATTCATCGTGTGTACCTTGTATAATGTTTAAGGCCGATAAGCTAATTAAGTTACAAAAATAAGCATTAAATTAATAACTACAATAAAATAACATAAAACAAGGAAACGATTATGTCTGCGAACGCTACGCCAATGACAAGCGATATTGAATTGTGGCATCCCGTGCATGTGTGCGTTTCCTCCACACATTTTTGATCACAACATTTTTATTTTGCATTTTTTGTAATGGTGTGTGTTTAGTTGTATGCGTGTGTGCGGTGCGTTCGTGTGCACTAATTGCGATAGCTGCTTCATTTAAATTTCGGATATCACGCGTTTGGATGCAAGGTGTTGTAACTGATGAATTTTTTTCAGGATTATCTTTTTTATTTTTTACTTATCATTTTACCTTATTAGACCAGTGCAGATCCCTTCAAAAATGGTCAAAAAAGGAAAAAAATAGTAGTAGGATGAAACCTATTAGAAAAGGAGGGGAATATGATAAAAATGAAATGAAAAATCAATTACGGGCGATCTGAGTTCGGGAAGTGGGAGGGGGTGGGCTTTTAAGGGGAGAAAATGGTTTATCTCGATTTCCGGTAAAACTACAAATCCTATGAAAAAAAGTGAAATGGCAAAGTTGTAGGTAATAAAACGTTCTACAACTTTTTAATTCACAACTATTTTACAATACGTCAAAATGTATGTGAAAAATTCAAATAACTAAGTTTTTCGTTTTTTATTTCTATCTTTTTCAAAAACATTTTATTTTCTACGAAATTTGGTGAAAACTTACCTTTTTATGTCCCAAATCCACTTTAATTTATTTGATTAAAAATATTATTTTTTTTACCTTATTTTGACTTAATTTAAAAAAAAATAGACTAATTTTCAATCGAAAATTCACGTGTCAAAATATAAGATTTTTTATAAAAGTCGGTGTGCTTTTTGTTCATTAAAATCTCTATTTTCTGATAGTTAAAAAAATATATACATTACAATAGTAAATATTCTCAGAAAATGCACAAAACCGAAACAAAAATTTGTATCATTAGGTACAATTGCATCATAAAAATGTGATTTTGTCTTTTCAGACTATATAATAATAATATAATAATGTGCAATAAGTCGGATTATAAGCAATTATATGAAATAAAAATTGCAAAAATTACATTTTTATGATGCAATTGTACATAATGCCTGGAAGAGATCGCTTTCAGCGATAAGGCCGCCCTTTGTACTTTTTACTTTTAGATAGTATTAAGTTTTTGTTACTATGTTTTTTATTTTATAAGTAAAATAAAGTGTTCATTCATTCATTCATAATGATACAAATTTTGTTTCGGTGTTTTGCATTTTCTGAGAAAATTTACTATGGTAATGTATATATTTTTTTAACCATCAGAAAATAGAGATTTCAATGAACAAAAAGCACACCGACTTTTATAAAAAAGCTTATATAACAAAACGTTCTCACAATAATCCATAAATAAACGTTATAAATTTAAATCAAATATAATGATAATTCATAGGGTATCGAACCTCCTATGTCGTAGGTGGACCTTCACCCGGTGCACCATAAAATGTTTGATAAATATGTATGTTGTTAGAATAAAAAAATAATACCGTTTGAATATAAAAATAACCTACATAGTCAAAAACATAATCACCCCTATTTATGCTCCCACTACTAAGACACAGAGGCTTCTCTCTTGACAAGATAGATTATATTATAATGGAATAAAATAAAATACATGGAATTAAATAAAATCAAACAATATTTTTCATAAAATCCAGCGAAACAATGCAAGTTAAAGCATGGTTAGTCATCACTAGACACCTGCTTTGGAGCGGTCGGCCTTGCAAGCAAATAAGTCAAGCAATAACTATACTTAAACCTTCTTGTATATATAACTATACCTACAACATATATACTCGTAGTATAACTTTATCCTTGACAAGTATTATGCCCGACTCGTTTGCATTGAGCATGCATGCCAAACGCTCAAATACCTTTATAACCCATGCGGAAATAATGCATAGGTATATTTTGCTTGTAATAAAGACATTGCAGTGTTTTTACTTAGTGCATTTACTGTATGTTTGAGCAAATTAATGTGTAATGGCTTACAAAACAGCTTCACCTGCTTAAATTCATTTTTTTCACTTGTTCCATTAATTTTAATTTCATTCGACTATAAAAAAACATTTTGTTAAGAAGTAAAGTTATTTATATTATGCGTTGTTTACGGAACATTTTAATTAAATAAGTCAATGAAATATGTACCTACCTACAAATAATTGCGTTCAATATCTTGATATTTCAGTTTAAATAAATATCTATCATTATATTTTTTTATTTATTCAATGTCACAATATATTACTCAATGTAACGATTAATTTTAAGCAGTAAGTTTTGTTAAGGCGGTGTGTTAATTAATGAAGGTAATTAATATAAGTACTTATTTTACAAATAATAATTTTATACACTGAATACACTTGCCTTGTCGATCTAAGAATTTCTTGATACCATACATAAAAATCCTCAAATCAAAATAGTGTTAACCACCATGATATTTTTTATGTATTTTCGGATCTATAAGCATGTAGTTTACGTGTGATTTATTGCTCAGATTAAATTATTTACGTATTTTTCGTAGCTTTTCTTAATAATTACAAAGCCAAGAGAATCACAGATAATTAAGATTCCTATCTCGTCATCGGAGCGAAAAAGACCCGGTTTCGTTAAATATTCGGCTTTCAAGTTTGTTGCACACATGCACTATGTTTTTTAATTGCAGACTATTTTTGGAAAGTTTATGCTTACATGTTATCAACGAGATTTTACGAGAATTAGCTTGCCAAGCCCCGTTTTAATCTTTATTGCCTTAACATACTTACATTCTAATTTTCTATATTAATATGCCATTAAAATTATCAGTAACATTACTCTTATTTAAAAAGAATTATATTTTTTTATAATAAAAAAACATCAGAAAGTGCAGATAACATCCCATTCCGTGGGCCGTGCGCGATAAACGGCCAATGCCGGACATTACGCCCTCATTTTTATTTGGCACATAGACAAAAACACCCTTTTTTCATATAAACATGCACGCACACATGCTCATTATTATATAATATATAATATACACGCCACATAAAGCCCGCTCAATAATTAGTGAATGTTTTTAAACAGAATTGCGTATTTGAAATGAAGTTTTATTTCGTCTGATTGGGTTTTTTCAATTTGGAATGAGTTTTTTTAATGCAATTTCGGCATCAGTTCTTTGTTGTAATGAATTTCCATTATAAAATATTCAGGGAACTTCCCTTTGAAATTTGACCACTTAAGTACACTACAAAAGATCTTAACATTTAAGTAATATAAAATGCAGTAAAAACGTGGTTGCTATGAAGTGAAATCATACTTTCAAAGCAATTTCTGCTTTACCAAACATAGCTTTCAAGACAAAGCCACAAAAATAGGTACAATAAGAACTATACAGTATCCAAGATCAGCAAAGGGCAAATCTGTAGGGCCCTTACTGCAACCAGCATATGCTGAGCTACCGCGTCCCCCCGTGCTAACGTCTACGCGAAGGAATTTGGTGAATTGTTTAGAAGTATGGGTTCATCTTAAGATGGACGGTAGTTTTATAAAAAGTCCAAGGGTTCTTGAGGACTTGTTGAGCTAGGTTAAAGGACAGAGGGTCGAAGAACTGGATTGCGGTGGAATTTCGTGTCTATGGTGCGTTTTGTTGCCATAGAGACTTAACGAGTGAGAGGAACGATCTTTTCTCCTTTAAGTGGTTTGATATTTCTATTTTCTGTTGTCAAACGCAATACTTTCTACCCTTGTTTGTTTCTGGACAGATCTTTTTACCAAATTCTAAGATTTTTGAAAAATTTTAAGCTAAAATTTCGAAATTTTATTATGGTTTGGATTAGATTAATACTAGATCTTTTTTAACTTAAATGAGTTTTACTGATAGTGGCTACATTATTTTTACACCTTGTTACAGATACTTTTAATTTTAAAATGAAGTGATTGCATCAGATTTTATTTAGGTATATAATAATTCTGTAAGGGTGTAATACATCCGATCATAACATACCGAGTTAAGGTTAGGTTGGCTCAATATAATGAAACTGAAACTATTTAGACAATTTTAGATGTTTTTCTTTATGTACGTACATACGTACGTACATAAAGAAAAACATCTAAAATTGTCATAGTATACACTATGTATGTTTCTCCATACTTCACTCTTTAACCAATGATTCGAATTTGATGAAAGGTTGATGAATATTTAAACTTCTGGGACATAGGATAGGCTATTTAAGTTCTGGTTGATGATAAGACGTGGCCCCCCCCAGAAACATAATCTAACGCGAACGGAGTCGCAGGCACATCTAGTTTATATAATACTCTCGTTATACTGATAAAGAACTTCTGAAATAACCCAAAATTCGAAATCACAACGACCTTGATCCTCGAGTGGGAGTCGAATCCAACCCATTTTAGCCCTGGTTAGCGTATTACTACGCCTGTTATCTTGTAATTTTTATTTAGAAAACCTAAGTGAGAGTCAATCATAAGTTACCATTAGTTGGAAATCTTCGACAAAAAACTATTTCTTTATCAGAATGCCTCCTGTCAAAACAACCGTCTCAGATAATAAAATCTCTCAGCAAAAGTATTCCAACTTCACTGAATTCCCGATCAAATTCCTCTAAAACCAGCACATGCACACTACATACTACACACGTATGCATGTGTGCGTATATCCTTCCTTGACCTAGAGGCGGCGACTATCGTCTCTAGGTCAGGACCACTACACACTACGTCCAGACAACCACGACCCACCACCCCCCGCTGAACCCGTTCAAATCTAACTCCGATAACGGAAGACGTATACAAATCTAGAGGTCTCGCTAATCTGGATATGTGCGTCGACTAGACGAGTTGCAGACGGAGTCTAAATTCGGGTATTGTTGGATTAGTTTGCTACTCCATGGTTTGCGGTTTGGAAGTTTGTCTATGGTTCAGTAATTGGGGATTAGGTTAGTAATTAATTCAGTTTGGTTTGTAAAGTTTGGGGTTTGTTTAACTGTTTAAACGTATTATTGAATGTATGTATATTCTCTCAATTATTGTACTTAATTAAGGAATTCAACAATTTGCTTTATTGACTAACAATCTTTTCCTTAAACTAGAAAAGATTTCTGTGGTAAACGTCGTAATAAAAAATATTAAATAAAACACCGAATAGACAAAACCTTTCTTAGTATAGTTTGTAAATCTTGGTATTTGGTAAAGCACTTTTAAGAAATTTTCAAAATCGAATTATGAATTTCGTGTAGTTATGGCATCACGAAAACTAACGAGGAAGATGGATTACCAGATAATTAATTCAATAAATATATCATCAAACTTTTCACTTGCAGACATAATAAAATCGTTACAATTAATAGTTTCACAGAAATCTTAAAATAATACCTCGGTGGGTCAAAAACAAATTGTTCTACGGTTTAAAAATATTATTGACACCGCTAAAATCTAGTCATAATAAATATTTCCCGTTTCTAATGCAGAAGAGTGTTAGCAACATAATCAAATTTTGATTATTTATTTTTGTTTCCCTACTTCATGTTATGCTATGCTATATATTATAACCGTTGAAATAAAAGAAGTTCTCTTAAGTATATATTAGGTTCTACAACTTTAACTTTTAAGTCCTACTATCCACTTACTCAGATTGGAACAAAATTGGTTTTGTTTTCTTGCAAAGGTTTCGTTTTCATATCAAAACTACGAACGCAATCGAAAAGCGATAGGCGCACCTAGAATCCAGCATTGGCTTATAAATAGGTATAAGGGTACAGAATGCATCGGGTTCAATGACCGCCGAAACGCAGCAAGCAACAAGGTCACGCACACAAACACACCACATACATAGACGTCGGCCGTGAAATTAGAAATACTAGTGTTGTCCTTCACTTAGTCGATGAAATAGAATAATCCATGTTTTATTTCAGTGATACTAATATAAATAGGGAGGGCTATGACCAGCAATAGGCGTTGAGGGCTGAAATTATGATGAATATAAAATAAAATGCTTAATCGAGTTTGTTTCAAATTATTTTGTTATAAATATATACATTTGTTAAATTAAAAATAAATAATTTAACAAATGTATGTATTTGTGATTGTTGTTATTGTACCAATTATAAACGATTTAATTATGGGCTTTATAAAAGTCAATAAAAGTTTAATAAGGTTTTTGACCCTTATTGAAAATTATACTCTGATTATCAAAATTTATGCTAGCTTTGTTATACTTACTCATTCAATTTTAATTGGTATGCAAATATAGCTGTTTACCAATTATAATTAAAACCTAAGTTGGGACTATAACAATTAAGGACATTTTGTATGATTATGCCTTAAAACAATACTCGGTGACTAATTATCAGGTTACAGTCCTATTTACTAATCATTATCAATTGAAATGATTTGACAGTTGAACGTACGAAGAATTATACAAGTGTATGTAAATCATAATGTTTATTTACTGAGTGTGGCTACTATTGAATTCTTTGGTCAAATCCGGGTGAATTAGTGGTCGACGAAAACTGAATGCTGATTTCCACTGTTGCCTCGATTTACATCAGACAAATATATTAACAAAGTAGTAATACTACTATTTCGGTTTGTTAAGGAAAAAGGATCATTTAATTTTTAAACAATTTGTAACATGTATTTATGATTAAAAAACCGTGCTGAGAAATAAGATGAAACTTTAAAAAAATATTTATTTGATATTTAAAAATATTTCTAATAAACATTATTTAGTAAGTACAAATCAGTATTTTTAAAAGTTTTATCTTAATTCTCTCTCCAAATATTTAACTTGTTTATAAATAATAGACCGTCATAAGTAAAAAAAATTAAGGAGAGAAGGGGACTAAAAAGTCTGTAAAAAAAAAAAAAAAGTGTTTAATATCGCATAAGCTATTACGCAGTTCTAATGTCAAAAAACCTATTATTTTCTGATGCTTCAGCGTGTTGCACATGATAATAGCGCTATAGGCTCACCGATCCCCAAAATGATAAGCTTTTTATGATGATTCCTTGCACGTTCACATTCCGAGTGTTTTGAATAATAATGACGGAAAATGGGTTCTTTGTAAAGTGTAAATTACTTACATTAATTCACAAAATGCACGGCGAAGCATACATTTATTTAGACAATGTACGTGGAACAAACAAAAATACTTTTTGTTTTCATTGCAAGTACAATGATTTAGAACTATATAAACTGGAAAGTTGTAATTTATTACAAAAAAAAAATATCACGTGACTATTATAATATTTGTGACAATTTTGTATTTAATTGGTTCTCGGCTTTAGCCTCAATTATTTACTTTGCCTCTCCATAAACTCATTTAACACAATTAATTAATTTAATGACTATCAAAACGTTTTTTTCTATATATATTTATAATAATAACTTATTAATTAGACTTAACATCGACTAATCAATAAAACATTTGGCACATCCCTAGAGCCGCTGCACCGTAGGCAATGACTAATTTCGATTTCACTAGAGCTTCAACTCTAGATAGGGCATTTACAATCTACGTATAAATAATGCTGTTTGTTTGTTAATCGAAATAATGAATTGGTTTCAGTAACATTAACATTTACACTTTAACATCAAACCATTTTCTCGAAGTGTTTCTATTCTGTAACGTCTTGTGTGAATTCCGATATGAAAATAGTTTCATGTTATGTATACATTAAACATAATATGTCAGTTATTACTGTTTAAATGCCTGTGTAGTTAACAAGCACGTTTAATAATAAGTCCGAAGTACGATTTTATTTTAGTTACTTTTTTCAATCACTATAATGTGTTTAATATCATTCACACCAAACCCAGAGCAATAGCCTCGGATGCCGTCATTAGGTCAAAGACTTGGCATTCCTGACGCATCGTATAGGAAAACATATATTATATTTAGATTCTCACTATATTATCTACAACAAATAACAAAAAAGATAAATTTTAACTGCATAAATTATACATAAAAAATATTAACGTGCTATTTTATTCATTTCCTATTTTATCTAATATATTCAATATGCGTAGCATAATGTACTTATACAAAAGAAAAGTAATAATTTCTGGATATACAAAAACATGAAAGATCCAAAACACTTCTTTTTCGTAGAGGTGCTACGAATAGCTACGCGCTAGATACGTCTACGTGAGTGCTACGAGATTTGTCTACGATTTTCTATTCTGTATAATTTTTAATTAAATCCTTAAACGAGATTTATGTGTTGTACTGATTGATAACACTTATATAAATTAAATATATTTTCGGAAATAAAGTACTAGTTCCAAAATAAAGTTAAAAATCTTTGTACAATGTACAATATTCTTAGAAGTTTTTTAACTTTCCAATCGAGCGCACTGGCCATTTATAAAGCTTCGCAGAATGCACTAAATTGGACAGATGTTACCAAAACCCAAATACGACTAGCATCACCTTTAAATTACGGCTCTATCCTTGAATCCGCGACAAGCAACTTTCAACCTTGTAGCGCTCATGACAAGCTATAAATTAGCTCACTTTACAACAGCAGATAAAAATTAAAACTGCAATACAATTGCCGTCTTAACCCAACCGATGAGAGCCGAAAATCATTTAAATAAACTAAAACAACCGGTCTCAAGCTTGTCCTACGCCGCTCTAAGGCAAACTCGACTTTGAATCAATAGTATTAGGTTTATTTCGGAGCGATAGACTCCGCTTCGTGTTATTACATTTAGATGTTGGCGGGAAACCGCCGAAATGCATCGGAAGGTCAACGAACTCTGCCAGCCAAGGACAGTGCATTCCATTTTTTTTAAAGCTAGCGCGCCAATAGAAGGCTGGATCTAAATAGGCCCGCCATCTTGGCGTCATTTTGCGCGGCAAGTTTTTTTAATTGCACATTTGAATTTTTGAGTTTTGTTTGAGGTTTTAAACAGACAATGGCGGTTCACGCATTATTTCGGCGGTAATTAGGGAGCGGTAACGACTCACTTCGTTAGTTTTGAGACTAGTTCAATTAAAATGTTTTGTTCACAGACACACCCGCTGAGGATTATGTTCACTTGTTAATTGGTGTTTTAATTGTAAAGTCCTTCAATTATTAGAAACAATTTATTTTTATGTTATTTGAAACTTACATATCAATTTTATTTATATTATTGACTAGCCGCCGACAGCTTTGCTACGGTTTTTAAGTTAAATACATATATAATAAAGTTTATATAATATAGTCTAGCTTTCCTCGATTAATGTACTATCTAACACTGAAATATTGGATTAAATTGGAACAGCAATTTCAGGCTCGTACAAAAAATGAAACAAACTCTTCAGCCTGATAATATTAGTTTAGACATGGATTTTAAATTAAAATAAACGTTTATAGCATTATGGTATTTTTAATCACATCAACAGAGCTCTAAGTAATATGTTACAATGGCGGACAAGCAATGCCTTAGATTAGCATCACAATCAGCCTTTGAAGCATTAACAAGGGACTGGCCTATTGTACGCAAACCAGCCTATTGAGAGTATATTAAAAACTAACTTAACATTAGACAGAAACTCGGAAATTTTGTCCAGCTGGGGGGGTTGGAAAATGGTTTAAACTGTTCTCACCTTAAGTTGAAAAGAACTTACGGAAGCTAATTTACCTAAGATTATTATTTTATTTGACGTCAGTATAATATATTAATGTACCTACTAGCTTTCTATTCGTAAACTTGCCCTCTTCGAATTGGATTTTCTCGCGATATAATGGATTATCCAGTGGCTTGTGTGTTATTCTTATATGTATGCTTATTATGAAACTACATATAACGTTTATCAAATTGTAATTTTAATTTTCGTGGAAGATCATCAAAATTTATATAAACTTTTTCACCTTTATAATATCAGTAGGATAATACTGCAAAACTGTTAAGATGTAATCAATTAATTTATGTTAACAATATTAGCCTTTTATAATTTTGGTTAACTTAATGAGAAAATTGACAAATTATCGATATTAGTAAACCGAAGCCGAGTGAGTATGATTCACATAGGTTGATAAAAAAATTGGTCAATAATCTTCTAAGAATCTGGTGAAAACTTGTGCAAGCCGCAGTATTAAGCAATGTGTTATTATGCACTGAAGCAAACCAGTCTCGTAACGTAACAACGAAATAACGTTACTTCTAAAATAAATTAACGATTTTGTCACTGGTTGTTTCGCTAGAGAATCGTGGGGTACAGTATATTATTTACAAGTAGAGACAGAATCTTTCCTTACTCTTTTATAGTGTAGAAACCATCATTAATTTCAATTAAGATACCAAAATATATTTTTAATACGGATAAAAGAAACGAATAAAGTATAACAAATGAGATTAGATAGCTTTTGAAAAGTGACATTACATAGCATTTATAGCATTTATTTGGTATCTAATGTCACTTTTCAAACGCAATCTAATCTTATTTGTATAATATACTTTATTCGTTGTACATACCCTTTTAACATTTTTTAAATAGTAAAATCTATGAAATCAAAAATATTGGTTCTTATCATTAACTGAAGTAAACTTTTTGATGCATTACATGGCATCTAAGAACACAAATATCGCGATAACATTATAAAGATAAGTTTTTAATCTCATTTAAATAAATAATCTTGTTAATTTTGTTAAAATAGGGCGATAAATATTATTTTAGTATAAAAACACATAAATGTAGGAAAATATTATGCTTCCGTTTTCTATCAAGAGAAAACCATCATCAGGGAAGCGCGAAAGCCTCTCATGTATAAATCTAGATTTCAAGGTTGATTTAAAAATACAGATTATTTATAAACATTGTGTCGGTAAAAACTAAAACGGGTAAAAACCATCCATTACTAAATCTGGCTCGGTATTTGCAGACATAACTAATTGACGTATTTTATCAATAGAATTGTATTCCAAAAATACGTTTATAAAATAAAAATAGGAATCGATTCGTGTAGCGTGGGTTGAATGAATGGAACTACAGAAACTGTAGACTTAAGCTTCGTAGCATAGACAACTTGTCTACGAGGGCTGTTCTACGATTCGTAGCAAAGACAACAGCTCTACGAAAGTGATTATTGCGTTTCGAAGACAATAATCACTGATAGAGTTATCAATAATCATTCATTTAATCCGTTAACGTTCATCACTTTTATCGGTATAAGAAAAAAGACATTTACGAATAGCTTTGTGATCCTTTAGTTATACTTCATACATAATGTATCCAAAATCAAAATTTTGTCAACTCTATTCTTTATGCAGACTCCCTTCAATCATATTAAATATTTAACAGCCTGTGTGACGTTTATAGCATGACGTCATCGTTTAGCTGTTATGAATCTAATTCAACCCTGACATGAGTGGACAAACGTGATAATAAAAATATATTACTGGACAATTCACACAGCAACATCTAGCCCCGTGGTGAGCTTAAGGCTTGTGTTACGAGTGCTAGATTTTTGATTAACTCAATAGAATATTCGTACATTAATATAATATACTAATAATTTTAAAAAGAAAAAGTAATGCAAAAAACGTAAAATAACTTCACCATAAGCTAAGTTTCCCAATTCAAACCAAAAGTGACTTTGCCTCAGCTTATGTCAACTTTAACCCTTTGACAAGAACCCTCTGTCCCCATCCCATAGTTTCCCTCAGGTAAAGGGTTGGGGTACTTCAAAATTACCCCTATTAAGTTTTTATATCGCGATTACGTATGTAGGGCCTAATAGTTCTAAGTGGTAGGTTTTATGGACTTAATATACGTGTTCATTTTTAATTAGCTCTCTAATTTGTTGACGTAAAAATCTCGTTAGGACGACGTTATATTTGTATCCTTATTGCTTTCTACTATAACTACACATAAGGGTTCTTTTCACGGTGCTTGTCGTTCAGATTTGAACACGATTCATTTTTAAAAATTACTAGCTTTCCGCCCCGCGGCTTTGCCCGCGTTATAATATTTACCCGCTGTAAAAACCCACTGTTTTATATTAATCTCATACTAATTGATTTTATAATAGTCGTAGTAGCTCAGGGAATGTTTAAGAGGTGAGAAATTATGGGAATGAAGCGGACGGTCACGGCTGGTCAGTAGTGTTAGTATAGATTAAGTTAGTGACGTTTTTAACACTTTAAGTAGCGAACACGTGCATCCTACCAGTATACCTACGTCTAGTTACACGACAGAACTACACCTCATTCAAAAAGTTATTAACATTTTTCCTCAAGCACTCATTTATGCTATAAAACCTCTTCATTACTGGCCTGTGGCTATAGTATCGATAGATTAGTGCTGGGCAAAAGGAAAACATCGATAATAATAGTGCGTGTGGCGTGCATTCAGGTCAAGGTTTAGTACCGCTTTCGAAACATCCCCTCTCAGAGAGGATAGGGATGTGCTGTATCGATGCATGGACAAATGTAACGATGTTGATATGTTCGTGCATCTATCTTTGAAAAGCAAGGCATAATAATATGGTAACATTAAAAATAGAACATTAATATAACATTTTCAGGTTTTGTATAAATATAGGTTGAGTAAATGGAATGCACATTTTTTATAATATGGATTATAATCATTAAAACTTTATCAAAAAAAATTAAGTTATTAACAATCCTTTACTTGATGTTTTAAGAATAAACCGTCTTCTGCAGAGCAGCAAAACTTGTTAAATTCAGGTTAACTTTCTAAATACACAAATACGAGATTGCAACGGTACAGTGTAAGCCTATCAAAACTTTCTAAGTTAATGTTACTACGAGCACACAGCACTGAACGGTTAGTTTCAGCTGTAAAAATATTTAGTTATTTTATAGATATTGGTTGATAAGTAAATGAAAAAATATTATGATTTTAGTAATATATTCCCATTTATATCTTGTTATTCGTTTCTAGATTTCTAGTTTTTGATTTCATTCAGTTATATGTAACGATAGTATTTCAGTTTCAGTTAGTCTATTATGCAGCTTATTGGTGCACTGCTGGGCAAAACCTAACTACCTTCTACTGATTTTAACATAATTTTGTGTCCTGCGATGATTTAAATACTCGCATTATAGTAATTCTTTACCAAATAATTCAGTAACAATTCACCAACCCACTCAATGTAAATATGGGTGCTATATCATATTTCACGGCTGAAGTGTCCCACCGCACACTACAAACCATCGACAAGCTATATCGACACCATCCCATCCCTATGAATATCCTTGCAACTTGCTTTATTTATAGTCTGTAGTATAAACCGTTGTCGTTTTGGTCATTTTAGCGATTGCGGAAGGCCGAGAGAACGCACAGAGTAGCTAATAGTTCTCAGTACAGTGCAAGCTTAGGATGCGAGCAAGGACATGTTCGAGAGGTCGGTATGAGCAACTTGATTGGGTTGTTTGCGACTTGTTGAATGCAACCTTATTTATTGAGAGGTGAAACTGAAAATAATACTCCGTAAAGCTAACTTTTCTAATGTCAGTTTTTTTTTCAATCGTCAAAGCGGTCGTAATTCTTATGAATGAACTTATACGTAACAATTTAAAATATGTTAGTGTTCAACTTCATTATCACCTACGAAAACGAATAGTTTCAAGTTTCTAAGGTTAAGCTGTCACACATCATCAATGAAGGCCGGGATAAGATCGAGGCTTGTGTTACTGCTACTAAATTTCTAATATAAATAAATACAATATCATCATTACAATATCATTATTTTTGACATTTCTAACATTCCCTATTTTTGTTATAATTAAAACACTGTAATTTAAGCTTCACTTTCCCTAACCCCCACATTCATACACACAAACACACACAAGGCCCGATCGTCGCACAGTTAAGCTGCGCCTGAGTCCAAGGTTGTCTGTCTCGCAGTCTTGTCTTCATAGTCTATATTGTGCTTCGCATCTATGGCTTATTTACAGTTTTTTTATATCCCTTATTAACCCTATTATAGGTTTTTCTGATGACGACATTCTAAGAATTTCTTATTTCCTGTATTCGATAAAAAATATTCCCATTACGTAGCTGGTTACAAAACTCAGTTACGTAGCCGGACGGAAGGATTTTTTATTATCTATTTAAACAGGATTTAGAAAATTTATTTATATGAATCAATTTAAGACGTACACGTAAAAATTTAAACATAAATTAGGTCTTCACGATACAGGCATTGCCTTGTGTGAAGGCTAAAGCTAAATACCTACTTTAGTAGGTATACAGTTTTATACATTTTTTTTACTTTTCTTTCTTTTCTTAGCGGCCTGCCCCCGCTTCACCTCGATTAACCTATTTATACTTAAAAACCTTACTCATGAATCACTATACTAATTTAAAAAAACCGCATCAAAATCCGTAGCGTAGTTCTAAAGATTGAAGCATACAGACAGCGACAACGAGTTTGTTTTATACAATGTAGTGATAAACACGATAAAGCTCCAGCACGTGTATGTGCAAAAAGCGGTAAGCTCGCCTAGTACTAGATGCACTTGTCTTTTTGCATGCGCGCGCGCAGGCGGCCTTGCACGGCGCGTTTGGTTACGGAAGAGAACTTAGCATTCTTAGCAGAACCGGTGCGGTGTGCTGGCTTCTGCTAATTATAACGTTAGCATTTGCGTTTTGCCGCTTATGGATTATTTTAGTCTTTACAATTTACGAGCCGCGTGCTAAAAAGCTAGAGGTTTTTTTTCCAGATATACTTAATATATTTACTGTATTAAGTATTCATCAATCATCACCTTCAGTTATCTTAATATCTCAAAAGTAGTGTCAGTCCAACTTCTTGCGAAATAAATTGTCGAAATTTCAACACAATGCAATAACCATGAATGCAGCCTTAAACCTGTGGAGGGTAGAGGCAAGGAGAATTGGCAAAGGCAAAAAGACTCTCTCATACGGGAGAATAGTTGCTTGGTTATTAATCAGCTCTTCTTGTCCCGTGTTTAATAACTGTATTATTTTCTAAATAATTTAATTGTTACAAATTGGATGGTAATAAAAAAACTGTAGCGTCAAGCGTTGCTGCATTCATTTTCAAAATATCATGGTTTTTAACAATATTAGAACACGAAACGGGTAACATACTAAAACTCAAAAACATTTGAATCATGGTATATTACCCGTTTCGTGTTCTAACATTTTCAAAACCTTTTATTGACTTTATTAGGTATGCGATTTTATGTGTTTGTTATAAAATAGATTATGCTATAAAAAGTGATCAAAATCACTCAACTATTATTCCACAAATCTTTTAAAAGAATTTAAAATGAAAACAATAAACAATCTTGATTTTGTAGGGCTAACCTTAACTCTATTTACTTAAAATTTTCATCACTCAACTCTTCTTACTTAAACCCATTGTGTTATGATTTTGATTGCTGATAAGTTGTGTCATACTTTCTTGGAAAATATGACACATGATTTGGAAATCATCATCACATCTGTCCTTCCGATTTCGTTGACGGAAATTGATTTTCTCAGAAAGAGGTCTTCACAATTGACGCTAGATGTCGCTAGGCTAAACAAATTTTAATTTTATAATTACTATGAGAATTAAAAATTTTATTTATTTAATTTTAATATAAGTACATATGATAATTAATGTTGCATTATGACATACCTATCTATTGCATTAGGTCACACCTACAGGTATTATGAAATTTATAAGTTTTTTAATAAATAAATAATTATGTATTTTTATGAACTCAGTCCGCAGCAGTGCAAGGTTTTAAGAATAAGAATAAGAATAAAATATTTTATTTGTATCTTAATTAATTTACAAACATTGAGCTTAAAAACTAAGTTTTATTCAAAATATAACGTACCTACAACTGCGGCCAGATATCTCCAATAAAACCCATTATAGATTTGCTATAATCACCACGCTTTCCAGACGGACTGATGATCGCAGTAAGTTAGTACAGTACCCAGAACGACGCTGTTGTCTGGTCTGCTAAATAAATCCCCTAGCCTATAGGTTTGAAGACAGGAATAGATAGGGTGGGACTATCCTTAGGCCGACACCACACGAGTAAAGCTTGTTTGATATTCAGTTTTAAGTTACTGAATGATTATAGTTTTATCTTAACTTTTCCTATTGTTTCTGTCAAAACTTTCCTGTTCACATATTCTCACTAACATTTTACATTCAAGAAATTGTACTCGCAAACTTAAAAATGCCGCCATATTTAAACTCGCATTAAAAAACATCATTCAAAACCCTTACTAAGCCGTTTCTTTGTACGCAAAGATAGTTTTGTAATACCTTCGATAGTGGATTGAAAACGAATCTTATGGCTTTGGAAATAGGGTTGCATTTCTTTTTGGGATGTAAAGGGATAGCTTATGGCGCTCGTCTTTGTTTCCTGATGTCTTAGTTTTTTACTTGTGAATGTTTATGACAATTTCCTAATGAATGGGATAAAATTGATAGAAATAATATTATCTATGGTCAATTATACACATCTTTGAATCCTTGCGAGACAGTATCATCAAGAACTTCAAAACGGAGACTCATAACTGCTTCAATCGCTTAGTAGTATTTTAACAACAGCCTGTGAAAAATAAGTCTATATATATCCTACCTAAAAATTATATTTACACCTAAGAGGCAAATGTAAAATAAGTTTTGTTGCCAAAATGCATATGTGCAATAATGTTTCTTTCTAAATAATATTTGAACTTATTCTGAAACATATCGCTGGGTCGCAAGGGAGTTCTTTTATGAGACAAATGTTTCTTAAATTTGCAAAAAAATCAGAAGTTCTATGAACTGCAAAAGCTATAAAACTACACCTTGCCTAGATAGATCCAATTTGTGACGTAGTTTTTTAAAATAGATTTATTGGGGAAAAAAGTTCTCAATAAAACCAATTGGATCTTGATCTACAGAGAGTAAACGGAATATAGTATGAAATCTGATTCGAATAAACTATTATTTTAATATATAATAATATAAGTATAATAAAATAAATGTTTGACGAGCAAGATGGTCAAGACGCAGTTTTAATGTTTCTGTTTCATTTTTGGTAGTCACAAAGTTTTACGGAACTCTGTGACTACTAAAGATGAGACATAGGTCGATGTGATGCTAATCGTTGTAAATATTCTATCGACAACAGTTCTTACTATCATTTCTGAAAGTAATGATTTCAAATACTTTTTGAATTATTTAAGCGATTTGTTTTATAAGAATCTTATTAGAGTATAAAATTTTCTGTCATGATTCAGGTAAGATTTTTTTATATACTAAGATCGATAAGAACAAAGGCCAATAAGTTTTTTAACCCTAAACCGTTCATCTATTTTAAAATATTCAAAGCGTTTTTGTGACGCGTTGAGTAAACAGATAGATGTCATTTGAAAATCAAGAGTTAAATGACCACTGATAAAACCAATGACTGACACAATGTCATGGTTTCTATCGCCTAGCGAATTACATATTTTATTTTAATGATTTGTTAAAGCAAAAACTTGTAAAAACATATTGCAAAGTCATAATATAATATTAGATATCTAATTTATTTTATAAAAATAATAGAATTTTCTTAAATTAAATATACTCCTTGTATATTTAATTTAAGAAAATTCTCTATTTTTATTAATCTTTTCTTTTATACAAAATATCAAACGTTTTTTATTCTTTTTAGGTCCAATAAAAATATGAAGTTAATAATAACGACGGAAAAGATTTTATTGGCATAAATTAGTAGATACACAATATTTAAAAAATATGTTCTGGAAAAAATACATATCGGCGGAAGTGCATTCTAGCAGTTATTTTCCGAAAAATTCGAAATTCAAATGTTTGCAACATGGCGGGCTGCGCCAGCGCACTTTGTAGGCTTCAAAAAAAGAACACACGATCAAGATGGCTGCTTTCTCAGTGCCTGGCGTGACGTCACTGGGCGATGTGTCCTTGTGACTATGGGATTATCCTGTTTGTTTGTGTGTTAAATTAAAGTGTTTAAAAAGAGATGTTGTTGAGCTTTTGTTGGCTCAAAACTTGAGTTGGTTTGAGTTTGTTTTTTTTAATAAATAATACATTTAAATTGATAAAAAAGAAAATTGTTGTACACAATAAAATAATTTAATAAATTGTGAATATCATATCATAAAATCACCAAAAGCATTATTATATTATTATTTGGATCATTTGTTGTTAAAGTATCACAATTTATTTGATTATTTCATAAATGTTACATGTACACAGTAAATTAATGGGAAAAATAAAACTCACTTACCAGATAAAATAAAAAAACACAAAAGTCCATAAAATTCGAAAAAAAAATAATAAAGTCACAGCACTCACGGCACGAAAGTCTTTTATTAAAAAAAATGAAAAATCTCGGTTTATTTTGTAAATAAAGGCATCATTGGTACACTGTAAAATAAATATTCGAAATTAATACTGCGTCCGCGCATGGCCAAAATTTTAACTCAAAACATTCGCTAAGAAAATAGATAAATAGAGTCCGACTTGACGGCGAGCGCGCGTCGAGTTAATTAAAAAAAATACAAGTGAAAAGTGACGACCTGCGAAGCTACAGGAAGCGCCAGATAGAAAAATATTTTCAAAAATTGCCAACGAACATTTTGAGCCAAAAAATCTAACCTAACCTAAGCTTGGCGAGCGGACGACTGGCGGGCGTGTAGGGGCCGCATTGCCAAATATTTTTTTTTGCATCTCGGCCGAATTATGCACTTGTATGCGGCTTACGTCGTCCCTTCATTGTAGTGGTGCGACATGTACCGATTGGGCATTTTTATGTCGTCTGCATGTGTGCATCACTCACACACGCGCAACAGACGAAATTTTTGTCTGTGCGCGTTCGTAAGCCCTTCCACCAGGAGTAGGTATATTTTTACAAACTTCCAAGTGTTATGTAAACAGTAGACTTTTTGAGACTAAAATACTTAGGTTTTAGCCGGAAGGGTCATTGGCCTTGTTTTTCGGGAACACTGACTAATTTGGCTAAAAGGATCCATGAGGTAGCGCGTCGGTGGCGAACTTAAATTTCGTTTCGGCGCGAACGCATTTCGCCCGCCATTTCACTATTCCTTATTCATATTACACATTCAGATAGGAATCTTGTTAGAAAAAAAATCCAGCACGAAGTTCTATTTAGATTTTAATTTAAAAAAGAAGTCTTGTTGGTTTTCTATTTTCAATTCTAACAATAGGTTATAGCAAGGAGGCCCATCATACCCAAACGAGACCTTAGACCATCTAGTTTATCTCACGGTAATTTAAACCGTATTGAGTAGTAATTGAGTTGCGAATCTATTGTATAGTATGTTGAACCGGTCATATGAAAGTCACATGAGTTGAATCTAATAAAAAACCTAGATGCATCGCTTCTAGGAATACAAATAAAAGAACCACTGGTATTTATGTTTGTCTAGTTTAAGATTAATTGGACACAAGATTTGAGTATTTGTCTAGCTATGGCGGATGTTTTAATTAATGAGTAGTTATTGAAATTTGTCAAAAACAGTATAAGTGTGATAGTCAGCTGTCCTGCTCAGATATACGTATTTTATTTTAATATGATTGAGATAGCATGATGTCTTCTTGTGTTGGTTTCGTTCCTAATTGTTTCGTGTTATCTTTTTAAATATTATTGTGCAAAAGTTTTTCAGTATGGATGATGATTGGATGTTTGTTACTTTAATTATTGTTTTTTATGACATAGCACATACTTAATCATTAACAAAATTGGCTACAAGAAAAGGCGCCGGCGAAAAGTTAACTAAAGATAAACGCGGAGCAAAACTAAAGATTATTCTACATCGCTATAAACAATTAGAAAACAATAAATAACCCTACTACATTAACTCTACTAAACAGAACAAAACTTTGTCCAAAATGAAGGGGTTTAAACCACAACTAACGTAACCCCTTGCCCTATGCCACTTTCCCCTAACAGGAAAAATGACAACCCTATCGAAAAAAAACTTATACGCTTTTTTACCCCAAATATCAACCAAATTTCTTCCTACTAAGAATGAAAACGCTGTGTTACGAGTAGCTAAGTGGTAATAAACACGACATACAAATTTTATAAAAAATCCTATTAGATAGAAATTTAAATATAAGCAAACAAACAGATGAGTGCACTAATCCTGCAGCCGGATCTCTTTCTTTTAATTAAAGTTTTATCAGTTAAAAGTTAAATTTTTTGTATATTACATTTTATCCATTTATTGTAAAGTAACAGTGGTCAAAATATTCTCAACCAACTGTTATGGAGCTGATTTTCTTTAATTCGATAGGCATCGTAGTCTCGTATAAAACCTTTTTAAAGCCCGAAGCTCACCCAACCCTGCTAAGGTCGTCAGGTGCCTCAAAATAGTAAAAAACCTTTTTGAAACTATTCATTGGCATAGAACTAAATTTATCATAAGGGTCACTTTATAAGGTCAACTTAACTAAAAGGCAATATTTGGAGCGGTTAACTGAGTTTGCCACGGGGTTTTGAACCTTAATGGTATTTTGGCGCGTTTATTTTTATTTCGCTATTGCTGCTTTGATTTTTATCGGGGCTGGTTATAATCTGCGGAACGATTCGGTATTTTACAATGTATGTTTGAAATTGCCGATTTTAAGCATCGATATTGAGTAAAAATGAATTGATATATTTCTGTATTTATTGTACTATTCCAGTGATTGTTGCCGGATTCTTAACACTATCAATGCACATGACGCATGTCCGCATCTACTCAGTGCCGCCGGCCCAGCTTGGGTAGTGAATGAGTAAATGAAACGGTTGGAGAAAATGTTGTGGTAAATTTCTCACCCAGCAGTTATTCGAACCCGCGTCTCTTAAGTGGGTGATAGACGTGCGAGTAAGTTCGCGAACTTGTGGCTCGACAAGCTTTTTCGCTGGTGTGTCACCGTAAGTACGCGTACTTTTACAAACAAAAAAGGTCGTCGAGCCACAAGTTCGCGAACTTACTCGCACGTCTATCACCCACCTTATCCTGACTTGATGGTAAGTTAACTAGTTCACCCGAAGAAAATATAACACTAATAAACTGCATATTTCTTACGCTATCGGTATTATTTCTACAGAAAATACACTATTGGTATTTATCATAACTACTCATAACATGTCCAACAATAATCCACACTTGGCCAGCGTGTTAAATTATGGGGCCTAATCTCTCTCGTCAAAAGAGAAGTCCCTATGTCCCAAGCAGGGGAATGTAAATGGGGGTGATGATGATGATGATACAGGTCTTCCACTGAATTAACTGTTCTATCTCCAGCGGCTTCAACCACCGCAAACCTCATTTTTACCAAAATCATCTATTTACAAGTGGACATTGAAGTCAACCCTACAAAGAAAATAGATCGTCAATCGAATTGCAACTCTATGTTCTATAAAATACCATCAGTAATACATTAACACGATTAACTGTAGGTTGTCGTCCGACCGCCCTTGTTAGACAAAGGACAAATCGCCTAACGAATTCGGACATAGAGTTAGCGTAGATGGGACAGAATTTCAAGGACTCTGCTGAATTTTTTTCTCAAATACCATAAGTAACTAATAGACTTACACACACTACACAGAACATAAGTTAAATAATGTACGGAATAACTGATGAGATATATTTACTTAAAGGAAAATTTCTAGGTTAATCTATGTAATTTCCATATTCTCTTTATTTTAACCATTGGCCAAGACGTGACTAAAGCTCAGTACTCACATAATGTATTACTTATTTACTTATTTTACGAGTTAAAAGCAACGTGTGGACCGCAAAACTCACTCTCAGCTCTGTAAATTTTACAGAACACAGTCACGTCTTAAATTCAAAGATACAAAACATTAAACAAATAAATAAATTAAATAATGCAAAATATAGATTATTATCATATATTCATGTTCAGATTAACAGGTTGCAAATTAAAAGATTTGGAACTAACTTTATTGCTATAAAGTTGGAAAAAAACTTATAATATTTATAAGTAGTTAATTTTAAATATCTATAAATTTTTAAATTATTACAAAATAAAAATAAATAATGAAGCAATAGATTGTGTTACAAATATTTTTTAGTGTCGCATCTTAACCATCATTGACAGAGACACACACATCGACACAATGCGCCTGCGTCACACAAACGCAATTCGCCCTATACATACCTTTAGTTTCTTACCTACACAGCACCGGATGAAGAATAAAGTTTTTTGCTCCAATAGTATGTGAATTAGGTTTTTAAATGCAAATGGAGTTGCTTTTCGGTAATTTGTTGATTTCCTGGGTAGACTGGAGTCATTTAAATACGCATAGATTATAAGATTAAGGAATTGTTTTTGTTAGGTACTTGGAAATTATTCTGAAGCTGAAGGTTTATTCAGAATTATTTATCTTTTGTTGTTTTATGAAGTCTGATTTTTTTTAATTATTGCGTATAAATTATTGCAGGTTTATAGGTTTATTTTAGAATATTACTAGATTTCTACCCGCGTACCTGCCCGCGTTTTGATAAATAGGTTATTGATATAATAATAATAAAATGAATGTAAAAATTAGCTTATGTTTCATTCCGATATTAAAGCTATTATTGACGTGTCATCAAATTCCATGTCGAAGTTTTTCTGTAATAGAGCAACAAATATACATCGTCACAAACTAAGTAGCCGTAAGTTCTGTTATATGAAACAATATTGTATATATTTTAAGGGCTGTGGATTTTTTGAATAAATAAATAAACTTTCGAGCATATAATAGTTAGTAGGATTTTAATTGACCGAGCGAGGGAAGCGAGTAATGCTTACAATTTTCTGGATCAGCTGATTTGAGCCTATATGCTAGATGAGATCAAAGGTGCACCGAAACAGCGCATCGAACGGTTTTTGCTCGCTGTTTCTATGTTTCTTTCAAGGAATCATTACATTGCGTATTTCTTCGATCAATGCATGAAACTCCGTGTAACATTAACACGTTCCATTACACTTCATAGCATCGGTCAGTACCCACCATGATACTAAATAATAATACCAAATCTAAACACCGACACGTACAATACGTACATCTTTGTTAGTATGTTTGTATGAGTGAGGCAAGTTCAATCACTTCCCAAATGTATGGCCGTTTGTGCAACCTAGTGTAGATAAAACTCCAGTGAGTCAACTTATAATAGTAGGATTTTTTTTGTAAATTATTTAATTGGACATGAACACTGAGATGTATTTATATTACGTCGCAAAAATGGGCGCAAACTCGTGAGATTAAGGGTCTCGAGAGATTTGATAGAACCAGCTCGTTTATTAGGTTGGTAATCGCAGTATGTTGATACACATCATAGAACGATGCTTCAGACTGCGACCTGTTACATCCCTTAGTTTGACAACACCCCCGAAATAAAATGGGGTGATATACTTAGGCCTCGCATGGTATTAGATTAGAATTGCGCTACTGTGTACAAAACACACTGTACCATAACTTCACAGATTATAGAGGTGCAGTGGCTTGGCTACTCAAGCGGGCAAGTTTCCGTACCTCCTTTGTCTGTGGTCACTCGTAAAAAAACAAATTTACACTAACTAGATGCAGGGTTCAATCACCCGTGCTCATTCGATGGGTTACTGTTTTGATTGCGAAAAATCTTAGAGCTGAGGCAGTGGCTGAAGGTGAAGTCGAGGTTTGAAACATTTATTATTATGCTACTGAACAAATCTCTCAACAACATCTATCCTCGTGGTAAGCTAGCTTGTGTTCCGGATATTAGATATCCGATAACATTTTTTTCAGTACGCAACATTGATAGACATTTTTTCAATCAAACACCCATCCGCTTTAGTCGATGGAGGCCCTAAGGGCGCGCCACCTAGGTCGCGAGACTAATCTATATATATAAAAGAAAGTCGTGTTAGTGCCTGAACTTATAACTCGAGAACGGCTGAACGGATTTGCCTGAAAGTTGGCAGGGGGGTAGTTTAGAGCCAGGAGAAGGACATAGGGTACTTTTTACTTTTTTTTTTTTTTTTTTCAAATCTAATATAATGCGGGCGAAGCCGCGGGCGGAAAGCTAGTTAAAGATAAAGTCCATAAATTGTAGGATAAAAACGATTATTATTCCAAAATCTAAACATGTTTACATTACATGTAAAGTTATAAATTAAAAGTAGGTACGTAATAAACTTATTCAAATCTATTTAAACAGACTTACAAGTCCAAATGTGCAGTTTATCAATTGATTTACCTGTACAACTACGTTTTTAATGCATTTAACAATACATTAGAAGTTTAATTGTATTTTGATTATCTAGAGGTTACCGCTATTCAAAGTCATTTTTTATATCATTCCACATAGACCAAAGTCAATAGGGTTACCCGGACAATAGTCTAAGATGATGATATCATTCTACCTTAGAATTATTTAATTTTGCTTGTAGTACCTAGATACTTTAATACGATAAGTTAGTTACTATATAAAACCTTGCAGCATGTTTTTTTAGCACATTTTCCTTCGCTTCCGACTAAAATATTTGTAGGTAGGTATATAAATTATTGATGATTGTATTTATTATCAATATTTTATGCCTAAATCCAAATATTTCAGTCGGAAGCGGCATCCATCCACCGTGGACCGCCATATCTCACCTAATCATCCATCTTGTTGGTGGACGTCCGACGCTGCCTTAGCTATCGGACATCGCGATTCATTAAATATAATAAATCGTAAACATTTCGGATCCATAATATCAACACTGGCAACACACACCTACAAAACAAACGCAATTCGAAAACTAGTTTGAAATACAAGAAAAAACCGCACACTATTATGTAGATAGACCTGACCTACACTAACCTTGTTCTATGAATCTAGTTTGACCTTGCCCGGACGATGACTCGCACATACACGTAGTACGTCGTATCTATACTATGGTTAGGTACTAGTCACGCTGAAGTGACGTAGCCACTTGTTAGAACTTGTAGCTCTATTTTTGTATCTAGCCCGCCAAACAGTTCTCCCTCCGTTTTTTGTGGTTTTCTGAAAAAATATTAAGCATATTTTTTCGCTGCTTCTAACGTTTAAATGTTAGTGTGTACCTAATTTTTGAGGAAAGCACGTTTAACCGAACTAACAAACTATTCAGAGGGTTGTGACTTGAGTTAGATTTGCCCCCTGGGACTAGGCGTATTTAGATCTGTTGATATTTATTCGGATAGGTACTCTGGGTGTTTTCTATTTATGAAAAAACAATATTTGTATGTGGTAGGTAATATTTGTATGCAGCAGTGGGACACTACAGGCAATCGTAATCGTAATTATTATTTATATTAGAACAAATTTTGACAATCAAAATACACTATTAGCATGACGCCATAATAGCAGACGTGTATCGCATATGTTTATCTGCACAATAGATGACCGGAAAGTAGGCGTAGGTCGATGACCGCAGGCAGCGCCAAGGTCAGGGTCATCTATATCGAGGTCAACTATTGCTTACAAGGTCATTCATACCCTTTGATCTGTGAAAAGTAAAAAGTAAAAGTAAAAGTATCTTTATTGCTAAATACATGTAGTGTAGATCTTAATTCTATGTTTGTATCAATGTATTTTGCCAATATATGGCGTGCAATGTCATATTACAATAGATAAATTTAATAGAAAATACAAAATATAATATATAAATTTAAAATTTTGAAAAAAAATAAATAACAATTTGAACTTGAATAACTTAGATAATAGGTACTTAAAATAATCAAACTTACAGCTTCTTGTCATTCATATAATCCTTCAAATTGTAATAACATTTGTCAGCTAATAGCGTTCTTAACCTTTTCTTAAAATGAGAAAGTGGTAGAGCTCTTATATCTTGTGGTAACTTATTGTAAACAAAAGGAGCATTGCAGAATATACTTTTTCTCATCATAGTAGTTTTACACTTGACTGTACGAACTCTATATCGATCACGTCGACTTCGATCATCTTCTGGGAGTCGGAAAAATAAGTTAGGATTGTTTTTTACAAATAGTACTGTTTCATAAATATACAATGACGGGACAGTTAAAATTTTGTGCTTAATGAAATACGGTTTACAGGAATCAGTTACTTTCAGGCTGAACATTGCTCGTATTGATCGTTTCTGGTATTTTAAGATGGAACCAGTTTCTGTAGAGTTGCCCCAGAAGATTATTCCATATCTTAAATTAGACGAAATAAGGCCGTGATATGCACTTAGTAGCGCTGTTATGTTAACTCGGGAGGAGAGTTTGTAGAGTACATAAGTTAAACTATTTATTTTTTTGCCTAAATATTCTAAATGCGATTTCCAATTAAGTTTTTTATCTATATTTATGCCTAAAAATTTTGTAACGTCAACATGTTGAATTATATTATTATTATATTGAATGTCAATTTTGTTAGTGGCTGCATTATCGCGTTGTCTAAAATGAATTATATTGGTTTTGTTTAGGTTTATTTTAAGATTATTATTATCGAGCCATTTTATAATTGATGTCAGTGCTGAATTGATGTCATGTTCATATGTGTCAATGTTGTTACATGTAATAGTTACTGTACTACTGTGATAGTTACTGTGATTTTACTCTTCGATTCTAGGGGATATTCTATCACTATTAATGGTCATACTAGCTGTGTTCCTCCCGCGTTAAACTATGTTTGTATGGGGGCCACGCCTTATCGTAACTGGAACAAGAATTTAAATAGCCTATACTGTGTCCAGTGTCCTTCAGCACTCCGTCCATCCAGCGATACCACGGGCGACCAATCGGTATCTGTATCTACCTACGGCACGATCATCTCACACACCACACCATCTCATCACACCAATTTTATTATACACTTGATTTTCATTCTGAAGGTCGTGGGTTCAAACCCCGGCGCGCTCCTCTGAACTAAAAAGGTTTCCTCTAAAATTGTATGTGCTCATTTTAAAAACAAGGGCATGAACGGTGAAGGCAAACATCGTGAGGAAACCGGCATGTTCTGAAATGTTTGAAAATATAAAACTCTGTGTCTCTATTGATGCGAGAGATTAGGCCTAAATTCACCGCGTATTAAAAAAACACTACAATTTTCAAGAAGAAAAATCCAGTGATGACCTTCGGAATGAAAGTCGAGTTTGCTCCCACTTAGCCTACACGGCTCATCCGAGTCAGTGCCGGTCCGACTAGTCTAGGTCTGCGGGTGGTTGAAGTGAGGGATCCGACTTCCCTAGGCGGACCTCAGGAAGTTACTGAGGCATTTAGCATTGCATGATGAACCTGGCGCGGTCCATCGGAGTATACTGTCAACCATACTGTACCCTACATGCATTACGGTATCTATGAGCAGATTTTTCCCATAGACAAAAATGACCGACTATTTATCTAATCTGTGTCACACCGAAGCAAGCATCCAGAGGGATTAAAATTTGATCAAGATAAATCCTTTAGTCAGTTAGACAACACACAGTAAAACACAATTCTAACACATATCATGACACACTAGTAATTCTATGTTCCAATGGCACACAAACACATCTAATTCATCGTCAGCCGTGAACGCTCGGAGCCAAGGTCTGGTGGACGGTCGCCATGAGTCAGGCGTCTATGTGACGTGTGAGAGCAATAAACTCCGATCTGCAATTTGGGATGGATCGTATGCGCATATCTATACTAATAATAAATCTGTAGGGGTCGGTCATGGAGTATGTTAGTTTTTTCAGAGATATTGTGTGCTTTAGGCGCAATATATGAAACTGAAACTAATTTGACGATTTATAGATTTTTTCTGTATGTACACATATATGTACATATGTACATATATGTACATATGTGTATGTTCCACCATAACTCTTAAACCAATGATCCGAATTTGAAGAAATTTAGTAGATTTAAACTTAGGACACAGGATAGGCTATTTAAATTCTTGCTCCATAAACCATACCTACGCTATTTCCTATTTAATTTTTAAACGCAAATAAAAACTTTCTGTCTAAATAAATAATAAAAAATATTACTAAGTAGTCGTTTTAAATAAAGTTACATGATTTATCGCTGTTTGAAAGGTTGTAATTAGAATCTTATTTCCTAGTGCATTAAACATAAAATAAATAAATAAACAGCAACGTCATAAAACTCAAAAACACCTACACATTCAGTTAATTGCTGTAATAAATTCGGAAAGGTACAGAATTACCTATGCACAAACAATTAGGTGGGGCATATACGGACTGCTCGAAGCATGCATCGACTGATTGACAAATATGTAGTTAAAATATTTCTTCTTCCGTATAAGTGACGATGCGGATAACATTGCGCGCAGAATGATGTCCATTGGGATTCAAAATTAGAAAAATCTCAAACGATGTCTGTAAACTACACTTGACAAGCACAGCCTTCAGGTTTATCTCCATAAGATATTCTAGCATCTAATGGATAAACCTACGATTTTTTCAAATTTTTCACTTTAACCTGAAAACTTTGAACGGTTATATTATAACGGGTACTAGATCATCTGACTAAGTAATTAAGACAATATAATTTAATACCTATCTAGATTATTTCAAAAAATATCATATAAAAATATACAAACTTTGTTCCGTTAGTGCTTTCAAATGACTACCGATCATAAATAATAATAAATAAAAAAAATATTGCTGGACAATTCACACAGCAACAACTAGCCCCATGGTAAGCTCTAAGCTTGTGTAACGGGTGCTAGATTTCTGATATACTTAATAGAATATACATACAAAGATAGATATTTTTTATCATGATGATACTCATTGAGTTCGACTGCTGGAGCAGTTCACGATTGCTATCGAACTGCCCAAGCAGTCCGCGTATGCCCACTCTTAGGTAGAAATAGCCTTGGCTAAGGTCATTAGCATCAACCATTTTGTATTTGAATGCTTATTTTCGGCGTCGTCGGTTTGTTTTCGAAGACTCAATTGATTCTATCAAATATTCCTGATATAAAGAGTTTATTTATTCAAACAGTGCCAACTGCGACCAAGAATAGATATTATAGAAATTTCGTTTTTGCCCTGTGAGAATTTCTCTATTCTTTATTTTGTATCATAATTTCAACTGAAAGTGCCCACACATTGCTTCTTACAAATCCCCAGTCTTTAGGTCCACCACTCACCTGAAAGATAGAAATAATTAACTTTAAAATTTAAAGATATTCAAAATGCGGAAAGTTATATTTCCCAAGACATTGTTAGATGGATAAAGCTTTGCCTCCATTCCACCCTGATCCTTTACGGAACGCTGTAGTGCCTGGCAAATTACATAGATAAAAATACGCAAGACCAGATCCATTCTCTCAGGCTTAATCGGCCGTATCTAGAACCGAGAAATTGGTAAAACCCATTAAGTTATTAAGTCTATGGTTTCCTCATATTATTGTTTTCCATCGACGTACAACCACCTATCTCTAAGTAAAAGGTTTCCTTATGTTTATAAAACATTTAAGGCAGAAACACATTATTAACACCCGACGCCACCCGATGAAACGCGATGCGTGTTGAGTCGAATCAAATGTATGGTTTTCTATAGACCAGAAACACACTTTGAACACGCGACCCGACGCCACGCGCGCACACGCCACCTGATCCAGACGTGCCAGATCTGCGTGTCGCCCATGGTGGGGGTAAACACGCCATCCGACGCGGGCGCGCAGTATGTTTCTAGACAACACTCGACGCCACGCGTCATTCGTTCGAGAACTGTCACTTTATGCCGATTTCATATTAAATTTTTGCATTTATTTAGCGAAATGATGATGAAATGCTAGTATGTCGTGGCGTCGCGTGTTGGTAATATGCACGGAGCACGTCGGGTGTCGACACGTCGCCTCGCGTCGGGTGTTAATAATGTGTTTCCTGCTTTATTCATCAAACAAAGTAAAAACCTCGTAAAAACCCTGTAAATAATAGAAACCATTATTATCACCACCGTTTTAACACTGAAAAAGCGGTAAAGACCCCGCTAAAACCCTAATAACAAAACTACATACAAACTTGTAACACGAAAGGGGTAACATATGGGTATGTTACCCGTTTTGTATTCTAATAGGTATTGTTAAAAACGATGACAGTTTTAAACGTTATACGTACAAACTACTAAACTATAAGTGTAAATAGAACTAACCTATCCCAAGTAGCGACCTTCGGCTAGCGGCCGGCCGGCTCTACGCAAACCCAGACTTATGAGGCCCGCAGGGTTATATCAATCAAGCTAGCTTTATATCATCAAACCATCATCATATTAGTTTTAACAAGTCATTCCCCAATTTCATATGGTCCTTTCCTAAGCCAATTCCTGCCAGTAGGTGCAGTAGCGGTCCAATATAACATCATCATATTATCAATTTATTAAATAGTTCAATAGATTTATTTATTATTAAAACCCTAAAAAGTATAATACATTATCGTAATCAAATTAAGTTGTTTAACAATTAAAGCACAGCACATTTATTTAAAACTAGCTAACCCGACGCGGCTTCGTCCGCTTTAATATTGGTTTTTCGTATTTTTTCACCTTTTAAAAACTCCGTGGACTTTTAC
The DNA here is from genome assembly GCA_963691955.1 of Chloroclystis v-ata. Classification (NCBI taxonomy): domain Eukaryota; kingdom Metazoa; phylum Arthropoda; class Insecta; order Lepidoptera; family Geometridae; genus Chloroclystis; species Chloroclystis v-ata. Next base: position 8,860,050 of record OY829904.1, on the reverse strand, counting down.
ATATATTTTAAGACGAAAATCAGCCACCGTTCTCTAGTTTAGTGAGACTGAAGAAGTGCAATTCATTTTTATTTTTTATACTGATATGGTCACAGTTAAATATTGTAAGACAAACAACTTACGACAGAATTCCTTAATATAAGTAGAGACTGAATAATTTAATAACTGACTTGGGTTCACAACTCTTTAAGGTAGAAAACTGGGTTGCGAGATGTGTTTTTTGCAAGTGTTGTTGTTTTTATGAAATAGAACTAACCTATCCTAATTATATATCTTCATCGAGCGGTGACTGGCCGGCTCTATGTAAATGCCAGACTTAAGAGGCCCGCAGGGTGTTAGATCATTCAACCTAGCTTTGTTTTGACGACCTCTGTGACGCAGCGGGTGAAGTTCCGCCTGAATGCAATAGGTAGCCGGTTCGATTCCCGCCTCGGAAGCAAAATTTGTATGATCTGCAAATATTAGTTCCGAGTGTCTTGGTGTTATATGCATCTTAGTATGTTATGTAAAAAAATATATTGATGAAATATAATAATAAAATCCAGTACCCGAAAAACAAGCTTTGAGCTTACCACGGGCCTAGATGTTGCTGTGTAAATTGTTTAGCACTATAATATATTTATTTGATTGAGTTATATTGGCACCAATTCTGAACCTGACCAAATGGTGAGTATCTAAGGAAAGCTGAAAATTTGTCTCACACAAAACTGATGACTTGGCTTATAAAAAGCTATCTGATAATTTACGAGTTCAAAATAATCTTTGTGTTTTCAATTTTCAATTGCTAGAGTTAGAACAGTGTGAATAGCACTAACCTATCCCAAGGTCTCAACCTTGACTAGCGGCAATTGGCCAGTGCTATTTAAATCAGCGCGTGTTGAGGCCCGCTGGGGGCCAAGCTTTTGTTTTTCTTAGAATCTATGTATTGTTGTTACTATAGACATTAATATTTAAAAGCTAAAGGTAATTTTAAAGTAATAAACTCGAGCATAACTGCTAGTATTAAACCTCTTCGCTAATATAAATCCAGGAAATAATAGCAGCTGGGACACAGGAACTTCTCTCTTGGCGAGAGAGAATACACCTGTATTTACCACGGTAACCAAGTTCGGCTTGTGTCACAGTCCTTCAAAATCTTAATTTTTTTCTGATCATGCCGGTTTTCCTACGATGCTTGCTTTTACCGTTAGAGCACATTTTAAAGCATACCATACATGAAGAAAATTCTAATTCATTGCAGGGCAAGAGAAAAGTCCTTATAGTGTGAACGTAGATAGGGTTGATGATAATAATGATATTTCTCGCAAAACAAGACTTATAAAACAGATAAATTTGGTTTAATAAATTCGCTTTAACATTTTTTGCAATCATCCTACGCTCACTGTAAATTAGAACTGTTCTTGAACTAGCCTTGTCTAGGTCAACGGCCTAGTGAGGCCGCGGGTTCGATGCCGGATGTGGGACATAGTTGAGGCAGGTCGGGCGGGTGACGCATGGGATAGTGGAATAGTGACGCCATAAACTATTGTTTTCCTAGAATTAAAAAATAATATGACTTTTGCGAAAACTGTCTAAAGTTGAATCACTTTAGTTTTGTTGAGGTAAATGTTATTAACATGTTTTCTAATATTAAGGACTTTTGACTAGTTATAAAATCAGAAATTCCGTCTTGAAATATTATTTATGCTTACACACCACGCTTACACTTTACGAAAGATTTATTTTGATTTGCATTTTCTAGTGTAAACAAAATTTTATAAACATCAAAATCCCTTCATAATTAGTGCATGATAACTCACGCTTAGTTAATCCGTAATTACAATTCTAGACGTTTTATTTTCCAGTACATTTTAAAATACCTAGTATTATTAATTTGTTTTCCACGAGCTAAATCGTAGCCTTGAGTGGTACGATGAACTGCACATTAGTTGGTCCTGACCTTTGTGATCTATAGATCGTATAGATCGCTTTGTTTGACGCAGACATTTTTATTGTATCCTTATTGAGTTGGTGAAAACATTTGTACACTGAATTATTTTAGGAGGATCATTTTATTATTGCTATTTATTTATGTCTGAATACTGACTGAAAAGCCAGTATTCTGCAATGAATATTTCTTTTTAAAAAGTTTATGAGCACTATAAACACGTGCTTTAACTGTGAAGGTAAACATCGTGAGCAAACCGGCAAGTTCTGAGAACTTTGAAGAGTTACGATGTTTAACAACTTGCATTCATTGGCCAGCGTGGTGAATGAGGACCTAATCTCTCTTTCCACGAGAGAAGACCCTGTGCCCTAGCAGTGGGAACGTAAATATGGGTGCTTATTCTATACAGCATGGTTACACAAACGATATGGTACTTTTATGCACACCAAGTAAGATCGTTTTTGTATCGTTTGTTTATTTATCATTACATACTAAAAACAAAGTCGTTGTTTGTATGCTTCAATTTTTAAAACTACGCCATGGATTTTGATGCGGTTTTTTTTAAATGGGTAAAGTTATTCAAGAATATATGATTCAAGTTAATAAGTATAATTAAGTACCCGTAGAAAAGCAAAGGCGGATGACCAAGTTATTTATAATCCAAATAATACATGCGGGCTTTTATTAATTCGAATTAGTTTTTTGGAAAAATCTTTTGCAAACTTCAAACAATCCATCGCATGGCGGGCTGTTAGGATATGTCTAGTGAAGTTCTTCTATAATGTTCCTAAATAATAATAATGAAGCCTGTTAAAGCTGCATTACTAGGTAGGCAGTAGGTATAAGCAGCTTCCGACAGACAACCTTGCGGCGAGCGACGAACCCGACCGACCTTACTAACGATAACATCTTGTATTCACTTAGCTACGTTCATAGCTTTAGGTATTTAGTTGTACTTTAACGATTCAATAGATAGATACATAAGTTTGTTTTTATTGGTAACTAGAAAATGATATGTGATCGAGGACCTAGGTTACGTTTTGGTCTTGTAGTGTTTTCCATGCCATTTTCTAGTATTTAAAAAGCTTAAATGAGTCAATCACTAAAAAATAAAAGTTATAAGTTGAAGATTACATATATCAAGGAAGGCTATATTATATAAACTAATGGTATGTGGATAACGTTAAAAAACGCAAGAGAAGCCGTCGGCGGGTCGACTAGTTTTATAATAAAACAGCGAATATTACACATAAATGCCAAACGGCGAGTATTTACATGAAACAAAATAAGACCAATGGCGAAACGCTGTCAACTATAAATAAATAATAATAAAAGTATTTATTCACAAAAATGGTTTACAAAGTACTGCATTTACCATGACATATAAAAACATAAAATAAAATCATGAAAGATCTTGCAGATTTATCCATTCAACTAGTGGTATCCCATAAAAATAACGTAAACGTAACAATTAAACAAAACAATACTCATAATTGTACGGACCAAAAGGCTTTGCCTCAGCATAATGTATACGATGAGCAACGCTGGTTTTCAGGCAGATTCTAAATTCCAATAGTATTAGACGGCCATTTATAAATATATTTTAAAATTAAGTTTAAGTTGTGGACGCAACTTAAGAAAGAATCGGTGAACGTTCTTAACGGAACACTCTCCTATTTATTCGTAAAGTCAGTTAAACCCTGGTTATACCAAAAAAGCGCAGGAATTAAATAAATGAATATTGCCGGACAATTCACACAACAACATTGTAAGAAAGTGACAGCCCTACAGCCGACCGAAAATCGTCTAGATTCAGTCATAAATGCGCTGCCGTTGGCCTCCTCTACGCAGTTCATACACTGCCGGACGAGAGTATTCGAACAGCTTAAAGGTTTGAGCAGACCACGCGCACGTCACGTTACGCAAGCAGTGTGTCCTGTCTCATACATTCCCATACATTACAACTCAGTGGTACGTGCGCGTCTGCTCCAGCCTTTATTCATTATAACTTGTTAAACTTTCAAGATTTGCTACCGTAATCAAAGAGACAATAACGGGTCTTGAACGCGTAATGTTATTTATAGGATTGGAATGTTATCTTATATTTAATTGATAATTCATTGATAATAGGCATTTCTACCAACTGTCATTAAAATACATCTGTTATTGTTTATTTATCTATTTTATTCGGAAAACATTCAGTTATAACAACTTAGGAACTGATCAACTTAAATAAACTGTTGTGTAACAAATATAAAACATATTTTACAAGAATTCTCACCATGTTTGTTTGTTAAATGCTTTTTACAACAAATAGTTAGGTAAATAATATTTGAAACACTATTTATAGTTCAACGGGAAAACAATCTGTATGTTCAACATGATGATGTTAAAGTCTGACCGCGCGCCGATTGTTCTGCACGGCAGTACACAAGTACCCAGCATCGTTCTGAACATTTGCCAAATATTTTTTTCTAAATATGTAACCGGTCGGGCGTTGATCCCGCCGCCATTATCGGGCCAGTGGTTAGATCGAGTTGCGCGGGCGCACAGAGCTCTTTTAAGGTTTTAACGCATGAGCCGATTCTTCAGACTTATTCCCAAATTTCTGTCATGGTCATTGTAGGTGACCCTACTCTTATTTATTAAGTATTTATATATTTTATACATAAACAATACAACATTATTATAGTATTAATTCGTATTTATTTACTTATATAAACACACCACATTTACACTTAAACAGATAAACATTAATTCACGCATACAAAATAATATATTACACAAACAGTCACTTATTTATATTATTAGGTAATGAAGCCGAGGGCGAACACTAGTATATCTATTTTGTTAACTCAGCCGATTCGTTTTATACGACTCGCGCGCCGAGGTGAGCCGATGGCTCCCGAAGCAGCGCGGTCGCGAGCCGAACCGACCAGTCATAGCTAGACACCTCGCGGAGCGCACGTCTCTCTATCCGACGCCTCTCTAACCATACTTACCTCGTATTTATTTGCTGTAAAGACCTTTCTTCCATGTGCTGTTCTTACCTGTGCTTATGCTTCTATCTGTGCGTGTTTCTCTTCCTTCTGTATATAATTGTAGACCTAAGTGTGAACAATAAACGTGAACCCATACAAAGCTGTTTACCTCAATCACACCTGCAATCCTCTACTAAACTGGTGACCCCCTGCAAGAATATCTCAGAAACATGCCAGAACCAAGTAAGGCTACATTTAGTCGTGACACAAGCAGATCCGACACGGAAAAGTCTCAAAAGAACGTGACCACGCGACCACGCCATGCGCGTGCCAAGATGGCGACGCCGTTAAAGAAAAGTACAAGTAGTAAGCAAGCGAGCCTGCCGTTGGACGCGTTGGCCGATATTGCCGACCGCGTTCACGATATCGCAGCACCACCACCACCGTCATCATCATCATCATTGACGCCCATCGACGTTTTGACGCAACTAGTGGCAGAGTTGACGCGCCAAGTGAATGCGTTAACTGCCCAATCCCATTGTCATTCACGGACGAGTGAACGCCACGCCGGAGGCCGGCGTAACCGTTCGGCGTCCCGCCGATCGCAGTCCAGCTACAGGAAGTGGCCCTTGTGCTGGTTCCACACCAGGCACGGGGCAGAGGCGCGCCGCTGCGTCAAACCCTGCGACTACACGGCGGGAAACGGGACCGGCAGTCGGTGATGGCGACAGCGGACTGCGGCAGCACTGGTCGTCTCTTCATGCGTGACAAAAATACAAACATTGAATTTTTAATAGATACTGGTAGTGACATTTGTGTTTATCCAGCAGTTCTTAGTGAGTGTAGGCGTAAGAGCACTTACCAACTCAGTGCAGCTAATGGCTCAATTATAAATACCTACGGTTCTATCGATTTAAATCTAAATTTAGGGTTGCGTCGAAATTTTCCTTGGCGTTTTGTTGTTGCTGACGTCACGAAAGCTATTATAGGTGTGGACTTCCTTTCACACTACCGCCTTATCGTCGACGTCAGCCAACAAAAACTTATAGATAGTCTCACTAATATTAGTGCGGTTGCAACCTTAGATTTAAGTTTATCTAACCTAGTGTCTAGCGTTAAAGTTGTGACTGGTGGAGATAGTATTTTCCATAAAATTTTAAATGATTTTCCAGATATCACGCGCCCCTCTGGCACCCCCGGCATCGTTAAACACAACACTAAACACTACATACGCACTACACCTGGGCCACCTATATCATGCACAGCACGCCGCCTCGCACCTGACAAGTTGAAAATTGCTAAACAGGAATTTGAAACTATGATTGCCAACGGGACAGCTAGTCCTTCAGACAGTCCTTGGGCATCACCCTTACACCTAGTTCCTAAAAAGGACAATGGGTGGCGCCCCTGTGGCGATTATAGATTACTTAATGCTAGAACCATACCTGACAGATACCCTATTCGCCACATTCATGATTTTTCACATGCATTGTCAGGGTGTAATTTTTTTTCAGTCATAGATTTGGTGAAAGCCTACAATCAGGTGCCGGTAGCGGAGGAGGACATACCAAAGACAGCTATAGTGACAAGCTTTGGCCTTTTTCAGCTCAACTGTATGCCATACGGTCTTCGTAACGCAGCGCAGACCTTCCAGAGGTTCGTCGACGAGCTGACACGAGGACTAGATTTTTGTTTTCCATACCTGGATGATTTCTTAGTTTTCAGCAGATCATCACAGGAACACGAAGACCACTTACGCCAACTTTTTGAGCGCATGCGCAAGTATGGCGTACTGGTTAACACAGCTAAGTGTGTCTTCGGCGTACCGGAAGTAACGTTCCTCGGGTTCCGCATCTCTGGGAAGGGCACAACACCACTCGACAGCAAGGTACAAGGTATCTCAGAATTCCCACCACCAAAAACCGTCAGACAACTCCGGCGATTTTTGGGGATGGTGAATTTTTACCGCAGATTTCTGCCGAAAGCTGCGCAGATCCAAGCGCCGCTCAACGCCTTGTTAACCGGTTCGGTTAAACCTTCGCATCCTGTCTCCATTGAAGGTGAGTCACTGCGCGCATTTGAAGAGTGCAAGAAAAGCCTCTGCGATGCCGCTCTTCTTGCTCATCCTGACCCGCAGGCTAAGTTAGGACTTGTCACTGACGCCTCTGACACAGCGATAGGTGGTGTCCTACAGCAGCTTAAGGACGGAGACTGGCAGCCTCTAGGATTTTTCTCTCGCAAGCTGAGTCCATCGCAGATTAAGTATTCTCCATACGACCGTGAGCTCCTGGCCATATACGAAAGTATAAAGTACTTCCGACACATGTTGGAAACCACTCACTTCACTATCTATACTGATCACAAGCCGATCTGTTACGCTTTCCACCAGCGGAAAAGTAACTGCTCGCCTCGTCAGTATAGACATCTTGATTTTATATCGCAATTCACGTCTGACATTGTTCATATTCCAGGCAGAGACAATGTCGTTGCAGATACTCTGTCCCGTGTCGATGAACTACAGGCACCAGTCGATCTTGAAGTGATGGCGCAACTTCAATCTGCAGATCCAGAGCTTGCCGAGCACCTCAAAGGTGACACTTCACTGCGTCTAGTCAGGACGAATATCCCCGGGAGTCGTACAACTTTGTACTGCGACGTCAGTACAACGACGCCCAGACCCTTCGTCCCGCAGCAGCTTCGACAGCAGGTATTTGACTGCCTTCACTCGCTCAGCCACCCCGGTGCTAACGCTTCAGCCAAACTCGTCGCACAACGCTTCGTCTGGCCACTGATGCGGAAAAACTGCCGAGAATGGGCTAAGGCATGTTTGATGTGCCAGCGCTCGAAGGTAACCCGACATGTTGCATCACCGCTGGGTAAGCACACGTTACCTTCAGCGCGGTTCAAACATGTCCATTTAGACCTGGTCGGTCCACTACCGCCCTCTGGCGAATATCGGTATTGCCTTACAGCAGTCGACCGCTTCACGCGATGGCCAGAGGCTGTACCTCTTACCGATATTACCGCCGAGACAGTGGCAAAAGCGTTTGTGTCTTGCTGGGTGGCACGATATGGTTGTCCTACTGAGATCGTCACCGATCGAGGTAGACAGTTCCAATCGGCTCTGTTCCAGCAGCTGTCTAAATCTATCGGTTTCGATCACCGTAGTACGACTGCTTACCACCCACAATGCAACGGTTTGGTGGAGCGTTTCCATCGGCAGCTGAAAGCAGCAATCACCTGCCACGCGGACGCAAACTGGGTCGAAACTCTTCCTCTCGTACTCCTGGGCATTCGGAGTGCCTTCAAAGAAGATCTTCAGAGTTCTTCGGCTGAGCTGATGTACGGTGAGCCTCTACGTCTTCCTGGCGAATTTTTTGGTCACGACGTAGCTCACTACACCACCGACATCACCGATTTCTCAGCCCGCATGAAGTCTTTTGCGGAGAAGGTACGTCCAGTTCCACCTCAGCACCACTCCAACTCTCGAAAAGCCTTCGTTTTCAAAGAGCTTGCCAGCTGTAGTCACGTATTCCTTAGAGAAGAAGTGCTACGCGGCTCACTCCAACCAGCCTACACAGGACCTCATGAAGTGCTCAAGAGAGGTGCTAAAACCTTCACAATACGTGTCTCGAGCAAAGCCGCGACAGTAAGTATCGACCGCCTTAAGCCGGCCTATATATTGTCCGCCGACACTGCTCCACCTCGACAAGATGTTTTGTCACCGCCACCAGACCCTCCACCGCCACCGACACCTGATCTTCCTGTTAGGACAACACGCTCAGCACGGCGAGTACATTTTCCTGACTACTATCGACCCTAGTTGGTCTCTGGAAAGGGGGTAGATGTAGGTGACCCTACTCTTATTTATTAAGTATTTATATATTTTATACATAAACAATACAACATTATTATAGTATTAATTCGTATTTATTTACTTATATAAACACACCACATTTACACTTAAACAGATAAACATTAATTCACGCATACAAAATAATATATTACACAAACAGTCACTTATTTATATTATTAGGTAATGAAGCCGAGGCGAACACTAGTATATCTATTTTGTTAACTCAGCCGATTCGTTTTATGCGACTCGCGCGCCGAGGTGAGCCGATGGCTCCCGAAGCAGCGCGGTCGCGAGCCGAACCGACCAGTCATAGCTAGACACCTCGCGGAGCGCACGTCTCTCTATCCGACGCCTCTCTAACCATACTTACCTCGTATTTATTTGCTGTAAAGACCTTTCTTCCATGTGCTGTTCTTACCTGTGCTTATGCTTCTATCTGTGCGTGTTTCTCTTCCTTCTGTATATAATTGTAGACCTAAGTGTGAACAATAAACGTGAACCCATACAAAGCTGTTTACCTCAATCACACCTGCAATCCTCTACTAAAGTCATCATTATCAAAACATAAAAAAATACAATTATTTACACTTACCTGGATATACACCACCACATGCGCCTCCTGGTGACCGGACGAATGTCATTGCACAACTCAAACGAAGACGAGAAGGGAAGTCTATTTTCAATTCAATTCACTTTTTTAAAAACACATTAGTTTGGTGACTCCTGTTTTCGCAATTAAACTCAAAATTGTTCCTTTGTGCGTGGTTGGTCCGCTAGTGTAACACATCGTAACATTACGGAGTTAATCTAAATCGCTACGTGGTGTATAACCATTCTCGTATTCTAAAATTTTTATAGGAACTTATTATCTAAAATAACACAATAAAATGACAAATGAAATTAAATGACATTTCACTTTCTAGACAGATTTCCATACAACTTACACTAGTGTGAATAGTAATTTGAAATGTCATTTAATTTGTATCTGCGGGACACCTGCAGCTCGCCGAACCGATTTGTCTAGAAAGGTTACAAACCAAATCGGTCCTTGCAAATACACCTTAACAATGCTTGTTAGTGTGTATGCGGATTTTATGTCCCAAATTGTAATTTTTAGATGCAGCTGTGAATGTGAGAACGGGTTTGGAGCCAGTTCGGGGGCCATTGTCCCAGCTCATAGGGACATCGACTTCGCCATTTTGGTACTTGGACTGATTGCTTTGTGCGCATGATTTGTTAGTGATTCCACGAATTATGTTTTAACATACCTACCTATTTATTTTATAACACAATCCTGTGGTTTGGTGTGTGGGTTATCAATTCGTTGAGAAAACTTTTTATGTAAGGTTTTGTGTATAGATTTTCTTAAAGTATATTTTATTAAAATACTCGTGTTTACTCTTAGATGTTATCCGAAGATATAATTTAATTTCACTACCCAAAGACTACTCCAACCTCTCCACAGCTTCTAAATTCAAACCCACACACGCCCTTTGAATGCGAGCCTGAAAACACTTGAAGAATCTAGACGGTTCGCGAACTTTCCAGAAGCTGTAAAACATGAATGGAACACACGCAACGCCTCGCATAAAGCCTTTCATCGCGACCCACCTGTTGACAGCACTACTGCTTAGGCCCGCGATAAACTATCAAACTTGAACTTTTTATAGCTCTCTGCCCCGCGTCATTATAGATTTTCTCGTGCCTATATGTATTTTCCTGTGATATTCTCATAAATAAGCTACACTATTGTGAAGTTTTATCAAAATCCATCAAATATTTTCAGCAGCGCATGTCTATGTCACCAACACACTTGGCAAGCGTGGAGATTATACCTAATCCTTCATGACCTATAAATATGTTTTACTAAGGAGATTCATTCCTAAAATTTCCCAAACCCTGGCCTACATTTTAAGTAGTGAAATTACCTTCTAGGTACATAGTCGGCTACTTCTAATAATTTATTAATTGACCGGATCGTCATTGTATAAATATTATTTCAATCTCTTATATTGAATATTGAGATGCCATTTTATATATTTTGATACAATAAATTGTTTCACTGTATTATTATTGTATTTTTTGTGTAATGTGTAACAATAAAGAATTTTGTATTATAATAAATACCATTGAGTACAGTTAATGTTGAAATATGCATAAGTTCTATAAGCAATTATGTACATTCATTTATATTTAATTGCAAACGTACTGGTATCATCATAACTCCAATATAAATGAACATCAACCCTTCAAAACTTGACGGCGTAAATAGGGCCTTATATCGTGAAAGCAGTTGACGCTTCTATTCGCCAATACCAATGTTGTCGTTACACTTCACACATCACAATTCACAATAGGTGTAGCTTCGGGGCTGGGCCACAGATAAAATATTATACTCTGTGTGTAGTTGTACCTACTGGCATAGCTTATTGCAGGTGTAGAAATACCGTGTGTAAACTCTATGAGCGCTTTTAGCAGGAATGTAGGTAACAAATACATAGAATGACTGAATACTGAATAGTTTTGAGGTCATGTTGGAATTTGTCATGCCATTTTAAAATTTTTATGAGATTCCCCATATTCACTTTTGTATGGAGAGATGCATTAGAATGGATTTTTTTGGGGAGATTCGTGCCCTGCAGTGATGTGTAATATGGTTGATGATGATAATTATAATGTACTTACTTGGTTTTTGCATCACTCGCGTGAAGGCGCTCTGTAATACTCTATAAACTGTATATCTTGATCATGTACCTATATATTTTTCGTACAAAACACATCTCCCCTTGACCGTGTCCCATAGACAGCCTTGAGTCGTCTTACTATCAATAGTCACGCACGACAGGGACGCAGTATGCGCGGGCGGCGGGTGCGAACGAAACGGCGAGATAACAAGAGGTCGCGGGCAGTGGGTCAGCGTCTAGTCGGCGTCTAGCACGCACACTAAGAAATTTGTAGCGATAGCAAAATAGAGAATAGTTTTTAACCGATTGTCGAAGAGGGGTGATGGCATGTTCTTTCAGATGGTTCCGGACTATAACATATCTAATTAAGAAACAACTTTATTTAATATCTAATTCAACGAATTCAAGAGGAATATGTGAGTATTATCACCGTGTTGGCTAAGTGGGAGCACACCCGACTTTCATTCCGAAGGTCGTGGGTTCAAACCCCGCCGCGCACCTCTGATTTTTCTTCTTGGAAAATTATGTGTGCTATAAAAACACGTGCTCTAACGGTGAAGGCAAACATCGTGAGGAAACCGGCATGTTCTGAGAACTTCTCAAAGTTTGAAGAACATGTGTCATTCACCAACCCGCACTTGGCCAGCGTGGTGAATTAAGGCCTAATCTCTCTCGCCAAGAGAGAAGTCCCTGTGTCCCAGCAGTGGGAACGTGAATAGGGGTGTTATGGATGTGAGTATTACTAGCGTTTATTGCAAAATGAATAACATATTAGCTAGATACTTCTAATGTGGTATAATAATATCACAGAATATATAAATAAACAAAAAAAATCAAAAACACTGCTAAACCGAACTTTCTAATTCTCACGAACAACAAACTACCTCACAAAACATGGCAACAGCAAATTGACATAACTGATCGATGCTAACGAGAGAAACCCAAATGCAGCTTCCAAGAAGCGGAGTGCATTGCGCAAGGGCATAGGCGGAGTCACGCTGAATGGCCTCATATACTGTACGGAGATTTTTTTGTACCTACTTGATAAATAAAATAAATATTGCTGGACAATTCACACAGCAACATCTAGCCCCGTGATAAGCTCTAAGCTTGTGTTACGGGTAATGAAAGGTACTTATAAAGTTCTTTGATTGGTTCAAGGTTCTTCTAAATACTATCTACCTTGTGGTACCAGCATACGAATAGTCAAACCGAAGACCGGGCTGCGGTGTCGTTCTGTGGTACTTGGTAAGTGTCGTGATTTTAGATACCTATATGGAATATTACTTAGATCTTTAATCTACATAAGTATACATAATTGTATTTTAAATTCTTACTATAATACTTTCCACGACAACAATATCGAATACAGGTTGAAAACTAAATCATATTTTTTTGTAAATACGAGTACTTAATTTACTTATAACTTTAAGTTTCTTGTTTTGCTATCGCTTCCCCGATGTTAGTTCCACACATGAACGGTGCTTGTATGTGAACGGGAAATAGTTGTGTCCTACAGGAAGTTGATAACATATCGGAGGGGTTGAGAACTTGGGACCCCGAGGGTATGCGAGGTCTTATATTGAAACATCTTGTTGTTTACGAAAAAGGTTAACGTGGTGTTTATCGAGTGGTTTATTTATTCGATTGTCTATTAAATTATATGGTTAAGGGGATATCTAGACTTTTAGTCTAATAATCCCCTGCCTCAGCTAAATCCGATTGTAAGGGGATTTCTAGACAAAAAGTCTATTTATCCCCTGCGAAGGGGAAACTCTAAGGGGATTATTAGACCAAGCCTATTATTAAGTTTAAATATGGAATTCTAATAATTCAACTGCAATAATAAGTTTTTAAAACTAGCTTTCCGCCCTGCTGCTTCTCTCGCGTTCTACAATTCCCCGCGGAAATATTTTTCCTCGGTAAAAAGTAGCATAAGCCACTTTCCATCCCTTCAACGATCTCCACTTAATAAATTATAGAAGTATACTCGTAGATTGTAATTAGTCTTCAGCAGCATAGCATTGTTATAATGTTATAAATTATAATGCCCCTTTACAGCAGCTTCTATTATTTAATTTAGGGTAATTGATAATAATAATTCAGATTCAAACAGATTCCCTATCTGTAGTTTAATTAAGACTTACTTCTAACTCACGACCTTCGAAATGAAAGTTGAGTGTGCTGTGCTCCCACTAAGCCAACTCAGCAACAGCTTATTAGGGAGAATTAATAAAGAGGTGTCTATACTATAGGTTATTATGATGATGATGTAAACCAGGAACGAATCGTAATGTTATGCCTAGTCGAACCAATAACAGCGACATCTCATGTTTAAATCATTGCTCTTGGCTTTATCCATCTGATAACTACATAGACAGTTCAATGATCTGTAGAAGGTTATAAACAAATACTTACCTACGTTAGAGGCACACTTTAGTGTAGGTAAGAAGGTAAATTATAAAAAATAAATCCTACTTACGAGTGTATTAGTAGGTTATTTTTTTATAATCTTGAAAGTTTTTAAGTATAGACGCATGATTATAACTCTTTTAGGTAAAAACGAATGATTAGAGTTTAATGAATTTTTGCATTACAGTTTTCATATCAGAATAACATGTGGTTAAATTTTACCGCAGTAAAATCCACTATAACCTGAGAATTCCAAAACGCAGGCAAAGCCTGTGGAACGAGCACAGATCCCTAGTGGATTTAATATCATGACTTCTGACATGCTCAGTTCAAAATGTCGCATGTCCTTCAAACTCTTCAAAGTTCTCGAACCATGGCGATTTCTTCAAGATGTTTGTTTTCACATAATTTACTTCAGAGGAAAACATGTATGATATTTCTGATATTTATATTTACCTACTTAAATTAGCATCGTGGAGTTGAGCGTTTATAGTAATTCTTTGTTTGTTCCAATATTAAGCATAAAAAAGTAAACGAGTTGCACAGAGGCTGCAATCCGTTCAGAAATTAAGCAAACAATCCAAATTAAAAACCGAATAAATAAAAAAAGAAAAACAACCGCCATTCGTAATTTAAAACGTAATGACGTTCCATTTTGTGCAGGACAGAGAGCACGAAAATTAAACACGCTATACAGTGTGCCAGTTAAAAATTATTTTTTCACTGCTAACCTTGTGTGCAATGTAAAAACAAAAAAAAAACACTAATACAAACGCAAATCCATCATGAGAACAGCAACATTACGCACACATCTGATAATAAAACAGCACATTAGTAGCATCAGAGCTACACAAACATAATAAAAACGCATTCTGCAACGCACACAGACAGATCCTTGACGCACACGATTGGAAAATTCGGTGTTCCTATAATCAAAATTTACGCAAGTGTGCGCCAGTCATTCCCACGCATATAATAACATGCTAGGCTACAAATAAGATGCAATTCTCATTTTCGACCTTATCATGAGGAGTTTAAACTGTTAATGGTACAACTAAAGGTAATGATCGGGTTGCATTATGTTTGCACGTGTGGGTGAGCGATTCGTTCGTTTTGTTCCTTTTTTAAATTTCACCGTTTAGTTCAATCTATTTATTGGTTGTTTGCGTGTGTGCATTGCGGTTGCGTCGGAACACGGCCTCGTGGGTGTGTGAGTGCTGGAAAGTGCGTAGAAAAATGGTGGGTAATATTGTACTTGTAATTTTGTACAATTTTATGTCCGCTGACGATAATGGTTTAATGTTAAAATATTCTGCTGAATTTTATTTTTACTGTAGCGCCTCATTTTATATGGGTTGTAGTAGATATGTACCTTGTTTAATTTGGTTACATACTTTGGTATGAAGTCTTATTAGACAACATGATTATTCTTTGTTCTCTTCTATACTAATATTATTAAATAAAAGAGTTTGTTTAAATGGTTGTTTGTTCTTCGAACGCGCTATTCTCAGGAAGAGCTGGTTCGATTTTAAACATTATTTTAGTGTATCCGACACTGAAATCGTTTTCTTGTTTTGTCCAAGAATTAGAATTTAATGAATTACTAACACATTACTATATTTATCTCTTACACTAAGTCGGCGCTGCACTTTGAAAGTATAATTTTAAATGATTGAAAGCTTATTGTTATTTTCAAACGAATTCCGTGAACTGAAACTCAACTCTGATGCATTTTTATCCTAATTCCGATGATAACATTTATTTATTTTCTCTTACACTTACAAGTAGTTCTTGAGTGCTAGAAACAAGTGTATTGTAAGTAAGCAAGGAATTGGTACCACATATTTACATAGTATTTATATTATTATGTTTTGTAGTACTGGATACACTATAAAATACCGTTGCTTAATAAGATAAGATAAGATAATTCTTTATTACACACACCAATAAAAAATATTTACATAAAAGCTACAAAAACTTATTTATATTCTTAATATACTTATTTAAAAACATTGGTGTTATACCAAAATCACACTCTATTATTGGGTTTAACTATATAACATTAACTACAAACGTTGCTATTACAAAGTCAAATAATGGGTTTCTAGTTTACTCGTTGCTCGTTAACTATCCGTAGCACTATTCGTAGCACTTTCGTAGCACTGATCTACGATTCTATTTCGTAGCCGTAGAGCTTACGAAACTATAATAATTATGTTATTAGACTAATCATCATCATTTCAGCCGACGGATGTCCACTGCTAAACTTATGATCAAATTAATAATAATAATAAAATAATCATAGATCTCCCATGAAGCTGCTGTCCGTGTTTTGGTATATAATCCCCTAGCCGGTTAAATATTTCTTAAGCTCCATAAAATGTAAATTAAATTTGTCTTTTATTTCTATTTAAAACCTAAAACGACGGAATGGTGAATAAAAATACGCGATAAGACTTTAAGAATGTTTTTATCATCAAAGTCAAACAATCGTCTCTTAAGCCATAAATGCATAATTAAATAACATATAGAGTCGTTCAATGTTTTAACTAAAACTAATTTAAATGACTAAAGTACAGCAAAAAGTATCAGGCCCTTAAAATTACTTTTATATTATTTTATTGATATTTGACATGCATGAATATGTAACTCTACAATTTAAAAGAGTTGCTCTTAACAGGCTTACTTTTATTCATTTCTTTATGTTTTTATGCCTTAACTTTATGCTAAAGTTGGGAAAAATTTTGTTATAAAAGTTAAAATAACATCATCATCTACACATTTTTATCTTATTTTTATCTATCACACAAACAAATTAAGCCTTAATTTACCACGCTGGCCAAGTGCGGGTTGCTTAATGACTTATGTCCTTTAAACTTTCCAAAAAAATACCGGCTTCCTCACGATGTTTGCCTTCAACTTTAGTTAATTTTTTTCTAGAAGCAAAATCCATGTTTTCACAATGAAAATCGAGTGTTTTACCACGTGCTTCCACGCCAACTCGGCTCAAATGCTAAAAGTTAAAATATATCTTGGCATAAAACCTTTTTTGATAGTACATGTAAAATGTTTGAGTCCTTGGAAGCAGCTCTCTAGCACTGAAACCAGTTTGGCCTTCGCCGCTCGTAGCCGAATTTCTTCAGGTGTATTAGTGTGTGGGTGTGCGTGTGTGCGTGAATGCAACTTGTTCTAAGGAGTAGATTCGGGGCAGGGGTTTGCAACATTTTATGCATATTTAGATGAGTTTACTAAACATTTTTATATCGTCGGTGTCGAGCGAGAAGTCACTAATTGCCAAAATCGTGTTTCGAGATAAACGCGTTTTAAGATTTTTTTTGTCTTTAAGCCGTAATATCTCTGTAACGCAAATAGATAGCAAATATGTTTCTTTGAGGAAAATATGGCAAATTTATCCCAATAATAAGATTTTCAATAATATTTGAAACAACCATATTTAGTGAGTAATTATAACAAATTCTTTGAGAAAAGAGCAGTTAATGACTTTTGCCAAACACTGAAATCAGATATTATGTAAACATTCGCATTCATAGTTCACTAACTCAACAGAATTAGTGAACTATTCATGCAACTTATTTAATAATGTTAACTGTGATTTGAGCGTGATTATGACCTAATGTAAGTGTTTTTCACTAATTATGAAAAATTAATTAAACTCTTTTAAAGGAGATGATAGCGCAACGTCGGACGTCCACCAACAAGGTGGACAGATGATTTTATAAAGACTGCCGGTTCACGGTGTATGCAAGTTGCATCCACCGTGAACGTAATACCTGAAAGTCATATAGAGAGGCCTATAGGTCTTATAGGTCCAGCAGTGGACGTCCAATGGCTGAAATGATGATGATGATTGAAGATGATGTTTTATTAAAAAAATACCAATAAAAGCATAATCGTGTTTAAACACTATTATGAAAACTATCGGTGAAGTTTATTATTTAATTATTTATTTGATTAAAAATAATAAGATTTCATCAAATAACAATCATCATCATTTTAATTAAATAAAAATTAACTTCCAATACAAGTATGTATGTATAAACACTATTATAAAACTAACAACAAACATTACAAATAATAAGTTAAAAGCCAGAAACAATCATCATTATTTAAATCATCAACACACATACAATAAATATATCTTGAAAAAGCAGCATAAAAAAATATATTATAGTTAGCTAGTAGACTCTTATGTCAATGTTTATTTTAGATAAGATCTAATTATTCCTCTTCTGCACTTCTTCTCAAGTATTTAGTTCGGAAAGCTTGGCCGGTTCTGCATTGTTTTTTATTACTTTGAACCATTAGTAAAATTCAATAGGAATTATGTCAGTTCAGTATAGGTTTATAAAATATTCCAAAACAACCATAATAGCGAATAATGTGTGTAAAATATCGTTATGAGTGTCTTCTAGCAAAATTAATAATGCTGCCTTCCAAGAAAATTTTATAATATTGATTGTGTTTTAACGTATGTGGGGTAAAAATGATTTAAAATATTTAAATCATCAATTTAATGTTATTCTTTCATCATTTAAAGTTTTTATGCTTATTATTTTAAAGCTTATTATTTGTAATTATGTTTGTTGTTAGTTATATAATTATAAACCTATGTGGTTTCTGGGTGTTATTATTATAATTATCTTGAATAATTTGTTATTGTTGCTAAATATATATTAATACAATGGTGGTATATTAAATGTTACCTATTTGATTTTTGAAACTAATTTTAAGTAATAATGATAACTGTTCGTTTTGTTTAAAAATAATAATGTTTAAACACGTTTGTGTTCATATTAGATTTTTTGTTTGATTTTTAAAATAAAACAAATAAATAGATTATGATCCCTTTAAAATAATGTTATTGATTTCTCTTAACTAGTGAAAAACATTAACATAAGGTTATACCTACTTTTGCTCAAATCACAGTACACATTACATGGATTAATGTGCCAGGTTTTTTACAAGGTCCTACTATCAAAAATATATAATATTGCTTAAATATTTATAATAATATAAGAGTTATAGTTAGATATTTTATTGATATAAAAAAACTTAAAATAAATTTATAATGTACAGTGATGGAAATAATAAATAATCAAAAGACAATACATAATTAAAAAATGAATTGTACTGTAAGTTTCGTAATTATTGATTTCAAATAAGTGCGTTAGTTATTTTTTATCATCCAAAAATCTCAGGATGCACGTTTTATTTCAGTATGAAGTCATTAAGATCAATTAGTCATTTAAAATAGTAACACAATTCGAAGATTTAGTTATGCACATAATAACTAAGTGCAGTTAGTGACTTGTACGCGAACTCTTATTCCTCTTCGTGGCATCGTGATGTATTAAAAAGTAACTAAGTGACTTTAGTGAGAAACGTTTGTTCTACATTTCACCAAAATATTTAAGTCTAATAATACTTAAGTGAAGTTAGTTACTTTTAATCATACAGTTTATTGCTATTACAGGCACTTAATGATTTCTGACATTTTTATATTTCCTAAAATATATAGAAATATCATTTTTTTATTTTCTCACATGGTAGATTATAGGTTTAAAAACACTTTGGCATTATTAAGTCATTTTGGCCAAAATGTCAATTAGTGACTTCTCGCTCGACACCGACGATATAGTGTATTTTTTATTCATATATTTTAAAGAGTCTGCAATGAAATATAATTTGGTTAAGACTTGGAACGATTTGAAAGTTCACAGTGGATGGTTCACTAAGCCGCTTATGAAATAACTGGATTTGTAGGTAAGTAAATTGCAATACAATACAATACAATAACACTATTATTATTTAAAACAATGAATTTTATTTTATTAATAACCACAATATTAAGCAAAATAATTGCCTCAACTCGTGTTACGAATAGTAAAATAATGATTGTAGTCTATATTAAAATAATTTTAGTAGTCTATATTCTATCTTTTGAAATGGCACATTTATTGATGCGGTCAACACTGTTTAAACTATACGTCATTTCATAAAAGCCATTAATTAAAACATGACCTAAACATACAAAACAGCCCCATTACTTCCATTCCTAGCCATAATCATAACTCACTGACAACCACCACACATTACACAAACACGAAAAAACTCTCAGAAATTAGTCTAAAAGGTCTAAAAATGTTGGCAACTCCTGCCATAGAATAATGTTACACCGTAACTGGTCTGGTCGCCATGTTTTTAGTGCTTTCGAAATTCGGGCCCTAGGACAATGACCCCTCAACCCCGCCGTAGGGACGCTCTTATTAGGCCCTAAAAGCCCAAACAACTCGGAATTCCTATGCTCGTATATTAACAACTTTACTGCCGGCCTGATTAAGAAGGTGGCTTGAGGAATGCCGACATACTGAGCGTTGCTACTCCGCTAATTTGCGGAGCTGGCACCCCGCGCTCGACCCGCACCCCGCGAATATGCGGAGTCGGCATTGAAGTTGTTAAAACATTTAATGATGTATGTTTTCTCAAGATTTATGATTATTTAAAAAACTTAAATATTTTTAATATTCTAATGTTGACTTTTATGCAAATAACAAGTTGTTATTTTACTTTATTGGCAAGGATTATGTCAAAACACTATTTCAAGTATGACACGGTATATCGACTACTCGATAACTACTCCATTACCGTATTCAAATATCTCACTAGACTAACGTGAGTGTTCTTGACATGCCGAACGTAAGTGGTCTTGTTGACTATCTGTCACTTACATTTCCGTTACTGAAAATCGTCATCATAATCCATACAAACTGATTTCACCCACTGCTGGGTATTAGAGGAAAACTTTATAATCGTTAGTTAACATAACAAAACAACCAATTTGTGATTTACTAGCTTTCCAAATAGTCTACCAATGTCCTAAAAACTACATTAAATTGTAACTATGTTACTTTTCTTTAGTTTATTGATAAATGATTTATTGATTAAATTTGAAATAATCCTGAAAATTGGATATTACATAATCGAGAAAAAAGATGATTCTCAGATTTAATTATAAAAATATCCTGTTTTTGAAACACTACATTTCTGTAAACATCGGAACCACGGAAAGTTATCCTATGCCCTATATCTAGAAAAAGCTTGAAACGTAACACAACCGCCACTTAAATGTACAGAAACATTAGATAACACAAATGTTTGCACATTAAAATGAGACGTACAAAAACGTTCAGATAGTAGGTATGGTAGAACAGTTGGGTCCGGAGAATCCACAACTAGTGGAACTCACTGAAGACATCTATTTTATTATACGAACTTTATGGTGCGACGCCCGACGAATGTCCGCTTGCAATATGAAAGGCTGCGGGTTCGGTTCCTGCCGCGGGATAAAATGTTGTACAAAACGTTATTTACGTGTATTTGTGTGTCGTGCTATTCTGAATTTTACTTCACCAAAAAATTCCCGCTATAATTCACTTCAAACACATTATTTAGCTCTCTCCTCTAGATACATACGATGTTGAGGATTTAGACCCCTCGCAAACTGCAGACTTTCTATCGGCCGATATTTTGGTCGGGTTGGGCTGTTAGCGCGCACACTACGCCAACTAAACAGTTGGGTTGGTGGTGAGTGCGCAAACTAGGCAACAGTCGGCCGACGATATTCAGTTTTTAAGCTACCTGTTGAAGAGAGCTGTCTCATAATGGAAGTTTCTCGTAGTAAAATATTGTCCAGAAATATTATAATTGCTCTCATACAACGGAGGAGAAAAATCAAGAAGAGAGTCTGAGAGTATTGTGTGCATCCCATCTACAGTACTAGATTATTAAATGGAAAATTTTACACGATGCATTCAAAATTACTAGATTACCCGAAAATTAAAATAAGGTTACGTTTCTACAACGAGCGATTGAGTAGAATTGGACATAATGAAAGAATGCACGACCTTCCGGCTCCAAAACTCGGAGCGAAGTAAACCATCGGCCGACTAAACAATCGGTCAGTGTGCGCGCTTGCAAGGAGCTCCATACTAATATAGCAGTCGGCCGATAGTTTGATCATCTTTCAGTTTGAACGCAGTTGAGAAGCCTATCAAACTTATTTATCGGCCGATACCAAATCGTTGTAGTATGCGGACTTGCATACATCTTCATACTGATTATAAGCCCGACCAAACTATCGGCCGATAGAAAGTCTGCAGTTTGCGAGGGGTCTTAGTCTTATCTAATATTTATCCACTAATTATCTCATAACAATAGCATGGGTTTTAAAGGTGCTGACTTTGTGTAATTTATCTTATAAATATAATTTAAAATACGAGTATATTTCAAAGTTAAATCAAGTATCGATAGGGCAGCCGGAGCCCATGGTAGAGGCAAGCGGTGGTTTTCTAACTTTTCACTTTAAAGGGTTTTTTCGAACCCCGCCCCTAACCCCGGGGGGGGGGGGAGCCTGAATAAATACGAACTGGACCAGAGGTTGCTAATTTGATTCCTATAGTATGTATGTATTTGTGTTTCGGATTAAGGTCAGTTTGTTTTTGTTATTGCGATTCAAATTTAATAGGAGAGGATTTTTGATGAAGTTATGGTTATACTATTTTTGTGTTTAAGATAATCACGGGTTTTATACTAGTAATAATAATGTTAACGATGCTGACGGCTAAATTAAAGATCAGCTTTTAGACCTCAACTTGGGATCAATCCAATAACCTCTAGTCTTGGTGGCACTGCTTTTCTATTAAAGCATTATAAGGAACGCAAAGTTTATGAACATTGACATATTTATAACGAACAACAAGTTGGACTGATTATTTGGGTCAAGGTGCAGAACTGTACTAATCTAAGAATCGACTGCTGGATAAAAGAAACTATGACATGACAACCTAACAGTATGTTCAAATCATAATAAGTCTTTAATTAAAGGATTTTACATGTAAATCGAAGGTCTGCACACGGAGCGTCGTCGAAATAATCAGATTTCTATGGTTGAGTCGTATGTCCTGCTTACTTAAGCAAGAGTATTTCTGAGCTAACTAGCAAATTCAGCCGTAATTTTCCCTTTTTAAAACAGCCTGAAGAATTCGCGAACCCGTTTCAAGTAACATTTTAAGTTATAAATTGACTTAGAGCTCGCAACTCGCAGCTCGTATGTTCGGAATCCTGTACAAAAACATTATTGGCGTTTGAAACGAGGCCTCGGGGCGACATCGATCCTCTACACATTGCGCCACGTATCACTTACTGCGGGGTTTTGGGGATGAGCGGAAGCGATTTCTATTTTATCATAATTATTCGCTCTGAGGTACATTTAAAAACACCGCCAGCGTCTACCCAGACCAGTCAAACCGTTTTGCCATTTATATTTTCGCATATGGTCCATACTCAAGAGGCAAGAAGGAAGAAACGAGAGCTAAACCAAAGCGGAGGCTGCGTCGTTTTGTGTGTGCCGTCTTTCTTAATGCAATCACCACCGCATGTTAGGCGTGGTGATTATAATAAATACTCCAAAACCTATAATGGTTTATATTGGTGAGACTAGTGACTTGTGGTGGAACGTAACATTGGGTAATGAATTGCTGCACCAAACGTCCTGCAACTTTTTTTGAGTCTGTTCAATTTGTCAATCAGAATATTAATTGTTATAGTTCACACGAAATTAACATATTGCTTCCTCTCCCGCATTGGGCCAAAGCGCTCAGCGAACCCTATCTAAAATCGTTTCTAAATAAAACACGCATAGAGGCTCCTACAGGATTACCCCGCGGCCTTCAACTAATAAATTGCTTAATAATGAAGGGCGAAGCCTTTTTTCATCCCTTTCGTACCTACTCGCCATTGTATTTGTCGTTGCCGAATATTTTAATATCCTTTCGATTTTGGGTCAGCTTAACTAATTGGAATTTTTAGCGAGTTGTGGTGGATTCTAAAAGTTTTGGTATTTTGTTTTTGATGGGTGGTTTCGAGCGATCTTGATTTGAGATGTAGTCGGGTGAACCGGATGACCAATAAGATGGAGAGATTATTAAAATTTGCTTAATGCTGCATGTTTTCCGCTATATACAAGAAGTTCTCGACCAAAATTCTTTAGAACAGATTTGAGTTGCCAATATCCAGAGGATTTATTACCGCTTAACAATATTATGTGTACTTATCGATTATATTGTATCTAAAGCTGAAAATACATTTATTGATTATCTAGTTTAAGGTGCTAATCTCAAGACCATTTTTAGACTAAAAATATATGACTAAAATTTTATAATTTTATTTTATAGCGTCTTTATAAAAGTGTAATTAATATGATTTATTTGAATTATCACAGACGCTACGGCATTGATACTTTAAATATTGTCATAAACAGCTCAAAATTTACTATAATAATTATACCAAAATAATTATAAAAATCGTAAATGTAAAAACACCTTACCCTTAAAATTGTCTACTCAAACTCAATCCAGATTCCTAAGTACACCAATATCCTGAAGCCCTCTCAGCCTAATTCAGTTTGGGACTAGACTGTATAGCTGAAGGCACAAAATGTCATGCGTCGCAAAATGTAAATACCTATTTACCAAGAAGGTTCAAGGGTTGAAGTACCTGGTCTGTACTTCGCAGCATCCGTGCCAAAGGGTACGCTAACGATTCCTACTGTAAACCGTTTTAACGTGCCTTCGGACATATTTAAAACACAAAGTTTTCCGTACCCGGGAGGGGCCAATCCCACATTTCGGGGTAGTTAACGAACGGGTGAAAAGAGAAAAAAGATACCCAAGTAAAAAATACGTAGTTTTAGCTAATCTGCATGCCGGGAGGCTGTTTTAAACCCGGGGTGGTTTTAGGCATTTTAACAGTACAGAATGGGGGCGGGCGGATGTGTGGAATCGGACGTATTATGTGCGAATCTATTTATGTGTGCCCCCCGCGTTAATATCGGTTGCCATGGCGACGGGGTGATTACTGCATCGCATCTACTCGATTTTTCGTCGCTTTTTCCGTTGTAATCAAATGAGGTCCCTCCCGTGTGTGGGGAGGCGGGTGCCACGCGTGTACTCAATTATCCGCAGTGAATCAATAGCGAGATGAGGGTAGTTCTCATGTTTGTGACGCGAGTAATGCCTTTTTATCTGTTTAATTTTTGGTGAGTTTTTTCGCCGTTTTAGTGATTCTTTGACCTATTTCCGCTTCCGGGATAGAGCTTGGATAGAATTTGGCTGCAGGCGAAAACTGTGTTATTTTTCCAGAGTGTTTTATCTGTTCCGTTGTTATAACAGGTTTAAAATAAAACTTGTAATGGTAGTTTCGAGTAAGCTTTTTGTATCATTTAGAATATTTCGTTTCAGGGATAAACGATTTTTGCAATACCAGTAACATAAATGTTTACAGAGCTCTGGCAGCATGGCGGAATATAGATTCGAATGTTTGTGGGTTCGATTCACTAAATAAATATAATACTTTAGATTATTATATCACATATTGATAAAACTTGATACGATATTTATTTCAAGACTAATCGTAAATAGGTTGTATATTTCTTATTTTCAGTAAACTCTTAAATAACCTTGTACATCAATCGTGTGCGAAAAAACGACATGCACTTAGCTGCTTTTATTCATAAATCTAAATAAAGCCATCTATTGATATCCAAGCGAACTAAATATTTCACCAGTCTACTTAAATAAATTTCCTGAAAGCTTACATTTACCCTTTTAGGAAAATTTGTCCTTTGTGTGTGGTTCTGGAACCACCCACTAGATACCGTGACTTACTTTACTACTCGCGCCATCTGTGTAGATTTCCACGCACTTCGTAATGAGAGAATGGTTTAATTTTATACGTAAGTTTGTAGAAGAATCTATTTTCTATATTAATAACAGAGTCCTATATTGTAACCTTATTTATAAAGGTGGTTTATAGATATTTAGAGATATAAATAAATAAATAACTTTTAGGCCCTTTTTTATATTGTTTTGTTGTATACACATGTATACAACAAATGATTTAACTGTATTACTAGATACTTATGATTTTCCTCTTTTAGGGTTCCATGGCCAAATGGAAAAAGCGGAACCCTTATGTCGTGATATCTGTGTGACTGTCTCTTCATCCATATGTCACAGCCACTTTTATCCAAAACTACAAGAGCTATACTGGTTAAACTTTGGTAAGATGTATTTTTTTTAATCTTATTAAGGTTTTCACACACAAAAAAAATCTCCCATACTTAGAACTGAAATTCATTTTAGATAGATATTAAAAATGAATATTAAAAGTATCAGGAACCTTGTAAATAAAATATCAGTCTCGCAAATTACATAAAATTTATTTTATAAAAGTAACTGTAAATAAAGTAATTTTAGTGAATATGCAAACAAATTGCAATTAGATATTCTTATATTAACTCAGTTAAAAATATTCCTTATATTTTAAGAAGAATCTATTGCGAACAGCATTCCATTGCAATATTTATAGACGCACATTTAGCGGATATTTTGCTGAAAACTTTTCTAGATGAGCGGATTTCCCGCACTTACTTTTAATTTGCAAAGATTTGACACATTTAATAATAGAAATATTTACTTCCTAAGCTAAGTTAATATCTAAACTGTTTTGCAAAACAATAACACTAATTTCAAAGACGTAAAGAACATTTTTGCTTGGCACACAACGTATTCGTTTGCAACACGGACGGCGCTAAATCTATTTTGGATACTTTGGTTCCAATTTATGGATCGCGATCCTAATTAATCAATTAGATTGCTTATTTACAAATAAAAGTTCTAGCATCTAGATAAAGTTATTTCGAATAAGGAAAATACATTTTACTAAAGAACCTTCTTATGATGGTCAACGTAAACTATTTTAGTAAAAATTCAGTTAGCCTTTGAGTAAAACTATAATAATTTAATTAAAGAACTTGATATTTGAGAATGTATATAAGTTTATGATGAATTAAATGATAATTTATAGCACGTAGAACAGTGAAAAGATATCAATTCCATTTTTACTATTCTATAAGAATATTAATAGCTAAATCTTAGTAGCTTGAGATTTTTTACACGAAAAATAACTTTTAACGAAAATTATTTATTTCAAATATTTTGTTATTTTTCAGTTATAAAACAAAATTGAAATTATTTATTTTTAATTATTTATAGTGAGATTTCAGTAAATTGAAACAAACTACAATACTCCCTATATCTTCTTGAACGTGACAAAATATCAAAATAAACTATAACAATAATTATTTTTATTACATTAAAATGCTATCGATAGATTTCCCTATTATTATTTACAAATATCGCACTTACGTGTACCTAATTAACGGAGAAATAATTATGTGACTATCTAAACTTACATTAACAAAAATCACAAGAGCAACGTCAAGCATCGTTAGTTTTACTACTCTCAAATTACCATCATTGTAATCTAGATAATCAATTTAACTGTTTTATAGTCGTATTATATTGATAATTTCATTTTGTACCAACAATCCGCTGAGTCCGCTTTTTGTTCAATCTAACTCGTTTCAGATTTGCTTGACTCGCTTTCCTCAGTGATAGTTATCATTGGCGGGGAATCAAACGTGCTATCGGCAGGTGAGTCGTTGAAAAGCTTCTCACACTTTGGCGACCCTTGCGGTAGAATTGCGTCTTTTACTGAATCATAAACCTCTGTCCTTATAATAGGAAGCGAGGCTCGTTTGTCCTTCAAGTTGGGTATATCTTCAGTTATGGTTTCCATTGTTTCTTTTACAGGTTCAGGTGGTTTGTCGTCTTCTAACCGGACGGGCAGGCTGTCCGCTCTGTTGAGGGGTTTGTGACTTTCAATTGTTTCTGGTATGGGAGTCGCTGTGCCGTTTTCGACCTTCTTTTGTTCTTGGAGGTGGTGAAGACTGTATTCTCTGGCTTGGACGTCGGAGAGTAGCGGTCCGTCTGTGGAACCCTCGAGACAGTAGCCTGGGCCCTGTAGCACGTCGGAGCCTATGATGGAGTCCTGCTTGAAGATTGCAGCTGGAAAAAATAATGATTTGTTTGAGTAAAGTAGTTATGCTGCGTAGTAATTATACGATCTGTGGTATAGGTATAATGATTTTAAAGTGGTCTTGACTACAAGAGGCTACGTTGGTAGGTATATAAGTATTTAATTTAGGTCCGTGTAATGTCCGTGTGATTTTAAATCCCTATAATAACGGAAAAATTCGAAAAATAGTGGAACTATGTTTTATGCATACAATGAGAGACGTGAAACAATTAATTGTAGGCGTTCTGAGAACGCACTTCAGAAAGCCTAAGGTTCAATTTAATTGCGGAAGAAAAAAACAGTTGCGTCGCCCCGTCTCTATTCTCTGCAAATTACGATTACCTGTGACAACCGGTTTATCAGGATCGGCCGGGGTCTTGCAGATGAGCGGTTCCTGCGAGCTGTCCGTGTGGATGCCATTGGAGACCTCGTGGCTGATGTCATATCCCGCGTATACAGGGTAGCCGAAAGGGCCCTGCTCGTAGCCAGTCTGGCTGGAGTAGGAGTAACTGACGTTGTGCGAGCCCAGGGATGACATGCTTAGGTCCGAAATGGAGAGACCGGTGGATGAGAGGGCAAGGGCTTTGTCTTTTTCGTATCTGAAAATAAATATTTCTTATAAAATATTGCGATAAAAACCCGTTATAAATTGTTGAGTCTATATTAAATCACAGGGAGGATGTTATTACTTATAGTTTGACTTGTCAAATAATATTTTAAAGATTTTAAAAAATATTGAAAACTTAATATGGAAAAAATTGTTTATCAGGCCCATTATATTATATTATATACCTATTTATAAACTACACAACTCTTAAGACTTCTTCAGTAACTCCATAGAACTCGAACACTTTCAGGAGTTTTATAAGGGAAGAGATCTCCAAGTTGATTCATCTGGCCCACATCGGTGTTATTTTAACTAACAGTTATTGTCTACAGGCGTGCCAACAACGCTTGCGCGATCTACACCGGTTTGGCACTAAGATATATACCTGGCAGCATCGCTGTCTCCTGTCTCCTCCACCCGGTGTACCAGCGCCTGGTTGGGAACGATCTCCGGGTCCCTGGGGGGCGTGGTAGGGGGCGCCTTGGGCCGGTATGCGGTGGACTGTTGAACTTCCACCACGAAGATGCCGTCGTTATCGGGGGAGTACTTCATCTTGGTCTCACGCCCGTTTTTTGTTATGTCCTGGAATTAAATTGCTCGGGTTTCATTATCATTTTTATTTCGGCTGATAAATAATTACTGCTATTCTTATCCCTCTTTTATAAATAGATTTCCCGTGCTGAATGAAATCCAGTTCATTTATGAATGGAAATTACATAATACAATTTGGAAATGGAGCTATGAAAGACCCTATATTGTTTTTTAAATTTTTCTAAGGGTCTACAATCACCACAGCTAGAAAGAGTCCATTACCACCTCAATTTTCCGACAGCATTTCAAGATGGTCTCAATTTGTAATCGTCATAATATGGTGTGTACCTGTGTCTGTCTACAAACCGACTAAAGTGTATACCAAAAACGTCATTCAGTGTATCAACTTTCTGCAATCACCAAACCTCCTGGTAAACCTGGTATGATAATCTGTAAGGAAGGAGCAGACTAGCAAAATACTTACATTCCGCTCTTCAGTCTCCACAATGAGATGGTTGTTCTTCAGAGTCATGGTGAATATGGACCCGTTAGAGGCGGGAGTGTCTCTGCCCGCGCTCCCATCATCCGTCGGGGATTTAAGCTGTAACAAAAATATAAAACAGTTTAGATTATAGATAGACGACCTCCGAGAGCCGTGATGGCTAAGTGGGAGTTGGCACTCGACTTTCATTCCGAAGGTCGTGGGTTCAAACCCGCCGCGCACCTATGGATTTTTCTTCTAGAAAATTATGTGCGCTTAAAACACACGCGCTCTAACGGTGACGGCATCGGCAAACATCATGAGGAAACCGCTATGTTCTGAGAACTTAAAAAGTTTATAGGACGTAGTTTGTACTTGTGTTATAGCCGCACCATTGATCCTGTTAGCCAGACCATTGATGCTGTATAATGGCATTTTCTAAGCACAGATTCAATAACAATGTTGATGATGATTAATGACTTGAACACGTTTGGTTTTAGTGACTTCATCGCAAAAAATATCACCAAGTTATAAAATGAAGCGATATTGTTTAAATTATTATGAAAAATATACTTGGTCCCAAAGATATCATATGCATAAATAAATTAATTAATTGATTTTAAAGGTGAGAAAACTTTAGAAAGTGGACGAAGGCACGGGCGGGTCAACCTTATCATTATATAAAATCAATGCCACTTTTCGTTCTTATTCTCAGAGTTGTTCAGAATTGGAACAGACTACCTACCTGAAGAAGTTGTGACAGCTAACTCTACAAACTGCTTTAAAAACTCGACCACTGGTTACGCACAAATAACCGGCTGGGCTGATTTAGGTGATTTAGGTTTTAAAATAGTAGTAGCCCAGGGAAGGTTTAAAAAGTGAGAAAACATGAGAATAAATCAGACGTAGCCGCGGGCGGGTCAGCTAGTAAAATAAAAAGTGAATAAATTGAGAGGTGAAAGTCCAGCTTCCTCCCAACTAGTCCAACACGGCTTGCAATGCTATGAATAATGAGTTATGGTCTTAAACCAATTCACTGCAAATCCTGTGAACTTCAGCTCATTATTCACCACTTTATGGAGCTAAGTTTCTCGACTAAAGTATAATCTTTTCATAGAACAAACAATGATGGCTACAAAATATTATCAAAGTTGGAAAACTCTCGAAAGTTTCAAGTTCCTCGCGATTTATGCGTGAACGACGCGTCGTCTCGAGTTACCTCTATAAGTCTGTAAGTTAGTACCCTCATCAAAACGCCGACCATGCACCGAAGACCTCTAAAATCAGATCATTACCTCCCGCTTCTTACCATTCAATAGCTCCTCACGAACTGGCCGTGATATAGGATCTCAATTCGAAAGGTATTTTATGATTATTTTCTTTGCAATAAAGTTGAATATTGCTTGTAAATGGATGTTTTTGTGTAAAAATGGATGAAAAAGTGTGCGGAATTTCGATATCTGACTTTTAGGGTCCAGGTGTGAGGTTGATGTAGAATTAATGTGTCTTCGCGGTTAATGGAAGCATTGAGTTGTCCATGTTTGGAATTTCTAATAGTTTCAGAAACGTTTACACAAGACATTTCACTTTATAATAAGTAATAATTTATTCCAGATACTCGTAATTACAAAGTCCATAATACACAAATATTAAATAATGGATTGGTAAATAACACACACATAAAACATAAGTAATATCTGAATCCTAGCATAACTTAGCTATGATACATACACAGTTTGCGTAAGTATAGCTATAACAATTTTTTTCATTGCCCTCTGAGCTAACTTAAGACTTTCTAGACTATGTGCTCAATTTCTCTCTTGAACTAGAACCTTCTAGACTGAACATCTCATTCCTTTAAACCACGCTCGCAAACCCGGTCCTTAGTCTACCCTAGGTCCTAAGAGTTTTCAGTTTAATTACCTCTACTTCACGCTTCCTTATAAAGTAATCAGTCATTACCAAACTACTTTATTAGAGCAGGTTCATTGCCCTCTTGCCCCATGAACTAGCTCAAGTCTCTAGAAACTTCTAGACTGACCATCTCATGTTTTTGAACCACGCTCACAAAGCCCGGTTCTTAGCCTTCCCTAGGTTCCTTAGAGCGGGTTCAACGGCCGGTCGTCGCCCGAATTTTGGGCCGCGGTTGTTTTTTCTTTGTGCCCCCTCTCCCTCCTCTTCCGCACCCCCTTGGCCTGCAGTTTTTAGATGCACCTACTCTCGGTGCGACTATCAAACTGGACAGGGATGCTGTGGAGATACTGTCTGGAAAATTGTTGTAAAATTTGTGTTGACTGAATTCGTGATGACTGGTGCCTTGACATGCTAAATGCTAATCTCTGGAAAATGCATTGTTTTTAGCGCTATATTATTGTTCGTATATCAGGTACGACGATGGCATGAATCTTAGTTGTTCGTTTCAATGCAAAATGTACGTAGGCAAAACGAAGTCTGCCATCTTCCTTTTTTTTTTGTATGCTTTGGGCACTTTAGATTTTATTTTTTCTAAGATTTGAGCATCTAAGTAAAATTGGCATGAGAAAATCGAATAACGTTAACTTAAGAGAGTATGAGTCAACAACCCGCGCCTAGTCTCACAAATATTCTTAATTTTGTTTTCTGCTTGCAGGATTACTCACTGAAAAGAACGACAAAATTGCATAACATCTCCAAACTGCCACAGTGAAAATAATACCACATATAATATCCTCTCCTCGTCTTTCTTGTTCAGCACGCATTCATCGCGAAGTGCGTTGCACTATAGCAGCCAGTTTGACTAGATTTTTGGCAAGGAACCGCGCATGCGTAGCCCCCTGCGCCCGCGCTGATCCCCGAAACTGCACAGGGTTGCCACATGCATTATTATTGTGGAATAGAAAGGTCTTATGCATATGTAAGATAATTTCAACAATAAGCCAACTGTAATTACAGCAAACCCATGCTAATTATTGCATACTGTTTGTAAAATAAAGTTTTCTTTGCTTTATAAAATAAGGAAATACAAACATAATCATAAAGATATTTATAGTAGGTATTTACATCTATGTATTTATCATAATAATTACATACAAAGTTATTATAGCTAAACACGGTTTAGAATAACAAGACATAATTAATGTCGAAAAATTGTCAGTACCTACTCTGTTTATTCTTACTTTATGGCATAATATGGCTACAGTATGTAGTAGGTACCAGTATTCCGCAGCGCCAGAAATGAATTACACAACTAAATAGACATTTTTAGGTTTCTCATTTATTTTATAAATAATAAACCGACCGACCAAGTAATTTTTTATTTTATGGAAACAAGTGACATAAATCTTTATTTTCTTCCAGACAACCCTAGCCTACCTTTGTACCACACGCCTGCTCTTGCGCATAAAAGCACCAACTTATGTGTTTTTAATGAGCCTTGTTCGGGATAGCATCTCTGGAATTTTAGACGCAATTAGATTTTAAAAGAAATGGCCCCACGGTGCGGAACACGCTATATTTGGCAGTTGCAAATATTAAATCCTTTTTAAGTTTATCAAAGTTTTTTTATTATTATTTATTGTTTGTGTTATATTTTGGATTTACTCTCGAGAAAATATTATTTTGAGGCGTTAAATCAAGCCTTTAATACATACGTAATTTAAAATAAATAATAAGAACATGTAATACGATACAGTGGGAAAATAAGGATACTTTTTACATAATATAACGCGGGTGAAGCCGCGAGACGGTAAGCTAATATTTCATAAAACAACATTCACATTGTGCATTATTAAAATGAGATCACAATAAAAAGTATGTATTATACCTATATACTTGAACTTCTCATCTCTATACTCTCCAGTATTCAATTGTAAAATAGGCGGTTACTATTTCGGGGATATCGAATAAAAGATTAAAGAATATATAATTAGCTACTTAAGGTCTTCTTCGATTTGACCTTTCCTCGAAATCGGCCATATATATTTAGAGAACTGCCGAAAGGTCACCGGTATCGAAGTGCTGTAATATTGTGAAAACGTAAATTATGGTAGTGGGTTTGACTTTCGGCTATAATTGTACAGTTGACAAAAAACATGTACCTTTATATTTTTTCATTCTATTTATTCTTTCTCTTGAATCACTACCTATTTTAAACTACGGAACCCTTAAAATCCTTTGCGTAGTTAAACATAAAACATTGAAGTATACATAAAAGAACGGACAGACAACGAACGAGAATGGTCATTTATAAGGCATATAATATATATTTTTTAAATTTTATTAAGGAGTTTTAAAGCCTGTGGGTTCTAGATTACACATGCCAACTCACATTGATAGACATAAATTAACTAAATCTTCGCCGACGTACCAGTTATTAATTATAAAAAAATCACTGAACTACTTGGGATTATGTGCATCTAATCAATCAATAGTCTAGTTTATCAAAAGATTTTACGCGAGGTCACAATCTTCAACGACACTTAAACCCACAAATTTTAATTTAACACTCAATTTAACAGCAAAAAACAATGATTTCCACCTGTTTTGCTGTCCATACATTCCATTATCTCGAGCGGGCCGGAAGATGTCGACACTTGCCACGTACGCGGTACAATACCTCGTCGTAATAGGGTTAACTGGAGACGGCCGGAGTGGACAATCCCGCCGTTGAGGGGTTATTGTGCAGTGATTGAAGACGAGACTTGCAAGGTTTGAAGTTATGTTTAGATATGTCCATCTTGGTAAGGCCTTATATACGAGTAAGTACATCTATCTAGAAAATATCAATGTCAACAACTGTAAGACCCATGCAGACCCAGGTATTTTTATGAAATCTAATTCCATGTCTTATTTTCACCTATGCCAATCCTTTCCTAATTTTATACATGCAAAACAAAATGAAAGAAGGTAATGTATGTCTGTTAGGCTTTTACACCAAAACTACAGATCCGATTTATATTATTGGTATGGAGTTTGATTGCTGTAAAAAGAATTTAGATATAGTTTACTATATTTATGTTCATGCATAGGTATATATTCAACATTGTTGAGTTGTAAAGTTTGAGTTGAAATAGGTCGCGGCGGTTGGTCGGCTGAATTATTTATCCACTGAGTCACCGGGACCTACCAGCTAGCTCAAAGGGCGAAAGTATGATTTTTCATACATGTTTAAATAAAAACCGGCCAAGTGCTAGTTGGACACGCCAAATACAAAAAAACTTCTGCAGCATTATAAAAAAAAATACTTGCTAGATCTCGTTCAAACCAATTTTGGTAAGTAGTTAGCATGATAATGTAGAGGGGTCTCTCGTGTAAACCAAAAATATTCTAAATTTAATTTTCTAGGCTCAGATATTTACTCCTGGAGCATTTGATCTAAAACCAGTTTCGATTGATATGTTTTAGGAGCAGAGCAAAAAGTTTAATATTACTACTTATTATTCATCAAAATGGGTTCAGCTGTTTTGAGTCCCCAAGGTCATACAAACATACAAACCTTGATTGGATCGAGATAGAATTTTAACCCCAAGGGTGACCCAGATGTAATTTTACACAGAGTCATTTTACTGAAATACACATTATTTTCCTATTTTACAGACACACATACACACACCATAAATCTTTGTTTTAACGATCCCACTGCTATGACACATAGACTTCTTGAGGTTAGGCCTTAATTCATTAAGCTGGCCGTGTGTTGGTGAATAGCATTTGTTCTTGAATATTTTAAAATTTTGCAGAACATGCCGGTTTTCTCACGACGTTTGCCATTAGAACCCGTGTTTTAAAGGAGCACATATATTTTTCAAAACGAAACAAATAGATGTTACCACCTCATAGATATATCTTGATACACAATTATTACAAAATGCCACGTGGTTTGGGCTTAAGAAGAAAATCTAACTAATATTATGCTATGCCGTTAGGCTATATAGATCTGGATGTAATTCGCTATAGAGATGGTATGAGTGCCGGAATAAGATATAAGCTACTTTTTATTATTTTGAAATTTATATTGAACCCCGGATATATCTTTTAAAAAAGCGGGCAAAGCCACAGGACGCAGTTTATACAAATAAACGTCCTTTGAGAAAATTCTAGAATATTTCGTGTAAATGCGATGTTGTCACATAGTTCAGGTCATTGCTCCCGCGAAGGGTCGAATCAATGCCCTATGACTAGAATGATTCCGGATTTTGTACAGTTCTCGAAATTTGTGACTAAAACAAATAAGATATTGAACTTACGCACGGTGCTGTTTAATAATATCTAATCTATATAATAAAAATGAATCGCCGTTCGTTAGTCTCGCTAAAACTCGAGAACGGCCGGGCCGATTGAGCTGGTTTTGGTCTTGAAATGTTCGTAGTAGTCCAGGGAAGGTTTTAGAGAAAACTATAGAAAGCGGGCGAAGCCGCGGGCGGGTCAACTAGTATAGTATATTAATTTACTTTTAATAATATTTGTATGAAAAATTTTCACCTTTTTGTATACCTAATGGAAATGTTATTTTAATCAAAAACATAAAACAGGTTTACTTATCAATAAAATCTATCTTGTATGATGATGATCTAGTTAGAAAACAAACAACGAACACATTTTTCCCTCTCCATTATAACCTTAAATTTTCATCACGACTGGCCACTAAGCGTGAATTATTCACATTGTTACGTTAGAAAATGGAAGCGCGGAGTAGCTCAGGGCTTGTGGTGGTCTCGTTTTTTCTAAATTAGGATAAGATTTTTCTTACATTTTTATACTACTTATTTATAACTAGCTGACCCGCCCACATTTTCAAAGGCGAAAACATAGAAGCGGAAAGAATAATGGGAAGCACTTCCATTAAATTAAAAAAAGAATCATCTTTTCAGCCAATCGTCCTGGAGTACTTGAAATAATTTACCTTGATGGTTAGATACGCTGTTATCACGCTGATGTTGAGAAGCGATTTCAATAACAGCTTTCATCTCTGTGTAGGTTTTATAATACTAACAATCAAATACGTAATACATTATGTTTGACGAAACCTTAGTATAAAATTTTTAACCGCGCCGGTGAAATAGGGATACGCTAACCGCACAGTAACCATAGACAAGGGAGCTGTTATAGGTTAACCGCAAGTGCGCGAGTTATAGTATAGTGCACATACTTCCCACGCGGCTTTGCCCGCGTTTTAATAAAAATCCTGAAATAACCTGCAGTAAAAAGTAGTCTTAAAATCATCGAATCGTCACATTCGAACTTATATTATAAGTAAGACGTGCCGTATTGGCTGAGTGGCACTCGAGTATCATTTCGTGGATCGTGGGTTTAAACCCCGCCTCATACATGATGGAAGAAACATTTAGTGATACGGTACGGACCACCGCGTACTCTAATCTCTCTTGTCAAGAGAGAGTTCTTGTGTTCCAGAAAAGTGGGAAGTAAATAGTGTTGCTTATGCCTATAGCACATCATACCTAGTTATGTATCTAAGGGCTGGAAGCTATGAAGGTTTTGTGTTGGACTTTTCTGAACTTTTGTGTAGCCGAGAAAGTTTGTATCGGGGAGAATTGCCTCTCGAACCCTCGGTAACTATTGATTACATTTTACTTGAGGACACGTGGTTCGAAATAGACGGGTATTTTTGGTGAAAATTTCGAGAAAACCGGGTAGTTTTAAAAAGGCGGATGACCTAGATTAATAAATAACATAATCTTGGGATCAGAATGAGCTTTACTGTTCAGAAATTTTCTAATAACTTTAGCACTACGACCTCTGTGACGCAGCGGGCGAAGGTCCGCCTGCGACGCAAGAGGTTGCGGGTTCGATTCCCGCCTTGGGACAAAAATTTGTACGAGTCTGAAAATATTTGTTCCGAGTGTCTGGGTGATATCTCTGGATAACGGGGCTAGATGTTGTTGTGTGAATTGTCCGACAATATTTACTTATTGTAAAAAAAGCGATTATAAATACATAAGTGATTAAGGTATAGAAATAACAGAGTGAGTAAAAGTTTAATAAAATAATGTTTTATTTCAAACTTTAACTAAAAATAAAGTCTTTTGGAGTATTTGTACTCTCGATGCACGTATGCTACGTTAACGGAACCTTCAGACTAAGGGTGAAGTCCAGTAGGTCAGTCCGTGGAGTCAGCGCATTAGTTGTAGAAAGCGGCCCGCTGGAGCAATCCATCATCCTGATGCTTTCTCCGCCCTGGCGACGATCTGGACCTCAAAATGTTTGGTCTTCACTACCATGAATCATCTAGATTTACCTTGTGAAAAGTTAATAATAAGATAACTAATAATTTTATTATTATTCGTTAATTTAATATTTATTGTATTATGTGAATAATCTCATTTATAAGAGTTATTATTTTTAGTGATTTGTTTGTATTATGTTTTAGGACGGTACTATTCTTAAGCCGGGATCACACTGCCATCAGCTGATGATGATGATAATCAAAATATTTTATCGATAACTGGTTAACTGAGATATATACGAATAAATTAGAGCTCATAACGTAATCCTCTAATCCTCGATAGCGTAGTAATCTATCGCTGCCAGGGCTAAACTGGAAGGCGTGGGTTCGACTCCCTCTCGAGTACGTACCATCTTCTAATAAAATATTATGTTTAGTGTTTATTATGGCCTTATCGTCTTAAATCAAATCAAATCAAATCAAATCAAAAATACTTTATTGTAAGTACACAAATTTACATTTAAAACATTTGACAAATAAAAATAACATACACAATGGGTGTGCTTAACCCTTAAAGAGTTTTCTTACAGCAAACCTGGTCATAAAGAAAAAAACATTTACAAGGTGGGGAGATAGTGTACTTAACAACTACATTAGAAAACTTAATACAGAAGAGATAACTAATAATAAATACTAATCATAGTAATAAATACCTACACACATATATACATATTATATATACATAAATATATATATTTACAT
Source organism: Chloroclystis v-ata (assembly GCA_963691955.1). Classification (NCBI taxonomy): domain Eukaryota; kingdom Metazoa; phylum Arthropoda; class Insecta; order Lepidoptera; family Geometridae; genus Chloroclystis; species Chloroclystis v-ata. The sequence goes on along the minus strand of OY829904.1, from coordinate 8,821,650 downwards.
ATACTACTACTAATAATACATAACTAATATATAACATAAATACATAAACTAAATCTGCAAGGAAAGATAGTGTTCTTTAAGTTTATTTTTAAAAATATTTAATGAAGGACTGGCCTGAATCGGGTGAGGAAGAGCATTCCATAGTCTTACTGCTTTTACGGCAAAGGAGCTACCATACCGACTAGAGCAGTGCTTGGGTGTTTTTAAACGAAGCGACTTAGAAGTGCGACAAGGTTGACCACGCTCAACCAGAAATTTAAAGTGGTCATGCAAATACGGTGGAGAGAGAGGACTGAACAGGGTAAGGTATAGAAAAGATAGAATATGGACATCCCGACGTCGACGTATGGGTAGCCACTCTAACAGTTTACGGTAATGAGAAACGTGGTCATACTTACGAAGTCCGTATATAAAACGGATACCCAAATTCTGAAGGCGTTCTAGCTTGTTAAGAAGCTCCTCAGATACGTCTAGAAATGAAACATCTGCATAATCAAGAATGGGAAGAAGCAAGGACTGGGCAAGGGTAATTTTAGTCTCAAGCGGTAGAAAATCTTCTTATTTTATGATATCATCAGACGATTATGTGTAAACAAATCCTGAAAGTAAAATAAGTTCTATGATGATGATGAAAACAAAAGCCAATCAAGCTATAATATACCTACCAAAGAGGTTTTAATTTATTTTCTAATGAAGCGTTGTTAGGGACGAGGGTCGCACCTGCTAATTGCTGGCAGATGGGTCCGACATGTGCCTACGTCGAGGGCTCGTCGATGCTTGTAGGGATTTGATGGATATAACCTTCACGAAGCTTTGTTTTCAATGGGAATTATCATAGTAGTACAACAACATAAGGCTGTATTGGTTAAGTGAGAGCACACTCGACTTTTATTCCGAAAGTCGTGGGTTCATATTACCTCCGTGGTTCATATCAAGTAGCGCAGCTCGGGATTTTCGTCTCGATACGTTATTATCATCACACACAGGGACTTGACGTTGTCGTTCGTCGACGAATGTCAAGTCATTGTCAAGAGTCAAGAGATCGTCAAGAGCGAAGTCCCTGTGTCCAAGCAGTGGGAACGCAAATAGGTATTATCCAAGTATGGGTTGGAGACATGTAACTCAAACTGTTCAAAGCTTTTCAAACTTTTAAACTTACGATGTTGGCCTTCACCGTCACAGCACGTGATAAGGGTTGAATAGTCGCATAACATCGTCCGTCAACAAGAAAAAAATCTTTACAAGAAGCTGCGGTTACTTCAAACGGCAAATGAAGATTCAGAGTACGCCACCAATCCTATCAATCCAGAAACACATTATTTAGCAGAACCAGAAACACCGTTACTTCTCAAAATTGCACAAAGATTTGCGGTTACCATCAACCCTTTCTATCAATAGAAATGCAACCTTACGATCATCAACTTACAGTCGTAAATGCCTTTCTACAACTACAAACTCTTCAACAATTTTCCAGATGTTTTATAAACTTATTTTGAACGTTATCAGTGAGAGTTAAGGTTGAATTTTGGGTGTGTGTATGAGATTTAGTATCCGGGTTAAGATTTGTATAGTGTCGGACAATGGTGCAAATCGCATTGTGAGAGACAAAGATTTGGAAGTGTGAAATGAGTGAGGACATATCTTTGGTATTTAAAGCTTATTCTTCGTGGAAAAACAAAAGAAAATGCAATGCGACATTTTGACTAGAGCCTGTTAGCCTTTTCAATTTAATCAGGTTTGAAGATTCGATCACTAGAGGTCAATCTATTTGTCTTACCGTTAAAAAATCTGTGGTCTTTTGAAGCTATATATAGCCTTTTTATTATAAGGTACTACTAATTTTCGTGTGAGACATCACGAGGTAGGTACTTCACTAGGTATTTCGTTTTTAGCCTTTGCCCTATAATTGGACAACATAGGCTGACAAAAAATAGGCTTGAAATCAAGAGCAATAACAATGTTTATTTAATACGCGATAAGCCCCGTTATAACGTCTTTATTTGATCGTATTATCCAATTTAGCTTACAATATTATATCCAATTTATGTAGGTAATTAATTATTAAAGTGGATTTCAAATCAACTATGTATGTTTTATTATTATTTATAAAATATTATTTACGTAAGAATATTATTGCGACTAAATTGGTTATAAAATTGATACCAAACTACATCTGAAAGTAATGTCTTTTATTTTACCGTAAAAAATATCACGACCATAAATCAAGCAAAGTTGCGAACAACATTATATGGAATCATGTTCCATTATTAAAAATACCTCAAACCTCGAACATCATCGAAAAGTAATAATCTAACCGAGCGAGCGAGAGCCGAAATATGCCACATACATAGCTCTTACTACACATACATAGAATATACGTAGGCTAATATAGGTATAGATACTATAGGTAGGTTAGGTACCCCAAAAATGCACTTCAGGCAAACCAGCTTAACTGCACTCACACTTATCTACGTGTTGAATGAGTGCGTGTGTTCATGTGTGTGTGAAAGGGCGAAGGGAAATTTTGGCAATATTTTTTTGTGTTGGCTCCGTACGTTTGAATGAGGTTCAACAAGTGTAAAGTGAAACATATTTTATGGAATTATTTTCTACCACTTATCTAAGGCTACCCGCTGCCTTCTGGCAGAGTTATCCATAATTATAAAAACTAAAATTCACGTCTTTGTTTATAATATTAAGTAGGTTCATTTCTTACTGTTACTTTTAGTCTTTCATCAGAAAACTATAACTATCTAATCATCATCATTTAGTTGTTGGCGGCAAGCTTCACAACACGCCTCCACTCTTCTGTGATGGCCGCCTTTAAAACTAAAATTAATTATAATGTGTACCTACAACATTTTTTCAAATTAATTTATCTGTTGCACAAATTTCAAGCGTACAGTGCAGAACATTGCACAGTACAAAGTTAACCATCTCTATATCGAATCGTGATAAATGTGTGAGTGCGTTTGTCTGTGTGAAGGTGATGCCGAGTACTAGTAGAGTATGTTGTACTAAAGCTATAGCTGTATAATATTAGCTATATAATTTAGCTATATGTAGATGTAAGCTGCGTTTGGAAGAAAGTTCGGGTTTTTAACGTAGGGTCAATGCTATTTGCGCCTCTTTGGCTGCGTTAGTGTTGAATCAATTTTATTTATTTATAAGAACACCAACATTTTATAAGTAGATTGCATTCTCTTTCAACATGGCTGTAGATTTGTTAAATAGAATTGTAATAGATATTGTATTTACCATTTCCTATATGTATAATTCTGACAATAGATTTTGATACTCTTAAAAAAAAACTAGGTTGAGTCTTTACTTAAGTCTTAAATAAAAAGCGCTGCGTTTATCAATTTTCTTATTTTATGCGAGGAAATATCATCATCATTTCAGACGTCAGACATCCTCTGCTGGACAAAGCCTATTATAGGCTTTTTACAGCCTTAAAGTGTTAGGTATATCTATTTTACCAATTAGCCAACTAGCCGGTTTCACTTAATCGTCTACATTTTCATTGCGATCCAAACCACGACAATTATGTAATGGGTATGTATGTACTTTCTTTGGTTTTTAATAAATGATAGATAGGTTATCTTAAATAAAACTACTCAAAAGGATTTCTGCAAGTAATACTTAAATCTATTAATTACCACAAAAAGTGTTTAAATTCGACTTCACAGCGCCCGGAAAACTCGGTAGCCAATTATTGCCAGTCACTGAATTTGAGAAGTGAAATCCATAACTGTCAGTGATTAATTAAATGGGGTATTCTCCAGGGCCGCCCGCGGAAGGGGCTAAATAAATTACCGGCTCGGTTACAAGACGCTAATGCAACAGCTGATGAGCTCGAGCGGACCATTCTGGCTTTCAAGTTTACCTAGCCTATGTATCTTAATGAATACCAATGTATAATGTCGGTTTGACTAAGTAAGAGAATAAACAATAGTAAGAGTGCGTAGTAATTATACATATGTTATGTGGTAAGAGATAGGGACTGAGGCCGACACCACACATTTACTAAAAGCGATTGTATAAGTACCTAATAGCATAAACTAAACTAGCTTAGTCTTATAGTATGTAGTAGTATGTATATGTATCTGTGATTTGAAATTATCTAAATGATGCTATGTCAAAGTAATTAAGGATTTTATATAATCTTATCATAAAATACTTTTTCAGGCGATACTCTAATGCTCTGGTAATCATTTATTTGCCGTAAGTATAAGCCTATCTGACGAATAAACTACGAGTATAATACTGGCAGAAAATATTAAATTACTAATTTTTGTTTTATTCGATCCATCGGTGCATGAACCTCCAAAAATCGACTCCGACGCATAGGTCAAATGCTTTATCTATCTCTCTCTAACACGTAAGTGTGACAGAGTAAGCAGATAGGTCTCTAGACTCGAGAATGCAGTTTCGTGTTTATGTGTGAATTTGGGGTGTACACACACACGGGTAGTTAGATTTATTTCGGCTATGTGTATGTACTGCAATTGGTAATCAAGGGCCTTGCAAATTTGTATCCGTTTTACGTTGAGAAGGTTGTCTCTCCGAGATTTATTTTAGGGTTCCAATATTGGTCTAGGGCATTTAAACTTTGGAATTTCATGGAAGGCATTCTTGGAATTAAGGTAGGTTGGTATATATTATATTTATTATACCAGAAGATGTAATTTATGTACCTATAGTACGAAATCACTGCGACTAACTCGCCTGGCAAGCGTGGTGATTATCCATAAAGACCTCTGTCTAATGGGTTCTATTGGGGAGGCTCGTGTTCAGATAAGTGACAAAATATGGATAATTATTATTATTTCCATAAAATTTCAATTTAAAGAATTTACCTAATGTCTTCAGGAAATCTTAATTGAGCTTAGAGGAGGCATGGACGACGATTATGTTTTGTTATATCTCTTTATTTCAACATTTATTTTGCTGATTATTTTCTAATAACGTTTGTGTTAATTAGAAATTAATGCAGTATGTTTGTTTTCTCATAATCAATTCAGAGGCACGAGTGTACAAGGCGTCCCTTGCTAAATATTGATTCCAGATTAGAATTATTTATGGATTCAATATATCCAAAAAGAAGCACCAAATTATAGCCAATAAATATTTTATAAACCAAAAGCTTTACAATAGAATATTATCTTGTTATGCCATCCTTCACTTGGTTCCCATCCCATACCTACAGCTATTACCTAGGTACTTACTATTGTTTTTATTTTTGGCTCTTTGTTTTGTAGGTACTTTTTGTTTTGTATTTTTTGTTTGTTTCTAATATCTTTGTGTTCGTAGTTTTATGTTTATGTGTCTGTAATCTGTGTCTTATGTGTAAAATAAATGTATTTTCTTTCTTTCTTTCTTCTTTCTTATTAATAAACAGCCAGTAAAAGGTTTTCACTATCTGTCGTGAAGCCTAAAAATAGAAACAACCACAACAGCGCCGTTCTGTGTAGGGTACTGTACCAACTCACTGCAATCCCCAACGCACTTGGTAAGCATGAATTATACCAAATACTTGCAAATCTGCGTTATGTTTAAAACAGTCTTGTAAGTTTAAAACCTTTTTCCTTACTAAAGCTTTAAATATTGTACGAACGTAGTTACCATTCATGAATTTCGCAATAGGTTAAATCCGACTCATTTTTCCCGTAAAGCTCCTGATGTTTCTTTTAGAGCAATACACGCCCGTTGCTCTTCGCATTTTACCAGGAGTCGTTTTATTGTGAGCTAACATACGTACAACGAATTAATGTCGTGGAAATATAAAGGTTGTTTTAAACTTTTAATGTGCAAACGGGAACGTAAACAAGAGTTCGTAGAACCGAGATTTGTGTTGTAAAAGTTTTATTTTATGTCTTTTCAATTTACGTGTAAACTCTAGATTCCGATACTAAATGATAAAACAGAATTTTATAGACATTCTATCGCAAAATTATGCAATATGATGACATATCGTCTTGACTTTAGTCTTCGATGCTAAAATCGCAATTAGAAATTTAAACAATTTTATTGCGATACAAGTATTTTCTAATGATGCTTTTATAAACTGGAATGATGTTTTTTTAATATTTTTTTTATTAATAAAACTTCTTTAACGACTTACCTGTTGATGGTTGGCGTCAGGCTTGTCGCTGCTGTCCGTGGTGGAAGAGGCGGACGGCTTCTTGCAGAACCCAGGGCAGTAGCGGCGACAGAGACATCTGAAACACACCAATTGGTTTAAATTGGTTAAGATCTAACTCGCCCACAGCAGCCTATATGTAGATAACGTAGTAATATACCTAGCATAAATTATTTTCAAATATTTCTATTTACAATAGACTAAATTTCAACTGACCCATTTTGTGAGAATTGAACAAGCAATTTAAATATAATATAATAATAATAATATAATAATATTGCTGGACAATTTACACAGCGACATCTAGCCCCGTGGTAAGCTAAATAAATTGATACCCTGTATTTAGACCGTTATTTCATATTTTGACCTATTTGTCTGAGGCTATAACCATCAAGGCTTTAATCGAGTATCACCTTCACTAGATGATGACATAATAAAATAACCAATGGATCTGTTATCCAACCTACTCCATTCGCGCTACACGCCATCCCGTAGAAAAGTGTAAAACGTTTCGTTGTAAAATGTATCTAATGTTTAGTCTATACTTTCTTAACATAGTCTATAGTCGTATTTAACACACAGTTACTTTCTGCGATCTCACGCTTAAAAACTTAAAAAAAAATTCATAAATACGAATCTTTCTGTGAAAATAAAATTCTAATTATAAGAAAAAGTTACCTTCAATACGTAAAAGGTAACATTGAGTTTATCGATATAAAAAATAAACTGGCATAAAAGCGGATGATCTCAAATAAAAATTCAATTTAAAAAAGCATTGAATTGTGTAATGGTTTCCTTTTATTTGGAAAAATGAAACTAAGCTTCATTTTCAGTATTGTTTATAAAAGTGAGACAAACGGAAGTAACTCGACTTCCGGTAGTTGGCTGGTATCCAAACGACAGTCATACAGATGACCTTTGTGACACAGCAATAATTGTTTCAATGTGTTATTTGTTTTGAATTGTCCAGCAATAATTATGATCTACTTTTAATTTTTGCACTCTAGCACCCGTATGTGTTACGGGTGTTAGCTTAGAGCTTATCACGGGGCTAGATGTCGCTGTGTGAATTGTCCAGCAATATTTATTTATTTATTAATTATTGCTCTCTAGTCCTCAACCTTTGACGCTGCTATCGAGTTACACTCCCTAATTGCGATCTACCGGCGCCGACGTGTGCTGGCTCATTGTCTGAGGATAATCGAACTTTGATGGGTCCTTGAGTCGATATTGGATGGATTTCTTGTTAGGAGGATCACATTGAAGTAACTTGAATTTACGAACATTGTAAGTTTTGCAACGAGGTAGATTGTGATGAAACAAATAATGGCCTTAAGGTTTATATTTATATAACCAACCCATTTACCAGAAGGTTTGTGAAAGGTGAAAATTGGTATATTACAACGATGCTGCTGACCGTTTTCTGGTATTCTGTAAGTTTCGTTAAAGATTAGTGGCTCTATACCAAAAAGATGAGGTGGTATAATTCTTATCCGGCACCACACGGAAAATACCTAACCTTTTGATTATTATCAGAAAGATCCCAGTGTAGATACATCCCTTGGATTGTTTTTTTTCGAGGCAATATCGCCCTGTTTCCGCTAGAGGTCCCCACAACCGAGTGGGATGTTTCCAACACATTGCTCCTTCACACTGCTTATTGAACTGGATATTTTATTGATACGTTAGTTGTATTTATTGGGTTGGATTGTAATGAGTTTTTATTTTACGAATTTAATAAATCTTTTCGAGGCACAAAGCTGACTTACAATATTTGCTTTGCTTCGCTATGTTTGTATTTGACCAATCCCTGATTAGTTTCAATATAAACCAATCAGGGCGCTTTTTCTAATACGCTTTGTCCGCGACTTTGACACGTTGCTGATTGTTAATTGATCGAACGCTGGACGCATGGGAGCGAAATAGCATGGTGTTGGTAAAGTTAAAAGTTAATGCTAAAAGGATGGAAAATACTATTAAAACTGACCTGATGAAGAAGATCCCAGCCAGGAGCAGTAGCAGTGGCAGAAGCGTCCCGAAGCAGGCGAGAAACCAGGTCTGCACGTCCGTGAACCCTGAGAACACGGACAAGACTGCGCCAGGTCACATGCCATTACACACCAGTATTCATTTATTACACTATACTACCTAGTAATAAAAGTAATATTTTCCTAATTGCTAAGAATTATCGCAATATACGAGTAAAAGAGGCTTTTACCCAGCAGTGGATGTCAACGAGCTGACCATGATGATGAATATTGAGTCACGGCCTAAGACGGATAAGTGTCAGCCACAGAATAATCTCTTATTGTGCATGTCGTTAAACCAGCTAAGAAACTTATGTGTAAGTATACTAAAAATGTAAATAATAAATGTATTTTAGTATTTAGCAAACGAAAAAACCCTCATACGCGACAACGTCATAAAATTATAATACCGAAAACCCTGAATCCTCTATCCAAATATTCCAGAACATTCCTCACACTCTCCGATAACCGGTAACATAAAATTCATTATTCAAATCCCACAAAAGGTACAAAGTTTACACCATATTGTTTTACGTTGAACCCTTTACTCAATTCAACGGAAGGATTTCCGCCAATCAGGGTGCCGGTCACGTGTGTTCTGAATTCAAACGTTCACAGGACCGTGCCACGTTGGACGCCAGTTGGAATCCTGCCATTTCGAACTGTTCACAGAATGTAACTTCATTTCTCACTATTACGATTACTTAACGGTACATTCAACTTCTTTTTGATGCTACTTACGTACCTGTTTAATTAAAACATTTGTCACTTTGCATACTAATTGGACTGTACCGCGTTGGGCGCCAAGTTTATTTAGTTTGTATTTATATAAATGGGCAATAGTTCTCTTTTTATCTGAGTTCAGTTTCAGTCTACCTATATACTGCTATAAAATTGTCATTTTAAAACAAATGACAGATCACACAAAACTACGTATGAATTGATGTGGACTTTCAAATGTTAATTTTAATGGGTAAATTAAATTCGTTAGATTAGGTGATGCTTGATATAATAGTTCAATTATGTAAATAAATAATAATAATAAAATAAATTTCAATTCAATTTGTTTTTTATTAAATATTACAACTATTTACCAACCGATCCCCAGACACAAATGTATCTAATTACCGACGATTTAATGATTGAAACACGTGTAACATTATTAAGTTACAAATTAATTCTAATAATAGGTGAACTTTAATTAATATAGTTTAGAAACTCTCACGCTCATTGGAGAGGTTAATTGATTTCACATCCTTCTAGTGCCAATATACTGTAATGAGTATTTCTAGAGGGTATTTTGACCTGGTAGTGGTATTGCCGATATGTGGCTATGAAAATGATCTTGTATTATAATGTATATTGAGAATTTATACACGAGAAGGGTAAATTTCTATGTTCTGTGGTAAGCATGGTGAATATACAAAATCCTCGAAACCCGTAATATGTCCTGTTGGGGAAACCCGTGACGTGAATTATGGCTTAATCTCTCTCGTCCAGAGTGAAATCCCTGTGTTCCAGCTGTGGGAACGTAAGTAAGGTGTTAATAATATTAGCCTACACACCCGAAAACACATGAAGGATGTTCTTACTTTGCGTAAACATGCATAAACATAATTGAGAAAACTACGAAATCACACAAGAGACAAATTATCTAAAGTCAACTATGTCATCGTCATACCCATTAATTAAATCTAGCCCTTATCGAACCGAACCGTAATAATTACGCTACCAAATTTACTGCAAATGAACTAGAATACCCTACTCTATCGCATCGGACATTATTTAAATTGCCGAATTGCTTCTGAATAGCAATGACATTGATTTACATAACAATATTCCTATCTACCTCAGCTCTACCTAGGGGTGGGTTGGAACGAATCTACGTTTATTCGATAACATTTCATAAGACTGACAATATTTTTTAACATTACGGGGTGATTAACAATTAAATCACTTTTGCTAAATCGAATATCGATAAATCTATTGCTCGTCAATTGTTGTCTTTCCAACTCATTACGATCAGATGATGATGATCGATGGATCAGTGACAGATATTGTATCATTTTGTGTAGGTTACAAACAACATATTTTCTATTGAATTAAAATGGAAGAACTATCTTGTGAACGGTACGGAGCCAAAAAAGCTATAAATCATAAAGCTATTTGCGCTCGCCAGGTACCTCGTTAAAAATGCAGAAGCACTCTATACGATTTTGTTATTTTTCTAGCGTTTTTATTTTACTACATATACCTGTACTGTGTTGTTGTTACATATATATTTATACCTGTACAATTCTTATCTTTATCTAATCTTATTCTTTAGTTAGGTAACCTTATAATATTTAGGTCTCCTCTGCACTCTTTGCCTTAGTAAATTCAAACGAACCAGCTGATTTATATACCAGAATTCGAGCAACAGCGTCTTTCTGTGCCCTTAATACTGTAAATGAACACTTAAAAATGATAAATAAAAAAGCCAAAAGTCAAAGTGATGAAAACTTAATAAAACCTTACTAATGAGGGCATTGAAAAGTTGGACACAACAAGATCAATTTAAGTTTTCGCTAGAAACCTACAGCGCGAAAAAAGCTTTTCAAACTTCGTCTTTTATATTGCTGTTGGAAAAATGGGAATTTTCACAGAATAGTTGGACAAAGAACGTCAGCTTTTGAACAAATCCGACACGAACTTGTAGGCACACCGAGGGGTCCGCTAGTAGTATCCCACTAACTGCGCCCCGCGACTTTACTAAATTCTTAGATTTTCACGAAGTAAAAGAAGTGCCGTAGTGGGTTGTGCATTGTAGTTGTGGAATTTGAAAGTAATTCTGTATTTATTTTAGGTACTTTTCTGATTCTATTATTATAAGACCTGGCTTAAAACATGCAACTCAATTAGGTACAACATAGTTTTCTAATTCATGTTTACAAGCATGAAAGATGATAGTTTAAGACTTCTGAACTCATGATAACTCATTCCCGCAAAGTTTGTTATGAGGAATGTTTTTGTAACACCCCAGCCAAGTTTAGAATCAAGCTTTCTTGCACTCGCACGCTCTTGGAATAACTAGATTACAAAGCTAGCTAATCTTATTAAGCTACTCCATTTTCAACTCGTAAGAAATAGAGTTCCTTCTTTTTGTTATTTTACTCGGCTAACACGGCTTTAGAAGATAAAGATTAATCTGTTCTTCTACAAGTATATATTATGAATATGTTATCTATATGTACTAATATAATTATAAAAAATATTAATTATTATTCCATCCTATACATTTTCAGGTTAAATCCAGCTGCATGCAATATGAGCTGCTATCACATTTGCCATTGTGCTCCTTAGGTTTAATCAAGTCACAAAGGACAGGACAGAACGCTAGTTTTTACGAAGCATAATAACAAGCCACAATGTAAGCAATTTGCGGGATATATATACCTATTTTAAAGCGAACCGCAATCCGACCCTCGCCACGCAGCAAGGCAATTAGTGCTACCCTGGTCACACAGCAAGGCTCGCTTTTGTTTAATTTATTGGGGAGAGCCGTACCCACAAGTGGGACGTAATATTGATTGTGAGTTATGATTACGATAAAAGATAGCGCTACCACATTGCCTAGACAGAAGACTATCTCTCAGGAATGCCTAGATAACTTAAGGCTCAATTTGGGTCCATAGCGCCATTTTGTACACGAATGTCGGTTGAAACTTCACCTAGTTTTAATATAAACGGTACTCAGTTATACTATTAATTTTAATGTTAAATATCCCAGAATACTCACTTGTATCAGGAGCCACGTCATTTTCAACCTCGTGTCCGGTGATGTTAAGCATATAGGCACTGTTGTTTCCTCCCACCGTTCTCCCGACCTCCACCAATTCTACGTAATCCATCTTCTTCATCACATCACTACTGTTCTTCCCCTCGCTCTCATTCAACCTCGTTGCTACTAGGAACTCAAATCTCGGTATATCAGCGAACTCAGACTCAGGTCTGAAGAGGATATCTGTTATAGTTTCCTCTCTGTCCATCTCGGAGTCTATTATATCTTGTAAGAGGGATGTAGATGTATTTAGTTGCTTGTCTTTTGGTTCTTGCGGCTGGGGGCGCGCGCGGTTTACTGATATACCTTCGTCTCTGTCTTGTTCGGCGTTCACTATAGCCTCCATGTTGCTGTTGGAGCTGAGGTTTGTCTGTTCTGCGGTTTCATCCTCATTGGCGACTACTAAGGTATCTGAATTGGATTTGACCGGGAGATGGAAGGTGTTGTTCGATGGGAATTTTATGACTATGTCTGTGGTGTTGTCAGGGTATATTTTTGGAAGGTTCTGAGAAAATTGCTCTTTTTCTATGTCTGGGCGGACGTATTGGGTATCGCTATTTTGGGGTTGTGAGTTTAAATTTAGTTGGTGATCAGTATTGCCTTGGTATTGTTGGGCAGGGGGTGTGTATATTTGGGAGTCATTGTGGGAATGCGGACGGGAATGGACTAGATCTACAGTTAGAAGGGCATTAAGGAGGTAGAACATGAGTTTTAATTTGACGTTCGTCATATTGTTTCATTCCATTGCAGCAGTGAAGAAGAGAGAAGTCAGTGGACAGTGGAACTCAGCCGTTTCTGAAACAAAGACATAATTTAATAAGAGTTATAAAAACTTAACGCTGGTCCGATTTGTTACACAATGATTTGTATACCGATATTAGACCTTAAATAAATGTATCATAATTAAGAAAGAATTACGCATTTAATTTAAAATCCATTCCACTATTTAATATAGCGCTCACGAATTGCAGAACTTTGAAACTCTAGAGCACATACTCGCAAATTCAATACAAACGCAGCTTAAGCCAGCACATTAGTTTAGTTGGCACAGCGCCGCTCTACTTGTCTTGAATTAAGTTAAGCTCTGCTGGTACAGGATGATTAAATTAATATAGGATGCTAATATTTAAATTTAATTTTTAATTTTTCAGATAACATACAAACAATCAAAACTTTCCTCTCAATTTCCTCTTTATATATTTTATACTAAGGGAGGCCTTTGTCAAGTACTGTGCGAGACTAGGATGATTATATACGAAACAAACGATGTAGTAGACACCTTCCTGAACTCAACTCAAACTGTCGCACAGACTATACAAATATAAATGCAGTGCGCCGCTTTATTGTATGTTCTAGAATGCCTCGAGGGCGCCTCGGGCCTTCAATTAGCCTGGTGTTTGCTTTACTTGCTGACAATGCTTCCTGTTACTAGGTTTTGGTGTCGGGTAGTGTCCAAAGTTGTGAACATTTTATAAGTCCACAATATCAATAACTTTTTTGAATACTGCATCTATCAATCTGCTGCTACTTTGAGGGTTAACAACTACATCTTTTTAATACAACTTTTTTAAATGTAATAAAATACAGCATTTGCTATATTTATTGCTTGTTGTATTTTATTCTTTATAACTTTATATTCCTACTCTGTACAATCTACAGTCACTAACAGCAAGAAACCGCTTAATCAGCTTCGAAACTCTGCAGATTTTTCAAACAAAGCAGAACAAATTAAATCGAAATTGTATAAGAAACACTGACTACGTCGTTGAACGGAAGGCGTCCATTTATCAGCGGAGACACTTATTGGATCAGGAAATTGGGAGTCTATCCCATCAGCTGACGTGATATCCTCACAGGTACGTTTCTTAAGATGCGACGTGTATTTTCCTAGTCTTTTGGAACACAAACTTCAACGGAAATGTTTATATAAATTACTTTGATAAATCTTCCAATACAGTCAGTTTTATGCACAGAAAATGTTATCCCGCGGAAAATCCCCATTATATCGATCAAAGCAAACCTCCAGAGCGGAAAGAGGGAAGATAGTAAAAATAATGATCAAATCATAACCAAAATCTCTTAAGGGGGAAGCATATTCGAAAAAAACTTGTATGGGAAAACCCATTATGAAGATAAGCCTCATGTAAGAGCTGCCACTTAACGGCTCCTAAGCGATAGTTAACGATCTCCTGTCCCTCTCTTAACGACGCTGTGTGAAAGAGATGGATGACGAGGAAAACTGTCTTATTGATTTGATCTGCGATAAGGGGGGTTTTGGTAAATCTGTCGTACGTACTTAAACACGTTAGAATTGTTTTCTTTAGAAGCAACATTCCAATCATTTTATCTTCTTCTGAGTGGTTAGGTTCTTGGAACGTTGGAACTAGTAGTAGCTTGCTTAACAATTCTGCGCCATTCATTCCTGATGGTGGATTCTCCAGGTCCGCATGGCTCCGTGTCGGACACACAAATACAAACTACTACATACTACTTTCATTTCGTTTTTTATTCATTTTATGACTTTAATTTTTTTTTTTTCGGGTAAGTGAATATCACATGTTTTTAAGGACATTTGGTCAGCGCTCTGTCATCATTCTAAAAGTCCCTGTATTAGGTACAGCAATGGGAACGTAAATAGGAAGGCTTACTTATTATACAAAATACAACGGCAGTACCTACTTATATTAAATATGAATCATATTAGGTATTAGAAATCTTCAAAAATGATTGAATAGCCCTTCTCATAATAAATACTAACTTAAAAGTAGTTGCAACCACAAAACAACAAATAAATTTGACAAACCGGCCTTAGGTCGTTGTAGACGAGCGGCGGACCATCTGTCAGCGCGGCCGTTACACACGAGCGATGACCGCCGATCCCTCAAGCCTCGGCTATAGGGATTTATTTGACAGCTGACATTTGTCTTTCCGCTCTATGGTTTAATGGCTCCAACTTTAGAGGGGTCGCTTTGAATCTTATAGATAGTTTTTACACAAGTCCTCAAGTCATTTTCCTCTACGTTAAAGATGTAGTTTATTTGATTATAAATTTAAATTACTATGTATACGCAGTGATTGACCCACTGGCAGGCAAAACTTTTACCGCTGCGGCACACAGGCCAAATCATTTTTTATATATTTTATAGAGTTACACAGGCTTCTATTAACCTTAAGACTTAAACAAACTAGTGAAAAACCATTAAGAATGAACATAACAAAAACTTTTATTATCTGAAACATAGGCTTGCTCTTCCAAGCCCATTACTCAGCAAAAGCAATAAAACTCCAAATAAATCGCTAGTGGAATTGCAGCCGATACCAACAAATGGATGAGAGACATGACAGCTCAGTGAGTGAGATTACGATCATTTATTTTTTACAATAAATCACAACATTTCTTCCAATTTCTGTGTACCAGTGTTGGACATTATTGTGTCGTCAAACATATGCTAAGACAGACCAAGTTTTTTTGTTTAACTTTTGTGAGGAAACCGACATGTTCTGAGAACTTGGCGAGTGGAATGAAGGACAAAAGGACATGTAACATTCGCCAACCCGTACTTGGCCAGCGTGGTGAATAAAGGCCTAATATCTCTCGTAAAGAGTGGAGTCCCTGTGTCCCAGCTGTGGGTTAACGTAAATAGGGGTACCTATTTAATTAAGCGTTAATTACAGAGCATCGGTGCAATGGAAACATTGAAAAATGTGATGGATGAATAACCCGTAAAATCGCAAACCGCAAAAAAAACAATAAGAATGTACTTCTTAAAAGCTTACAAGTTTTTGGTTTTAGCTGGTTTACACAAGATCTCCATTTCGTCAGTCAAACTTTGATATTATAATAAAATTCTAATAAAATCATACATAAATCAGGAACAGTGAGCAGATACATCAATAGAGGAAAAAGAAGGAAAGAAAGGGATTTTATGTATTTACGCCGCAGGTTGTAGGTACACTCACAGACATCGGGCTGTAGGTAGACATACCTACTGAAGTTATGTACAGTCATTGACAAAAAGGAATGAACAAATGCGAGGGGAGTATATACAGTGGATGTTAATTTTGTCGCATTCTATAAAATAACGAGGTCATTAGAATAAGAAGCCGAATAAAGAGCCGTGTTTGCTACGTGGTAGCACACTCGACTTTCATTCTGAAGATCGGGGGTTCAAAGCCCGATTATATTCGACTAGAGCCACTGCGGCTAGTAAGATAATGACTTCAATAAAATACGACAGTTTTACAGAAAATAAAAGCTTTGTCTACACAAAATAGCAATTTCTCTCAACAACGTCTGTCTATACCCGTAGCCCTGAAGGGTTGTGTCCTCCGAGGGTTGAAGGTACTTGGGCCGGAATCCGATTATGAAGCAGCTCCTATTTATTTTCGCAACTGTAACGGTACAAATATTTCGCTCAAGGGATGTTTGTACCTGTATTTATTTTTTATCTGTGGCTATACTGATTGTACCAGCTTAAGAATAGTACCGTCTCTTAATATTGTTGATAAAGTGACTGAGGAATGTTTGTCAAAAGACCAAGCTGCCTGGTAAACGTACTGATTTATTTATATTTTATTTGAATAGTACAATAATTCATGGTTTGATAATTCATTAACGCATTAGAAAACTTATCTGTAATGAATGGTCTTGAATAAACAATCTTTACCAATTTTGATATATACTCGGAAAATGTAGTAATGATTATACTACCTTACTAGTAGGACCATACCTAGTAATTATATAAGTTTTTCTATCAAAAAGTTGTGAATAAACGAAGTACGTAGTTTAGTATTCTTGCTGATAAATTATAATGACTATGGGGGTAAAGGGCTATGCTCGTTTCTCTACGGGATCTAATCAGAACTGAGGAGCTAATTACCGGTTACCGCTATTTGTAATCAATTTTACACGATCCTCACATTTTAAATCAATACCACACCTCAAAGAAAATACCATTAAAAGTAAACGAAATTTATCAAACAAATGTCCAAATGAAATAAAACCATTTTATTTACAACCGCGCCGACACGCTGATTCAAAGAACTCTCGCCAAATTACTTTTAAAGGGCTTTTCTGTTCAAATTAAATATTTTCCTCGTGTTTTATTAAAAAG
The DNA here is from genome assembly GCA_963691955.1 of Chloroclystis v-ata. NCBI lineage: Eukaryota > Metazoa > Arthropoda > Insecta > Lepidoptera > Geometridae > Chloroclystis > Chloroclystis v-ata. The sequence goes on along the minus strand of OY829904.1, from coordinate 8,804,547 downwards.
CTTCGAAATTGAGTTTCACGGCACCACAGAAAACCAGCGTTGTAGTTGCTCATGTAGCTTCTGAAGCATGTGTTTGCAACCGATTTGTGTCTTTTAGTTTTATTCTTTTAGATTTTAAGTTTAATGGTTATACATATTATCATATTTAGACATATAAAAATACTGTCTGGAAAATGCATGCATTTATAGTAGGAGTACAGTCAATTGGGTCCCTACTGAGTTGAAAATTTATTTAATGAAATCAGTTAGCGGAAAAACACCTCCCAAGGTCATCATCATCATCATCATCATTTCAGCCATCGGACGTCCACTGCTGGACATAGGCCTCCCTTAAACATCTCCAGTTGTTTCGGTCGGATGCAGCTTGCATCCACCGTGAACCGGCAGCTTTGATCAGATCATCTGTCCATCTTGTTGGTGGACGTCCGACGTTGCGTTTTCCGATCCGTGGTCTCCACTCGAGAACTTTTCGGCCCCATCGTAAACCTTGGAAAACTTTCGTTTTAAGCAGGGTCATGTAAAATATGTGTAATTTACCAGAAAATAAATCAAACCACTACAACATAACAAATGAAAACCTTTCAACTAGTGCTTCTCTATTTTAGCTCTTCGATTTTCAAAGAACACCAATATCTTGTCAGATAGTCGTATTTTGAAAAACCTTTAGACGCATGCCAGAAAACGCTATCGGAAATTAAAAAGAAGAAACATTTTCCAGTGCTAAGTTCAACCGGAGCAAGACAAAGGCAAAAAATGAAATGTTCAACGAAAACAAACAAAAAACTGCAGAACCTAGTGTTTTTTTCGTACGAGAATATTGACGATTTTGTTCCAGTAAAAGTTTTAAGAGCTGGCACCAATTTTGGGTAGGTATTTGAAGCTGAAAACTTGTCCCGTACTCTATTAACATTTTAAGTTAAACTCAACTCTACAATTATATTACTACACACACATTTTTAACGTAGATCCTTTATGAATCCAAAATACTATGTAAAATCCATTGTAACGCGGGCAACATGTCGTGCGGAAAGCTAGTAATACAACCTTTTTGGCGTATTTCGTCAATCTGTACAACACAGCACACAGGCACTTTACGCGCCCCTTAGAACGTGAGGCTTTATAAATATTATTTACCCAGAATCCCCCATAAATCAACAGGCCCTAAGAGCGATGCTATAACCTACGGAATTCTCGCACAAATTGCATACCGCGTTTTGTATTCTGCTACAATACTTTTTAGGGTCCCATTGTGTTCGCCATGGAACGGTGACTATAATAACAACATTCTGACAAAACCTAGTTAAATAAAATAAAAATAATGCTAATTGTATAATAAATGTATTGTAAATGCGGAAGTAGTGGGTTTTAGAAATGATGGGTGGTGCTATTTTCTGAAAAGCAAAATATAAATTAAATTCATATTAAAAAAAAATGTGCAAATAAAACCCATAAATCTAAAGTTTCTTATTTATTGTAGTATGTATCGCCGATTGTAATAAATCTGACTACATACATACTCGTACCATTTAGTTGATTTTAATTATTGCAGCATGTACATGCACACACAATGTTTATGTTACAATTGGGTACAGATCAAACTTTACTTTTTAAACCATACTGTAATGTTTTTTGTACATTAAATAAATACATTTCTGCAGAACCCATTGCGCACTGCGTAACTCACACTTGGCCAATTTCTCTTGACAAATGAACGCTCTATTTCGACAGGCGTAACGGACGGACAAGCATAATAGCTGAGTTTTATATAAGCTAAGAAAAGCTCCTATTTGTAAAGTTTTTTATGAAAAGCGTCAATGACTTAAGATACAAATTAATAAAATGTTAATATGTATTATGTGGCCCAACCCACGTAGTTCTAATGAAGGAATAGAGATATAATCCTCAGTAGGTAGGTATTGGGGTCGAAGGGTCGCCTGGTTAGTTATCTAAATGCCCTGCGCCCACATACAGCCCAAAAGGCGCTAAACCTTGAGCCGATTCCGGGTTATAAAAACAGTAGTTCTAGCATAAAGGTTCAGCTTTGATGTTTGGGTTAAAATGCCTTTGGAGCTAACAATGGTTACACCCTGTATTTATTTTCAAAATCTTCAAAGTTGTCAGAACTTGCAGGTTTGTTTTCTATGGTTACTTCTTTGCAGTTTTGTTGGATTTTATTTAAATTAATGAAATTTATAAACTTATAAAACATTAATGTAATTGTTATTTATATTTATTTTATACGCATTATGTTATCATATAAGTTAATTTCAGACATGTAACAAAAGTTATCAATAACGAGTTTGAATCTTAATTTAAAATTTAAGTAGATAAATCCTGAGTTGCGTGGCATGGTTTGAACCTTCGGAATGAAAGTCGAGTGTGATCCCTCTTAGCCAATAGAGGATTATCTTTAATATTGGTAGGCAAAGTAGATGGGAAAAGGCCTCGAGAAAGCAGCCCTATACGTTGGCCGACTAGATCCGCACCGCTCTCCATTCCACAGTCCATAACGCCCTTCTCACCGCCGCCCGAGGACAGAAAATTCTTGAAGAATTCTGTGCGGGAGAAAATAACGAAAACGGATGGTCACGACCCTCGGCACGAATACGACGCAAGAAGAAGGAGGAATAGGTAGATAACTATACAATACATTTTGTAACGTACACTCTAATTTTGATGCTTGAGCTAGCTGATGCTTGTCCGATCCAACAATGGACTGTTTTAACCGGTTAGTCAATAGGTACTTTATACGACATTGCAATGCATCAAGACATTATTATTTACGTATTGCCCAAGACTATATACCTGTATTTCAGTAGTTATTTATTATGATAGTAGTGAGATATAACCTATATTTTTATTATATCCACGTTTATCTCAACCCGGCTAAATTTACCTAAAGAATAGTTAAACTTTCGTTACGAAGTTTATCATTCCGCCTCGTGGTCCACAAACAAACAAAACAAACGACTGCAAAGCGCTTGTAATAATGAAAGAATTGATTTTTTATATTATTATTATGGACCAAGAGCCTGTGATGGCCAGACCTTCCTTTAATTCACAAGCGTGAAAATTCTTTCATGTGTATGTCTAACATAGGTAAGAATAACCCCCAAACATGAAACCTGGATCGCGGTTACTTTGGGAGATACCAACCTTTTACCTGTTATCTCCCAAAGGAACCACGATCCAGGTTTCATGTTTGGGGGTTATTCTTACCTATGTTAGACATACACATAAAATAATTTTCACGCTTCAGAATTAAAGGAAGGTCTGGCCATCACAGGTTATTAGTCTATACTAAGAGCCCTGTCTGGCCAGACCTTCCTTTAATTCACAAGCGTGAAAATTATTTCATGTGTATGTCTAACATAGGTAAGAATAACCCCCAAACATGAAACCTGGATCGTGGTTCCTTTGGGAGATAACAGGTAAAAGGTTGGTATCTCCCAAAGTAACCGCGATCCAGGTTTCATGTTTGGGGGTTATTCTTACCTATGTTAGACATACACATGAAATAATTTTCACGCTTGTGAATTAAAGGAAGGTCTGGCCATCACGGGCTCTTAGGTTATTACTTTTATATTATCATGCTCGATTAAAATAAATCTACATTTATCAGTGACATAATCGTTAAAATTAAAAAAGCTCTGAAATTCCTTCAGTGCTACTTATCGGAAGCATTGAAAATCTTCAAACAAAAGGGGCATAGCTGACGACTCAATTATCTGCGGAAGGATCATTGTTTTCTTTAATGATTGAAAGCAAATTTCGAAGGAAAGGTATACGGTGTTCCGGTCCATTTCTATGGAAAATCTGTTATTGTTTCAATCTTTTGTAGCCGTTTTCAATTTGATTCGAAATCAGTTTTAATATTTTAATTAAAATTAAAAGTTAGACCTTTATCAATATTATCGGGGTACGGGGAACCCAAGTCTAATATTATACTAATATTAACGTTGAACAGTTTGTTTGTTTGTTTAAACGCGCTAACCTCAGGAACCACTCTGATCTGATTGGAAAAATTATCTATTAGGTATCGAGGAAAGCTGTAGGCTTTATTATATATAAATATAAATAAATATAAATATTACTGGACAATTTTACACAGCGACATCTAGCCCCGTGGTAAGCTCGAAGCTTGTGTTACGGGTGCTAGATTTCTGATATACTTAATATAATATACATACATAGATAGATATTTTTTATTATACATATATAACACCCAGACACCCTGAACAAATATTTGCAGATCATACAAATTGTTGTTCCGAGGCGGGAATCGAACCCGCAACCTCTTGCGTCGCAGGCGGACCTTCGCCCGCTGCGCCACAGAGGTCTTCTATATAAACTACATATTATATAGATAACGTACAAAACGCAAGCGAAGCTGTGTGTAATCCGTTGTGATAATAGTACCATCCCGTTTCTTCCTTTAGGTTTCATCAAACCGATAATTATAAGTACCAAATCCCATAAAACAAAATAATAGGTTCTATTTACACATTCAATGCCCAAGCTCGGAGCACCACACCGTCACTCCGCCACACCGTCGTAGATACGAGCGTGTGTCATGGGCTCAGATAGTGTTAGGGTGATCCGTGCCCAGTGTAATGGGTAGTACTCGTAGTATAGGAATATCGTTTGACATAATTATTGTTTTCATCTGAAATTTTTAAAACCTAAATGTTAAATGATGAATAAACACAAAAATATATGTAGTCAACCACCACGTTATTTTCAATATTATTATTTTGTTACCTACATAGATAAGATTTAAGTTAATATACAAAACGAGTCGTAACGTAACCATGTTTGTAGGTATGTACGAGTAATCAACATTTCTTGATTGCGAAAACTTCATGAAGCTATTATTCGAAATCATAAAATTCTAATGAGATAATAAGATCTTCCTCGCTTAGCTACTTACCTACGTAAGTAATCAACTTTAACTTACCATAATAATAATGCGACGGCAAATCTCCATGAACACACTAGTATTTAGTCAGAATTCAACAAAAAAACGTAATACAGTCTCAATTAGGTGTTCACACATCAGCCAAACGTTTTCACTCACTGGCATAAAAGAAAAAACACCTGCACTCCGAATTCAAAAATGACACATAACCTTCGCAGTAGGCACATCGATGATTCCCATTATGTTTATAAAGAGTTTTTATTCGAAATTTGAAGTTTTTTGGTTATGATTTCGATCGGGAGCGGTTCAGTCGGGATCGCTCTGCGGAGCGACGTGCGTCCGGGGAGTCTGGTCCAGAAGCTGACTCTCGCCCGAACCGGTCGAAGCCGCGTACACTCGACGCTTGCGTAATAACATGATAACTGCTCAATTGTTGGCTAGTTTATGATATTAGAATATATAGACAATATTAACATTTTGTAGCATGTTTAGTAATTTACCTAGGTACTCGAAATGAAAAGTAATACGAAATTTGATTAACCACGTTGGAAAATTAAAATACGTAAAATTATATTGTTTAATCAAATTGCTGCCATCTGAATCAAAAACAAAATGCATTAACTAAGAAGTAATCTGGTAATAGTGAAACATAAAACTTTTTGTTTTAATTGAACTAAATCCATAATATTTAAACTATAGTAACAATATTCTTCCTGAAACTTTCGCACAAATGTATACAGAACAACAATTACAGAATTACCTTAGCAAGCTTCGACTGACATTCGGGAAAATCCTTACCGCGCAAGCGTGAACCGGAAAAACAGAAAGGGAGAGACACAAAAAGGCATTAGTGAGAATGGGACGGGTGCACGAAAGAGTGCATATAATCCGCTCAATTTGTTGTCTAGGCACGGACAAATTTTCTTTTTCTATTGTCTATAGAAACGCCGGGTGCAAAAATAATTTTACGTGCTTGATAATGAATGTTGATAATTATAGGTAAGTAGCCCGCGGCTTCGACCGTTTTATTTCAATGTTTACTCACCTTTTTAACCTTCCCTGGGCTACTATGACTATTTTAAAACCATAAAAAACTAAAAACGAAAACTAGGAGGTCAGGTGATATTTAATTTAATTTTTTATTTACAAGTTAGTTAAGTCTTCATAGGAATAAATCATTAATTTTCAATGTCTGTCAAAAGTTAACTATACACAAATATAGGAAAGGACATATTTATAAATGGTCCTTTTGAAACAAACTTAGCCAAAGGCAGTTAGTCCGGTAATAAATAAACCACAATGTCGAATAAACTAGGAACAACTAGTCTATGACACCGCCATAACCGTCGTTTATAACTCACAACTTCCATAGACAATGCCATAAACGACAAAATGGCGTCGGATCTGAATTAGGGGCTCGTAAAACATCTCTGCTAAACTGTTAATTGTTTGGTTATAGCATGGCTTTGTGTCATAGATGGCTGTTTACACTAAAAATATAATATTCAAGCCATTTATTTCCATAAAATCTCAAATCATCATATCGACGAGTAAATGCTTAAGTATAAACTTAGCAAGCGTGATGAAAACCGAATTTCTCTCATCATGGAAGTCCCTGTATCGCAGAAGTGAAAAAGCAAAATGGGTGCTTATTTATTTATTTATTTAACAAAATCCACAGCCCTTATAAATATATATATAATATAGGTATAACATTTAACTTATACCTGAGCTTACGGCCAAAAAACGGATTTACTTTATATAAATAATTATGATTTCTTATAAGCACTTTTAAATCGGCGCCAGAAAAAATGTTTCACGCGCATAGCCAAACGGTAGTCCACTAAGAGAATCAGCCCACCCTACTTTTTTCAAGACAAATTAAATTTTCCATACCTTTCCGCGATGAAACTTCGAAGCAATATTTTTATGAAAATGAATTGATGACGGCCTCTTGAAGTTGAAGGGCGCTTTTATCTTCGCAAGAGGTTTATTTGTCGAAAATTAATTCAAAGGAATTATTTTTAAGCGTTTTCAAACATGAAAATATTTTGATCATTTTGACCCGTTTTATTAGCATTAATTTAGCTGCTGAACATACACTGTTAAGTACCTATTTGTTATTATTGTTATATATTTGTTTTGGTTGGAAGAACTTTGCGTCCAATTTGAACCTAAACCAGTCATTTGTAGAACTATCTGAGTTTCGTCTATGTTTCGGTCTAGAACTCTAGACAGTCGATATTTCCATTAAAATGACAAACTTAACTTGCTCATCTTAAACTCTATGAAATACCTTCTCGAACGGTTAATCAATTGTCACTTTGAGGATTATGAGAATAGAGTTACGTCAAATTGGAAACAGTTCTATTGCGACTCGCGGTCTCTTTCGGATCACGATAGTACCCCGAAGGCCATTATATAGGCATAACTTGACTTCAAGGATACAATCTACTATTAATTTAAACAACAAATGACTTTTTGTAACATATACATTCTACGGCATAAAGTTCTACGACGTAGCACCGTCGCCCGTAGCACCGTTACGGGAGATTTGGGATTCGAATTCCGAAATTATTTAATTTTCTTGTTTGTGTTGTGTCCATTATGGCGGCCAATGGGTATCACTTGTGACGCATGTGTATAAGGCTGGTTTACATTAAGATAGTGATAAAAATTATAAAGGCAAATGTTTGTTTATAAGTGTTTTTCCTTTCACATAAAAGCGGTTGGTCCTATTTAAATGTAATTTAGTGTATAGCACAAAGGCCTTAAAATTAAATTTTATAATTAAAATATTTATCTAGGTAGGTATTTCGCAAGCTTCAAGCTTACCACTGGGCTATTGCTGTGTGAATGGTCCAGCAATAATTATTATTTATCTATAGCGAGAAAATCTATTCAACAGACAAAACCATGTTTGGGCTAACTAAACTATTATCGCATACGTTCTTCATGTTAATTATTTTCATAGGGATTATCTTACAGTTAAGTATGTTAATTACTCCGATCACGGTATATAAGCTACTGCGAATTGACGCAACTAGCTACTACCTAGATAATAAACTGGTCTCTGCTACTACGTGTTCACTATACGCACTTACCTCGCGTGAAACCGGCCTACCGTTTGATTCACGCGTCCTGTGGCCTTGGCACTCGCAAATCGTCCACTCGCCGCGATTTGCGATGCACCGAGTTATAGTGCCCGCTGAGCAGCAGTGTCGCCACTCATAAAACAAAGTAGAATTAATTAAGAATAATGTTAATAAGTATAATAAGGTGCCCAAGACGAAGCAAGTGTGGGTCACTAGTTACACAATAAAATTTGCAGTCTATCTGTTGAAGGTCTATGAACGCAGAACACAGGATAGGCTATTTATATTCTTGCTCCAGTTATGATAAGACGTGGGCGTGGCCCTTCTTCAAACATAATTTAACGCGGACGGAGTCGCGGGGATAACTAGTAAATAAATTAAAACTAAACTCTATTGCAAACAATAAATATGAATACGCTGGAGTGGCGCAACAAGAGCCTACTTACACTTGACGTCTCCAGAATGCCCCAAGTACAATGTAGTACAATAGTATTGTACTCCGTCCGGGCGTTTATGTCATTCATATATCTGTACTTTGTAACGGATCGGAGGAATTATACTTGACTTTCGAACAGAAGGTATGTAAATAACTCTGTATGATAAAATTAATTAGGTACTGTTGCTAGAACTTTTTATTTCTAGACTAGATGTTTTAAGAACTTTGAAGAGTTTGAAGGACATGTGTGACACTTATCGTATGACACTGAATATTGCACTAGATCAGCGTGGTGAATTAAGGTATATTTCTCTCGTCAAGAGAGAAATCTCTGTATTTCAGCAATGGGAACGTAAATACAGGGTGCTTGCTTATATTCTCAAAAACTGCTAACGTTCTAGTATAGTCTGATAATCTTCCATACTATTGAAATATCTGACTCATATCGAGTGTTTCAAAACTTTGCCAACTGAAACATTAAACTTGTGACAGTTTGTTTGGGCTCGCTCCCGTAGTTTCAAACTCCGGGATTGATAAATTTATAATGGAGTAGTTATGGGTAAGTATCTTTATACAACACTGTTTCCTATACTGGTTTCCTATACAATATTACTGCTATTTAGATATTAATCTATCTTCTTTTTATAAGTAGGTACATAACATTCAATTGCTGTTTGTTAATCTTGCTTAAAATGGTCGTTAAAAGGTGAAACATCGAGTAAATAAATTAACTCATGAAAAGAGTCCAAAGTATAGTATCGCTCAAAGTTTTTCCGTTTTCTATTCATCCACAGGTTCATTTGGTGAGATCCTCATTCAGTAGGGATGACATTGAATGAAACACGTATACAAGTAACACAACACAAAACTCTATTATAGATATTATTAAAGATGAAGATGTTACTAAAAGACAACATAATTAAACATATAAAAACATTCGCAAACATAATATAACATTCGTATTTGTATACAAAATTTTACCTCAGACTATAAAACTAAAAGCAGATGGTAGACTGCTGAAGTTAGTAACGCCAAAAAGAGAATGCACGAAGATAAAACATTGACCTTATTTGAAACTTGCTTATTTAAGCAGCTATATTAAAAAAATCCCGTAATACTGGAATACAATATTATGCTATGTTTGCGTCTAACAATTCACGCATTAGCTGTATGACAGACGAGTTGAGTGAAAGATTGGACAATAACTTACTAACAGCAACATACAGTAACAACTCACCCAAAAAGTCATGCTCTACCGACTTAGACCACATAAGTACAAGTTGCTGGTCTCACCCAGGTAGAGAAAAAATACGCTTTGGCCACATTCAAAACCAAAATTCGATAGCAGTTTTGAAATAAAAATATGTGCGCCACGCCACATATTATAAACTACTAGCGGTCATCGATCCTCAATCAATAGTAGCCCGACTAAGTCTATACGAGTCCCCCACCACATCAGCAGTAGACCTCTGGAAGAAACTGCTCTTGTACTCCAAACCCGTCTCGCCAGTAGTCCCGGCTATAGCCGTCACTACATCATTGGTTTTCTTCCCGCTTCTATGCCCTAAAGTGATGTTATACTTCGATAAGTCTAAAGTGTTTTTAAAGCTAAAGCTTCGGCCTAAGGATCGGGAGCGTTTGACTGTGAAGCGGTCTTTAGGGATCTTGATGTCGTAGATTGGATTGATGATTCCTGTGTATGTGGTGGGCTTTGGTTCGAGGTAGATGGGTTCGGTTTGTATCCTGTTTGGGGGGAGATAGTCGGAGTACCGGGTCATCTGTAAAAGAACGGGTAAGTGAAGGTTAATTTACAAGGGCTATCAGATTGGTGGACAAAGCACCTATAAAATAATTTTATGAATTTAACCGCACAAGCAAGAACTGCACGCAGTTTACTATAAATGCCCATAGTACTTTATAATTAAATCTGTCTAGAATTTTCCCTCAAAAGATGATCACAAAATGGAAGTTTTGATATGTCAAAAAGGGACTTAAGAACAGCTGTGTTTTGAAAAGAAAAACATTACCCTATGTGTAAGAGCCGTGTTGGCTAAGTGGGAGCACACTCGACTTTCATTCCGAAGGTCGTGGGTTCAAACCCCGCCGCGCACCTCTGATTTTTCTTCTTGGAAAATTATGTGTGCTTTATAAACACGTGCTCTAACGGTGAAGGCAAACATCGTGAGGAAACCGGCATGTTCTGAGAACTTTGAAAAAAGTTTAAAGGACATGTGTCATTCACCAACCCGCACTTGGCCAGCGTGGTGAATTAAGGCCTTATCTCTCTCGTCAAGAGAGAAGTCCCTGTGTCCCAGCAGTGGGAACGTGAATAGGGGTGTTATGATGTGTACAGTACATGATTTTGACCCCCTAAAGTGAGAACTTTTTGAGAGACGTTCCTATACCTGGGGAGTAACTCTGCCTCTCTCCCTACTGGCGTGGCGCGGCAGGGGCGGTGGCGGAGGGGGCGCCTCGTCACCCGACGCCGTATCCAGCGCGCGCGCCGAGTAGCGCTGCGGAGGGTCACAGCTACCTTCAGGTTCTGGTAGCTTCCATGCACTGAAAATATATATATATATCAACTCAGTAGCTTGAATGAACAGCCTGAACCTTACACTAACAAACAAATCATTTATTTTCCTAGCCCACATGCACAAACACGGCCATACCCTTTTTGCCTCCCAGACCCTTATTATCATATAACCCGCATAAAACTCGTGAAGTTCCAAAATTCCTTTAAAATGGTGGCATTTAATACCTGGACATCCTCTCAGTACTTCTGGATCTCGCAGCTCGCGCGAGACGGTGAAGTGCGAACAGTGCTCCTTCACTACTTTCTCCCAGGTAAGAGCACAGCTCTTGGAGTATCTGGAACAACAAACAGCAAGAAAATGTACCTTGGAACTAGGCAATGATTAACAACGAGTGTGTGGCTGACGTTGATGGTGTATTAAGGCTTCGAAATTGTCTGATCATCATTTTTCACATCCTACATCAATCTTCATCGAAAATCAAGCTTATGATCTTTCGGTGTCAATCTGGTAGTAAATCGTTTGGAGGTTGATCCATCAATGACAAAAAATACTCCGTTGCTACGTTGATGTACTGTCCTATGTCAATGTCATTTATTTCCATAAAATCCTAAAAACCACTTAGATAAGTCAACCACACCGGCCCATGTTGCCAACGCCATCTAGTTACCGTAAACTTCCCCCGCTGCAGCAGCGCGCCGGCCAGGTCTCCGGGCGCGAGGTGCAGTGCGCGCGCCCCGCAGCGCGCCGCCAGCAGGTTCAGCGGCGCCGCCTGACCGATCAGCCACGAGTCTTCTACCGACCACACCGGCTCCTCCATGTTGCCATGCCAACGCCCTCTAGTTACCTTAAACTTCCCCCGCTGCAGCAGCGCGCCGGCCAGGTCTCCGGGCGCGAGGTGCAGTGCGCGCGCCCCGCAGCGCGCCGCCAGCAGGTTCAGCGGCGCCGCCTGACCGATCAGCCACGAGTCTTCTACCGACCACACCGGCTCCTCCATGTTGCCATGCCAACGCCCTCTAGTTACCGTAAACTTCCCCCGCTGCAGCAGCGCGCCGGCCAGGTCTCCGGGCGCGAGGTGCAGTGCGCGCGCCCCGCAGCGCGCCGCCAGCAGGTTCAGCGGCGCCGCCTGACCGATCAGCCACGAGTCTTCTACCGACCACACCGGCTCCTCCATGTTGCCATGCCAACGCCCTCTAGTTACCGTAAACTTCCCCCGCTGCAGCAGCGCGCCGGCCAGGTCTCCGGGCGCGAGGTGCAGTGCGCGCGCCCCGCAGCGCGCCGCCAGCAGGTTCAGCGGCGCCGCCTGACCGATCAGCCACGAGTCTTCTACCGACCACACCGGCTCCTCCATGTTGCCATGCCAACGCCCTCTAGTTACCGTAAACTTCCCCCGCTGCAGCAGCGCGCCGGCCAGGTCTCCGGGCGCGAGGTGCAGTGCGCGCGCCCCGCAGCGCGCCGCCAGCAGGTTCAGCGGCGCCGCCTGACCGATCAGCCACGAGTCTTCTACCGACCACACCGGCTCCTCCATGTTGCCATGCCAACGCCCTCTAGTTACCGTGAACTTGCCCCGCTGCAGCAGCGCGCCGGCCAGGTCTCCGGGCGCGAGGTGCAGTGCGCGCGCCCCGCAGCGCGCCGCCAGCAGGTTCAGCGGCGCCGCCTGACCGATCAGCCACGAGTCTTCTACCGACCACACCGGCTCCTCCATGTTGCCATGCCAACGCCCTCTAGTTACCGTGAACTTGCCCCGCTGCAGCAGCGCGCCGGCCAGGTCTCCGGGCGCGAGGTGCAGTGCGCGCGCCCCGCAGCGCGCCGCCAGCAGGTTCAGCGGCGCCGCCTGACCGATCAGCCACGAGTCTTCTATCGACCACACCGGCTCCTCCATGTCTGAGGCTGCTGATTCTTCCACTAAAAACAATAAATACATAATTTCAGCCGTAGAATGTTCAATAATGGAAAATTCGGAAGAATCCAGTGAGGTCATACTATGCTATGTGGTGGTTGATGGGTCGTTAGATTTAAAGATTTTAAGAATTCGTTAGCTCATTGCTGACAATGAGCCTGGAAATCTATGAAAGAGCTCTTATAATAAAGGACATCCTAAAACCAAGATGTAAAACATTTGAGTAAATTCTAAGAAAGTATTTTCTTCTGCAAAGAATAAATAACTGGCTCCAGCTTCTACTGATACTATTATAACTATATCATTAGCGATTCACAGCACTTACCACAAAGGGCATCCTTCACACTATTGATAAAGTCCAAGGTTTCCAGAAGACTCGGTCTACTTAACGCCTCCTTATTCCTTACAGTAGACCCAGCAGAGCGCGGTCTTTGCCTCAGCTCTTTAATGTTTTCCACCGGTTCCTTGTATACCAGACTTTTGAGGGTATGGTACTTACGACGCATGGTTTTTTGGTCTGGAAAAGAAGGTTTCTTTATTAATGATGACTGAAAAGATAAGTCAGACAGTCTAGCAGTAGATTCTCAAATATTCCGCTTTCAAAACTTGAAAAAATCGGGAATTACACACAGTCAGCGTTACACGCGCGGTCTAGCAGGCGAGGCTTTATAGCTTCCCTGAAGAAGATTTATCTTGATGGAAAACAGAAACGTCAGATTTTTTTTCTATGTAAACTTAAGGATTTCTTGGAAATAAATTACAAAAATATTTAAAGCATTACCTGATTGGTTAGTTATAGAGATCTCTGGAAACCCGTGAGAAGTAACCGGCCTACTCTTCCGCGCTCGTCTTCGGACCCTTGGCAAGGAGTCCACGTCTGACGAGGAAGGGATGACGTCGGGCTTGGAGGTCCGCCAGTAACTGCCGGTCTTCACACTCGCGAGGATCTCTTCGCTTTCGTGACGGGATATTGGTGTTAAACTGTTGGGGTAAGGTGTGTGATTTAATAATGTAATAGGTGATACCGATTTTATAAGTTTACGTATGGCCATTTTTTTTTGTTTTCTTAATATTTATCTACTTCAAAATATCTACGTTTTAATACACATTACATTTGCTGACATGATATGAATCGTCTAGTAAGCTGTTTTTATTAAAAATCAAATAAAATGAGGCCTTATTAGAAACTGTAGAATTCATCATTTTTATTCCTGTGAAAAACTATATCAAGCAAGAGAACTTATTAGAAAAGTCCCTACGAAGGCGTAAGTTAAGGCGATATGTTGTATGTAAAGGAATGATCTACTTAAACAAGTAATTTTTAGGATTTTATGTAAAATGTTTAATTTCATTAGTCCCCGACAATCGCAGACCAATCAAACGCAATCTAATGATAGTTTCATAGTCCATTTATGTTCGAGTGGCTCTAGGGCTGGCTGCGCCCTCGTTTCTACGCCAGTGGCCTGCGCTTTAAGTTCACTCGGTTGTTCAGGCGAACGCGCTTGTTAAACATAAATGATTGGGATTTGAACTTGGTAAACTTTCGCAATTTGTTAACATTGTAAAGAAGACGGGTCTTTATCCCGTGATTTTTTATTTACCATTCCAACGTTTCAAGTTCTTCCGTGACCACGAGCGACAGCAAAGCGCTTGAAAAGTACTTTTTAATAATGATTAGGATTACTCAATAATAACATTCTCATTGACACGATGTGGGAATGTTTATTCAGTATTATGAGAAAAATATTGCAAAAAGTTTAGCTAACAGAATTTTTTTATTCGATAAGAATGAAGCGGAATTTTTAAATCAGTTAGTGCTAGATCTCCAGCTACAATGTGTGACACAGTTGTTGACTACAGATGTTTATATGAAACAATTAGTAATAGACTTTCGATTGGTTCTTTTTTATACTTCTATTTTACAAAAAGTTAAAAGGTTTATATTATAAACCCGTGGTGTAAGCAGGTCATGTTATCTCGTTGGCTCGCGTCCGAGACGTGACCCGCTCTCGAGCGATCGAATGGAGATTGCACACAAATTGCAGCGTCAGACAGATACGTACAATAAACACTATAATATACTAGTAAACTGTGTTGTCATCTGCGTGGAATTATTTTTCACACTTGAAAAATGTTTATGTATTTTTTTTTACAAAGGTTCTCTGTTTTCAAGTTATTTATTCAGATAAAATATAAGTTTATGCAACGTTTTATGCCAATATGGATTTATTGATTATAATAGTGAAAATTCACTTTCAATGCTACCAAATCTTTATTTGTATTCCTATGAGAGTACCGTGTCATTTTCATCCAAGTTTCGATCTAGATAACTAATTGAAGTTTTCATACCAATAACATACCGCACTCGCTCGAAAGATACTTAAGATCACGATCAAAAAAATAGATCTTCATTCCATGAAAAAAAAAGCACCTACCACTAATTAAGAACCTAATCGCATTAACATACAGTCTATAATATCTTACCACTTATCACCCAGCAGAGCGTTCCCGAAAGCAGCCAGCACGCATCGCCTGGCGAGCCTCAATTTCGCTTGTTCCTTATCCCGTCGACTTAAGGTTAGAGTTCGCGCAGCACTGTGAGATCGCCGTGAAGGCAGTTTGATGGGGTAGGAGATTGCCATCCCGTCGCCTGTTGGGAAGACGAGACGGAACTCTGGAAGAAAAGGTTCATTGATTTATCGGCCTTTACAAACTTCTCATTAAGGTTAATTGGAACAAAATATCCTGGTTATAATATATATATAAATACAAATAAAATACAAATCTTTATTACGTCAATACAATGTTACAAAGTTAAAGTGCCGTATACAAAAATCGGCTATAATAATTAAAGACGACCTCTCTGGCGCAGCGGGTAAAAGTCTGCCTGCTTCCATAGATGTAAATAGTTTCGACGCAGGTTTCAAGTTTTAATTTAGAAGTCTGTTGGAAAACGCTGAAGTAATAATCGCAGTCATTGACCTTATACCCGCGAGTTCCAAGCAAACAAAGGTAATAAAATAATAAATAACTCGACTCCCAGCTTAGAACGGTTCGCCTCATTATCATAAAATAATCACCCCAATTTGCGTTTCCACTGCAGACAGATTAGCCCTTTATTCACCAGGCTGGTCAAGTGCGAGTTGGTTTAATGACACATAAACTTTTCAAGGTGCTCAGAACATGCCAATTTCTTCATGACGTTTGCCTTTACCGTTAAAGTACCGTATTTTCAAAGGGCACATACATTTTACATGAAGAAAAATCTGGGGTTTGACCCTTCTGAATGAATTTCTGAATGATGACCAATGACCTTCTGAATGAAAGTAGAGTGTTCTCCCACTTAGCCAACACGGCACTTTTTGTCTCAAAACTGTATAGTACATTATCTGTGTGTCAGACAAGTATCAAGTATGTAAACTTCAACAGGATGTATAGTATAAGTATAGGTTTATTTAGTTCTGATCCGTGAACATCAACAGACTGGGATTAGTTAGGCGGGATAATGTGGACGGACGCTGTATTGGAAACTCGGATTTGCAACTCACCACAATTCACGGATCTAGGAAACTGGAATGCCAAAGCGATGTCTTAGCAGCTAAGTATATAAAAAATATAAGTAGGTACTTACATTATTCTTAACTAAGAAACCAAATAGGTTTACGGAGTATTCATAAAGTTATAAATATGTGCTTACACATATGTACGTTTAATATTTCATATATTTTTCAGTAGCAACCATTTTAGTATTTCGCACGTGTATAATACCTAAATGTACAACAGTGTGATTCTGTTGTACGATTCCAGGTTCTCGTATGACTTTATGCAGCAACTTTAAGATGTCTATACCGACAACACAAAAGGTAACAAATCCAGCACTACTTACTCTCTGGATCGACCTCGCAACTTTCAACCAGCTACCCTGACCTCTCTGCTCTCAGCCTCTCAACGAACTACCCCTCTGAAGCACTACCCCTGGGGTTCTAGCAATGCTGGCCATATTTAAAATGCTAACCTATTCGAGTGCAGCGCTAAACCCTTGTGAAATTTTGATCCGGTCCCATTCTGTGTTGTGTGAGTGAGATGGCTATATCACAAGTTCATTTCACTGAATTCAGTGAATGGTAGCAATGTGTACTGAATAAACTGTGTTGTGAGAATTACAAAACGGTAGGTTTCGGATCTGGATCTGAAAACGATTGCAGCAATTGCAGCTGGACTACTTACTTATGTGTAATTTAAAATCAAAATTTACGGTAATACGTTGAACTATCGCATCCCACGTGGTGATCAAACTTTTTCCTATCTTTGACTTCGTAATTAGACAGATATGTTTCAGTCTCTAATGACTTTTGGACACTATATTCCTCGATCTCCATCTTGTCTTCGTACTTTGAGGTCACTGAACGGTAATTGAGAGTATCATGGACTCTCTTTTTTAGGTCGTCCATCCTCGTACGGCATTTTACTTGTGCGATCTAGAATGCTCATCTTTTTGCAAAATAGATTTTTTTTCTCTTATACTCACCAACATGTCTAAACCTGTCCACGGTGTCGACAGCCGCCTTGGCCCAGGCGAACTTCTTGCCGGCGTCGAGTAGCCCCGCGCAGGGCTCCAGGGCTCCGTCGTGCACCGCTGCACAGAACTCACGGAGTCCTTGGAACTCGCGCTCGCATCGTCCGTCCATCTCTTCCAGGAACCACGAGTTCTCGAGGGAGGACATGAAGAGGCTTTCTAAATATGGTCGGAGGACTGGTCCTAGAATAAATAAAAAGTTTTTATTATCTGCACAATATTTAATTCGAGATTTTAAGTTTTTCCCCAAGAGATAGAGAACACAGAGGGAGAATTACTCACAGATAAAAATAGCGTATAATTCATTTTATAACTCAATTTAAAACTTCGACATTGCTTGCCCGGCATGCGACAAATTTCAATTAAACGACTTTCAGGGTTTAGCCCCACCTTTGTCTATATTTGCATTGCAATTTTCTCTTTATATTCTGATTATAAACTAGCTCACCTAAATACTTTTTATCATCCTTAGTTCCTTTATACAGCCACTGCAGGATGCTCTTCATCATGACGTGAGGGTCACGCAGGTCTTCCTTGCGCAGGTCAGGGTCGCGGCGCACGGCGTCGATGAGGCAGGCGGAAGACGCGTCGTAGTAGTCTTTTAGTTTGTTCCATTTCTTTGATCTAACCAAAAAGTTTTTAACTTACTGATACGTTACCAAACATTGTCAGAATAGGATTTTTGAATCATGTTCGCATTAGAAATATTCATAGATAGCGTGTAAGTAGAAAAATCAGGGGTAAGTAGATAATGTAGTAATGATGATTATCAATAATTGTAAATGATTACCTGTAGACATTCAGGTCTCTGTCCATCTGCGAGAAGGTCCTGGAGTGGTCGTTGACGTAGAGATCCCGCGCCTGGTCCAGCATGATGGCCAGGATGTGGATGGGATCCTCAATGCTTTCTTGGTGTGGCGAGGTGGCTTGGATCAGGTTGTGGCGGAAGGTACTGTAGGTTTCCTGAGAATAAATGGAAGAAAGAATAATCTTGAATCTTGAGTAAAGTCTTAATCGTCTTGGTGTTGATATTTGGGGTCCTAGTATAACCACTACCCTTACAAAGCGGATTGGCGGCAATAACTTGGTAAATAACAGATGTTCAACATCATCATCAAAACCAATCTATAATTTTCTATTTATTGTGAAAAAGATACAGTACAGTTGTTAGAAACAAGGATTCCTAGTTGCGGAAGAAAATGTAACGAACTAGCAAAAAATTACATTAACTATCAGGAGAAAGTTGGAAAAGCTTAACAAAAGTGCTATGAGAATATAATAAAACTAGGAACCGATACTTACATAGGAAACAAGGTTCTTACAAGTCACTAGTTCACTGCAAACCCTCCACAAGTACCGCAACTGTCTTCTGCAGTAAGTGTTGCCTGCGGACGCCTTTGCTTCCTTGTTTAGACCCTCCCAGCGGCTGAACAGGGCCAGTTCCAAGGACTCTGATGGCGTTGCTGAGATGTCTTCACCTTTATTTAAAAATACTATTTGTTCATGAGTTTGTCTATTAAATAAATAAATAATCCAATTCACAAAGGCGGTGAAAAATCTAAGTGTGAAAATTATCGTCCTATAAGTTTGTTGTCCTGTTTCGCGAAATTGTTTGAATCACTAGTATATGCACAACTTTTTAATCATATTAGGCCCATTTTGTCTGAGAAACAGCATGGTTTTGTAAAGAACAGGTCCACAATCAGTAATTTACTAGAGTACAAACACTTTCTTTGCCAGGCCTTTGCCAAGGGCGGTCAAGTTGACTCAGCATATACAGATTTTTCCAAGGCTTTTGACAAGGTTAGCCATCGCTTACTCTGTCTTAAGCTGCGGCGCTACGGATTTCATGGAAATCTATTTCGCTGGATTTGTTCGTACTTAGGCAACAGAAGTCAGTTGGTTACATTGCAGGGTCACGTATCTTCACCAATGGCGGTAACCTCGGGCGTTCCTCAAGGTTCGCACCTAGGACCCCTTCTTTTTATAATCTTTATAAACGATCTCGTCTCCCGCCTATCCTGTAACTGCCTTTTATATGCCGATGATTTAAAAATATACAATGAAATAAATAACAGCAACGACTGCGTTGATCTGCAAAATGACTTAAACATTGTTTCCCAATGGTGTATTTCCAATAGAATGACTTTGAATGTCAGTAAATGCTTCTTCATTACTTTTACCAATAAGCGAAATAAAATTCTATTTGATTACGCCTTTGATGGTCATAAACTCAGGCGCTCCACCGTTGCAAAGGACCTTGGAATACTGTTTGATGACAAACTATCTTTTCGTGCACACTATGAGTCTATCATTAACAGAGCAAACCAACTTTTAGGTTTTATTTTAAGATCCACAAAAGGCTTTAAGAACTATTACAGCTTAATTTATCTTTTTAATTCTTTAATTAGAAGTATATTAGAATACGGTAGTCCCATCTGGTCACCTAACTATAAAATTCACAAGATTAATATCGAAAGGATTCAAAGAAAATTACTAAGGTTCCTTTGTTATCGTCTTAAGCCAGGGCGTTTGTCGCTAAGTTACGAGGAAAGGCTCCAAAAATTTAACGTTACTTCCTTAGAAACGCGTCGCATCTATTTTGATTTTGTTTACTTCTATAAACTACTTCACTCCCTCATAGATTCTCCTAAATTATTATCTGAAATATCTTTAAACATAAATTATAGAGCTCGCAACTCTAACAAAAAGAATGTTTTTGCTTTACATACATTTAAAAATAATATTTCACATTTTAATCCCCTTACTAGAATGGCTCGTCAGTTCAATGAACTACATAAAGATAATGGCAAACTTGACATATTTGTACCAAAATTAACTCAATTTATTAAAATTATCAAAGAGATTCTCAATTTCAATATAAAAACCAAAAAATTAAAAAACAATACAAATGTTTAATTACGAAATTCTGATACTACTTACCAATGTGATATTTTTGTATTGCATTTATTCTGTTAAACTTACTTTAAACCTTTTATTGTAATGATCGTCGATCACCAAACTACGTACCTATTACTCGATATTGATGTTTATTATAGTTGTATGTACATGTATTTACGTTGCAATCAAGTTTATATCTAACACTAACTTCAATAAGCATATTTCATTGTGGTTGTAATGTGTTTTGTACAATAAATAAATAAATAAATAAATAAATCAATAAATCAATAAATAAATAAATATTGGTGAACAATTTTACACAACGACATCTAGCCCCGTGGTAAGCTCAAAGCTTGTGTTACGGGTGGTAGATTTCTGATATATATCTATTATTGACGTAGACAAGCAAAAACGGAGTCTTACATTAACATCATTATACTATAGACATTAGACAGCTGTCCGCCTTGCAGCTTCTCCCGCTATTAATCAAAAAGCTGTCCTTTGCACTCTTTCCACGTCACGCTTTTGGAGCCTTGTCTATTTACTGACTGCGTTTTGTTTTATGGGAGTCGGGAAGTACTCAGTCTCACCTACAACCCGGTGCAGATGCTGCAGACAGGCCGTGATGCAGTGCGCGTCTGCTTCCCACTCCACGCCTCTGGACCCTCGCCTGCTCACTGCGTCTCGATCTATTGGAGACAGGTAGCCCGCTGGACCGCCACGCAAGCAGATCAGGTATAACCTGCACAAGAAAAAGATGTTTTCACAACAAACAAGACAGTTAGATTAGGATAATAAATTATTGTTTTACAGATGCCACACAAATAACGTGTGGAATCTGTATCAAAAATTCAATTTGTATCAAGTTTTCCCCGCAACTACTGTTGCCTTGGAATTTTTGTTTTTTTGCCAGTTTGTTGCCAGTAAGCAACACCGATCAGTTTCAGACACAAAATGTGTAGAAAGCTAAAAGAAACGGACTTACTCATCCAGCACCAACAACAGGTGATGAGAAACATGTGTGGAGATGACGCATCTCGCTGAAGAACTGGCATACCCTGCGCACCGGTCTAGGCGTCTGCGCAACGCACAGGTGGCAGCATATCGGGATAACACTCGAAGACTTCCCTACAAATTAAAGTAATTTTAATCTTTTGGAAAATCCATTATGATTGGATTATGTATTTAAGACTGACCGGAAGGTAAAAGGTAAGCCAACCCATCCCTTAAATTGGTGTTAAGCCATTTTAATTGTCATCATTAACTCTTAAAAACAACTAAGCAGAGAATTTGGTACTTGATAATTTCTTTCTCGCTAAGTAAATAATAAAGCAAAAGCCCGTACATAAGTATATTAGTGATACACAGATGAGGAAACCTAGGGCTTTCTGTATCAACCTAAACACAAACAATCTAAATACATTTATTAGACTTACCTGATAAGTTCCCTCTCTCATCTTGTCCAAGAGAGCGTTGAGCGCGCCCGCTGTCCTGCCCACCGTGGAGAGTTCGGAGCAGTGTGCGTCTAAAGCTGCCTCTAGTGTGGGATTCCATAGTTGCCAGTTGCTGCCTCGGTCGCCGCAGATGACTGATGTTGGAGGAGCTATGGCCACGGCATAGTAACCCTAATGATACATAAGAATTGTGATTTAAATGTGGACTCAGTAAAAAGTGTTCATATGAGGCTGCTGCCGTAAAATGTGAAACGTTAAGACATTAAAAAATGAAGAGAACAATCTCAGAGAACGATTTTTTTTATTAACAGTTCTAACTATCTTACTCCTGAGTTTGCTCAGCTGGCTTCCTTATATATTTAACGACGTAAAGTAGAACTCATGTATATTTCTGAATCCCCAACCATAAACTTACGCTCTGCAAGCTCCTGTAGTGCAACAGCGCCAGAGGGTGCGTAAGCGGGATCCTGTGAACCTGGTGTGTACAGCCGTGGACCCTGGCCCCGAGCACCAGCTTGGCCTCTGCCTCGCCCGCGCCGACCCTGACCATCACCCAGGCCGCGCCTTCCACGATGGCGAGGCGGCGCGAGGGCAGGGGTTGGGACCCTGATGCTGCAACATATAGGATAGGACTTAAGCACTAACTTTCCTGTTATGAATTTCCTTTGTGGAATTTAAGGTAGGTAAGCCAAATTATTCGATAGGTTAAATGGCAGACTAAAGACAAGGATTATTTTATCTTATTGACAATAATTTAATATTACAGATATGCTACTAGTAAAATTTGTTTCTCAATGAAATAAGGCGTTAAATCTTCACTACAACTTTGGGAATTTGTAGTGAGCATTTCCAGACCTACAGAACCGTATAAATTCTAAAATATCTGGCGTTGCCACAACAACTACTTACAGTTGACAAGATCTTCAAGTTTAAGTATCAAAGCAAACTTGGTAACAAGAGCTTTGTCACAGACAGCGAGATTAGGCGCGAACTTCATAACTATTACTTGGGAGGTTGCAGGTTCGAGTCTCGCTCAAACAGACATAGCAAAACTTTAAGGGTTCATCGTTCGTAACCGTGTGTCGCCAACCTAAGAATAGTTCCCATCTCTTTTCAAAACGACGAATTCGTTATTTTTACTAATTACGAGTATATTTAAAATAAAATAAATGTTAAAAAATAAACTAAATAAAATTTTACTTATACGAGTATATCGTTACTCAGAGAACTTAATTACGTTCTATAAAAGTTTCCACAAGCGGAAACTTACGAAATACGGATTTTAGCCATAATTTATCTTACTATGTTTAAACCCATGGTTTAAACAGTAAACCGTGAAGTATCTTGTAGAAACTCGATCAAACTTCGAGATTGATTGACATACATAACTTAAACCATTATCTGCGTCTGTACTTGACTGTACGTGTACGTGAATGCAGGTACTTCACAAGTTTCTTGATCGAACTATAAACTAACTAATACCGGTGTTTAATCAACTAGTAACACTATCTGTTAGCCTTTTTATATTCAATGCATGGTATAAAATAAAACAATGTCGTTTCCGATGTTTGTCCTGGGTATTAGGGGAAAGTGGGGGAAACACGAACACCTAAGGGAAAACTCAAATGAAACAGTGAAATTTGATCTCAAAGCTTCTTTAATTGTTTTATTATAAAGTTTACTTATCTATGCAATGAATTAACTATACAACATGTATATTTTTTTAATAAAGTATGAACATATGAACAAAAAAACAAAACTCTTATGTATTCGGCTTTCCCCGACATTGTCGGGTAAATACGAACACCAAGTGGGGTAATTACGATATTTGGTTTGAACATCATTTATAGCCTTTTTGAGATCTTCTAGACTGTATTTCGTCACTGTTTTTAGTTTGTAATTAAGAGGCACCTGGAACAATAATACAAATTAGATTAACTGGGAATCAACAAAATGATGGGGTAATGACGAACGTTCAAGATTATCCGAAATGTTAGTTCGCCTTTACCCCGCCAAATCGAAAAAAAATTATTGAGTTAAATATTTTAGGTGGTATTACTTTTGACGATTACGTAAATGTTATTTATTAGCCTTGTTATGTAAGAATTCCTGTAAGTAAAAGTTAAATACATATTGTTAATAAAAATCAAGTAATATCAAGTTGCATTTACGAAAAAATTACATCAAAATCTTGAAAAATATAACAAATTGCATACCTTAAAAAGTACGTGCGTCCGCGTTGCTCGGGTCGTTGACTGGCACTATTGGTGGCGTGATCTTTGAAATAGCAATTAGTGAAATATGTATATCTCTTTCTAACATATCAGAACCGTTGTGTTCGGGTTTACCCCGCGTTCGCGTTTACCCCACTCTCCCCTAAATCATTAGTCGACCCGCTGACAGCTTTGCTTGCGTTTTTAACGTTATTTACACTCCTATAGCTTATATATTATATAGTATAGCCTTCCTCGATAAATGTACTATCCAATACAATCCAACAGACTGACAGACAGAGTTACTTTCGCATTTATAATATTAATAATATAATATATATAGTAAGGATAAAGTAAGGAAGGATAATTGTTCTATTCTTTTTTCTAACAAAGTGAAGTAAAGAACATTAAAAGTTAGACTCACATGACTGTGTGACCGCAGACAGGGCTAACACTGCTGAATTTAATTAAAACTTGGCTAAAGTTCCACAGTTTCAATCTCGTCGTACTGATATTGTTTGAAGGTTTGAAGCGAGTTTATGGTAGAAGGTAAAGTTAATGATTTTATCGTTTACAAGTTACGAACACGTTAATATAGATTTTCCCGAAAAACCCTACTATAAAATGCACCTATGTAGTAAAAAGCCGTGTTGGCTAAGTCGGAGCATACTTGACTTTTTGTTGGTTCAAACCCCGCATCGCACCTCTGGCTTTTTCTTCTTGAAAATTTATGTGCATTTTGAAAACACGTAGAAAACCTTCAAGGAAACCATCGATCGTCAAGAAACTGGCATATTTTGAGAACTTTGAAAATTGAAGGACTAGTATCATGCACCAACCCGCACTTGGCCAGCGTGGTGAATTAATTGATTTTTATTAATTAATTCATAATAAAATAAAAATAAAATAATAAGCCTAATTTTCAAGAGAGAAATGAAAAGTTTATTTCTTTCTTTCTTTCAAGTAAGAAGGTTTTTCACATTTTGTGATTATTAATTTGGATAGTAGAATGTGCTGGAGATACCTCGTTCAAGGTAGCAGTACTCGTAGGGCTGTAGCGCGGCCCGTGCGCGCGCACTCAGCACCCTCGAGCCGCCGCCGCCGCGCGCCCGCGCACACCGCGCTATCAGCTCTACCCAGCGCTCTACCACCTTGTCTCTGCAACAAACAACAGATAATATAGACTCAGGGCAAGTTCAGCTTGTCTGCGGTATGAATCCTCTGATTACTTATTCGTGTTATGATTCATCGCATTGCATCTCGCTGTGAACAAACTTTCCGATGGGGCAGTCTACTAGCTTTTCTTACCTCCCAGTATTAATTATATTTTAAACAAGACTTCGAGGGTGAGAGAGATGAAAATTCGAAGTACTGTGCCATTACGTGCGTTCTTGAATAAAATATGTTGTTTTATTCATTACCTGCAGAGATACCCCGATGGTGTCAAGAACTCCTCCCATTTCTCTGCCTCTCTCTCACTGAGCCGGATCTTCCCGTAGCCGTCTGGTCCGTCCACCAGCCTGTCTTCATCCCCCGTGTTCAGGATCGGCAGGGCGTCCAGTGTTACCAGGTATTCTAGGGAGCGAGACCGCATCTATTGGGAACAAACACAAAAATTTACTAAAGTTTTATGCCTATTGAGTCTTGCATTATTTAGGACCAAGTGTCCGTCATGTTCTTCTGCTCCTTGTACATAAAAGTTCAAGCCACGGGCACTGATTGTGTTAAATAAATAAATTACCTGCTTCCCTCTATGCAGCGCTATGAGATGGCAACACCGGAACCGCGGGTCGCGTTGCCCGGCGCCGTCCACTATCCTCTGCACCAAGCTCTCCACTGTGCTCTCTAGTTCCATGGACATGCGACCTAAAACAGTTATAAGTACTTCCATTACGAAAACCACAATAACACTTTTATTCAAACTTTAGCGGGAGATCGAAACTCACGAAACCAAAGTGTTTCTTCTGTGTTAGGAATAAGCAAATATTGTTTCAATCGTGAATCATGTCTTAATGTAGGCTGTCTGTCTGTCTGTGTGTAGACATTATATGTGCATTCTGCCAATAATATAAGAAATATTTTTGACCTAATGATAAAATATTACTTTGTAGAATTAAAAGTAGAGATTTACCTTTCTGATCTTCCTCCCAGAGTGAATGGACGTAGGAGTTGAGGGTCCTGAGCTGGTTGGAGGAGAACCGCAGCCCTGACGCCGGCAGCCGCAGCTCGCCTCCAGGAGTGTCGCAGGATGCTGAGGATGCTGAACCCATTGCTTACTGGAAAATTACAGGGCCAATATTCCGGTAACACGATCTAAAAAAAAATTGGAAAATTTTAGGACCTAGGTTGTCGTGAACTCTCTCATCTAGACTTTAAAATATTCATGTAAAAGTACAATTAAATCATTGAGCGTCTTACGCACCATGCTTCGTAACTAAGCAAACTATCAATAAACCTTTTCCAAATGAAATAGAATTGCATTTTCCAAGATAGACGGACAAAAAATTCAGGCGCGCGGTGGATGCAAGCTTCTTCTGTCAGGTAGAGATGCTTACAACAACGGGAAACAATGTGTGATGATGATGACTCTACCATTATACAACCTACAATTTTAATAAGAGCTGCGACTGTTGGGTTATATTTTATATAATTAGTTTTACAGTAAATCATATAATTTAGTAAATAAACTCCACGTGATTACCTCACGGCCGTCACGCATGAGCGACGCCAGATAAAGCACTTCCGGCGGAAGTACCCGGCTTTGTCCGTTTCCTAGCTGCATGGATTGATTTGTCGTCATGTGACGGTGGATCTATTGACTACCTCTGACAGTGGAGATCAAAGTTGGAAGAGAAGACAGGTACTTACTACCTACTATATAGCTATAAATTATGAGTAGTTACGCTTTATATAGGTACACCTAGCTTTTTGCCTTACAGCTTCGCCCGCGTTATAATAAAATTTTCCCGCGAAAATATAATTTTTTTTTTAATGTTTAATTTTAAATAACTAATTACCAACAATAACAACGACATAAACTACACAAGGCCTTAGATGGCGTATTAGATAGTTGACACGCGATTCAAAGTTACCTACGAAGACAACCTACTTAGGTTACTTTGTAGTGTTGTAGAACTGAAAGTCCAGGAGCTAACACCAATTTTGGGACAGTATTTGAAGCAAGCTGAAAACTTGTCCCGTATCTATATGTATAGTAGAGTAGAGTAGATCAATTTTAGATCACCTGGCTTATAATTATAATACATAAATAACATTTTAGTAGAGTCATTTAGTTTTCTGTTTCAGATTAACCAATAAATACTGTCCCGGTATTCAGCAGTCAAGGCTGTGTGTGGGAATATCTAACTAATGGACCCAGCGACAGCTTCGCTTAGGTGTTTTAACTTTATCTTTAAACCTACAGTGTCTACTTTGAATTTTCTCGATAAATGTACTATTCAACAATGAAATAATTTTTCCATTCGGACCAAACAGTTCCTGAAATAAGCCTGTTCAAACCAACAAACAATCAATCAAACAAACTCTTCAGCTTTAATATATTATCTTCAAATACCTTCATAAGAATTGTTGCCAGCTCTCTGATTATGTGTTGAAGTTGGTAGGCTCCAGCAAAGTTTGGGAAACTTTGAGGTTCGATAAGATATAACCCCGTGAAGCAAGGAATAGCTTTAACATGGATAGATATAGGATAGTTTTTTGTATGTTCATAAAGCAGTACCTATCGTCTTACAATGTCGCTATATAGTACGAGTACCTACTAATTTAGTACTCGTAACATAGTACCTACATACAACGAGG
This sequence comes from Chloroclystis v-ata, assembly GCA_963691955.1. Lineage (NCBI taxonomy): Eukaryota > Metazoa > Arthropoda > Insecta > Lepidoptera > Geometridae > Chloroclystis > Chloroclystis v-ata. The sequence continues at coordinate 8,776,704 of OY829904.1, read as the reverse complement.
ATACTGCTTTATGAACATACAACATAGGACATACAACGAGTAGGTACATTAGTACTCGTAGGTACTATATAGCAGCTAAAAAAAATGTTTGCCTCCATTATTACATGTTTGAATTCTTTTCAGTCTTAAAAGTATTCTACGTTCTTGAAATATTCAGATCATAAACATTCAACAAAATCCTTGTGAATAAACTAATTTAATTTGTATGATCCTGTTACATATTTACAAGAAGCATATTGTTGTTTTCAACTTTTCAGTGTAATCAAACAGTTTCGTCACTCTTGCAAATTAATTGTGCAAAAAGTTGCATCACAGACGTAAAACATCCATCAGGTAGGTAGGTACTTAAATAAATAATTTTTTTTTTTGCCAATTTATAGATCAAGACATTTTTGTATTTTAACCTAGATTTAGACCGTAAGTATATTATATTCGATGATATATAAGACACATAGGTAGGTACTATAAAACCCGTGCTATTCGGGACGCTATAGTACTTACGTGATACATTATTCTTTTTAATTTAGATAGATAGGGCACTTGGCCAACTAGTCTAGTTAGAATTAAACCTTGTCTCTCTCGTCAAGAGAGAAGTCCCTGTGTCCCGATGTAGTAACATAAATAGGGACGCTGAAGGTTATATTTAGATATATTTTAGTGTAGGAAAATATATTTGAGCTATTGTACAAAAGCCATGATGGAAATCGCCATGACCATTCAAGATCACATGGCCGTTGGTTGTAAGCAAGGTCGCGATGACAGGCCTAATTGAACTAAAAAACAATAAATTACAGAGACATGACGTGTGAATAGAAATTAGTTTTTTCAAACATTTTCGTGGGCCACGGATAATTTGTTGTTTTATGGCTTCCTGTCATTGCTTACGTTATTTACTTATCTATGTGGTTATCTTGTTATTAGTGTTTTGGTGAATAAAAAAGTGGTTTGTAAAAACAGGCTATTATTATACAGAATTTAAAAAGGTTACGTTTGAGTTCCTGTTTTAAAGTAATCTAAATTTAAAAGATACCTACACATACTTACAAAATATCCTCTTTTCATCCATGCTTCTTAGACAAAAAAAAACAGGCTACTTTTGATCGCTGAGAAATAATTCAAAAAAAAAATTGTTCTGATCAAGGTACTTTTAGGTATTCAGTAAGTACCTACTTACCTTCATTTGATTTGACCAAATCCAATGCGGGACTTATCTTTGGTGACATACGAGCGAGACATCAATCTACTTGATGTAGGTACCTACTTAGCTTAGCATAACATCAGGTTTAGTCAGTTTTGGTAACCGTACCTACTACCTATATTATTTCTGACCGTGCTAAGCTTTTCTCAAAACTCACGAACATTTTAAAAGTGAAGTGTGATAAGCTTGTTGAATGAATTATATCTAAGCTCAAGAGCAAATCTTGTAACAATATTTATAAAACTTAAAACAAATTAATTACCTATATTTTACACACTTCACAACACAATAAATCTCAACAACAAATTCACTATTTCGAATTAACAGTTTTTTTTCTCTTTTTAAACTGACCCGGCAAAAAGGCTCGGTCATTCAGCCAAGCGCGCGCGGTTCCAAATGTTTGTGTTTGGCGCTATCAGTTAAACGCGGGGACTGTTAGTGTCACTGGGTTGGTAGACATTTGACTGTGATATGGTGGTACTGTACCTAGTGAAGTGCCGGAATTTTTGGATATGTAGGTACCTAATTTTTTAGATTATTAGATGTACCTAATAGTTGTAATGTAAATAGGTACACCAGGTCTAACAAGACTAGATAAAAGAATTAAGTGCGCTTCTATTTTAACGAATAATTTGACTTTCTTATACACGAACATCTCCTTCAGAACAACTTCAAAGTTCCTTTTACAGTAAACTTAGATATGTCGCATTTGCATAAATATGGTACAAACGAGACAAGTCAAAGAAAATATTCTCTACATCTTATTATATGGATTTAGATCTAAAATCTTATTTTAAATATACCTACCTAATATGATACCGGATACCAATATATCCGACCTTAATCTGTATCTAGTAATTTAAGGCACATCACTAGTTCCATGTCCGAGCCAAGCTAAGCGGAACGGAACTTCGTTGTTTGCTTACAGGCCATTATTGTATCTGCAATTACCTGTGCCTCGCAACAATAGTGTTTGTGCGCCAGGGTCCTCGCCGTGTGTTTTTGACAGAATATTATGCTTTCCGAGTTCCTGTTTTAAGTTTGTTGACTATAAGTAGGTACATACCACTAGCTCTGGCACAGCGGCACAGCGGACGAAGATCAGTCTCTGTCAGTCACACATAATGCCAGAGAAACGGCCGACTTCTATAATACTCGTAAGAGTTCCTTTTTGTCCTTTTGAGGTCAGAACCCCAAAAATAATCCTTTATCACACGAACGTGGCAGAATAGTTGAAACAAACAAACAAGTTATCTAGGCTGAATTAAAAAGCTATTAGGAACGCCTATCTACTAATCTACACGAATACCTCTGTTTGTTTACGTGAGGCAACTTTCACGATTTATGCCTCTAAATGAGTTCTGTGAAACTTCGTAAGCTGTCTTCACACCTGGCGACTGGTTACTTAGTATTTACATAAATACCTACTTCGTGAAAATGGTTGCGATTAATCGAAGTGAAGTGAAGGTCGAATTTCGTTTATTTTTATTTAGGCATATGTTGCAATAATATTTTTTACGTGCCGTTGTCCCCGGCCCGGGGACAACGGGAAGGAACCCAATGTACGATGTAAAATACGTAATGATGATGTTAAATAACTAGGTACTGTATTTTTAAATTCAAAATTAAGTTATAGATTTGTTATTTAGAAAACTACCCTCCACGACTCTATTGTTCAATTCATGCGTGTGCATCAGTGCGCACTGAAGAGACCTTTTCTCATCATTTATCTCTAGAATAACTAATGATTCACATTAATTAAAAATTATCCTATCTAGAAGGGGTATAGTTATTCAGTAGACTCAGCACACAGTTAAACTAACTAAACTAAGCTTTTCTGCTGACGGTACCGAATGAAACTAAAATTAGTTGGTTTGGTAGAGTTTTCGTTTTACACTGCGCTTAGTTTTAAGCTCAAAATGAGAATAGTAGGTAAGTGTTAGATAAGTGGAGTGGACGTTTGACATTCATTTCGAAGGTCGTGAGTTCGAACCCCTCTTTAATTTTAAATAATTACTTTGAAAAATACATGCGTTCTCAGTGCTTGACGTTCGCTCAATCTATCGTTACTGGTTTAAGCAGTTTATACCATCAGTGTTATCATGAAAGTAACTGAAAGATAACACACAGTAGGTAGTTAAAACTTTAATTTATGTGAACAAGTTTTGATATGTTAATAGCTCACCGTTCTTTGTCGCCTTTACAATGCGATAACATTTTCGCATACTTAAAACATTAAAAATTTAATAAATTATAAAAAAAAACATACAATTAGGTACATCAATTTTTACAATTAAGAAAAAAATCTTCTTCTGGTGTACAAACGCTTCATTCGACACTCGCCGGAAGATATGTAGTGCTTTTCTTAGGCCGGCACAAAGCAATTATCACTAGAAACATCATATCGTATTACAACATGCTATAGAAGTTGAACTACCCTACCAACCTGAAGAGGTTTCCCATTCAATCAGCATTACGTGCAGAATGATCGCTCAAACTTTAATTCCCTCGCTAACTGTCGGGAAGCACGGACTGTGTTTACACCTAACCTACTGGAGTGCAGTTCAATGACCTAATCCTAAATTAGTTGGTTCAGGTTCTGTGAATTGGAATAATTGAAAATCTGTTTCAGTTCAAGGCATCATCATCTATATTCTTTCATATTGAGATAAACGGACAATACACGAACCTTATTTACGTAGCGTAGACTATTGATCAACCGTTTCGTCCCAGATCGTGGTCGTCAGTGCACTGCGGACCGGAGAGCGGTCTTGATACGTGTCCTTGATCCTGATGAAGTCCCACGTTCTGGGACGAAACGGTTGATCAATAGTCTACGTAAATAAGGTTCGTGTATTGCCCGTTTATCTCAATATGAATTTATCAAACCACGACAGTTTTTATCTATATTCTTATGTATTTATGTACCTATCTATATCGAAGATTGGTGAAGATAATTTTTACAGCGGGAAAATGTTATAACGCGAGCGAAGCCGCGGGGCGAAATAAAGTTCGTGACTTTGTCTTTCAGCCCACGGACGTCCACTGCTGGGCATAAGCCGATAATTATCCAGTTTTGTCGGACGCGGTTGCATCTACCTTTTCTATATCCTCAGCCTAAACTTGTCTTGGACGTCTGACGCTGCGCTTTCTGAACGCTGATAAATAAATAAATAAATAAATAAATATTACTGGACAATTTTACACAGCGACATCTAGCCCCGTGGTAAGCTCGAAGCTTGTGTTACGGGTGCTAGATTTCTGATATACTTAATATAATACATAGATAGATATTTTTTATTATACATATATAACACCCAGACACCCGGAACAACTATTTGCAGATCATACAAATAGTTGTTCCGAGGCGGGAATCGAACCCGCAACCTCTTGCGTCGCAGGCGGACCTTCGCCCGCTGCGCCACAGAGGTCGTCGTGATAAAAAATAAAAGAGTTTAATTTGAAATAGCACTTTATTTCTATTTACATAACAAAAATATTTTGTAAAATCAAAACAATATTAGCTAGAATTTCTAAAAAATTTCATTGTGGAACTTCAACAAAAGAAATTCAGTCTGTATTCAAAATTGATATTCAGTATGATTCCATAAATATCTACACAATTGGCTATAGGTATCTAGCTATAAGCTACAGTTATGCATAAGTATCTAGTCATATATTTTTAATACCAAAAGTTTGCCTGGCAAAGATTGCTTTTAAACGATAAGGCCGCTCAGTGCAGTTTATCTATTAGTAATTTAGTTTCGTAACTGTTAGTTTGTGTATCATTGTCAACTGTACATAATGTTTTAAATAACTTCATTCTGCTCCTGCATATTTATTGCAATATTCGTAATCTGTTATTTAGATTATCTATCTATAGCATCATTTAACATTACATTTACTATTGTGCAAGAATTGATCTTAAGTTAATACAATACTTACATGAAAACACGTTTTTCAATACATAAATAATTATATACTTTAGTTTTATGAACAAGTGACAAAGACATTTTAACCGCAAGTCGCGACACGTCATGCTAGAAAAACTTAAGAAATCAACCTCTTTTTGCGGTGCGCTTATTGTTTTGTTGTTACTTTTTAATTCATAGTGATTGACTGACTTAAGCTTTCTAAATATTAGAAAATGGTATAGAAAAATTACAAGATCACAATGTTACTTTGGTCCTCGGGTGGGAGTCAAATCCACGCCTTCCAGTTTAACACTGGGTGCCTGTATGAATGACGTGTCCCATCCCCTGGTTAAAATGTCTTTGACGAGTGTAAAATTTAAACCAAATTAGATAACTGTCACAGATGCCAGATAACAGTGCCAGTAACAGTGCTTTAACACCTTTGTTCTAATATTCGAAACTATAATAAATAAAGGTTATGCCTCTATCTAAGTTGCAATTTATAATAATTTTCACATTTCATTCATGTTCAAATAAAATTATTTGTTAACATAACTTTATAGTTAATTTAAAAAGTGTTCTAACAGAATAATCTAACAGAACAGAATACTTTTTATGAATGTATGTAATGTAATATTATCTAACTATTATTTCACTTCTTCTCAGATGGTGTGTTTCAAGGTATGTAACTTCTTTCTTTGGTGGCATTGTAATTCAACAAAATAATAAAAAAAAACATTGAACATTTTTAACGCCTCCTGTGTGAGACTTCAATCACTCTTATAACTTCATTTTACAGAACATACTCTATAAACCATATATCACTTGATACAAAATCCCCACTATAGATCTATAGACCCATAGATCACTCGAAACACATCCCCACTAAGACCCATAGACAACTCTATACAGTACAGATGCAGAGCCTCGTAGATCACTCCCAGCGGCTCTTCTTGCCGCTCTTGCGCACGCGCTCGGCGCGTTCTGCGCGCTCGTCCTGCTGGTTGGCGGGGGCGTTGACCCCGGGCTGGATCTGACGCGTCGTCTGCTCCCACGAGTGGTCTGACGATGCTGTGAACTGATAGAGAGATAATAAGAACAGAGTCTAATAAGCTACATAAAAATCATGAATATTTTCATAAAATATAATGTTCTATGATAATATACAAAATTGCCTTGATGATAATATAAAAAATTGCCGCTCACTTTTCCTGATTTAGACTGTTCTTGTAGCAGTCGAATCGTCGAGAGAGAACTCCTTTGTAATTCCCGTTCTAATAAAATGTTATTACCTAATTAACCTTAAAACGACTTGAAAGCGCCACCGTTTTATCATTAAATGTTGGCAAACCGATTCGTTCTTGGTAACTAGATGGCGCTAATAAACACGAGAATGTCTAGATGGCGTTACAAATACGTACCTGATTATATTGAGACTTGAAGGCTTGTTTGAGCGACGACAGGCGGTTAGTGGCCGGCCCGCTTTGCGCCACTTCTGGTGCCACGGCATCGTCATTATGTGCCGGCAAACCAGGCCGCTCTTTGTAACTAGAAAATAAAAAATATACAATTATAAATCATATTTATCGCGTCGCTCTTATTATTGTTGACCAGGAAAACAGCTATTAAATTGTGTAACATATCTGTCACTACATTACACACTCAAGTTACAATAATTTACCTTAAAAATTATAAAATAATTAAACGGATTTAACGACATTGTTGTCCGCCGTGAAGAAGCCGTGAAGAGCCGTGTTGGCTATGTGGGAGCACACTCGACTTTCATCATCCGAAGGTCGTGGGTTTAAACCCCGCCCCGCAACTCTGATTTTTCTTCTTGGAAAATTATGTATGTTTTAAAAAGCACGTGCTCTAACGGTGAAGGCAGAACATCGTGAGGAAACCGGCATGTTCTGAGAACTTTGAAAAGTTTGAAGGACATTCACCAACCCGCACTTGGCTAGCGTGGTGAATTAAGGCCTAATCTCTCTCGTGAAGAGAAAAGTCCCTGTGTCCCAGCAGTGGGAACGTAAATAGGGGTGTTGTGAACGACATTGTTTCAAGAAATAGTTATTTCATGGTATTATTGTTAAAGTAAACTTACCCTAATCCACAGCCTCCTACATTCAAGTTCTTGCCCTTTCCCTTCTTGAAGCGCGACTTGCGGAACCACGCGGATTGCATCGCCAGGTTGAGCAGCTCATCCGGTACTTCCTATACACAACAATAGGGTTAAAGTTGGCAGATCATACGTATCATGTCATAAGGGTATTCCCGTATATAGTACAATACCTCGACCTCTGTGGCGCAACGGGCTAAGGTCCGCCTGCGACGCAAGAGGTTGCAGGTTCGATTCCCGCCTCGGAACAACTATTTGTATGATCTGCAAATATTTGTTTCGGGTGTCTAGGTGTTTATAATATGTATAATAAAAAATATCTATCTATGAATGTATATTCTATTAAGTATATCAGAAATCTAGCACCCGTAACACAAGCTTCGAGCTTACCATGGGGCTAATTGTTGCTGTGTGAACTGTCCAGCAATATTTATTTATATTAAATGGATTGTGTTCGTATAGCCGTTGGAACACTGGCAGACTGTCACCCACCCCGTTTCATCCTATACAATGTAATACTTGTATTCCCTTATATCAATACCTGCTGCACCCCCTCCAGGTTCCTTAGCAGATGTCCCGCGAAGTCCCGGTCCCGGTGTCGGTCCAGCAGCGTGTGTGCGTCGCCGCGCGCGCCCGCCCGCCCGGTGCGCCCCACGCGGTGCGTGTGCGTGTCGATGTCGCGCGCCACCGTGTAGTTTATCACCGTGCGGATGTGCGGGATGTCGAGACCGCGCGCTGGAAAAACAACAGGTTGATGTTGAAGACTTGTTTTGTAATCGTCCTAATTTACCACGAATTTTCCATCATCATCAAAGAAAATGACGATCTAAGTCAGGTGGTAGTTGCCACATTTTGATAGGCAACCTGTATATCTGTATAACCCGCGCAGATAGAAAATTGATTTGAAAATGGCGGCGGGTACGTATGGTACGATTGGCAAAACAAGGATAAAAGTATAGACAGCGATAGAGAGTGAGCGAGAACGCATGCGAGCGGACGCCATTTATAAATCAATTCTTTAAGTGCGCGGCTTATAAAAACAACAGGTTGATGTTGGACTTTGTTGAAGACTTGTTTCGAACGGTAATCGTCCTAATATAACACGAATTTGCGATCATCATCAAATGAAAATGACGGTCACAGTCAAATATTGTAGATAGGCAGCCAAAGATAATGTAAGTATTTTCCTGTATGTCTACCATGAGTTCTAGCGATCTACACTCGCTAGGACTGCAGTTAAATAAATGTACGAAAACTTGAACAGCGCCTCTAGCGGATATTTGGGTACTAAAATGCTCATACAAAAAGCTAATTGTACAGACTGCGTTATTACTTAGACTACTCAAGACCGTTAAGACGTGGCGCTGCTTGGCTAGATATGAACGGTTCTAATACTGTAGTTCCCGCATTAACTGTAAGAACTTATAGGTGTGTCGGACTCTACGTTACCACTGTAGTATCATCAGGCAATTTAACTATGACAACTCATGGTAAAGGTATGGATATTATGTATTCTCCTAATTATAAATTGACGTAGAAATTTAGTTATAAGCAAAAACACTGATCCTGCAGCCAGATATTATTACTCGTACAAACACAAGATCCAATATACTGAAATCAAGTCAACTTAGTTTTATAATGTTACCTGCAACATCGGTGGCGACTAGAATGCTGCTCTCCTGCCGTTTGAAGGCCGTGATGACCTTGTTCCTGTCCGCCTGGTCCATGTCTCCGTGCAGCAGTAACGCGTCGTATTGTTGCACGCCCAGATTGGCTGCTGTTTGTTCCGCTTCTAACTAGAAATATTATACGATCAGAACATTTATTCCACTGTAAATTAAACTATCTCACATACGAGAAATACAAGGTCTTTACTCGAAGACTAGTGGGGATTGACGGAATAAAATTGATAAATATTCTACTCACCTTTTTAGTGACGAATATTAACACAGAGCCCGCTGATAAGAATTCCACTAAGTTTTGAAGCAGCCACGACCATTTGTCTTCCGGTTTGTTGAATATCCTGTAAAATTATACATATTATTTGGATTTACAGTAGGTATTAGAAAAGTGACTTATTTTGAACCCACATTCGCTACCCACAAGGTTGTCCCTAGCTCACGGCAACTTTTCATAGCGATACAATTTCGAAGCATTCTCAAGCCTGTGTCGCCCACGGGCTCAGATTCGGTCGTGATGCAAACGCGATACTGTCGCGCTGCTGACTTGGTTCTGATCGGTTCTCCGCTCACGCGCCACCCTCCCTTCGTTCTTGCCGTTCTTGCCTTACCCGATGCCGTTTGTAAATCGAGCGAGCGGTATATCGTATAGGTGTGTTTAAATCTACGCCACTGCTTTATTTCTCTTTTAATATTTGTTCCATCCCACGGTTGCCTGGAAGAAATCGCTATTAGCGATAAGGCCGCCCATTGTTTAACTGTATTGTTATGTGTATTTTTTTTTGTAATGTGGAGTAACAATAAAGATTTTTTTTGTATAGTGCAGGTGACTAACCGCACGTGCTGCGCCACGAGATGCGAGGCCTCCCCGGCGGCGCCGTGCTGCACGCGCACCGGGTCGTGCAGCGCGTCGCGCGCGAGCCGCTCGATGCGGCGCGGGAACGTCGCGCTGAACAGCAGCGCCTGCCGCTCCGGTCTATCTAACTATGTGACTGACCGCACGTGCTGCGCCACGAGATGCGAGGCCTCCCCGGCGGCGCCGTGCTGCACGCGCACCGGGTCGTGCAGCGCGTCGCGCGCGAGCCGCTCGATGCGGCGCGGGAACGTCGCGCTGAACAGCAGCGCCTGCCGCTCCGGTCTATCTAACTATGTGACTGACCGCACGTGCTGCGCCACGAGATGCGAGGCCTCCCCGGCGGCGCCGTGCTGCACGCGCACCGGGTCGTGCAGCGCGTCGCGCGCGAGCCGCTCGATGCGGCGCGGGAACGTCGCGCTGAACAGCAGCGCCTGCCGCTCCGGTCTATCTAACTATGTGACTGACCGCACGTGCTGCGCCACGAGATGCGAGGCCTCCCCGGCGGCGCCGTGCTGCACGCGCACCGGGTCGTGCAGCGCGTCGCGCGCGAGCCGCTCGATGCGGCGCGGGAACGTCGCGCTGAACAGCAGCGCCTGCCGCTCCGGTCTATCTAACTATGTGACTGACCGCACGTGCTGCGCCACGAGATGCGAGGCCTCCCCGGCGGCGCCGTGCTGCACGCGCACCGGGTCGTGCAGCGCGTCGCGCGCGAGCCGCTCGATGCGGCGCGGGAACGTCGCGCTGAACAGCAGCGCCTGCCGCTCCGGTCTATCTAACTATGTGACTGACCGCACGTGCTGCGCCACGAGATGCGAGGCCTCCCCGGCGGCGCCGTGCTGCACGCGCACCGGGTCGTGCAGCGCGTCGCGCGCGAGCCGCTCGATGCGGCGCGGGAACGTCGCGCTGAACAGCAGCGCCTGCCGCTCCGGTCTATCTAACTATGTGACTGACCGCACGTGCTGCGCCACGAGATGCGAGGCCTCCCCGGCGGCGCCGTGCTGCACGCGCACCGGGTCGTGCAGCGCGTCGCGCGCGAGCCGCTCGATGCGGCGCGGGAACGTCGCGCTGAACAGCAGCGCCTGCCGCTCCGGTCTATCTAACTATGTGACTGACCGCACGTGCTGCGCCACGAGATGCGAGGCCTCCCCGGCGGCGCCGTGCTGCACGCGCACCGGGTCGTGCAGCGCGTCGCGCGCGAGCCGCTCGATGCGGCGCGGGAACGTCGCGCTGAACAGCAGCGCCTGCCGCTCCGGTCTATCTAACTATGTGACTGACCGCACGTGCTGCGCCACGAGATGCGAGGCCTCCCCGGCGGCGCCGTGCTGCACGCGCACCGGGTCGTGCAGCGCGTCGCGCGCGAGCCGCTCGATGCGGCGCGGGAACGTCGCGCTGAACAGCAGCGCCTGCCGCTCCGGTCTATCTAACTATGTGACTGACCGCACGTGCTGCGCCACGAGATGCGAGGCCTCCCCGGCGGCGCCGTGCTGCACGCGCACCGGGTCGTGCAGCGCGTCGCGCGCGAGCCGCTCGATGCGGCGCGGGAACGTCGCGCTGAACAGCAGCGCCTGCCGCTCCGGTCTATCTAACTATGTGACTGACCGCACGTGCTGCGCCACGAGATGCGAGGCCTCCCCGGCGGCGCCGTGCTGCACGCGCACCGGGTCGTGCAGCGCGTCGCGCGCGAGCCGCTCGATGCGGCGCGGGAACGTCGCGCTGAACAGCAGCGCCTGCCGCTCCGGTCTATCTAACTATGTGACTGACCGCACGTGCTGCGCCACGAGATGCGAGGCCTCCCCGGCGGCGCCGTGCTGCACGCGCACCGGGTCGTGCAGCGCGTCGCGCGCGAGCCGCTCGATGCGGCGCGGGAACGTCGCGCTGAACAGCAGCGCCTGCCGCTCCGGTCTATCTAACTATGTGACTGACCGCACGTGCTGCGCCACGAGATGCGAGGCCTCCCCGGCGGCGCCGTGCTGCACGCGCACCGGGTCGTGCAGCGCGTCGCGCGCGAGCCGCTCGATGCGGCGCGGGAACGTCGCGCTGAACAGCAGCGCCTGCCGCTCCGGTCTATCTAACTATGTGACTGACCGCACGTGCTGCGCCACGAGATGCGAGGCCTCCCCGGCGGCGCCGTGCTGCACGCGCACCGGGTCGTGCAGCGCGTCGCGCGCGAGCCGCTCGATGCGGCGCGGGAACGTCGCGCTGAACAGCAGCGCCTGCCGCTCCGGTCTATCTAACTATGTGACTGACCGCACGTGCTGCGCCACGAGATGCGAGGCCTCCCCGGCGGCGCCGTGCTGCACGCGCACCGGGTCGTGCAGCGCGTCGCGCGCGAGCCGCTCGATGCGGCGCGGGAACGTCGCGCTGAACAGCAGCGCCTGCCGCTCCGGACGCACGTGCGCGCAGATCGAACGGACCTGCGGCTCTGGAAACAACACCACGGATCAGTATCTCTATCATTAGTTCTAGCAATCTACACTCGCTAGCGACTGCAGTTAATAAAATGTATGAAAACTTGAACAGCGCCCCTAGCGGATAGTTGGGTACTAAATTCCATATTTTCGTAACCGCTGTAGTAATGTCAGGCGATTTAACTATGACGACTCATGGTAAAGGTACAGAACACTATATTGAATGTCCTGCAATCGCAATCGCAACAAAAACAATAGGCCAGATATTGAGAGTACTGTGAGTTTGCTACTTCGGATATGCTCATACTGAGGTTTACTAACTCTCGAATTGATTGATTGATTGATTGATTCAGATTTTGTCCGTAAAATCACAAAGATTAACTTGGACATGTCATCACTATCAATCACCCCCCCCTTTTTTTTTTTTTTTTTTTTTTTTTTCTCTTCCCCTGAATTTAATAATGAAAGTTCCCATGCATTATTGTCATTTAAATAATCTGAAATTTTATAATAACCCTTCTTACAAAGATTACCCTTTACAATTTTCTTGAATTTATTAATTGAAAGTTGGTGAAATTCTTTGGGCACTTTATTATAAAAACGAACACAACATCCCTTAAATGAAACTTTAACCTTACGTAGTCGAATACGGGGCAATGCAAGTTTATCTTTATTTCTAGTATTTACATTGTGATAATCACTTTTCTTAGGAAAGTTACTTAAATTCTTGTGAATGTAAACTAAGCATTTGAAAATGTACTGGGAAGCTACTGTCATTATATTTATTTCCTTAAATTTTTCTCGCAAAGATTCCCTTGGACCCATATTATACATAGCACGTACAGCCCTTTTTTGCAAGACAAATATACTATTGATAAGTGCGTCAGCAGCACATCCCCACAGCAGTATACCGTAAGACATTATACTGTGGAAATAGCTGAAATACACCAATCTAGATGTTTCGTGATTAGTCAAAAAGCGAATTTTTTTGACAGCATATGCTGCAGAGCTAAGTCTTTTAGATAATGCGTCTATGTGTGGACCCCATTGAAGCTTGCTGTCCAAGGTTAGGCCCAAAAATACTGTACTTTCAATAGGCTTCAATGACTCTCCCTTGATATTAACATTTACTGGTACCCCGTGTTTTACATTAGGTAAGGTAAATCTAATGCATTTTGTTTTCTTTTCGTTCAGCAATAGGTTGTTTGCGCTGAACCAATCCACGACTTTATTTATAGCATTATTTACATTGTCAAAATCATTATTACGTCTATTTAACTTAAACACTAAAGAAGTATCGTCAGCAAATAATACTATGTCGTGATTTTTCTTAACCAGATGGGGCAAATCGTTAATGTAGATCAAGAATAGAAAAGGACCAAGTATGGATCCCTGCGGTACACCCATTGTTATCAAAGACCCCTGAGACCTTTTACCATTTACCTCAACTCTCTGAATTCTGTTACTTAAGTATGAGGTGATAAGGTCCAAAGATACACCTCTTATCCCATAATGACATAATTTGCTTACTAATGTTCCGTGATGTACGCAGTCAAATGCCTTGGACAAATCACAGAAAATTCCAAGAGCATCCTGCGAATCTTCCCATGCATCGTAAATATGCGTTAGTAATTCGATGCCAGCGTCAGTAGTAGATTTGCCTCTAGTGAAACCAAATTGTTTATCGTGTAAAAGCTTATTATTGTTGAAATGTTGCAGTAATTGAATTAAAATAAGCTTTTCATAAATTTTGCTGAAAGTAGGCAATATTGATATTTCACTTTCAAAATTTTCGTGAGTTATACTATTCATTTTGTACAACGGGAATTACTCACGTATTTACATAGGAGTTAAACAACTCTCGACGTTTCGACCACAACAACGAGTGAGAACCGCGCGCGCGACCTGAGAGGAGACGGGGCACGGCGGGACGCTCACTCCTCCTGATAAAGACTGCTCTTGTTGTGGTCGAAACGTCGAGAGTTGTTTAACTCCTATGTAAATACGTGAGTAATTCCCGTTGTACAAAATGAATATTGATATTGGTCTAAAGTTTGTCGGATCTAAAGTAGAACCAGTTTTGAATAATGGTATTACTTTACTATGCTTCATCAAATCTGGAAACATACCACAATCAATGCAGTTGTTAAAAATCAAAGCTAAATATGATGCTAATGTATCTATAAGTGACTTGAGAATGTTTACCGATACACCCCATAAGTCCTTTGTTTTTTTTACATTAATTAATTTAAAAGCTTTTTTGATGTCTGAGGCATCTACATATCGAAATTTAAATTCTTTTTCACATATTGGTACGCATTCTTTAAGTAATGATTCGGCGTATAACTGGGACGAATTTAAAGCTTTTGTTGTAGTAGTTGGAATATCAGTAAAGAAGGCATTAAAAGCCTCCGCTACGTCAACATCTTCCTTTACTATATTATTATTTATATTTAATTTAAATGAACTACAATGATTATCTGTGGCTTTTCCCGTCTCGTTGTTGATTATCTTCCAGGTTGTTTTTATTTTATTCTCACTATTTATTATTTTATCACTAATATAATTTGATTTTGCAATACAACAAACTTTTCTGAACAGTTTAGAATAATTTTTCAATTTTTCTTTGAATATATCACTAAAATTGTACTGTTTTTCACTATATAACTTGAATAACTGTTGCCTACTTTTGTGTATACCAACCGTTGCCCAATCACTGAACGCACACTTGTTTGAGACCATCTTTGACTTCGTAGTGAATATTGAGTTAAACAAGTTATTAAATGAATTAAAGAATTGGCAATATGAATCATTTGGGTTTACACATGAGAGTGAGTATGAAGAATCTGTTACCCAATTAAACTTAAATTTTTCTATTCTATTGATGGTTACAGGTACATAATTTATTTTTCTCATAACATTCCCTGACATTAGGGAAACATTTTAACAACTGGAAAACTAGAAACTAAAAAAAAAAAATTATGAGTAAAGCTTGACGGTAGAATAGTAGGTACTGTAATAACAGGCATTACTTACCGAATCCCATGTCAAACATCCTGTCTGCCTCGTCCAGCACTAAGTACGTGACTCGCTGAAGATTCGTCGCCTTGCACTTGACCAGATCTATCACTCTTCCGGGTGTTCCTACTATTATTTCTGCACCGCCACCTGAAATTAACATACAGAAATTCAATGTTTAATATGTATAACTTATTCTCAAAAAGACTAGAATTTTTTCTATGATTGAAAATACAATTATTTTGTAATTTACTAATATACTAACTCGTTGCGTGAGTTAGTATAGATAAGTAAAATAAGTAGTAAATTACATAGATGACTGATTTAAATAAATACCTTCTAACGCTTTAGTTTGTTCCCACTTAGAGCCCCCACCGTAGCAACACACGCATCTGATATTATAAACCTTGCCAAACTTCTTCGCTTCCATGTAAATCTGAAAAATAAATTAATAAATTAAAATTCTTACAGCAACATCTAGGTAGCCCGTGGTAAGCAAGCTTGAAAAGCTTGTGTCACGTGTAGGTACTGGATATCGATTTTATACACAGAAAACACCCAGGACAAGAATATCTGCAGAACACAAATATTTGTCCCGCGGCGGGAACCTAACGACGAAATTTTATGAATCTCTATGAATTATGTCATGGATATAGCGCATTGGCAATTTTACTGCTATGATATATTCTGCATGTAAACTTTCTTTATTTAACCGTTAGTTAGATAGTTTCAGGCGTACCTGTTGTGCCAGTTCCCTGGTAGGTGCAAGTATGAGACCGATTGGTCCATCATTGGGCTTCAACTCCTTCTGGTCCATGATGTGAACGAGCAGCGGCCACAGGAACGCTGCTGTTTTACCCGAGCCAGTGCGAGCGATACCTGTGCAAATAGGATTTATAAAAAAAAAAGATTATTTTGCGTCATAAAATAAGGAGTTAACAAACATACGATTTTTAACATTTTTTCTGTGTTTCTCCATTACTCTTAAACTAATGATACTAATTTGATTTACAGTTGGATGCAACTTGCATCCACCTTGAACCGGCAGCTTTTACAAGACATATGGACACAGGATAGGCTATTTAAATTCTTGCTTCAGTTATGATAAGATGTGGCCCCCATACAAACACAATTTAATGCAGCTAATATAAATAATAAAGGAATTAAAATTAATAATACCTCTGTAAACTCCTTCAAAAACAAGCTCGAGAACTGGTTACGGTACAATAGCAAGAAACTCACAAAAGTCGCACAAAATTACTCATAACTGTTTGACATAGACACATCAGCCTATGTCTGCCTGCCTATAAATAAATAATAATAGTACCTATGACATCTCTGCCGGAGAGCGCGGCGGGTATGCCGGCGGCCTGCACGGGCGTGGGCTGGCTGTACTCGGAGCGGCGGATGGCCTTCAGCAGCTGCGAGTCGAACCCGAGGTGCGCGAAGCTGCTCACCGGCTTAGGGGGGTCGGGACCCGATATCTATAACATTTATTTGATATATTACACTCCAAGACCAATAATTAAAGACTGTTAACCTATTTAAGCGGATTAGCTCTTTGAACTGGCAATGGACAGGCCATATAGCACGTAGAACAGATGGCCGATGGGGCCGAAAAGTTCTCGAGTGGAGACCACGGATCGGCAAGCGCAGCGTCGGACACCAAAAAGATGATCTGGTGAACGCCGTTGGCTCGCGGTGGATGCAGGTCGCGTCCGACCGCAATAAAAGGAAATTATTAAGGGAGGCCTATGTCCAGCAGTCGGCGTCCAACGACTGACATGACGATGATGAACCTATTTAAGACCAGTGTATACCTTGACTCCAAGATTTTTCTTCAGCTCTTCCACCTGGCTCGGCTCCAGCGCCTCTATATCCTCATGGGGCGTGTAGAAGTTCTTTTCGAAAGGCTCGTAGGTGATCTCCGCGTGGTCGATCGGAGGGAGCGGGTCTATGTACTTCTTCTTGGCCGGCGCGAGTGGGTTGCCGTCCTCATCGTATTCTACTTCTATGTCTGAGCCGTCGTCGCCGTTGTGTAGCGGGTTCTCTTCCATGTATCTGGAATTTAGCATTATCAATCATTAATCCGTACTTAATATTATAAGATCGCTCTTTAGCGATAAAGCCGCCGATTGTACGATGAGGTTCATCAATCTAAATTAAATTTAGTATGGATTGAATATAGATTGATTGAATGTCGAGAAAAGGCTACTATTTACAGCGAGAAAATATATATTTCCGTGGGATAATCTTTAAGAGGCCTATTACGTGAAATCGCGAAATTGTTCGGTTTTCTCGTCCTAATTCTATGGTTTGCGTTAGTTGTTTGATATTACAATTACATCTTTATAATAGTTCGTTTTCTCCTCTACAAAAGTATCAAGAAACATTTTAGAGAACTTGTTTATATATTGAGTAATAATCATTCTCCGGATACATGTTTCGTAAAAAACGCTCGAAGACCTGTTTTCTCAGCTCAAATTTGTAGATTCTAATGAATATGGGCGATCAAACTATTTTTTATTATGTTACGTATATCCTATTCTTCATTTAGAGTAGAGTACATTTTCGTTAAATGCTTTTATTCTAAAGATATACCGAATTTAATATCGACCGAAAATGCTTCGAAACAAACCTCAATAACTCCGAAGTTCTAAATCAATGGGACGTCATATTTATATCAAAATATTTATCAACATTTGCTTAAACTATGATATTAATTTTAATTTGTAGAATGGTTTTGGTAATTTTTTATGAATAAAATAAAACTACCATAATTTAGTAGTTTTTTCATTCAGCCGGCTTTTTCCATTTAGTACCGCGCGAGCGCTTGTCGAGGTCGGACCTATGTCGGTTGTTCTTGAATAAAATATAGAAATATTTCGTAAAATGTCAGTGTGTGGGACTGTCAATTGCTGTAAAAACGCTGTTAGTGTGCGTGTATGTGTTATTGCGATACTACGACCGACATAAGTTGATCCGTTGATAACGATCAATTGTTATTTTTATTGATAACGATCAATTGTTGTTGTTGCTGGCCTAAGAATTGTACCACTTGTTGCTGGCCTAAGAATTGTACCACATCATTGTCATCTTGTTTAACCTTATTTATTTGGAGGTTATGCTGTAGGATGTGGATTGCATATCTAAAGTTATCTATCCTAATTAAAAAACAACAAGGCAACTTTTTTTGGTGAAACCGTCCAACGACTAAATGTAATTATGCCTATGATTTTTTTAGATTATGACTTACTTGCCGACCCGCCGACAGCTGCGCTTGCGTTTTTACGTTATTTACTAGTTTATGTGTTATAGCCTTTTTCGATCATTTTACTATCCAATACTGAAATCATATTTTAAATCGGACCCGCGGTCCCTGAGTAGCACGTTCAAACAAATAAACAAGCAATCTCCTCAGCTTGATAATTGTAGTATAGATTTCCATAATATTTATTACAAAGAAAATATTCCGTAATTTTTTGTTCTTATTTTTACCGAGTATCCAATATGTAAACAAAAAATAATGTACCTTTCTAATAAATATATTATTTATTGTAAACATTAAATATGTACCTTTCTAATAAATACAAGGCGTCCCAAAGTTATGGGCCATGGAGGGGAAGTACCTTAAATATCGTAGATAGTGAATTTTGCTCAAACAAGACTTCATTTTATTTTTAAGTTAGTAATTCTGCATTCATTGATTTTCTAAAAATTACTTGCTTTGTCTGGGAATCGAACCGACTTACATGTAGAAAAAAAACTCTATTTTTATGATACCAATCGAAAGAATAGCTAAAAAATAATAACTCTGCTTAAGTAACATAGTATTTTAAAAGAAAGGAACAACGTGAAATTAATTATTTTAATCAAATAAAAAACATGAAACATTTTTTTTTGTAAATTAATTAATTAAATTACTTACTTTTTAAAATAAAATGAAGTCTTCTTTGAGCAAAATTCACTATCAACGATATATATGGTACTTCCCCTTCATGGCCCATAATTTTGGGACGCCTGTATATAAAATAACACCCCTATTCACGTTCCCACTGCTGGGATAGGGACTTCTCTCTTGACGAGATAGATTAGGCCTTAATCCACCACGCTGGCCAAGTGCGGGTTGGTATTTTTTTAATATATAAATGAAATATTTTCAATAAGTTCGTAATAAAATAAAAATAAATAGTTTATCAAAATAAAAATATAATGGGAATTATTCAAGATGACATATGTAGATAAATGGATATTCTACATCTGTCTATGACATATGTAGATAAATGGATACCAATAAATATAAAAATAAATATAAAGTTCGAAACTACAAAAATAATACCGAAACATAATTAAAACCTTCATTAACGAAACTTTTATTTATTCAAACACAAATATACCATCTAACAAAACAAGCAACTTATATATAATATAATTTATTTGTTTTGTTATAATTAGAATTTGTATTTAGTCCGTTCAATTTAGACTTTCGAACTTACATCAAGTCCCAACATTCGACAAAAAAAAACATTTAATTACAAACCTACACACCAAATTTCAGAAGAATCGGTTTAAAAATGAGCCCATAAAATGAGATGAATGAGGACATTTAACTTCAATAAGACTATTTTCAGTTTTATTCTTATATAGATAACTAGTGGGTCGTGAGTGTGCGAGCTGCAAGCAGCTCGCATGTATTCTAAAATTGGGGGGGGTTTTGGTACCTACAATTTTTTTTTGGTGGAAATCGATAATCAAGAGTAATAGATAACTACGATGGAAATCGACATTCATGTCAATTTGTGATTGTGGAGGGTATTCAGGGGGGTCTGGGGGTCACAGCACGGCTCGCTTCGCTCGCCGTGCTGTTCCCCGTGGTCGTGGTGCCACACACGCAGCAAGGCTCGCTTCGCTCGCCTTGCTGCGTGGCGTGTGTCGTATTGCGGTTCGCTTCGCTCACCGCAATCCGACCCACGCGCGCCGTCATCAAATTCGTAATCCTCACCCCCATATTAGTCGGAAAAGGTACCCATATCAGTACACCACGGGCATCAGCACGGCTCGCTTCGCTCGCCGAGCTGATGCCCGTGGTCGCATTGCGGTTCGCTTCGCTCACCGCAATGCGACCCCGGTCGTGGTGCCATACACGCACACGCAGCAAGGCTCGCTTCGCTCGCCTTGCTGCGTGGCGTGTGTCGCATTGCGGTTCGCTTCGCTCACCGCAATCCGACCCACGCGCGCCGTCATCAAATTCGTGATCCTCACCCCCATATTAGTCGGAAACGACACCCATGTCGAATTTTTGGGACAAGGGGGACAAGGGGGACATTCCGGGGGTCACAGCACGGCTCGCTTCGCTCGCCGAGCTGTTCCCCGTAGTCGCATCGCGGCTCGCTTCGCTCGCCGCAATGCTCCACACGATAAAATTTTCAGTTTTTTCATTAAAAAGGGGGTCTAGGGGGGCGAGGGGGACAAACTTTTTTTGCTTTTCAAAACTATCTATCCTCCTCTACACGACTGTGAAAAAATTTTTCCTCTAGGTCTTACCGTTAAGAAGATACCATAGGGGAGGGGGAGGGGGAGGGGGAAATTTGAAAAAGTCGGAATTTTCCCCAACTCACCCCGACCCCCCCTACACGTTTCCGCAAAAAAAAATATACCTTCCCATCCACCAACAGGGAGAACAATTATGTCAATGAGTCAGTGAGTGGTAATTTAGCTTTATATAATATAACTAGTGGGTCGTGAGTGTGCGAGCTGCAAGCAGCTCGCATGTTGTCCCAAGTAGGGGGGGTTTTGGTACCTACAAGTTTTTTTTGGTGGAAATCGATAATCAAGACGTATTGGAATCTGCGATGGAAATCGACATTCATGTCAATTTGTGATGGGGGAGGGTATTCAGGGGGGTCTGGGGGCGGGGGGTCACAGCACGGCTCGCTTCGCTCGCCGTGCTGTTCCCCGTGGTCGTGTTGCCCCCGGTCGTGGTGCCACACACGCAGCAAGGCTCGCTTCGCTCGCCTTGCTGCGTGGCGTGTGTCGTATTGCGGTTCGCTTCGCTCACCGCAATCCGACCCACGCACGCCGTCATTCGTAATCCTCACCCACAAATTAGTCGGAAACGATACCCATATCAGTACACCACGGGCATCAGCACGGCTCGCTACGCTCGCCGAGCTGATGCCCGTGGTCGCATTGCGGTTTGCTTCGCTCACCGCAATACGACCCCGGTCGTGCTGCCATACACGCACACACAGCAAGGCTCGCTTCGCTCGCCTTGCTGCGTGTCGTGTGTCGTATTGCGGTTCGCTTCGCTCACCGCAATCCGACCCACGCCCGCCATCATCAAATTCGTAATCCTCACCCCCAAATTAGTCGGAAACGATACCCATGTTAAAAATTTTTGAGGGGGGCAAAGGGGGCCAAGGGGGGCATTCCGGGGGTCACAGCACGGCTCGCTTCGCTCGCCGCGCTGTTCCCCGCGGTCGCATCGCGGCTCGCTTCGCTCGCCGCAATGCTCCACCCTTAAAATATTCGTCAAAAATAGGCCAATTTTCGGTTTATTCATAAAAAAGGGGGTCTAGGGGGGCGAGGGGGTCAATTTTTTTTTGCCATTCAAAACTATCTACCTTTCTCTACATGACTGTGAAAAAAAATTCTCTCCAAGTCCCACCGTTTGGGAGATACCAAAAGGGGGGGGCTAAAATTTGGGGGAAAAGGGGGGGTAATTTTTTTTCTTTCAACTCGAGAAGAAACCCTCTATACGACCCCGCCATCGAAAATCCTATAAAAGGACGATTTCTGGAAGCACACTCGAGAGGGGGAGTTTTTTTGGGGGGGAGGGGGGATGAAAAAAAATTTTTCGCAATCGTTTACCCCCCTCTATACGACCCCGAAAAAATTTTTAGTCAAGGTGCTACCGTTATGAAGATACCATAGGAGAGGGGGAGGGGGAGGGGGAAATTTGAAAAAGTCGGAATTTTCCCCCACTCACCCGGACCCCCTCTACACGATTCTGCAAAAAAAAATATACCTTCCCATCCACCAACAGGGAGAACAATTATGTCAATGAGTCAGTGAGTGAGTCAGTGGTAATTTAGCTTTATATAATATAACTAGTGGGTCGTGAGTGTGCGAGCTGCAAGCAGCTCGCATGTTGTCCCAAGTAGGGGGGGTTTTGGTACCTACAAGTTTATTTTGGTGGAAATCGATAATCAAGACTTATATGAAACTGCGATAGGAATCGTCATTCATGTATAATTTTGTCATGGGGGAGAGTATTCAGGGGGGCGTGGGGTCACAGCACGGCTCGCTTCGCTCGCCGTGCTGTTCCCCGTGGTCGTGGTGCCACACACGCAGCAAGGCTCGCTTCGCTCGCCTTGCTGCGTGTCGTGTGTCGGATTGCGGTTCGCTTCGCTCACCGCAATCCGACCCACGCGCGCCGTCATCAAATTCGTAATCCTCACCCCCATATTAGTCGGAAACGATACCCATATCAGTATACCACGGGCATCAGCACGGCTCGCTTCGCTCGCCGAGCTGATGCCCGTGGTCGCATTGCGGTTCGCTTCGCTCACCGCAATACGACCCCGGTCGTGCTGCCGTACACGCACACGCAGCAAGGCTCGCTTCGCTCGCCTTGCTGCGTGGCGTGTGTCGTATTGCGGTTCGCTTCGCTCACCGCAATCCGACCTACGCCCGCCGTCATCAAATTCATAATCCTCACCCCCATATTAGTCGGAAACGACACCCATGTCGAATTTTTGGGGGAGGGGGGACAAGGGGGACATTCCGGGTGTCACAGCACGGCTCGCTTCGCTCGCCGAGCTGTTCCCCGCGGTTGCATCGCGGCTCGCTTCGCTCGCCGCAATGCTCCACCCTTAAAATATTCGTCAAAAATAGGCCAATTTTCGGTTTTTTCTTAAAAAAGGGGGTCTAGGGGGGAGAGGGGGTCAAACTTTTTTTGCTATTCAAAACTATCTATCTTTCTCTACATGACTGTGAAAAAAAAATTTATCCAAGTCTTACCGTTTGGGAGATACCAAAAGGGGGGGGTGAAATTTGGGGGAAAAGGGGGGTTAATTTTTTTTTCTTCCAACTCGAGAAGGAACCCTCTATACGACCCCGCCATCGAAAATCCTATTAAAGGACGATTTCTGGAAGCACACTCGAGAGGGGGAGTTTTTTTGGGGGGGAGGGGGGGTGAAAAAAAATTTTTTTCGCAATCGTTTGCCCCCCTCTATACGATCCCGAAAAAATTTTTTGTCAAGGTGCTACCGTTATGAAGATACCATAGGGGAGGGGGAGGGGGAGGGGGAAATTTGAAAAAGTCGGAATTTTCCCCCACTCACCCGGACCCCCTCTACACGATTCCGTAAAAAAAAACATACCTTCCCATCCACCAACAGGGAGAACAATTATGTCAATGAGTGAGTCAGTGAGTGGTAATTTAGCTTTATATAATATAAATAAAAAATTATTAATCATGAATGTTTTAATTTAAAATTATGTACTTAATTGATTTCAAATAATCAATCAGATTTAAAATAAATATTGATATTATTAAGATAAAACATAATTGATTCAAATATTAAAATAAAAATATCCGCCATTTTGAATTTAGGAAAATATATTAAACACCTATCAATTAAATAAAAACATTAGGTAATATAATAATTATTTCAGAATGAAACTGAAAAAAATCCACTCAATAAAATGGAATTTATTCGATGCCATTTTCTACAGATCTAAAATAATTATTAGTATATTTGTATGTTTTAGATCGACGAAGTATCAAGATCATTTCGTATTTTTCATAGAATTCGCGTGACGCGCCGGTCACGTGGTGCATAAAATATCTCATTTCGCAAAACGTCAAAAAAGTAACAAGGCTCTTAATAACGGGCAAAGACGCAAAGGCTATTAAAAGAAATCGTATTTTATCTTTTTTTTTTTTATTGATGATAGACCCTTGCTTGACCACAATCTCACCTGATGGAAAGTGTCGATGTGGCCGAAGATGGATCGCAAGGGTCTAGAAGGTACCTTTTTACTCGTGTCTTGAAGAGACCCAGATTATAAGTTTCAGGAAAAACAGCAGCAGGCAACGCATTCCATACTTTAGCAGTGCGAATAATGAAGGTGGAAGTGTATCGCTTCGTACGGGTGGACGGTATATCAACCAAGTAGGGATGGTAATGTGCCGTGCGTCTGCTTGTCCTGTGGTGGAATGGAGAAGGTGGTATTAGGTCATGAAGCTCCAACACAACAACATTGAACATTCACCGAAATGCAACCTATAAAAGATGGAGAGACAGGCTACCTTGCGGCGGTGCTAAAGACTGAACTTTTTTCCTTTCAAGGTACTGCTTGTCTACGAGTCTGAAGGCTCTTCGTTCTATCGAGTCCAAAGCTGCAAGCTGGTATTTGGCTGAGCCATCCCACACTGACAGCAATACTCCATGCCAGATCGGACTTGGGCTTGGTATAGTGAGAGAAGCTGTATTATTAAACGAGATAAAATACGATTTCTTTACATACGTTTTCTTTACATCATCAACACATATTAGGTATTTATAACAATAAAAATATAAAGGTACAAAAGATGACAAAATTAGTTACTAGCAAACTGCAAGCAAATGCTTTCTTTTAGTATGGAATTTAGTACCAATGACTGAGAGGCATATCAGTGTCACTATCCCAAAACATAAAATAAACAGAAAATATGTTTTATACTATTTATAATATTCATATTGTTTGTTTCTCACTTACTTATAATAGCTCTCCTCATCATCCAGCTCGTCAATGTCTCCTCTAGTACCCCGCCCGCTGTCGGCTTTAGTAGCATTCTCCTTGCTGGCCACCAGGTCTTTGGCCGCCTGCTGTTCCAGACCGGCCATGAAGGCATCCAGTGGGTCTTCATCTTCATCATCCTACAAATAATGCTAGTAAATAAATTTTCATAAATAGTTATTCCTTCATTATTATAAGAGATTGGATATATGGAAGGGTTAAAATTCCAGGACTACTATAAGCACTTTTTGTTTTATGACTGAGGTAGGAGTGAAAGGTGTGTCTGAACACAGATTAGCGAGTGAATTAGTTGGAGTACAATTAATTTTTTTTATTATTTTTATTGTGTAAAATGTTTAGTAAGAGAATCCTGTGAATAACATATTTAAAAAAAACATCAATAACCTTAGAAGAAGTAGCTTCATATGTTGGACTTCCCGGGGCTGGGATGTAGGCGAGAGCTGGAGTTACAGGCTCATCATCATCATCAAAATACCTGCAATGTAAGCATCATTATAATATTCAATTGAACTTTAATTGTTAAATCAATTTGAATAATCAAATAAAATAAGAAGTAAACTATTCCACACAAAGAAACGTAGAGTGACATTACAAGATTATTATAAAAGAAAGTGTTGCTAAAATATAGCATCATTGTTGATCAAATAACAACAAAATAAGGTATTTTAGTGATAAGGCAATCGTAACACTTTTAGGTAAGTTTTTCTTTTTTGGTGTGCAATATTGTAAGTCAAACTTACTCATCCTCAGTCTTGGAGCGCTTCTTGCCCAAGGAGCCGAAGTTGCCGGTGACGGCGTTCTGTGTGATCGCGCTCATAGTGTGGTAGCCTTGCTTAGAGAGCCCGGACGACGGCGGCGGCACGGCATGCATGGAAGTCGTAGGAGGCGGCACCGCGTGAAGAGACACGTTCGAAGGGTTCCTCTTCGGCATAGTAAACCCAGCGAACCCAAAACCCTTCCCACTACTGCTACCACTCGAATTATAACTCATTTTTAAGCTAAAGACACTGCCGGAATTGTGATAAACAGTGCTATGATAGCACACTTTTATCGACGAAAAACCACGTTATCCTCATAAACTGGCGTTTACTGTAACATTTCTGTTTTGTTAGCTATTTTCTAGGGTTATCATTGATTTGGACAACATTTATCGAGTGTTAGCAAAACTTTTGTAAAAGCCCGAGACAGCAGCAGCAACGCAAGAAGCAAGATTTCCAATCGATGAATGAATGAAGGAATGAAATATGTCTAAAATTCTGTTTGCAATTTGACAGCAAGTAGTGAAGTTCAATATAGGGAAAATTACCGGTTATAGATTGACAATGACTTTGCTGAGTCACCAACTTTTGCACATTGCGCAACGCAAAGTGACTTGACCATCCACATCAAAATCAAAACAACAAAAACAAAAACTTTTACATATTTTTTAAGCCAAAATTACTGTTTCTCAAGATGTATTTTAAATTGTGTGTGTTCCTGTTTACGTTGTTAACCGTAACCAATGTTGAAGCGGCCACAGGATATGATTTCGGAGACTTCTTAGCTACGGTTTTAGGCATCGGTATCACCGTTGTCGGAGTTCTTGCGTGTTTGGGTAATTACGCGAGGCAGAAAGCAAGAAATGAATTTATTTAGGACTCGTGGAGGTTAGTAACAATATTAGAAGAATAGTTGTATTAGTAATTCAACTATTTTTATAAGAGTGTAACAATTTCAAAACCTAACCATGTATTTACCATAACAGGTTTTCAGGTGCACTTGAATACATAAACCCAACGGGACATATCCATAGCACCCATTTAATCAGTGATGCTGTGAATGTGTGTGGATGCACAGTAAAATAATTTTTAGATTTAGTCTCATTTTAAGTTAGATATCTATTACTGTTTCTACTTGTGGAGAGCACCCATCCCTGAGTTGAACCAGCCCAACCCCGTCTTTTAGCTTTCAATACAAGTCTATTAGAGATTTCAACAAATTAAATAAAATTTGTTTGTATTTGTTTCAGGTCCAGAAATCACTGTTAGAGAAAATCCTTTATGCACACAAAATAACTTCACTAATTAATTTTAAATCTCATTATTCTATTAATACAAAAATGCAAAAGCTAAGAAATCATACATTTATTATGAAAAATAAACAAAGGATATTATAACTATTAAATAACAAAGGGTAATGCTAAATGTATTGCAAATTTAACCTGATATTTATAATCATAGTATTCTTAGAGGTTGTTTTATAATTATGAATTGTATTTATCATAGGCTTACTATTATTTTTGTTTTGTTTGTATTTATATGTTAACCTTTTATTACCTACCATTGTATTGGGCAGTAATATGTGCTGCTTATAAAAAACATACTTGATGTCTAGTACTAAGTCAAACATGCCTCAGGATTTATTTTTTTATTTTAAATCATGGTCAAAAACATAGACAAAAAAACAAGCACTTTGTAAATAAAGTTATAATTTAAAAGGATTTTTCATTGCATCACACAAGACAACAATCATTAAAACTTAAACCATGATAAAATTCTAATTTAATTTATTTCATGTCTTAAAATAAGTACTCAAACATACCTACTAACTAGTTATTAACTCTAATGACTCAATTTCTTTAATTATGTCATTTTTCTTGGACAGTTTTTCTTTTTGATCTTTATCAAGGTTAGGTACTAAACCTGCTTTGATTTTCTCCTCAAGAGTCTCAATATCTCTAAGTTTTTTTCGGAGATTTTTAAGGCGCTTAGCAGGGTCTGTTGCCGATGCTGAATTACTAGACACAGATGATGAAGAGGTGCTATTTAGAGATGGGTCTTTTATTTCACATTTGGCAAGTTTTTCTGTAGTCTCGTCAACACCTGAAAACATTGTTAGAAATTACGAAATCATAAAGGAAATAATATCAATGTTATAAATTACTTTAAAATGATTTAGATCATCATTTTAACAAAGCAAAACAATTACCAGTCTTCTTTTTCTTCTTCTTCTTATCAACATTGATGATCATGCCGGGTATAGGTTGAACTGTACCAGGTTTCTTTTTCTTTTGACCTTCAGCAGCCATTTCTGGAGGCATGCCTACGGGTAGTCCTGTACTTTGACGGGCTTTAAACTGTTTGCCCTTGCTTTCATATAGTGGCACCTCTTCCTGTGGGACATAACCGTCTCTCACGCGCCGAGGCTTGCGCCAAGTCCCGTCTGGCCGCTGAGTAGCAGGAATAAATCTAGTACCTGAAAATAACAAGAATTTAAGTACTTCAATTAAACTAAAATCAATCTCAATAAATTTTATTATGAATCAGAGTGAAACTCATCAAACATAAAAACCTGTGCGTTACGTTCAAGCCGATTAAGCAATTTAATTTCCTTTTTACAAACATTGGGATGCGTGAAAATATTGGTAACTTTACGAGTTCATTGTACTCACCGTCCGCATCTTGCTCGTAGGCTGTAGAAGTCATTATGTATTAGTAAGCGGTAGTCACAGTTTAGATGATCATTTAGCTTACAAATTATACTGTATTTCTAAGACTGGCAGAGATTATTCTTTCTATTTTTGAACAAAACTCACACAACCAGCCTATCGTTCGACTTTGCGTCGACCGTGGTGCCAGCTTAAAAAAAAAATATCGCTATATTTATTTTGTATTATTAATAATATTTTTTAGTTACCAAATTCTTTTTGCAGTTATCGTTAATGGGTGCACCAGTTTTCTAGTTTTATTCGTTATCATCCATTATAATTATAATCTTTCAAATTACCTACATTATTTACTAAGTTTTTTTGTTTTTTTCATTAGATCATAGACTAGATAATAAGTTTAACATAAGAATCTTTATGTAAATGTCTCATTTTAAGTGAAATGTAAGTTTCTTTATGAGAATAAATGTCTCTAAACCGAAATGAAAACTCTTCGGAGGGTTTTGGTCAAAGTCTTCCACGGTGACACGGTAGGAGGGTTTTCTAATCTGAATGCAAAAAACGTAATATTGGATCTAACCGCAATAATTACTTGTTGGCTACACTTTTTCTGTGACATAAACATTTTGGTGACATGATTAATTAAAAAAAATTCGGGATATTCCGAAACAGGACAACTCTAGAATTTAGTCATTCATTTAGTCGTTCAAAATAAGTTATTGGGTTATCTTATCTGTGGTAATAACAAATTTAGAAATATTTACGTTTTGAATTTGGATTTGGTGATAGCTCGAAACTTCGTTTGTTTTCATTATTCACAATATACTGTGACTTAAGGTCTAATCAAAATGCCTAAACGCAGACGTCTATTTACTCCAATTAAGAACAAAATCAAGACTCCTGTGAAACCAGAACCGAAATCCCAAGGTAACTTTCTTTTTTAATAATGATTATCTATTTAGTCCACAAAGCAAATTTATACCTCTTTTTCAATAATTCAATTCTAAATCATGACCATATTAATTTTCTTAATGTAATTGTTACAGAAGTAAACACAGCGAGGGACAGACTCATGGGAGCGTTGATGGATGTCCTGGATCCCACTGCTACAATGACGGCTGAGGAATTAGATGACGCTTATGATCCAAGTCCTGCTAAACGCGACAGGTTACTTGTAGTCCAATTACCTTCTTTATTTAGTATATCCCGTTGTTATACCTGTATGTTATATAGGTACTCACACTGGAAAACATACCTGTTGATGTGCACTCAACATTTCAAATTTCGAATCAAGAGAGGAATTATGGCAAGAGGGAGTTGTCTCCTTCCTTTTATGCACTCTGCCTCACAGCCAAATACCATGTTTGTCAATAAGTTCTTAACCCTTTGAAGTTGTCAGTGCGAGCAAGCGCGCGCGATATGTTACCGCCACTCGAACACCTCTTTTTTGCCTCACGGCGCCAGCCCGGCGAGTCCACTTGATAAACTTATCATAAAATCTTAAGCACTGAACCGATTTGTATTCTGTAAATGTAGTTCTGATGAGAAATATATTACCTATCCGATAGGTGACAAATATACAATTTTTCTAAAGTTATAAATATTGATTTTCAAACACTAAGTCAAAAATAGATGAGTTTTTTGTCAAGGTAATTTTCTCTCATTCTCGGCTCGATTTTGAGGCTAGAATATCTACCCCGGCACTAAGAAGGAACCATATTTTCCACCAAACCTCCTTTTCATGCTAGTTTATAATAAAAATCAACTAAAAAATCAAAATGAAATCGATTATTTTTTGTCGCAAAGAATTCCCTTTCAATTTCGTAGGATTTTATGACTTTATTTTGTAGTTATTATCGTGATTACCGATGCAATATGTAATTATGACCTATTTCTATTGATTTCAAGCCCATTGATACAGAAATTACACCATAAACTATGAAATCAGATGCGCGCATTTCACTTTGAAATAATCAATTATTATGACTGAATTCGGGATATCTAACATCTTAGCAGCTTTATTATTAGCATAGAACAAGAAATAATAGCATTTTACATAATAATATTCAGCACTTAATTCTTGAAAATCCAAATAATCACACAAATCAAAACAACACAAAGAATTGAATTCGCGCGCGTGGAGGTCAACTTCACAACTGTTTTTGTCACAGCTAAATAGCAATTGACTAATGAATGGCGGGCTTATTTTACAGTTCATTCTCTAAACAACAGATGGATATAAAATTCCCATGCTGTAATCGACTCTATTCCCTTGTGAAAAGGTTTAAAGTGGCCTGTAGTACGATGGTTCAAATCCGGATCATTAGCCGTAGACGGATGCAAACATTCTAGTATTTTTGTTGGTTCGGATTGGAATCATTAGCCGTCAAGGGGTTAAATAAGGAAATAGAGCTGTTTTAACAGAAAAAAAAAACATTCAAATTTTAAAACATTGGTAGTGGCTTTGCAGATTACTCTAGAACTAAGTTAAATACATTGAAAAACACATCTATTATTATCATCGTTATTGTCCAGCAATATTTATTTATTTATCTATTTATTTCAGAAAGTCAGATTCAGAAGAGGAATATCTGTCAGATGAAGAGGCTCAGAATCGCCTCCGGAGATCTCCAGTCAAGCAGTCTTATGTCCTGAAACTGTTTGACCGGAGTGTAGACCTGTCTCAGTTCAGGGAAGACTCTCCGCTGTATCCCATTTGCAGGGCCTGGATCCTCAATCAGCCGAAGATGAAATACAGCACTTTGGGGTATGTTGTGTACTTATAAAATTTAGATATAGCTCATGAAAATCAAAAAGAGAAATTCAATGATCAAACATAGTCTACATTTACTTAAGAATTCTATATGGGAAACTACGTATCTACCTCTGAGCTCAGCATTTCAATTGGCTACTTGATTTCTGTCACATGTAAAAGGAATTCTTCTCATTTTTATTTATTTGTAATTTATCATTTAATTACAAAAATTTTCTATCTAGGTATTTTTCTAGCCATCGCTACAAAACAAAACTGTTAATTTGTTAGTATAAAAAATTCAAGCAAAACCATGTGCTCCAGTTAGTATACAAACGTTAAAATGATGCATGTAAAATCTACTAGTTAATTTCGAGACGGGGTGATGTAGGCGCCGTGGCTTAGTTGGTTAAAGCGCCTGTCTAGTAAACAGGAGATCACGAGTTCGAATCTCGTCGGGGCCTTCGTGTGCGATCTTCGCTTTTTGTACTTTTTTATGTTGTTTTCTAAGAAAAATAATATTTCTAGAAATAAATAATAATAGTAAATCTTATTTATTGTAAGCTTATTATCTGTTTTCTCTAAATAGAATTGAACTGACACAATACAGGTTTTTGTTTGCATGTTACAATATCATGTGTACTTATTATAAATAAATAAAAGATAATAATCTAATTCTATAAAAGAAAGTCCTGTTAGTTTCACCATTTATAACTCAAGAACGGCTGAATTGATTTGGCCGGAAACCGAAAAAAAGGTGGAGAGGTAGCTTAGAACTAGGAGAAGGACATAGGATACCTTCACAATGGAGAAAATGTATTACAACGCGGGCTAAGCTGCGGGGCTGAAAGCTATTTTTGTAGTAGCTAAATATCTATGTATATGTAAGTATATCAGAAATCTACACGTAGTGAGCTTACTACGGGGCTAAATGTTGCTGCGTGAACTCTCCACCAATATTTATTAAAAAAAATATCAATAAATGTAAATGAAATAAACTCCAGCAGGTCCAAGGAGCAAATGAGCAACTCAGATATCGGCAGCGTGGTGCTGCCGCGCGGGCACGGCGCGCCCGCGCCGCGCGCGCCGCCGCTCACGCCGGACCAGCTGCGCGCCAGCCCCGACAATATCAACCTCAACTATGTATGTATATGTACAGTCGGTCACGAAAATGGTCTACCAGTTTTGACAAAAGTTTATGTACAAATGATCGACATGGTTGCTTAGGACCAGGAGGACATAGGATAATTTTACCGCGACAAATCTAATATAACGCAGGCGAAGCGGAAGGCTAGTAGTTTATGTATATGTAAAATAGCCTTCTTCAATATTTTTTTTAATCTGACAAGCAGCAGATTAGCTCTTTTGAACAAACAAAACTCTTCAACTATAATATTAATATTAGTATAGATTACGTTTGACGATTGTAAGACCCGCCTGCGTCGAAGAAAGTTGCGGAATTCCACTTCAAGACGAATAAAGAAATTACAACTAGAAACCTATGCTATAATGGCGACAAAAATGGCCGCCATTCATATCTTGTACTCCTAACACGAGCTTCGACTCGAGCTGGCTACGGGGCAAGATGGTAATATTTATAATTTTTCCAGCGCGAAGCCCCTCCTCCGACCAAAGAGCAATTGCTCCGGTCGCATCTATCTCGTTGGGCCTCGGTGCGTCAGAGCTGGCTGGACCAAGCAGCTAAAGTAGAAGCCAGGTAACTAACAACTCCATGTTACTTAATATTTACAATATTTACACATACAGTAGCCCTCATTCTCACGAGAGCAATAAGCACATGCATGATGAACATTATGAAGAAAAGTCACCCCAGCTTTACTAATATTGGTGCAATAGATAAATTTTGAATATTTTCCCAGATATGAAGAAACACAGAAAGTCCTGAACAGAATCAACGCAGAATATGGACGTACACAAATAAACTAAGTTTATAATTGATTTTTGTAAATAACCAATCATGTAGATTTTAAAATTATTTGATTAAAATGTGTAGTTTATATCCCTTTAACTTTGACTAACTTTATAATTCAGTTTCAATCACATTTGTAGTTCTTTTTTATGACTAAATGGTTTCTGTCTTATTATTTACTATTTTTATTTATTATTTTTAGGTTCTAACTTATAATAAAAAGCTAGAATAAGGTTGTTTGACGATTGTTTATTAATAGATGAATATGGGCGTTCACATTTAAACTTAGTTTATATTTGATTTTTGTAAATAACCAATCATGTTGATTTTAAAATTGTTTGATAAAAATGTGTAGTTTAAGAATAATTTTCTATTTTATTTCCTTTAAACTTTGACAAACTTTATCATAAAGTTTCAATCACATTTGTGGTTCTCTTTTAGAGTATTTTTTATGACTAAATGTTTTCTGTCTTTATTATTTTTACTATTATTTAATTAGTAACTTATAATAAAATGCTAGAATAAGGTTGTATAACGATTGTTTATTAATAAATGAAAATTAATCAAGCATGTTTTCTTTTCTTCTTATTCTGCCCTTGTAGTTCAGGACATTGGGACCTTTTGTGCCCTGTCTCTCGGCAGTTGAAACATGACTGAAAATAAAAATAAATTAATTCATTCATTGATTTGATATATTTTTATCGATTATTTTATTTACTTCTAAGAGCGGGCATTATTAATTACCATAAAAATATACATTAGGTACATATTGAGTTACAAGTAAAATAAATTATTTGTCAATAATTTACGCGGGGAACTAAAAATAGATTAAAATATATGTGTAGCCTGTACATAAATACAAATTTGTGTAGGCTCATATATTTTAGATTTTTTTATGTATTCTTCCATGTAGGTCCAATAAAAATATTAAAATAGTTTCAATATCTTACCTGACTTTCAACAAGCACACCACAAACATGCCCTTTCTCCAGCACACAGCGTTCACATTCCTTACAATGCTTGTAAGTTGGCTTCACACATCTCTTACAGGTGGCACAATGTTTATATGTCGTCCCATTTTTAGAAGTACAGGATTTACACTTGGTGCAATGGTTGTTAGTTGCGGCTACCCAGTAGTCACATTTATCACACAGTTTGTAGTGACTATCATTTGATAGGTCAATGGTTTTGAATGGAAGGTTTGTAAAGAAACGCACTGGGGTGGTCTGTCTACCGGACTTCTTGTTTTGGAATTTCTTGTGGTTGGTGTATTCTACCTGGAATGTAAAATTATTTAATAATTGGCGCGGAAGTTCTATTATTTGGACACTCGTACATTATACTAATTTAATTTCACATTGGATTTCCAATTTTATTATAGTATTTTAATAAAAGGGAATATGGTAACCTTATATAAATGCTTTCGTAAATATTTCCCAATATTCTAAAATATATTGAAACAATGATAGCAATTTAAAGACAACAAGTTGCATAGAAAAAAAAACTGTTTTTTCAAATTGCAATAGCGAAACTTCTAACGCCATTTGATTAAATAATTATTTATAGCTTTTTCTGTTTAACATACCTGAAAATCATGCATTTTAACCTCTGGCATAGCTCCTGTGATATAGGGCTCTGCGAAGTAAGGGAACGCCCATATGACTGGAAGCTGTTCATCATCAGGCTTCTCGCAGATCTTCCGGTAAGTCGCAGTGAGCTCCTTCAGGGTCTGAACAAGTGGCTCCACGCGACCTCCGAACGGGGGGTCCATTACTATACATGTGTTTGAAGTTCTGGAAAGTATTTCAGCATCAATAGAGTTCCTGCTTGGGATTTTCAAATTAAATCTTTGATTAACAATGAAATAAATTTATTTGGGTCTCAAAAGGTAAATAAAGAGTAAAGTACAAATAGCTAAGATAAGTATTAGGTACTTATATGCTAAAATTATTGAACTAAAAAAATTATCTAAAAGTATATTCCTGATGAGGAAAATGCTCTCTTATTCCAACATCATTATCATCATCAATCATGTCAAACAAACTTACTTGGCTTTCTTCAGGAACTTCTTGAGAACACCTTCATCTTCATTGCCATTGAACATGTAGTTATTGAACATGTTGTACCACACAAACTTGGCGGGCGGTTGGAACTTGTGATGCCTCTTGTCAAAGTCTAGAAGGATTGACTCAAAATCTGGGCTGGAAGTGGCTGCTTCATGTACCGATGGAGCTCCAATGCAAATTATGTTACTGTAATTAGGATGACACTGATATAAACTCTCATATCATATATAGTTTGCCATGGCTTGTAATAATACAGAATATATATCCTAATATTATTGTTATAAATATCTTACCTAATATTATTGTTTTTCAAAATATTTAGAATAGTTCCAACAGATTTCTTAGTGAAAATGTACTGTGCCTCTACTGTGTCATTTTCAATTGGTGGCATCCAGGATGATGGCGAAGCCAGCTGTTCATCAGTCAATCCGGTGATCACTCTGTGGTCTTTACCATGTTTCTTGTTCGTAGACAGCAAGTATAGCTCATTGCATGTACTACAGTAGGCCCTGTCAGTGTAATGTTTGGATTTCACCTGCAATTAATAAAAAGAATACATAAAAGATGATAAGTATAAGTATTACAAAAAGTTTTGAATAAACCAACCTCAACTAATTGTTGCCAAGCCGCTTTCTTATCAATTTTCGTCATGAGGTTATAATACTTTTCATTCCGCTTTTTTACGCCCTCCTTCACCCAGTCTTCTTCGTCAATCATTACTGAGCATTCCTTTCTGTCTCTACAAGACGCACATGCAAAATATCGACCTTTTACACCAGAAAATAGCAGCGTTGGACCATGCAGGCATATTGGGTGAGACGTTACGTCTTCTACTATAATATCAACTGGAACTGATTTGTGGGCACCAGTCTCCTTAGATTCAAGCTTGCGTTTTCTGCCCATATTGTAATCTGTTACTGCTGATTAAAAATAATAAGAAATTATTTCCGAAAAGTACACGTGAAGATGAAGTGAACACCAAAACAAATAATGACGTACTGATACTGACGTATGAATGAATGACGAAATATCATTGCACAGATAATATCAAGAACAAGAAATAATCGTGTTTTCGGCAAAGACCGGTTTTTACAGACTTGATACATGACTAAAGTGAAGTTAGTTGCACGTCCAATATATTTGTGAAAAAACTGGCAACTTTTTTACAACTGTCAGTTCTGTCAATTTAATCAGCCGGCGACGAAAATTGTTTTAAATTTTCGGATTTTTTTAACTTTAGTCACCGAAAGGCGCTAATAAAACATAAAATGAACGGTCTAGTAAAATCAGCGCAAAAGGTATTACAAACATGCGTTAAAAGCACAAATCTTACGGGTGCTCTGGTGTCCAGGGTTCAGGCCCCTGTAAAACGTGATTTTACCAGAGGAATATGGCATATGAGTTCCAAGAGCCTCAATGGCTCCCCTGCCGCCACTGGCCTTCTCCACAACCACTCCAACACCTGTGGTTGCGGCTGCGGCCTTAAAGCTCTTCACACAAAAGGTATGATGTCCAATAAATTTGAGGTTATGATTGCACCATGCCCAACTCTTCGCAACTCCTCACTCTAATCCTCTAATTGAATTCTCTACTGTTTTTTCACCAGATAGAGAAAGTGAAAAATCCCGACCCCTTGGTGAGTTCATAGTTCCTCCCATCTTCCGTATCCAATATCCCTAGGACCTTATTTATCTAATTGCACCATATCATCATCACTCATTATTTGTAGCATACAGTTGGTATGAGTATTGAGCTTTATCTATAACAATATATCAGTATCTAATTTAAGGTACCTATAACATCACCTGTCCAACCATTCTATTTTTAATAACAAATTGTTCCATATGAGTTTATATACTGTAATATAGTCTTACTTTAAGTCTTACATTTCTAATATATTTCACACATGTTGATTAGCTGAAAAAGGTAGATTTTATGACTTCTGTATTATTTAATATTAGAAAAATGGTTTTGAAAAAACAAAATCACAACATAACCTTGTATTTTAAGAAAGGTTGTGACTCAATCACTCTAAAAACAAAAATAAAGTAATCTTTATTGCTATTTCCAGGTGAA
This sequence comes from Chloroclystis v-ata, assembly GCA_963691955.1. Taxonomy (NCBI): domain Eukaryota; kingdom Metazoa; phylum Arthropoda; class Insecta; order Lepidoptera; family Geometridae; genus Chloroclystis; species Chloroclystis v-ata. Next base: position 8,739,457 of record OY829904.1, on the reverse strand, counting down.
AAAGAGCTGGTAGAGTTCTTGACTGAAGAGATTGTGGCGGAGCGCAAAGCACAGAAGATGAAGACCTTGCCTGCTGAGCTGGAGGGCTTTGTTGTCAAGGGTGAAGGTGCTGAGGTCATTTTGACCAAAAAACTCAAGGATGAGAGGTGTGTAGAAACATTAAATATTATAAATTCTTTGTTATGAAGTCTGGCATTGTCATAACATAACCCATTATAATCATAAAATTGTCGCTATACTGCGAAAACCAAGTAAATCGTAATTTTCACTACTACTATTTTAGGTTTTCGCAGTATGGAGACGACATAATCTCTCAATATTACTTTTAAAAAATATATGGTAATTTTTTTACACTTAAGACATTTATCCCCCTGCTCCAACAGCTGGATATACTTACATGTCAAAAGAATAGAAAAAGAATAATTTTTGAAGATTTTTTGAATAAAACATCTACTATGAAAATTATTAGAACCAATAATTCTACTTTTAGTGTTATAATCACATTCAATGTCAACCACACTGTGGACTCCGATGACCTGGAAGGAGAGACGCAGACCACAGACAAGCAAGAGTTCTCGGAGATGCGCTCGCGACCACAGTTCGAGGTAGACTTGGTGCGAGGAGACACTACACTAGGGTTCACATGCTCATACTTGACTGAACCCCCCACTTCTGAGGAATATAGTGAGTATACTTAAATTTAACCAAAACAATTAGACTGTCCTGCTTTGAACTAAAAGATAAATGCATTCAAAATGGAGGATCTATCATCCTGGTATTCCTGGTACATCATATCGCATTGCATTGTAAACTAAGCAGTTAGTAAAATAATTGGTGGATGATAATTTGAATTACCTACTATAATAAAACATCTTTTATATGATTATCACAAGCTATAATAATATTCTCAAAGAAATGCAAGAACTATCTATCATTAAATTTAAAAATGTACTAAAAAACATCTAACTAACTAATGTTAACTTAATTCTCAGTAAACTCATTTATTGCACCATAAAGTTACACAATAACATTGGCATGTCTGTAAGTGTTACATATTTCTTAATCTAAGCACTACTAATATTAATTTTAAATTATATAATTCAATGATAATAATGTACTATATTTATTGACTTGTCCAAGTGATCTTTAGAATTTTATGGAAATAAATGACATTTATTAAATATTTATAATTATACGTTTTTTATGGATGGTTACTATCGTTTTTCCAGATGACGTGTTTGGTATTGACGAGGTGACGCTATACCAGGGCGAATGGAAGGACAAAGTCTATGCTGTAGCTGGTGATGTTCTTGACGGCGTAAGTCTAAATCTTCAAAGTTATCGTTAATTTCAACACTTACGTATACGCTATGGTGGAGCTGTGGCTTACACACCCACGTTCATAACGTAGGTCGCGAGTTCAAATCCTTGAACATGCAAAAAGTCTCCCCATTTATTTGCCACACTTGGATCCATTACACATGTGGATACTGAGTGCCAGAAATGGGGTAGAATAGTGCAATGAATTGAAGTTGATTTCTCCACAATTTGTCAGAAATATTCAATGAAATGCAACATTTTATGCTGAGAAACAAAAGCAATCTTATTTACAAAACAAATACCGAATTTACGATGCGTTTACAATTATAACTACTTTCTAATAAAATTATCTTCTTTGCAGTACCTGTACGATCTTCTGATGAATCTACTAGAAGAGAAAGGAGTGAGCAATGAATTTGCCTCGAAACTATCAGATTTCAGCACTGCCTATGAACACTCTGCCTACATCAACCTCCTTGAAAACATCTCAAAGTTCACCATTGGAAAGTAGAGTCTATAGATTTAATGTTCTGGAAATGTTTAGGGCTGTTAAACAGAATGCTGGTTCATTAGATTATCGTATTTCTGTGAAATATGTAGTACTGTTGATAGTTACTTTTAAATTTTACTATCATTTTATAGTTTGTTAACCACCTAATGGCAAATCCATTAGGTGAACCAAAGTACTAGGAAAATTATTTGTTTTTGGTAACATTGTGATACAGACAGACAGTTAATGTTCATAGAAACAAGATGATTTATGTTTTATGCCTGAAAAGGTTTTAATGCCGAATTTGCATTTATTTTGTTCTGTAACAGCATCAGATTTAGTTTAGTTGACATTATGTTAGTGGTATTTTAGTTATTGTCGCAATAAATATTGTTAAATTACTTGGATAGTTTTATTTATTGTTGTATGTGTTTTATTTTCCATCAATTACAAGTTATTGAAAGTCTGCACCATCATGATAAAGGTTATTAAATCTAGATTAACCGATAAAATCCAAGCCCTACGGGAAAAGGCAAATTAGAAAACAATGTTTTTCTAGAAAACTGCCTCCATCGGACCTGTAATTATATTATTTATTACCTATTTAATTATAGTGGCAGCGCCGTAGTTCGAATCCAATTTGAATTTTCGCACACTATTTCCAGTCAGCTGACTTTTGACATTAGCTCGCTACTGTTCGTGTTTTGTTGTCGTCACTTTCTTACTTGTAGTTTTCGCGTGAGACGATTGATATTATCACTTATCCACTTCAAACTTATTTGAGAAGCCAGAGCGCCAATCAGAATTAAGCTTTAAATCTAAGCTTATTTTTAACCAATAAGAAGAAAGCAACCGACCTGAACTTCGTGCATTTTATTCTCAATCGCGGAGCGAACGAAATCTTGAACGAGTTTCGTTTTACCTGTCCAAGATGGCTCACCTACAGATGATAGGGTATCGTGAACCATCTAGTCTTTACGAATCGTGTTTGACCAATGTTGTGAATTTTATGCAAAGATGCAAGTGCGATCGGAATGCGTTACAATATCTACCGGATACCGTGCTCATCGACGTTTATGTCAAGGTAAGGCACATTCTTTATTGCTTCAACACAATTGGACTACCGTTATTATTGTCCTGTTCCTCAGATAACTCGGATTGTGACATGTTTTAGGGTGATAAACGTAGATAAATAAAATATGAGCGATGAGTTTGATAGTGTGGCCGTGAACCTGTCTCGGCTTGGAAGATAAATTTGTTACAAGTTAGCAGATAGACTTTCACTGGTCGCGTCTTGACTCTCGGACGTTCTTTGTTACGAAACACTAATAAACTTCGTAAGTCGTGGCAGAACGCCTTAAATGAATTAATCAACAGTTACGACTCTGCCGTCAACACCATATTAATAACATTTCCGCCTTATACCTATCTAGCTCGTTCACCATTGTTTTGTCAGTCTAAAAATAAGTCATTTTACCTTCACAAAGTGTGAGTATGATTCAAACTATGTTTTGAAACTCCTAGCATTTTTTTCTACGAATTCAGAAGACTGAAATTATCCTATTTCATAATAATATGATACACCAACATACTCACTCCAGTGACTCAAGTGCTTATACATCTTTTATTTCACTCAACATTACTGTGATTATAAGATAGGTAGGTATATTACGTTTTTTTGTTGTCTTATACATAAAAAGGATTTATGTTTTAATTAAACTAGTATAATCCACACCAATATCTAGCCTTGTGGTAAGCTTGAATCTTGTGTTATTGGTGCTAGATTGCAATTTTTTATTTTACACAAGTAGGAAACACCCAGTCACCATAATAATTATACACTATACATAACATTTTTCTCCATATTTATGCTTAGCTTACATATACATATTTACCTGTCCCCATTATGTAATTAGTCCATTATTTACATAGTTCATTGTACATTGTTTGCTGTAAAAATGTGTCATCTTCAACTTAATTAGCATACAGGTTCTTGTTACAATGTTTGTGTTTTGACTTTAAATCATTCCTATTAGTTCCTACACTAATGAGTGAGTGGGTTCCTTTAGGTTGAGGGTACTCCGCCATTCCTCTTGCCATTATTTATTTGTATTTAGTAGCTAGGTCGTCCCATGACTTTCCCCACAATATAATGTATTTCCATATAAGATAATTTATTTCTTTGTCTAGACATAGTTATTCAATGCTATGTATTTAAATATTCATCCACTTCTACTAACAAAAAATATTCATGATGTTCTATTTAAAAATTTAGAATTACTCATAGCATCAACACTCTGATTAAAGACAGATTGGGATAGGTATATGACCTTCTGTTTGTTTGTATATTCAAATGGTGATGAAATAATAAGTTAAGTAGGTACTGTATTTTCAATAAGGTAGGTACCTACCTAACTACTTTTTCGTCAATTGTCATCATACAGTACCTAACTGTGTGATGACTGTATAAACTCAGGCCTTATTTAATAAGTATGTTTTTAACCAACTCTTAAAAAAGGAGCAGGTTCTCAAACCGTTACCTCATACATTCTATTCACTCAGCTAGATTTTCGTAATTCAATAATTCATTTATTTATTTGTTAGTAGTGGAAACAAGCGCTGGATTATTTCTCAAATCTGGTTTATTTATTTATTGTGTTGATCCTGTATTGTAACTTGTGACCGGCGCGAGACCGAAACATTGTAATGCTGTCTGTGGCCTCAATCGAAAGTGACCCCTTTGCATACCGATCGCTTTTCACCGCGAGAAAGTTAATCTTGTTACTTTGAGGATAACGAATGTAACCTTCGATTTTATTTCATAACCATCCATCTATAAAGTCAATTATTTAATTATTGATATATGTACATATGTTTACAAAGTTTTCGTCTAAATATAATCTTGATAAAAATCATGTTCTAGTTAAATATTCCAACCAAACACCATATAAATTCGTCCATAAATAACTCCTTGGTAATCTTCCGCCCTTTTTACCGAAGTTACATTTTAAATTGAGTTACAAACAAACAATATTGCTTTTCTATAGCTGTGCTTGATCATAAATACTGTGTATTTAAAAATTACAAGCAACAGGTAATTTAAAATACACTTAAAATTAATTTATGTTACCGTAAATACGAATACATACGATTTCAAAATCGTATAAACGGGAAATCGCACCTTTTATGTGTTGAAACCGACAGCATTGACTTTTTGTTTTTCTAATTATGTAGGCATATAGCCGCGGGGAAAATCTAGTTTATAAAACTAGCTTAGCCATCTCAGTCTGCGATTTATTAGACGGAGTAAAGTCGTAGATTTAAAAAAAATTGTGTCCCTTATGTATTACCTACCATACCTACATGTTGTATTCTTCGTACTAATTTATCTTGTTTGCAATGCAATCGTTGAAAACATAGTCATTATTTAAAAAAATCGGTAATTACTCACGTAATCTTTGACGATATTATGTTAATAAATAAATATAAATAATGTGGTCGTTTTATCTGGTTTTACGTCAATGCCTTCATAACCAGGGAAACTAACTGCGTGCCTATACTTTTTGCCCCAATACACACTTAGCCTGAATTTATTATTTCCACAACACAAAGCATACGCAAAGGTCTGAAAGTAATATAACCTTATCGGCTGTGTGAGCAGGAATTCACTACACTGGTCTGAGTCCTTCTAGATAAGGAATTTAATAGGTATGGAATTTAGGTATTGATCTCCGCAGGAAGCTTAAATACTGCTCTGCAGTTTAATCAAAGTTAATATCATGTGCCTTTAAAAACACAGGTTCCAAATGACAGATAGTAAAAACGCATCACGTGTCCATTAAGAAACATCCCAATCGCAGTAACCGGCAGTTACGTAACCGGCAATTAAACATGCGATAACCCATTGGTCAGAGCAATATTGTAGAGTTATTATCGAGAGAACGAAAGTGGATGCCCTGCTAACTGCTAAGGTGTTTGAACGTGGAACTAGTTTGTTCACATACGGATTTGTAATGGGGAAAGAAATTTAGGATTATTTCGTCAGATATTTTGTTTTTGCTACAAATAATATATTTTGCTGGATATGCAGACCGTCATCTAACCTAAACAAAAATGTATTAAGGTTCTTTTAATGAAACTTTGTTCAGTATTAGAACGTTAGTATTAAATCGATGATATGACCAAGAGTTTTCGGACTAAAAGCTCCAAGTGGGAGCATTTAGTCTAACCTAACCTAACCCAACACCTCTTCTTGATATGGTTCTACCCAATGTAACCAATTATAGGGCTTTATGTGGAATGATCACTACGCGGGCAGCAATTTGTTACAGTACACAAGACCACCCTTTTGTCGGTTTAATTATACTAAAGGGAACAGACGGCTACTATTCCTATAAACCGCACGGCATCATCACTACCTCTATCACGTTCCCACTGCTGGGACATAGGGACTTCTATCTTGACGAGAGAGATTAGCCCTTAATTCAACACGCTGACCAAATACTGGTTGGTAAATGACACATGTCCTATAAACTTTTCAAAATTATTAGAACATTGCGGTTACTAATACCACACTAGTTATTTTTACACAGAAGTTCAGTGTAAAATCTCTATTTATTGTGTAGGTATTCATGAAACGAGTCCTATACCGTTAGAAATCTCCGCGCGTTAACCGAATGTACATTTGCATTTTGGGTGAAGGTAAACCGGTCGACATACCGAACTGATAAACCTTTTCTGTTAGTTAAACTTTAGGAAAGTACCGTTAAAATGGAAAATTTGTTAAAATTAATTATACACCTGCAAGATGTTACCTAATTATATGATATACGTGAAAATTAGCACGATTGTAAAAATTGTTTTGAATCCTTTGTTTAGAAGTTTTCGTGAACAAACTTGAGCCAGCCCTCGTAAACATAAAATTTATCGTAGCAATTATATATTCTGTGACAAAGGTATGTTTTGCGTCAATAAACCTTTTTAAAAACATAATATGGTTAAATAAAGCAATTTTGTATAAAATTATTCAACAATACGAAAATTAGCTTCAAAACATTAAATTAAAAATAAGCTTACCTACTAAAAACAGGTTTATTGGTACTAATTATAAAGTTGTATCAAAATTGAAGACAAACAGGCTGTTTTTCTCCGAAAATACCTTATGTAAAATAACCTCCGTAGTTATTTTTATATTTAACCAAATTATATTTGAATAGCAAACTGGAGCTAAAGCGTTTCATCTCTGTTATTATTAATAAACAAGCTGTGCCCGCGACTCCGTCCGCGTTAAATTGTCTTATCATAAGGAATTTAATCAGCCTAACCTGTGTCCCAAAAGTTTAAACGTTTATCAAATTTCATCAAATTCGGATAATTGGTTCACCAGCCACTGTTTGTTCTGGGTACTGTACCAAGAGTACCAACTAAATGCGATCGTCAAACATAAACATAAGCGTGGTGATACCAAATCCAATGTGTTATTAAGTAGAGGAAGATTATTAGTATAGATACTCTTAAATAAATGTAAATTGCATAAATCTCTGGCCAAACTGCGAGACGACTTTCTCAGAAGTTTACCATAATAAAGTCAATTAAACCGAACAAAACCAGTCGCCTGCATTATTTCAGACGCAACAAACTTGTAATCAATCCGTTGCCATCAACTTACATTGTTGCAGCCAAATGCGATTCAATGAAATATGTGCCACAATTAAATGTTACTATGTCGACCGCCCAATTTAGCTCTACAGTTAAAAGCAATAGGTATTTATATTTATCCTACTAATATTATAAAGACAAACGTTTTTAAGCTGGGATGTTTGTTACTCATTCACGATGGTAATTCGGTATGGAAGATATGTAGTTGGAGCCGAAAATCAGAGGCTACTTTTTACCAGTGATATATCTCTGTAGTAATCTATACTAATAATATTTGAGTTGAGCCAACCGGATCCAGTGATTTCCTGAAAATTGTTAGGTATCTATTAACTTTAATATAAATATAGGTTTGTAAAGTAACTTATATCGGTTCCGAAGTGTTTCCCGGCTTAAAAACGATCGTGGCTTGTGACACGTAGGCTTCTTCAAGCTATTTTCCCTTCTCTTTTATTGTTTACAATTTGTCTTGTAGCTATTGCATAATCCAACGCATCACAGAATCTGTTAGCCTATCCATTTTATTAAGTTGTATTTTTCCATTTTCTTTCCTTGTCAGGACCTGTCGTAAAAACGGAAGACATTGCTCTGATAGAAAATTGATAGATTAATTTATATCATAATTGGTAGTCTACAAGTATTTATTTAATCTAGTCCTATTTATTCCTATTGGTTTTTTTTTCACAACAATAAATTAAATCAAAATTATCGTGTAAATTACGTACGAATTAATTTGATATTTCAAGACAAAACTTGAAATATGCTTCATCATCATCGTAATCACAGCAACCCATTTTACGCCCCACTACTGAACACGTCTCCCTTATGAAACCGATTTTTATCTTGGGGTATTTAGTATAATCACCATGCTTACTCAGAACGCTTTCGCAAAAAAAGCAACACATCAGAGGCGCCAGACTATTAAGTCCGACAAACTTGTACCTAATCAATCTCCAACAATCGCTGTGTTTACATTGTTCCATTACTACTTACAATACAATGTATGAGTAATGCATCATTTGAACTGTCGATTGGGTGGTCCATAGTCCATACTATGTGTTAAAATATTGCAGACTCGTAGACGGTCAATCTTAGAACATAAATGAAATCAGAGCTATTTTTTTAGCAACAAGGCCTAGTTTGAATTTGGCTAGTAACTGTAATATTTTCTGTCTGTTGAATTGTCTTATTACCTATTACGTAGTAATTATAATTATGTTATGTGCCTATTATAATAACTTGTTTTTATTGTACTTTACTGTTTATATTGTAATCTCATGTAAGAGAAATATTTTCTTATCACTACACAATATAAAACATAATCACTGTCAGTATGCTTCAATCTTTAATTTAAAACTACGCAACGGATTTTACAAATACTGAAACTGTTAAATGAAAAAAAAATATAACTACGAAATAAGTTTGTAAATATTAGAAAACACTGAGAAGACTTGAAACAAATTGCACATGATTTTTTTCATGACATTCATTGACCCCAAGGCGCTGATAGTTCATAGTGTTAGATAGTAATTTTGGTTTCATGTGCATTGTTAGATGTTTTGTATGGATAATAAATAAAAAATAAGACCAGCAATCTCCTGCAGACTTTCGCTCCGCCACAGACTGTTCAGATAATTCCTAGTTCACATCCTTTCATAATCTAACAATCTCATAAGAATCAGATGCAAAGGCGTACAGAACAGGTTAGCTCACGTGACCACCTTTCGCTCTCCAAGGTGAATTTCTCTGTCGGCGTGTTAAGGCACTTACTTTACATTTCGCACTTATTATGCCGGCCTGAAATAGTACCACCCTATTTATTTCAGCGGCTATCGTCGAAGCATTAAACGTCATCGTTCTATTCTATACCAATCAACTGTGACCACTGAGCCGGGCGTAAGGAAGGATCAAAGAAAGAAAATTGTACACCAAAGATACGAATACCGCACCGCAATGCTCTAATTTTTGTTATAGTAAAGTAAAGTAAAGTAAAAGTATCTTTATTGCATAAATACATGTATGTTGTGTTGATCTTATGTTATTATTATTATTAGTAACAATGTATTCTGCCAATCAGGCGTGCAATGTCAGTTTAACAATATTAAAGAGTTCTTAAATTTATTTATTTATTTATTTAAACATTTTAGAGAAACTTACAGCTAATAATAATTATAATACAAAACATATAATGCATGATGTTCATCATGCATTGCGAAAGCTAATTACAAGTTCCCGCATATAGAAACTGAAAATATTTTAAACTTAAAGTTTGTGGACATAAAAGCCAATGCAAAAGTAAGCTACAAAGCCAATGTATCAATTACACAAAATATATAACAATAATAAAGAACTACCTACACTACTACATACATATGAATAGAAATAGAAAAAGATTAATTATAAACAGTAAAAGCAAAATATAATATGTAAGTATTAATATAATAAATCTATTATACTATCTAGATTATACTAAAAACTAAAAACTACCTTTGAAAAATCTACCACCTAAGATATTTTTAACTTTCAATGATGAAGTGTTAAAAATATCTATTTCAACATCTGCAGCCCCCAGTCTGTTTAACAGGTTACTAGCGCGAATAAAGAAGGCATTTTGCCTATAATTAGTCTTGACTATAGGCACATGTAAAACATTAGGTCTTCTCAATGCAGCCCTGCTCGCACGTAAACCTAGCAGCTCAAGAAGCTCCGGGCAGTCGACAGAACCATTCGCAATGTTCAGAAGATAAGTAACATCTGCTATTTGTCTTCTTTCATATAACGGAAGAAAATGAAACCTTCGACATCTAGTTGAATAATTTGGGAGAAAGATTTGGGCTTTAAACTGTAGGTATCGCAAAAACTTTTTCTGGATTCGTTCCAACCTCGTGGAGTAGATATCGTACCGAGGGTTCCATATCTGGGACGCGTACTCCAAGTGGCTGCGAACGAATGAACAGTAGAGAATTTTAAACGTTTTTATATTAGTAAATTCAGAGCACATTCTGAAAACAAAACCAAGTGCTCGAGAAGCTTTATTTATTAAATTATTTATATGTTCATCGAATAACAATTTTTTATCAAAAAATACACCAAGATCCTTAATTGTCTCGACTCTTGTAAGCGAACAGTTATGCAACATGTAACTAAATATTTGAGCTATTGGTTTCCGTGTAAAGGTACACACATAACATTTAGATACGTTTAGATCTAACTTATTTGAGATGCAATAATTTTGGAACCTATTAAGGTCTTCCTGCAAAAGGGCGCAATCACTGAATTTATTAATTTTATATAATATTTTCATGTCATCCGCATATAATAAAATTTTTGAATTATGAAAACATGTCGAAATGTCGTTTACAAAAATAGCAAAGAGTAAGGGACCTAATAAGGATCCTTGGGGAACTCCAGAGGGTATGCACATAGTAGATGACCTGTAACCACCAAGTACAACAGTCTGGCATCTATTATCAACATATGACACAAACCATCTAAATAAGTTTCCTCGAATTCCCATAAGTTGCAATTTCTTCAAAAGTAAAATATGATCAATTCGATCAAAACACTTGCTATAATCAGTATAAATTATATCAACCTGTGACGGTTCTGACATAGAACTAGAAAGAAACTCAGTACATAATAAAAGGTTAGAAGTAGTTGATCTACCTTTCATAAAGCCATGCTGTTCCGGTGCGAGATCTTGCCTAATGGCTGCATACAATTGACGATGTACAATTTTTTCCAGGACCTTTGCGAAAAGACATAACTTTGAGATAGGTCTATAATTCTCAATAACATTTTTGGGACCTTTTTTATGGACGGGAGTTACGAAAGCAGATTTCCAGATACCAGGTACAACACCCTCTGTCAGCGAACGACGGTATAGAATGGAGAGTGGTCTGACAAGACTTCCAGCACAGTTTACTATAAGAACAGCAGGAATGCTATCAGGCCCAGCGGATTTTTTGAGGTCAAGTGATTTTAATAATTTGAATACTTCCTCTTCAATAATTTCTACCGTACCTATGTCCGAGGATACCAGGGGCACATTATCTGATAAAATGTTTGTGTTCAATTGCGGACTAGAAGTGGGCGCTAAAAAAGTAGAATAGAAGTACTCACCAAACAAATTGCAGATGTCCTCACCATTATCAGCACTACAAGAACCATATTGCATAACAGAAGGGTGTTTACTCTTCACGTAAGACCAAAATGAAATTATTTATAAGAGTGTAGTAGGTACATTAAGGTTAATTATTATAAAAGCTCTACTTTATCGATTGACCGTCAAAAAAGTCTGGCAACTTCTATATTTTTGAAACCACTTTCACAAAACAAATTAATAAAAGGTTCCGCAAGCTGTCAATGAGTAAGTAAACATAAGACAAAATTGGCACATATCTGTTGGAATCGAAAGCCTCCACTTAACAGCGGTCGGGTCGCGAAGCGGCTGCAGAATTTCACTTTCGCTGCTTACGTAAACAGCTTATTCACTAGATACTCTTTATTCGATCTACGCAGTGAATTTTGCTCAGAAACTTGAATTATTAAGGTTTTTTGAAATAACTTTTATGTATTAACTATAACTAAGTATATTGTTTTGTATTTCGTCTCACGTTTCGGTCCTTTTATTATTTGTTCTTGGGAGATGATAGGTACGAGTAAACTATTCTCTTTTAGTGCTGTTTGTGTAGTTGTTTTTCGGAGTTTGTAACTTAGTTCTAGCAGCTTATTGGGACAAACGGGAAATCCTCGAACCTTTTTACCTTTTAACGTATAACACTGTTGGACCTAATGACTGCCTTGGCAAGCGCACAGTCCATCCCAGTTCAATCTTGAGAAGATTGATGCACAATAAGGTGATTTTGTTATGAATTTTAATTCGCGGTGGATAAAAGTCACTACTACTGGAACGGACTGGAAATCTTTAAGAATGGTGTGAAAAGTGGGCGTAGGTCTGCCTATGACGCAGAAGGTTGCGGGTTTGAAGTTTGTACAATCTGCAGATATTTGTTCCGTAAAAACACATTATATTAAGTATTTTAGATATCCAGTACCCATAACCCAAACTTCGACTACAACGAGGCTAGAGATGTTTCTGTGTTAACTGTCAAAAAAGTTTTCTGGAAACATGTTAAATCATTAAATTGATATTACCCTTCATATTTTTCCAAGGTATTGAAATCGAAAGGTTTTAATATAAGTTGTCCTCGTTTTATTTGTGGTACAAAATATATCTCATTATTGCCGTTAAAAATAAACTTGCTGTTACTCAAAGACCAGTTGTAGATGATTAATTTAGTCTTAAGTTTCTTGACGTGTCCAGGTTAATCGCTGAGTTCTTGACTTTGACTTGTAGGTCGGTATCTCGGGTATTGAATGTGTTAATGTAATTTATTGCAATATTTTGCCTCTCCGCTGGTGCCACACAATCGAATGCCGTTAGCTTCTCAGTAATACAGTCTAAATTGGTGCCAGATACTGTCACTGTACCAGTTTCTTCGCTTGTTTCCTTTTCCTTGTGTGTTTGTTTATTGTCTCAAGCCAGTGAGAGTAAAATGGGAAATATAAACTATTGCCTTAGATATGCATGGATATTGCGGATTGCATGGATATGTATGTAAGTCTTCGACTTAGATATCCTTCCTTATTGGTGCGAAATCTTTATGGATTTTCCCGGTAACATAAAGTTTTTTACAAGTAGGTAATATTTGTTTAGTCATGCATGATCCATTGCCGTCATCATCGTTCACGTTAAAGATATCAAAGCTTTGAAAAATATTTTGTTTTTTGTTATGATAACGGTGTTTAAACTGTGCTAAATAATATTTAATAAAGAGATGTTGGCAAAGATTGAAGTCTCTTGTAAATAAACATGTTAGTAATGTAAAATACACATTTCAGCTTTTAAATTAGTTTTGTTTCAAGAATTACCTGTTTTAGTACCTAACTTGTATTATAATTAAATATTCATTAAATCCAGTTTAAATATTAAAATTGACTATATTTGTTTCAGGTAATAACATTCACACGACATTCGCGGTAGAATAGAGCTTGAAGGTAAACGGGTTGCTACGTGATGAAGGTAGGATTAATGGTAGACTAGAAGACAAACAATCAAACATACTAGTTTATTTTATTCTCTATTATTTTTGGGCTGTCTTAATAATATCACCATGCCATCTTTTCCCGTGGGTGTTGTGTTGTCGAACTGACTAAAGAATTTTGTTGCTGTACTTTTTATAATATACCAGAAGACTGTGCCAGCCAACTCACTGTGATCGCCATGCTGCCAGGTATGGGATTATACTAAACCAGTTACTCAGTTACCACCAATATTATTAATATGGATGTTTCACACATTTTAGATGATTAATGCTACTAAAGGCTTGCCTTTAGACAAGACGTTATTTTTTTTAACGTTCTAATTTCAGTTACCGCTTTACTTTACGGGTTATACGATAATGCCAACTCACTTTACCATAGATAATAATCGATAGATTAATACAAATAAGTACGTCAAGCGATAGACACACACACTTGATGTTAAGTGGGAAAGCATAGCCTATTTCAAATAGATCACATATTGTATTTATTGGCATATGCATATAAGTCACTACAAAGTAAACTATATGGGTTTTGCCTTTTGGCTACGGAACCCTAAAAACAAAGTCGCTGTTGCTATATGGCCATTCCTATGCATGCTACAATCCTTAAGACTACGATATACATATACTACTACGTCAAGTCATATGTACAACAAAGTACCCTAGGCGAAGTGAGGGCGAGGTAATTTGTACGCTGTATTTTTTTGTTGCATCTTGTATGTCTTCAATATTAATCTTGAGGTTTTGATGATGATGATTACCAATGTAGCGGTCTAGGTGCGTAGTTTACCTAGATTCACAGTTAGGTCTCGTCTGCAGTTCCCGTTAGTCTAGGATTTAGGACACCTGCTCAACGGTACTGTCCCTTGTAAACAAGAACGGCTGGTTTCGGTTGGCTTTATAGGTTTGTAATTAGAATTCCTATAGGTCAGTGGGTTAGGTACAGTTAGTAAATTTCTAGGACTCTGGAAGATTCTAATGAAAAAAATTCTATTAATAGCTTTGTAGTCAATGGCTATATACTCAGCAACTTTAGAGTACTAGGTAGTAGTACTAGGTAATTGTGTGTCTCAAATAAATTATTTCTGTTCGTTCTTCTTTCTAAAGCCATATACAGATACAGCTTACCTGTTTTATAATTACATGTACATAATGTCATTAGATATGGTTTAATTTAACTAGTATTGTAATAGTCTTACTATTTTACATAGAGGTGTCCTATTTGATACAAAGAACAAACAGCATTTCGCTTCTTAACTACGCGTTTAGAAGATTTAAGCGAAATGTCTCTAAAAACCTATAAAAAAACTTAAAGATGTTAAAAACTGCTTTTATTAGTCACCTTGTTCGTTTTCCCCAGTCAGTCTGTGGTGCGCCTATGGTTTACCAACTACTAGGTTAATCTTTTGTTTTATATCTTATAAACAAACAAATTACTTTAATTAATAGCCACATAAAACAGCAGCGGTTCTTGAGAACTAGATCAAGTTGATTGCGACAAGCAATGGCGTAAGTAACGAAGGGCTTTGGTCAGTAAACTAGAGCAGTTCGTCGCGTCGCTGGGCTGAGCTTGATTCCATTGCAGCAACCAATCAGACGCCAATTACAAATTATAATGAATAAGTCTATCAAATTTTTTATTGCAGTTCTTATTTTACAATTCATAATGTATTTGGAGTCCCTTTTAAGCAAAAATTTCCTTGTGGAAACTCTGCTCTTGACGGTAAAAGTAGTAAGGTAATATTTTTTGTTATTTTTGTATAGGTAATAAACTTTATAAACAATCATCAATAATTTATTAACAACCAAAGAAAGTATTAATTGGCGTAGTTTCTTTATCTTAAACAGTATTTTTACGTACTAATCGTAATTTATAAGAACGGGAATTAACCTCGTGAATGAACTTACCGTTAGTTACCAAGTTGATAAATTATTATAAATTATGGTTATGATTATTTTTTATATAGAGCTCCCGTACAACCCTACTTACTAAATAGAAATCAGCGCGCTATACCTTATCAGTTCTTATCAGCGTTACATTGTGCAGTGGGCTATTGCTCCTAATATGCAATCGCTATTTCCTATTATACCGACTTTTGATACTGTTTCATCACCAACGTATTGTTTTAGTAAGGTTTAAACATGCAAGTCTACCCTCACTAGTTTATATATTTACGTATACATACAAACAATGTACAACACACAGGGACAGACAGCGGGAACGATTTTGTTTTATACAAGTATTGATTGAGTGTTTCATTAAAATGGACTCTATTATCCACATGTTGATGGATGTCTACAATGTTGCCATGGCAAAAAATGGCGCGATTGAAATGTCGATCGTCAAGCAACCGAGATATGATAATGACTTAATAGCTCAAGAGCCCGGTCCAATTCAGCTACAGACTAGTAAAAAAATGTTTATAAATATGCTTCAATCTGTTAAAACTACTCAACGGAATTTGATGCGGTTTTTTCAATAAGTAAAGTGATTCAGGAAGTAGGTTTATAAGTTTATGAAAAATGTTATATTATATTTTTAAGGGCTGTGGATTTTGTTAAATAAATAAAGTATAAATAGGTACCCAAAGCGAGGGCGGGTTGCTAGTTTTTAATATAACAAACACTCTTTCCGTCTACTCCTACTGGGCGCTCCTACTGGTAGGAGAACGAGGACTACAATGTCCTCGTACTCCTATCGTGATTTTTTTTTCTTCTTTTGGAATAAGTACAATAAGCTTAATAATGTAATTTACTGAAATCAAAATTTTACAAATTCATCGGAGCATTTCCAAAAAAGTACCAACATTAATATCGTCATGTAAAAGATACATTTGTGTATTCATAATCAATGTATCGGTGACGAGATCCTCTCGACGCCGTGCTGTCGGAACATCTTTGTCGGCTGTAGCCTTTTCGAGAAAATTCAGCAATTTTAATAAAGTAACATTTTTGACTTCCCTGTTTAGGACTGAATTCCAGCTTTCAGCTACATTGTTAGTTCTGTGCCTTTCTTCAAATACACACCACGTTTTTGGAAAATCATTCTTCATTCATGTCTTTTGGAAATAATTAAAGAAAATATCTAATTTAGTATCAGGGCCAAGAAGCCTAAACTGCTGTTGAATATAGAACCAACCCTCTTCGATGCGATTAGCGGGCAGCAGCGGAAGGGCAGTACAAAGAGCTACAAATCTTCGTTGAACTTTATTTTTAATTTTAATTACCTTACTCTTTTTCCACAAGGCCTTTGTCATGTGATAATAACAGCCTTTAACCACCTTTTTTTTTTTTTATACGAGTAGGTACATATAACAAATATATGCAGCTTACTGTACATTAATAGGAGTCCGAGAATATGGTAGGAGAACGAGGACATATTTTGTAGGAGTAAGAGGATATGGTAGGAGAACGAGGACATTGTAGTCCTCGTTCTCCTACCAGTAGGAGCGCCCAGTAGGAGTAGACGGAAAGAGTGATAACAAAGGTCCGGACGGCGTGGGCTCTTCAACTACAAGCTTTACAATGTCAACATTGTTACGGTTTTCTTGGAACACGAGGAAAGTCAGGTATAGGTAGATAAAAAGTAACTGAACAGGTGCATCAATGTTGCTTACTGTCCAGTTAACCTGAAATCCAGTGCTTTTAATCTGAGCACGGGTCTCCTCAATAGAACTCACCATGGTCTTTGTGATTTAGTAGTGTTTGTTCTTCGCAATACCTTTTTTGTTTTATTAAAATCTGAGCACGTATAAATGCAAAAATATTTTATTACTTCGTCCTATCATTTCATTTTCCTGGAACGGATAAGGCAGCATTGTGCTGTATTTTTATTTTTTAAATATTTGTTCTTGTTATCCTTATGTGGTGTCCAATAGTGTTTGTCTTTTCTTCAAACCGCTTCGTCTTGAAAGACCGAATACTAGGTCGCATTAGAATTAGTCTTAAGGTAGAAATAAACATCGTCGGTTAAATACGAAGTAGCGGCCTTGAAAGTCGTAATTAGAATGTGATTGTAGCCATAAACCCTAAGAATGGTGACCACAAGGGCACATTCTTATCGAGTGAAGGCACTGAACTTCTTAAAGTTCTATACAATCTGTATTTTCTTTTAACAGATCATCTTTCACATTGTTCTACAGTGTCTACGATTACCGGCCCTGTCGCCATATAAAGTCGAATGTCTAGGTGATATAACATGTACAATAAAAAATATCTATCTATGCATGTGCATGTATATTATATAGGGGGTTTTGTGTCAATGAGACCTTTGCTCACTATGTTCCAACTAATCATTTCAATTTGAAGATAACAATATTTCGTAATTTGTATGTTATTGTTTAACTAATTAAAGTAATGGTCACCTTATCAAGCCTTGGCTATGTTGGTCGTTAGCAAATTTGTTCTCCTGTTTGTGAATGATAAAGAAATAAGTTGATTATGGCCTAATTGTCTTGCTTTTGTCCTTGTAGCTTAGTCTAGTTTATCAATAATTATCTAATTTTACTAAGAATCAATTATGCGAAGGTAATACTGATGGTTTTTTAAGGTTCGGAAAACTTAAAAAGAAAATGTTTAAATATTGTTGCAATTGGTCTGGCAAAGTGTGCGTGTGATTTCAACCAAGCTCGTTTCTACGTAACATACTTGATTGACATACAGTTCTCGTGACACGGCCCCATTCTGAGCTACGGAACACAGCGTGCAGTATTCGTGTCATTTCATTGGTTGCATTGATTGCATCGGTCTGCATCGCTAGTATCACCATTTACGGATAGATATGGCAACTCGCTAATGCAATCAACACACTTTTTGTTAGACATTTTTGCTGTACTGGGTTGCTAGCTACTCCGAAATCAGGAAGGAAAAACATTTTGTTCTATATATAGCTTGTAATGATTCGAGTTGTTTCCTATGTTTACTATATATTAATATATACTGCTGGTCAATTCACACTGCAAGTCTAGTCCTGTGGTAAGTTTTGAGTTTCGAAGCTTGTGTTTACAGGTGCTAGATTTCCAACATACTTAATAGAATATACATACTTTTTTAAATACAAAGAAAACACCCCAGAACACATTAATTATTATTATACAACTCCTCTGTTCTTTTTTGAATTCTAATTATAAATGCGACACTGCAACTTAGCGTTCGAATATAAATAAGAAACGAAATACCTACACATTTTGATTCATCTATATTAGTCTCACATCATTTTCAAGTCAATTTTTAGGCATAAATCCAAAGCTGACAATTCACAGGTAGGTTTTTTTCTGGCAGTTATCACTTCCCAAGTCGTCACAGAGTAGCTAAAGTTGGCAACAGTCCCGCAGGTGTCAGCCAATCTTAATCCGAGAGCTAGTTGCAATTAGGGCGTGCAAAACCGGAAGGTTGTCAAAACCGGTTTTTAATTTCGGTTTTGAGGGCCCAAAACCGGTAACCGGTTTTAAAACCGGTTTTGGAAAAAAAATTAAAAAGTAGATTTTAAATAAGAAAACAATATTCTTAGATACCCACTATATCTACAAATAAACTTTTTTATGATATATTAGGTCTTTACCTATGAAATTGCCGTTTTATATGAAAAAATTTTTTTTTCATGTATTATTATTTGTATGAATCGAAGCTATCACCCATGCAATCAATGCATCTTTGCCAAAGTAATGGCAGTATATTGATGCCCTTCTTAAAAGAATTCAGCTGGATAGGAGGTAACAAACTCTTTAAAGGCATTTTGTACTGCTTCTCGGGTATCGACATTTTTTCACGCCAAGATGTTATCCAAATTCTGGAAAAAGTAGTAACCTGTAGCCGCATGGTCTGGTGAGTAAGACGAAAGACGGAAGGTTCCCCCCAGTTCTTGCAACTTGGAGACCGTCTGCTGTGCAGTATGAGGTCGTGCGTTGACGTTCAGGAGCCGCAGAGACGAGCGTTAGGCCAATGCTGGTTGGTGATGTGCCAGTTTCCCCGTCATTGTGTTCAGTTATTCACAGTACAGTACAGTTATTCACAGAAGAGGCATTCGGCGGAAAACGAAGGTACGCCTTGTGCGTGCACTGGTTCATCCATATATACATATACTAGCCGAAACATGGACAGTGAGATCCCGTGACAGCAGCAAGATAGCAGCATTTGAAATGTGGTGCTGGTGTAAACTGCTGCGTATACCATGGACGGCCATGAGAACCAATGATTCGATCCTAGAAGAGCTCAAAATCACCACACGGCTCTACAACATGCCGACAAAGAGCTCTTAGCTTCTTCGGACACATTATGCGGTTCTGGGCATTGTCTGGAGAAGCAAATCATCATGGAAAAGATGGAAGGAAAACATGCACAGGGCAGGGCTCCTACGAGATGATCTGATACCATCAAACAGGCCGGTGAAGGCAGCTTGCACCGCGCTCTACACTCTGCATATGACCGTACACAGTGGGGGCTGATTGTACGTGGTCACGCACGATCCTCAGCAGTGAGGAACCGAGGAAGAAAAATAATTCTCAGTACACATAATTGCAGTAATGCTCAACTCGTTTGATAAGAAGCTGTGATGAATCACACCGACGGTAGTAGTAGTAGTAGCTAGTAGCGGCCAAACAGTAATAATCAGTGATTTTTATGTATGTATATATGTTTACGTTTAGGGCATTGTTTAGGTGTTGAACCAGGATCCAACCAAATTGGTATTCAAAATTCCTTCATTTGTGTGTCTGTTTAGCAGTGCAAGGGACGTGTCGACGCCTATTTCACGCAGGCGATTATTCAGTTTGTTGGGCACATATTTGTCAACCTCTCTTACCTTGCTGATTTGATGCAAATTAACCACTATTGTTTCGAGGCTAACTTCAAGAGTTGCAGCTAATTCAGCCGTAGATTGTAATCAGCTTCCATAATCGTCTTGAATTTATCATCGCAAACAAAGGTCTTCGGACGACCGCGAGGAGAACATTTTTGAGGTGGATATTTTCAGAACGGAAGCAAGCAAACCAATGGGAGGTGGTTTGTTGGTTTGTAATGTTAACTGCGTAAACGTTGTTGATGTTATGTGCCGCTTGTGCCACGTTGCAGCCACGACAGTACTCAAATTCCGTAATTACTCGAATTTTTTACGTATCCATGATAACGAAAAAGATTGAAATTCGATGAAAATTTACCATTAATCAAAAAGCATCTGCTTTTCGAAAAAGAATACCATTATTCATAGAATTATAAGCCAAAAAATAATTATTATCATTTAAAAAACCAGTACTGCAAAACGGCAATTTCATAGGTAAAAACCTATTTATTATCTGTTTTAATCAACCTATGTCTATTAAGAAGATCAAATTAATTGTTTAGTTAACATGAACTTATAATATAAACTTTAAATAACTCGATCAAATCAAAAATAATATTTTTGACCATCGTGTGCGTCATTCTAATTGCAATTTTATGTCATTTCCGTGTTCCTTTAAAGACATAATAGCCACAACATAGTCCTGCGGAGCGGAAGTATGTCTTTAAAGGAACATTCATCAGCTTTTAGGGGAGATTTCCTTAAAGATTTTACGACAACAAAGATTTCGAACTTTTGTGATTATCTCCATGTATAATTCGTATATTTCTTGAGTAAGTTCGAAAAATTGGATTTAAATCCAAATTTAATTCATTGACGGGAAAACCGAAGTCAACTTCGGTTTTGTCTCCCAAAACCGGTTTTGAAAAGTGGTTAATTTTCGTCCGGTTAACCGGTTTTCAGAAAAACCGGAAACCGGTTTTGCACGCCCTAGTTGCAATTTTGTGTAGGTATTGAGACAATCTGAAATCTTTTACCGCACGTCCCATACCCCAACACTAAACTGAAGGCCTGTCTGATGAGTAGCGCGACATAAAGGAATAGGAGAGGTGCGAGACAAAATATCAGCATGCCTCAAAACTTACCTAAAATTGGCGCCAGCTCTCGCACTATCTAGACATTCTAGGTTCTGTCTGACGATGCAGTAACCGGGTGCCCCGGTTCACTTGCGCGCTTGTTTTTGTCGTCGTGGATAGCACTAAGATATTTGCTATTGCTGATGAAGTGGGTAAGTGGCATCTAGGTCTAGACGGAGCTTTATGATTTCCACTATTACCTATTTAATTGAAGTTGTATTATATATCTTTGCTTAGTATAGTAGTTCTACTAATAAATACTGTCTGAATGTTTGAATGATGTGTGTGTAACACAGATAACCCCCCAATCTGTGGTGTGTAATAATTAATAACACACATAATTCAATATTAGAGTATTACATTGATACTCATAGTCATAGCCTTACCAATAAAGACTGTACGAATCTTAAAACTTGGAACGTGTAGTACTTATATGGTATAGATAGAGAATGGATTAATTTGAGTTTTTTTGCGCTTGGAAGTTTGATATTGTCGAAAACATGTCACGAGTTACGATTGAAAGGTCCATTGCTCTCGCTGTGGGCACTGACCCGGTGATAATGTTGTCAATATAGGTTGTTTTATGCGTAATTGAGGTTTGTTATGTTTTGCTAATGTTTTCGCTTGTAGGATGTAGTGTAGAAAGATAAGATCTTTCCTTGCTGCTTGTTAGGTATTTGTAAAAAAATCCTTTTCTCCAGCCAAAGCTTGAGGCACATATTTATCTATACAGTTAGGAGTTGTTTTAACTAAATTCTTTATAATAATAATAGCGATCCGTCCTCGCTTTAAAATTTATGTTTAGCTCATAGTAACGTTATCAGTTTATTTTTAAATATGTATAGTACCTAATCAAGCAGAACTGACGTCAGTTTATCTTTATCCATCATTTTTGCTCTACCATTTACATTTACATAAACATTTTTTGTTCACGATTTTGTGTTGGAAATACCAATATCATAGTTCAGTTCAATACGAAGTACCTATGTAAATTTTAGTTAGTAAAGCCTGTCCACAAAGTGGCTTCTCAGGAATTCTTTGATCCCTTTCAGAGTTCAAATGCCCGAGACCCGTCTATAAATAAGGGGTCATACTCCGACCCTTCATTCCACCTGACGCAGTATTGAGGGGGTCACTTGTCTCGTCCATTCCATTGCGACGTTGATGCATAGACGAGGGTTGGTTTTTCTACTAATAAATAGTAATAGAAACACAAACTTTGACCTTATCACAGGTCTAGATGTTGTGTGAATTGTCCAACAATATTTATTTATGATGTAAACTAACTAAAGTAAATAAATTGTTCTATTCTATTAGTGAGTAAATCCTCACGTATTAACAATATAGGTCTAAGATAGAAAGAATAAATACAAGTTCCTTAGTGCCATGCTTTACTGTCTGAGTACTCGCTTCTGTGTTCACTAATAAATGATTTAAATATTACCATCGTTTATTGATTACTAGCTTTCCGCCCGCGGTACAATATTTTCTCGCTGTGTGTATCCTATATTTCGACGTTCTTGAGTTATATTTAGTAACTAACACGACTTTCTTTGATATAGATAGATAGTTAAAAATGACTGATAGTAAATATAAGTGTCCTGTCCCCATACGGAGTGCGTACGTTGACCCAGTGCGGTGACGCGGGTCAAGGCCGGGTCGCACACGCACTTCGCGACGTTCATAGCCTCATGTGGAACAGCAATATCGCTTATCTTTTCATTGTTAAATGTTTACCTCTTAACAACCTTATTGCTAGCTCAGAAGAAGCCTTTACGTGACGAGTTGTGAAATGACATAGTATTTTGATGATCTTTGTGGGGCGGCTAAATTAATATCCTATTATATTAAAAAGCTGAAGAGTTTGTTCAATTGTTTATTCGTTTGATCGCGCTAATTGAGCTTACCACGGGGCTAGATGTCGTGGTGTAAAATTGTCCAGCAATATTTATTTATTATTTTTTTATTTCAGAACCCACAGTTCCGATGAAAAAATATTTCAAATTTGGATAGTAGGTACATTTATCGAGAAGGCAGAAAGATCAGCAATATTTATTATACTTTACTTATACTCAAACAATACTAAGTAATGTTTGACCTATTAGGTTAAAGCAATCAGTCATATCATAAAACTAACACGATGGATTTGAATTTACAACAGACGAGTACCTACATTGTGTGTAGGTAGGTACTATATTTTAATCGTAAACATCTTAGGCACTTTTAGGCCGGATAATCTTAAAGCCTTCATCTCTATGACATTGGGCATTAGAGTCATAATAATAATGCTGAGGAAAACAAAATAAATTTTATTATCCTGAGTTGCGACATACTTGTTATGTTATCCGAGATGATTCAGGGTTATTTTCGTATTTTTATCTCATAAGTATACTTTGCAGTAATTGTTGCGTCATGTTTGTTATAAATAAAATAAATAAATATTGCTGGACAATTTTACACAACGACATCTAGCCCCGTGGTAAGCTCAAAGCTTGTGTTACGGGTGCTAGATTTCTGAAACAAAAAAAAACACAAAAGAAACTAAAACCGAAAGTAAGTACTTACAAACCCGAAAGTTTGTAAGTATGGATGAATGATCTTTGTTACTCTTTGAAGCAAAAACTACTGATTGGATTTTGATGAAACTTCACAATATTAAATCTTACACACACACTAGTATTAGAAAAACACAAAGGCTACTTAAACCGTGGGGTTAATCCGCTTTACGCGATAAAGCTAGTGTGATATAATTCCATATTTTTCTTCATTATATTTTTCCAACCTACTGTTCTCTAATTTTATAGAAAAACCATTTATAAAATCACATCACAGTGAGCACATCATTAGTAAAAGCTGGATTGATTGATTCACATTTTGTTCGTAAAATCACTAAGATTAATTGGATACGTCATGTCTGGTATTCTGTAAGTTTGGTTATCGGATCTGGACAAGACTAAGTCCTTGAGAAGCGCGTTCACACTGGGGCGGCTGTTGCCTCCGTTTTTTGCGCGAGTGAGTAATCACTTCTAAAGTTTTTTTTCTTTATTCTATTGGATAGACGCGGTTATGCAAAAGTTTTACAGCTATTTCCGAACGCTGTGATACAATTTTGTCACTTTGTGCCTGCCTTGTGGTAGTTTTCGTGTAGAATATTTAGTTTGCTTTTTATTGTTGTTACTAGCCGACCCGGTGACTGCGTCGCTGACGTTTCATACGTTATCCACATAACCATAGTTTGTTTAATATAGATAGCCTATAGCCTTCCTAGATAAGTGTACTTTCCGAAACTGAAAGATTTTGTTAAATCGGATTAGCGGTTCCTGAGAAACTCTTCAGCTTTATAATATTCGTATAGATAAAGTATATCAGATATTTAGTATCCGTAACACAAGGTTAGATGTTGCTATGTGAATTTAAATTGTCCACCAATTTTATTTTTATATTCAAATTTATTATTGGGACTTTGAGTCATTAATAGGCTTATGCCAGTCTCGTATGCAACAATTTGTACTTATTACTAATATTTATTACTTTTATAATTATTTATTTATTTGTGTAGAGATGTTCTCTGCTGCCACTATCTGGTACATCCGCCTCATTAGGTCTTAACGACTTTTCTAATGAGTTCAAGTACCAAACTGTAAGTTTACTATGCGATAACATCTTCATCTTAAACCAATAAGGTATAAACCCGCTCATTGTCATTATCTAAATACTAGTTTTCAATCGTGGCTTTGCCCACGTTTTAAGTAACTATTCCGTGTTATAGTGGATTTCTCTGCGGTAAATAGTTTAAATTATCTTTTCTTCTTTTTATCCCGCGGTAAAAAGTGACCGTGTAAAGTTTCATTAAAATCCATAATTATAGTAGTTTTTGCTTAAAAGAGTAGCAAACATAATATACATTCATACATTCTTACAAACTTTCGCATTTATATTATTCATGATTGATACTTTGTTTGATCGCGTTTCCACGAACCATTGTAGCCTAGATAATCGTAATGATGTTTGTTTACCGGGCTAGTAGATAATTATTGTTAGTTAAATTTCCACGGCCTTTTAATGGATTTTCTCGCGGTAAATAATAATATTTACTAGGTCTGTTGTAGTCTTGTAGTGCTGTGAATTGTTTAATAATTTAAAGAACTAGACGACCGGTGATAATATAAACATAATACATACATACTTTCATGCCATTTACAAAGAGAAACTGCATGTAACCTTGTAATGGATCTGTAACCTGGTATTTGTCATAGCTGTATCCTATCATCTGTTTTCTAAACGAATTCCTATGAATAGTTATGCAAAATTACTCGTGTCTCTATGTAAAATATTTCGCTATTTGTTACGTATAAGGTCCGTGCTTTCAAAGCTTTTTAAAAAATATTTATAATTTTTGAAAAAAGCTTTGAATCAAAGTATAACTAAACCATCAAAGACGAGATTAATTCATAATTAACAAATAAACAAATGGATGCATGTATTGATACGATATTCTCCGATACGAGTAGGATGTCGGGTAGGTATCCTACCTAGTTAGTTGACAAACAAGCTTCGAGTCTTAAATGTCAACATTGTTTTTAATTTAACTTGTAAGGTACACAAAACAAGAACTTATCGAAATATTCTCGTATAGACATGTCTCTTGGATTTAAAAACAGCAATTAATAACAACTAGCCCGCCACGTGACTTTCGTCTGCGTTTCATAGATTGTGTAACTAACACGACTTTCTTATATATGTATTTGTATGTCGCAGTCATCTGGTTGAATCTCTTATTTAGCTAGCGCGTTCACTGAATGACGACAAGCGAGGGCTGGTCGCTAGTACCTACTGAATAAAATAACCTTAAGTTATAATCTTATAATTATGCTGTAATGTTACACAGTCGCTTGTAAAACAGTTATTTTCATACAAACATGTAGTCTCAACATTGTAAGATAATACAGTAACTTGTGAGATATGTAGGTACAGTCAAGTGCATTAATATGTTTCTTAAAAACCATTACAATAACATATATTTATGTAAAGGTTCACGAAATATGTGCCACTTTTCTCATCGTTATTATGCCTTCGTTTTTGTTGCAAAAATATCTTAATAACTTAGTGAGCAATAATATAATCTAACGTCGAGTGCATAAATATGTTTCTTGAAAACCATTACAATAACATATATTTATGTAAAGGTTCACGAAATATGTGCCACTTTTCTCATCGTTATTATGCCTTCGTTTTTGTTGAAAAAATATCTTAATAACTTAGTGAGCAATAATATGTCCCTAAAAAGGTTTGTATTGTTAGATAATATGGCAATTAAAAAGAAACCTTAATATTTCTTTGCTTTTTTTGACACCATTGACAATCATTTAAATTTTGATTTTCTTTTCTATGGAACGTCGTCAATTATTTGTTGAAACAAAGTGAACTTCATGTGAATACTTCAAAAGTTCTTCATACTGATAAGATTTCATTCTGAATAATAATTATATTTTAAGTGCAATTCATATTACTATCTCAAGTGTAGTATAAATAAATAATTTATAACATGTATCGCATCGATGAGCATACTAAACATCGTCGCGTTAAAAGAGGAGGGTGCTTCAATACAAGACATATCTGATGAATTGGGTGTAACTCGAAAAACAGTAAAATTATGGATACGACGTTGGGAAGAAGAAGGAAGGTTAAATACTCATGTGTCCAATGGAAGACCAAGAAAGACTTCTACTGAACAGGATCGTCTTTTGATAGAAGATGTTCAATATCGCCGTTTTGTGACTACTTCAACATATGCCATTGATCGTGGTGTATCAATACACACTATACGCCGTCGATTGCATACTGCTGGCATTCATTGTAGCATACCAGCTAAAAAACCGAAACTTACAGATAGGCACAAAAGATTACGATTGAATTTTGCACGAAGGTATTTCAATTTTAATTTTGATAATGTATGTTTTGTCGATGAAAAAGTATTTACAACAGCAAGTGATGGTCGATTATATTTGTGGCGATTAAATAATACTCGCTATGATGAGAGAAACGTCATCCCTAATCGCAGAAGTGGGCGAATATCATTCGGGTACTGGGGCTGGATGTCGGCTAGTGGCCCTGGCGAATTGGTAGAAATAAGTGGTCGAATGAATGCCAGGAATTATAAAGAGATCCTTGAGGACGTTTTAGTTCCGACGGCTACAGCTGCTTTCGGTAATGAGCCAATATTCCTAATGCAAGATAATAGCTCTGTCCACAACTTGCATGTCGTACAATTATGGATAGAGGAACAAGAAGGCTTGCACTTAATAAAGTTACCGCCGAAAAGTCCTGACCTAAACCCTATAGAGAATCTATGGGGTTTAATGGTGCAGGCATGGGATCCAACAGCTGTAAGAAGTGTTGACAGCTTAAAAGACCATGTTAATTTCATATGGAATAGTTTTATAGGCAGAGATGTTTGTTTCAACATGGTAAGATCTATGAGAGAACGTTTGCAATCGGTGATTGATAATGAGGGAGGTTACACACGCTACTGATAAGTGAACCTTTTTTATTTTTACTCAGAAATGAGGCATTTTGTTTTGTTATTCTTACTTAAAAGCTGTGTAATTATTTATTTGGCAATAAAAGAGTATTTCACTGTTATTTGTCTTTTTCTTTTTACATCAAAAGAAGCATTTTTAGTAATAGACCGTCAGCTCATGACAGATTTCGGGGGCCCATTTTCTCATGCTAGCCTCGAAGAGGGTTGGAAGGTACGTCCATACAGAGTTGAATAAAGATAAATTCAAGTTCCGCTTCTGGGGTAAAAAAAATTGAGCGTACACCTTTGATTTCTGTTAAGAAAACAAAATTTTTACATGATATCTCCAGGAGCGGAACTTGAGGTAATTAACCATTTTAACTGAAAATGTTCCCGTGAATGTGAATTCCCGTTCCCATTTTCTGGGCCAAAAGAAGTAGTTCTAAGATCTACATCACTCCTACATGGTTAGGTACTTATAAACTTTTGGCTGTCTAACATTAATACCTTTTTTTTAGAAACAATTCTTGTCTTTATATTTTTAACCCTTTTTGCAATACATAATTAAAATACATTTCATGTATCTATATTAGTTAACATTTTATAGTAAATATATTAATGGAAATCGTCAATAATACCTTTATAATGATTTCTTTGCTCATTATAAAACAAATTGTCCTTTATAGTATACATATTATTGATCAGTTTCCGCAGACATATTTATATCAGTTAGATTGGATGCTACAATAATAAACATTCAATGATACATACTTTTGAAACGATAGTTTAGATACATATTAATGCACTTGACTGTACATACAAAAATCTACGGCCGTTTTGTATCATTGTTGCTAAATACAATCTTAATTATTATATTGTTACTTTGTAGTGTTGTAATATCTGCTTGAGCACGTTCAATGTATCTTCAATGAAAAGAGTTCAATGTACCTATCTTGTGGAGTATTTGAGTCGTAAATGTATGTTAATGAAACTAGTTCATAAAATTAAAAAAAAATATATTATTCCCGATACTATTTAGTCTGCACTTGTGGTAAATCTAGGTATATATTTATATTATATAAAAGAAACATCTAATTATTAAAAATTGTAAACTCTATTTATTTTCACTTCGGTTCGTTCATCATCATCCTCCCTTAATGAACTTTGACAAGATCATCTGTCCATAGGAGGCTCTACTCGAGAACTTTTCGACCCCATCGGCCATCTGTTCTCCTCGGTAAATGTCTAGCCCCTTGCCACGACAAAGAGCTAATTGCTAATCCTAATGCTAAATGCTAATCCACATAATGCATATATCGTTGACCCGCGCTCTCTTACGTCTCCTCATTTACGTGTATACGATTGCGAATTATAACCCTTAAAATTAAGCAGTAACTTTCAAGACTTATCAATGTCTCGAGTAAGTAGATAATTATCTAATGGTGTCAGCTCTCAATGCCACAGTAATGCAATCGGACATCTGGAACGCAACAGAACGCACCGTACATAATCCCAATGCTATGGCCATATATTGTCCCACATTATATGTCGGCACAGCATGTCCTTTCATTCCATTTTCCTCTGTCAGCCGTCAAATCTACACCCACTGCTTTCTTACTCATATCATCTATTTATCATACATCCACAGTCCACCTATCTACTCTTTGTCTACCTCTCCTCACATATGGCCTGCCTACATACCCATCTACACTCGACAACACCCGCTTGATGGTTAGGGTGGTACTATTCTTAGTCGGCACTATATTAGCTCACTTATAATTGTTTTATGAACAGAAAACCTCACGGGTCGAACTAATTGTGTAATTGCCAAGTAATTTGTTAGCGGTACTGAAAAATAATTACTTGTATTATCGCCTATGTAAATAGTTATTTATCATCTTTTTAAGAACAAATTAAAATGTCCGACTTTAATCTAAATGTTCTGATTCACATCGAACAAATTAAAGCCAATGTCGAAGGAAAGTGAAAGCAGACCCCGACATAAGCACTTGTACTAGAAGCCCTGCACAACGAACGATGAATGGGAGCATTGCAATCCTGACCCTAATGTCATCCAAATCAATCACTTGACCCCGGATGACCCTATCTCCGCCAATTAGGTTACGGTGCCACTGACATCTCAAGATTAAACTAATCAAGTTCTCCATCTGCTGAAACCTTTGTTGATTCTGTTAAAAAATATGGTTTGTACTTTAGATAGGTAATTCTTGGTCACAAAAAACTGGTATTAAGTTTTTCTTAGATGAAGATAACGTTCATAATATCAAGACAATAGCGGGTAATTTTGGCTGTTAGTCAATAATAATAATAGCTCTTTACTTCAAGACACGTCAGTTTATTTATGTTTCGTGTTTTTGATCTTCCTCTTGGACCAAGAGCCTGTGATGGCCAGACCTTCCTTTAATTCACAAGCGTGAAAATTATTTCATGTGTATGTCTAACATAGGTAAGAATAACCCCCAAACATGAAACCTGGATCGCGGTTGCTTTGGGAGATAACAACCTTTTACCTGTTATCTCCCAAAGGAACCACGATCCAGGTTTCATGTTTGGGGGTTATTCTTACCTATGTTAGACATACACATGAAAGAATTTTCACGCTTGTGAATTAAAGGAAGGTCTGGCCAGACCGGGCTCTTAGTATAGACTAATAACCTGTGATGGCCAGACCTTCCTTTAATTCACAAGCGTGAAAATTCTTTCATGTGTATGTCTAACATAGGTAAGAATAACCCCCAAACATGAAACCTGGATCGTGGTTCCTTTGGGAGATAACAGGTAAAAGGTTGTTATCTCCCAAAGCAACCGCGATCCAGGTTTCATGTTTGGGGGTTATTCTTACCTATGTTAGACATACACATGAAAGAATTTTCAAGCTTGTGAATTAAAGGAAGGTCTGGCCATCACGGGCTCTTAGGTTATCTTGTTTTTATGATACAAAATCACGCGTCGGATGGTACTATACCCCCAATTCACATTTCGGTCACACTCGCGCTCTTTGATATTCAATTGTCGACTGCCAATGAGAAACTCTGCGACTGTCAATTGATTTGAATTAGTATTGAGTTACTACAATTGTGAGACTATTCTTTGTTATTGCGAAAAGACATGACAGGAAACCCAATGGCTAGGATTGTGGTCTCGCCGAATCACTGTTCTCTGGCTCTACAATGTTGTTGTGGATTTGTAATGATATGTAGTAGATCGACGTTCAACTCAACTATGGAACAGTTTATGGATCTGAAACTTCTGGATTCAAATTAAATTTCTTCGAATGAAGTCACTAAGCAAGCACTAAGGTATCTATCTCGAAGGGATGGAGTGTGACATTTTAAAGCGTAAAATACATTTTTCGCGGGAAAATGTATTATAAAGCGGACGAAGTCGCGAGGCGGAATGTCGCGAATATTTTTAAAAGACCTTTTACTTTCACAAATGTACCTACTACAATGACTCACTCATGGCATGGCGTGTTTCTGTTCAGGCTGACTTTGTAAACACAAACTATCGTAATACGCTGATGCGAGTGGAAATGTGCATTTAGTCAGGACTCGGACAAACTGCTGAAACCCTGAATTACATCACAAAGTTTCAACTATAGATGATTTTACCAGTGAACTTTAATGCGATGTGTGTGTTCAAAACAACAGAGCAGTTTTGCAATGGGTTGGCTACGAGTTAAATTTATCTTAGAAATACATATACAAAAATGTTAGGTTTTAAACAAGTACACAAAATTTCACCGTGGTTGGATACTTACCTTATTTTGAGTACTACTTTTTGAAAATAAGAGAATTGGCAACGATGGTGTATTGCGTAATTGCATTGTTTTCTGTGATAAGATTAGAAGAAGTTAAAATTTTTAACATATTTCAGCGATTCTAGGTTGATGATTCATTTGAAAACTAACGCTTATTTTCTAGTCGGGCTTTTTTAGTCTACCTATATATAGCTCTTAAACGAGCACTTAATGGAAAATTCAAGAATTCTTGAGTGGTTGCAGTTGATTGGTGATTAATCGAAAACACACAGCTGTAACGTAGGAAAACAAAGTGCTCTGATGATTGCGAAACCTTACACGATGACTTGTTTCGTAGCGCACCAGACAGATTGATTGATAGAGCACTATTACTAACATTGTGTTGTTTCATTACTAGTAAAGACGAGAATCCTTTGTACTGTATAATATTTTGTTGGGGTTACACCTAAATAACGCTAAGAATTTCTTTAATCTAATATGTAGTAGTTACCTGCAGGATTTGTTATAGTTTGTTCTTGGAATATACCGGATTGGGCATACAATATATGACACATGACACACCTTTGGGTTGAGATAGAGGAGATATTAGTTAATGGGATGAGTCTATATTCCTCCAGTGAATTCGGCCCGTATTGGTTAGTAAAATCACGGACATGTAAGACACAAGTGCGACGTTTTTCAAAGTTATCGTAGAAGTTTCCTAAAATATTTGGAAATTCAGACTAACAGAATGTTACAACTTATGTCGACATTACAATGTCATGTTTTACGTTCGGCGGTGTTCGTTGATATACAAAATTGCGTTTATTGTTATTGCTCCAGTTAACGATATAGATCGCACTTGCGCAAATATTGTACACTATTTTGTACTCGTTTCATACATAGTTCGAGACTTCTTAGACTTTGTATTATAATGAGGTACGGTACGGTATAAAGGCACAAGATTTTGCATGTCTACTCTGTTACGAGTTTGTTACATTGTAGGGAGTAGGTTTTTAATGAACTCTCGTGTCTTACGGCTTGGAAATTGCGTTTAGTGTATTGTGCTTGAGATAAAGTAGGAAGACCACAAGAGACCGGTTTGAAAGCACTTTAAATCTGACGACCCCTGTGGCGAAACGGGCGTAGGTCCGCCTGCGACGCAAGAGGTTGCGGGTTTGATTCCCGCCTCGGGACAAAAATTTGTAAGATCTGCAAATATTTGTTCCGAGTGTCTGTGTGTTATTATAAAATATAGATCTATGTATATTATATTAAATTCATTTCTAGCATTATTTTCTTATAAAATTTAATTAAATAAGAGTTTTTATGATGATGATGATAGTTATGCTTTATAGGTGAACGTGAAAGTTATTATTAGATTCAGAAATATCCATAACATCGGTAGCGTGGACTGGCTGGCAATGCCTCAACTCATTACCTTGGCATTACGGAGCCGACGTAATTTTGGTTGTTATTTGTTTATTGTTAGTTACCACATCGTTCGCCGTGAAAATGCATTGACTTCCTTTTCTGAAATTAGAGCTTATAGTACTCGAATCGACGTAAATGTATTTCTGCCTGTGATCCATCATAGCTTGACGTTTTAACGGTAGAATTTGGTTATCTTTTTCATTTTTTGTGTCATTTTAATTTAATATGTAAGTAATTGACTGTAAGAACTCTAAAATTTCATTAAACAGGAAATTCCGAAATTTATATAGTTCTCTATTCAGCCTAAATGACCGATTACTCAAAACGATTGAAAGAAAAGAAAATACATTCAACTTGTACACACATTAGAATTTTAAAACACAGATTATGACGTGTGTGTCTGTTTATGTGACCTACATACACATGATTGCATAAAACCGACTTCTGCCTGACGCACAAGACACCCCTAGTTATGGAGTTAAATCTTTGAGGTTATCAATACTTTTTGCTCAATAAATATAATTTAAGAATGCATAATCAATCATAGTGTAAAAAACTGGTCAACTCGAAAACTCTAACTGACTTTGCGCAATGCCACAAGATACTCACACATTGTCTTATTACCTACTTTTCTGCAATGTGATCTGCTTTGTCAAGTGAGTAATAAAATAGACATTCGTCATCAACGACATTATGCAGAATTAAGTCATATTCCTTATCCAATGAATAGCAAGCTTAGATAAGAGATACAGAGTCAGAGCTAACCAATGAGATACGAGGAGGAACTTCGCAATTGATCAATTGTTTCTAGATCTTTACGAAGAGGTTAATGCGTAGTTAAAGACTGCTGGAAGTCTAGTGTTTTATTTATTTTGCAAAATATCTAATATATTCAGCAGTTTTTGTAGTAACAGTAGTAACATAAACGTGTAATTCAGTGTCAAAAATGTCAGAAATTTCTGGCCAAGTTTGCGAAACAAGAAATGGACCGC
The DNA here is from genome assembly GCA_963691955.1 of Chloroclystis v-ata. Lineage (NCBI taxonomy): Eukaryota > Metazoa > Arthropoda > Insecta > Lepidoptera > Geometridae > Chloroclystis > Chloroclystis v-ata. Next base: position 8,705,268 of record OY829904.1, on the reverse strand, counting down.
CAAGGCTTTTCGAATTGTGTTTGGATAATGTATGTAATCGAAATTATTCTTCCGCTCTTTGATTTTTCAATCGATTGATGTGTTTGTCCAATGTCCGTCCATTGTTGAGGCATTCATGATTCATGAGGCTAACAGAAGACCCGCAACAAAGTATCTTGGTTTACTATGCCCACTTACTGTGATCACCAGGCTGCCTGGTTATCATGGTCTATACACATAATCCCCAAGACATATATTGTGTTATTTTGAAGACCACTATCAAGAAGTAGAGATGTAAATAATATGATGGATTCATTGGTATTTTCCTTTACAGATGCTGCACGAGAAGAAGCTTTGCATCCTGGGCTCGGCGCTCTCAAACCTGAACACATTCGAGCGGCTCCTGCGCTGCGGAGGCTCAAATTTACCCTTACTGCAGTGCTTTCAGGTTGGTATTGGATGTAGCTTGACTTTGAGACCCCATTAGTTGCTCAGGATTGGTTGCGCTGCGTTCCAAATCGACGTAGCAAGAGGATATTACTGTTGACTAAAAGATGTACCTACCAGACTACTGCTACAACTTTAAGTCAACAATAAACCAACAATAGCTACTAACCATCAACAACATCATCATTTTGTCATTAACAAACAATGCAGAATAACTGTGTGCTGCTGCTCTAAGATAATTAAGTATCCCATCTCCTACCGGTCTCTTCAAGCCTATCGATCAATCTATGTACCTATAATATTACCATACTAAATTATTGATAGCTAACTATTTGACTATGTATTATGATTCGATCTCAATGGCATGACGATGAAACAAGGCGGTCCCAAATCTTCTTCAAATAAGAGTCAGGTGTCATCTAAAAAAAAAACGTTGAAGACGGTAGACCGAGCATCTTTCTACCGTCTTTAACTTACACAGTAAAGATTATAAAAGGCCCTGTTGTATTTCCAGAGTGACTCCGCGATTCAATGCCCTATCTTCTACGTAAGTTGCGTCTACGCTTGCATAATGTTTATGCCATCTGTAATCATAATTGGTTGCGCGCGCAGTTAATTCATTCAGCATTGTCGCCATTTGTCGCTCCTCATGTCAACAGTTGACGGCCAATTCATATGACGTAGATTCATCAAAACCATCTCATATTACGTCCCACTGCTGAGTACGGGTCTTCAGAGTAGATCCCATTATAGGCTCTGGGGGCTTTGGTATAATCACCACACTTACCAAGCGGGTTGGTGATCGCAGTAAGTTGGTACAGTACACGGTACGGTTTGACGACACTAGAGAAGAAGGTGGTATAATACCTTATTTTTTAACACTATCAGCGTACATTTATTGTTTATTTATTTACTATGAAATCCAGAACATAACATTACAGTTTAACCAATATGTTATGTCTAGTATGGGCATGACATGACACCATCTTGTAACTGATGGTCGGTATCGCAGTTATTCAACTTCAACTCACTATAATAAGTATATAATGGCTAAGATGTTTGTTCTGATGATATTATTATTGTTTCCAGGCTGTGGTTGAGCATGGATCTAAGCTGTCAGAGGAACTCGCGTCCGCCTATCTGCTGAAGTGCGAGGTGCAGAACGCCAGGAGCAAGGATCAGCTCATACACCTAGGATTACGGCTGGGTATGTACTTAGTCTCGTCTATGTTCCTAATCCTCACTGTATCGGTAATGAGGTCCCTAAGACTACCTATTGAAGTGCGAGGTGCACCTGATCGTGAACATAACTGCAGTGACAGCACTGTATAGGAACTAAGTCCCAAGCTAACAGCGGAAGAATATATTTCTACAGCTTCCAGTCATATACTGTGATCAGTACGTCAGTCACTACAGTAACAGTACAGTCAGTCAGTACACTTGTGATGTAAAATGTCTTGAAATGAGTGGTTATGTGTGAGTAAGGGATTTACACTTTACAACACAAGTGTACAGCCTAGTAGTGCAGTAGTTAAGTCTATACTCATAAAATCTGTTATGAGTTACGCTACAATCTAGAGGCTAATGGCCCTTTACGCCAGTCCTTGGCACCATAATACTCGAACAACAAACTATATAAGCGTATTAAAAGGCCGTAAATTCAAATCAGTAGCCGTAGCCGCAGATGTGCCAGTTGTAATCGCATCAACATATCGCCAATTAGTCTCACTTTACGCATGTTTACTTGTTTAGTGAATTTATAACGTTGGATAATTGCCAAACTGTTTAGAATGCCGTAGATGTGAAACTCTAATGTGCCCTAAATAGGCTTACAACATAGACGGAAAAAGTAAAAGTTTTTGTAATTTTGCGCCTCATCCTTACTAACATCGTAATTATTACTCTTCTGCGCCAATATTGCTAAATAAATAAATAATATTGATAGACAATTCACACAGTAATTCCTCCATACATTCGTGTGTGATAATAAAACACACGAGCGAGCAAAGCGTTTCCGATCTGTTCTGTGCACGAGGTCTATTGTTTAAAGAAGTAATAAAATTAATGCATAATCGCGCATTTTATTACTTGCTCGTATTTTAACTGTTATTGCATGTTGTTAGCGGTTATTAAAGCTTGATGACAGGTTAGTGATAGGGAACTTAATTACCTTATCTAGACACGCAGCAGCGTGTCATGACTTAGTACATAAACTAGACACGATTTGAGAGCCCATGACTTTTAGTACGAATTAATATATACTCGTACTACCATAGGTTGCGTTTCTATGTATCCTTTATATATTCTGTTAAGTACCAGGTGGTTTTGCGAACAAGCTGTGACCGTGGCTATATCATTCGACGCTGTTACTATGCGCCCATAAGGGAACTATGTGAACGAAACATATGTAAACATAATTATAACGTTTTGTACCTATATGTATAATAATATGGTTTTCCCAGTATTTTGCAAAACCAATAATAAACTTTAAAGCGGTCTACACACCAAAGCCGGCGGCCCGGCGGCCCAAAACGTTCGGAAATGTTGCGAGTTTGAAGTATTCATCAAAACATACTTATCTATTTATCATACGTTCCTTGGCAAGGTCTCAAAAGATCTCCGGAAGACAAAACCATGTATTTTTATCTCAATTCCCGATGCAAAATGCGCCGGCGTATCATAGTTTTATCAACAGATGTTGATACCAAAAAAATACCTTCTCAAAAAATTTAGCTTACCATATGACGAGATTTCTACTTTTGAACCTGGAAATGCAGTCTTTGTTTTAATGTACTCTATCTATGGTAGATAGAGTACATTAGAAGAGCCTTTGTAATACATGATCTCTATGCTGACCAGGAGGGCTGGAGATTGTACTTAATGTCATTTATTTCCATAAAATCCTAAAGATCACTTGTACTATATTTCTATTAGATGCTTTGTCGCTTGTACAAAATGTCGCGAGATCAATTCTAATCTTAATTTTATATAGTGGTCTCTCCGTTTTTACTCTTCAGAACATTCTGTACTTTGAATTAATAATAATTCAAAAGCTGCGAATTACAATACGGTACGATATATTTTTTATATATTCTAACTAACGTCTTTTGTTGGCAGGTGGCTTCCTCAACGAAGCCGGCTGGTACGCGGATGCATCGCGCGTTCTCCTCAAATGCCGCATTCTGTGCCAGGCGCAGCCTCAGACCACGTACTACAAGAGACTCACACTCGAGTGCTGTCATAGGTGAGTGTTTTGTCGTAGATTCATTAGTTCGTCATCAAAGCCGGCTGGTACTCCTAAAATGCCGCAAGCTGTACCCAACCACGTACTACAAATCCTAAAGTATCATACTTTTTTGTTTCAGGTTATTAAACACACAGTCTGCATACTGCCTTTTCCCTGCAGCAGCAGAAACCTACTCCATAGCCTTAAATCTTATGGGCATCTCTGAAGACGACGAAGTGACGGACTCGCTGCCGAACGGAGCGATCTGCGTCGCACAGACCAGCGACGCCTCGGTACAGACAGACGAGACACCCCTAGATAGGTAACTAGAGTGTAGTCTATAACCCTAGACATAATGTGCAGATGATGATAAACGCTGGCTCACAGTGAATGCTATCTTCTTTCGACCGAAATAACTGGAAATTTCAAAGCAGTGCAGTGGACATTCGACAGTTCAAATGATGTTGATAATTATACGATTGCTTTTATAATTTGACGTCAGTAATAGGTATATTATCGGAACTTTTCGATATTCGAAAAGCCGAAGGAACGATTCGGATAAAATATGCCGAGCAGAGCAACCTCATTGAAACATTCACTTTTGCACTCCGAAATGTGCTTATCAGGAAATTAAACAACATCCAAAAAGATAAATAAATATATAAATATTGCTGGACAATTCACACAGCGACATCTAGCCCCGTGATAAGGTCTAAGCTTGGGTTAGGTCGATATTACGATTTAGATCCATGTAATAAATAGACAGTAGCGGCGCGCCGCTGCGGCAGGCGCCCTGAGTGATTCTGGCTTTATCTTTTCTTTAACTGTACTTAGAAGTAACTCCACTTATCTCTTATATCTGTACAGAAATTGTTTATGTTTAGCGAGAGAGTTTGAGGGTACGATCTATAACTGACGATGTATATATGTATATCTGCTGTCCAGTGGCATGGAGACGGGCGGGGCGGGGCGGTGGCGCGGCGCCGGCGTGTGGGGCGGCGCGGCGCTCGGCGCGCGGCTCTGTCGCGAGTTCAGCGCGCTGTTCTTCGTCCGCTGCGACTACAACCTCGCGCACCACTGGGCCATGCGCGCTCTGCGGCTGCTGGACGAACACTCGCCTCCCAGGTCAGTACTGTTAATCTGTGTATTTATGTGTGTGCAAAATAAACCTATTTTCTTTCTTTCTTTCAGTACTGTTGTTGACTGTTGACTCAATTGTTAATAGTGCAAGGTCTAGATTGCGCAATTCAGAATACCACGCCACTTTTCCCTTATTCTTTGTATATAGGATGACATCACGACTATCGTTAGTTGCCATTGGGGTTGCCAAATGGGATCCATTTAAATTTATACAGATTTTTTGGTAACTGGTTTTGTAATACTTTCAGTGTAATGATGAGGTAAGTGGCCCCCCTTTGACCTGTTTCTTTTTGTTAGCATGTGGTGTTGATTATGTCATGTTTTTTTTTGTTTCGTTAAATTTTGATGCGTTCATTACTGCTGCTTTCAACCCCCATCCGGTGTTTAAATCCTATGTGCAAGATTTCTATAGAATAGCAATACATCTCAATCTATTAACTACCTACCCTCAATAAACATGTACCTTCGCGTGGATCGCGAAGATTTAGCTATAGCATTAACTATAGCAGGATGAACCTGGTTCCTTCCAGAATAATCATCGACGTCCTCCGCTGCTGCGCCAAGGCCTGCGTAGTGAAACGTCGGTTCGAATGCGCCGGCGCCGCCGCCACCGCCGCCGTCAGCTCCTCGCGCGCCGTCTACGGGCAGGACCATCCGAGATACGCCGCGGCGCTACTCGACTACGGCTTCTACCTGCTCAACATAGACTCTATCGTGCACAGCGTCAGTGTGTATGAGGTAACTAGCTGTCCCCGCGAACTTCGTCTCGCCATATACTTTTATTTGCAACTATTTCCATACTAAATTTTATCCAAATCGAATTTTCCCGCGTATGCATATTTTTTCCCTCGGAAACATGTATTTTTCCGCGGTAAAAAGTAGCCTATGTTCTGTCTCAGGGACTAAAGATTGTATGTGCCAAATTTCATCAAAATCGGTTGAGAGGTTTAAGAGGGAAAGCGTAACAGACAGACAGACGGACGGACAGACAGACAGACAGACAGACAGACAGACAGAGTTACGCATTTATAATATTAGTTAGGATTATTACATTACATTGACTCCCAAACTGGTCTGTGCTACATCGCATGCTGGCTAGCTGAGCGCGGTGAGCGACAACCTCGAGACGTTTTTCTAATACTTGCATTTTTAAACTCGTGATATCTTCCGAATGAAATGTCCGAATTGAATAATTCAAAAAGTTTTATAGAGATATTGAAATATTCGTAATTAACATGTTATTTATTTTGATAATCTTTTATTTGAAAATACAAATATAGAGCTTTTCCTAGCGGCGGCATTTAAATTAATTATATTGAAAATTAAAACACTTATTGTGACATAACTATAATAGTTAGATATATGCTGTCGCGACATTTTTTGTAGGTATTAATGTGTTCTACAAAATTGTAGTACATTGTAATTTTCTAAAATGAATACTTTTCGCAGCGCATGCGATATAAGGATTTTTTTTTACATCTTGGGTTAAATATTTGGGTTTTCCGTACGGATCCCTAATTTTTTTGAAAATGTAATATAGCCTATAACCTTCCTCGATAAATGGACTATCCAACACTGAAAGAATTTTTTAAATCGGACCAGCGGTTCCTGAGATTAGCGCGTTCAAACAAACAAACAAACAAACAATCAAACTCTTCCGCTTTATAATATTAGTATAGATTAGCCGTCAGCTCCTGCGCCGTATACGGACAGGACCATCCGAGATACACCCAGTATGTTCTGATCTCAAGAGATAATGGGGTAAAGTCATTTCATAGGCAGGTTAATCGGGGTGTGCCGCAGGGTTCTACATTAGGCCCTATCTGTTTTAATATTTAAATAACTTATTATGTTCGGATATGAAACGCTGTGAACATTATCTCAAATATATTAGCCTTATTTTTTTACCAATACGAGACAATCTATTGATATTAATGTTCTGTCATATATAGGAAGCCCTAGCCATCCTAAGAAGAGTCTTCGGCCGGAGCAGTTTGCACGTGGCCACGGCTCAAGAGGACCTGGCGTACGCGCTCTACGTTCTAGAATATTCTTCGGGACGATTCTACAAGGCGAGGGACCACGCTGAACGAGCTATTAGGATTATTGAGGTATTTATGACCTAAAAGGTTAATAAAATTTTAAAGGTTTTTAATAATTACTCCTTAAAATAACATAAAATAAAACTTTAAATTTTATTGAAACCAAATTGACAAATCTTATGATTCTTATATTCGTTAAAGTTTGTTTGTTCATCTAAGATATAATAGTAATATATCCGTAAGTTTATCTAGCACTCGGGACACAAATTTATTTATTTATAATATTTATTTGCAGAACCTTGTGCCTCCAGACCACCTGTTACTAGCGTCGGCCAAACGCGTGAAGGCGCTTATTCTGGAGGAAATCGCACTCGACATCCCCGCCGGGCAGGATATGAGTGGTAATAGATTACAGTAACCCACGGCTAGGGCTACTAGCTTTCGAGCTAGTAGCTAACTAGCTTTCGACGATTCGGACAAAATAAATTGGGATACCATGTCCGAATTGACGCAACTCTCGCTTTCTATGGAAATTTAGTAAAAGTAATCTTTATTTGGAAATAAAAAAACGTAAATTATTAAAAAATTATAAAGGAAAATTTCTCAGATCACAACTTAACTTTGGTACTCGAGTGGGAGTCGAACCCACGCCACCCAATTTAGCCCTGATTGCGCTAACCACTACGCTATCGTGGAGTTACGTAAGAGCTCGAATAAATATTAAATATAAGTGTAAAAAACGTAGTATAATAAATTATACTATAAGCGGATCTACGATGAAATGCTAGAGCGAAATATTTATTTTATCTAGAAAAATCCAGAGATGCTCTGCGGGTTTGGACCCAGGACCTTCGGAATGGGAGTCGAGAGCTTCCACTTAGCCAAAGCTCTTATTCCTACCTTTGGAATGAAAGTCAAGTGCTTCGACTTGCCAAAGCTCTTATTAGTATCACAATATAACCAGCGTGGTATTCCAGAGCCGAGCCTGCTGGAGGAGTCGGAGGCGCTGCACCGGGCGGCGCTGGCGCTCTCCATGATGGCGTTCGGAGAGAAGAACGTGCAGACCGCCAAGCACTACGGCAACCTCGGGCGACTCTACCAGAGCATGCAGAAGTTCCAGGTCTGATATGTCAATCAAACTTAAAAACCATAGACAATTTTTTTTGGGCACACGGATTATCGATTTTGTGAACTTATATCAAGGCCCATAAAAACATATACTTTATAGACTCCACACCTTTTGGTCAAAACTTTTCACTTAGAAATGTCGACAGATGTTAAATTGTAACATCTAATAATTTCCATATGATTCCATATAAAATATGATAGGTAATCAATTTCACAGATTGAGAGATGAAGTACTGAAGTACTTCTTGTGATTTATACGTGAAGTTTTATTTAATTTACAATAATGGGTATATGATAAACCCAAAATTCTTTGATCACCGACCTAGGCTAGGCGAACTCTTTGATTTATTTATTCCTAAAATCAACTTCTCCCAGCCGTCAGAACAAAACCTGGCACAAGCAAGCTGTCGTGGCACACTCGCTACGCTCGCTCCCCTCTTTCATATACAAAACTATAAAAGATTATTGATTGAACACTTGTTATTTCAAGTTTCGAGCTTACCACGGGGCTAGATGTCGTTGTTTAAAAATTGACCAGCAATATTTATTTTATTTATTTATTTATTTCCAGGACGCAGAAACGATGCACCTAAAAGCCATCGCAATTAAAGAGGAGTTGCTGGGACCCGAAGACTACGAGGTGGGGCTCAGCGTCGGCCACCTCGCCTCGCTCTACAACTACCACATGAAGCACCACCACGACGCGGAGAAGTTGTATCTGCGATCTATATCTATTAGTGCGTATTGTCAAATCTATATCCTTATCTTATATACCTCTGTGGCGCTGCAGGCGAAGGTCCGCCTGCGACGCAAGAGTTGCGGGTTCAATTCCCGCCTCGGGTCAATTTTTTTGCAATCTATGTATGAATAATGTATATTAGATATCTGTGCCCGTAAGACAAGCTTCGAGCTTGCCACTGGGCTAGATGTTGGTGTGTGAATTGTCTGATTATGTTCCATCTCACGGTTGCCTGGAAGAAATCTCTCTTAGCGAGAAGGCCGCCCATTGTTTCACTGTATTGTTATGTGTATCTTTTTGTAATGTGGTGTATCAATAAAGTATTTTGTATTGTATTGTATTGTTGCAGGTCTGAAGTTGTTCGGTTCGCGCTACTCGGGGCTGGAGTACGACTACCGCGGGCTGGTGCACGTGTTCACGGAGCTGAAGCGGCACGACCGCGCGCACCACTACACCGCGCTGCTGCACCAGTGGCAAGGTAGCTTTACTATTACAATGCCTATAATACATATGTGATGCGTAGAGACTATATTATATAAAGTACTACCCCCCTTTACTGTCTAAGGTCAACTGTCTTAAAGATATTTTATTAAAAACATGTGATCTGCTCTTACGGTGAAGACAAACATCGTGAAGAAACCATCGTGTATAGAGAACATTGAAAAGTTTTGAAGGACATGTGACATTTACCAATTCGCTCTGGATCATTGTGATGAATAAAGGCCTAAATACTCGTCAAGAGAGAAATCCCTTTGTCACAGCAGTGAGAACATAAATATGTGTTGTGTATGATACTGACATTTTATTTATAATCTTCCAGAGCTAAGAGAACAATCTAAAGCCGAGCAACCCCCGGAGCTGTCCAAAGACACGCTGTTCCCGCTCGACGAGATCCGGGAGAAGTTCTTCGGACCGAACGACTGAACGACGCGGGCCTCGCCGTCGGACACGCTAGCATAGATAACGCAAGTAAATTGTCTATGGTGTTATAAAAAAACACATTATGGATGTAAATAGTCTATGGTGTTATAAAAACATATTAGTGATGCATATGATTGATTGATATGACACATATATTTAGTACTCATATGTATGCTAGGTACTACTAAAATGTAAAATGATTAGAAATTTCAGGCATTGCAGCGTCACAGATTGTCCAAGATTTTATTGAAAAATAAATAAATAAATAATAAATATTGCTGGACAATTTACACAACGACATCTAGCCCCGTGGTAAGCTCGAAGCTTGTGTTACGGGTGCTAGATTTCGGATATACTTAATATAATATACATACATAGATAGATATTTTTATTTTTATTATACATATTACACCCAAAAATAACATAAACAAATAATTACATATACCTAATCTAATAATTTTAAAATAGTATTATATTTTAATAGCATGGGTTTACAGTTGTTAACGTTGTATATATTATCTAATATAAATTTTAGTCAACCTTACTATCTATTACTCAGTCTATGCTATATTTTACTCTAGAATTCTAGATAAAAGGGTTAAAAGTATATTTTTTTTTATAAATTATGTGATCTACGGAAAAAAAATTGTTTTAATTGTGTATTTGTTTATGTTAATCAGTGTAAAAAACCTGGTTAATGTTAAGTTATTGTTATTTTATTGTATTATTAAAAAGTTTTTTTTCTTTATAAGCTATTGAGGACCTTGAGTTTTACACGTTTTAATACTGGATTTGAAGTTTTAAATATTATTCATTATAGACTACATTTTACTTGCGTTATTATGCGACCTAAAGATAATTGTAAAAAAGGTTTGGGTGCCTTAAAAAATCTCCCGAAAATATGAACTTTATAACTATTAGACGAAAACTGTAAGTTGGTTGATAGTGTCACAAGCCTTGCTATTAATTTATATCCCAAAACAAATACCTTAATTACAATAAATATTGTTGGATAACGTACACAGCCATATCTAATGATAACAATAGAATTGCAATAATTATATTTTTTATAAAACGGTGAAGTTTGTGGCACTCTAAATTTAGTCCGTATATTGAGAAAAGACAATTTTAAAATGAGTTATTTCATATTGTCAAAATAGGTTCAATATTTACTCTGTATCACAGAGAAATCATGTTATAAAATTGTCGATTTTCTTAGTTTTGGACTGTAATGTATGCTTTATGACTGCGATGTATATTCCTTTATAAGGGTAACTGCCAGTATGACGCTATACGTATTAAGCTAAGTTATAGTGACCACGCACAACTAACATAATATTTATCATAAATTGACTAAAACTAAAGAAAAAAATTATTGATACTTGTTCAGTTTTTCTTTTTAAAATGTGTTGTTTGTAACTGTTTGAACTATTATGCTTTTAAACAATATTGGAATACGAAACGGGTAACACTCAGAAAGAGGATAGATCGTTTCGCACGCAAATGTCAGTCTCGCCTCTCGGTGAAGATGGTGTTTGAAACAGTGCCAAAATGTCGAGAAACTCAAAAACACTAAAATCAAATTAAATCATGGTTCGACAACCGTTTCGTGTTCAATAATTCTTACTGTTGTGATTCTTATACATATTTTTTCTCACGTCACATGTGACTCAATGAAGTTGGGACTAACTGTAGCTCCCATTATTTGTATATATTGCTTCCGTGTTATTATATATTTTACTTTAATTGGAATTTTTTTAATTTTTTAACTATATCGGCGGCTACAGTTTCTTGTATCATTGTTAAGTTGTTATAATCTTAATTTTTTTTTAATACTAAATCATATTGTTATCTATGTACCTATCTTACAATATTTTTTTGTTTTCATGTTGTTGCATAATGCCGCTGTGACATTTCTAAAGAAATTATTTATCAGTTTGTATCCTAAGTATCGTCAATCAGATCTCAAAATAGCAGAAATTCATCATAACATTGACGTAACTGCTCAAGACGCATTGTAAATAATAAATACGAATTTAATTATAAAATTCTTAGTGAAACTTATGATTATTAGACTCCATAGCTTATAATTTAATGTCAATAGTAAACTTATTATTTAGCTTTATTTCTATTCAATCGCTGATTTCCAGAATTTAGTGTTCGTTATTGTATAGTTCTAATAACTTTGCCTTATGTTAGTCATGTATAAATTTAGCTTATTTTAGTTGACTGTGCAATTTAAGAGTTTTAAGTTGTAAATATTTTGTGTTGCCAGTGTCAATGCTCGTTTTAAAATCAAATAAATTAATAAACTCATGTATTTTTATTATTATAGCATACCTTCTATCTTTGTAGAGAAACGACCAACGTAAAATAGTCAATTTTAATTAAAATTCTATTTTAATATTTATAAAATAAAACAACTTCATAAATTATAAACATTTAATGATTAAAATAAAATATGGAATGCATCTGCACATAGTAAAATATTTTGTACAATTTCTAACAATTTAGTAAATAATATTAATAGGCACTATCAGAGGCATTAATTTTTGTCGAAATGTCGATACTTCAATCAAAATTCTACATCTAAAATAATATTATGCATCAATACAATCACAAAGCATTAATTTGCTTACTTTCAATAATTTACTTTTAAAATGAGGTGATAACATTCCGTTCCGTTCGACTCAGTTCTATTCTAACCATTACAGGGTTTTAATCTCGAGATTCCAATTAACAATAATACAATACAGATTCATAGCAATACTATTCTGAAAAATACTTTCATTCTATGTAATATAGCTGCATCAACTACAATGCTAAAAAGCTCCACAAAATCTATAAAAATAAATATGATTGTGATACACATACACGCGATAACATCAAATAATAAACATACTACAACTACCTACAAGATTCAATTGCTTTGAAACATTTAACAGCTTCCGGCAAATGAGTGCGAGCCCGACTTGATTTTTACTTTCGGCTCCTTATTTAGTTAACAAAAAGGATTATAGATTTGTTCGATGCACTCGCGATTTCTTTCTTTCACCGGTAACGTTTTGTAGTTATTTCTTTAGGCCGGTCCCAGAAGCGCCAACAGCGCCCTCTTGTAGTCACCCGACGTCTCGCCCTGCTGCCGCGCCGCGGAAACACGAGAGTTGTACGGTCGTGACGGTAGATGGCGTTGGTTGTGTGGCGCATGCGGCGTGCGGGAAGAAATGCGACAAGATTAGTAAAAGTGTGATCAATTCAATTTATAACTTTCGTGTTTTTATGGGAATGATTCAAAATATAGCTTCTAGATAAGATAGAACAAAGTTAAACAAATGAAATATGAATCAATAAAGAGCAAATTATATTTGAAGTAGGTAAGCCTTATATTTCAGGTGGGTTAACTTTTTATAGAACTAGCATTGTGGGGTTTTTTATTTAATTGACTAGATCGATAATAAATTATACTTTACCTCCTTTTCCGATCAATGGCAATGTGAAAAATATTAAAACACTTTATTATTTGATCAAAGTAATGTAAAAATTAATTACATATATTGGAAGCAAAGTTAGAATATAATGTGATGCAGCATGCCTTATTTATTTATTATATCTAGATACTTTAGTATTTTAACACAGCAATTATACATATAATAATTCTTTCAGAATATTGAAAATAATAATAAATTTACCATAATAATCTGCCATTTAATAATCTAACCACCATTACTTTCATGCAAATAATAAAGTGCTTATTTACTTTTCACAGTGCAGACCCAAGCGTATTTTATAAATGATTGGATCAAGGTGATAGGCAACATATTGAAGCAAACGTAGGTGATCAATAAACATAATTTCCTTTAACTTAAAAATTTATTTCGATTTAAAATGCTTTAGAATACTTTAATTCAAACTCCGGTCAATTTCAATGCCCTCCAATATATTTCAATGTCTTTCTTTATAGGCCGGGATCCGTAGTACATGGAAATCAAGTGATTACTAACAAGCTAATTTTTGGTGAGTAGCTTCGTTTCGATGAGACGTCCAAAGATATCCTATACCCAACTCTCGATTGTGGTAGCTAACAGAGATATCAAGGATTAAAAAATTCAAGGATGTAAAACCGGGATAACGGACCACGAAATTTGTCGGACAATATGTCCCTTAGATTTTATAAATATTAATTAAGTATACAACAAGAAATCAGCTGGTTAGTAATCATAGTAATCATTTAAATTGACCTCGTTTTCGACACATTTTGGAAATGGCGGACTCTTTGATCAAACGATAGGTTTTGTAGGACAAACATGTTTTTATATAATTTAGATAATTATCTTGAGATATAACATATTGTCCTACAAATTTCGTGGTCCGTTATCCCGGTTTTACATCCTTGAATTTTTTAATCCTTGATATCTCTGTTAGCTACCACAATCGAGAGTTGGGTATAGGATATCTTTGGACGTCTCATCGAAACGAAGCTACTTACCAAAAATTAGCTTGTTAGTAATCACTTGATTTCCATGTACTACGGATCCCTGACTATTATATTTAATTTAAGATATTTATTTATTTCTTATAGGTACTTTTACAAGTAAATATCAACAATTTTTTATCTGATCACTTATCCAGCTCAATCGTGCCTAACCTTAACCCGCTCCTACCTTCAGATCGCTAGCCAGAGTCCGGTCATAGAGCCGTTCATACTCCTCCTTGATAGTCTGCAGGTCGATCTCAGCGCGGCTGGTGATGATCCGCACGAGCGCCGCGTCGTCCGTGCCCGCGCCCGCCACCGCCGTCTGCAGCCGCGCCGCGAACCACGCGCCCGGGCACTCTACGCACTCCACTGGAAAGAGGGGCCGTTACAGTACCTTGGACTTTGGGACCACTCTTGGACTTGATTGGGACCACTCTTGGACTCGATTGAGGATTCCATTGAATTGTTGGGGCTCCGGTTTGGGAACCCTTGTGCTTGTGACGCATCGCTGGAGACAAGCGTGACTGAGCGTGTACTGACAAGGTTTTTGCCAAATAACATTTTTTTTTTTTAAAGATGCACTTCTTCAGCACTAAGCCAGAAATTCCACTCCATTCCACAATTTTAAACCACGTTCCGGCTGAAACTTTAACCCAGTTTTATATGGCAAAAACCTTGCTCAATACTTCCACACACACCACCGCACCGCAACCCAAAATCGTAACACACCTTAGCAGGAGACAAAGTCGTAAACAGCCCGTTCAAACTCCTGCTCTTGGACCCCAGATTAACCTTCTCACGACAGGTCACAAGACTCCAATAACCCTTCACACACCTGAACAGCGGATACCAGAGTCTTGTTATAGAGTCGTTCGTACTCCTCCTTGACGGACTGCAGGTCGATCTCCGCGCGGCTGACGACGACGCGGACGAGCGTGCGGTCGTCGGTGCCGAGCCCCTTCATGGCCTTGCGCAGGCGCGCCGCGAACCACGCCGCTGCGTTCTGCACTGTCTCAACTAACGCAAGGGTTATCCTAATCCCTAGTACTAAACAGTTGGGCCTTGGCTAGCTTAGTCTACCCTTGATTGGAAAGTAGTCTATTGTCAGAATTTCAACCCTCTACTGCTTGACATTATTATATTAAGCCATCAAAAGAATGTACAAACATACACGCCAATCGTATAAGGTCACTACACTACAATGAATCGAGTCGAATTCTTAAATTGGCGACTTCCTAAAGCGCTGTGATGCGTCACTACTTAGATATTCTCAGTTAAATTGTCACAATTGCCTAACCTTTGGGCATAGACATTACTTTTTATATTATTATTTAAAAAAATGTCCAATGGTAAATAAATACGTATTCTAAAATTAAGCCATCGACGTCTAGAATACTGCTGAACATGAGCCCCCTTAATGATACCCAGTCAGAAGTCATAATAGCGTGGTCATATATCCAGTCGGAAGATATAGCCAAACGGTGAACTTTATGTCTTCTTAGACTTCTTAGATACTGATTTCGAGGTAATTCTTGAGGTTAACTCCAAACCTCCACGACTGAGATTGAGTAGAGGAATATTTGAGGAAACGACTAAGAACATGGGTGGGTGTAAGTGTATGTGTGTATTACCTATAGCCGTCATAGCTTCCTTGAGGTCGGAGCTGTGTATCTCAGAGTCGATGGCCTGTTCGATGGTGCGGCCCGACACCGCCTTGTACTCCTCGAACACCAGCCGCAGCTGCGCGAAACTGTCGCGAGCCAGGATCTACAGATAATAGCTTGCAGTTAGCAATCATTTCACAGTCTTCGTTTCGAGACTTCGCGAATATAATAGTTGTTACCACTGAAATAGTGTAAATAATGCTATTTATCTTCGAGGTATGTTTAAAGCTTGTGTTACGAGTACTTAGTAAACTGATAAAATAATTACATTACGCGACATCCTCATCATTTCAGCCGTCGGACGTACTCTGTTGGACATAGGCCTGGGAAATTTCCAGTTCATTCGATATAGACTTGTCTAAATGCCTTGATGGTAGACTCAGAGTCGACGAAGCACCGTCGTGAAGCATCAAGCTACGAATGATACGAATCTATGTGTCATCACTGAGGTATTTGGACGAAAAAGCGTTGCGAAGTTTCTCAAAATGTCAGAAGAACCTATATGGGTTGAGTTATGGTGTCTTTTAGGCTTGCGGGGTCACTGCCCTCTACAACTGTGCATGTGTGCTGACAGACTTGTTACTGGTTTACTGCTCCTACATCCCTGTGTGCGTTGTTACCTTGTTGAAGATGGCCTCATCAGTCCCCCAGCGCGCCTCGCCCGCCTCGTAGAGAGCCTGCGCGTCCTCCTTGGCCCGCGCGGGGTCTACTACCCCTTCCTCGTCTCTGGAGCCCTGTTTCGAGGCAGACTATTTGAGAGTAGATAGATGGCCTTTTGACCCTTGAAGAGTGGACTGTTCAGTCGTAGAGGTTATTTAGGTTTATTTAAAGATCAAATGTTGAGGCCGCTTTGTTTACACATACATTTGTCAAATAGTACGAGCGTTACAAGAATCCCAATATGCTCTTTCAGACGCGCTACAGACAGCGGTTATTGACCTATTTTTACTTTTTGTCTCTTTCTATGAACTGTTTCATAAGTATTTGTACCATTAACAGTCGGTACACAAATTGTTTTTAATAGGTTTTAACAATAGTCCTCAAGATAAGTTGAGGAGTGTTGAGCCTAAATTAATTCAAGGCCAACTAAGTAAGTACAACTACGGCAAACATTTACAAACTCACAACACAAACAATCCACACTTCAAGGGAAATAAAAATTCAGCAAAGCGAAGGAAAGATAATCAGTTTCAAAACACTTTTTGGTGTATCTTGAACCTGAAGCGCTAGACACACTGCCATCAATTCAGTCAGCTCACTTGCAATGTGGCTAGCGCTTTAGCGTGCTGGTATCTCTATATCCTAAAGCCACTAATCAAAGGGGCCAAGTAACTAAAAAAATCTTACACGCTATTAAATCACAAGTACGAACGGTGATCGTTCATTTATAGAGAGATCATAATAATCATATTCATAATAATAAAAATCATATTAGTTCTTAACTATTCTTCATCACAATATGACCCCTGAGATAAGGCATCTGTCGCTGGCTACTCTTTTGGTAAGATTATCTAAGGTCTATGGAAGATAATGTCTAGCCATGACGTCGAATTGGCCTTGAAAACCCGAACGACGAATTTAAAGACTGAATAAACAAAAAATCTTGACAAAGGTTTTGGTTTTAGCAAAAAATAGTAGCCTGTTTGTAGGTGGCCTTGCTCAAACTAAACAAATTGAAAAAAATTACTAATTTTATTTACACTAATACAAATATGAAAGTTGAGTGTGCTTAGCCAACACGGCTCTTTCGGAACATCGAGTATAAATAAAGCTAGTAGGTACAAAATTCAACATGATATTGATTAGCTATCGAAGGACGTCAATTTAGTCAATCGTTTTACTTGGTAGAATATTTTAATTCGGAATAGGTAACATCGAAATTCATGTTTTTATCAAGTCTTTGAAGAAAACCTCTTAAATTACTGCCTGTCTTCTGACATAAGAATCCCTTGTTTTATGACACTCATGAGAAGAAACAATTCACAGACACCACAAGGCAGAATGGTCTACCTTTGAAGTACATAAATGGAACAACTGTAGCTGACTCATACACAGTGCCGGATTAGCCACGTAGCAAGTGTAGCAAATGCTACGGGCCCCGCGCATTGGAGGGCCCCGCGCTCAAATAGGTATTGCGTAATACCTATTTGAGCGGCGAACCGAGCCGACCCGAACTGCACGCATGGCTATTTCCACCTCACCTCTATCACGAATTCACGAAAAACGTTGGTATCAAAATCAACAACCATAATTTGAAATTGTACCACATTTTTTAAATTGAGCGCTAGCCACACACACGTTATGTGTTGTTTGTACTACTTGCACTGCTCACTAAACGCTAAATTTGCCCATAATAAACCCAGAAAAGTTTATTTATTAGTCCAGTCAAATTAGCATTTCACCTCGGAATTTGAGATACCCAGCTGTAATTCTGTAAATACTTGGATATTGACACTAGACCAGGGTTTTTAACTTTTCAAAGGAAAAAAATAGTAGTAGGATGAAACCCATTAGAAAAGGAGAGGAATATGACAAATATTAAAGGAAAAATAAATTACGGTCGATCGGAGTTCGGGAAGTGGGAGGGGGTGGGCTTTTAAGGGGAGAAAATGGTTTATCTCGATTTGCGGTGAAACTACTACCTATGAAAAAAAATTATATGGCAAAGTTGTAGGTAATAAAACGATCAACAACTTTTAATTCAGAACTTTTTTACATAACGTCAAAATGTATGTGAAAAATTCAAAAAACTAAGTTTTTGGTTTTTTATTTCTATCTTTTTCAAAAACATTTTATTTTCTACGAAATTTGGTGATAACTTACCTTTTTATGCCCCAAACATACTATAATTTATTTGATTAAAAATATTAATTTTTTCACCTTATTTTGACTTAATTACTAAAAACATTGACTAATTTTCAATCGAAAATTCACGTGTCAAAATATTAGCTTTTTTATAAAAATCGGTGTGTTGTTTGTTCATTGAAATCTTTATTTTTTGATGGTTAAGAAAAATAGGTATATACATTACTTTAGTAAATTTTCTCAGAAAATGCAAAACACCGAAACAAAATTTGTATCATTATGTACAATCTATACTAATATTATAAAGCGGAAGAGTTTGATTGTTTGTTTGAACGCGCTAATCTCAGGAACCGCTGGTCCGATTTAAAAAATTCTTTCAGTGTTGGATAGTCCATTTATCAAGGAAGGTTATAGGCTATATCACATTTTAAAAAAAGTTAGGGATCCGTACGGAAAACCCAAATATGTAACCCAAGATGTAAAAAAAAATCCTTATATCGCATGCGCTGCGAAAAGTATTCGTTTTAGAAATTTACAATGTACTACAATTTTGTAGAACACATTAATATCTACAAAAAATGTCGGGACAGCATATATCTAACTATTATAGTTATGTCACAATAAGTGTTTTAATTTTCAATATAATTAATTTTAATGCCGCCGCTAGGAAAAGCTCTATATTTGTATTTTCAAATAAAACATTATCAAAATAAATAACATGTTAATTACGAATATTTCAATACCTCTATAAAACTTTTTAAATTATTCAATTCGGACATTCCATTCGAAAGATATCAGAGTTTAAAAATGTAAGTACCGAAACAAACCAGCCCTTTCGGTAAGGCATCATGCTTTGGTACGGGCACTCAGTCAGTACCTACTAAAATAAAGTCTTTAAACGAAAGTTGGTTCGTTTAAGATTGATTCACTTTTATGATAGTAAAAGTATATAACGAGAGACTTTTACCGCGGAAAATTAAATGCTTCCGCTGCGGGAAAATTCGATTTTGAGAAATTTAGTATGGAGGTAGTTGCAAATAAAAGTATATGGCGAGAGACTTTTTACGGCGGAAAATTAAATGCTTACGCGGAAACTATATGCTTACGCGGGAAAATTCGATTTGGATGAAATTTAGTATGAAGATAGTTGCAAATAAAAGTATATGGCGAGACGAAGTTCGCGGGGGCAGCTAGTTGCATCATAAAAATGTGATTAAAGCACACCGACTTTTATAAAAAAGCTAATATTTTGACACGTGAATTTTCGATTGAAAATTAGTCTATATTTTTGAAAATTAAGTCAAAATAAGGTGAAAAGAATAATATTTTCAATCAAATAAATCAAAGTTTATTTAGGACATAAATAGGTAAGTTTTCACCAAACTCCGTAGAAAAATAACAATTTTTGAAAAAGATAAATAAAAAAAACAAAAAACTTGGTTATTTGAATTTTTCACATAAGTTTTGACGTTATGTATAAAAGTTGTGAATAAGTTGTAGATCGTTTTATTACCTACAACTTTGCCATATAACTTTTTTTCATAGGACTAGTAGTTTCACCGCAAATCGAGATAAACCATTTTCTCCCCTTAAAAGCCCACCCCCTCCCACTTCCCGAACTCAGATCGACCGTAATTTATTTTTCCTTTCATCTTTACCATATTCCCCTCCTTTTCTAATGGGTTTCATCCTATTACTATTTTTTTCAGTTTTTGACCATTTTTGGTCTAAAAGCACTAGTCTACACTACACCCTAAAAGTTGTATAAAAACCTACCGATGTTCGCAACCATTAAAATTTCAAGATATTCTATTATATTCTCTGGACCTAACAATTTTCATCCTCAAATGAGAGGATTTCTCAAATGAGAGAATTCCTCAAATGAGATAATTCCTCAACCCCATCAGAGGCAGCGGATGACCTGAAGTGATGCTGTGACCGCGCGCTCTCCGCCATCTATCTCGAAAACGGTTCACCGTATGAAAAAATTTTGTGAACATTATTTGTAGAGAATTTTGTATTCTACAATATTCAAAAAGATATAAATAGCAAAAAACCCATAGGAAATGAGATATATACAAAAAAACTATTTTTGCGGTCTTTGACCTTGAAATTTTAATGGTTGCGAACACCCTACGATCGGTAGGTTTTGAGACAACTTTTAGGGTGTCAATATATAAATATTTACAGACTTACAGCTGGGTATCTCGAATTCCGAGATTCTTACCTATTTTAAGCTAAAATGACTTGACTATAACAGTTTTGTTTTCTATACTACGATTATAAAGAGGAAATATTTGTTTGTTTGTTTGTAAGGAATAGGCTCCGAAACTACTGGACCGATTTCAAAAATTCTTTCACCTTTTGAAAGCTACATTATCCCCGAGTAACATAGGCTATATTATAGCAAAGCAAATTGCGGGAAAGTGTAAAACGCGGGCGAAGCCGCAGGGCGGAAAGCTATATTTAATACCCTAAATTTGAGAACCGATAGCAAACCAAGGGCCCCTTGACAGAATTTGCTACAGGCCCCGCGCTGGCTTAATCCGGCACTGCTCATACATATCCAAATACCTTCCTAATGACAGCGGGGTCATGGCCGACACCATTATAACATGGTGGCTTTGCGACGTGGAATATTTGTAAAATGCTCCTGAATATGACTTTTTGTATTACATAAAAAAACTAAATTATTTTCCATTTTAATCCGATGAAAGAGAAGGACCTCGATCCGACTTTGTTTTTGTATTTTTATTTTAATGGTTATAATATAAAAATATGCATATTTCAACTTTCATAATTTAGCTTATTTCAGTGGTTATCGCATAAAAATGTACTTACGTTTGATTAATCGTTAAATAATCATATTTTGTAAATTCAGCCTACCTATGACCAACACATAAGCTAAGCTACTTCTACATCCCCAAAACAAAACGCAATTTAGTAGTTAGGTGCAAGCGAAAACGCGAAGCTATTTTCATAATAAGTTGTTAAGAGATTAGTCATAATATAAATAAATGTCCTAGGTGTGCCTAGGTGTGGCCTAACAAATGATAGTTTTTCTATTGATTTTTTAATTATATGACAGGCTGGGTGGCATGTTGCATGATAATTATGAATAGATTTTAATACAATGGTTTTCCATTAAATCAGACACGCAAATAGATCAGTTTTTACGAATCAGACGTGGAATTTAAAAATGGACAACGATTATCTTTACGATTATAGATATTTCTTATGAAATGTGCCTATATTATGTAATGTCTAGGATAACAACAACTTATAGATATATATTTAAATTACACTTGCTTTTTTATCATCTGTATCAATGCTCCCCATAATTATAAAGCATGATGTAATTAGCGATGAATGCACGTGACGATGAGTGCTGTGTACTTACAACCACGATGAGTGTGAGCAGACGACGGAAGTCGCCCGACGTCTCAGAACACATGTGCTCGGCCAGGGGACGAGAGTACACTGCAGACAAGATTCTATATAAAATACGTACCTATATTATAATATATGAGTAGAAATAAGGTGATGATGGCAAAGTCTATTACGCACAGTCTATTACGAAAGTACACGAGTAGTAGGTAGCATGTGTAAGAAAAATAGAAATCCAAAACAAAAAGATATCCGGCTTCGTGCGCGTGGAGGATTTCTAACAACGTGTGCACTTCGGTGCGGGCGCGCTCCATCGGTGGAACTCCTTACATAGAAACTCCTAACACACAAACTCCTTACACAGATACTCCTTAGTTAGAGAGCTATGTCTACTGAAGCACTCACTCCTCTCGTACGCGTCGACGATGGCCGCGATCTCCGGCTTGGTGCGAGTGCAGAGGATCTCCACCAGCGTGTGCTCGTCGGTGCCGGCGCCCTCCATGCAGCGGTGGAGCTCCTTGCACAGATACTCCGAGGTGGGCAGCATCAGCGCTACGATAACATTCTCGAAGTTTCCGCTCAGCTCGGACTTTAAGTCTTCAATGATGTCCTGGTGGAAGAGCAGGCTATAATTCATATCGAATCACTTTCAAAAATTAATAGACTTGTTGTGCGAGGGTTTGACCGCGTTTTATCTCGCATATCCATAATAATTATTTTTCGTATACTTACCTCAATCTCAAATTAACCAGGAAACTAATGGTTGCATAATAACAGTAGGTACATATACTAGTATCTATGCATTATCCTCATTCATGTTATTTTTTATTAACAAGGTAAATGAATCTATGACAAGCATGAATGATCAGTTAATTAGCATTCCAGCCCATGACTCATGATTTAATAGACCATGAGTTTCTTTGTGTTGATCTTCGATCATAGCAAAGAATTATTAAGACTAGGATTATAACTTAAAACTTTTTTGAGTAATTATCCTAGTTAATATCTATTTAATATTTATTTATTTATAATATCTGAGGAAGCATTGTACTGGCTATTGCCATATATGCCATATTGTTATTTTATATAATAAACAACACTAGCCAGTAAATTTAAACACTAATAAATTACTTAGGTATAACATGTCTGTCTCCTAAATACTTGGTAAAAATCAGGTGTAACTCAACTTACTCGTCCAATATCATCAGCGAAGTACTTAGCTATCTGCTGCCTCTGGCTGTTGGTGCGCTTGCAGAGGATATCAATGATGGTGTCCTCGTTGGTGCCCAAGCCCTTCATGGCCGCGCGGAGGGCCACCGCATCTATATCAGGCTGGAAGTCGTCTGCTGGTACTACAGTTGGTTTCCGCTGTATATAGTAAACAAGACAATGCTTTATCATAATATTTTAGTATGATTTTTTTATCTGAATTTAGTAAATAGACAGAAATATTTTTTTGTTATTGATCATTTTCTAAAGCTAGTCTTTCCTTTTAATTCTCAGAATAAATAGGCCAATCTTCAATGTGTTTGGCATAGTATTGTAACTATCAAGTATTTTATTTGTACTTATACCTTGGTAGGTACATAGTAACTGGAATATTTTACTTAATTGAAATAAGGCAGGTCTACTTTAGTTAGTTGGTTCATAGTAAGTAAAATCCGTTACGGGGCAGTGGTCCAACTGCTCTGTCCAACTAGTTGGACCACGGGCCCTAGCAAAGGCCTGTGGTCCGTGGTCCAACTATCTTTGCAGTTGGACCACGGGCCCTAGGAAAGGCCCGTGGTCCAACTTAAACTATTTCAAATAATACAATTGCAATTATTGTAACCTTTTTATTAATTTTAACTAAACATCACTAAAAGAATATAAAAGTATTTTTTAATCTATAACAAAAAGTAAATTTATGGTACATCCCTATTCTTAAAACTATTGTTATTACTATAAAACAAAGAAATCCAACTTAACCTTTATTAAATGATAACGGAAGAAAAAAGAAAAAATGGGGGTCTCCCATACTTCGAACCGAAACTTTAAAATAAAATTTCATATTAACAATTGCTGCGGAAGCCTACATGGGCGAGTCCGACTCG
Source organism: Chloroclystis v-ata (assembly GCA_963691955.1). Classification (NCBI taxonomy): domain Eukaryota; kingdom Metazoa; phylum Arthropoda; class Insecta; order Lepidoptera; family Geometridae; genus Chloroclystis; species Chloroclystis v-ata. The sequence goes on along the minus strand of OY829904.1, from coordinate 8,681,223 downwards.
CTCTTGGCCTCTTTTTAATTAAATTATTGGTTTTACAACGTTTGATACAAAAATTGAAACAATGTCCTTTTCTTTTAAAAAATCTCTCTATATGTATAAATAAAAATGAATCGCCAAAGACCCCCAAATTTAATTGATTTTTTTCTTTTTTCTTCCGTTATCATTTAATAAAGGTTAAGTCGGATTTCTTTGTTTATAGTAATAACAATAGTTTTAAGAATAGGGATGTACCATAAATTTACTTTTTGTTATAGATTAAAAAATACTTTTATATTCTTTTAGTGATGTTTAGTTAAAATTAATAAAAAGGTTACAATAATTGCAGTTGTATTATTTGAAATAGTTTAAGTTGGACCACGAGCCTTTCCTAGGGCCCGTGGTCCAACTGCAAAGATAGTTGGACCACGGGCCTTTGCTAGGGCCCGTGGTCCAACTAGTTGGACAGAGCAGTTGGACCACTGCCCCGTAACGGTAAAATCTTTAATAATAAATGTAGTCTTATAGAACAGGTTGAAGCTAGGCTGATTGCGATCTTATTTACAAAACAAAAGTATTGAATATTTTTCTAGCGCTGCTATTGACGTCATCAGCCGGAGCCGCCCTAGAGATCTTTATTGAGAATAACTTTAAATTATCTTAAAACTGTACTTACTTGAGACATGTTTAATCGAAGTAAATTCTCGAAACACTCCAAAAAGGCAGAACTGGAAAATAAAACTACTTTCACTGGGTGAACCACAAACCAAATATTTTTAAAGTAATTAATAAAAGTAATTGCACTGAACTGTGAATTGTTTACTTTTTAAATAATAATAGGACACTGAGATACTTGAATTAATAGCATACTGGTTAATTTGCTTGTAATTAGAGTAAACAATCGAATAACGACGACAAACCTCGGAGAATTATAAAAGTCGAGACCGAAACAACCAGCTCAAATAAGTGGTTGACAGATACTGACTGAAGTGAAGAAAAAAATTACCGTGTATAAAATGACGTTCCGTTCCGAATCAAGTCAATCACACTGGACGTTATAGAAGAACTCTTCACTTGATGCAAATGATGATTATCATAATATAGGTAAGGATGATGATTGTTTGGTAGGTACCAAACATTACACCTCACAATCTACCTCGTTCGAAAGGTAAATCTATAAATGTGCAATCGTGTAAGTCCTGTGCGACATTTTGGCGGCAACTACAAATTTTGTATTCATTCTGCTAATGCCTACAATTTTGTGTTTTACTTCAATCAGAACGCAATAGTGTTACTTTTCGCAAACCGTATCGACCGCGGTGGCGCAGTGGGCGATGGTCTACTTGCGACGAGGGGGTTGCGGGTTCGATGCCCGCACTCGGAACAAGTAAAATACTATAGAAAGTGGGAGAAGCCGCGCGTGGTCAATCAGTCTTCTTATTTAAAAAAAACAATTCCTTTTCGTTATTCTCGCTAAAACTCGGGAACGGCCATGCCGATTTGTTTTGGTCTTAAAATGTTCGTTATAGTCCAGGGAAGGTTTAAAAGGGTTGAATATTTCCTACGTTGATGAAGTGTGAAATCCCAAGAAATCAATCTCTTTTTTAATGAACAATATACACATTAATCTTAGTATTAGATATAGAGTCAAGTGTAACACATAATTGGCACTAAATAGATCCATGGGATACGTTATAAAACCCAATAATCATCGTCACATCATCTTAATTTTAAAATATATTTTTTTAAACTATCATGGTTTTTAACAATATTTATGCGTGAAACACCGTTAACGAACCATGATTTAAATGTTTCTGAGTTTACGATATTTCGGCACTGTGTCAAGCGCCAATTTCACAGAGAAAGTCAGAAACATTAAAATTAAATCATGGTATGTTACCCGTTTCATGCCCTAATATCATAATATTACAACCCACACCTGGCCACGGGTCAATAGAACCTATTAAACATTTTGGGTTATTTGGTATAATCAATGTGCAGCAGCTACGCAAAACAGAACGACGCTGCCGTCTTCTGACTAAATCCGGTTTGACGATTTGGTACTATTCTTAGGCCAGCGCCGCACAGCAAATGAATGTATACTTAGGAATCATATTTTATTGATACAAGATTATATTATAAACTGCGTAAATATTGATTAACCGCGATCACCAAGCCGACTAAAAAGCTTGGTGAGGCTAAGACTACCAAGACAATTATTGGGGTGACTGTCCGGTGAAGGACGTAATATAATGTTAAACTAAATACATATGCTTATATTAACTTATATTAGGAAGTTATTTTTAATTTAAATTAGATAACAATTTTTCTGTACACGGTCTTTTCACATTGGTTTTTCGACAGTTTCGTCGGATACATGTCGGCATCAGTCATCTTCTACGGGCACCATATGACAATGTCCGCGCTTCACGGGCGGTGACAAATGCTGGAAAATAATAAATTTGATTTAATATAAATAAATAAAAAGTCTTGCTTAAACTCGAGAACGGCTTGGCCGCTTGACATATTTGTAAAAGTCCAGGGAAGGTTTAAAATGAAATATAAATCAATAGCTTCATATAATATAATGAAAGCGGGTGATGACGCAAACGAGTTAGTTAGTGTAGTATAAATATAACTTTTAATTTAGCTTGAAAGAATATCAACTTCTTTTTGTCTGATGTTTCAATAACTAAATAATGGTGTACCCCTTCATGAGTTATATTGTTTAATTTCAGCTTGGCATTTATCATCTTCGGTAGTATAGTGGTAAGTATCCCCGCCTGTCACGCGGGAGACCGGGGTTCGATTCCCCGCCGGAGAGTACTTTTTGGACCAAAATTTTAAAAGTTATAACCAAGATATTTTTTAAGCAATCCTCAGAACAATAAGAGTACAGAGTCTGATAATATTTTGCATTTGAAAGCGAATACTTCTTGTGGTACTTGCCTGTCTGTCTATTATAGCGGAGAATTATATTATATTTAGCAACTTACCATGCTAGATTTTATTCTGAGATCCTTCGCTAATATATCTCCTCCATTTTGGCAACCTGTAAATATAATTATTTATAGTTATTTTCTAATAAGAATTTTAAAGTACATTAAATGATAGAGAAAACTTAAGATAAGTATAACAAATATGCCAATAGCTAACTTTTAATTTTTTTTACGCGCCTTTATATATTTTTATACTACTACTATTTTTGTACTTCTTTCTAGACTAGAGCCACCAGAGTCACATGTCCTTTAATCACTTCAAAGTTCTCAGAACATGCCGGTTTCCTCGCAATGTTTGCCATCACCGTTGAAACACGTGTTTAAAACACACATGAATTTTTCAAGAAGAAAAATCCAGAGGTAGGGTTTGAATCCACAACCTTGGGATCGAATGTCGAGTGTGCTCTCACTGAGCCAACACGATTCTATATCTAGAAGGTCTAGAAATTAAATATGTCTTTGTAGTCTGTAGTAACTTGTCTGAAGGTTATCTTGAATGTTTTGACAGATAATGTCAATAAGCATGACACATGCAAATTAGGACGGGATAATAAATAATTTCCTTCAGGCCCGGAATGTTGAATTTGGCAAAATGTTGTATTCTTATAATGTTGAATATACCAAAACGTTGAGTCCTAAAATGTTGACATGGCAAAAAAGTTGAGTCCCAAAACGTTGAATTCTCATAATGTTGCAGTTACAATTCCTTTAATGTTGAATTTCCAAAATGTTGAATTTTCATAATGTTGTAAAGTTGAGCTCAGTGAGACGATATTTATTAATGAAGCAGAAAGCTCTCATAACGTTAAATATAACCAAACGTTGAATCCTAAAATGTTGACATGGCAAAATGTTTCAATATGTTTCTTCTATTTTCTTTTTTCCCTTTTAAAAAAAAACGAAGAGCACAGTATACTCTTTTCGATATACTTAAAATATAAAACTCTTTTGAATCGTCTGAATAAACAGAAAATCACTCCACTGAAATTCTTAAAAAAGATAGTGTACATAAGACTTAAGTTAGGCTTTTAAGATAATTTAACGATAGTTAGATAATTTTTAAGAAGTTGAATAAAAATTTAAGTTGGGTTTAGTATTATTTTGTTTTCACTTATGTAATGCGATGATAGGTAGCTCATTGGTGTGACAGTGACGTCGACTTCCGATCCGTGAGTCGTGGACCATGCATACAGACATACTGTGGTTGGTAGGCTGTTTTCTACAGACATGATGATGGTAGCTTTCTGCTTCATTAATAAATATCGTCTCACTGAGCTCAACTTTACAACATTATGAAAATTCAACATTTTGGAAATTCAACATTAAAGGAATTGTAACTGCAACATTATGAGAATTCAACGTTTTGGGACTCAACATTTTTGCCATGTCAACATTTTAGGACTCAACGTTTTGGTATATTCAACATTATAAGAATACAACATTTTGCCAAATTCAACATTCCGGGCCTGAAGGATAATTTGTTCGTAAATATTTACCTACTTGTGAAAAAATAATCACCATATCGATTTAATAAAAACCGAATCTATATACTCGATATCAAAGTCAAGACTTTATTTCTATAGAAACATGTTTTATATGGATACTTAAGAAAGAGCTTAATAACTAAATGAATCAATATTTTATACTCTCGCTAGTCCGCTTTGAAAAATGATCTCAGTGTTGGATAGTACATTTATCGAGGAATGCTTATAATATTATGTTGATAAAGTAAAAAAACGCAAGCGAAATTTTCGACTGGTCGTCTAGTGATATACCTACATATAAACAAATAAAATGATTGATATAATTAAAACACAATCGAGTAGGTAAATAGTACTTATCTAAATGATATCCAATTATTTTTAAATGACCATTCTAAACTGATCATACAATATTTTTTCTACTGTGAAGTCATGTTTGTTAATCGAGAATTAGGTGCAACAATACAATTTCTAATCATACTCGAACCTTCGACTCTTCTTCAACGCACAAGTATCTTAGCCAACTTACCTATTAGTCAGGGATCCGTAGTACATGGAAATCAAGTGATTACTAACAAGCTAATTTTTGGTGAGTAGCTTCGTTTCGATGAGACGTCCAAAGATATCCTATTAGACCAAGAGCCTGTGATGGCCAGACCTTCCTTTAATTCACAAGCGTGAAAATTCTTTCATGTGTATGTCTAACATAGGTAAGAATAACCCCAAAACATGAAACCTGGATCGTGGTTCCTTTGGGAGATAACAGGTAAAAGGTTGTTATCTCCCAAAGGAACCGCGATCCAGGTTTCATGTTTGGGGGTTATTCTTACCTATGTTAGACATACACATGAAAGAATTTTCACGCTTGTGAATTAAAGGAAGGTCTGGCCATCACGGGCTCTTAGGTTATATACCCAACTCTCGATTGTGGTAGCTAACAGAGATATCAAGGATTAAAAAATTCAAGGATGTAAAACCGGGATAACGGACCACGAAATTTGTAGGACAATATGTTATATCTCAAGATAATTATCTAAATTATATAAAAACATGTTTGTCCTACAAAACCTATGGTTTGATCAAAGAGTCCGCCATTTCCAAAATGTGTCGAAAACGAGGTCAATTTAAATGATTACTATGATTACTAACCAGCTGATTTTTTGTTGTATACTTAATTAATATTTATAAAATCTAACGGACATATTGTCCGACAAATTTCGTGGTCCGTTATCCCGGTTTTACATCCTTGAATTTTTTAATCCTTGATATCTCTGTTAGCTACCACAATCGAGAGTTGGGTATAGGATATCTTTGGACGTCTCATCGAAACGAAGCTACTCACCAAAAATTAGCTTGTTAGTAATCACTTGATTTCCATGTACTACGGATCCCGGCCTATATAGTCCCAGAGTGATTTTAAAATTTTGTTAAGTTTTTGAAGTAAATTTGACTTTTGTGACCTCTATTTATCAATCGAGCCACTCACTGGCACTATGTCCAATGAAGTCTGATAACGTTTGACCAGACCACTATTTCTAGATGGCATAGACTTAGACAAACTCTTTGATGTCAAAATAGAAGCTGTTATAGACTTAACCACCCATGACGTCATCTAGACTGCTAGACTAAGTAAGGTTACAGGAAAGATAAATAAGATGTTAATGAGTATCACAAGCTTCGAGCTTACCACGGAGTTGGATGTTACAGTGCGAATTGTCCAGCAATATTTATATTATTTATAGATAACATACTTTTAGACGGCATAGTCAGCCAGAACTGAGTCTTGAGGCGGGACCACAGCCCCGGCGGTAAGCGGTCCTTGGCGTCGTCCTTCACTGAGGCAGCTAGGATCTTGAGGGCGTCCACTAACAGCGAGGCGCGCCACGAGGCAGCGTACACCAACTTCATCTTTGATTGTGCCGCGGTGGAGCAGGCCATGGGGTAGAGTGTGTGGTGGCGGCGGAGGTTGTAGAATGATACTCCTGAAAAATATAAGTTAACTAACTGAGATTAAAAAGCAGTATGAAAAGGTTTGGTATGGAGTTTTGGTTTGTGGTATTTATTGGTTGAACAGTTAACTACCCTTTGAGATTCGTATTTGGTATGGTGTTTGGTTGGTGGTGAAGGAAAGTCGCTGGTGGTAGACTATATTCACAAGACACACGTTTTTGGTAATATGCTAATGCCGTCAATTATAGCACAGCTAAATGCATTGTATTTGGTACGTGGTTCGTTTTACCCGAACAGAGGTATCAGTTATCCTGTATACCTGATAGGTACGACACCGAATGAAATTGACGACTTCTATGGCGCAGCGGACGGTCCGCCTGCGACGCAAGAGGTTGCGGGTTCGATTCAGGACAAAAGTGTTACAATCTGCAAATATAATTCCCGAGTGTCTGAGTGTTATAAACATTTAAGTATAATAACAAATTTATATCTATGTATGAATATTATATTATATTAAGTATATCAGAAATCTTGCACCCATAACACAAGCTTCGACCTGACCACGTAGCTGAGTGAATTGTCCAGCAATATTTATTTATTGATTTTAACAAATACTACAAGATCTATAAATAAGTACTTTTTGAGTGACCTGTGCTGTGCCCAGTAGGGAGACCTACTATGGGTCGTTATGATAATGTTGATAAGGAATAGTTCGTAGAGATCAGACTACAATCTTACGCTGCAGATAAAACAAAGATGACCTTAGGCTTAAAGTGTTGCTATCGTTAGGTACTATTCACATGATTGGTTACTATAATACAACGCAAGGAAATGGCTATATGACAATAAATGCATTTGGATTTGATTTTTTTTTTAATTGGTGAAGAGGTAGCTTAGAACCAGAAGGACATAGGATACTTTTTAAAAAGGGGTTTTTTTTTTATAACGCGGGCAAGTCGCGGGGTTGAGAGCTAGTATATTATAAATTAGCTGTGCCCACGACTCCGTCCGCGTTAAATTATGTGTGTATGGGGGCCACGTTTTATAATATCTGGAGCAAGAATTTAAATAGCCCAATGTCCCAGACGTCTAAATGTTTATCTACCAACCTGGTCAGATTTGATAAAATATTTCTGGGTTGGATGGTACATATATCGAGGAAGGCTATAGGTTATATTATACTAGATGAAAACCAGGCTTCGCTTGGGTAAAATTTGACGAAATTCTCCATAATCCGAATTTTGCGGATATAATGCTGTCGACTCAAAATCACTATTTTTTATGTTTTGTTACTCATATAAGGTTTCGATGACTCCACCGTACCCCTTGACAAAATTATTAATATAGATAAGGTATAAATAAATAAATATTGCTGGGTAATTCACACAGCAACATCTAGTATAAGTATTGTAACAACAGTATAGGTGTAGAATACGTAAGCCGCATAAAAACCGCAAGCGAATCTGTCGGCGGGCCGGCTAGTTTATTTGTATAACAGTACCTTGCGACTGCCTGTTGATGTAGAACTCGAGCGTGCCCTGCCACAGGTCGAGGCGCAGGCCCACAATGCTGCCCTTGCAGAACCCCTTGGAGTCGCGCGACGTTTTGGCGTCGTGCTGCACCTTGCCCGTGTACGAGATGCCGTACGACTCCGCGTCGTGCCCCAGGAGAGAGAAGAAATCGTGATGGAACCCCTTTATGCTGAACTTCTCTGTGCCAAGGCCTACCATCTGGGAATTCATTAATTAAATAAATATTGCTGGACAATTCACACAGCAACATCTAGCCCCGTGGTAAGCTCGAAGGTTGTGTTACGGGTGCTAGATTTCTGATATACTTAATATAACATACAACAAATATCTGCAGATCATACAAATTTTTGCTCCGAGGCGGGAATCGAACCCGCAACCTCCTGCGTCGCAGGTAGCGGTAAGCTCGAAGGTTGTGTTACGGGTGCTAGATTTCTGATAAACTTAATATAACATACAACAAATATCTGCAGATCATACAAATTTTTGTTCCGAGGCGGGAATCGAACCCGCAACCTCCTGCGTCGCAGGTAGCGGTAAGCTCGAAGGTTGTGTTACGGGTGCTAGATTTCTGATAAACTTAATATAACATACAACAAATATCTGCAGATCATACAAATTTTTGTTCCGAGGCGGGAATCGAACCCGCAACCTCCTGCGTCGTAGGTAGACCTTCGCCCGCTGCGCCACAGAGGTTGTCAGAGGATTATTGCATACATTTATACAGTTTATAATGTCAAGCTTAGGTGGTAAGTTGCTAAAGGTTAGTACATGTACCCTATAAGGGCGCAGCAATTGGTCAAGTTATATTGTCAGAAAGTACATAATTTAAATTTATTGAAACAAATTCTATCGAAGTCTAGAACGATAATAATTTGTGATAATAACTGGTCAGTCATTATTTATAAATTTATTACATTTTATCCTTCAAGAATTAATTTACAGAGTAATGGGATTAGTTAGTACCAGCTGTGAAAAATTAAATAGTCTATCCTGTGTCCAGAAGTCTAAATGTATTTCTACCAAATTGAAGACCTCTCTGTGTGTGTAAATTAAAAATAAATATGTTTTTCTTTAAACAATTACTAGTACTTATTTGTGAAAACTTTAATTTCTTCTTCATGAGGAAAGATATAAGTAAGAAAAACACTTACAATATCGGTGCCATAAGTATCCGTGATCAATTTGACTTCCCAGTAATAATGGCAGTTAAGTTCCATAGGTGTATCTCCTCTCACAGCGGCTGTACCGGAACTGTATACAGGGTGGAATGTGACCAGCTGATTGTCATCGGAGAGAACCACACAGCTGGACAGTGGCTTCTCCCATTTCCATTCTTTGACTGTTAATATATAGAATAGAATATACTTTATTGCACACCACAAAAACAGAAACATACAATACAAACTTAAGACTAAACATTTGGTGTACAATGGGCGGCCTTATCGCTGTGAAGCAATTTTTTCAAGTTATTAATATTTTTCATCTATTTATCAAAGTAACACATTATTACAAAAACAATAACTTAAGGAAACCACAAAGTTTATAAATTAATGTTATTAATAGTCAACCATGATGACCATTTCAGATAATATTTTATCCTAAATCTGGAATTGGGTAGGTACTTGTTAAGTATTATACCTGTAGGTTGTGTAGCATGCTTGTAGTATATTATTACACAATAAGCAATTCAAATCAAATGACTAAATTTCCAACTTCGAAAGCATTGGATAATGATTGGAGTAAAATTAGTAGATATATTATAAGTATGGTATGGAATAGTAATGGAATTAGTTTTTTAGAACACATCATAGTCTATTATGTTATTATGTAGGTATGTATGTTCGAATACCTACATAAAATGATCTTAACGAGAATAAATTTCTTCATATCCGAAAATAATAATATTAGAACCAATGAAATAATTTGGAAGTATTTTGTTTGATAACTTACTATCGTCCTCCTCCCCACAGGAGCAGTCGACGCAACATTCATTGGGTGCATGCCAGTTCCCCTGAACAGCTTTCATGCGCTTATTATTCCAGCATCGACAAAAGGGCTTCGCATCACCGTTGGTCAGGGCAGTAAATCCATTCATATAACGACTTGGAGGTGCCATTAACATTTTTTAAAGTTCTGACACAAACGTTAACAAAAATGATGAATGAATTCTATAGATATGGTCACAAAACGAGAAGGTCACGATTTATGGAGTAATGTTGTAGGTATTTGTAGGTACGTCTTTATCTAAACCACAACAAAACAAAATTAATGGTGAAATTCTTCTTTTTCTTCTTTTATTTGTGGCGAACGTGACTGGCTATTGGGGTTTTAGTTTACCGTCAACCGCCAATGTCAAGTTAATGAATTTCATTACAAATAAAAAAAAAATGATGTTAACTATTAGCGGATCAGAATATAACTTTGAAATGTTTTATTTATTACAATAACTATTTAGAAAACAAGGAATCAAACAAATTCAGTCGGAATGAATTTAATTGTACTGAATATGTTCATTGAACCCTTGCTCGTTTAAAAGCAACAAGATCTGTTTTTGAACGAAATTTAGTACAATTTTCCGGAAGTTTCAGGAAAATTTTATGGTCATGCTAAGAACTTTAAATATAGTTTAACTCGAAAAGCCATTAACCAACTTCCTTTTTTTTATTAAATAATAATAGGAAAATTAATTTTATTTAATTACTTAGGAATTACGACCTGTTGGGACAACATTGATTTCGTGGATGTGCGCAGAGCGCCTACCCCGCCCAGCCACCAATGGCTGTCAAACATGGATAGAAAAAAGTTAAATGTAATGAATTTTGTTATTGTTGCGTAAAAGTGTAAAAATAAATATTGGATTACCATAAATATGTTTACTAAATAAATTATGTATCAGTGTACAAAATATTTTATGAAGACAGTTTTATTACTAAACGTATCATGATTTATTTATATTACGAAAAAATCATCTAGTTTTTAATTTATATAAAACAAATGAGTGATGTTAATTTTATACTTGACTGTTCTATATTACAATAATAAGGTAAGCTAAAGCTTAGTGATGAGTTTTCTGTAAAAGAATGAAGCTTCTGTACCTATACAAATAGCCATAATGTAAACAAGGGAATTTTCACGAAAATATTTTGTCTGATTTGTCGTTCTCATGAGCTAATTTTACGTAAAGTTCGGGGAAGTTAGGTACAAAATCTTTATTTTTATCGCAAAGTAAAGTGATATTTTTTACACCTAGATACAGTAACTAGGCTATGACCCCAGTGACCTATTTATTTAGCAGACCCATAAATCAATATTATTGATTAAATTTCTCTAGAGTAAGTTAATGAATTTATTTTTAATACTAGAACTTAATCCATAATTATGCCCTGAATTTATATCTCTCTCTATTGTGTAGGCAGGTAGGTAATCCTATCTAGGTATTAGGTACCTATCTATTTAAAATAATTCAAAATAAAGTTAGCTTTTTATATTATCAGTTTTTGAGTAGATACCTCTATCTAAATAGATACCTTTGCATAAGCCCCCACTACAAAGCATACATAAACGTAAATATTTTCAACAAAAATCCTGATGTGTGCGGCGGGGTTTGATTGAACTTACGAAGAATTAAAGTCGAGCGTCCCACTCAGCCTACATGGGTTCTGTCTGATTACCTATTTAAAAATGATACATTATGCAAACATGAAAAGTTCTCATCACCATCCACAGCCCGTTTTCACCCACTGCTGTAACTGTAACTGGCTTCAACCATTTTATCTATACTCTAATTTTTTGCCACACTCTTCAATCTTGCGCAAAATCTAATCCATGTTGTATGTAAGTATTTAGATGAGTAAAGTTCCCACATAGTGTTTACGTTCTAACCTATATTATTTATTTATAAATCCAGTTTAGCACAAATGGGTCGCGTCCAGTGACGGACTAAGGGCGGATCGGAGGAGCTACCGCGGGGGCTCACGGCGCAGCTCCGATGCATTTCTGGATCGACAAGCGCAGCCAGTGCGCGTACACCGGCCGCCATAGGGTGCCGTCGTCATTATCAGCTGGTAATTAACGGATTTAAGACATTTCTATAGTAATAATTTCGTAAAACTCTCTCGTCAAGAAAGAAGTATCTGTGTCCCAGCAGGTATAACGCAAATAGGGGTGATTATGTTGTAAAGCACATGTCTTCAACCCGCGGCCCGCCGGGTCTATTCTTGCGGCCCTCGGAGGCCATAGCAAATTATAATATTTTATTTACAGTAATATCTCCATATTCAGTTCCCTTTTTCGCGTTTTCTCTATTAGCGTTATTATCTATTCGCGGATCCAGTCGGTACATCTAGAGGTTGCGGCCCGAAGAGCCGCTAGCTGCAGTAGGTTGCGGCCCTTCGGGCGATGAAAAATGGATTATTGATTAAAAAGGTTAAAGATGCATGATATAGGTAGAGCCTTACTTGTTGTCAGGGCGGGCGCGCGGGCGCGTGTGTGCGGGCGCGGGGCTCGGCGCGCGCAAGGGCATGGCGGCGCCCGTGCACCGGTTCGCGGCCGTCGACTGCCCGCCGCGCCGGCCCAGGCCCACCCATCGGAATTACCCGTGAGTTTTATTCATCTTTGTCCTATGTATGTTGTCAATCAACAAAAGTGTTTACGAATCTAAGTGAGAGCTGCCCATGTTCTAACTAATCCATTAACTAACTAATTCTTTTTACACTTAATGAAAATAAAACGACTTACTTTTAACGGTTTACATTCCCTTAATATTTCATACTATTCATATTTATACAATAAGTTAACATGTGTATCTTAAACGTCGATTTTGCTTAATTTTGGGAGGATCTTATTACTACAGGTTTACTTTTCCAGAGTTTACTTAATACTGATGTGTAAGTCCGCATATCGTTGACCTATGATTAGAAAGGTGTGAGATTAATCTGTCATCCTTCACAGTCCAGCATCAATCCCGGCGGTCCACAACACGCGCCGGCAGAATGAGGACTCCATCTACGTAGAGATCCCTCTAGAGCCGCCTGCACCGACCATCGCCAGCCTGGCCGCGGCGCGCAGCGTGACGCCGGACACGCTGCTGCGGACCGCAGCGCTCGGCCTCGCGCATCACCACTCGCCGATGATGGCGCCGCATCTCAAGTTCGGGATTATGGTGTCGTTCGCGCTGGCTACACTGTTCTTGGCGGCGGCGAAGTATTATTTCGATCGGCAGGTAAGATTTGTAACAAATACAATACAATACAAAAACACTTTATTGTACACAAAACACATGAAATTACAAACACAAAAAGAGACACGTGCAATGGGCGGCCTTATCGCTAAAGAGCGATCTCTTCCAGGTAACGTTTGGATGGAAAAGAGAGATGATATTTAAATATGAAAGGGGTGTACTAATACTTATAACCTACACAAAACAAAAATACAAATACCTACATCTACATTGACCTGTATTTAAATATAAGACAATCAGCCTCGCCAATATCATAGAGCAAATATTTAAGCAGGAAGCTTGACAATCCAACAGCTACCACAAATTATTCATAAGCCATTTTCAGGACACTTCTAATTCTAATTCTTCTAATTTATTGTGATGGAACTAAGATCTGCACTGACGTATCGCTATGGAGCGTATTGTGCATTGTCCCCTAGCCTAAGTCGGCCCTGACCATCAGGACACTTATCCCACGACCTATATTTGTAACGTAGGTAATACGCGACAACTCGGCCGGCGGCGAGGCGTCCATAGTGTGCGCGGCTGTGGCGTGCGTGTGCTGCGTCGGCTGCGCGCTGTCCATGTGCCGCGCCGCGCCGCCGCCGCCCGCGCCTCCGGACCGCGTCTCTTCCACCGCGAGGCGCGAGCGACAGGCGCCTAGGGAGGTGAGTCAACTCCCATCATAACTAATTCCATTCGTTTCCAGCTAAGCACATAAGTCAATACAGGACCGAAAACCATTTTCCAACACAATTTTCAAACCCTTAATGTTGAGTTTGCATAAAGCCGCATTTACATTTATCTGGCGTGTTGTGTTGTGATGCAATCTGATGCATCAGGACGGTATCGTTTTCATACATTTGATATGGTAGCGTTCATATTTATTCAATGCGGTGAGTTGTGACGGTTTCTGACGTAGCGACACAAGCGATTCCGGTCCGCGTCAGAACGGGTGAGGTGCGGGGGGCGGTGCTGCGAGACGTCACAATCACAACGGTTCAGACAAGTGTGCACACGCCAGTGTTTTGTTTTTCTTCGGATGATTCTTAAAAAAACATCCCGAATGTATGATGTGAACATTCTGGGAGTCAAGACGGAACTGATACAAAAAAGTGTCATAATGCGTCATAACACGTCATATAAATAAGAACAAATAGTCATCACGACAGAGGGCATCACATCACATCACAACACGTCAGATAAGTATATAAGCGTTTTTATTCTTCAGCAACAGTCTCAGTCGGAGCCGTCAGACGACATATCCCTGAGCACGCTGCTGCAGTCCGGCGCGGGCGAGTCCCCCGAGGCGCCGCCGCCGTACAAGATCGCGGTGCTGATGCCGGCGCGCGAGTCGCCGCCGCCGCCCGCCTACAGCGAGCTCAGCTAGCTGCCGCCGGTGAGTCAGGAGTTTATCATATAAATCAACGGACGAGTAAGGTTCTACATCTAAAACTCAAGTGTACTCATTTTAACATCAGCACGAATAAATGAACTGTTGATGCTCTGCAACAGTCAAAATCTTTAACTCTCAAGTGTACTATTCATTTTATAACAACGGGAATCACTCACGTATTATCAGGAGGAAATGTCGAGAGTATTTACACTCCTTAGTTAATACGTGAGGAATTCCCGTTGTTATAAAATGAATAAAAAACTCACGAAAATTTCACAACTCACAAGTTTAGTGTTAATTTTTTCTAATGTCTTTAAACATCAGCGCAAATCCAAGTTAAAGTAAAAAACGACAAAATTTGCAAGGATAAAGATTTCGCAGTTTTTAAATCTTTGAAATATTCATAAAACTTGATTATGGGCAAAGTGAAAGAACAACTATGTCAAGGATTGTTCAAGATTTACAGTAGGTCATACATTTTACATTTCTACTGCTCATTTTAAAACATGTGAAAAATCTTTAAAATATTTTTTGTACATTGGCTAACGATTTGCTATGTGAAAAGCAGATACATCACCCAGGATTTTTGTAAATGAGTTAAAATTTGTTATAAAAACAATACTTTACAGAGAAAAAGGCTTGCTTGAAAACTGGGTTGCTTTCTTCTCTGTTAAGTATTTAAAAATTTATAGAGAAAAATAAAACAATAGGTATAATACTTGTTGATAATATAGTATGCTCTCAAGTTTAGGTAAATAGGTAGCACTGTACCTACCATAACATAAGATTGCTGTATGATTTTTTTGTTTATAGGCCCAAGATTATTTTAAAATTTCATGTCTTTATAATGTACAATATATAACCTACTTAGTTTACCTCCATTTAGTATAGAACCTTACCAAATCCTATTATATCCTGACTCACCTTGTAGGTTTCATTGCCTACTGAAAGTCTTCTTCGCGAAGAATGTAAGCTTAGTTTAGCTTCTAGGTGGAGCTATTATAACAATAGTACTTATATGTAAGTAGATGTCTCGTGTAGTTTAAAAACAAAATGATTAATTTAGGCTTTGTGTAAAAAATAAGTTCCTTTATTTTTAACACATTTAAAAACGCTACACTGTTATTGTGATATCTAAATATTATAGTTTTATGACAATATTCGTAGAATATATTATGTTCATATATAAATACATAATATTATCGTTGAATTGTTGGTATCTTTCGTATTTCGTACTTAAGAATACGTAGAAGGAAATATAAATTATGGATTAGTAATTACTAAAATGATGATTACGCTATAATTTAATATATAACCAATTTGAATTATTTTTGCCTAGGTACTTATAATATTTTAAGAACAATTCCTTATGTAAATAATGATACATGGTGTTCACTATAATCGACAAAAATATTTTTTAGAATAAAATTTCCAAATTAGTTTTGTATACAATGCATTTGAAACCCCATTTATAAAATTAATCAAATGTATAGTCTAGAATAGTCGATAGAATGTCGTCCAGCATAGGTGATTAGTAATGTACCCACTGTATGCTATTTGTTAAGGTTATAACAGGAAGCTTAGGTTATCATAATTGATTGGACAACTTCGTATTTTAACTGTAGACTAGAAGGGCAAATAATGTAGAAAATAGTTAATTAATTACTAAGCTCAAATGTTATTCGAAAGGTCCCAAAAGTTAATCTATTTTACAGTAAAATAAAGTTGTCTAAGCTATTATATCACGCTTTCGAATAATGCATTTAACTAAAGCGTGCTTTTGTGCCATTTTTATGATTAAGTACTCTCATAATTTATTTTATTTACGCTAGAATAAATATGAAAATTTTACTAATTTATCTAGTCTTCCATTAATTTAATTTCATGAGCCCTTTTATATAGTCCTGAATACGTGCCTGATTTAATATTTTGTAATATGGTTAATATTTGAGATAATTTCTATTATTATATTTTTTCATTATGTATATAAAAGTAGGTTTTTCAAATCTCCATGATTATATGTATTTAATACTTTGGATTATATTTTTCATATGAACCTTTTGTATTTTTTCCGTAGGTATTTTAGTTAACTAGGGTAAAATTCAAAGAGAAATATCATATGCTTTTGTTTTCATTCTTAGGTGGTTTGTTTGTAACACTCAGTGAACGACCGAAATCTTTAAATTTTTTGTAATGATTTTTTTAAGCAACCAACAATAAAAAATAATTAATATTCGTTAAACATTATTCTAATTAGACACTGATTGCTTGTAGCGCGTATCTCCACTATTGCTAAAATTTTCTATATTTTATTTGTAAATTAAGTAAAAATAGGCGCACAATATGGAATTTTTAGTACCTACCTAATATATTGACTTAGACTTTGTAATTCTAAATTTGTTAATCAAAATTACTTTGTATTAATATCTCATGGTATAACTGTGCATTTATTACTTTCGATTTGTTGTGTACTTTTAAAATAGAAAATAACTTAATTTAATAATTACTGGCAGCCCGCAAAATTAATTTGTCTTATATTTAGGATTAAATAACGAACAATATAGATCTGGGTTTGTTAGTAGGCCTAATGCTAGCTTAAATAATACGGGGCTTCACGAATTTTAGATAGTAAGTAAGACGAGTGACATGTGTCCAATATATATACGTTAGCCTGTACCTAATGATATTATAAGATAAAATCAGGTCTTCTTGTTTCAACTTCGACCTTACAAAATAACATATAAACAAAAATAAATTGAAATAAGTTGGTTCACGCGATCTCAAATCTTTAAGTTAATTGTAAACGTTACAGTTAAGATAGTTAATATTTTGTTCGGTCGATGTTAAATAAATGTGATGTATTTATAAATTTAATTATAATTGTTTCGCATTTATTATTGTTGGTCCTTTTATAGAAGGATTTGTCTTTTGTAACAGGCGCTTGTTCAATAAACTGTATGACATTATTTTTCTTTTATTTTTCCTATGCGTTTAAATAATGTGTTTGCAAAAGCGGGACAATTTCGGCTTTGCGGGGAACACCGGGATAGACTCCCTGAAAGCGGGTATGGTCACGTTAGGTTTGTCCCCATTGGTTACTGAATCCCACTCTGCCCAATGATAAGTTTTGTTTAAATATACGAGATCCTGTCTGTGCCTAACTTAGTAACTTATGTGGAGGTTGTTCCAATACTAATGTATGTTCACTGTATTGGTTTTAATGGTAGAAAATAAAAACTAAATTAAACCAAGCTCATATTCTTGTTTATTCAATTCATAACATTTAAGTACATGATAAAATAAATATTTAACGTATTTTATTATGCTAATTCATAATGGTTCTTAATTTTAATTCAGCTATAAAGTAACTTAAAACTAATAGTGCACAATTATCTAATAAACTATTGGTGATAAAATTTTCATTGTTGTATAAATATTATATTGAATTGACATTCATAAAATTTTCAATAATTTAATATATCGCAAAAACGCAAGATTTTTAATATTGAGGAATGTCTGAAGGATAAAATGCTTTTTATTTAAATGTGATAAGTTAAAATATATAAATACATTAAGAATTTTCCATTCCATTGAGGAAATGTTTGAAAAATTGTCATTCAAAAAATCAGACGGATAACTTATGTATATCCCACGACTATATCTCTCGTTCGTTATTGAATTCAAGCGTCCTCAAATTAAATTATGTACTATAAAAACGTTTACAAAACTGACTAGTTGTCATAAGATTACAAGGTACAATGAAAGCACACACTAACGTTCACAATTTAACGAAAAACATTAACACATCATTTAAAATAGATTAAACAAAAATATTTTACTTTCAGTAGGTATGTTATGTTATATTATAGGAAAATAAAATGGTAGATAAATAAAATTGGTTACATCAGAGGTAGTTATTTACAGTGTTTTTCTATACTAGCTGCGTCCGCTTCTCTAATCATGTATTTTGAAATCGGAACTATGAAATCCGTTATAAGTATAACATTCATTCATTCATTCATTAGACGAAATGCGATGTAGCTACATAATCATACTTAACATTCTGGGCTCAAAATCTTCATTTTAACATGAATGATGTTTGATAAAGATATTTATTTAAAATATTAAAATAATATGTACAGGGTGTCTTTAAACATGAACAACACAATTACAACCAGGAAAGACGTTGAAAAAGTGCTTAGAGTGGTGTTCTGAAATTCTGAAATTTCGAACGCATACACATAATATTATTATGATTATGATACACCTTATTATTAGTAGAATCAATTGTAATTATAGAAACAATAAATCTCTCCGTTTGGTCATTAAAAAGCCACAGTAAAAATATTTTAAAGTAAAGTAAAGTAAAGCACAGTAAAGCTAGCTACAGTAAATAAATGAATCTAACCGTTAGAGGGCGCTTAAACTCGTTGGATTTCGAACAGTTTTACATCCGTGTCGTACCATATTGGAGGGTCCACGTTTCTGTAAATATACATAAATAAAATTAAAAAAATCACTAACATGTGTTTAAATAGTACAAAATGGTATTATAGTAGTAATCACTCGTTTAAGGAACAGGAGTAGGAGAAATTAATTCCAGCGTCTTATGTAATCAACAATTGCGTAACGGATAAGCATAACCACAACTAGGCGTATATTAGGATTACTCAGATGTGGGTTCGATTCGCGTTAGCCTGGTACTTGTATATTACGCTTTAATTTTCATTCATGTATTAATGTTTTCGAAAACAACTGGAAATATATCGCGCCAGATAGGGATGATTGGAGGAAATTGGGGGAGGCCTTTGCCCAGCAGTGGGACACAATAGGCTCATAAAAAAAAAGTATTAATGTTGTCTGAAATAAAATGAATTGAATTGAATTACCGTATGTAGATGACGCCCCACAGGTAGGTGCGGAACCAGGCGGCGGTGCCCGCGTTGGCCTGGTACTTGCGGATGAGGATGGGGTGCGGCACGGGCAGCAGCCCCACCAGCGTGCCGTGCTGCAGGAAGCGCAGGATCTCAGACTCGTCGGTCAGGCCCCTGGAGAAAAACATACACCTTGTATTTGCCAATATTTGCATCTGCAAACCTTACCTTTATACCTTTTATAGGTTAGGTATCTACCTAACCTAAAAAAGGTATAGATACGTGTCATGGAGACTTAAGATTGTTGGTGTCGATGTAGTCGCGAAGGTAAAACCTACTAGATATAAAAAATCCTAGTCATGCAAACTCTATCTCCATTGCGGAAACTTGTCCAATCCAGCTTTTCATTAATTGCATAATTATTCACCACTCTGCTCTGTTGGAACAACCTTCCACCGCCTACCCCTCACGTTACTCCTTTATTCAGTACTTCACTTGTTGCTGCATATCCATAGCGTCCAATCGCCACTCACCGCTGGAACAAACTTCCACAGCCTATCCAACGACAAATACAATACAGTACTCACTTGTCAATACATATCTTCTCGACTTGCGGGACCAACACTTGTAACAGTCGCATGATGGTCTGAAGTGGCAGCTTGCCTCGCCAGCTCGACACCCACTCGGCGCTTGGTCGCCATTCTCCACTAGATACAGGTCCGTTTCCGGTGTCAGATACTCGTAGACTATCCCTCTATAAAAAATCATTTTTTTAATGCTAGATCAACCCAATGCTTGTTAGTGTATCTTAAGGTATTTTATGTAAATTACATTTATATTAACTATCATTTAAGTATGTATAAATAAAAGCACAGCACTTACATGCGTCACCGTCCGTTTCTTATCCTCATCATCAGCAGTATCCTCGCCGTCCGGTCCCGCTCTCGGCGGCAACAACCTCTCTCCCCCCTCCCTACCCATACTCCCCTCTCTACCCACACTCCCCTCCCTAACACTACCACTGCCGGAGTGAATGCTAAGGTTGTCGGAATGTAGGCTGGAGTCGTCTAAGTTAGGTTTAGGGTCAGTGGGGGTTTCTTCGAGGCGTTGGGCAGGCGGATGGGCGGATTCGCGTTCTGTCATTAAGTTGATTGCTAAGGAGAGAAATAGGTTATTATTTTGAAGTCGGTTTTAGCTCAGTTGTACAAATGGCAAGTTAATTAAAAGGAGCTATGGGGTAAGCTGCGCTATGGACCTGTTTACATTGATGATGCATTACTAACCAGGTGTCTCCGGCAGCGTCGGGTTGAGAGTGCCGGGCTCCGCGGGCTGCGCCGGCCGGGACCCTTCCATCGGGGTCTCCGAGACACTCTCTGCGCTAGTGGACCTGTTTACGTGAAAATACAAATTGATTTATTTATTCTTGCATAAAATGTTATGGGAATATTCTTGTAACGGGTGTCCCAACAAGAACGCTAAGACCGGCAATTTATAAAACAACGGCAGTTGGCGAGAGTGTGGAACACGGCACGTTTGTACATTACCTAGGTAGCGCGGTTTGTGGCACGTCCTTGGTGCGGCTGCGCGCCTGGTTGAGCGAGCGCGCGATGGCGCCGCGCTCGTGCGGCAGGTTGGCGAGAGTGTGGAACACGGCACGTTTGTACATTACCTAGGTAGCGCGGTTTGTGGCACGTCCTTGGTGCGGCTGCGCGCCTGGTTGAGCGAGCGCGCGATGGCGCCGCGCTCGTGCGGCAGGTTGGCGAGAGTGTGGAACACGGCACGTTTGTACATTACCTAGGTAGCGCGGTTTGTGGCACGTCCTTGGTGCGGCTGCGCGCCTGGTTGAGCGAGCGCGCGATGGCGCCGCGCTCGTGCGGCAGGTTGGCGAGAGTGTGGAACACGGCACGTTTGTACATTACCTAGGTAGCGCGGTTTGTGGCACGTCCTTGGTGCGGCTGCGCGCCTGGTTGAGCGAGCGCGCGATGGCGCCGCGCTCGTGCGGCAGGTTGGCGCGAGTGTGGAACACGGCACGTTTGTACATTACCTAGGTAGCGCGGTTTGTGGCACGTCCTTGGTGCGGCTGCGCGCCTGGTTGAGCGAGCGCGCGATGGCGCCGCGCTCGTGCGGCAGGTTGGCGAGAGTGTGGAACACGGCACGTTTGTACATTACCTAGGTAGCGCGGTTTGTGGCACGTCCTTGGTGCGGCTGCGCGCCTGGTTGAGCGAGCGCGCGATGGCGCCGCGCTCGTGCGGCAGGTTGGCGCGAGTGTGGAACACGGCACGTTTGTACATTACCTAGGTAGCGCGGTTTGTGGCACGTCCTTGGTGCGGCTGCGCGCCTGGTTGAGCGAGCGCGCGATGGCGCCGCGCTCGTGCGGCAGGTTGGCGCGAGTGTGGAACACGGCACGTTTGTACATTACCTAGGTAGCGCGGTTTGTGGCACGTCCTTGGTGCGGCTGCGCGCCTGGTTGAGCGAGCGCGCGATGGCGCCGCGCTCGTGCGGCAGGTTGGCGCGAGTGTGGAACACGGCACGTTTGTACATTACCTATACTCTGTTCATTTTGGACGTAGCAATTATGTAAACAAACCCGATCAGCTGTTTTTTAGGGTTATCACAACGTAATGATGCAGGCCTAATAGAATTCCAATGATTTCACCTGTAAATTCTATTAAATTTGTTATTTTTTATATCGTTACGTCTATTTAATGCAAACTCCAATTATTTCAATTCAGAAAATCATCATTATGTGGTCAAACGCGAAGATTAAAATCACCACAGATTTATGACTTTGTAGCAGTGCCAACCCTAACGATTCTCAGTTTTGACGTCATGGGTGGCAAACAATTGGTTTCTTTTTAATACGATTCCGAATTTAGGACAGCACTCTCACCATACATCATTCATAGAATTTTTTCGGATTTTGATGCGGTTTTTTTTAATAGACAGAGTGATTCAAGAGGAAGGATTATGTAGCATTGCACCCGCGTAAAGCCGGGGCGGATCGCAAGTCTATAATAAAATACTGTATATTTATAAAAGACGAGAAAAAATACAAAACATTACAACAAAGCAGCAAACACTTGACGGGAACCGTAAATAATTGTAATGAATGAATGAATGAATGACTATATAATTTAATGTTCTCCGTTTTTCTGACAGAAGTGGTAACACTACCCACGAACGCCGCCATTTGCTTTTCACTTGACAATAATATAAGACATAAATATGTATATCCACAATGCCGCAAACGACGCCGCTGGCAAGAGCTAACCTAAATAATAAAATGTTTTTTACCCCTTCATCAGCTGATTGAACTGTCAGTTGCTTTGTTAGTAAACATGCTCCATTGAGAATGAATAGAGTATAGGTAGCGCGGTTTGTGGCACGTCCTTGGTGCGGCTGCGCGCCTGGTTGAGCGAGCGCGCGATGGCGCCGCGCTCGTGCGGCAGGTTGGCGCGAGTGTGGAACACGGCACGTTTGTACATTACCTAGGTAGCGCGGTTTGTGGCACGTCCTTGGTGCGGCTGCGCGCCTGGTTGAGCGAGCGCGCGATGGCGCCGCGCTCGTGCGGCAGGTTGGCGAGAGTGTGGAATACGGCACGTTTGCGGATTATTGTGTACACTAGGTTGGAGTTACCTGGAACAACGGATAGTAGGGTAAATTATACAGGTGTAATAATTGTATGACTTAATTTGTAATTTGCCGTTATTCAGCGTTGCAAGATTAGCGCCGTTAACCAGAGTACTACTCTTTAACTCTAGGAGAAGACTTTTAGGTCAAAGTTCTTTAAAAAATGACGAAGCGGTCGCAAAAAGGTACCAAGGCGTGCTAGAGTCTTCTAGAAGATGTAGACTGTTGAGACCACTCACCATCGAACTGGTACTGGATCATGTTGTTGAAGCACTCCAACAAGAAGAAGACGAGGTGATGATGGTGCGGCATGGAGAACAGGAACCATGGAGTGCTGAAGGCTTCTAGAAGATGGAGAAGCTTGCTGCTTGCCACCATGGACAGGGTCTTGAGATATGGAGACACTACAAGATAATACATTTATAAGAATATTTTTTAAATTAAATCTTCGGCCACATCGACACTTTCCATCAGGTAAGATAGTGGTCAAGCAAGGGTCTATCATCAATAAAAAAAAAATTAACACAAAATACGATATAGAAAAAAATACAATTTATTAATAGAGATGTAACAATTATGAACCACCCAATTTATAAGTGAGAATAAGGTTAACTCACCATTTACAAGAATAGTGAGCAGACAGTCAAACAGCGGCTGAAGTCGCTGGTGGCCCGTGGTGATCACCTGCAATTGTAATTGAACAACCATATTGATGGCGCTGTGTGTCCAAACAGCGCGCAAAGTGCGCGGCAGCCGCGCGAGGCATTCGCGGGACGCAAATTTGCCGCGAACTACTTTGAATTAGCGGCTGGTATCATGCGACTGCCGCGCGCGGCAGTCGTCCAATCACAGCGCGAATGGCCGCGCGCGGCCGCCGCGTTCAAATGCCGCGCTATGTTTGGTCACACCTTTAAAGTTCTGTTTGATTGCAGACTACGCGCCGCCACTCAAGTTCGTTAGATGTGGCGCTGCTTGCCTAGATATTCACTCTTGGAATGGACACTTCAACGAAGCATTTATATTTCTAATTCGAGATATCGCGGGAAAACTAATTGAAACGAGTTTGGAAACTAGTCTAGTATATCTCTGTGTGAATTGTCCGGCAGTATATATTACCTTGTGGAAGACGACCACTAACAGGTCCGCGTGCGAGCCTGTGAACACGGGGATGTCCATGGGCACGGCGGCCGCGTACGGCTTGTTGAGACGCACGCCGAGGTTACGTTCACCCGATAACAGCAGCAGGATGAACACACCGATGTGGATGAGGCCTACGCGAGCTGCACGAAACAGATATTTATAATCGCACCCATATTTACAATGAATGATCCCTCCAATAGAACCCATATTTCCTACTGCTTGGACACAGGGATTGATCTCATGACGAGAAAGTTTAAGCCTTAATTAATCAAAGAAAGTAATTCTTTATTGCCGATTCAGTTAGCTAAACAAGCATTAATTATTAAAAGCTGTTAAAGCAAGGAAGGTCAATTTCATGATAAATACAAATAAATAATGGAATTTAAGTCACATTGAACAGAGTGAATTTGTGTATAATTTATTTTATTCTAAAACATTTCGGCGCTCCTACTTTGAAGTACTATTTATTAGTTTTAGGGAAAAAAGATTCTGTAAATAAAGATCGAAAAACTGCTTACGGGCGCCATTTTTCCAATATGGCCGTGCGAGCGGCAAAGTTGATAATGAAAAAACTTACATTGATCAGCGCGCGAGTCGTTGAGGTGGTACAGAATCGGCACCAACACTTCCAACACATCGCTGCTCTTCAGAACGTAGTACATGAATTTCTGAAAAAAAAAATATAATTTTGATATTGTTGATCTGAAGATCTTAGCGAGATCCCTTTTTCGAGAGAGCCACAAACCATGAAAGTTTCTAGTCTACTGTCGTTGTGTGTAGAGGAAAAGAGGTTGTTAATAAACAGACTGTCAACATTTCAATCACCTTGTTATAGTCACACATCTTCCAGAAAAGGACGAGTAGTTCCTGATGCAGTGAGACTCGCTTGGCCGAGTTGGGCAGGTAGGTCTGCTGTAAGGGGTTGTTGAGGAGACGGGTCACTCCTCGGAGCAGGAACTGAAAGTCTTCGTCACGATGAATCCGCGAAAGGTAGTTTATGAAGAGGTTGTCTGGGAGGGACTGTGGACAAATTAATTGTTATTAGAAAATGGTATGGGAAAAATTACAAGATCACAACGTAACCTTGGTCTTCGAGTGGGAGTTGAACTCACGCCACCCAGTTTAGCCCTGGTTGCACTACCAACTATGCTATCGAGGACCAAGATTACGTTGTGATCTTGTAATTTTTCCCATACCATTTTCTTATAATTTAGAAAACTTAAGTGAGAGTCAATCATTATAAAATAACAAATAGTAAATTTAGACAACACACAAAACAAATTATTTTTTACAAATAG
The DNA here is from genome assembly GCA_963691955.1 of Chloroclystis v-ata. NCBI lineage: Eukaryota > Metazoa > Arthropoda > Insecta > Lepidoptera > Geometridae > Chloroclystis > Chloroclystis v-ata. The sequence goes on along the minus strand of OY829904.1, from coordinate 8,655,729 downwards.
TAATTTAACAAATAGTAAGTTTTAGAGAAAGTGTAGACCTTCGTAGATAAATAGTATGTAACAAGTTTATGAATTAACTTACTTCTTCAGTCTCCTCATTGACCACGTTGCTTGTGTCGTGATCCAAAGTAACAATGAGCAGTTGCAAAGCCACCTGTAAAGGGTTAAATAATTATAACTTCGCTGCACAAGTGACAGATTTAAAATAAATATTTTTTCATGAAATAAAACATTTTCTATAGTTTATCTGAGGCTGCAGCAGCAACTATAACAAGAAAAAAATACGTACACAAGAGATGGGTGACCGACCGGGTTGTATGAAGTAGTATGAACACACGGTGTTGTTAGTTACCTACCTCAACTAGCGGCTCGAGCGTGTCCGTGAACAGGAGATGGTTGTAAGGCATGCCGTAGCCGACCGGGTCGTACGAACACACCGTGTTGAGAAGGGATGTGAAGAGAGGGAGAGCGTGACGATTATCCGGGCTTGTTAGGTACCTGCCAAAAAAGAAAGACGAAGTTCTAGATATTTAATCACTCACACAAAAAATTCTCAATTAGGGATACCACAAAATAAAATAAAAAGTGTTCTATATTTAAAGTTACTAGACTGGCAATAATGTGGGATACCGCGGATCCGATGGAAAGCAAGATGGCGGAACACAGCTGACGCGACCTCAGAACAATAGACACGTTGGTTGTTGGAACAACGTTGAATATAGAAAACTCTTTATTGTGAATACAAATTCAAAACATTATTTACAATAAACAGTGTTCTATATTCAAAGTAAGTAGACTCACGCGATCCACCGATTGGGGTGCGAGGAGTGCCTCGCGGGGCGGTAGATGGTCTCGCTGCAGGCCGTGAGCAGCAGCCGCAGCAGCTCGGCGCGCGCGGCCTCGTGCGCGCTGACGCGGCCGCCGGCGCGCGCGAACCCCACGCCGCCCGCCCAGATGTACTCGCAGCTGTCCAGCGAGGACAGCTCCTCGGCACGCTCCTGGACGAGGAGAACATTAACATTACTAAAAATTATTAATAAATAGGTAGATTTAAGTGGTTTAGGTTAGTTAGAGAATAAGTTAGATTTAAATAGACATAACGTATTGGTAATACTTATTTTAATAAACAATTACTAATAATATTTTACTTTAAGATTTTCGTGAGTTACACCATTCATTTTATAAAAACGGGAATTACTCACGTATTAACTAACCGAGAACCGCGCGCGCGAGCAGAGCGGAGACGGAGCACGGCGGGACGCTCACTCCAGGTGAAAAAGACTGCTCTTGTCGTGGTCGAAATGTCGAGTGTTTACACTCCTTAGTTAATACGTGAGTAATTCCCGTCATATTTATGTTTATATAAACTACGCCACTGCTTTACTTCTCTTCTAATATTTGTTCCATCCCACGGTTGGCTTGAAGAAATCGCTCTTAGCGATAAGACCGCCCATTATTTCACTGTATTTTTTTGTGTATCTTTTTGTAATGTGGTGTAACAATAAAGAATTTTGTATTGTATTAACAAATTATATACTGTAAATACCTACTAGAATTTATTTTATTTATTTTATGGGAGAAACTAGATGCAGCTCACACAGGACAGGATAGGGCCAGTTGGCGTGATAAAGTGGAGGCCTTTACCCAGCAGTGGGTGTGGATGGGCTGATATGAATGAAAGAAATGAACAATTTATTTATTATAAATAAATTATTAATTATTAAATGTGTGATGCATTGTGTTGAAGCTTAGATCGTAATATGAAATGATTCATCATCATCACATTCTTGACACACACTCAACTCGTCCATAGATAAGATAAGAAGTAGTATCTATAAATCAATAGCACTCACCGGACCCGCTCTCTTTGTGCTGACAACAGTGAAGTCTGGGCAGAACAGGAGATCCTGGAATAAAGATGATTTATATTTATTAGTAAATTTAAGATTAAAATAACTTTTCATTCAATTTAATTCCAAATCATTATTTACCATAGAACTTTTAACAGTGTTGTTGTGTTCAGTACTAATTTACTGCAATCACTCCAGACTTTGTATAATAGATTATTCAAGCTTTTGGGAATAAATCATGATACTAACCAGGCGGTTTTTTTTAATAATTACAAAAATCACAAGTAATTTTTCAAAACAGGATGGGCCGATTTATGTGCTTTTGGTTCTAAAATTGTCATAGTAGCCCAGAGATGCTTTAAGCAGGCAGGTTGGCCAAATTTAATTTCTATTAATTTTTAATAATAAAAAAACCATGTGGGTTGCTACTTACAGTAAGTGGTACTGTACATGTAACTAAGAAATACAGAGTTGAAAATTGCAGAACTTACACAAACAGCATTAATAAGAGACTGTGCAAGTGGCACTGAGTCATTCTCAGCAGCGGCTGGCAACGAAGACCAGAAGAAACTATGCCACTCTGGTTCTTCTAACATGTAAGGCAGGACACGGGTCAGGAGCCGTGCACAGTTCAATGCTGAAATAAGATTATTATGTTTTAATAGTAAAAGTATGTTATACATTATATTTTAACTAAATGCCAAAAATAGAGGCCTCTAACTCTTTTAGTATAACTTTTTTAACTATTATGGTTTTTTTTAACAATATTTTTTATTTATTTCAGTATATTCTGAAGTACCTTCCTCTATGTATGATATGATATAAGAAGAACTACTACTTTGATTGGTTTTTAATTAAATTATTTTTTTATAATGTAATTTTCAATGTATTAAAGATTTTACTTTTTTTTTCATAACACATTGAATCAAACAAATATTGAATTCCTGCTTACAGGTCTGTCTTACCTCTAGCACAATTAATTAATTTGTGAGTTGGCAAGGCAATCATAATTAAAATTGAAAAGTATAGGTACTCAAAAATAATTATTAATTAGGAACTTATAGAAATGAATACCTACCATATTAGTTAAGCCAATACAATTTACACCAAACTCAAATTTGTAGCTTACAAGATAAACTGTGTGGGTGTACCAAGGCTAAAGGAAACACTATGATAATAATTACTCAACCAAACTAATTTATAGGTCTTCTCAACATAAACAGAGGAAGATGACAGATAGAAGGTGAAGGTAAGCCCACCTGATTGCTGCTCTCGCTGTGTCCTACAGCTGCTGTCCACAATCTTCACGAGTTTCTCAACAGCTTTGTATACCAGTGTAGCCAAGTTATTAGGAGATTCTTCACGCAGCGCCCGAATCTCAGCCCCGGGCACCAAAGCGAACACATCCTGGACATTGGTGACGCTCTCAGACCAAAACTGCTCCCAGAAACCCTCGTCACCAGCATCCACGGGCTAAAAATCGAGGTTTATTTAGTGTTTCACTCTCACTAAGTACAAATTAATTAATTAATACGTATTTTACTGATTTATACCTGTGTTTTTGATGTCAACTGTACGACAGCTTTCCTGAAATTTAATTTAGTATCTGCGTTACCCATGTTTATAGAATTATTCGTATTTTTTTGATAAATCCATTGCACTGAACTCGCACAAAAACAATGAAAATTGATTGATCGAAATCGAATTGATTAACATTTGACACAAATAAGTCACCTGTCTTTGTCATGTAGACGTGTCATCATAAAAGCCACAGATTTAATATAAACAAAACATGATTTACCCCATCACTACACTGCCCATAACTTGGTGTCAAATTTTCTCATCTGTGTTGTTTTACTCTATTTTTCATGTCATTGTCTATGGTCAGGCAGGCCAACCTTTTGGTAGGTAGTTGAAAAATGGCTGCTGTGAATATATTTCGAAGTGCTTTCGGTGGATTATTACGAAAATCCACCAGTTATAAAACACCGGTAGTATGCCGGCTATCAACCGTTACCCTGCAACAAAAGTTCCAAATCGCTAAAGCCTCTGCAAAGGCACTGAAATGTCAGACCCTCCAAACTGGGGTAAGACTGCTAAAGCACATAAAATGTGAATATTAGGCTGATCTAGTGCAAATTATTATCTTAACCCTATTTAAAAGGCAAAACAATCATTCACTGTGTTTCTTCATCGTGTATTGTTTACCTAAAACTTCTAACCTCAATGTTATTGCATAACAAATGTGTACTGTATTGGTGTACTGTTTAGGTACTTCATCATTACTCGACGACGACGACCCAGCCTAAGCCTTCTCTTCCGGAGATTCAGGAGCGAGTGTTGAAAGTGTGCAAGGCTTACGACAAGCTGACTAGTGCTCAGGTACTATTTTACACATCATTTACGTGGAGGTTTTGTTTCAGAGCCAGATGAGCGGCGTCCGCCAGTACAGCCACGGCCCACCCCTCTCATTAGAACTCATTAAAAGTAGGGTCTTACTCACACTCCAGCTCTATGACAAAATTGACCCTGAAAAGGTAGAATCATATTTTGCTCTGTAAACAATACCTCCTATGTAATGTTTCTTAAATTTTACAGGTACTGACATATTTTATTTTTCAGTTGACGGTTGACAAGCACTTCATCAAAGACCTAGGCCTAGACTCCCTGGATCATGTTGAGGTTATAATGGCTATGGAAGATGAGTTTGGTTTTGAAATTCCCGATGGTGATGCGGAGAGGCTGGTGACACCTAAAGCTATCATACAATATGTTGCAGACAAAGAAGACATTTATGAATAGTTCAGTTTTAAAACAAACCGTTGTTATAGGATTATGAAAACATATGATTTTGCAACTGGCTTAGGTAATTCTGTTTAGTTCCGTTTACATTTGAACAAACTATGTAATGGAGTCATCTGGAAGAGGTGTATAAAGTGTAAATTTATGATTACAAAGCTGTTAGATTAGACCATTTGTTTTTCATTTGGCTGTTATCCTGTTACTGCTCTGATGATTAAAATACTTTAATTCTAATCAGTATTTTTTGTTAATATGTGGTATGTTTGACTTTTTGAACTAGTGCTTACATAAAATTTCAAAGAAGAAAATCATTTAATTGGTTAGTCCAAGAAGGTAGGGAATTTATTGCTGAATTAACCATCAATCAAGAAAAAGAATCTAAATTTTGAACTAAAATTATTATACCTATCACAGATAGGTAGACTTCATATTGTTTAAAATATTATTATTCTATAAGTTTAGTTAGAGATTGCCCCTAACAGTAAACACATTTGTATTTGTAATACAAGTAGGCACCAAAATGTGACCCTCTCAAGTTCTATTAAGAGAACAATAAATTAAAAAAAAATATGATGTACATTATCATGCAAACTAACAATGAAAATGGCTTGAACGACATCTAGCCAGTGGTATTTTTAAATCCATCTATTTCATAAAAATAACTGCTGCCAATTCTTTATATTAGAACTGGACTGTTTTGTCCCAGAACATGGGACATCTTTATGACCAACACTGCAAGGACACAGATCACTTCCACAACAAGAATGAAACAACAGAGTAATATGAATATTTTTACAACTTTATTGAAACTTTACAATAGACGAGGATAGGAGCTGAACTGTTCTTCAGTTAGCTATAAATTTACAATTTCACATTTGCATCCATAACATTCTAGAAACTGAGATTTTGTTTACAACATACATAACTTAAAGCTCCAGACTTAGAAAACCATGTCAAGTAAATAAAAATAAGTTACAAAATATATTTTATTTCACAATTACTAAACATTTCAGTCCAAGAACATAAAATTGTCAACTACCCTATCTCCGTCTATAAATTTTAAAGAAATGGAGTTTCTAAGCATACATACATGTAACTTTTATATACAGACTAAGCTCGCACTATCTAAATGCACTGCACTTTCACACACATCCTAGTCAAGTATCCAATATGTTACAACTTATATACAATTCACAACATCCAGAACTTAGCCTTGAGATATATCAATGTAACAAAAACAAAAATACTGATCCTTCAGCTCAGAAGTCAACTAAACACATTCAACAACTCAACAGAATTTATTTACAAAATAAATAGTAAACTTTTAACTACAACATAATATACCATTTATATTTGTATCACTATTGAGAACTATGGGATCACAACTACATTAAATTGTTCAAGAGAAAGTGTAAATTGAAAATGTTCACTAATAAGTCTTAAGCGAGTTTATGACACTGCACTTCACTTTGTTTGTATAAAGTTCCGTCTTCCGAGAAGGCGTAATCGCTATAACCTGTAGCGGCTGCGGCCGCGGCCGGCGGAGCGCAGCCAGCGCGCCGTGGCGTCCACGCGCGCCACGCGCACCACGGGCTGCTTCCACTCGCACAGGCTCGCCAGCGCTCGCTTCTTCTTCTTCAACTCCTTGTCATCGTCAGAGCTGGAGCGAGACTTCTTTCTCACTTTCACCTCTTCATCAGCCTTTCTCTCATCATCCACAAGAACCTTCAAGTCGATCAGCAATTTGTTGTCGGAGGAATCAACATCCATGTTTTCTTGCGAAACTGAATCCTCAGTTAGCGTTTTGTCATGAGAATCTTCATCTGACTTCGCAACTATCGTTTTGTCCTCAGCTTCTGACAAATTGTCTTCTTCGCTGATCATTTCTTGTGTCGTTTCGTCATCGGGGGGCTCCGCCGACGATCGGTCTAAGCTCTCTGTTTTTTGAGACTCGACACTATTTGTTCTGGAGTCTTTTTTATTCTTCTTTTTGTTTGGCCACCCTGTTTTATTCTTCTTCTTGAACTTCCCTCTTCGTCCCTTCGGCCTTTGCGCTGCTTCGTTTAGTTCGTTTCTGATGAGATCACAGTCTTCGCACTCCGAGACGAGACTCGACACGTCCGGCATGTTGTTGGACGTGGTGACGGGAGCGCCGTCCTCGACCACGCCTTCCGACAGTTCAAACTCGCCCGCATCCTCGAATACTTCTGACAAGAATTGTTGCAGTCTTTCAGATGCCTCCTGTGTTTCTGATAGAATAGGTTCTACTCTGACGTTGCTGTGAGTGTCGCTAATAGTTTCTTCCGAGGCTGTGGACTTTGTGTCATCGGTGATTTTCCGCCGGTTGACCAGCCCGCCCAGTATTGCCAACGTAGAGGCATGTTCTCTTGGCGATTTCCGCGGATGACTTTCTAAGGCTTGAATCATCGCAGTTCGTTTTCTAATCTTCAATTTCTTCTTTCCACGAGTGCCATAGGACCGCGATGGGCCGGGCTTGTCCTCTCGTTGCTTCACAAGATCGCTAAGTGGACAACAGTTCGGTTTCAGGGGTGGTAACTGACCAATCTCGTATGGTAACTTTGGCGATTTGGTAGAGTACAATGCTGTAACAAAACAGATTTACGTTATTTAATATTCTTACTATAAATAATATATAGAATGAAATTTTTGTGATCCATCCACACCGGTGCATGGATGTTTGTTACTCTATCACGCAAAAACTAGACAACTTATTAAACTTTATATACATCAGAATAACCACAATAGGTTACATTTTCATCTCTTATTTTAAAAGCAATCATGGCTGTTTGTTTTTATATTAAAATAAGTTATAACAATAATTCTAGTTCCAATGATAAGATAGTATAGCAGTTTTAGGATAAAAATCTACTTACCAAAATATTGTGGCACATTTCTAGTGACAACTTTTTCTTCATCCTGCCGTTTGAACGCCTCAAACCAGGGTTCTCGCGCCGGCACCGACTCAAACGCGAACTCCAGCTGTTCCACCGCCGGCGTGTACTTCAGCCGGCCATCTTCCCACTTCATGCACTTCTCTACGGGTTCTCGCAACGGACTCACTTTGACCGGTTCCTCCGTTATCGCTATCTCAACCTCCTGAGGTGCGTTATTTGCTATTTCAATCGGGGTTGGTTCAGGCTGCTCCGGCGGTTTAGTCTCTGCAGGCTCTATAGGCTCCGAAACAGTTTTACACAGAACCCGTCTCGCTCGCTTTATCACTACGGGAGCTCGTCGCTTCCGCTTTCTGGTATCTTCAGGCCAGCTGTCTTCTTCAGACGATTCCTCTTTTAATGCCAAGGGTCGTGCAAGGCGCCGTCTCTCTGTTGAGGGAGGGGGCGGTTTCGGTGGTGTTTTTCGCGGACTAAGGACTTTATCGTCATCGGTGTCGTCAGAGGAGGTGGAGCTGGTAGAGCTGGCGCGTTTGGGGAACATGAACTGTTCTGCCTCGTCGCTGAGGACAGACAGTTCAGATCGACGCACCTTTCTGAACTTCACGACTAGAGGCTTAGCGCCGTTGACGGTGGGCGGAGATTCCTTACGCTTGGAGTTGAAGCCGCCGCTCGAGCGAAGCTTCGTACTGACACCTACTACTTTGTAGTACTGTCGGTCTTCTTCAGTCTTTTTGCTGCAGCGCGTGTTGTGTTTCTTCTCGTCGTCGAAGCCGTTCCGGCGCGGACTGCTGTTGGTGGTGGAGTCGGGGGACTGCGAGCGCCGCGATCGCTTGGAGCGCGGCGTCTCGGCCTCGCCGTTGCAGATCTTGCGTTGGGACCTTCGCTCGCCGTTGAGCGGCGCAGCTTTGTCCAGGAATGTGGCCACGTCAGCCCCCGCTCTGATGAGGCTGTCGAGTGATATGAAGTTGGCGTGGTCCCTCACGAAGGACAGATGGTGCGGCGAGCGGCGATGGACCACGGCGTCCGCGTAGTCCGCATTGCACATCTCGCAGTACCCCCCTTTAGGCTCCTTGTCCTCCTTCTCCTTGATCCGCGGACGACTTTTCCGCGTCATTCTGTAAGACAAATTACACTATTATACGACTTATGTCTTTGTTCAGGGTATGAAGTTACCGGTGAGGGTACTCACTTCTCCGGGGTTTTGATCAGGTTGTTGTTGGTGAACTGTTCGAGCGAGTCGTCCTTCTTTCTCTCTCTAGGCGGGTCCGGTTCTAGCGACACAGTCGGCCATTCGTTGAACTCTTTCACCACCGGCCGGCACAACCTGAAACACGAACCGCCATGTACACCTCCCTTTACGGGTCGAACGAACATCTATCCATAGAAAAGATCTCATACTTGTCCAAAAATTCGATCTTGATAAAGTGTTTAGTGAACACCCTGACATGCGATTTGCGAGACGCCGCGAAGAATGTGTCATACAGTTTATCCAATAGACTTATAGCCTGAAAGATATAAATACCATGTCAAATATATAGAAAAAAAGCGGTAAACTTGCTGGGACACTCATGCTTTACTATTACTATATTTATTAATCTAAAAATTTTATTGCATGAGTATGTCAGCAAGATAGCAGTTAGTAGTAGAAAGGAAACTTCAAGCATAATATTACAATGTTAACAAATTAGGGCATAATAGGACTCAGCATTATTTGAAGCTGATGTTGTTTTGTCATCAGATTGATGTCATACTGAGACTTGCTACATTGCAAATTGTGCAACTAGCTGCAAAGCTGGCAGTCTGCACATTTTGCTTGTTTTGTTGGTATGTACAAAACAAGAATATTTGTACCTCATAATTATTTTGTTGGTAGCATCACTGGTACAACATAAGCTTCAAGTTTGCCACAAAGCTAGTTGTTGCTGTGTGAATTGTCCAGCATTATTTGTTTATATAATTATTATACAATACAAACATTATCTACCTAGATCTATACTACATATTCTATCTATCTATATCATCACATACATAAGACAGTTGTCTGAATACTTGTACCCTATTCAGATACAGTAGTTCTTGGCACTTAAACACAATGTAATGTAATTTGAATATCAATGAACAATCCCTGCCTAGTGTTAGTGCTGTTATTTGAAAACAGTGATGTCTGGCCACATCGAAATATGTGTAAAAAGTCCATGCGCTAACCACTACGCTATAGGAAGTTAGAGCTTGAATTGTTGGCGTAGTGCACCCAGAGCTAAACTGGGTGGCGTGGGTTCAACTCCCTTTCGAGGACACCGGTTACATTGTGATCTTGTAATTTTTCTGACATTTTTTGTATTCATGTAAACTTTATTATGTTGATTGAATTAATGTTTAATTTGCTTTTTATTTATTACATTTATTATTCAGTAACTATTTGATTATATTATAATTATTATTAGACATGTAAAATATTTTTATTATTATTATAGACGAGCAGCTTAGATACTGATCATGACACATCAGTATCTAAGCTGCTCGTCTACATCTACATACTAGATGCTCATATGACATAGACACATCAGCATCTATTATGTATTACCAATAAATTGATAATTTGTGTACCTTCTGAACAGTGAGCGTAATGTATCTATGTGTGGTGTTGGTCTGTGGCTCCGGTCGCACGCACTGCAGCATGGCATCCGCGCGCCGCCCCTCACGCCGCGCGCATGTCGCCAGCGGCGCCGCCCGCGACCGCACCACGTGCGACACGCGCGACGTCAGGAACACCTCTTGTTGCTGGAACACAGAGAATACGCTCTACACACAGTACCTTTCACTCCTATACTAGTGAATATAGGCTCTAGACAAAGTACCTATAACTCCTATCCTAGTGAATAACTAGAGCAGAAAGTATAAGGCACGACTTAATACACATAGGAAATAAGATATTTACAAATAACTGATTTTTGCAACATTTGACCTTGAATAACTTTATTTCCAGACCACAGACAGGGATTCATGTGGACTTTTGACAAATTATATTTGAACATGAAACGGGTAACATACCATGATTTAAATGTTTTTGAGTTTTCCAACAACTCAAAAACATTTAAATCATGGTATGTTATGATAGTTTAAAAAGTTATTTTGACAAATTGTAAAAGGGTTCCCAACATTTCTGCCAATTTTCAGCGAGGTGCGAATACCTGAAATAGGGGCATGATTACAATGTAATGTCAACAAAGAAAACCTATCTAAGTGGAGTTGAGATTATGTCAAATAAAATTTCATCATACTCTGCATAGGTATTTGGCTTAATATTAACAAATGTTTAAGTAGGATAATCAACTACAGCATTTTTAATATCATTAAAAGCAAATAAAAGTGTTCTTAGTATTTTAAAGAATTTCCAAATGACTGAATGAATGATGCTGACTTTTATTTAATTAATTTAAAATTCCTAATGAATTCCACAGTATTTAGAAAATATTAAAAATTACCTTTAAGTAAAAGGAAAATGATTAATTATTTATGCTTACGTTTAATATGGTAATTTTATTAATTTATCATAAAAAGTTAGGCTAATAAATCATTGATATTTAACTTTTATATCAAATCATTGTAATGGATAACCACAGGTCACATTTGTGGTGCGTTCAAGTAGAACAAAGAGTGGCTAGTATAAATTGACCCATCCATATGTGGATGAGGTCAGGAAATAGACAAGGTACTTGTTTCCTGTGTGTTCTTTGTAAATCTATATTTATATATAAATGTAGGTAACTTTTATGTGTTACTATTGAAGAATTTTTTGTTTTGTAATAAGATTTTTTTTGGTGTGTGAGATCTGGTTAATGATAAATTTATTACGCTTAAGGATTTGAAGTATTCACTTACTTAATAACTGAGTGTAAAATAAAAAGAAATATTGATTTTAATTACAGTGGAGTGATTTATTATGTCATTTTAGATTAAAAATGTGTTGAATTAATTACCTAGTCATATTTATTTTATGAAAATGTGTGTAATAATATTTTAAGAAAAAGTAGGTAATATTTTAGCTAAATCAGTTTCTCAGAATGCTTACACTAGTCAACTGGTTTTGTTTACCTACATGTATTTAGTCCATAGCATAGGTTGATACCATTGATTCATTTCAGAACCAAAATGAACTATGTAAACATTGAGTCATCGGAATTTGTATCTTATGCAAAGAGCATAAGATTCAGTGTTTATTACAATGTATTTACATTTCAGATTTTTGTCAGGTTAATGTACTCTCAGTACCTACTTATACCTGTTGCTGCACTAAGTTCTAGAAATTTTGTGTAGATGAAGATTATTTTCGTCAGCATTATTGTAGAGTGAGGCGCCAAATTGGACTTTGTGGTAAATGTGAAAGTCGTCAATGCACTGTGGGCCGAAAATAATGTTGCAACGTCGCGAAAGTCGAGCGCAGGGTCGGTCAGGGGACAGAGGCGTGAGGCACATAGTTATCGAGCGCAAACACGGCACGAAGCGCGCAGAGCCGGGCAGCGCCGCGCCACACATCATGGAGTTTTCCTTGAAACACGGCCGATTGCCTAGTGACGCCGGCGGCCGACCCATCGCGCCCTCCTCAAATCGCGCCAACCGTCCCGCGCAAAAAATAATACAACTCCGACACAAACAAATCTAACCCCTAAGACGACCCACTAAGAACTACATCACCTTGAACTCGGAAAGTAATAACAACTGTCAAAATTATGTGAATACACGCGTAACCCCTTGGAAACACGATTCAAACGGCATATAGAATGGATGTAATGCACCGCAGCGCGAGAGAGCACGGCGCGCGGCCTCGGCCCGTTGCATTTCGCCGTGCCGCGGCGGTTCCGACGACGCGACCGTACAAAAGATGACCTAAAATTGAACTCAAGCTACGAGCAGCATTTACATTTACAACTGTTTTTATACATTTTTCTAACGAAATCTCACTCAATCCATATACCTGCATGCACACATGGTTCGTATACTGCCTATATACTTACACAAAAGTCGTCCGCGGGGCCCCCGCGCTCCGCTTATCACAAAAATAAGTAACTATATACCAGTCATTGAATCCGACACTTCGTCACTGCTTGATTTACCACAAATTAGAACTTCCTTTTGACTTTCCAAGAGTACACGTGTAATGAACTACAAGATAATATGTTTATTCAATGTTTGTAACACTTTTTATTGTTATTTGCACACATTTACTTTGCTAAAAACGTAAAATTAATAACAAACACAAATTCTGACACACAAAATGGAGATACGTTAATTTACATTCGCTCCGCTAGAGGCGCATCGGGCGGGTTCGTTGACAATTGGAGGGAGAAGTAGTTCTCATTGGCTGTTCGGGAGAAAACGTTTCATTTTGCAAGCCGTCATTTTATAAGGTTTTTTTATACTTTTTATAAAAAAAAATATATAAACATGGTTTCATTTTGTAATATTTGTTTGGGTAAAATTTTTATTTAAATCCGAATAATAAAAATTATGCTATAATACGTAGAATCAACATAGTATTATTACTAAATATGAAATAATTTAAAATGAAAAGGAACGTAAACAATGAGGCCAAAATAAAAGTTGATTATTGACAAAAGAATAGGGTGACGTAAAATAGTCAACTCTATTTAGGAGAGTTACTGCATGCAATATTTCTAGTCTAACCAAAAACAATATGTTTATTTTAATCTTTTATTTCTATTATAATTTCACCTTCCGATGAAATTGAACTTTCTAGACAACTTTTTGGCGGTAAACACTTACCAAACCCATGTCTTGAATTCTGCGCGATAGAGACTTCGCAAGTCCATGGTCTTGAATATCCAAGTAAAAACAAAAATTTTTACGCACTGCAAAAATTAAAAACATTAGATTTTATTTATTTTCACGAAATAAAGGTCAATGTTTGGTAATAGTGACGCACACACCTCTGTTGAATTTTTCGTCTAGATTTGAGGTTGATACCATTTTGATAGAATTATAACTTAATCCCACTCTAATAAATATAACTTGCGACAAAGATAAATTACAGAACACATAATAGCTGCCTTCCGAACACAAAGAAATAAGTAAATAAACCTCTATTTGTGAGAAATTTCACGAAAAATTGCATCTCGTAAAATGTTCAAACGTAGAAATGTCAATGAATGACAGACAGCTGAGAGCAACAGACAAAAGACCATCTCGATCTAGGGAAGAAATCAATGCAGAAATCGATACCATAGACAAGATACCACTTTCATTTATTTTTAGGTACGTTTTGGTTTTTGTTATCTGTGGAGTTAACATAGTCGAATGTGTTAAAAATCATCATTGGCATCATCAGCTGATCTAATACAAACTCAAAGGTACTTGCATTAGGTATTTATAATAGTATTAACAATTCTTTCATTACAATTCACTTTTTGCCGTATCGTAACTTTTGTTTGTTAATACATAATGATGATACTTGCAAACAACTTTTATTTTTATCACGGAAAGAGGTGAGTCTGCCGTCCATGTAATTAATAAATAATAATAATAAATATTGCTGGACAATTTTACACAACGACATCTAACCCCGTAATTAAATGCAATAAAACTAGGTAGATACCTATAGAATAAATAAATTTATTACTCATTTATTACCTAGCTACCTTCATTGAATCACTGCTAGATTAAAGGTTGGATCTATGAATATGTCAAAAAGTAAATAAAATGTGTTTAAATGATATTAACTTTTAAATGTTGTTACTCATTAAACTTAGACAACCAACTAAAATCTTTACCTCAAAGGCTCAAGCTATCGAATAGAAAGAATGTGTACAAACTACCTGTCCATAAAATCTGCTTGTGATCAATCGAAACAACAAGCAACATTGCGAAAGTAATTTGAATTGACACAAAAACAGCTATTCGAAATTTGAATTGCTTTGTGAGTTTGTGCGACGCAGCTTGTAACATTGTATAGATAGGTCGGAGTAACGGCCGCCCCGCGCCAGTCGGTTATATTTTATTGATTGCTCGCATGTAGTCTGTTACCTATCTACTAGCTATGTGTTGAGGGAACGCCGTCCGATACTGAATTCTATGTATTACCCGCCACATACTACGGGTACAGGGTGATCGTCTACTATAACCATTTTTGAAAAAATATATTTAAGTAAAACCATTTCTAAAATGAACGCCCCTACACCGAATTCTGTATTTTTGTTCTGTGTATTCTGTTTTTCTGTATTTCCTCTCACACGTTGAAATCATCACGGTTTTGTGGAGGGGAGTTCATTTTTCGAATGGTTTTACTATAGGTACCTAAGTATAATTTTTTCAAGTACTTATATAATTCTACAAACTGCTTTAAAAACAGACTCGACCACTGGTTACGCACAAATAAACTACAGATGACAAGAAATAAACAATGACTGTACCTTCCAACACTGTGACATAGACACATCAGCATCTAAGCTGCTCGTCTATAATAAAATAATAATAATAATAATTTTTGTTGCCTAATAAATTTACTGAAAGAAGCAAATTTGCTCGTATTTTACTTAGGTAGATACCTAAATGGTAAATTTTGAGTAGGTACGTTTTTCACTTTTCGGCCGGTAGGTAAGTTCATTATTTCTTTTCAATATTACTACTCATGTCACAAGCTACCTATTTTAATGTTAGGTGAATTATTTAACCCAACATGATTCTTGTGTTTTTTATCCACCCTGTCAAAGTGGTCAGAAACATATTTATCATGATCTTCATAATCTAAAATGTAATAATAAACAGTAAGAATCCATTATAAACAGCTTCTGTATTTTGAGTCAACCTGTACCTAGTACCTACGCTCGCACACCTACCTACACGTAGTTCGCCCTGTGCTGGCTGACCCATATATTTTGAAACATCGATTGGCGCGACGCGATGTGAGATATTTCAGGCTTTTATATTATTAAAAGTTGATTTAGCTCTGAAACATTATGTACACATTGAATGCTAGTATTTTTTTAAATTTCAGCGCTGATCTATTTTGCAACTCCACCACTATGGCTAACCTCGGGATCACGGTGATAATAGTCATTGTCATCCCGTTGTTGGTATACAGGGAAGATTATAATGCTAAAGTAGGCAAGAGGCAAAAGACAACGGTAATCATCTTACTTTTTCAGTATCGTGGCATACATAGGTACTTGTTGGTGTCTATTTCTTTCTAGGTTTGTTAAAGGTATGTAGCGACATCTGTCTGGATCTGGATGCGTAAAGTAAAGCCAAACATTATAGTAGCGAAAACTTTGTGTAGATGGCTCTATCCGCGAATGTTTATAGCAGCTTCATGTTCATTTAATTTTTGCCAAGTGCCTGTGTGGTTCGGATCAGATTTTGTATTCAATTCAGTAGATAGTAGTATGTTAGGAAGTTCAAAGGTAGTAATCGAATATCGTACTCGGTAACACCAGGGCTTCCACTAACATCACTAGGTAAAAGAAGATTATTAATGATTGCGCTATGCCTGTATTAGTCCAGATAAATTATATTGGAATATCTAGGAAGTACTTGACACAACCTAGTAGGTTCATAATTAATAGAACTAAGAATTGGTATTTAGGGATGATAAAAATATTAAGAAAAAAATATATTAATTAAAATAATATAACAAAGCCCACTTACTTAATCTTATAATTTAAATAGAAATTAAATTACAATTTTACATTACATAAATTTATACATAGCCACTTTGTATAATGTCTAACATTAAATAAAACAGGGTATTTGTATGGAAACAGGAATTACATTGTGGACGCTTGGGGCGCAAAACTTATTAGTATTTCGTGTATTTATAAATTTTAGCGTTTTACGCGTAGGCTATGCCCATTATAAGACTTGTTATTTATAAGAAGTACATAATAAACGCAGATAAGATTAAAGCATTCAAATATCGAGGTAAACAGCTACTTTATAGAGATGATTTTATAAATTTGATATTCAAAGAAGTTTTATAAAAAAAGATTTAATTCTACTTGCAACCCCAGCAAATGTGTTATTAATAAGAAAATAAATTATATATACTTTTATGTATATTACAATACGCTCTGTTCATTGCTATGTCAAAAATATAAGCTCTGTGTTCATCATAAGAAAATATTAGTATAGATTATAGCATTAAAACGTGGAGAATTTCTGAATTTATTATTTATGCTTTTCAACATGGCAATAAGAAGAGCGTCAATCACACATTTTCAAAAATAGAATGTTTACACCAGTGAATTTAGCCATAGACACACAATCCTACGTTTGTACAATGAATAAATTATTTCAAGTGTTTACACTTGTAAGATGATGATTAAATGGTTAAAACGCCGATGACAACGGCAGAAACACAACATCAGTCTCAAAAAACGCTGACATACAGAGCCATAGAGATAATATAAGACGCACAGCAATTTCCAAATTACGAAAAATATAGTCATAGACAATTTGCATTATTTTTTATTACAACTTACTTTTAGTCTGAGTAAAGTGTTGTTCCAAATTTACGGATACAATTGTTAAAATTCTTTGGTTTTAACTTTAAATTGAAATGTTTAGCATGTACAGTAGTTATGTAGAATTAAGTGTTTTAATCTTAAACAACACGTTATTCAGTATAGAGTTTTTAAGTCAAATCTAGGTCTAAAGACTTGATTTATATTAGATTTTTTTTAAGCTGTCTTAGAATTTTGCCCTACACATATATTTCTTATATAAGTTATTTGATTAGTTTACAAAGTTCTATTGTTTATATCTCTGTATAGTTATTTAAGAAAGATAAACTTTCGTTCATTCATTCCCTTTGCCTGTTTGTTCTCGACTGCAAGACATGTAACTTATTCTTAGTACATTCTAGAATCTTGACTTATCTATCAATTCATATAACTCAATAAGACTATGGTTAAAACCTTTAGACCTAGATTAAAAAACAAAAGTTTTAATGAGACGTCTCTTCCTGGTTGTCACCGTTGGTACCATTCAGGACTGGAGGCACGGGCGGCTTGATAGGCGGAGCCGGGATTATCTGTGGATAGAGTATCGTTACTTTATGGTCTGTGCATGGTCTGTGGGGTGTCCACTCTGAACTTAATTAAAAATAAATAAAATAGTCATGTAAATATTTTTTTTTTAAACATTGTATTAGAGGGATTATAAATGGCAGACACCATTTCTGTTTAATTAAACTATTAACGCTATTGACAAATTTAATAAACGGTTCATTGTTTCTATTCTTGATTATGGTGTACAATAATGCCCCCATATTGACTCAACCTTTGCATATTTTTTTTGTGATTTAACGAAAGGAATTTTTTGTATTAAATGCAGAGTGGACAATGTAAATATTTACAAGAAATGATTACCAATGCTGAAAACGTTGGAACAATGAAACATCTTCAAAACTGATGCCCAAAACCAAAACGCCTAGTTCTAACCAAGCAACAACAAACAAAACAATACAAAAGACTGATAAACACATATACTATTTCACCATTATTTTTTTCCCATAAGGACGTACTTTAACAAAATGGTAGGATGAAGTTGGTAACGATATTTCTATGATATTGTTAATATGGATCAATATTCGTGCCGCCGTAAATAATAACAGTAAGTAAATAGTTCTATTATCATAAACATTTATTTTACTATTTTTTTATTTCATTTTTCTCTCCTTCACTTCACTCAGTCTTTAGCAAATAAAGAAGATATATCAAGTTAAATTAATCCTACATAATAGTGTTATGATAGAGTATAAGAAGCATTTTTATACTTCAGCCAAATTAGGATAAGTTTGTAAGCAATTATTATTTATTTGAAAGAAGACATTTCAAAAGAAGCATGAAAGGAAATCAGGGTTTGATGATGGCAGATCAAAAAAAGTACCGGTGACTTGTGGGTTTGTATTTTTTTTATAGAGGTAGTTTGATGTATTTTTTTGTAAACACATTATTTATATCACGGACAAGCATTCGCCCACCTAAAATATAGCAGCATTATAATTTGCTAATTGTTTATTTTTTTTATTGTTTATTAGAATTCTTTATAATTTAATTGTACCTACTCATATTAATATACTAAATGACTTGAAACTTAATGTTATGAAAAAAAAAATTACGTAAATATATAAATAAACTTGCAGCTTGAAGCAGAACTTGCAGCTTCAGCCAATACATGATTGATAGTGATGACACGTCCAAGTTAATCTTTGTGATTTTATGGACAAAATCTGATTCAATCAATCAATCAATAATCCTGTAAACATGCGCGCTAACCCCTCAAATACCCTTTTTGAATAAACCCATGCAAATTTGTTGTTAAACTCCCCATAAGCATCCGTCACCCACACGTAATCAACGACACATACAACTATCTACAACGCATGCGTGCGTCACTGCTCGCATACATGCGCGTCCGAGGTACCGTCTTCCGTTTCCTGTTACAATAATAATCAGTTCACTTTCACATTCCCCTTCTACTTAATATAACTAATGCTAAAGTATTTATGATGATGGTTGTAAACATAGAGCAATTACTTGGCCAAGCATATTTGGCCAAGTCCAACGTAAAAAAGGTTTGCCAACTATGAATTGGGATAAAAGGGAAATACCTTTTATCCCAATTCATAGTTGGCCAAGTTTACCTAAAGGAGGGTGATGTATATGTATAATAAAAAACTATGTATGTATATTAAGTATAACAGAAATCTAGCACCCGTAACACAAGCTTCGAGCTTATCACGCGGTTAGATGATGCTGTGTGAATTTTCCAGCAATTTTTTTTTCGTTCAGACTATAAGCAGATGGATCGCGTGATTTTGGCGTGTAAGGCTCTGTTCCTATTGGAGCAGACCTCTACTTATTCTTGGTCGAAAATATCCCGTCGCTTTTTCAGTCGGCGTATAGTTTCTGAAGCAGATCATCATGGGAAAGATGGACGGAAAACGTGCACAGGGCACGGCTCCTACGAGATGGTCCGTCACCATTAAACAGGCCGGTGAGGCAGCACAACGGGAATTACTCACGTATTTACACAGGAGTTAAACAACTCTCGACGTTTCGACCACAACAAGAGCAGTCTTTATCGCGCGCGCGACCTGAGACGAGACGGGGCACGGCGTGACGCTCACACGTCCTGATAATGACTGCTCTTGGTGTGGTCGAAACGTTGAGAGTTGTTTAACTCCTGTGTAAATAAATATGTGAGTAATTCCCGTTGTATAAAATTAATAGTTGTATAAGGTTGCACTCACACTGGGCTTGGGGCGGTGCGTGTCGACGGCGGCCACGGAGAGCTTGATGTGCTCCTCGCGGCAGCCGTACGCGACCGGCGTCAGCTTGATCACCGTGTGCAGCGGCACGTGCAGGTACGGCAACTCCTCTGCAATACACAATCTTACTTATTACCAACCAATTGATTGCAACTTTGTCACAGTAAAGTAAAGTATGTGAATATAAATGCATTTGTTTTCCGATAATTTAAATGGCCGGGACTTCATAGGTCAAAAATTCACCTTAAAAAATTTAAAATTTGTGAAAAATTATTTCGAAATTTTTTAATGACTATAAGAAACGCAAAAAATCTGAAGTAGTGAACATTCTTCAGTAAACATCTCACATGAACGGGTGACCTTTCATCTGTACTAATATCAAAGTTAAACATGGTACATGGCAAGTCGAATTAACTGTAATACCATATATTTCATTAGTACATATTTATATAGAACCTTACCAGCGGATTTGTCCAGGAAATAGGCGAGGAGACACCTCATGACGGCTTGATGTGAGACCACTAGGACGTTGCCTTGTCGCTCCAACTCCATTATGACAGGCTCCAATCGCGCGACGAGGTCCTGTAACAAACATAAGCATTCAGAGCCGGAGTCTATAAACAAAATAGTAAATACTTAATAGAGATAAAAATATGTTATTAACTTGGCACTATCATTCCCCCCACCCCCCTTTTTTTTCTTTCCCTGAATGAAACAACGATAATTCTCTTGCAATATTATCAGATATTTAATAATAAGTTACCTCGTAGCTCTCTCCGCGCGGGTACCTGTACGCGAACTTGTTGGCGTCGCGCGCGTTGAAGTCCGACGGGTACTTGCTCTGGATCTCCGAGTATGTCATCTCTTCACAGATGCCCTGCGACAAAACATACTGTTAGATAATTTTCATACTTCATACTGTATGGCGCGGCGCATCCAGCTGGTCCACACGCGCAGGCCGGGGATGCGTTGTGCTCTAAGTGTGAACTCACCGCGTCGATCTCATTGAGCGCCTTCCACCGCTCCTGCGGCGCGCGCACGTCCTTCACGGTCTGTATGGCGCGGCGCATCCAGCTGGTCCACACGCGCAGGCCGGGGATGCGTTGTTGCTCGATGTAGGCGGCGAGTGCGGACGCGTAGCTGCGGCCGCGCGGGGAGAGGCTCGAGTCGCCGCCGATGCGCCCCTCGATGTTGTACGTGCTCTCTCCGTGCTGCAAGGAACGCTTTGTTTAAGACTAAGGCAGGAAGACATGTGCTGGGTCGAGCACATATTATTTGATTACGTAAGTTGATTTTGTAAAGAATTTTAAAAGTTCCATAAGTTCCCATCAATAACTTTGCACTATGCCTAATACTTGAAAATAATTTACACAGTACTAATATTTGTTTATAGTGATTGACTCTCACTTAAGTTTTCTAAATTATTAGAAAACTAGCTTTCCGCCCGCGGCTTCGCCCGCATTATATTAGATTTTAAAAAAGCAGTAAAAAGTATCCTATGTCCTTCCCCCGGTTCTAAGCTGCCTCCCTGCCAATTTTCAGCCAAATCTATTCAGCCGTTCTCGAGTTATAAGTTCAGGCACTAACACGACTTTCTTTTATTATTAGAAAATGGTATGGGAAAAATTACAAGATCACAATATAACCTTGGTCCTTGAGTGGGTGTCGAACCCACGCCACCCAGTTTAGCCCTGGTTGCGCTAACTACTACGCTATCGAGGAGTTACGAAAGAGCTTGAATTTTCAAATTAACACAGTGTTAAGTTGTAACGTTGAACTTTCTTAGAGCACCTGAAAACTACAGCACTTAGCGACACAACACAAACCGCACAAAAAAAAATAAACAGTATACCGACTCACCCTCGTCAAATAAATAGTCCTCGGCACAATATGTATATTCATGAGATAGTACACTATCCGGCTCTGTATGTGTCCCTCGTGCTTGTGAACGACCACCTTCTCTCCCGTGTCGTATATCTTCATGAAGCTGTAGTCCGACTCAAGCGCTTGGTCGAGCGGCTCGTATTTGTCCTTGTAGTGTTCTATCCGTAGAAGGAAGTCGTTTAGGACGTTGTCTGTGTTCTGGATGTTTGTGTAGTCGGGGCTGCTTACTTTTACTTCCTGAAATAGAGAGGTTAGAAAGAGTTATGAATAGTTGGAATAGCGTAAAGAACATTTTCAATGTTCCACAAATTATAGAAGTATTTACACTACTAGCTGACAATATCTAAGACGCCTCACCATAATATTCTGTTCAATAATCCTAGGGTCATCACATATGGACTCCACGAAGAAGAGCTTGAAGCCCATCTTGTGCACCACGATGTCGCGTATCATCCGCCGCCGGTCCAGCGTCGAGTTTGTTGCGTCGAACACCTGGAACAAATACCAATATCAAATTACATAATTCGTATAATCGTTAATTTTGGGTTTTACATAGACTTCAATAATTACAGCTCATCCAAAACCTACCAATACAGGTGTGTGGTATGAAAATAAAACAATAAACATGCATTGGAAAAATAAATTATGATCAAATTATTATTATTAATTTATTATTTATTTATAATTAGAATTTTAAGTTGCCTGGAAGAAATCGCTTTTAGTGATAAGGCAGCCCATTGTATCACTTTTTTATGTACCTATATTTTTATAATGCATTTTTGTTTTTTGGTGTGCAATAAAGTATCTTGTAATTTTTCCCATACCATTTTCTAATAATTTAGAAAACTTAAGTGAGAGTCAATCACTATAAAATAAATTAACAAATAGTGTGGTATACTCACGGCCACCTCGCCTCCCTTGACGAGCCACTCGCAGACGTCCTGCAGCGCGTCGAGGGCGCACTGCTGCCGGATGGCCATGGCCTCCTTGTTGTCGGCGCGGAAGAACTCGTGGCTCGTGTACGCCGTGGTCGCGTGCCGTCTGTACTCGCCCAGGTTGAATACTGAAATAGACCAATCACATTTTTTAGACCTAATTTTACCACTATCTGTTTAAGATCCCATTAAGTATTATTAACAGTCCATCAATTTACGTACATGTCATACAAACTGCCCGTCATTAAACATAACGGGATGTTAAACTAACAAACAGAGAGTGGTGAAATTAGGCCTTAAACATGAAACGGGTAACATACCATGATTTATTAATTATTATCACAAATTATTATTGTTCTAGACATTGATCGAATTTGACATTTGTTACAATAAATCTAAATTACTTCATGACATTAAAACTTGACCAATTGCTGCGCCCTTACAAGTACTAACCTTAAGCAATGAACTACCTAAGCTTGACATTAAAAACTGTATTATTAAATAATATATTTTAAAGTTTTTGAGTTTCCTGATATTTCGACAGATTAAGTGGTCCTCTCCTGAGCCACGTCATGCCAGTCGTTACGGTAGCGGTCCAGTTCATCGCGCCAGCATCATTCAGGAGTCCACTCTATGACTATTTTATTGGGGGACATTATACACTAAAAATTCCTCACCTTTAGTATTAATCCCTATCCAGTTGAGGTACCGCGACAGTTTCTTGGAGATGTAGGTCTTCCCGCGCGCCGGCAGACCGACCATTGCGATCACGTGCGGGATGTTCACATAGTTGGCGCGCTCGCCTGCAAACAAACACCTATTTATAATCTCACATCAACTGATACGCGATCCATTGTTATTGTTCCGCCACGCGGCTTTATATCAATCCAAATTTTTATATGTATGAAAAATATCTATCTCATTATATTAAGTATATCAGAAATCTAGCACCTGTATCACAAGCTTTGAGCATACCACGGGGCTAGATGTTGCTGTGTGATATATATTCATTTTTTTAATATTTTACACTGTATAGTTTTTTACAAAATTAAAACATGAAACAGTCATTTTCATTACTTTTAGTTGATACATTGAACGGCTTTATATTTTGTTTAAATATCTACTTACATAGATATTGTGTAAGTGATTTGTGTGTGAGTGGGTTTGTTTTTGATGATAATAAAATTCTTCTTTCCTATTTACAAGAAAAAACGAAAAAAAATCTAAGAATAAGCACACCAAGATATCTTTCGCACAAGCCATATATAAATGTTCTGTTGGTACAACACATAAGTACTGTGTATTCATAAAAGCCTATAGCTGCCAAGTTAGTTATGATACAGTATAAACAGCTATGTTTTCATAACATTCCATAAATAAGAGTGGCAGATAACAACCTATAGATTATTCTAGTGGCTATTAACTTGTTTTGCATTTAAAGGCAAAGGTTACAAGTCCAGTTCACAGTTTATTACTGGAAAATTTTCAAGTTGTTACCATTGGACAACATAAAAGATTTAATTGGCATTAGGAGTGATTTTTAATGGCCTCTGCCTCTCTAGGCAGAATTTATAAACATTTGATTTCAAAACTTAGCCACTAAATATTTATTAAATAACTTTTGTTTTAATGAAAAAGGCAAACTTACAAAATTTTCATTAAATTATTAATTAATAAAAGTGGCCAAGTGCGAGTCGGACTCGCCTATGTAGGTTTCCGCAGCAATTGTTTATATGAAATAGTTTGACATATTATAAAAAAACTACTTGATAGATTTCGTTAAAACCAATTTTCGTTGTTAGTTTTTATGGTTATCTACAATATATATTTTTTCTAGATTTATCATCCTCTTATTTTAGAAATTAGAGGGGGGGGGACACTCTGTTTTCCACTTTGGAAGAGTCTCACGTCCAAACTATTAAGTTTAGAATTAAATAATGTTAGAAACATTATTATGATTTTTGAAGACCTATTCATAGATACCCCACATGTATGGGTTCGATTAAAAAAAAGTTTTTAAGTTTCAGTCCTATGTATGGGGACCCCCAAATGTAATTATTTTTTTTTCAATTTTTTTATGAAATCTTAGTGCGGTTCACGGAATACATCTACTTACCAAATTTTAGCTTTATAGCTCTTATAGTTTCAGAGAAAAACGGCTGTGACATACGGACGGACGGATGGACGGACGGACAGACAGACAGACGGACGGACGGACATGACGAATCTATAAGGGTTCCGTTTTTGCCATTTGGCTACGGAACCCTAAAAAGGAGATAGAAGACTTCCAATACTATTATTAGTAAATAGTCTGTCATTAAAAATTCATTGAATATGCAATTAACATTGTGATATTAGCCAATAGGAACAATTTATCATTGTAATCAAAAATAATCTTTGTATAGGGGGCTAAGATAATGCATTTACAATTATTATAGATAATGATTGGATGTTATCTAAAGCCTTTTATGTCAGTCAAGAGGCCAACAGCTGCTTAATAGCAAAATCGTAGTTTATTTTGTGAATAACTGCTTATTGCATTGTTTTTATCTTGTATAATCAAATAATTTTATGTTAAAGAGAGGAAGTAGATGATAACATACATTTTTGTTGTCTTACCATAAATTTTGTTCTAATGCCAAGTAATCTATCATCATCGCATGGAACTTTGTCTTCTACACTTTTTTAGTAAGGTAAGATTATAATAAGATACAAAAATAAGCATTGGTGTATAAAAAGGCGAAAATGTCCTTGTGACGACAGCAACAGTGAAATTCTTACTCGAATCAATCATTTTGTATAATTTTACGAACCGTCTCCGAAGAATTGTTTATTGAGATATTTCCAGCCTTCTGCACGATTATCGTCGTCTTCCATTGTCACGGAAAACCGTTTATATAAGAGATTTTAAATATGATCTCGATAAATAATATTTAACATTCAATAAATTTACACTTGCCCGTCCGGTCGGTACGAATAACACAATGTGAACTGTCAAAATTTTTGATTGACATGACATGACGAAAAACTTCAATTCCTTTTGACAGTGACAGCTAAAACAATAAGACGTTATTTCCAGCGTGTTTGCAGTCAAAAGAAAGACCACAGAGTCCATTGATAACTAGCCTGAGTTTAAATTATTTATTAAAAATTATTTATATTTCATTTCAGAGGAAAAAAGATACAAGACAAATGGGAAATTTGTCACTGCCTATATTGTGCAATTGATTCTTTACGACGACAGAAATAAACTGTAATATTGCGAATTGAAGACATAAATTTTGTAACAAAGACGCGGTAAATTCAAAATATAACCAATTCATCGACACAAATCCCTTACGCATATTTGTAGATAAATAAAAACCATAAATGTCAAATTCCGATGGGCGATGAATGGCGAATATTAGATTATTCCTTCAGTCGCTTTGAGTAGGTGGTGCTAATTTTAAATCCACTTGAGCCGTAGCGCCGTCACGCAGGCTACCCTTGACATTGCACGGAATATGACGACACAATACCTATACATCACATCACATACTATTATCCTATACATCACAGAGTAGGTACTAATGTCTTACATGCTAATTTGTGGAGGTGCTAACTTTCTTAGTACACGTGTCGCAGACATGAAATGACTAAGTTGTAGGTTAGACGATTAACCTTCGTGAAAAAATAGTAAATATCTTCAATTTCTTCAAATCTTGAGCCGGTACGGTTATGGATGACGGTTCATCCTTTTGTCCCATTCATCCCATCTCCTTATATAGGTATTTTAGACTAGCCCCTCAAGTCTTACTTTAAAGAATTAAATCTTGGTATTTACCCTGCTTGATAGTTGCAGTTATCAACCAATTAGTTAATTTGCGGAAAATCCCCTAGATTGGTAATGGTATCTATTGAATAGATTAGAGTAAATTGACATTGAACCACGCCTCGATAAACATTTCATTTAGCAAGTGCAGGAGATCACTTACAGATAATTACCCAATTGAGCAATTACCTACCTGATATGATTAGACATGAGAATTGGTTCACAGTTTGACACTAGTCCATTACCTAATCACAAAGTAAATATCGTTATGGTAAAGTACCTATGGACTTATTTATGTTATATGTACATATATGCTAGCTTCTATTTTGGCCAACGAATAAGCATTATTCCGCCAGTATTCTGGGCACTTTACCATTTGGTGAAGGATTATAATTTTAAGATTTTAATAAATGTGTTGTTCATATACCTACTTGTAATTTCATAAACCTTTGCAGTTACTAATCAAGGAGCATTAATTATGTTATGTTTTCAAATGTACCTATCCATAAAACCTTACAAACACTAAATCGCAACTTTACCGTAATCTATGTTACCGAAGTACCTACCTACATAGGTTTAGATATCTACGAGAGAAAATGAGTAAATGACAGACATCCGAGATGAAAGCAAATGATGTCATGTGCTTACTTCCCACGATTGCTGACCATCACATTCGCATCCTGCTGGGAAGTTCGTATTATGCATATAATAAAGCATAAGCAATGATACTTTTATCGTCTTGCGTTAGGTACTATTATTGCGTTACTATTATAGAAGAATATTATGTGTGTCGTCCTGAATAATGAATTAGTTTCATAAATCTGGTATACTTTTATTAAACTATAATGTTGGATTCTGCTAATAATGAGGATAGTCGAATACGGCTGATCCCTGATCCAAACAAAATGGCAAAACAGAGCCTTCGCGACCTCGGACTGTTGTTTGTCAAACCTGTGTTCCAGAATCTATTTTACGTTGGCAGTAGACAAATCAATTATTATTATCTATAAATTAGAGCTAAGGTGAAAACCTTTACATAAAACAAACACTTTTTATATAAGTACTTAAGTAAAACCATTTTTAGACTGAACGCCCCTCCACCGCGGTTACACGTACATGCAAAAAGGTGTATAGATACAACACACATAAATTGATCTTTGTCATTGGATGTTCAATGACGTATAAACAAACGGTCCCCTAGACATGTGGCATCGCTAACTTCTGACGTGCGTAATAGCTTAGACCATAATGATAATAGGTTTATGTCAAATCCATACATTTTGTACTTTTTTACTAACGATGTCGACGAACGTGTAACTTGCCAAATGTCTAGCCTCCACGGTGTCACTATGAAAGAAAGACTGGATCTGTCGACCAACTAGTGCATTAATGAGCCGAACGCGCGACTGAACGGACGTGTCACTCAAACAAAGAGCGCGCTCCCCGCCATACAAATGCCTACACGGGATTGGTCGCACAACTTATTGACAACGCAGTGCGCGGATGAGTCCATGTTTACAGTAAAGTTGTAGCACGCACACAAGTATAGTGATGCAATACGTATTTCCTCTCACATGTTGAAATTATCACGGTTATGTGGAGGGGAGTTCATTTTAAGATTGGATCATCCTACCTTGGTTTAGAAATGAAATAAGCTCATTGTTTGATAAAAAGTTATTATATAGGTACTAGCTACAACATACAATAACTTAGATAAATAACTACCAAGTGTGACAATTTAATCAAAGGGTTCCGTACAACAAACTATTAAAAAACAACAGACTATTTAATAAGTAACATGCTCGATTTATATAAAATCAATTACAAACCTAAGTCTCAATTTTCAATTCACATTAAAATACAATATAAGAAATCTATACTATAGGTACAAATAATTATAAATTGCTGTTCATTTGTCTTTAAATAAATAGGTAAGTAAGTAATATTGCTAGACAATTCACACAGCAACATCTAGCCCCGTGGTAAGCTCGAAGCTTGTGTTACGGGTGCTAGATTTCTGATATAAGTACTTACTATAATACAAACATATAGATATTTTTATTATTATTTTACATATATAACACCTAGAAACTCGGAACAAATAGGTAGTCAATCAAATAAAACTCAAACTTTTAAAAAAATTGTCATACACACCTTTTCAAAAGCTATACCTACTTCGAGCTACATACATCTCTCCACAAAACCGCAGAAATAAAGACATACTCATATTTTTTACTACGGTACCCTGACGAGGCCTTTGTTTTACCTCCGTGAGGCCAATAGTCAGTAGTGTAGGTATGATATACATACTAGATAGAAGTTAATAATAATAGATATCTAGCGGCCGATAGAGCAGATCACTGAACAGATAACTTAATCTGCAAATCCCTCCTAGTTTCATTATTGTTTTGTTATGATTAATAATCAGCCCGATGACTAAGTAGATGTTGTGGGCAGCCTCGAGCAGACCGGATGCGTATGCGTGACTTCGACGTAACCACGTCGTTGTCACGCGCCTGCTTACGGCGTAACCCAATGTCACACCGAGCTACGGATACGTCTACCCTGACGTTTACGCAATAGAGCTGAGAACGCAACGCATGCCTCGTGCCCGGCTCCAGCAACCATATTACTGTTTTTGAAGGTGTTGTGCACTATGTGTTACGAAGATTGGGTATATGGAGTTCATCTGTTCTAGTAATTCATCTGTCGAGGAAGAAGCTATATTACTTCTATTGTGCTTGCCAGACACACTTTTACAGCCGTGTTGGCTAAGTGGGAGCATACTCGACTTTCATTCCGAAGGTTGTGGGTTCAAACCCCGCCGCGCACCACTGATTTTTCTTCTTGGAAAAATATGTGTGCTGTAAAAAACACGTGCACTAACGGTGAACGCAAAACATCGTGAGGAAACCGGCATGTTCTGAGAACTTTGAAAAGTTTGAAGGACATTTTGTCATTCACCAACCCGCACTTGGCCAGCGTGGTGAATTAAGGCCTAATCTCTCTCGTTAAGAGAGAAGTCCCTGTGGCCCAGCAGTGGGAACGCGAATAAATTATGACTTCTGCTTGTCCAAAAAAAATGGGTCCATGATATAAATGAACGGAATGTACCTATATACAATGATTGGACTGTATATGCATTCATATTTATGCACAATTTCAATAAGTTTTTCTTTTTTATCGCTATTAATTACTAATCAGAACAAAATAAAAATCACTTTTTTGTAATAAAATACAACTGACAGTAATTTCGCACGCACTGCAAAGGTACGTGCGTGTTCAAATATGTTCGGTGTGACGTCCATAATGGCGCGCCATTGAATACAACGTCATCAATGCGACGTTGCCGCTCTGTTCTGCGTAAGGCATGGCGTAAGTCACGCAGCCTGTTTGTGTCATGGGAGCTGCATTCCGTAGGGCTACACATTACGTCTACTCGCACGTCTACGTCACGCAAGCGGTGTGTCCTGTCTCATACATTTCCATACATTACAACTCAGTGGTACGTGCACATGCACGCTTATGTGTACGTATACGCATCCGGTCTGCTCGAGGCTCTTCTTATTGTATTATAATATTCATTTAGGTTCTGTAGCGTTAGTAGGGAGTAGGGACCTAGTTCAGAGTTCAAAGTATTTATTGTTATTGATACCACGATGTTACTATTTTATTTTTAAACCTTTTTTTAACCACTTGCTGACCCGCTGGCAGCTTTGCTTGCGTTTGCGTTGTTTGTTGATTATATGTTTTAAATAATAATAGCCTTTCTCAATAAATGAACCTACTCTATACTAATCCAACACTGAAAGAATTTACTACGGACCAGCGGTTCTTGAAATATGCGCGTTCAAACATATAAACTCTTCAGCTCTATAATATTAGTATAAATTTATATTAGAGAATAAGAATATGTATTTAGAATATGTAAGTTAAATCAAATAATTAACACCCATTTTTAGCGCAATTGTTCCTAAGCAAAAACAAATCTGTTGCCGTCAATTGCCGCAAACAAAAGTACACCAAAAACCAACTCGCGACTCTACATTTTAAAATACCCAAATGTTACAGATTTTTCTTGTAAAACAATATTTTATCAGTATATTTTAAACTAGCTTTCCGTCCGCGGTTTTGTTTTCGTTATAATAATGATACGAAAGGATTTAACCCGAATGAGTAGCATAAAGTGTTATGTTTTCAACTCAACAACATGCCAAGTAAACGCTTTTCAATTTACAACCACGTAATAAAGTCATGCGACATTATCAGTACCTAAGTACTAGTGCAGTTTATATCCTATAGTATACAATTTTATGTACGAACATGATCAGGGGCTGACTGCTGTACCTATGATTCGAACTTGAGTCAGCCCTTTGATAAGAAATAACCTAAATAAAGCAAATACTATGATTCTGTACAGTATACAGGATAATTTATGCATCATGTCTTTAGCTACCCATTTTAAAGTAGGTAAATAAAGTTATGGATTATGGTTACTTCCGAGACGTTTATCTTGTTGAGCTAATATTTCTGGGTTGATGCATAACTGGGCCTAGTCATAGTGACGACGATTATGATAGAGATGATTTTAGATTTATTCGGTAAACTTAAAATTTTTCATTATTAATGACAGATGTGTTTTGCTCGGAGGTACGCTAGAGCTAGAGCAATTGTGGCTATAGAACACTATAGACCTAACAAATGATGGTCAATATAGTGATCTAACGCCAAAATTACGGGATAGGTACCATTACGATACAGAAGCGGCTGATTAGCAGAATAAGGCCTTTGTTCCTCAGATAGAAATATAAATATATTATGCAGACTGCGTGTACCCATAAAAGTTTGTCTCCTTAAAAGTTAAAGGTGCTCACTTATCTGGATGGGTAAAAATTTGTTAAACGTTCGAAAAAATAATAATTTTCGTAAGTATCTCCGTAAATACGAGAAAGGCCATTGATTAACAGCCAGTACCTAAGTAGTCCCTAAATAAATAAATATTACTGGACAATTTACACAATTTAAATAATTATAAATTATGAAGGTCACTTATAAAGCGAGTTAAAAATAAGACAAAGACAAGGTAAACCTAACGAATGAGCGATAGTCCACTGCACGGCGGGACAATGGCTTCGGACATCAGTTTGTACGGTTGTGTTAGTCAGGTTTGTAGAGGTAATAAGGAATCTCTGGATTTTCCGAACTGATTTTCATGATTCTACATATAACATTTTTAGTGCCTATGACGTACGAGTCGTACTATAACTCGCAGGCTGCCTTGGTGGGACATTTAATGTGAGAACCAGTATAAAGCCTTTTATGCCTTAGACCGCGGAAAGACTTGATTCCTTGCAGAAATAACCATTGTAACGCTAACTAAGATCTAGCTAGAGTCACAAAGTAGTTCATAATATTTAGGCACATATTCGACGGATAAATACAGAAATTATGTTTTAGGTGCAGTGGAAACACAACCGGATGACACCCTGTCATGAGGTGGCGAGCGCGTGTCTCGTGCCACAGTTGATAACAACTCATTATGTTGATAGGGCAGGGCTACCTCCTACGGAACGTTTAGCCTAACCTCCGTAAGGTAATTTCCGCGAAGTGAAAACACTTTAAATACTATTTTTGGTTGGTGAGTGCAAATTCCAAAGGTATGCTGTATGGTCAAATTTTGAGCCCGCTTTGGACTGGATTTTATTGTTTGTTTTCAGACACTTCATGAGTAAACTTGAATATTTTAAGACACCAATGCAGTTTCTTAGATTTTAACGTTATAGGTATGCTACAAAAATTACATTGCATGCAAGAAAGGCAGTGACGACGACAAGCTCGACATTCAACAAAAACACAATTTTACCATCTCTGGGGGCCTACCATGATCTCTTAGAGCAGTATTATTCTAATCTTATTTTGTGATTTCGTACCATAACCTCTTATAAACCATATAAAGTAATATTATTGTAGGCTTAATCTAAGAATGTTCGGAAACATGATAGTTTTTAAAAGATGGTGGTTGGCCCCCAGGTCAAGCAAACAATTAAACTCTTCAGCTTTATATTATAAAAAAGGTATAAATACATATGTATTGTGCTTTTCATTTTATTTAAATTATAAAGATTAGAATAAGAGTCAGTATGTTACAAGTTGCAATGCAAGTCTCTGTGAGTATGTTACAATCTTACAATACAAGTCTTGTCTGCCAGCATCGTCCCGTCGGAAATACAAACCTAAATACGAAAAAATGTAATTTAAAATTTCATTTGAGACCTGACGTTGTAGATAACGAGGTTATCTGCATGAGTCGATGTGATAATAGCTCTCACACGGAACGCCAAACTGTTATTATTGTTTTAGTGCCGTCTGAAGATGACGCATGTACTTACTAATGTATTCAGACTATTCAGAGATTCAAGACAGTATGTATTCACAAAAAAGTTTTAGAACCATCTATCACATTTTATAATGAAGATAATATTCGTTTTCAAGTCTTCTAAAGGCCTATTGTGAGCACTCATAAAGTATGGATCGTAGGTACAAAACTCATGGTAAGGTAGGTACCTAATCATAAGTAAACGACATTGGGCTTCCCCGTTCTACTCCGATAAATACCTACTTAGGTATTTCAAAACGGGGTTTAATCGGAAGATCATCTTTATTATTATCTTTAGTCAGACGTAAAAATTTGCATCATTGCGAAGATTAATAATTAATAGTTAGTGCGAAGAATAAAGTTATTTTAGAAGATCAATAGTTAAAAATAAATCTGATTTTTCATTTAGGGATGCCATCAGTAATTAGGACAGCGTAGTAGCTGGCATGAGCTAGAATAGGCGGTTTTTTCATCACTGGGTAAAATCTGACTATTGATGATATTGGCATACGAGCCCACTGCGGAGCGGCGAGCGGTGGTGATCCGTGTCCTTGCAGTGCTTGTCCTGAAGATGTCACACGTTCTGGGACGAAACAGTTGACCAAATCCAACGTAATAAAGGTTCGTGGATTTCCAATTTATACCAATATGAGCTTACAATCAGTTTACTGATCAGTGTCTCGGGGCTACCTGTCCAGCTTCTGACCATATAGTTCAATAAGCACAAAAATAAACCAGCCAAATCTAAACAATTGGAATAATAAAAACAGTAATTCAAGGCCTAATCACCGACTTCAAAGTAGCCGTAATTGTAGAGTAAAACGTAAGTTAATTTATTCGCGCAGCTGGTTGCGGTCTGGTGTGCGCCGGCGCAACCACGACGCGAGCGCATGCCCACCGGACACTGCTATTAAAATCTTTTAAAAACTTTTTTTTGTTTATTGACTATCTGGCTGCCTTGCTTCACCCGCGTTACAATAGCCTTCCCGCAGTTAAACGTACCTAGCCTATGTGTGTAATTTTACGAAATCCGCTCTACACAACGCTTGTGCAGATATTATAAGTTTCTTAGATTATTTATTTCTGAACTAAATAGTTACGAGAAGTCTATCGTGCATGAAAAAAAAATGGAAGAGTCCTTCCAAAGTAGAAAAACCCTTCTAAAATAAGAGAAGGATAGTGTAAAAAAAAAATATAATACAACATAAACTATTTCATAAAAATAACTCCCAGCAGTTATTTTTATGAAATAGTTTATAGTAATAGTATAAGCCTTCCCGGGCGAGTCCGACTTGCACTTGCCCGGTTTTTTATATATTTTTAATTGTGTACTATCAAAGAATAAGGTTTATGACGTATAAGGGTGACTCACCGACTCACGATCAGTCCAAAAAGATAACGACGTCATAGGCATTCGTTATAAAAGTTTTATGACTTTAGTATAACGAGTAATAAACAAATGATTATGATTATCATACGTAGAATCGTTCTATTGTACCTAGAGTTTTTATATCCGCATTATTTCGATTTTAATTAACTTAGAATTTAGACTGTTAGGTATTCATTCAAATTATGTATATATACATATATACAATATATATATCTGCGAATATTCACAATTTAAAATGTTTTATCAAAAATCCTAAATTACTAACTAATTATCGCAAATATCGTAAAAATAATGTAATTTAAGCATATAAACTACGATTAGTTATTTAAATTTTTACTTACTTACGTGAATTTAATGACTTGTGTTGTTTGCCTTCGCAATATTGTCACTTGGTTGTGAAGTGTTAAGTACCAACTTCCTATTGTATCAGTCTCATAACAAAACAGTTCGATAGACATTATTTACATTTACACCAAACCAACAACCTATATAACGACCTACTACTGGGCTCCAGTCTCCCCAATACAACACTTCTCAGGTCTTTCAGATTTAACAATAATGTGCACGCTGTGGCCCCCTGTAATTAAAAGAACATAAGTTTCGAAGACCTTGTGAATAATGTTTAGAATATAAATCAATGTATATTTTGTTGGGAGTCCTTAAAATAAATAATTAAATTTGGCACTATTTTTTTTCCAGGCAGGTTGGTAAACAAAGTTAGTAGTAAGTTGAGAGAATGACGCTGCTATTCTACTATTTAAATCTCATTGATGACATCCACGGGAATATATGGTACTATTCATAGGTCGGCACCTCAAGCGAGATTAATAACAAGCTTGAGTAAAATCCGGTTTAGACCATTTACGTGCGCGGGCGCATCTGTCGCGATCACACGAATTGCAACAGATAGCATATCGACAGCTGCCTCGTGTCGTGTAGTAGGTAGATACATTTATCATATAATAACGTTGTGTTAATAAAACAATATAATGCCATGCCATATATGTATGTAGAGATCAGTTATTATTGTATTGTTATTAATTATATATTATAATTATATTATATATATATAATTATATATTGTTATGAATTTACTGAAAAATTTAAAGTTACAACGGTAAACATCAATTTTAACAGATTATAAACCAGCCCAGCTATTAATTTCGCTATCAAGAAGCTAAATTATCCGTGAATATGTTCTAAAATTAATCATCAATTTAACCGCACAAACTGAACTAGTAAATACAACTGTTAACTAGTACATAAAGATAGATTACCTCGAATCGGGAACGAACTAGTAAATACAACTGTTAACTAGTACATAAAGATAGATTACCTCGAATCGGGAACGGCTTCGTCATAATAGTCTCGGAAGTCGGCGGCAAGAGCCGCTGAGTCTCCGGGGACATATCACTGGTGCACTGATTAATCTCATGTTTTTTCTCACTCGCGTTCACGCCGCCGCGCAAGCGCAGGGACGGCGATCCGTATGCGTCCATCTGCTATCCTTATCTACGCATGACTGAGGAGAGGAAGTATCTTCGTTGGCAGTGTTACCAACCAACGCTACTGTTTTTATAGTAGATTTGCTGTTTTCGCATTGGTGTTCATGTTGTTTTTTGTTTTTCTACTAGCGTTCAGCGCCACCTATTACACTGTCCAATATTGTTAACCACTACGTAATTAAACACTTCTACTAGAGGAGTATCAAACACTTAATCTGAAAGAACCGATTGCTATTTGAAGTCACAGAAAGGCACATAAAGAAAGGATGATGGGCAAAAATGTATGGAACTTGGGACCACCCTCCAATAGCAACAAGATATATGTCGTTGCATAGGTCTTTTCAATAGGAACAATAATTATAATGACAGTTTTGTTGATACTGCTGTCCGTTTGAAGTTATAAAGCTTTTTGTCGCTTAAGAAAAATATTAAACTACTAGTTGACCCCGCGCGGCTTCGCCCGTTTTTTACCTTTTAAACCTTCCCTGGACTGCTACGATCATTTTAAGACCAAAACCAGCGCAATCGGCTTAGCCGTTCTCGAGTTTTAGCCAGAAAAAAAAAACAAAAATAATATTATGTTTATTTTTAAAAATAATAATGATTGTGAAGATAGGTACAGAAGATGACGTTTCAGGACACTGAAAAATAATTAAATAATTACATAATTAAATTTTAATTTATGTTGTTGTGATTATTTATGTGTAAATATGAAAATTGTTTAATTATAAGCAAAAGTATGAAATCTGGATTTTTGACTATAGGTACCTAGTACCTACTATATTTTTGATGGCAAGTTGTCGTTTTTAGTTTTTTTTTTGGTGTTGGCAACACTGGACGGAACACTGTGTGTGACGCAGCTAATGGATTACACGGAATTCAAGTCCAGGGGCAAGAGGGGGACGTGTGGATGGTTCAGTCGTCTCGCTCGGACTGGGCAATGGGCATTCTGCCACAATGCCAGTAAACACTTCCGACGCTTTGTATTGTGCTATCGTGTCACACGATGATTCCATTCAAGATAATACTGCGATCTCGCCAAAACGATTGAGCAGGAATTTTTAGATGATTAAAATTTTATGTATTCGCTGGTCCAAGGTTTATTGCCATTTAGGTAACCTACGAATGTCTGGTTCTTAGGTATTACGAGAGGTTTTTTCTTCTTTTTGGCAACAGTAGTTAGTTAAAAGTACCAACATAGTTCAGAGGTACTGTTTCAGGTAGGTCACTTTATTTTCTAGGTACGTAGGTATAGTACTACTTTCTTTGCAGAGGAATTTTTGTGGTTTCATAATTTAGAGGACAAGGTTAGACATTACCTATAACTAGCCGGGTAGCCTAGACCAGATTATCCGTTCCTCAAGGCCACGTCTATTATATATCTATAGGTAAGCGAGTTTTCTTTACATTATTATACCTATGCACTTATAAATACCCAGGAAGTAGGAAAATGTTTTTTTACTTACAAAAACAAGGCTTTGTGGCTAAGCGACCACATCGCCTTATCGGGAAACAATAAAATAAGAATTAACTTAAACTAACAAAAGGAAAATATTAAACATTAAGAATAAAGAATACTTTATATAATAAATTACAATTCCCTGCAAACAATAAACATTATTTTTTAAAGGACGATCGGAATTACGACCTCTGTAGCGCGGCGGGCGAAGTTCCACCTGCGATGATTGAGGTTGCGGGCTATACTCATCTCGGGATAAATATTTGTAAAAAATGTTTTCTTTGTACCTATAATAAAAATATTTTGAACTATACATATATGTATATGTACGTAGTACGTATGAATATATTCTTCGAGCTTACAAAAGGGGCTAGATGTTGCTGTGTGAATTGTCCAGCTTTATTTATTTAAATAAATAAATAAAATGATATGGTGATGAAATAATGATATGATATGGTGTTTATTATTACCTAAGTCAATACCATATCAGACATGCCAATAGTGCATTTAATGCACTTATTCATCCTTCTGAGGTGTATTAAATTTATTTATGTAAGCATTCTAATCACTACATAATATAAAACAAAGTCGCTATCTCTGTCTCTAAAACTACGCAACGGATTCTGATGCGGTTTTTTGAATAGATCGAGTGATTCAAGATGAAGGTTTAAAAGTTAAGTAGGTACCCGAAGCGAAGCGAGGGCAGTTCGCTAGTTCAATATACTTATTTAATGTTCACTAACATGACAAGGTTTTCATATTTCGATAAGAATCCGCAAACGTTCAGAGAACTTTGTTATATATTGATTAAGAAAATACAGTACATTTACCTTCACTGTACTTTACATAAGAAGTAACCCTGAAATGTATTATATTTCGATATCACGCTATCACCGTAGAGCAATGACAATAGAAACAATATTGAAAACTCTTATTTCTGTAATT
Organism: Chloroclystis v-ata; assembly: GCA_963691955.1. Lineage (NCBI taxonomy): Eukaryota > Metazoa > Arthropoda > Insecta > Lepidoptera > Geometridae > Chloroclystis > Chloroclystis v-ata. The sequence continues at coordinate 8,617,574 of OY829904.1, read as the reverse complement.
TCTATACACATTTTTTACACCTTTTTTGTAATAAATTTATGACCAACTTCAAGCCGATTTGGATGATTATCTTATTACCTAACAACAATCATTTTGAATTTATAAAATCATCCACCTAAAAAATTAGGTAGGTACCTATTTCCCGGTTTTGATACTACGTAGTACGTATCTACATTGTTAAGCCCAATATGAAAAAGTTTAAAGAAAATATAAAAAGTTTTTATTTACGATTGTGATGCAGTTCAAGTAAATATAAGTTACAATCATGAATCACATGGGCACAGCAACTAAATATAGGTACGTCCCACCAACAGCAACCTAGACTCAAGCTAGCAATATCAAGAGTTTCTAAAATCAACCCAAAACACCTAGCGATTTCATTTACCCCTTGTCTCACGGATAGTTTTGATTCACGGTCCCGGACTCGATGGCAGGAGGCATGCAAGTTGCGTGGTACCCTATCGACTAAACTGTAGTCAGACAGATACACGCTTCAGCCACTACTCAGATAGCAGTGCTGAAGAGGACACGAGGCAGGTCAGTGATTGAAGCTTATTCAGCTTTTTTATTTCAAGGTATTTTAAATATTTTATATTTTTGGACAATTCATACAGCAACATCTAGCTTCACGAGGCTAGATGTTGCTGTGTGCAATACATTTTATTTGGAACAAACAGTTACGAATAGATTAATTTAAAAGAACTTTTAAATAGTTAAAAGTTTTAAATTTCACTAATAACCTAAGAGCCCGTGATGGCCAGACCTTCCTTTAATTCACAAGCGTGAAAATTCTTTCATGTGTATGTCTAACATAGGTAAGAATAACCCCCAAACATGAAACCTGGATCGCGGTTCCTTTGGGAGATAACAACCTTTTACCTGTTATCTTCCAAAGGAACCACGATCCAGGTTTCATGTTTGGGGGTTATTCTTACCTATGTTAGACATACACATAAAATAATTTTCACGCTTCAGAATTAAAGGAAGGTCTGGCCATCACAGGTTATTAGTCTATACTAAGAGCCCGGTCTGGCCAGACCTTCCTTTAATTCACAAGCGTGAAAATTCTTTCATGTGTATGTCTAACATAGGTAAGAATAACCCCCAAACATGAAAGCTGGATCGTGGTTCCTTTGGGAGATAACAGGTAAAAGGTTGTTATCTCCCAAAGGAACCGCGATCCAGGTTTCATGTTTGGGGGTTATTCTTACCTATGTTAGACATACACATGAAAGAATTTTCACGCTTGTGAATTAAAGGAAGGTCTGGCCATCACAGGCTCTTGGTCTATAACGGATGAACTGAAAAAAGTAGAAAGCTTTTTACCGGCTCCGATCTATTAGCGCCTATTTTAATTAGCCTGTTTTCATTATTGATTTTGCAGCTATGCATAGCATTAGTATGTATAGGTACCCCAATTTAAAGTTGTTACTGCGTGGAGACATGGACTTCCTTCTAGACGAGTGCAGCTTATAACTGTTTATTTTTACTGTCGACAAACAACTGCCTTATAGCTCTACGAGGATAGATAACTTAATAAAGCACTAATTTAACAATATAAAAAATATGTCTAATCCTTGCTAATATTATAAACGAAAATCCACTCCGGCAACATATTTTACATAGAATAACAAGAAGCTAGTTCCACCTTTCACGTAGGCCAGGAATTCGAAGAATTCGTCCTTTCTAAAAATCAGTGCTTCACGGTCCATGTTATTTGTCACGTGCTCAATATATTGAGGCCACAGCCAGGCCAAGTTTGAGACGTAGGTTACCTACGTGTGAAATGCCTCGTAGCCTGCAATTTCACATGAAACCTAACTTTAGACGACCTCTTTCGTAAGCACGCAGCACTTAGTGCTCGTACTAAGGCTTAAAGGTCGATCGGAATGGAAAATGTATTCTATTTTATGTACTTAGTACTTACTAGAAAATAGCAGTAAACGACGATAAGCACTAATTTATAATCTTATGAGTATTTTGCATGTTGGTGCTATGGATCTATAAATATTGATGAAAATATACTTATTTTCCATACCTTTATGACTCTTTGGTGAATGTGGTTTGGCTCTTCCAAAAAGTAAAGCCTTTAAGTTAACGATAAAACATGTATAGGCACCACCTATTAGGTATGTACCTATAACTGTTTCATTAATGTTTATCGATTGGAGCACGAAAACTATTTACAAGTTTATTTTCATAATAAGTAGTAGCATTTTGTATCTGCATTGCACCAACCCTGAAAATGCAGAAAAATGTATTTCATTAACTTAAGAAAAAATGTAGTCTGGCACTCTACCGAGTGTTTGCGTAGCCACATTGTTCCGTCAAGAAATCAAACAGCAGTTGTAATAATACCATTAGGATACTAATGCACAATATAACACATAAACATAAGGTATGATTATGATGACACATCGCTGGTATAATTAATACCCTGCATTATATACTCATCCGTTCGTCAATTTTACCTACCTGTTGATAGGCTGTAGGTACATACAGATTGTTAACTATGGAAGATCTGCGCTGAGATCTATATCCAACAATAAAAGTCCACCTGCTGGAATATGATATGGTAGTTAAAAAGTTACAACGGTTCTTTACCACTACCACCACTTTACCACTTCTTTACGGTATATCTATTTAAGTATCATTCAGAAGTTTCAAGCGCTTTACAATCTTCAAGAACTTCCGTGACCAACTGAAGACTGAGAGATTGAAAAAAGCGCTGCAGACCCTTTAAAATTTCTTACCTTATAACGCATTTTAACAAATCGCGAAAGTTTAACAAGTTCTATGATAAAGTTCCCAAAGGACCTATCGATAAAATACAAACCTTAACCTTTCTTCCAGGTTTCCCATAAATGTCGTTTATGTTCGAGTCCTTCCTGAAGTCATTACCGAAGAATCGTTCCGAGTTTGTAAACGACCTCGAAATCCCGGAGGTCAAGGCCACGCCTTACGAACTTGATTTGGAGGACACAGGTTCCGTGACACGCCGAGACAGCCTACCCACTCCCGTGTCTCTATCAGTCACGGAAGAGATCGACGACAAGAGCCTTAATACGGCCTCTAGCGTGGCCTTAACAAACGCTATGACAGATTCTGAAATCGATTACGATAGAATTAAAAGAGTAAGTCTATTTTGAAGAAAGAGAGAGATAAACTTAAAATTGGATTGAACAGTGGATTTGTAAAGAAGGAGAACTGAAGTCTTTTGCAGGATAAAAGGATATTTTCAGGGCATGATTGAAAATAACTAAGAGTTTTGAAGAGAGAAGAACCTTCTAATGCCAACAGCTAAGTTCAACTTCATCTCATCTTCATTGCTTAATATTAATTGCTCTGCAAACGTTCATTTCTCATTTTTCTACAATCCACTTTCCATAATCATTAATCATTGTATGTAATGCTGAAAGGAAAAATATTCTAAGCCCCTTGCTAATAGAATATGTAGCTGATTAATTTCAAAGGACCTGTAGATATTAGGACAGGGAAGATTAATGTTTCGCAGACTTCCTATTTATTCAGAAGCTTCACTTCCTTATATAGGTACTTAAGTATGAATGAACTCTTTATTGTAAGTTGAACATAAAAAACTTAATACTAGTTAGCTATAAACTAAAAGTAGGTACCTACCTACAAGGAGCGGCCTTATCACTGAGAGCGATAACGTGAGAAGTACAAACAAATAACTATAATTTTCTTACTTTTTCGTATATTTGCTTGGGTCAGAGTAAATTTTTCCTCAACGCCACCAATAGTATCATACCCTTACTATCATCCACACAGTTCCAATAATCCAAATTATTTGCGCAGTTCAAGCACAGACGCAACAGCGACCCCTGGGACCTAATGAAGGCGACCAACAGCTCCTTCACCGCAGACTATCTGGACTCCCTATACAAATACAGGCATGGAAGATACTATGATAAATACTGGTGGAAGTACCGCACTGATTCATACGTACCCTGGTCAAGTTACTACCGCTACGGCCGGCCTTATTACAAATATGATGACTACGGTTACTGGACGTACAAATACGACCCAGTGACGTACAAGTACAACTGGGAGTATGAGCCGTACAGTCGCTCGTACTACAGATATGGATTGCCGAGTTCTAACTACTCTTGGCGGTACAGTTACCTAAAGCCTTGGCGGTACAGCTATCTTTATCCTTGGCGCTACAGGCGAGTAGCCTGGTAGAGGGTGTAATAGATACCCTAGGTGTAGTTTTATTACGGGGTAAGACTTCAAAGTAGGCCAAGGACGTTAAATATAATAAGAAGTTAGATTGAGTTAGGGTTAGGAGTATAGGCCTTTCCTCAACTGTGGGACATAACATTTTCAAAGATCATGATGTAAAGGTTAGGTCATTATATTTACGTATTTCAAAATCGACATAAAATGATAAGCAAGTTTTGTTTTGTTTGCCCATATAGGTAAATATAATTTAATAAAATTTCTTATTTCTGCTGTATTGTTAACTTTATGATTGAGTGGGAGAATTACTCCGATACTTTTTGTAAAAACTTTAAAATCTTACTCTTCTTTGTACCGATACTTTCTCTTGCCTATGCTTCTATTCCCAACTCCCAAAAATCCCCGATAAACCAATGAACCTCTCCCTACAGTTACCAGACGACGACAGACTACATCGACGACGCGCTGAAGGAGTCTCGTCTCGCTCGAGTCGAGTACAGAGAAAAGTTGAAGGCGAGGATGACGAAGTACTTGGATGATGAATGCAAGGTATTCTCATCTGACGACCCCGGCCTCACGCGCCTAGAGGAGGCCTTGCTCGATCTTGACTATAAGGTAGGACACTGCAGTTAATATCATTTTAACCCATTCACTGCCTGCAGAGCAGAGCGGCACTGTCACACTTTCAAATGCATGTGCGTCTCGGGTACTGATAGTGTTAACGCACATTAATTTATCTTTTTATCGACATAATTTTATTCTGTTATTTGCTTGATACCTATAAATTCGGTAGTTTTTATATCGTTGTATTTTATTTTAAAACATATTTTAGTTATCTTGTCCTTAAAATTCACATTATTAATATTTCATTTTGAACAGCTTATCATAGAGCATAATCGTCATGCATTTAATTTCAGAAGAGCGATGATTAATTCAATGCGATCAGCACATCATACATAACAATCATCAACGTAAGTACATGATTCATGCAATAGCCATGTTTTCGTAACGCTTCGTACTCGTACATAGCATCGCCAACACTCGTACCTAGGCACTTTTATTACCATTGGAAAAGCCAAACAAATGTTTTCATTTAGGTATAACAGTTATTCTTGACTAAGTAAAATTCGACGCAAAATAAGTCATAGCTCGTTCTGGTCCTATGAAATAATACTACGAAGGGAAAATACTCGAATTGTTAAAAAAACTTGAGGCTAATTTCAATTATAAAATTCCGTAAAAAATATACTTAATTAATAGTCTTGAAACTGGTAAACTGGTTTTTTATTGTCGGGGGGATTATTATCTACCTTTTACTAACTTTGAAGGTCCGTGTTGCGCCATAGAATTGTTTTCTTTATACCTTCTTAGTAAATACTCACCAAGATACTTTACCTTTAGAATGCTTTTCCACCAGAAAGCTAGGTACGTTGCTGATTTTCATATCAGATCTGACAGTAATTCGTAATTAAAATTGGAATCGAATCCGCAACCTCATGAGTCGCATCGCAGGAGCACATTCGCCCGCTGCGTCAGAAAAACCATAATGAGATAAATATACCTTTTAGCATGTTACGGTTATTATCGTGTTCTTATTATGAAATATGTTGTTTCAGACGTTGTACCCGTACTATTACTACTCCATTTAAATCCAAAGCTCAGGGTGTACCGTACGTAGGTACATGTAGCAACGAGTCGTCATAGAAATCCACGACACAAGATTTACCCTAGATTTTAAGGTGAATTTTTGATTGATAACACTATGTTTTATCACCACACCAGACTCAAAACTTGCGAGTAAACTCGAGTAACTCGCAAGTAATAGACAAAATACCTGAAGCAGATCATCTTTCAGGGACGAAATGTTGGTATTTTATGAATGACAGTTTATGTACGTTCACCAGCATTTAAACACCAGTTAGCACAATTGGTATCCTGTCCATTTGGCATGTTAGTTAGTGAACATAGGACTTAAAAGTTACCTACATTAATTTAAGTTTAAGGACATGATGTTTAAGACACTTTCACTACAAACCGCGCCTCTTAAACTATTCCTAGTTCTAGTTTCAAAGATGGCGTAGAGAGAGAGAGAGAACCTAAAATAGCAATGGCGTAAAATATGAACTTAGGCAATAATATGGAGTCAAGTCAAGGACGCGTGCGCAGTATTGTACCTTCCGCATTTCCCTGATGACGTTTTCTCTTGATGGAACAGAAACGTCGTGATATTCATATTTTGCGATTAACTACCTACGTCCCGTTGAGAATACGAACCCACTTCGCAACTCTTTCTTAATAATTATCTAGTACTTAACAAACGGAGACAATTTAAGTATTGATTAGGTGAGCCGCTATTGCTATTTAAGTATAGTAAAACCATTCTAAAAATGAACTCCCCTCCACAAAACCGTGATGATTTCAACGTGTGAGAGGAAATACAGAAAAACAGAATACACAGAAAAAAAATACAGAATTCGGTGGAGGGGCGTTCATTTTAGAAATGGTTTTACTATACCTACCTAACTAAGTATACGTAATGACATATTTCACTTCTGATCAGCTAAAAATGTATTAGCGATCAAGAACAGTGATTCAAGGATTCATAGAAAACGACTGATTAATATTTGATTTTAAATATAAATATTTAGTAAAAACTTAAACTTTGTGCTCCAAAGCTTAAATCTCATAGTGGAGCTTAAAATGTCTATATCCATATATCCTATAAGCTGGAATGACTACACTCACAGCAGTGTCTTTCTCTCGTACAAAAAAATATAAAATAAACACGACCATAGAGAAAGAGATAACCGTCACTTGAAAGTCCTTGGTAATTAAAGTTTTTATTGTTTAGGTAGTCGTTTTCTATAGAATAGTTTCTATCTTCAAAGGGTTTCGGAGTGGTATTGTGTTGTGAGTGTCTTTGCATTAGAAATTCACCATCGCTTTTGCTGTTCCCTGTACCAAATAAATTAAGTACCTAGAAATAAAATAACATATTTATTTTGTGTAAAATGTACTTTTAATGGGAATGATTTCCAACATTACAACAATGGCTTGTCAAGGAATGGCATCACAATGCAGTAAAGCCGTTTTCATGTGATACTCAAAAGAAAGTTTATTGGTTTTATAATAATTCAACTAATATTCCAATTCCAGGGTTGGTTATTTTCTTATCTATTAACTTGATCATACGTATAGCTTATTTTTACTGACTAATTTGTTTTCTTTATATGGTGACAAATACAACACATGACTAGTAATTATGTAGAGAAGAAATTAGATTTCTATTAGTAAAAAGCAGGTAAACGTAAGTTGAAGTGTTCTTTAAAAATTCTTTTGAGTAGCACAGAAACACGGAATAATCAACTAAAATATGTACTTATGTAAAATACAGCAGCAATATACCTACATATTGTATTACTCTACCTAACAAACCAATAGCAAAAATCACTAAGTTACATAAAGGGGTTTAACATACCTGTCACTAAAATTAATATAAACTTATACTTACAAAAATGTAACAAATTATTGCACACAATTTTTTTTGGAATAAAAATTTTGGATAAAAATATTGCACAAATATAATATCAATTAGGTATTTAATTTTTGGAGTATATATCACAAAATAAACAAATATCAGTCAAGTAAGCATATTTTTGGAAAAGTAAGCATTAAGAATCCACAGCTTCGATACAGCATTAGAAATAGATTGATCACAATTCACTTTAAAGGTTAAACAATAACTAGTAAAAGTATACACTAAATTACTTATATGGAATTAGAAAACACATAAAATGGTATAAAACCATATAACAAGCTTTATTTTATTATGTTACCTCGATCTCAGAATTTAAACAATTTTATATTATTTTATTTGTGTTAAGAAAAAATATGTATTTCTTTAAAGTACTAATCTATAAGGCGTTATATTAAAATGTAGTGTAACTTTAAGCACATTATAAAATAAATATTATGGTAAAATGTTTACATTAAATTACTTGTGCATTGAATTGCTTAAAATAAGTAATTTAATAGCTTATATATGGACAGGATAACATACTGTATTATAATATAAACAAAGTTAAAACCTAAAGTTACTTGTTTTATTTCCCTCACTTAGAATGTATGATTACTTTTTCGTTTTTTCGTTGTCAATAAAGTACAGTGAAAATAATGTAGTCCTAAGTGAAGATACGTATTGCATGAACGAAGAACAATCCAAAATTTGTCAAAAATTACACGTACGTATAACAATATTTTTTCAATCGAATTTGCATCTAAGTCTTGTTCTGATAAAATAATCACAGTTAGTTGAGTTATTGTCTTCGTCAAAGCTTGAATACATATTTTAAACGATTTTTTATTGAAAATGCAAATGCAATTACTTTAATGATAACGCTAGATTCTTCAATTATTTTACTGCTCTGGTTTAAGATTTATTGTGCTTGGTTTGAAAAAATGTAACAATTCTAAAAAATACTAGCAAATAAATAGATAGCATGTGAAGGGAAACCTGCCAAAGTTGTCATAGCACAAGAATCATTCGCAAAGAGTACCTAAATCAGAGGCCTAGACTTCACTAAATCTCACGATACTTTAGTGCTAACGTAGGTACTTTACCAGAACTAGACTTAAGATGGCGCCCAAATACAATCCTGTTGCATAAAAAGCCTCAAAGCCTTATACTAGCGTTTCCTTACAAAAAGTCATTCCTTGCTCTTCCCAGTCTTGACTCTCAGGGTAATCTACCCTACCGTATACCTACTCTACGCTAGCGTTAAGCTAATATCAAGCTAACTTTTAAAGCAGAAACATACTATTTTTCGATAAAAATATTTCACGTATGAGATTATTCCTACTGATCGTAAAAATGATTCGATGTGATATTTATTTTACAGTTAAAAGTTTTTTCAACTTTTAACTAATCTATTAGCCACAACCCATGTGTTAATACCTAGCTACTCTAACGACTATATTTTGTAATATCTACGCCAGCGTCTAAGGAACATCATTTCAGCTTCCGTTTAAAGCCAAAACCATCATTTACTTAATTGGAAATCATTACCCCAAGGACGGGTTTGATTGTAGACCGCAGATCGGTTGTTGAGCTAAATTACCTACAATGTAATAATACAAATCTAGTTCAACAAGATTTATAAAAAATAAGGCGCAAAGTGTACAGCAAAGGCATACGGCATACACCATCTTTGGAATAATAATATCACAGGGATAATAATTAAATGAAAGCGCAATCAACTGCATGTCGTCTTTGCCTTACCGTCGCCTTATCTGCATACATGGCCCTTGATACGTTTTAATTATAACAAAAATAATATACACAGATTAATTGTCAGATACCATCACATAATGCACCCTAATTGTTTGGGAGAAGATAAAGCTTTACCTTCTCCCAAACAATATTAGTTATTCATGCAGTGATGAGTTAACTTGGACTACGAGAACAACCGGCATACAAACCAGCCGGTGTAAGCCAAATAAAAATATAGATATGAAAACAAATTTGACAATAATGCAAATTCAACATATTCAATATAAATAAACATGTAGCATAAAAATATAGTTACGATTGGTTTCATTAACACATAGGGTATTTAGCTCACAACCCACAGAATTTATCTACACTTTTAAAACATGTGCAATGTTTCATAGCAGCATACTTCAGCTTAATACAAAAATAATTGTTTCATTTATAAGGAAGAACGTTAGAAGACGAAATTGGTGCAGACACACGTGACCATGACCGTGCGAGGATATTTTAAAATTTTGATTTAATTTTGTAAGGCGAAAACTATTAATACAATAACTTAACTTTTAGTTAGATTACTAGAATTTATCGAAACTATGTAAAATAGAAGATATCTAACATTAGATAATACAGCAGATACTTGTAATGAAAAGGATATCAATAAGAATTTAAAATCAAAATGAAAACACGGCCATAGTCAATAAAAAGTGATAAGTGAAAACACGATACACGACTAAATACGAATATATAATTGACAAGTTAGCACATAGATAGATACCGCAAGACGGACAGTTGCAAATTGCTTTTTACTTAGAGATATAGATACTATACTTTAGAGATTCGAAGCACAACACCGTATAGGAAATGGAGGATAAAATTTATAGTTCATTCTATAGACTATAGATTAGTACACGCTTCAAGGCAATGAGAGGAGAATTTGCATATATAGCATCAGATATAAATATGATCTGTTAGGTACGTACTCGTTAACAATGGGAATTACTTACGTATAAAGTTTAGTTGATAAATTACTTTTGTTTCGACTTTACCCACACAAAACTAATTAAAGAAAATTTTGCAATAAACAATTCATCTAAGATCAATATTGGTATTTAAGGGTACATATATATACGCCTCAAAATTTATGTTTCTAGAAAAAGCTATATTTATGCAAGTTCTCCAGAAGATTCAAGAAGAAAGACATACATTTCACAATGTAAGTATATACTTTTATATATTTATACTCTTTTTTATATGATTCCTAAGGCGAGCCTGATATGCATTCACTTCATATAAAAAAATAAACCACTCTGCACTTTTACAACATTTATGTATTTTCGTCGTAACCTTTCCAAATTGCAATAAAAATATAAATTTATTAAAATCACGACGATGCCTCATTGCCTTTTGTGTCCTGCTTAATTTATATATTATATTATGTATTTTAACAGTATTGTCAATATAACAAGTGAACATTTTACTTAAGCAGTGTCGTTACTTTTAATGGTTTATAGCCAACAGCCCAATATATGAAATACTGTTTGTCAAAGCTTATATCTATAACGCTATATTAAATAACTACGTATATTTATTACATGTCATCGCACCAGTCTCAATACGATATATTTATTTACAATACAATAAACACAAAATCACAGATTAAATCACACTGAAAAACAAATTAAATGTAATACAAAAAGTCTGAGTTCAAATCGACATAGAGATCTTGATATATGTATAAAATAAAGAACAATATAAAAAATATATACAATAAATTGAGAACTAATATGTGAATATCAATTGTACGAGTTCCCTACATCTAGCAACATTAACAATTCATTGAACAGTAAGCAATACGTCATCTAAAAATTTAGTAATCAGTTGTTGGGGTTGCCAGCAAGATAAAGAAAGCAAAGTGTTACGCCAAAACCGTTTATAAAATATGTATCAAAAGTAAATGCAAGCATTCAGTTCGTATAAAAAAGAGATAATCGCAATTTACTACAAATACTCGTATTTAGTATGGCAACCACCTCTACATCTAACACGAACGCTTAAAAAACTAGAAATTATTCTCTCTCAGTTTTAGGAATAAGCCTAAGTATCGCAAACCGATTTCCCCAACTGACTAAATATTAATACATAGAAACAAAATACGATAGATTAAGAATAGGGCTCCGAAAGTCTCAACCTGCTATATAAGTCACATTGAGGGAATCGGTTTGTGCAGCATTATAATTTAAATGCGTTTGCATAAAGCTTTTCTGAATTCCGTTAGAATACTCTACCGACAGATTCGTTCCCGATGTTGATATGTCCACACATTACCCTTTTCATTAACCCAATTCGAACACTTCTATGAATAAAATAATTGATGACATATCTGTTTTACAATGTACCCAAAATGGTAACAATGTAGAACAATTTTGATATCATTCGTGCAAAGTGAACGTAGAGCAATATAGCGCTAAGAAACATCGAGTTGAATCCAAAAGGTGACGATTCTGACTTTGATTCTGATTCTAAGGTGTGTCACCTTAATTAAAGACTGGCCACAAGTTGAAAATGCATCGGCGTGAAGCTATTCGTAGAGATTGGCTGTTTTGGGTATATAAGTATAATTTGAGGGCCGCAAGAAAAGGCCGCTGGTTGAAGACATTTGGTCTAGTACATCATATTTTTATGAAGCTTACCGTTTACGCGGTGATATATTACCTCAAGGTCATAAAAAATTTTAAGATAGAGTGTGTCTTAGAGACCCAGCTGAGCTTACACAATTTCCTTATCCGAGCAACTTGTTCTTGTGGCAAATCCCGTTCAAATATAAACTTCACAATCAGTCAGATAAACGTCACCCAGAGCTCTAGATCATGAGGTGACTCCTGAATCGGTGCGGTAGAATATCCTAAGGTTCAGTATAGACGAGAATCAGACCCGCCTAGGTTTCCCAGGACCTGGGCACTCGGTGGACTTGATGATGGAGGTAGCGAAGTTCTGAGGTCGAGGCCTGATGGGATCCATCTCCATGAAGCCAGGGTTGAGGATGATGTTAGGCACTAGCTCCATAACGTCAGGGTCATCGGAGTATTCTATGTTAGTAATACGTACCGTGTGTGTATGATTGTTAGGCCCGGTGTCCAAGCGTGCGATCCAAGCGAGTGCGATAGAGGGAAAGAAGAAAAAAATATGAATAAAAGTTAGCATTACTGGCGTTACTGGGTAATGACCAGAGTTACGGGGTGTAATGGGAGCAGTTAAAGCGATATTATTTTCAAACAACTCGTATGAATGCTCGTCCGAAACATTACATTACACGTAACATCGATCAGTACTCATCTTAAGTAAAGTCATGCGATTAGAAAGATCAATTGGAGACCATCTTCAAGGCTTGTGCAAGGTACTCTACTGGGTACTTTTTATTAAAATAATAAAGTCAGGTAATGATTAACATGCCTTGAAAATGGACCTCTACCCCCCTAATCTATAGTTAAAGTTTGAAATAGTAAAGCTAATGAGACGACTGTTTTCATACAGTATTATAAAACAAAGATATCCATCTAAAACTAACTAGAAAACAGCAAAATAGTTAAAAATCTTGCTACAAATTCGAATGTTTCCTAGTTCATTCGTAAGCTCGCTATGAATAATACGTACGTGTGATTTATTTGTAATTAAGTATTAAACTTAACTATTTTAAACATAATTGCATAATTAATAATATAAATTATGATATTTTCTTATGATCCTTGAATTCTTTATTGCAGGTATTATTTATCATTAAATATAATATGTTATCCTGTCCATTTATATCCTTAGTCTATTATACGTGCTTATAGTATAGAATAGTGCATTTTATGCATAAAGATTATTATTGCTGCGTCTAAAAATTAGATAGTGGTCATGTAGATGTGGTCCGAAGATTATCACAAGAATGTGTTTATTTACACTTACAGCATTGCTAGATGCTTAGCACCAAACGTTGATTTTAACCTTACCCAAATTATACTATATAAATTTAATTTAGTTACCTAATAAGACAAATTTAAAAATTAGTATAATCAATTATCAAATGAAACAATATAAATCTAAAATAAAAAACAAAGATGATTTAACAAAAATATATAGGACAGAAAATTAATGAAACCGTAATTAATATTTAGTATTATGTAGTATAAACAATCAAAAAATGCTTGTGTCAGAGTAAAACCAACGTCAGATGCCTTAGTAAATTTCTAAAAAGTAAGATTTTTGGCAAGATTATATTACTAGTAGTCAGGGATCCGTAGTACATGTAAATCAAGTGATTACTAACAAGCTAATTTTTGGTGAGTAGCTTCGTTTCGATGAGACGTCCAAAGATATCCTATACCCAACTCTCGATTGTGGTAGCTAACAGAGATATCAAGGATTAAAAAAATCAAGGATGTAAAACTGGGATAACGGACCACGAAATTTGTAGGACAATATGTTATATCTCAAGATAATTATCTAAATTATATAAAAACATGTTTGTCCTACAAAACCTATGGTTTGATCAAAGAGTCCGCCATTTCGAAAATGTATCGAAAACGAGGTCAATTTAAATGATTACTATGATTACTAACCAGCTGATTTTTTGTTGTATACTTAATTAATATATATCAAATCTAACGGACATATTGTCCGACAAATTTCGTGGTCCGTTATCCCGGTTTTTCATCCTTGATTTTTTTAATCCTTGATATCTCTGTTAGCTACCACAATCGAGATTTGGGTATAGGATATTTTAGTCGTCTCATCGAAACGAAGCTACTCACCAAAAATTAGCTTGTTAGTAATCACTTGATTTCCATGTACTACGGATCCCGGCCTATAGCTTAAACTTTTAGTAAAATTTTATGACCTATATAGTTAAACCTACATCTTATTTAGGTAGATACTATTTACTATATTGCTTGTTGCACACTATTTATATGTTTATATCTAATTATTTACGCTTAATATGAAACAAAAATAATATATTAAATAAGCGTGTATAAAATTTGCGTTTTTATTTTAAATAATTTTTTACAAAGCCTATTTGATATACCTAATACAAACGGACTATTTTTTACTATATACTATTATTGCAGCATATCATATAACTACGCCGAGCGGCCTAAATACTATCAAGACATATGTATATATTTAGGAATGTAGGGATTTACCTCCTCGAAACCTATTGTGATAATTGACGCATTGTAGAACTGTTTTGGTCCGTAATTCTATATTATTAATACTCGACATAATAATGTATCTAATGTAAAGTTTAGTTTAAATTTTAATTAGTATGCAATTAGTACGTTAGTAGATTTTACTTTATAAGAGTAATAAATTGACATTCTAAGCTGGTAACATTAGTGTAAGAGTCATCTTTAATTGCATTTAGAAATTACTATTATTAAGTTACAATTAGTTTGCTAAGAAAATATATATTTATATATCCAATTGCATAAGTAGTTTTATATATTAGTATACTTTTTGATTTGGTTATATTTCTGTATCGAATAGTTCCAATATATATAATATAAACAATTTTATAAAAATCGTATCAATATCAATTCCACGGACCTATCTCAGTAAGTACAATTATTATACTGAGACCAATATAAATAGGATAGCTTTACCTGGAGGTAACTATAAGGCTAATTTATTTTTTTGGTTATGTTAAATCTAATTAATATTATAATGCTTAGCACCAATAGCATAGCAGAATTGAAAATTATTTAAAATTGTCTTTTTGTTTTTATCAATTCCAAGTTTTATAAAAATCTATTTAAATTATTTTATATTTTTATTTAGTTAAAAATGAAGCCTACATATTAATTAGGTAAATTTCAAATTAATTCTTGGCACTAGTTTGGTAACGAATCAGGTAGGTATTATAATCACTAACACCAAAACTTTATACAAAAGAAATATAACTGTGCTTATAACTAGATATTTTGTAAATAGTGGAATAACTACTTCTAAAATGGAAGTCTTTTCAAGCAAATTTGTCTAAAAAGTGTTCGTTTAATCATTACTTGTTATTTAACTATCAATTTCTACATAATTAATTAATCGAATTCAAAATTTAGATTTTTATTATCATGATGCCGTTCTAATCTTGAATTGATTTAAAAAAGCAAATATTATTTTAACTTGACGCTTTTAGGACAAGTTTGTACTTTAAATATCTTTTATGACTTAATTTCATAACTATACTTATGTTTTATAATACTAATGGAGAATCACGTTTGTCTGTGCAAGATTTTGTTAATCATTCTAACAACTACGTTTTTATAGCTATGTTGTGGGAACAAGAAAATATTGGTAGCAATTATGCGTAAGACTCACTAATAAATTTCAAATTTAAGTGCACAATTCAATCTTTGATGATTTAGATGTATTAGTTCTTTCAAGCTCTAATATATAATAATTGTTTCCACGTACGATATTACTGACTTAATACCAATAGATGTTTAGAAAATTTTAATTGCCTATATTTCGAAAGTTAAATATATAGCTATATTTATTTATGTATACTTTTAAAACAAACATTAGTAAGACGGAAGTAGAGTATAATCCTAAGCATCTTTTGAACTCTAGGGCGGTCATTGCCCAGGTCCCCCTTGCCAACTATTGCCAGTAGGTATAGCCTCGGCAGAAAAGGTAATGAGACTAGTGACTTGACCTATAAAAGGGGCCTAATCTCCTAAGCTACTTTTTGACCCGAAATGGGGGGCTCATTGGCCTACTAAGGGGGGTATTAGACCACCCCTGCTACCAGCTAAGGAAAACATTAAAAGGAGAGCTCATTAAGCGAGCCTCTCAAGATAATTATGAGCGTTTTGACCTATAATGCGGGGCTAATTGACCAAAAAGAGCTAAGCTACACATCAGTATTCCCAGCGTTTTACAGTCTCAGAAGCGAAGCCTTAGAGCCTATAGACCTACAATAGGGAATCTTTTAGCGCCTCAAGCTACCCGCTAAGATCTTATTAAAAGGAGGGCTCATACATCAAGCCTCCCAAGCTACTCATGAGCATTTCGACCTACAAAATGGGGCTTATTAACCTATAAAGGGGGGCTCATACCCCCTAAGCTACACATCACTATTGCCAGAGGAATTACAGTCTTGGCAGCGGACGTTGAGGAGCCTATAGACCTACAGGACTCATTAAAAAAAGGGTTAATAAGCAAGTGTCCCAAGCTACTCATGAGCATTTCGAATTTTCGACCTACAAAATGGGACTTATTGACCTATAAAGCCTCCCAAGCTACTCATGAGCATTTCGACCTACAAAATGGGGCTTATTGACCTATAAAGGGGGGCTCATGACCCCCCAAGCTACACATCAGTATTGCCAGAGGAAGTAGAGCCTCGGCAGCGGTCGGCGCTAGAGAGGAGGCTCACCGGAGCGGCGCCACTCGCGGCAGAGCACGGCGCAGGTGCCGGCCGCCAGCACGGCCAGCGTGCCCATCACCACGCACACCGCCGCCAGCCACGTGCGCGTGTCGAACGTCTCGGACCCTTCCAGGAAGTGCTTGTACAGCTCTGGAAAGAGAAGCCAAGCTAAGTTAAGAGCACAAGAATGTTCACTTAGTCAGACTTTTGTATGAGGACAAATCTGGACATGATACATCATTAGTATTGCAGCAGGTTTTACACAGCGACATCAGGCGGGCGTTGAGGTCACTCCACAGTTCACAACTTTTGTGACCTCATCGTTCATTTACGTACCTTGTAATAGTCTAAGAACCTTTTTTCCTAATATATTATTTTGTATTTGTATCTGCACAAGAATGTCCACTTAGTCAGACTTGATCCTGATGAAGTCCCACGTTCTGGGACGAAACGGTTGATCAATAGTCTACGTAAATAAGGTTCGTGTATTGCCCGTTTATCTCAATATGAATTTAGACAGACTTATTGTACGCGGTGACAAATCTGGACGGACATATTGATTGACAGGCAGGCCGCATTCGAGGACGTCGGTGGCCCACACGCGGAACCAGCACAATGCGTTCGTGTCCACATGGTGCCAGCTTTGGGACTATAATACCTATCACCTGATTACCTGCATCTTGGTCGGTGTATAGCGTGGTGGCGAGCACCTCCACCGGCGGGCCGGGCCCGAGGACGTTGGTGGCCCACACGCGGAACCAGTACGACGCGTTCGTGTCCAGATGGTACACGTCGATCTGACGCTGAAAGGCAGGAAAAACATAATCATAGATCATTTGTTTCATCATTCTAATGGTTATTTAAAAAGGTTCCTTCTTCTTCTTTATAATAAACGTAGAAATATTCTTTCATAAGAGTAAATAAGAACGATAAAGCTATTATTAGCCCGGTCAATTTAAACATTCGGTGTTACATAAAGTCACAACAAGCTGAATTTCTGTGAAATTGTTCAAAACATAATTATAATCAATGTCTAGAAGTTCCCCATCATTCCCCATTAAGGAAAAAAAGTTATTCAAGGTCAAAGGTAAAAAAAATGAGATTTTCGCGATTTTCAGCAAAACGGTAAGTTTTATCATAAAAGTACCTGAGAACAAATTGTAGATCATAAAATCTATATATATAAAAGAAAGTCGTGTTAGTGCCTGAACTTATAACTCGAGAACGGCTGAACGGATTTGCCTGAAAGTTGGCAGGGGGGTAGTTTAGAGCCAGGAGAAGGACATAGGGTACTTTTTACTTTTTTTTTTTTTTTCAAATCTAATATAATGCGGGCGAAGCCGCGGGCGGAAAGCTAGTTATCTATAAAAATGTATCAATACTTTTTTCTTACAAGCCACCGTTTCTGAGATATAACGATTCAAAAAGTTACTAAAGTTGTTTTCAAAATGAAATAAGATGTTCAAAAAGTTATTAAATTGCGTCAATAGCGATGTATCGCATGATACTTTGTCGGAACGAAACGAATCCTCCATTGTTTGTGATTCAATATTAGAGCACGACCGGCCTTGACAATTTGTGCATGCCAACTTTTATAACTTTTTGAATCGTTATATCTCAGAAACGGTGGCCTGTAAGAAAAAAGTATTGATACATTTTTATAGATAATTTTATGATCTACAATTTGTTCTCAGGTACTTTTATGATAAAACTTACCGTTTTGCTGAAAATCGCGAAAATCTCATATTTTTTACCTTTGACCTTGAATAACTTTTTTTCCTTAGTGGGGAATGATGGGGAACTTCCATGCATTGTTTATAATTATGTTTTGAACAATTTCACAGAAATTCAGCTTGTTGGGACTTTATGTAACTTCACCCTCATTTTTGTGTTTAAATTGACTGGGCTATATTTTAAGCAAGAAGAATACAAATAAAATATTCCTGGTTAGCTTTCCTGTTCCTTATTTTTATTCTATAGTGTTCGACATAATTTATCATATGAAGATAAAAATAAATAAGCCCTTTAGTGTCTTGTTAAAGGTGTCCTTTGTGTTTATCAAATAGAACAACACAACATACAGGTCAGAAAAGACAAGCTTCTATCCTTGTCAAGTCTAAAGGTTAAGGATATCGCTGATAGACGCATTATTTGCTTGATATTAAACAGTATCTAATATAACGTTAATTAACAGTGTTTCAATCAGCAACCAAAATACTTTTCGAGTGTTTTTAAAGTGTGAAAACAGGCAAAGTTTGCCCAGCTGAACATTCGCACGTTTTGTGCGGACATAAACCTAACTGCGTATCCAATTGTCAGGTCATTAGTTCCAGCACGTAACGCGTCCGCCGGTAAATCTTACACAATTGCCAATTGGAGCGGGAGGAAATTAAAGGATACTATGTGTCTTGAGTCGACTGTACAGGCATCCTGTGCCAATTGCGCTTTCAGGATAAACTAATTGCAGTTTGAGCTAGTTTAAATTGCATTAACAGGTTTGGTAAAAGCGTCACGGAACCTTGACTAGTGCACATTGTTTATGGGTTTTTGTGTCTTTAATAGAGGACTGAAATCAATAAATGCTAGGACATATATATTGAGCTACTAGCCGACCCGCCGACAGCTTCGCTTGAGTTTCAATAAAATTAATATATTCAATACATTTTATCGAGGAAGGCTTAGAGCTATTTATCCTTCCTCGATAAATGTACTATCCAACACTGAGATAATTTTTCAATTCGGATTAGCGGTTTCTGAGATAAAGCGCGTTCAAACAAACAAACAAACTCTGCAGCTTTATAATATTTAAACCAAATAGATCAACGGTTTGATACACAGAGAGGATTCGCTTCAAGCAAGAACACTCCAGGTTTTAGCTTGTTAGCTTTGGTAATAAACTATTATCTGCTAGTCTTACAGAGTTGGGACTGATGTGGTTGGGGCTGATGGGCCTCCAGGGCTCCAGCGAGCCGTTGACGGGCGCGGCGGAGCGGTACTGCGCGGTGAAGTCTATGATCGGGTGTCCGCCGTCGCCCGCGACGTTCCACAGGATCAGCGCGAGGATGGTGGACGCATGGACGGTCACGTTTACTAGAGGCGGCGGCTCCGCTGGAAATTATTAGCATTTTAGCATAAATTAATGTAATTCCATAATCAATTTAAATCAAACATTTAAAATTTATTAGTTTTTATATTGATTTTTTCTAAATATATTGTAGTTTTATTAAGTGAGTTATTTTTAAATGTGTCCTATTATCATGTAACTGTGGATATGGCCTTCTTATTGGCTGAAATAAATGATTTTTTATTATAAATACAATCTTTGTCTATTATAGAAGAGAGAGTTGAGGCTGAAAATATTTCCTACATTAACCAGTCCAAAAAAATTGTGTTCCTTAAAGACACTGACTGATACCACCTTAAAAATGTCTTCATAATTATCAAACGAAATTCGTCAGAATGCGGGCAGCAGTCGTTTTGCTATAACCAAGCCGCCTATAAGGCGTAGTGCTAGTGATAATAGCAAGAACTATAATATCCGCATTTAAGGGGTGGTAATAATAGCAAAACTTACAATATTTTAAATTGGAGTACCTAATATGTTAGTGGGATGATGATGACTTACACGAATTTCTCTATAACCGCATTACATTACATAATTATTCGATAAATTATGTCCGTGTTTCTAACGGGTGAGTTAAATTTAATTTAGACTTATGTTAGGAAATTATTCAATATTCTTTGGCAGAATCATTCAAATACATAATAGCTCCATTACTCTGCGACATTGGATATTTCACGCATTTATGTTCTAATTTCGTGGTCGTTTGAATAACAAGATACGTTAAAAAACAATGTTAGACAAAAGTTATCGAAATAGGTAAATTATTAGTAGTCTTTGTATGCAGTGTCTAATTCTTATATTCATCTTGAATAGAATACCTAGAATAAATAGCGAACATTTTCAAGGCCTTCACGTAAATTAGTAAGCTACATTGAACGAGTTTTACCACGGTAGGTACATATAAGGATAGACAGAATCATTGAGTATTTGTGTATTTAAAATGAATCCCTATGCCTATGGGATGAGAGCAATATACGGGACAGGTGGATCCGATATTACGTATGTACTTGATAATTATTTTTATGGTACCTATATGAAATTTATTTTTATTAAAAACAAAAATAACACTTCTCATGCTCGTACGTATATTTTATCAAAACTATTCCTAAAAACAGAGTTTTCAGTTTACCAATCAAAAGTTTTTGTTGCTGTGTAAATCTATATTTATGTTTGTCAGTAGAATACACAAGTTGGCACAGTATTGGGCTACGGTCTCGCGGTCGCGTTCAGAATTGGGGCTGAAGTGAGCTAAAGCCGTAACTTGCCAGATATATTTGTTCTGCGGTTTAAAGTCAAGGGGAAGGGAAATGAGAAAACTTTGCGAGTTTTTGCTCGTTCGCCTTTTTACGGGGAAGGTGTGTGATTTAGTGTTTGTATTGGGATGTGAATTAGCTCTTGATTGTGTTGTCTTTGGATTTTGGGTAAAATTAAATTTAGTTATTGTTTTATCGATAGACGTGACAAATTTGAGCCGCGGGCTTGTCATCTAGTACATTATATAAAACCAGTGCTAAGTCAATTAGTAATTAAGTTGTTATCTCGATAATCCAATTGTCCATGTGATCTTTAGGATTTATTGAAATTACATACCATAACCATAACACCCCTATTCACGTTCCCACTGCTGGGACACAGGGACTTCTCTCTTGGCGAGAGAGATTAGGCCTTAATTCACCACGCTGGCCAAGTGCGGGTTGGTGAATGACACATGTTCTTCAAACTTTGAGAAGTTCTCAGAACATGCCGGTTTCCTCACGATGTTTGCCTTCACCGTTAGAGCACGTGTTTTTATAGCACACATAATTTTCCAAGAAGAAAAATCAGAGGTGCGCGGCGGGGTTTGAACCCACGACCTTCGGAATGAAAGTCGGGTGTGCTCCCACTTAGCCAACACGGCGGATTGAAATTACATAATTTAATACTACTAATTACTAGCTGACGACAATTCAGCAAATATTAAATACACACAGCTGAAAAGTCCTAATTTTAGTGTATCCAAACATTTGCAAACCGACATATGAATATGCAATAATTTATTATCAAAGCAAAGTCGAATAATATCAGCGAGTTCCGTATTCAGGGAATACTCAGAATACCATTTGTAGCTCATATGGTATGCACATTTAATACATATGTATGGGTAATTTGTTAGAGGGACTAGCTTGGTAGGTATGACGAAACGTTAGGATAGCTGGTTCAGTTTATTCAATGTTTTAATGTATGTAAATATTAGCTTAATTAAAATTAGTTTTTACAACAGCGCCCATGACGCACGAACGTATTTACACCGCGGTGTGGCAATGGCGGTGTAAACAACATGTTACTTCAAAATTTATGGCAAAAATATTCTTCTATTCAAAACACGAAATAAGCTTAACGAACATGCTGCTGAAATAAATAAATATTGCAGCAAAGAAAACCAGTTGTTCTATATCAGCTATTAGACCAGGGTTTTTAATATTTTACAAGGAAAAAAATAGTAGTTGAATGAAACCCATTAGAAAAGGAGGGGAATATGATAAAAATGAAAGGAAAAATAAATTACGGTCGATCTGAGTTCGGGAAGTGGGAGGGGGTGGGCTTTTAAGGGGAGAAAATGGTTTATCTCGATTTGCGGTGAAACTACAAGCCCTATGAAAAAAAGTTATATGGCAAAGTTGTAGGTAATAAAACGATCTACAACTTTTAAGAGGCCTATTACGTGAAATCGCGAAATTGTTCGGTTTTCTCGTCCTAATTCTATGGTTTGCGTTAGTTGTTTGATATTACAATTACATCTTTATAATAGTTCGTTTTCTCCTCTACAAAAGTAGTAAGAAACATTTTAGATAACTTGTTTATATATTGAGTAATAATCATTCTCCGGATACATGTTTCGTAAAAAACGCTCGAAGACCTGTTTTCTTAGCTCTAATTTGTAGATTCTAATGAATATGGGCGATCAAACTAATTTTTATTATGTTACGTATATCCTATTCTTCATTTAGAGTAGAGTACATTTTCGTTAAATGCTTTTATTCTAAAGATATACCGAATTTAATATCGACCGAAAATGCTTCGAAACAAACCTCAATAACTCCGAAGTTCTAAATCAATGGGACGTCATATTTATATCAAAATATTTATCAACATTTGCTTAAACTATGATATTAATTTTAATTTGTAGAACGGTTTTGGTAATTTTTTATGAATAAAATAAAACTACCATAATTTAGTAGTTTTTTCATTCAGCCGGCTTTTTCCATTTAGTACCGCGCGAGCGCTTGTCGAGGTCGGACCTATGTCGGTTGTTCTTGAATAAAATATAGAAATATTTCGTAAAATGTCAGTGTGTGGGACTGTCAATTGCTGTAAAAACGCTGTTAGTGTGCGTGTATGTGTTATTGCGATACTACGACCGACATAAGTTGATCCGTTGATAACGATCAATTGTTATTTTTATTGATAACGGTCAATTGTTGTTGTTGCTGGCCTAAGAATTGTACCAAATGTTGCTGGCCTAACAATTGTACCACATCATTGTCATCTTGTTTTACCTTATTTATTTGGAGGTTATGCTGTAGGATGTGGATTGCATATCTAAAGTTATCTATCCTAATTAAAAAACAACAAGGCAACTTTTTTTGGTGAAACCGTCCAACGACTAAATGTAATTATGCCTATGATTTTTTTAGATTATGACTAACTTGCCGACCCGCCGACAGCTGCGCTTGCGTTTTTACGTTATTTACTAGTTTATGTTTTATAGCCTTTTTCGATCATTTTACTATCCAATACTGAAATCATATTTTAAATCGGACCCGCGGTTCCTGAGTAGCACGTTCAAACAAATAAACAAGCAATCTCCTCAGCTTGATAATTGTAGTATAGATTTCCATAATATTTATTACAAAGAAAATATTCCGTAATTTTTTGTTCTTATTTTTACCGAGTATCCAATATGTAAACAATAAATAATGTACCTTTCTAATAAATATATTATTTATTGTAAACATTAAATAATTGTACCTTTCTAATAAATACAGGGCGTCCCAAAGTTATGGGCCATGGAGGGGAAGTACCTTAAATATCGTAGATAGTGAATTTTGCTCAAAGAAGACTTCATTTTATTTTTAAAAGTTAGTAATTCTGGATTCATAGATTTTCTAAAAATTACTTGCTTTGTCTGGGAATCGAACCGACTTACATGTAGAAAAAAAAACTCTATTTTTATGATACCAATCGAAAGAATAGCTAAAAAATAATAACTCTGCTTAAGTAACATAGTATTTTAAAAGAAAGGAACAACGTGAAATTAATTATTTTAATCAAATAAAAAACATGAAACATTTTTTTTGTAAATTAATTAATTAAATTACTTACTTTTTTTTAAATAAAATGAAGTCTTCTTTGAGCAAAATTCACTATCAACGATATATATGGTACTTCCCCTTCATGGCCCATAATTTTGGAACGCCCTGTATATAAAATAACACCCCTATTCACGTTCCCACTGCTGGGATAGGGACTTCTCTCTTGACGAGATAGATTAGGCCTTAATTCACCACGCTGGCCAAGTGCGGGTTGGTTTTTTTTTTAATATATAAATGAAATATTTTCAAATAAGTTCGTAATAAAATAAAAATAAATAGTTTATCAAAATAAAAATATAATGGGAATTATTCAAGATGACATATGTAGATAAATGGATATTCTACATCTGTGTATGACATTATGTAGATAAATGGATACCAATAAATATAAAAATAAATATAAAGTTCGAAACTACAAAAATAATACCTAAACATAATTAAAACCTTCATTAACGAAACTTTTATTTATTCAAACACAAATATACCATCTAACAAAACAAGCAACTTAAATATAGGTAATATAATTTATTTGTTTTGTTATAATTAGAATTTGTATTTAGTCCGTTCAATTTAGACTTTCGAACTTACATAAAGTCCCAACATTCGACAAAAAAAAAACATTTAATTACAAACCTACACACCAAATTTCAGAAGAATCGGTTTAAAAATGAGCCCATAAGATGAGATGAATGAGGACATTTAACTTCAATAAGACTATTTTCAGTTTTATTCTTATATATATAATTATTAATCATGAATGTTTTAATTTAAAATTATGTACCTACTTAATTGATTTCAAATAATCAATCAGATTTAAAATAAATATTGATATTATTAAGATAAAACATAATTGATTCAAATATTGAAATAAAAATATCCACCATTTTGAATTTAGGAAAATATATAAACTCCTATCAATTAAATAAAAACATTAATATAATAATTATTTCGGAATGAAACTGAAAAAAAATCCACTCAATAAAATGGAATTTATTCGATGCCATTTTCTACAGATCTAAAATAATTATTAGTATATTTGTATGTTTTAGATCGACGAAGTATCAAGATCATTTAGTATTTTTCATAGAATTCGCGTGACGCGCCGGTCACGTGGTGCATAAAATATCCAATTTCGCAAAACTTCGTAACGTCACAAGGCTCTTAATTCACAACTTTTTTACATAACGTCAAAATGTATGTGAAAAATTCAAATAACTAAGTTTTTGGTTTTTTATTTCTATCTTTTTCAAAAACATTTTATTTTCTACGAAATTTGGAGAAAACTTACCTATTTATGTCCCAAATACACTATAATTTATTTGATTAAAAATATTAATTTTTTCACCTTATTTTGACTTAATTACTAAAAAAATAGACCAATTTTCAATCGAAAATTCACGTGTCAAAATATTAGCTTTTTTATAAAAATCGGTATGCTGTTTGTTCATTGAAATCTCTATTTTCTGATGGTTAAGAAAAATATATACATTACCATAGTAAATTATCTCAGAAAATGCAAAACACCGAAACAAAATTTGGATCATTATGTACAATTGCATCATAAAAATGTGATTTTTGCAATTTTTATTTCATATAATTGCTTATAATCCGACTTATTGCACATTATACAAACAGATTATTATATTATTATTATTATTATATAGTCTCAAAAGACAAAATCACATTTTTATGATGCAATTGTACCTAATGATACAAATTTTTGTTTCGGTTTTGTGCATTTTCTGAGAATATTTACTATGGTAATGTATATATTTTTCTTAACCATCAGAAAATAGAGATTTCAATAAACAAACAGCATACAGATTTTTATAAAAAAGCTAATAGTTTGACACGTGAATTTTCGATTGAAAATTGGTCTATATTTTTGAAAATTAAGTCAAAATAAGGTGAAAACAATAATATTTTCAATTAAATAAATCACAGTGTATTTGGGACATAAATAGGTAGGTTTTCACCAAATTTCGTAGAAAAATAACAATTTTTGAAAAAGATAAATAAAAAAAACAAAAAACTTGGTTATTTGAATTTTTCACATAAGTTTTTAAGGGTATGTATAAAAGTTGTGAATTAAAAGTTGTAGATCGTTTTATTACCTACAACTTTGCCATATAACTTTTTTTCATAGGACTAGTAGTTTCACCGCAAATCGAGATAAACCATTTTCTCCCCTTAAAAGCCCACCCCCTCCCACTTCCCGAACTCAGATCGACCGTAATTTATTTTTCCTTTCATTTTTATCATATTCCCCTCCTTTTCTAATGGGTTTCATTCTACTACTATTTTTTTCCTTATTTGACCATTTTTGAAGCTAACTGCACTGGTCTATATGACGTAACGAAATGAATGTAATATTCAGAGTACCTTTACGAATCCACGAGGTGTCAATTAGATATATTAGTTAATAAAGTTATATTTAGTTTGAAATTATAAACAATATTAAATAAGAAATATATCTTTAAGCTTTAAACTACTTGAGCAAGACAATATATGTATAAGACATTTATCATAATATCAACCTACATATACTACGTCCCACAAAGGAATCGGATCTCCCCAATAGAACCTAATAAACGTTTTCAGGGCATACGTACAAGCACCACGATTATTAGGAGGCTTGACAAAATATTATTAGTTGTTTGTTTTCACCTTCTTTCGCATTGATACCATTTTTGGTTAGACCATGTTTGGTTTTGAAAACAATATTTTGCAAGAAAAAAAAAGTAAAGTGAGGTATATAATTATTATGTTCTCGGTATGGACATGTACTTCGCGTACATAAGTTTATTTTATTCATTTACATCAAGACTGATGGCGACTTAGTTAAGCTCTAGGTATATTTAGCAATTCAAACATAATAATATAATCTCTATTCTCTACCTAAAACTTTTAACCAGCTGTTTCCAATTATAATTTAAAGACCCAGCAGTAAAAAAATGCTTAAAACGAAAAGAAACAATGTAGATAATCATGATGATATCGTTAAGGCACTGTAAATGTTTGATTAACGACCTAACAGCGACCCTTTGAACACCATTAGAATAATTAATTTGTATTGGAAAAATACCTTATTTCACCCTTTTCAACCACCATTAGACACATAATTTTGATGTTACACGACATTTCATTTAGTATTAAGGATAACATAATCACCCCTATTTACTCTTGACGAGAGAGATCAGGCCTAAATTCACCACGTTAGCCAAGTGCGGGTTGGTAAATTACACCATGTCTTAAAATCAGTCTCAGTGCATACCGCTTCACTCACTATGCCGCGATGTTTACCTTCACCGTTAAAGCTCGTGTTTTTTTTTTCAAGAAATCTAGATGAGGCCTTGAAAGTCTGAAGTGGAATGTAATTTTGAAAATTTAGATTGATTTTATATAACATATTAATATAACTCAAAAGCAATGGCAGTTTCGGCCAGTTGTTGCACTTTAGTGGGACCTAAATCATGAGCTAGACTAGACTAATATTTCAGTTTTAGTGCAAGCTGGGGGAATATTTTCCGGTAGCGGATGTTCGTGTCAAACATTAAATTATATTTAACACGAATGCTTTCCTTAATATAGGAAAACTTATAGTTATAAGATATTAGTCTGGTGGTGCAAGCCTTAGAATAGTATCACATATTACCGTGGGCGTCTTCAAACCGACTAATATTTATTTATTAGCCAAAACATTACAACGCACATGAAACAATAAGGGTTCCGTTTTTGCCACTTGGCTACGGAACTCCTAGTTACGTTCCTACTGCTGGGACACACGGACTTCTCTCTTGACGAGAGAGTTTAGGCATTAATTTTATTTTATACTTATAAATAAATTTAACAGAGGAAACAGTATATTGAAAGTGACAATTAGGTCACAACTTGGCCGAATAAACTGTCCGAATTGTTGGTGAGCCTTAGAAACATTTCTTTATTATGATTGAAACATACAAGGGTACAGTAGCAGCCAAGATTTAGATTCTATTATGATTAAACCCCTCGACACAATCACAGACAGTGCAGTTTGGAAGACGGCCAAACTTTCACATCGATCTCTTGCACCTTTACAGGAACTCTGCAAGTAGTATAAACTAGCCGACACGCCGAGAGCTTTGCTTGCGTTTATCAACATAATTACAATTAATATATAGCCTTTCTCGATAATGTACTATTCAACATTTTTTTAAATCGGTCCAGCGGTTCCTGAGATTAGCGCGTTCGAGTAATCAACATTTTTAGCTTTATAATATTAGTATAGAATAGATAGATGTGCCTTGAATATTGGTCTAACCACGACCATGATCATTACGTTAAATCAAGTTTTTAACTTAGTGTAAGTAATTCATTGAATTGTGTGATATCTAACTAAACTGCGTTAGTTTGCCCTATAAGAGCATCTATCAGTCTATCAATCATCAGTGACTTACGTCCTGTCTTACAGTAAGGGATGTATGTATAACTGTGGTTACTTACTCCGCACTGAGATGTTGACTCTGTCAACAAAAGCAGTCTCATTTTCGACTCCACACTCGTACAGGCCGGCATCGTTGACTCCTATCTGTCTGAGGAGTATGCTGCCGTCTGTCTATAACAAAGAAACAAACATCTTAGGACTAATAAGTTCTTGGTGCAAGTAAACAGTTCTTGGTATTATAAAGCAATGTGCATAGGTAAAAAAGGTAGGTTCCTCCTTTAGCTTGAGTCTCTTTTTAGAGAAAGACCAAAAAAGGATTTTATTACATCGTATGAAACAAATCAAATAATGTTAACTTTCCGCTACACGGTATTGGTTTTTCGTATTTAAAGATTGCTTCTAGAGTTTTTTTTTATGTACTATGTATAACCTAATTTTCCAGGTGAAATAAACAAGCACACATTGATAAAACTCGTATTATATCTGTGACTATTTCTCGTTGCTATTGTCCCATGAACTGAAACTTAACAATGCGAATTTCTTACCAACTCACCGAAGTTAGCAGGAAGTTTGTAAGGTAAAGATCTATAGCAAACAGAAAGCAGTTTTCCCAACAGAATGTTTGGAAAATTGTTACAAACGTTGGATGTCCAATCTGTTCTTCTGCGGCCTTGGAACAAGGATCGATAGAAATGGCCTGTGGCCGGTGCTAGGTGGCCACTCGGGCAGCTCAGTTTCAGGGCATTTTGGAAGGTCTATTTTTAGCATACTGTTTGTTTTGTTTCACGTTTCATATTGTTTGTTTTTAGGCACTAACGTCACAGAGTTGTTAACCAACTTTTGAAGAACTACATAGTTACTTAATTGTATTGGTAACCTCTGAATCTACTGAACCCAATAGAAAATTCATATTTGTTTTATTGAATACTAGCAGACCAGCCCGCGGCTTCATTCTCTTTATTCCCATGTTTTCTCACCTTTTAAACGTTTTCTAGGCTTAAAACCAAACGCAAATATCCGATTACATAGCCAGCTGTTCTTGAGTTATAAAATTACAACGAAATGTGGCATAGAGTTTTTTTAAATATTTTATTACGACGGAAATTACAACAATTTCCGTCAGGTGTAACGTTGATGAATGCATCAACGTTACACCTGATTTGAAAATACTTTTACTAATAGAAAACTTACAGTTTTCCGTTCCGTTCCTATCCGCGGGGAAGCATCATTTATGTTTATAACATTCTGTAAAAATCGTATGAAATTCCCAGTTCAAAGTATTACGTTTACGATGCTAGAGTAAAAAGGGAACGCTCAGGGTTAAGAGGAAAGACGAGCGTCTATTGTCTTGCCCGAGGGCTCTCAGCCCTGCGAGCCTTAAATAAAGTGATTGGCCTGAGGCATACTGCAAAAAGGCACAACGCTTGTTGGGGTTGTTCAGACTATTATTTAAGAGGCTCTTTTGTGTGTTTTTGGTGAGATTTGAATGTAAGCTTAAAGCTCATACACGGGCGGCGTTTAGAGCGCATACATTCGTTGATATTGGCTGATATTGATGATACAAAAGCACCCCTATTTACGATTCTACTGTTAGTACACAGGGACTTTCCTCTTCAGAAGAGAGATTGAGACCCCCATCAAAGTAAAATATCTCTAAGTCACACGATGGTATGACTTAGAGATGTTTAACTTTGTTTTTTATTATACTAGTTTCTTCATAAATTTGAAACAACAATAATAATAACAAATCAATGTTTATTTTCTTAGGCTTTATGATAAATTCAAAGTGTAGGTACACTGTTAGTAGGTCAGGCCGAACAATAGAATATTATAACACGAAAATCCGTAAGCTTACCTGAGGCTGTAAATCACCGTCATGAAAAACAGCGCAGGTAATATCGTTCGTGACATTTATATCGAGGGTATAATAAAGGTTATTGCTCATGAAAACTGAATCAACCCGGCACCCGCGTGGATCCTTGGCCGTGGGCAGGAGTTAATGTCAAAACCGTATTGGAATGATATAAAATTAATTGTTTATAAGGGGTCCAAATCATCCGCATCGGATCAAATTCAATGAATCACAGTCAAGATGGGTTGACATCATATTGCCGTAGGGCAAAAACAAATTTGTAGACAATTGCTAGTGCACAGGGATCTATTAAACAACGAGCATGTGAATAAAATATTTCGTGTTTTGATTCGTACAAAATCTAATCTAGCAAGCATATATTTTCGAAAGAAAAAGTAAATTGGTCTCCCTAAAATATAATTTGACATCACTCTTCCAAAGAACCCCTATATGTTTGACTGTATCAGCGCCCAATGAACCGCAAAAAAACTCCCGAAAATGCTGACTTTGCCCTGGATTTTCGGCTCAGCGAGTTTTAGTCAATTTGTCATCATAATCTGGGCATTTTATTAACAAAATGTGGTGTTCTCCTTAAAGCTTCTTCGAGCTGGTAAATGGAATAGAAACCGGCTTATTTTAACTCAAGGGCTGGGAAAATCGATATTCAAATGTGGCTTGCAGTGTTTGCGTCTGAGGTACGCTAGCTGCGATATTTATAGACCCATACATACCCTTAACTATTTCTGTTAAGTATTTATTTACTTATTTTCTGTTCCCATATACAACTTTGAAAATACTTGCTACAGACCGCTGCTGTATCATAAATTAAATCTCGCCCACGTATCTTTAACTTAGGGCCAAAAGAAGTTATTCGTAAAACGTAGACGAGTGATTACCCAAACGAACAAGTATATCAAAATCGATCACAGAAATTGACATTTATCGAGAGTGATCACTATCGAAGGAGGTATCAATGTCACACAAGATTTTTCCTCCAGCTCGAGAATGTACAAGAGATTCAGTTTAATTTACTAGGAACATATTGTTTCCGGAAATACAGTGCCTTAGCAAATGTAGGTCGCTGTTTGTACATGAAATGAAAGCCGTTTTGAACTCGGCTTCCCGCAGATTCAACAATGGCCTGCATCCATCCATGCCTCAGTGGATTACCTTAATTAGAACTCAAGATGGGATTAGGAGGCTAAAATTGGAATTTCTTTGTTTAATTATTCTAGAAAATGTTCAAGCTTGTCGCTCGTCTCTCTAATAATAGATCGTTTCGGATGGAGCCCAGAGCATTTAAGCTAAGGAAGCACAGGATTTCAACCAATGGGATTAACGAATAATTTGATCAAAGTCGGATGCAAGCCAGTCGCTTTTCAACGAAAACCTCTGGGGGTCTTCAAAAGATTGATCTAGATATGACTAGCAGTGACCGTACTGATGATGATGATATCAACCAACATTGCTAAGTTATATTAGATTGTTATCCTGTTAATTGTTTTAGATGTAAGACTGCCAGTTGTTGTATCTTTTATCTTTATCTTATTAGAGTTTTATTAATTCGATGGCACGGGTATAAAATAACGATTTGACTTATATGTCACCAATATCTCAAGGATACTATCATCAGATCCTGACCTGATGACTATGGGACCACCTGGGAAGTGATAGAAGTGAATACTCAATCGAACAAAAAAATAATTTTACAAATCGGTCGGGCGTCTTTGAGTAATCTGTTAATAGACATAAAAATATCGCAAGAAATTTAGAACCTCCACATTTGAAGTCGGATTAAGTCGGAAGTAGAAGGCGTTATTATATCTAGTAACAAATTCATACTCATTTATCATAATAAATCCTTTCAGTCCGCCTATTCTCATACCATTACCTGGCACCTTTATTGAAATACATATATTCAGAGCTAACCCGCAATGTAGAATTAGGTGGGGTTTAGGCTATTTAAATGTTAATATACCATTGTGTCTTCGAACAAAGCAGAACCGCATTACACTAAGACTGAATACGTAAAGATGTTTTGAAATGTTTAAAACATTTAAGACCATATTATGTACTAGACTTCTATGATGGTTTAAAGTTTAAACGATGTCCAGAATTGCTTTACTTTAAATTGTGTTTGAAACAACAGATTGCTTTGAATCGTTTCTATAGAAAATAATTTAACTATGATTCGTAATATTCGATTTCCTTCGACGAGAGAGATTAGAGAGCACCACGCTGGTCAAGTGCGGGTTGGTGAACGTAACATGGCCTTCAAACTCTTCAAAGTTTCCTAGTTTCCTTTAATTCCGGGATAAACTAATTCGATAGATTCGATTTTAAAAATCCTGTTTGGCACAAGATCCTATTTATTAGAGACAAAGGAAGGTTATCATGACCAAATTTTCTCTGACTGAATGATTTTGGATTTATTAAATGTATTAGTAGTACAATTATGAAGCTAACACAGAACACCTTAATGAGATATTTTTTTACTAATGTGTTTGTGTATCCATTACTTGAACAAATATTTACCTACCATTGTTTTTCCGTATTACAATATTCATAAAACAAATGAGTTCTGATCAAACATAGGCATGAAGTCGTGTGACCCTGGTCACCTTGGATCTCTAAAAACTACCTATTTCTATTCAAAATAGGTAAACAAGGCTGGTATGCGACTGGAGGTCACGGCAGCCAGACGATAGCTAGACGAAACCGTGCCAACCAACCATGCTAGACAAAACTGGTCTTAAACATGCGAAAGGCTTTTCCATTTCTTATTTTCTACAGGGTTTTTAATTAAAACAAATACCGAAGTGTGCCTAGGCGCGTATCTTTAGGAGAAGTCTCTAGGCTACCAAACCAACAAATGTAGCTATGCTTGTTAATAAAATTGGATTGGTCAAGGTTTTTCTTCCACGACAACTACGCTGAAATCTATTAAATATCATAACGAAATATTGTTTTTAAGAAAATAGAACGAGAGAAAAAATAAATTATGTTTAGTTAACGTTATTTTTAATTTTAAATAAATATTTTGTAATATTTATCTTTTAGTTTTTTAATTTGTTACAAAAATAATACGATTAATTTCTTATTCATTATTGTATTCTTAAGTTAAATCTGGACTTCCGCCACCGATTCTAACATCGAACAAACTACAAAGTATAAAATGAGTCATTTCCATCGAAAGGGCAAAGCCCCTACCAGCCACCCCCATGAGTAACATCCAGACAATAGTGAATCAAGTTATACGACAGGCAGACGCGTCGTGACGACATAGTTTCAACCACAGGTTTCAACTACATGACAAGTTTATAAGCCATAATAATATAATATAGTCCGAAAGGTATGGGACAAGTTTTCAGCTTACCTCAAATAGCTACCCAAACTGGTAGCGTGACTGGAGAAACCTGGCTCATTTTTTGCTGACCCAGAATTTGATTTAAAAATGTGCTAGGGAGTTCCTAATAGCTGGTCTGTGTTCTTAATGGTGTTGTTATGTTAACATCCTAGACGATTTTCTGTTAATTATGCCAAAATAATGCGATTTATGCCACACCTCAACTTATTGGTAATTTAAGCAATTGGCGTCTTATTGATTTACGTTTATATCAATATTCTTAATACCCTTCTCTTTTGTATTCTGGTGTGTAAATATTGTACATATCTTATAGACTGGCGAAACCTATTGTGTTTACCTAAAACGCTGTATCATCGAGATTCATTAACAAGTAATCGACCTATATCATTGCAAGGTTAAAAACGAAACAAACATTTACCTGGTGCAATGCCCATTCTGACAACATGTCTAATGATCTAACTATAGTATTAAGCCAGTGCCAACAGTAAACACAGTTTGGCTTGCAGTTCAATTAGACAAACAAACCTTGTCCTAGAATACTGGACTATTTGCATCGAACACAATTGCATAAGCAATGTGCATATTATCTGATAAAAGCTAATCGTTTGTGAAATTCTCTAGTTTCTCTCAAAATAAGGAAGAAGGGGACCAGAGGTTCCTAAGATTAACGCATTCAAACAAACATACCCTTCGGGTTTATAATGTTAGTATAGAAGTAAGTATAGAGCTGATTTGCTTAGGTGCAGTACTCTCTTTTTAATTCATCCAGTTTACTACGACAAAGTTGTCGAATCTATTAATATAATGTGATGTCTAATAAGCCTTATCTACTCGTCTGTAAGCAGTAGCACGTGTTTAAAGACATAATGGCAGTACTTACAGTCCGGTTAGATCGGGTATAATAGCAATACTAATAGTTCGGTTTCAGCTTGTTCATCGTGTCTCTGTGTCATCAGTACATAGTAAAAAAAAATTCAGTCTCTATGTACCTTTAAAACTACACAACGAATTTTCATTCGGTTTAATAAATGGTAGTGATACAATATGTAAGTTTATAAGTATAAGCGAGAGCAAGTCGCTAGTTATGTATAATTGGCGGTCAAGTGCCGATTAGATTGGTAAAACTGGTAAAGAAATATGAGGAAAATCTCGATAAATAAGAATAAAAACAATTAAAAACTGGTTATAAAAGTGTTGCTGAGAAATAATCGATCGGTTTGTGTTAATGGTGTTAAAGAAGACGCGTGCGTAGTTGATAGGAATTAATGAAAAACTCTAATGTTAAATCGAAATGCCTACAAGCCTACCCTTATCTTAAAGATAAATTTAATGTGAAGATTATGTTCATAAGGTTTGTAAATAGGGTTTAAAATAAGGAAACGGTTGAGGAATGCCGCCTTCAAGGCTACGCGACGCACCTTTCATATTTCAACATTTTCAACGCGGCTGTAAGGCTTACGTTGTCAAGTTCTGAATTATGCAGGTGGGCTTATTTACAAAGGAATTAGAACATTTTGGTTATTAATATTATAATAGAACAACGCTTGGAAAGCCTTAGATTTTTCATATTTTGTATCTACCAGCCAAACTTATCAAATCTAACTTTTAATGTTCTGCAAATTATAGTATTTCTGTTCTATTGAGAAAAAGTTATATTATTTCACGTTCAAAACTTTCTTCTCAACGTGAGTTATTAAGTTAGTTGTTATAAAATGAAGTGATAGTATTATACTGTTAAGAAAGTCAAAGAATCCACCTAGTAATTAATCTTTAGATACCTAACTAAAGTCAATCCAGGAATTCACAATGAAAATGTAAGCTTCCGCTTATTGCGACGTAACGCTTATACCTACTTTTCGTTAAATTGGCTATCGTACCTTCAAAGCTATTTCTGCAAATACCTAATCCCGTTTATCACCTAATCGTCCGCTTTATTGCGTCTTAGACGTGACAAAGAACAGTCCAGCGTTGTAGAGCTTCACAAACACAATTACAGTGTATTGAACTTGACAATTGGCAAGTGACGTGACGGGACATTCGTTAGGAACATCTGGAGCGCTTGCAGACAGCATGAGAGATTACAGACTATGAATATAGGCAATCGGGTGGCATAAAAATCAACATACAGTCTAGATTAGAAAAAGATCGCCGTCTTGCGCAAAAGAGGCGTTTTTCAGCCGTTTTAGTTATAATATGTTAATATTATTTCTAAACAAAATCTACAGCCGATTAATATAGTTTATTTGCCACACAAAAAACAACAAAATACATAATATAATATTATTGTAATAAGTTGGAATAAATTGATTTGTACACCCGGATGTTATCTATACTAATATTATAAAGAGGAAAGATTTGTTTGTATGTTTGTTTGTAACGAATAGGCTCCGAAACTACTGGACCGATTTCAAAAATTCTTTCACCTTTGGAAAGCTCCATTATCCCCGAGTAACATAGGCTATATTATATTTAAAAAGGGATCCTTACTAAAACTCCAATAATGTAACATAAGGTGTAAAAAAATGACCTGAAAAATTCCTTACGTCGCGTGCGCTGCGAAAACTATTGATGATAGAACAAAATCATGTACTACGACTTTGTAGAACTCATCATTATCTACAAAAAATGTCGCGACAGCATATGTCTAAATATTATAGTTATGTCACAGTAAGCAGTTTTTTATTCTAAAATATTAATTTATATATGCCGCCTCTTGAAAGGGTCTTCATTTGTACCTTGGTATTAATCCTTATCAAAATAAATTACTTTATATTCAAGACGGCTTTAATACCTTTTTATAACTTTTTGAATTATTCAATTCGGACATTTCATTCGGAAGATATCACGAGTTTAAAAATGCAAGTATTAGAAAAAAGTCGCGAGGTTGTCGCTCACCGCGCTCAGCTAGACAGCATGCGATCTATGCTCCATGTAAGCGTCACTGGGGGTACGGGGAGGGAGTCAATGTAATAAAATAAAGTGTATATAAAATAAAAAAATACAAACTTCCTATATAGGAACCTAATTTAACTTTTTTTTTAAAACCCGATGCAAAAAAAAAGGTGTATGTATGTACCCGTGCGGAGCCGGGGCGGGCCGCTAGTGAAAAATAAAACAAAATCAAATACAAATCAAACTTGTTAAGTAATGTTAATATTAAGCTTGGAACGTGAAAAGTTTATATGTGATTAACAATAATGCATTGAGCTGCTGCTAATACGCCGAGGCGAATTAGGTCGCACCAAGTAATGAATACGGACTAGTTTGTATGAGAAACCAACTATTTCACAAATTTATCTATAAAAATATCTATTTTACTAGCAACAACTTCGGCACACCCTGTCTCTTACTTCTTGAGGTCCAGAAATATTCCACAGTAACTCTCAACTACAATACAGTTTGAAAGTAGACATTTCATGACTTCCCCAGGCCAGGCGAACCGAACAGAGGCCTTCAAAGAAGGAAGATATGCCTTTTAAGAATAGGCGTATTTTTTCCCGCGGATGGAGTCAAACCTACTAACGGTACGTTCACACGGAGACAAGATTTCCCGAATCTTATTTTCATCGGATCTGGAAAAAACCGAATGTTGTTCTCATGTGCGGTACGTTCACACGGAGACACGATTTTCTCTACCGAATCGGTTTTTTGCAGGATTCGGTTTAGTGGCCTATGTATTTCAATGAAGGAGTTCACACGAGCATTCGGTTTCAAGATACGACAAAAAACCGAATCCTGCTGAAGTTGACATCCGATTGTGCGACTACAAACCGATCCGGTTTTCAATTCTTTTTCCACCTTTTTCAAAAGATTATCAAATGTAGGTATAGGAATTAAAAGTATTAAATTATCATTCAAGGAAGTAGTTAAAAAAAATTTGTGTATCATTCCTTAACTGCTGCATTAGAGTTGTAAAGGCACCAACTGTTGATCTTCTTTGTACTATTGGGTTTAACCACAATCTTTTTCTACGACGCTGACGGCGATAATACCAGTATAGTATAGCAACACTGTTCACGTCCATCGCTTCCAAATCAACGTGTGAGCGCGCTCTTGCGAATACAACATTCGGTTTTTCCAGATCCGATGAAAATAAGATTCGGGAAATCGTGTCTCCGTGTGAACGTACCGTTCGGTTTCAAGATCCGACAAAAAACCGAATCTTCCCCTCGTGTGAACGCATGTATTGAATGCCCTATACCACTGCATCGGATCTGGATTTTGCAGTATCAGTATATACAAACCGGATCGGTTTGTAGTCGCAAAATCGTATGTCAACTTCAGCAGGATTCGGTTTTTTGTCGTATCTTGAAACCGAATGCTCGTGTGAACTCCTTCATTGAAATACATAGGCCACTAAACCGAATCCTGCAAAAAACCGATTCGGTAGAGAAAATCGTGTCTCCGTGTGAACGTACCGTTAAGGATTTATGTACCAGAGACGTCCTTTGTATTGTACCAACTCACAGTGATACCAAGTCTACCTATGATGTTCGGGAGATCCGTGGTGGTGATTTGGGATACTCTAGTTGAGTTGAGGATTATACTGAGCTTGGAGCAATCATTGACTTATATCAATAAATCCCGTCCTTGTCAACTCTACAACGAAAGATAAAGACAGAAGACCCTCGTTTATTACCCCAATGAATTCCAGTTGTAGCCAGATTTCCCGAGGCCAATAGCTCCGTCGGTCTTTGCGAAATTAGTATTATCTAGGCTAGAACTTAGATTGATATTGGCATGACTATTAGATACTAATCAACCTATTCTTTTTAATTTAAAGAGATCTTTGTACGTAACATTTATTTTGTTTGAAAAGAGTCGAGTCGTCAAGTGGTTTTATCTTATACTAGCCGACCCGCCATATTATAAAGTTTAGATCATATAGCCATTGTCGATAGATGTGCTATCTAAACTGAAATATTCTTTCCAATCTATTTTTTTCTTTCGATGATTATTCGCCTTTATGCATTAACATATAGTCAAAAGAAAGAAAGAGGGAGTGTCAAAGACAAAATGACACGTACAAATCAGTAAGTCCAAGGGAATGAGTGCAACAGTCATTGTTTTCACTAGCAAGGTCGTATCCGTTAACCGCTCGTCACGCCAATTGCACACCGAAGTCGTATCGCATACCGCCAGGATAAGAGACTTGTGGACCTTCCAGCGACGTAATACGAATATTGCTGGACAATACCACTGGACATACTCGAAGCTACAACGAAAGATAACGGGTGCTAGGTTTTAGATAAAAATACTTCGGCCTAGCGGCGGCTTTGACTAGCCAAGGCTTTGTAACAGCAGCTATTGTGCCCAATAGCAGCTAAATCTGGATAGAAACTGGTGATTGGTGGGACCCAAATGGGGTAGTTTGAAGCTAATAAAGCAATTATTCAATTAAAATGATTTGCGACTAATCAATGTGGATGCCATTTGGTAAATTGGAATTGAGGCGTTCGTTGACAATTGAGTACGATACGGAATGGTCAATTGGAGCCCGGTGTGACCCTCAAACGGTGTATTGAATTGCGATGTTTAACCTACTTTGATGAACTCAGTCCACCTGAAAGGATATCAGTTACGCTTGGGTATCGAGTGAATGAGCAAAGTTAGCGGTTTCACTATTGCGATTGGGAATCATTGTGGTAACCTCATGCCTTTGATAATGAGAATTATCACGCTGACTGCAAATAAGGCGGAAAATGTAGTTACATATCATCTACATTAAGAACCTGATGTTGGGTCCGTTAATGTGCAATGCAAATGTATTCCAAGAACCTCATTGAAACATCTGCTGAAAATGCAATGAAGATAATTTAGCGCTATGGAAAATACCTGGAGACGTGGCGTAAGTCTGTTTATAAAGTAATAGAGATTTTGTTTGAGCAGTTTACAGATTAAGTGAGGTTATAAATGAAATATGCCCTAATCGGCCCTCGGTATACAGCCTACTGCTTGCCAAGGTGAGCACCCATATTAAGTTCACGTAAGTACACGGATAGCAATTCGATGGTATTAAAACGTCATATACAAGTACGTTAGATATAATAGCGCCTATTTTCTAGTAATCTGTGTAGTTAAAGTAACATTAGTTTCAAAGCCGACACAGATAAACGTAAATATTTTTTGGGTAAATATGAAGATGCTTTTTTAACATAAACACGCGGTTCACCGACATAGCCCAGCGGATCACCTCTTTAAAGTGGCAATGGGTAGGCCATATAGCTCGAAGAACAGATGGCTGATGAGGCCGAAAAGTTCTCGAGTAGAGATGACGGGTTGGCAAATGCAGCATCGGACTTTCGCCTAATTGATGGCCGGATAAGTTGGTGGATGCAACATGCATCCGACCAAAACAACTGTATGGGAGACCTATGTACAGCAGTGGTCGTTTGACGGCTGATATGATGATTATGAGTAATATAAAGTTCATAACAGTATTCCTTTTTAAGTTCGTGACTTGCAATCAGAATGTTAAATAAATATGGAAGGATTAAATGATAAACTTCAACAACTTTATGCCAAAGCTCTGCAAAATTCATGAAACTAAAATCCAACTTAGCTTCATGCGCTTTTGAGTTTTATGTTACTATTTGAAACTCCGTAAGATACTTCGTTAAAGTTTTAAGGAGTTAAGACTAAGTCGGAGCTGAAATGAATTAGATTAGGTATTTGTATTAAATACGTTATAAATACATGCCTTTGGAAATTTAAACGAGTAAAGTACTTAAGTAGTAATAAATAATATTACATTAAAATCGGAAAATGTAAATAATAAAATACAGAAATCAGTAATCGTTATTCTGTAAACTAGAATGTAAAGTCTTAGATACAGTAAAAATTGGGTGTATCAGATGGACACCTTTTCATCTTATTTTCGTTTTTCTTATCAGATCAATATCTTTAAAAATTTCGCACCAAGCTCCAAGATCCAGTACTTCGCCATCAAATCAACAAGCAAATATAAATATTCACGCCTTGATTGAAGAGAGCACATAAACCAGTTGATTTACGCGGACGATGATTATCGTTCTAATTAATTTACCGACCCCTCGTCCCTGAACCGCCATTAAAATGTCGTAAAATTAGCCAGTTATTTGGAGAAATAAAAATAAACTGCGCCTTAGATTGGTCGCTTTGTTAGTTGAGGCAGGGTCTATCTATGGATTCCACGTGAATAAATTTATACACGTCTGGGACACAGGATACGCTATTTAAATTCTTGCTCCAGTTATGGACGTGGCCCCCATACAAACATAATTTAACGCAGACGGAGTGCGGGCACAGTTAATTATTAAATTAGAAATTTAATTAAAAATATTGCTTTATTAGTTTTAACATAACAGTTGTAACATAATGGTAAGACTATATTACTCCGTTGAGGCACTTCAATGAGGTAGGTAATCCGCTTTAGTCGGTTTTATAGCTTGGAGTATTCGGTGATATAAGGATAAAAGAAATTGCAATGAGCCGATCAAAATATAGAGACGGAGCTCCAATTTAAACACAATCTAAGCTTAAACATAATTATTGTGTTCAACAATCTTTGGGAGCCAAACCAATTTAATTCTAGCAACTAGAAACTATTCAAAGTTTGCAATCGTAGTTCGATTCAGAACTGTTCCCGAGCCAAAGACAACGGCAGTTATAGACTTCACGGACAGTTTACGAACTGTTTAGGAAACTGCATTACCCTCTATGATGAGAATAGACGACTATTTTCATACAAATAGTTAAGGTTTTGGACATGCACTTTATAAGCCTCCACTCGTTCCATAAGATAATAACACAAAAAACAATACATTAAAGATGCGCTTTAATTATCGAGCGGATTTGATTGAAACTTTTCAATTATTATAGTAGGTACATAAAATACTTCACACGGCGTTTTACCTATAAATATTTTTTTTTCTCATCACGATTACTGTTATTAATTTGTCATCACAGTTCTTAAGTTTTTAAATATTAAAAACACTTTGCTTGAAACCCTAGAGCGATTCTCTACTCCTTTATTTTCAGCTCACAAGTAAATTTACAAGCTATAAACATGCAGGGTTTTCAGAAACTCGACACGAGGTTCCCGGCGCCGTAATTTACTTTGCGGGAGCGGTGTAGTGTTGCCAGGTAATCACATTTCCCGTGGGATATGGGTATTTTTCTGGGGAAACTAGTCTGTATCAAGTCAACTCCTTGCGTAATACAATCAGCTGTAGTCTGAAATGTCTGAAGAAACGCGCTTCATTGCGTTTAATGGACGTTGTAGGGTTTTCTGGGAACCTTTCAGCTAGAAATTCGATTTTCATACTGGTACAGATATGTAGGTTACCTTACTTAAGGGCTAATGGCTTAGATAATGTTAATAATATGTTATGATAGTGGTCTTTTTGAACTTAAGCTTGAGGTAAAAAATATCTAGTCTTTAGTCGTAACCTTTTTTCCGTACTTAATAATAATAATCGAATATAATAAAATAAGAATAATCTTATAAGGACTACGCTATGGTCTATTAATTTAAAAACATACCTTGTTAGGTAGGTATGTCACAACAACATTATTCTCAATCTGCATAAAATTACAGATCTCATATAGCTGAAGAATACTATGCATTTTCGCTTAGTTTATCACGGTCATCTAAGTAAAAGTAACAACTAGATCGGATCGATAATAACAATAACTGAGAAATGACAACAGGCAGGCCAAATAGCTCATACTTACCTACTTAATAGACTTACGCCTACTAGATGGACGGATGAGTTGGTAATTGGCTGGTTCACGGTGTATGTAACTTGCATTCGACCGAAACAACTGGAGATATATGCCCAGTACTGTACGATCGACGGCTGATATGATTATGACCGTGGAAAATTATAAGTTTCTTGGGAAAATCCATAAAACGCAAAGCAAAAGCAAAGTATGCTATTTTTAGCTATACAAGTTTTTATATTCGACTTTCCGTAGCACTCTTCTCTATCTACTGTGAGAATGACTCATCAAATTGTGCCTTACAGCCGTAATATTTGACTAAAAGGGGCAGAAGGGATCGCTTACGAGCCCTATGATGCTATAAAATCATATCATGAGCATTGCAGTCTATATATAGGTACTTATATGCTACATTTTATAAACTCGGTCGCTTGATAAGGGCGTGGGGCTGAATGGTAGGGTATTGCGAAATGATATTTATCTAGTGGAATATTATTTAAAATATTTTCTTAGAATATGGAACATCAGTCAGAGTTGACCAAATCCTACGTTAAAATAGGACCGTTTATTCCAATATGAATCCTATGGGGAAATATTTGTGGATTATAAATAATACTTAAAGTTTCAGTGCTACCAAATCAAATCCTACCAAATCTTTATAGATCTAAACTAATACATGAAATTAGTCATAGTATAACATATTGCCATGGGGTCGTTTCACGAGAAAGCAAAACATTTTCACCGCCGCTATTTCACACCCTGAAGGGGTGGGGGTGGGGGTGCCACCGGAAATAGTTACTCCCTACGAAACTCCGACTTTTATAAAGTTAATGTTTCACTGTAAACAATAGTAAAAGACGCGACTTTATTTTGTTGAAATATAGTTAATTCCGTGTCCGTATTGGTTGTGGAGGGTTCAGTGGAAGGCCTTTGCCCAGCAGTGGGAGACTATAGATTATAAAAATAAATAAATCGTAAATTTACCCTATAGAGGTAACAAGTAACTGCAACTTTAAATAAAGTGCAATGAAGTGTTCATTCATTCATTCTTTACAGTTTTTTTGCAGTCAGTTTTGTGCTTATTTTTTTGGTTCCTACAGCTATAGTCGTGAGATTGGTAAGAAAGAAACAGTACTCTTTAATTATTTATGGACAATTCGGAGTTCGTTCTTATGTGGATAACAATGTAC
Source organism: Chloroclystis v-ata (assembly GCA_963691955.1). Lineage (NCBI taxonomy): Eukaryota > Metazoa > Arthropoda > Insecta > Lepidoptera > Geometridae > Chloroclystis > Chloroclystis v-ata. The sequence goes on along the minus strand of OY829904.1, from coordinate 8,573,686 downwards.
GACTTTAAATCGCGTCTGTTAATGTCCTAAGCAGCACAGAAAAGTAAAAGGTGCTTCTATTCGTTAGTCACCGCGTGTTAAGCGACTATTAATTCAATAAGGACCTTTGTATGCATTTGTAGATTTGAATAAAAGCAAGACAAATTAGGAGTGGGAGTTCAAATGAGCGGTTATACAACTTCAAATCAGACCAGTGGTTCCTGAAATTTCCTGAGTTTCCTGAGTTCACAACAAACAAGCAAACCAACTCTTTAGCTCTATAATATTAGTAAAATTATCGCAGGGAGAGACTTTAATTTGAATTCCGGAAATGTTGGGTGTTGTGAAACCTAAGACAATTTTTATTCATATTCGACGCTCTCTGTGGCGCAGCGAGTGAAATTCTGTGACGCAGAAGGTTGCGGGATTCCCTCCCGCCTCGGAACAAAAAATATAAAATTTACAGATATTAGTTGCTGTGTGATTTGTCCAGCAATATGTATTATTTTTAAAAATATAAATATAATAATAAGTAAATTTTTTTTTTTTTATGTATTTAATTTATTTGCTCCGAGTGAACTTAGCAACTTGTATGCTTGTTTGCAAACTAAATCTAGGTACCTATCTAAGTGCTGTTATTTGCATGATTGGTTAATAGTGAACTAACCATACTGATGAGTTCACTAAACACTTAACAAAAGAAGTTGCTAACTTAGGTACATAGGTAGAGTGAATCTAACTCTATCATAAGACTTACCCATAATCTAACCTGACACAATACCTACACAGCATTAAAATCTAGACATTGAGCAAGGTCTAGATTTTAATGCTGTGCCTACTAACCAAATATGAAATAACAATCTCAAATAATATGATCTGTGTACTTTAACATCTACTTAACTTTATGGACTTACCAAAACTTCATGGTGTGTTCGGTTCCCCCGATGGACCCACTGCACATTGGAGGTCGGCTGAACCCCTCCGCAGGGGACGGTTACGTTTGTTCCCTTATCAGCTGCCACTTCCCTGTACTCTACATCCTCGGCTACGACGAAAGGAACAACTGTAAAAATAATAAATATTATTTTTAATGCAAACTTCTACCAGTCGGATGATCTAGTTGTAATTATATTTTAAAGCGTAGGTATGTAATGTACTAAGTTAGATTTCTATGAGTTGATTAATAGGAGTTTAGTCCTTTTAATAATATTGTTCTTATTAATTATTCGCAATGAGAGAAGGGAATTTTGGTATTCATACCTTGGTATTGATCAACAAAATTAAAAATTATTTACGTCGGTTCTTACATTTAAAAAAATGCACATATTTCTAGATATCAAACTAATTATATTCACAAGTAATACATACATTATTGCCTAAAATAATAAAATACACAATTTAATCGAAAGGAATATTTACCTTCAATTCCGAGACAGAACACAGGCAATAATAGCCGTCCGAAAAACATTTTAGCACCTAACTACATCTACACTGCTACGAAAATATTTGGGCTATTTCTAATAGAAACTTCACATTACACAATAATTGAATAAAGATAAATGACGGAAGGCGAAATAAATAGGAATTAAAATCACAAAACAAACGTCTTCACTCCATTGATAAAATTCATAGACTATTTTTTCTTTTTCATAATAAACCAATTTAAATGATATTGCCATGTAAGAAAATGTTGTGACGGCTCTACACTCACGCTGAAGGAAACTGAGAACGTGAGTGGATATAATTATATCCATGGGATGGATTATGGATACCAATGTGTTATTCACAATACTCAAAATACAAATTGAATATTATTAGATTTATAACATATTATATTCTGTAAAATTATCCTAGTAACTAATTAGTCTGGTCAAATTAGACATTCTAAGTTGCAGAAAGTCCCAACAAGCTGAATTTCTGTGAAATTGTTCAAAACATAATTATAAACAATGTCTAGAAGTTCCCCATCATTCCCCATTAAGGAAAAAAAGTTATTCAAGGTCAAAGGTAAAAAAAATGAGATTTTCACGATTTTCAGCAAAACGGTAAGTTTTATCATAAAAGTACCTGAGAACTAATTGTAGATCATAAAATTATCTATAAAAATGTATCAATACTTTTTACTTACAAGCCACCGTTTCTGAGATATAACGGTTCAAAAAGTTAACTTTTTTTCCTTAATGGGTAATGATGGGGAACTTTTAGACATTGTTTATAATTATGTTTTGAACAATTTCACAGAAATTCAGCTTGTTGGGACTTTATGTAACTTCACCCTCATTTTTATGTCTAAATTGACCGGCCTAAATTAATAACAATCAGACTGCTATATACTAATCAGACACTATTAACAGACACTACTGTATTGAATCGAGTTCGAGCATTTTTGTAGCGACTCGAATAGTAATTTGCTGTGAATAGATAGCCTTATACCATAGCCACACCTGCTGTCAACTTGCTGTCAAATTGTCTTGATCGCGCAACTATAGACAAAATTATAGATTTTCCTCGGACATGGCCGCTTTCGGCAATACAACATCTGCAATGTTTTGTAAATTCATTTTTGTAAAATGAAAAAAGTGTTTTTTACATATTTATAGTGTTTAGTGGACCGTGCAAAGTGCTGTGATAGTTGTAATGGATGCAGTTAGCGATTACGAAAATAAGAAAGCGATTCGTGATGCAATACAAACGATAGAGACAATTCAGTCGATGATAGACGTTTCAGCTGATAGACTTGAGGGATTGAGGACACAATGCTCGACGAGCGCCGAGCTGACGCAGCAGGAGATCCGGACCCTGGAGGTAAGGCTGCATATCGTTAGAAGCTGGCAGTGCCCTTGAATCTTTGTATCTGTGGTCCCGGGTTTTCAAGGACTTTGCTGCGCTCAAGGACCCGAGATGAATAGTTCATTGCCGATGTATTGCAGAGAGACCTTGGGCTCGAGTTTTCCTTTACGTTGCGCTACGATACTACAACTGTTACTCATACAACCAAGGCCACAAATACAAACAGATGTTTTTCACACTTATCTAATATGAGTAAAATTCAGGCTTATTTACTCAAATTACTAGTTAAATCAGTACTATGTATAATATAGCTTTGCATCTTCTGCAATAGAGAATAATGAGAATAGAAATCATGTTTGCATACAAATGAGAGAAATAACATTCTTTCAGTGAGAGTACATAGTCTAGCTGAACATTATACTGTGTGAAGGAATTTCGTAGCTCTCTTACTGATAAGATTAGACACATCTTTTGTTGATAACTATCATTTGAGTTGGTTTTATCTTGAAGAAGACTATCATCTTATCATGTTTCTCCTAAATTGATTGATGTTTATAGTAGTAGTTTGCTTGGTCATGCTTGTTTAATAACTTTTGTCACATAATATTATGTACGATTTTATCTTTGATTGCCTTGATGAGGATTGCATAGAGTACAACATTATTTTGTGTCAATTATAAATTTCTCAGAAAGTAAGTGGTTGTTAGAATGACAATACCTCCCTGGAAATACCACTTTACAAGTAATTCTATTAAAACACTCCATGCATCTATAGTATAAAAAAACTATAATTCAAAAGAAATAAAACATTATTAAGGGTCAAACTAGAATCTATGTATGTTATAATAACTATAACATAAACTCGTATAAACATAATTATTTTTTTTATATTATAAATTATCTAAAGTGGTGTACAGACGGGTTTGTGGTTTTCTGATTCCCTTTTAAGGATGAATGTGTCATAGATAAGCTCTATTTAAAAATTACAATACAAATAGTTCCTTATTCATCTATTCAATGGTAATCAATTATCATACCTTATTGTTTAAAAATAATGAGTTAATGAATTCCAGATTAGTCAGAAGTAAAATTGTTCATATAATAAAATCATTGTCATTAATTTATTTGTGATTAATTTATATAAGTAAACAAATTATGTTATTTGTTAAGAATAAAAATATTTATTATGAATCTTTTTATAATATTTTTTTGCAAATTTATGTTTTTCACAAGTTAGGTAAAATACAATACCATAATAGATGGTATTTTCAACATCTAGGTACAATGTTTAATGAAGTTTTAAGAGTACATACCTATAATTGCCATAAAAAAAGTAAATCCCTATTACATATAATGTATACCGAACTTAAATTAATGATTATTTTCAATTAGAATAATATACTAATTTCAGAAATACAAATTACATCATAGCTTGACTACCATTTTGTTTTCCTATTAAGTAACTAATTATTTATATTTTCAATTTTATTGAGGATCATATCATAACATTGAGTCAATTACTGAGCCATTTGTTATCATTTATTGAATAATATAAAGGTACTTGACTTTTATAATATGTATTTAATAATATATTGTTTACTAACAAACAGAGAAAAATAATGTTTACAACAAAAATAACTTGTTTGAGATGTTTGAACTGGATTTCCACAAAGTAACTCATTAATTGTTTAATTCATTTTTATCATCTTTCTGCTCTAAGCAACACTTCTTAAATTATGTAGGGTTGGCATAACATGTTCTTTCTTTCCATTTTCTTATCCTTAACAAAGTAAATCCATCTTTTCTTTGGTCTACTAACCCACCCATTAAGTTGATGTGTACTCTTATATGTATACTAGTATTATCAATTAAAATTTTATTAATGTTACAGGGTAAACTGGTGAAGCACTTCTCCAGACAGCTTGTGATAAAATCTAGCCTCTGTGAGGAGATACGGAGAGAGCTTCGAGATGTGCCGAGTTTAGCGCAGTGGTTGAGGGTTGTTGGTTTGAGTCCTGAATCTATTGAGGTAAGTTCTTTAGGTCATAACTTTTATTTCCTTAGAAACACATAAAATTTCATGAACATGTGAATTGTATTTTTTATTGAAGACTTCATGGCATTATAATAAATTTTCCCGCGACAAAAAAACATAGATAGATAGATAGAAAATGTTTTATTGCACACCACAAAAACAGAAACACACAATAAACACTTAAAACTAAAACATTTGGAGTACAATGGACGGCCTTATCGCTGTGAGCGATTTCTTCCAGGCAACCTATGTATAGACTATGTAATAGGTACTCATTGACGATCTCTCTGGCGCAGAAGCGAAGGTCCGCCTGCTACGCAAGAGGTTTCGGTTCAATTCCCGCCTTGGGACCAATATTTGTATCTATCATCTGCATTATTTATTCCGTGTGTTCTGAGTGTTTTCTATGTATAGCAGCCATAGCACAAGTTTCGAACTTTCTCGGGGTTAGATGTTACTGTGTGAATTCTCTAGCACTATTCTTATTTGTTTATTATTTATTTCAGCTGGGGATAAAATTATCTATGGCATTTTTATAACAAAAAATTGGTGTATTTTATTGTAGTCTACATTCAACGGAACAATATGTTCAGCAGACAGCTTCCCATCCTCAGACCTTTTTAATTCTTAACACAATAATCTCTTATTTATTTAACAAAATCCACAGCCCTTAAAAGTATATAACATTTTTTTTATGAAAACTTTTCTTATGAGCTTACAGCCAACATATGTAGGTATCGAATGTACATACGTATGTAAATTTAAAGTGAAATAAAATTCTTTTTATTATATTTATTTATTTTATTTTATACGTTATAGGCCGGGATCCGTAGTACATGGAAATCAAGTGATTACTAACAAGCTAATTTTTGGTGAGTAGCTTCGTTTCGATGAGACGTCCAAAGATATCCTATACCCAACTCTCGATTGTGGTAGCTAACAGAGATATCAAGGATTAAAAAATTCAAGGTTGTAAAACCGGGATAACGGACCACGAAATTTGTCGGACAATATGTCCGTTAGATTTTATAAATATTAATTAAGTATACAACAAAAAATCAGCTGGTTAGTAATCATAGTAATCATTTAAATTGATCTCGTTTTCGACACATTTTGGAAATGGCGGACTCTTTGATCAAACCATAGGTTTTGTAGGACAAACATGTTTTTATATAATTTAGATAATTATCTTGAGATATAACATATTGTCCTACAATTTTCGTGGTCCGTTATCCCGGTTTTACATCCTTGAATTTTTTAATCCTTGATATCTCTGTTAGCTACCACAATCGAGAGTTGGGTATAGGATATCTTTGGACGTCTCATCGAAACGAAGCTACTCACCAAAAATTAGCTTGTTAGTAATCACTTGATTTCCATGTACTACGGATCCCTGACTATTATATAACCTCTTGTTCGCAGGCGGTATGTTCGCGCGTGCCGTCCGTAGAAGCGCTGCGCGAGCGCTCCGACCACGAGATGAAGGCGCTACTGGCCAGCGCGAGGGACGAGGAAGTGCTGAGGCTGTGCCGGGCTATGCAGCGGTTGCGAACTTATATCGGTAACTATATACAACTATTCATCATCACCATCATAGAAATTGCTCAAATTTTGTATAAAGTTTATATAATAACTAGATGAAAACTCGGCCTCGCTCGGGTGAAATTTAACGAAATTCTTCGTCCGAATCAATATTTTTTAATGTTTTGTTATATTTCTTTTATGCGGCTATAACTTGTATTCGTTGGAAAGGTCTCGGGCTCCGTGAGGTTTATAGCAAAGAATTTTGCGGGAAAGTGTAAAACGCGGGCGAAGCCGCAGGTCAGAAAGCTAGTTATTAATATAGGTCGAACATTCTGAACTTGAACATTTAAGGGCCGAAGGGGGTGCCACATATAACAGAAGTGTATTGTGCAAATTTTATTTCCAATTTGTATATCTAGTAGGTATTAATATCACCTGGTATTTAATTACAGAGGCACTGAACCGCGGCGAGGTAGTAGAAGGCAGCGGCGGCGCAGAACTCCAACTGTTCTGGGACTCGTGGGAGCGGCACGTGCGCGCGTCGCCCCGCACGCGCGCGCCGCGCCTCCGCAACCACAACCACGAGCCCAAGGACGAGCCGCACCACCTCCCGCGCAAGGGTGAGTGCACCGCTGCAACTATTCTAGCACTCGGGCCGGATTTAGGGGAGGGCAAACGGGGTGAAAGCCCCGGGCCTCCATAAACGGGGGACCCACCCCCACAATATTGACTTCTTGACTTTTTCCCCAAAATTCCAACTAATAAACATCTTTTTCTTTGATATTATTTATATGTGTTTGTTGAATACTAAGACAATCTATTTGGATTCACAATAAATGACTTATTGAAAAACACGACAGAAAAAAATTCATTTAATTTAGTTTAGACTATACATATAATGGTGTCGATTCTCTTGTTGCATTCACTAAACTAAACTAGCGATCTAAAATCAGAATTATAGTTTAGTGATTCGTAAAAGCTATTCTGTTGTTACGTCGAACTAAATTATAAATCGGTCTTGACATTACTAAACACTCACTAAATTAAGTGAGTAGTGATGAGCCTTTTCTACTGAAATGTTAACCGACTTATTACATCTGTGGTAGAGAATGCCAAAATTTGCATATTCTGTGATTTCGGTTTCAGTAATGTCACGGGGACTTGCTCAAACTATTACATATTTTTAGCGAAAGTGTAGTTTCATTTCACATTTTTACCTACTTCTCTTTCTAATTTTTCATTTTATTTTCATGCTTCGTTTTTAAAGCATAAAAATTTGGTTACGTGAACAAACCGAATCAAAATAAACAACAGCCACACCGAGTGATAAAAATATTTATTTATCTAAAAAATAAATATGGAACCTACCACAACACGTAAACGGGCTAACAAACGCCAGCTAAATTAATGATTGGGCGGCTACACCATCATTTGGAGATGGCAAGAGGTAACATCCTGTTTTGTAATTTTATTGTTTGATTTTACTTGTAAACAGACAGCTAAGTGTTTTGTCTTACTAAAACCTAACCGTTTAAGGCAATCAAGCAGATGCAGCAGTTATCGCATTTTAGGTAGCTCTGTCCAACGATCTCAAAAATGAATGTTTGTTTATTTTATAGGTTTGGAATTGTGGGTGGCGAAAGTAAAAACCAAAGCTCGTTAACTAAGATCATCAATGAGTGCCACAGGCAGTGGACCAGCCGCAGGCGCAGATCTCTCAGATTTGGATACAAAGATTTTGGAAATTGTTGGATCTGCATCTGTCTGGGGTTTCAGTGACCTTGAAGTGGTAAGTAATCATGTAAGTAATCATAATATAATATTTAATCATGTTATCATATCATTATCAGAAACTAATGAGTTTTACAGTTTAGCTCCGATTTCAGAGATGTATTGGGATATTTTGATGTGCAAGCTATTACTACGTACAAATTTTTGACTTTTTTTAGGGAATCCAGCCTGCCAGTCAGTCCACCTTCGCCAGACCCACAAACGGAGAGCATGCCGCCATTCATGCAAAGTCCCGAACATAACACAGGAGCGGAAGAGACTGTGAGGTCGACTCGCCGATTTACCAGGCGCAGACTACTACGGCGATTTTTACGCATTATCAGAAAAACGCAAAGAATAAATATAAATTTAAATACAAACTGGGATCATTTAATTTATTAATTAAAATTATGGCACCAGAATTGGGGAGCCTAAAGAGCTTCCGAAATTTTTCTTCCGACAATTCAAACGGATTAGATAAATCTCTCAGCTATTCTAACCTTTTTCTATCTTGGTATTTCCTAAAATATTTGAATTGTTAGGTTATTTCAAGTTTCATGTTTAAAAAAGGCTCACGATCTTTTCAAAGAAATACCTTTCCAAAAAATCAATAATCGCTGCTACGACATATTCCTCCATTATCACCTATATTTTTCTCAACAAAGTTATTAGACAAATTATAATCGTCACCTTTTAGATGGCCACTAATTTTAGTCAAATAACTCTAATTTTAGGTCTAATTTGACATAAAAAATGTACAACAGAATAGCAAAACACAACTAAAATGTAATTTGAGTAACTTAGAGCTGTCAAACTATAGTTAGTCCTTTTTAGTTTAATCCATCATTGCTAGAATAGGAAAAGACGTTTGACAGGCACTAAACCTAATTTTAAGTTAGTTTAGTCTAGTTGGCGACATCAGAATCGACACCAATATCATTCATGGACTATAATTATATATAAAATCATTTAATTTAGACATATTGAAGTACAAATTAAAGAGCGTATGACTGGAAAGTCATACTATGTATTGTCATTTGTCATGTTATATTGATGTCTTGTATTCATGCATGCATGTTGGTTCCAGCATCCAACACGTCAGCGGGCGGCAAGTCCCCCACCACGCCGGTGGGCAAGAGGAAGCAGAACAACTCGACGTCGCGGCTGCCGACGCCGGGCGCGCCGCTCACCAAGTCGCGGTCACACGAGTCACAACTCTCCGTCAGACCTGATGATAAAGACCTCAGGTAAATAGTCAACTGGTAAATCATCATCGTATCACCGTATACCGTCGCCGGCTTTGGTGTGTAGAGCGCTTAAAGTACAAGTCGGCTTACCACGTTTAAATATGTGTTATACTTTTAGCAACAGCCAATAAAGTCTCTGCTTGACTGTATGTTTGATTCTCTTTCAGCGACAACAGCCAATCGTCGACGTCGCACGTGAACGAGTCGACTCCCCCCGCCTCCCCGCGCGAGCCTGAACCAGACAACACGCCCCTGCATCGACCTGCGCAGAACTACTACACCACTAACAACAATGTGAGCTCTTTCTTATTTACAATCACAAGTTGATAGCGGACAATCAATTGATTGACATCTAATTTTTTCTAATTTTTGTAGAATGTTTATCAAAGTTAAAGGAGGTTTAGTGACAGTTTGCCTTCAGTTTTTCAAGGTCTCTCCGCTATATCAAGGAGCAGAAGGAAGCAAGGGGACAATGTACAATACGCTCCGTAGCTAGACGTCAGTGCATATCCTAGTTCCTCCACAATAAATTAGAATTAGACCGTTCGCCTCAATTAATTCATTTTTATTAGTTTATATCCACCTATCGCATCTTCTGTAGAACAAAGGCAGAACTACCAAATTTTAGAAAAATGACTTTGTATGCCAAAGTGCTTTTTACGGTTAAAATTAAAAGTCATTTTTCGAAAATTTGGTAGTTTGGCCTTTGTTCTACCAAAGGTGCGTTATGTTCTCTCGTATTGACTGTGATGTTTGTCCGCAGTCGGGCGCGGGCGCGGGAGGGGGAGGGGGCGGGTCCCCGCGGACGCCGGGCGGGGGCGGGGGCGGCGGCGGCGGCGTGGCGCGCTGCATGGCGCACGACATCGCGCACCGCTTCACAAAGACCTTCAACATGATCGCCACCTGCGACTACTGCGACAGACAGATGCTCTTCGGACCCTCGCTCAAGTGCAAGGAGTGCAAGTTCAAGTGTCACAGGTATTCATTATACACACTCCCTATGTATAGTTGTGTATCTGCAAAACACATAATTTGATAGGAGAGCGTTTTAAAGATTTGAACAGTTAGGAGGACAGTTATATGACCAAGAAAAACGCAATATAATGATAGACTAGCATGTGTAGATGCCAAAATGCATCAAACGTATAGTATGTATCTGGCAGATACACGAAGATATGTAGTAAATTTCCCTTAATCAAATTAAAAGATTTGATATCAAACCCTTTACTTTTAATCCCTTTAATTTTGATTTTTGATTTTGATTTTACCACACTGATTAACAGTTTGCATTTAAATAATTTATATTTCTGGGCAATTCATGCATTAACATAATCTTCAAACAATGAAACGAATTTTAATCAGTTTTATTTAGATACATTATGTATTTGTTTGCAGGGATTGTGAAAGTAAAGTTCCTCCTTCGTGCGGCCTACCACCGGAATTCGTGATGGCGTTTCGGGAAAAGATACATAAAGATGGTAAGTAAATCTTATCATTGTTAACTTTTGACGGGGTGAACCGGTTTTGTTAATTATTTTTTTATTTAAAACTAGTTGATTTGACAACTGATTGATTGGTTAATTGATTGTAATGACAGGTGGCTACTACGGCGGCGGGTCCCCGGTGTCCACTCGCACGGGGCTGCTCGCGTCCCTGACGCACCGGCCGCGACGCCGCCCCCCGCAAGTCCATCACACGGTAAGTTACAACGGCAATGGGTCCCCGGTGTCCACTCGCACAGGGCTGCTCGCGTCAACATACTATTATTTTACCCGTATAAAATAAAGTTTATAATATTTTTGGAACACAAGGGTCATAAAAGTGTTGATATTTTGCGGACATAACCTGAATCAACCAGTCGATCAATCAGTCGTTTCCTCACAGGGCGGGCCCGACTCGTCGTCCAACACGTCGTCGTGCAACAGCTCGACGCCGTCGTCGCCCGCGCTGGCGCCGCCCGCGCTCACTAAACACAAGCAGCAGTTCCATTTCCCAGGTGAGCGCTAGTTTACTTAACTCCAATCACAGTCCGTAAACTAATTGTAGCGCAGTGGCAGAATATGGAACTAACGATTAGAATTTTATTTTCTACTGCACTACACCACTCGGAATAATTAATTGTTTTCATGTCCCTAAATATCAAGAACTATTTTGATGTACAAAACGTAACACAGTACCTAGTCATCACAGCTTTTTATGGTTTTTGCCCTCTACCCTTTACACGACTATCATGCACTTAGTAAAAAAGATAAAAAAGCAGTGATGACTATTTGTTGCAGTTACATTGACATTATGTTTAGTTCCGTCATGTTTGTATTGTTGTTGCAGAGGTGAAGCCCCCGGCGTCCAGTCCGAGCCACTCGCACATCGCGCAGTCGCCGGCGCGCGCGCCGCACGACCACGAGGACCTCGCTAACAGTGTTAAAAGTGGAGGTAATTATCTATACTAATAATAAATCTGTAAGGGTCGTTCATGGAGACAGTTAGTTTGTTATATGTTCCGCCATAACTCCTAAACTAATGATTTGATTTGGATGTTTGGTAGATATACATTTAGAGGCCTTGGACCCAGGATAGGCTTTTGAAAATAAAGATATTTTTATTAAATTATTTTGTTTGTCCATATAGACAGTTCGCGGGTTTCTATCAGCGGGTCCAATTCCACGGACAGCGGCGGCGCGCGACAGGACTCGCTCGACCTGCACAACAAGCACGACACAAGGTGGCCGAGGCAGAATAGTGTAAGTACATATCGACACTCCCTACGTATACTTGTGTATCTGCACTCTCTAGCTCCCTAAACGTAGTTGTGTATCTGCAAAACACAATTTTTACAGGAGAGCGTTTTTGTCATTTTTCCGGTAATCAAATATGTGACGCACACTCATTCTACTCGCTCTCCGCGCAAGAACTGCGTAACGGACATTTTGATGCCAAAAATTCATCAAACGGATATGTGTGTATCTGGCAGTTACACGAAGATACTTAGGGAATATCGATATAATACATTCAGCCTTTTAAAATTAATAAAATAACTGGTGTTGGATAAGTGTAAGCACACCCGTCTTAATTCCGAAGATCGTGGTTCAAACACCGCATCGATGCACGCGCATCCATCGATTTTTCTTCTTAAAAATTTTATGTGCGCTTTCAAAACATGTGCTCTTACGGTGAAGGCAAACATTGTGAGAAAACCGGCATGTTTTGAGAACGTTAAGTTTGAAGGACATGTAAATTCATGAACCTCGTGAAGAGAGAAGGACCTGTGTCCCAACAACTATGGGTGACGATGATTTTTTCTTAATAATTTAACTATTATTGTAATTTGTTTCAATAAAAAAAAAAGTTAAACCCGGCAGTGAGTAAGCGACAACAAAACAGATGCAGTCGTAAATCAGGGCCGATATCAGCCTCCCTTCCTCTCGTCTTATCGCCATGTGTCGATAACAGTGTACTACTGTCGTGCTTAATGGCTCACTGCGCGCTGTGATGACACTTTGTTAGTCTGCTAAGTTTAATACTAACTTGGAAATCATATGGTGGTCTTAAGAAATAATGTGTTTGGACAAAATTAAGACCAATGATTTGTGTAATTTAGTCTTCATTTTATTTCTTTGTTTCGTTATTAAAATAGTATTAGTGTAAAGCTTCTTCGTTGAATCTTTGTTTCTTGAGCCAGTTTGAAGATTATAGAAATATCAAAGAGTTTTATTTATAAATATTAAACTAAAATGAAAATCCAAAAGCTTTATAGCTAAAATACTTTTGATAACTTAATAAAAAGGCAAGTAGTTTACAAAAGGACTACAGAAATCTTATGAAGAGTGACAGTGTTATTTTGTGTTTCAATTCTACTAATTTATTTCGTGCAGTGTCAGTTTTATCAACGTAAAAGTTTGTGTTGTCTTTATAACTAAGATTTTTTGGAACTAGAGGATATTTGTTAACAATGGCAGCGATCGTGCACAGGCGTCGGATGTTTGAAGAGGTATATTCACCATTGTTTAATGCCTTAAGTTTTGATGCCCTTGCCCCAATTTTCTCCAAATCATATCTGGCGCGATATATTTCCAGCGAATGCCCTTATAATATAATTATTGCAATGTGAAATTATCTTTGTCATAGTAATGCAAAACTTAGTAAGTTGGTAAGTCTGAAGTGTACAGATTTTCCAAAACCAATTTAGGGCAATAAATACCGCATAATGATTCTGGTGACATTTAAAATTTTCTTTAGGTCTAATTTACCATTTTTATGTACAGTCACCAGCATTAATATCTGACAATGAACAGCGCCGCAAAAATATGTGACACAGATTGCCAGCAAAAACATGTGATAAGGTAACGTGCATAATAATCTGATGCTTTCGCGGCGGTAAAAATATATGACATAGTCAACAGCATTAACATCTGACAACAGATGAGCGCGTAATTATCTGACATGCCCCGACAGCGAAATTATGTGACGATACATTGTCATCAGATCGTCATTTGATCCGTCTCTTAATTTCACACACTTTGTCAGTTACATCGTGGTTTAATGGCTATAGTAGGCGCTTCGTAATCCGAAGTCCGCGAGTTCGAGTTGCACCGGGTGCCTTCTTTTTTTTAAAGTTTTATTTAAAATGATTTAATGTTAGAGTATATACTTCTCAGGCAGGTATTATATTATATGTAGATAAAACATTCCTAAAATTTCATTAAGATTCCTTGAGGAATTGGTGGAATTCATATTCAGATTCTTTTTGTAAAAAGATTCTTAACATTACGATATTGAATCTATGAGCGACACAGATCGGAGGGCAGTAGTCAAAGTTAAAGTGTATTTAAAACTTTTTCATGGTTTTGAGATCTTAAAGAGTTTTGATTTATTTATGAAAACTGTCATAAATTATGTCATGTCAATTCATGAAAAGTAAATTTAAGATATTTCATAGAACAAACTAATCACTACGTTTTTATGCTTCTTAACCCTACGTTGCTTTCAGTGCTATATCACAACCAATATAATTTTTTTTTAATATCTTTTCAGTCTTCTTATTATTTTTTTTAAAAATTGACCATTTTCCGTTTGCCCTGCGAATGATATTTTAAAATATAGGTAGTTTATTGCATGTTTTGCCATACCTACATATATGGAACTAAATATAAAAGCAGTTTTTCCCTTAAACTCAATTTATATTAATTTTTTGAATCAATTTTAAATATTTCTTCTTTATTTTACTTTATTTATCTAGAACACAAATATGACCATCACAATTTTTTTTAAGAAAAATAATCATGCAGTTTAGGGTTAAGGTTTGGGAACTTACTCTTTCATAAATTCACTATTATCTAATATTGAAGTATATGATACGGTTTGACTTTTCATATAAAATCAATCAAAAATAAAAGGCAGCCTATGAATTTTAACATTTCATGTGAAATTTAGTTCAGAAAACTTGGCATTTATTTATTTATTAATAAAATCCCCAGCCCTTTCATTTTTCTTATACCTGAGCTTACGGCCAAAAAACATAATAAATAAAATAAAATCAATAAATATTGCTAATTGCTAGACAATTCACAAAGCAACATCTAGCCTCGTGGTAAGCTAGAATCTTGTGTTACGGGTGCTAGATTTCTGATAATACCTAATAATATACATGTAATACACATTTAAGAAAGTTACTTAAAACACAGGAAAAGCCGTGTTTGGAAATTATACTTTTAGTATCAAAATAACACTGAGGCTACTCTTTGCCGCAGAAAAATACAAAAATCCGCATTAAGATATATTTTAGCGCAGGCAAAGCCGCGGGGCGGAACGCTAGTATTACCTATATCTTAGGGTCTACAAAATGAATTTCAATTTAAAGAAGTAATTTGATGTGTCAGATGTTTATGCGTTCATTCTATTGTCAAATCATTTTGCAGTAACGGTGTCACATAATTTTGCTTTCGGGGCATGTCAGATAATTATGCGCTCATCTGTTGTCAGATGTTAATGCTGTTGACTATGTCATATATTTTTACCGCCGCGAAAGCATCAGATTATTATGCACGTTACCTTATCACATGTTTTTGCTGGCAATCTGTGTCACATATTTTTGCGGCGCTGTTCATTGTCAGATATTAATGCTGGTGACTGTACGTAATTACAATGCATTTACTGCCAACAAATTATAACAAATTTTAAAATACTTATGTTCTTTACAGTTATCAATGAAAGAATGGGACATTCCATACGACGAGCTGAAACTATTCGAAGTAATCGGCACTGGCCGCTTCGGCACCGTGTACCGCGGCAGTTGGCATGGCGCAGTGGCCGTCAAACTGTTGCACGTCAACTCACTGGCCGACGACTGTGTCCCGCTCGATACTTTCAAACATGAGGTGAGTTTACTTTCAGCCGGACGTCCACTGCTGGGCATAGGCCTTTCAGATTTACAGTTATTTCGGTTAGGAGCTTCTTGCATCTACTTTGAACCAGCTGATTTTACCAGATCATTTTCCAAGGCGGTAGTTTGACGCTACACTTGCTGATCTGTGGTCTCCACTTTTTGGATTCATCGACCATTTGTACTTCGCGCTTAATGGCTCTTCAATGAGCTTATCCACTGGAATGTGTCGGGACCCTTCTTCTACCCGCTTGGTAGACGTGGTGATGGTGACTATACGAAATCGCCAATACCCATATGAGTGAGACCGTGCTCAATAGTGGAACGTTATAAGGGCACAAAATTTTAGTTTAGTTTACTCAATAATCTATGGATTATTTTGTTACCAGGTGGCAACCTTCCGCAAGACCCGTCACGAGAACCTGGTCCTGTTCATGGGCGCGTGCATGAAGCCGCCGCGGCTCGCCATCGTGACGTCACTGTGCAAGGGCATGACGCTGCACACGCACATACACCTGCGCAAGGACAAGTTCACGCCCAACAAGAGCGTCATCGTCGCGCAGCAGATATCACAGGTACTTGTGTACTGTCGCTTGTGTCGCCGCGCAGGTGGCCGGTGAGACACCAGCGGTGAAGATATCTTTCTGTAGCTGTGGTGAAGGGGATTTGAAAGAAAGTCCAAAAATGTTGTGTAACAGTCATCATCATCATCATCTCAGCCATTAGACGTCCACTGCTGGACATAGGCCTCCCTATATGACTTGCAGTCATTACGGTCGCTCGCAGCCTGCATCCACCGCGAGCCGACCGCCTTCACCAAACAGTAGGGAGCAATTTCTCAGGATTCATTGTGTGGATTGAATTTTTATCAAAGCGCGATTCTGATATTAATCATCATTATAACGTTCACACGGATGTTCTTTATATTTGTTTTCTATATCATATTTATTGTGCTCATAATAATCCATGTTTCAGGGTATGGGCTACTTGCACGCGCGCGGTATAGTGCACAAAGACCTGAAGACGAAGAACATATTTCTGGAGAACGGGAAGGTCGTCATCACTGACTTCGGACTCTTCAGTGTCACGAAACTCTGCTTTGGGAACAAGTAAGTGTGTTGATAGAATGCTGTTTAATGTGTTATCTTGTCTATGTATGATGCCTAGGTATTTCAATTAATATAAAACTTAATTGAGTGGTGTGTCGAAAAGTCTGGACAGTTTACAAGAGGAAGAGATCCACTCTTGCAGTTATAAGTAGATTATCGCGAGATATCTTAGAATCTATGTTGAGACAAGGAAGAGATCTCTGGTTGAGAAGATAATTGTCTTTGGTAGATTATACACATACACCATATAGAACCTGTAGTTGTAACCATTATATTCCAGCGCCCGCGGCGATAGTCTCGGCATCCCGGCGGGCTGGCTGTGCTACCTGGCGCCCGAGCTGTGCCGCGCCCTGACTCCGCTCGCCTCGCTGCATCTGCCCTTCTCCAAGTGCACCGACGTCTACGCCTTCGGGTGAGTACTGGCGGCCTGTTCTATACAGCTGCGACAGACAGACAGTCTCGGCATCCCGGCGGGCTGGCTGTGCTACCTGGCGCCCGAGCTGTGCCGCGCCCTGACTCCGCTCGCCTCGCTGCATCTGCCCTTCTCCAAGTGCACCGACGTCTACGCCTTCGGGTGAGTACTGGCGGCCTGTTCTATACAGCTGCGACAGACAGACAGTCTCGGCATCCCGGCGGGCTGGCTGTGCTACCTGGCGCCCGAGCTGTGCCGCGCCCTGACTCCGCTCGCCTCGCTGCATCTGCCCTTCTCCAAGTGCACCGACGTCTACGCCTTCGGGTGAGTACTGGCGGCCTGTTCTATACAGCTGCGACAGACAGACAGTCTCGGCATCCCGGCGGGCTGGCTGTGCTACCTGGCGCCCGAGCTGTGCCGCGCCCTGACTCCGCTCGCCTCGCTGCATCTGCCCTTCTCCAAGTGCACCGACGTCTACGCCTTCGGGTGAGTACTGGCGGCCTGTTCTATACAGCTGCGACAGACAGACAGTCTCGGCATCCCGGCGGGCTGGCTGTGCTACCTGGCGCCCGAGCTGTGCCGCGCCCTGACTCCGCTCGCCTCGCTGCATCTGCCCTTCTCCAAGTGCACCGACGTCTACGCCTTCGGGTGAGTACTGGCGGCCTGTTCTATACAGCTGCGACAGACAGACAGTCTCGGCATCCCGGCGGGCTGGCTGTGCTACCTGGCGCCCGAGCTGTGCCGCGCCCTGACTCCGCTCGCCTCGCTGCATCTGCCCTTCTCCAAGTGCACCGACGTCTACGCCTTCGGGTGAGTACTGGCGGCCTGTTCTATACAGCTGCGACAGACAGACAGTCTCGGCATCCCGGCGGGCTGGCTGTGCTACCTGGCGCCCGAGCTGTGCCGCGCCCTGACTCCGCTCGCCTCGCTGCATCTGCCCTTCTCCAAGTGCACCGACGTCTACGCCTTCGGGTGAGTACTGGCGGCCTGTTCTATACAGCTGCGACAGACAGACAGTCTCGGCATCCCGGCGGGCTGGCTGTGCTACCTGGCGCCCGAGCTGTGCCGCGCCCTGACTCCGCTCGCCTCGCTGCATCTGCCCTTCTCCAAGTGCACCGACGTCTACGCCTTCGGGTGAGTACTGGCGGCCTGTTCTATACAGCTGCGACAGACAGACAGTCTCGGCATCCCGGCGGGCTGGCTGTGCTACCTGGCGCCCGAGCTGTGCCGCGCCCTGACTCCGCTCGCCTCGCTGCATCTGCCCTTCTCCAAGTGCACCGACGTCTACGCCTTCGGGTGAGTACTGGCGGCCTGTTCTATACAGCTGCGACAGACAGACAGTCTCGGCATCCCGGCGGGCTGGCTGTGCTACCTGGCGCCCGAGCTGTGCCGCGCCCTGACTCCGCTCGCCTCGCTGCATCTGCCCTTCTCCAAGTGCACCGACGTCTACGCCTTCGGGTGAGTACTGGCGGCCTGTTCTATACAGCTGCGACAGACAGACAGTCTCGGCATCCCGGCGGGCTGGCTGTGCTACCTGGCGCCCGAGCTGTGCCGCGCCCTGACTCCGCTCGCCTCGCTGCATCTGCCCTTCTCCAAGTGCACCGACGTCTACGCCTTCGGGTGAGTACTGGCGGCCTGTTCTATACAGCTGCGACAGACAGACAGTCTCGGCATCCCGGCGGGCTGGCTGTGCTACCTGGCGCCCGAGCTGTGCCGCGCCCTGACTCCGCTCGCCTCGCTGCATCTGCCCTTCTCCAAGTGCACCGACGTCTACGCCTTCGGGTGAGTACTGGCGGCCTGTTCTATACAGCTGCGACAGACAGACAGTCTCGGCATCCCGGCGGGCTGGCTGTGCTACCTGGCGCCCGAGCTGTGCCGCGCCCTGACTCCGCTCGCCTCGCTGCATCTGCCCTTCTCCAAGTGCACCGACGTCTACGCCTTCGGGTGAGTACTGGCGGCCTGTTCTATACAGCTGCGACAGACAGACAGTCTCGGCATCCCGGCGGGCTGGCTGTGCTACCTGGCGCCCGAGCTGTGCCGCGCCCTGACTCCGCTCGCCTCGCTGCATCTGCCCTTCTCCAAGTGCACCGACGTCTACGCCTTCGGGTGAGTACTGGCGGCCTGTTCTATACAGCTGCGACAGACAGACAGTCTCGGCATCCCGGCGGGCTGGCTGTGCTACCTGGCGCCCGAGCTGTGCCGCGCCCTGACTCCGCTCGCCTCGCTGCATCTGCCCTTCTCCAAGTGCACCGACGTCTACGCCTTCGGGTGAGTGTGTGACTGGCGCCCTGTTCCATACATTTGCCGCACCCGCAGACATCGAAGCTTATAATGTATTCATTTTGAAGTTGTTTGTGATTTTTAATAATTTGGCACACTACCACTACTACTATGTAGATATTCCATCCACCTGTACGAAGCGATACTCCTCCACCTTCATTATTCCGTTGCTAAAGTTTGGAATGCGTTGCCTTCTGCTGTTTTTCCTGCAATTTTCAATCTGGGTCTCTTCAAGACAAGAGTGAATAGGTACCTTCTAGATTCTAGAGTCTAGAAGATGGATCGCAAGGAAGCTTGCGATCCATCTTCGGTGGTCAAGCAAGGGTCTATCATCAATAAAAAAAAAATTAAAATCAATGAACTGAATGATAACAATTCCTCATTCATTCCAGCACGGTATGGTACGAGCTCCTATGCGGTGAATACCCGTTCAAAGGGCAGCCGCCCGAGGCTGTGATATGGCAGGTCGGCAAGGGCGTCAAGCAGTCTCTCGCCAACATGCAGGCTTCGAGAGACATCAAGGTAAACTTATATTTACATCTCTAACCAAAAGTACTATTGTGTCGTCTTTTCTAAAACCAAACCTTTCTAAACTTTTGATCGGATAAACTAGTAATTTATTTTTGTCAACAATGTCTTCGATAGATATTGGATTTACTCTTACAACACAAATCTTATATTTTTTATATATATAATAATTTACATAATTGTTTAATCTACACAAAACATGAACGATGGTTCATGCACCATTTTTGATAAGTAAAAAAATTTTTAATATTCTCATGACTTTTACAGGACATCCTAATGATATGCTGGGCGCTGAATTCGAACGACCGGCCCGACTTCCCCCACCTGCTAACAACGCTGCAGAAGCTCCCGCGCAAGCGACTAGCGCGCTCTCCCTCGCACCCCGTACATCTGTCCCGCTCCGCCGACTCCGTCTTCTGAGCCCGGCCAATCACTGCTCGCCGGAAACCTCACATCATCGTCCAATGAACAAACCATTCTATACAGGGTTAACAAGCTTAATCTGAAAGCAGCGTCAGTAACTAACAACTATGTATATAAGCAGTGTTCTATACTTAACAGTTCACAATCTATTAAATAAATATGTTTCATTGGTTGAGCGAGCTAAGTGATTAAGTGTTATGAGAATTTTCAGCTATGAAAGTGAATGATTACCGGGGGTACAGTGATTGGTTGAGTCGATTAGTGGTGGTTAAGTGTGATAAACCAACAAATGTGTTGTGAATAAAGAACCTTGTAGACACATAGCATTGAACGGCATATATTATGAATGTTTGCAGATATCTTAATGGTCATGGATTGCATACAAGTTTGTATGTCATTTTATAACTTGCGTGAGTAAGTTTTATTAAATACATACAAAAAAGTAAGTCTATGATTATTTTGTTAAAGTTTTCAAATGCATGGAACAGCAATGTTCTGCTTTCGGTTTCTGTTAATCTGATTAATGTGACGTATATTTATTATTAACATTGTATAGAAATTTCATCATCTATGTGTATGTCAAACCAATTTTTATAAGTAGGTATTTCAGTTTTTGTGCAAATCTTAAAATTGCTAGCAATAATCCTGAACATTTTAAGATAAAAATAATGTTAAAAGATTTGCACAAAACATATTTATTTGCCTATATTGTTTGAGTATGATATGTAAATTACAGAATAATTTATGTACATTGTGTAAATAATCATGTAAAATGTAAGTAAAGTCTTGATCTCCAAATTATTGACATAGATTAAATTATATTTTCGTATGTTTGATTATTGTGGACCCTGCAGACACTGGCTTATACTTGACTGAATCAACATGAAATATATACTTTTCACTCTTTCTACAAAAAGTTTTAATTTTACTTATTCAATGTGCTTAACTATATCATTAAAACAAAAAGTATTGTAATGTAATAATTTTACATGGAAATATACTTGAAACAAGTCTAGTCTGCAGGGACTATAATGCAATGTGAATCAGTAAAATTAATTGTACAGTGTTAATTCTATGTAAGTATTAGAATTGTGTCAGTAAAGAGGTAACTGATTCCCACATAATGTGGCATGTACATCATCCATTTTGCAGGCTTGGGTACATGTAATACCGAAAAAAATGTATTTGTATTTATTTTAACCAATTTATCACTTTGCAATGAGAATATACTAGTATGTTTTTGAATATGAATGGTCTCAATCATAGGACATTATGAAAGTTGTAGAATTGCTCACAATATCTAGTCACCTGGATTTAGTCTGATATGACACATAAAACAATTTTTTTTTCGCAAGTCCCTAATTCTTTTGCATGGTTCCTTATTATGTGTGCATGATATTCAATAAGTAAATTATGTGATTCATTCATTACATTGGTTTTAAAGATACTAAAATACACAATCTAAAAAGAAAAAAATATATATATGTATATGACTTTATGCTCTACTCAAATTAAAATTAATGATGAGTATATGCCATCTGCAACACTCTTCTTTTGTCTTAACCTACCATTCAGTTTACAATAACTACAAATCATCATATTCTTTGGATACCATCTTATGAAGAAGCATGTCTAAATAAATATCAAAAATAAATTTTATCACAAATCAATAAGGTTGCTAAAAATTGTATATAATGTATCTAACATACATTCCTTTTGGTAGATAGGTTGTTATAACTGCATGTAAATCATTTGTTTTTCTATAGTTACCACTCTCTGATAAACTTGCTATAATTTTATGAATTTGCTATAAAATAGTTTAGGTTGGGCTAAATTAACTTCATAAGCTCAAGTGTAAGCTTAAGCTTCATCAGCTCAAGCGTAAGGGTGTTTATTAAGCTGTTTTGTCAAAAATAAATGTAAAAAATAAAAATATGTTTTCTTAATTCTTGACATGTTTAAGATATGACTTCAGGCAGACTGTATATAAGTGGCATGATTGGACCTTCATTGTATATAATATTTATTCAATAGATAACAGAATTTGGTTCTCGATCAGTTGTTGT
Organism: Chloroclystis v-ata; assembly: GCA_963691955.1. Taxonomy (NCBI): domain Eukaryota; kingdom Metazoa; phylum Arthropoda; class Insecta; order Lepidoptera; family Geometridae; genus Chloroclystis; species Chloroclystis v-ata. The sequence goes on along the minus strand of OY829904.1, from coordinate 8,551,144 downwards.
TTTACAATAAGTAAATTGAGGTTTCTGTGAGATAGGCTAGTTACATACATTTGCCAAAATAAATTTCCAATCACTGTTATAATGAGTTTTGTTTTTCCTCATTTAGTTCCAGTAAGAGTTAGAAATCAATTTTTAAATAAAATAGTCAATGTTTTCAAATGTGTACTATTGTAATAATTGTTGTATGCATCTATCTGGGTTCTTGTAACACAACATGACATGTAAACATTGGTAAGAGATGGACAAAAATAGAAAACTTGTTGAATTGGTACTAAACTTTATTCATGAAATATGTCCAGCAAGTACACCAGCAATGTTCTTACACATACCCTTTATTTCATCATTAGTCATATACTCAGATGCTAAGATTGCGTTTCCTACTGCAATTGTCTCTTTCATGGACTTAGCTTTTATCCATATCCTTCCATTCATACCTGCTGCTAGTTCAAATGGCCACTCGTTTTTTAAGGAGTCGATCAACATACATTGTGGACTAAGGATCTTACGGATAAGATTCAGTGAACATTTGAATACAAAGCCTTCTTCCAAAACACCTAATCGGTTCTTCTTCCCATGTGAATCCACACAGACAAGTTCTGGTTCCATGTCTTTGCTAGCAACAAGCATTTTAGCGTATACTACGTCACCGATTTCAACCTTCGGTCTATTCTTTTTCGTCGCGCCTTCGAAGGAAAGGTACGATAGTGTGGCTGGACAACTGCTTCCAACATCCACTCTGAAAATGTCTCCCAATTTTTGAACAACAAGTCCAATTACGTTTTCACCACGTGAGGGAATGTATCTCTTCTGATAGCTGTCCACCCAAAATGTGTTTGGTGCTCGTCTTCTTAGAACACCAGCTTTTGTGATGAAAACACCTTCAACTTCCTTTCGTAAGCCTGGGCCAAGTAGGACTCTGCTTTTCTCGCCAAGGTTCGATATAACTTCGCAGTGGTCTCCTGGGAGAACAACATCTCCCACGGCAACTTTCATGTTAAATATTCAGACAATACACAAAGAAAATAGGAGTTTCTACCAAATTTTTTATTCTAACCTCCAATTGAGAGAATAACAAAAACAAAGTTTGATCGAAGCGGAGTTGACTTGACAGTGACTTTCATGTTCCAAAGTACTCTGTGGTGACTTTGTGATTTGGAATGTTCAAAAAAAATTGCATAAATAAAAACTGTCAAAGTCAAACTTCAAAAACACGTGTAGTCTCGTACGGGTGCAGGCGGGTGTTTGTTTACGTTTTTACCATCTAAGTTTTCACGAATAATCACACAAAATGCCAGCTACAGTGCGTAACGATGTCCTGGTGTACAAAGGAAGTAATTTCTTTCGTCAACGTCTCCTTCTTGCTACTCTAAGCGGCCGTGCTATCAGAATAGAAGACATTCGCAGTTCTCATGACGACCCTGGTCTTCGGGAGTATGAGGTGAACCTAATTCGCCTCCTGGACAAAGTGACGAATGGTACACGGGTAGAACTCGGTCAGACGGGCACGTCCATGTACTTTGAGCCCGGATTGCTTATTGGAGGACAAATTAATCACAGTTGTTGTCCACAGCGCGGAATAGGTTAGTATCAACTACTTAATTATATTTCATTATATTCTGTTATTGTAGCTTTGGTTTGTACCTAGACTACTCAGAAAAATAATGTACACAAAAACAAATATTCCCAGTTTCATATATTTTTCAGGCTACTATCTAGAAGTACTGCTGGCCCTAGGCCCATTCTGCAAGGAACCGTTAAATGCTGTGCTGCAGGGCGTGACCCACAGCGACTTGGATGTGTCTGTTGACAAGATCAAGGCTGCTGCACTGCCTGTATTGCTCAAGTTCATCTTAGTTGATGATGGCTTGGAACTCAAAGTGGTCCGGAGAGGTATCTAATTGTCTTCATTCATTAAAACAATAAATAAGTAGATAAGTTACTTTCATTTGCTGGTTGACCACCTTGAAAATGAACAAGCAATTAAGCAAGCTTGACAATTAAGCCTGAAGGAGCTCTCTAGAATATATTATTCTATTATAAACTATGTATATGCTGATGGGTCTATGTCTATGTTAAAAAAGCATAGGTTATTACTAATCCTGCACAGCTTATTAGAACATACCAACAGTTGGGTCAATGTATCATTATATTTTATTCTCATGGCTGTGACAAAACAATTTTATTCAATATCTTCAGTTAACCCTTAATTATGATTAGGAGCTCCTCCACTTGGTGGCGGTGAGGTTGTGTTTAGGTGTCCAGTGAAGAGACACCTGCGACCGCTGCAGTGCACCAAATGGGGACTAGTGAAGAGGATCAGAGGAGTTGTGTATGCTCTGAGGGTGTCTCCGACCATGGCTAACCGAGTTGTTGAGGCTGCTAAAGGGGTAAGTCAAATGAGCTGGCTAATGCTCTCATTTTGTTGAGTGTTGCAGTTAATTTAATAGTAATAAAATAAATATATCTGGAAAATTCACACAGCAACATCTGGCACTGTAATAAGCTCGAAGCTTTCGTTGCAGGTGCTAGATTTCTTATATACTTAATATAATATAAAGAAATTTTTAATATATACCCCGCTACCATTGATAAAGTTGTTTATTAGAGCACTAGACCAAAACTTAAGTTTTAAATACTGATATGATAAGTCATTATTTTATGTAATCAATCCTTCTATATTCGACAGGATTGATTTTTTGACTCACTTTTCGATCGACGAGGCGAAAAGTGAGTAACTCTAGTCTAAATCAATACTGTAATTGTATTGAAATAAAATTAGAGGAAGTCAACCGCGCTTTTCTTTTGTTGTACATGGTTGTACTCTCGCCCTTCTGTGTAGTCCCTTCACAAAATAAATACTAGCCTACTAATAAATATGTTATTAATTCCACAGGTGATGCTAAAGTTCCTGCCGGACGTGTACATAAACACGGACCAGTGCCGCGGCTCCAACGCGGGGAAGAGCCCCGGCTTCGGCGTCAGCCTCGTCGCGGAGACTGACGATAAGACCTTCTACTGCGCTGAAGCGGTAGGTTTATAATTGTTACCTAATAAAGTAAGGCTACAACTATTAATATTTCTAGATCTCGTGTAGCCTGAGATGAGGCCTTTGTGCCTAGGAGGAGAACTTTGTTGATTGAGTTTAATTATTAGCTGAATTGAGGAGTTATAACGGTTCATTATCGCGTAATTTTATCTATTGGACGAAAGAACGTTCTTGACCACAAGCACTGGAAACGCACTGAAACTTGAACCACAGTGAAATTTAAAACTAGTAAAGCACTTGCAACGTCGGAATGGTAAATAGATAAAATTTAGCTATAAAGACCCTTAATAACTTCAAAATTATTTTAACTGTTATAAATTCAAATAATTAGTTATTTTTACATCAATTACTTAAATGCAAGGAATATTTTATGTTCTCGTGATATTTGATTTTTAAAATAAATTCATATATTATTTCAGAAATCAGCAGAAGTGGGTTCAGGCGAGTCAACGTTACCAGAAGACCTAGGACGTGAATGTGCACAAAGACTCCTGGACGAGATACACCGCGGGGGCGCCGTCGACAGCGCCTTCCAGTGGACGCTCGCGCTCTGGATGGCGCTCGGGCAGAAGGACGTCAGCGAGTGTGTGGTGAGTAGACAAGCACTTACGTTCAAGTCACTCTTGACAAGACTCAAGTTGACGACCTCTGTGGTGCAGCGGGCGAAGGTCCGCCTGCAACGCAAGAGGTTGCGGGTTCGATTCCCGCCTCGGGACAACTATTTGTATGATCCGGGTGTCTGGGTGTTATATAATATAATGTATAATAAAAAATATCCATCTATGTATGTATATTCTATGAAGTAAGTATATCAGAAATCTAGCACCCGTAACACAAGCTCAGAGCTTATCACTTGTCGTGGACGTGAATTGTCCAGCAATATTTATTATTTATTTATTTATAACTGTTGCTTAAAAGTTTTTTTTTCTTAGATCTTAAAATGAGCGAGGGCTTTATTCACCAAGTGCGGGCTGGTGAATCTCGTTGAAGGTCTCAGACCATAGAATCCCTGTTAAAAAAAATCACGCGGTAAAAAGTAGCCTTTGTAACACTGTACATCCCTTCAACGATCCACTAAAAATCACATCAATTTGTCACTGCGTTTTGCTGTGAAGGACAGACAAAACACACACTTTTAATCGAATTTGTAATATTAATATGGATTACTCATTCCTTCCAGATCGGACCTCTATCAGACTACACAATAAGCTTCCTCCAGCATCTCAAAGAGTTCTTCGGAGTGATGTTCAAGCTGGAAGTGCAGTCGGCTGATGATAATGATGATGACTCCGGAGACGAGGAGCACAGCGCGGCGCAGAGCGTCAAAATGACGTGCGTCGGCATCGGATACGTCAATATCAGCAAGAGGACATTATAAAGTAATTTAAATTGATTTATTCGTAATAAGTTCTAGAATGTATGTATAAAGTTTGTAAATTGTTGGAAATTTAATAGTCCTGTCTTTTATACACGGCTAGCAAATTACCCGCGGCTAGGACGTGTTTTAATGGATTTTCACGCAGTAATAAAAAGTCATAATAAGTTAATAATACAACAGCTTGCAGGCTGGTCGAGCTTGAGTGTTGAATGTCAATCGAAATCTATTGAGATTTTTTTCGTGAGAGTATTTATTATTATTCTTTCAATAATTTATTCACAAATACAAACTTATAAAATTTAAAAGGATTACTCAATAACAATGTTATTGAGTTACACTATTGTATATTGTAGAGACAATTCGATTGTAAAACATCTTGGATTGCTGTTTACGGCGAGTGTATTTTTAATGTTGAATGTTTGAAAAGCTTTTATTAAGCGATGTTATGAATAGTTGACATTTTGAATATAGGAATTTCTAATGTAACTATTATCGACGTTAAAAGTTGTGATTGATGGAGGTAATTATAAAACTTTGAATAATTTTACGAGTATTTATTTATCTTATAACAATAATTTCACAATCCTAACCCTAAATTGTATAATAAGGCACATTTCTACAAATCCATAATAAATCCAATTCGAACGTACTCTTTCAATAATAACTTATCACTAAAATAAAATAAAAAAACTTGGCAGTGATTATTAGTCACGAAAATTTATAAGAATTTTCGTACCTACTACATTTTTCGTGATACTAAGTGAAAGATAAACCATAAAAAATTACTAAAATAGGATTTGACTTAGCATACGATTCCCCCATTCTGTTTGAAGTAATGTAATAAATAGTGAGGATTTAGTTTAATTCTAGATCAACATTCCTTTCACAACTTGGTAACTACCTACTGTAGAAACATACATTTAGCTTACTTATTCTTTACCTAAGTTTTCAGTCCATACATAGATATCTATCACACCTTACAGAAAATAAAAGGAAGCGCAAAGATTGATATAACAAAAAAAAATCAAGTGAAGTATTCGCTTGTGAGACAAAGTTATTACTTATTAAAAACTTCAGCAAGATATTTTTGCAGAAAGTAAACATTCATGTATAAAAATAACGGTTTATAGAACTGATGATGTTTTACCAAAACATAAAGGTAGCTCAAAATTGTATAGTTGCATTCAAGTTTCAAGCAGAATTAACGAGTCATACATTCCCTTTCTCACAAAGTGTTAATCTAATCATCCTTCTCATCGCACCCAAGCCCCGCGGACCAGTTGCAGATGCCTCCGACGGGGTCGAAGCTAAGCCCTTTAGGACAGACGTACTCCCAGCCCAGCAACGAGCCGAATTCCATTCGCGCGCAAGATATAAACTTCTTGCACGACGATGGATGGGGGAAATTACCGACGTCTAAGCATTGGATGGATCCTGTAACAAAAAAATAGAGCATGTAGTTGGTAAACCTGAAAAACGTGTAATATAGGAAACCATTCCTAAGAGCAGTAGAGGAATATTTGTTTTGTTTATTATTTTTCCTACATGGTCGATAGCGAAAATTACAGAATAAATAGAAATGGTCCCAATGTAGCGCCATGTCGTACAAATGCAAGGTATTTGTAAAATAAACTAAAAAAACAATGCAAAACATTTATATGAAATATTATAGCTTATTTCAATAGCTTTCAGATAACGTAAGTGTACCCTACTCAAAAGCATTCCATCGCTACACTTAAAATAACACTTAAGGAGCAAAAACGAGTCGCGCGCAAAAAACGCGGCGATAATAACGGTTTTTAGGCGAACTACCGCGCGATGTCAAGAGGTTAAGGTGTGATAATAATGTATGTGCATTTGTGTTACAAAGTCAAAAGGACTCGAGGAATCGAGAATGTCACAAATGTTCAAATGTTATTTTTATCCTCCGCAATATCTTAGGATTATCATTTGAAAAACTCACCCTTGCCGTGTAAAATGACTTTAGTGCCCTCCGCATATTTGAGAGCCATCTTCTCCGCGCTATCGTCATAGTAATCGTAATTGATCACTGGCTTGTACGTTCTTTTCGGTTCACTCTTCGCAATCTTCTCGAAAGGCTTCGACGGTTGTCTCGGCCTAGGCGCCCGAGTCGTCAGTTCTGGCACGTAAGTCGGTGTCGTCGATCTCACAGGGATAGGCGTCGTTGTGGTCGGACGAAGGGTCGTCGAAATACGACGCTGCAGTTTCTTCCTGAAGACCTTCCTGACTGTTTGTGGTGTGGTTGGTGTTAGGTATTGGAATTCGTCTGAAACGTTTATTATTTGTTTATGTGTTTGTTTCTGGTTATGTTAAAATTAAAAGAGATATATTATTGGTGTTATTTATAAGATCTAAATTCATGAGGTAAGTTTGCGAGGTAAGTTTGTGTAGTAAGTTATTTAGCATAGAGCAATAGTTATTGGTTGTGTTAAGTGATTATTCTGCTACATGTGATATTATTTCAATCCCTGGTGAATTTATACTGAGTATATTAGTTATACGAAAGCAGAAACTACTCGCTAATGAGACTAGAAGAAACGATCTAGACTTGAAGAATTAATACGAATGGCGTGAGTTAGATTGATCGGCAGAGCGTTAAGAAGCATTGATGCCAAGCTTCTTAGACTCACCATCAAAAGATTTGGTTACAGGAGATTCCAGCAAATAATCTCTAGTGAAAAAGCCAGTCGGTTCTTGACTGGAGCCAATGTAACCTACAGTAGTTTTCGCTTCAGAAGTGAATCTACGGATGGACCTATCTTCGGCAGGGATTGTGTTCTGGGCTGTATTTTCAGGAAGTTCTGATGTCTTGTCATTCCTATACTTGACCCCTCCTCTTTGCACTCCTGTATATCCTGATACAATCACGCTAGGCGAGGAGAAACCTCTTGGTGTTAAAGTAGGGGTTGAGTAGGTTCTGGAATCTGTTTCTGTGTAATCAACGCTAGTGGGTAGGTATTGATTAGTCACAGTTTGATATGATGTAGTTGGGTAACTTATAGTACTCAAATTAGGGGCATCAAAAGTAGGCCGAGGTAATCTGCCAAATGCGGGGGTATTAGGTCTTCTTCGATCTATTGTGGAAAAGGTTTCTAAAGTAACTTTACCGGTGTCTATATCAGATTTGTCGGTGTTCCTTGTTTGGAATGTGGTTTCGTATCCTGTTGTAGAAAATGGTCGACTTGTCTTAGTCAAATCGACTGTGGCGTAATCAGTTGTAGTTCTTGGTGTGTCGTAGAAGGCAATTCCAGTGGTTGTTTGGAGGAAGTCCTGCGTTATGCCTGGTCTGAACGCTGAAGTGTAGTCTTCGTTGGGTGTTTTATATTCTGTGTGTGGGCTCGTGTACTCGGTGTCTCTGCCGTCGTATTCGGTACTGGGCAGTGGTGCTGATAGTAGCTGATGTGTCGCAATGGCAATCGCATTTTCAGCGTTCTCTGTTTGAAAATATAAAGTATATTAGATATTTTATATAAGTGTCTGTTTCTATTAATATTAGGTAGGTATATGATTATGATTAGATAGGTAGGTATATTATTAGTTAAGTGGTTCGTGATAATTTAGGTATCTTCTATGGCGCGACGATAGCCTGAAATCTGAAATTTATCATAATATAATTAAATTATTACTCGTAATCTCCCTAGTCCTAACTCGGGAGATTTGATGTCCCTTTTTTACTTAAATTCTATTAAGCCGTAGGCAATCCACAAGAGCTTAGGATCACATTGGACTAATGTTCACAACTAAACCGTTTATGCCAAACGTGTTCTAATTTCTATGTTGGGTGTCCTATTTAAATAATTAATTAAACTTTAAAATACGAATGTTAATCACAATAATTAGTATGCTCTGCATTACCTTCCACAGAAGTTAGGCTTTCCGTGGTAACTACTTCGGTCTTCTTCAGAATATCAGCTAGCTGGTTAGATTTGAAGGAGGAGCTGTACTTCTTGCTCTGTCTCTTCTTCTCATCCTCGGTGGTGGCCGATGGGTTCTGATCGTCTTTCAGGTTGACTAGAGGGCGGCGGGGAATCTTGGATGGGTTCTTAACGGTCCTTGGCTGAAGGGCAGGGTCCTCGATGGCATCTGATGAAGTGTATTTTATTATAAATAATATGCATTGATTTCGGTTCGCACAATAGAAGACATGTCATTATACCGATCATGTTATAAGAGTTTTTATGGCGCTAATCAAGACTTGGTTTCTAAAGTTTATTTAGTTCTGGGTTGGGCATGTTGGGTGGCAATACACCTTTTTCATAAATAAATGAACACACAATAGGACACAAGCTAAGAAACTGGGTACTTAGTTTATTTTATTATAAAAATAAACTGCATCTCTTTCCTGTTATATTTTCTGGCTCTAACAAAAGGAGACACGTAGGCTGTGAAAATAATAATAGACATTCCAAAAATTCACATAATGCGAGCAGAATTTAACAATAAAATCTGGTTCCGTGTTTTTCTTTGACACACTCACCAATATCACCGATATCCTGCAGAATCTCCTCCTGATCTACGAGCAGCGTCGTGGGCTGTGGAGATGTGCTGGCGGTAGGCTCGGTAGGAACGTCGCTGGTGGCTCTCGCAGCGATGGTAGGCTCGGCAGTGACGGGGCTGGTGGCTCTGGTAGCGATGGTAGGTTTGGTGGACACGCGTCTGCGGCTCGCGACGCGGAAGGCTCGACGCACTGGTGTAGACGGCGCTGCTGTTGTGGTTGCTACTGGAATGAAATAATTAAGTTGAAATCGGGGTCATATTTGACTTGCTTTGCAATTTGAAGATGACATTATCTCCAAGATTTCAATTCCGTGTTGTTTTTCACTATAGGGATTACTTTTGTATAGGTAGGTACCTACATTATCAATATTTAATTAAACAGATTAGGGATATATTTCCAGAAGTTGACAATGGCGAGGTCTCAACTTAATATAAACTGCACACCTTCACATTTCAAAATTGGATATAACTTCGGAGTTCATTGCCAAAATGATGTTAATTTCATCTCATGCTAATTTCTAATCTAGGCTACTTAGCATAAATGTTGTTTTCACCTTTTACGGTGAATAACCGCGTTTGTTAGTAAATTGGTCCAAGGCGATTCGTATGTAAATAAATCCTGTATTCAGTTCAATGCCAAGGCGCAGAATGCTTATTGAATCAACAATGAAAGCTCTAAAAAGTATCGGACAAAGCGGCATTGTTGTTCATTGTTTGGGGTTTCAGGTGGATGTTTTTGTGGCCTTTATAATAAGATAAACGCGAGAAAATGTTAAGGAAAGTTTTTCTTTGTTACTAGTATTATACCTGCTGCTTCACGTTAGCAGATTTCCGTAATTAACATTTTTTCTTACGATTCATGTTTTTTTGGTTGTCATTAACTTCGAACCTTACAAATCGGGTCAACTTAAATATGAAGTTCCTTGGGCGACTTTTATCCCAAAGAAATGAGGATCTTATCTTAATATTATTTTCAGATTTTTACTTAAAGTGCAGCCCCTTATCCGACTTAATCAAGCGTTAATAGATCATAATCTAGTTCACGAATCACAAGTATCCGCTATCTACATTCTCCGTGCTCCGGTACAGAAGAAAAATGTATACGTACTAATATAAATCTGAAGAGTTTGTTTGTTTGAACGTTTTGTTTCCTGAGATAAGCGATATCAGGAATTCAGGAACCGCTGCTGGTCCGATTTAAACAATTCTTTCAATTAGGTACATTATCGTGGATGGATGTATTACATATTTAAACTGCTATCTGACCCGCCCGCGCCATTCCCATATTTTCTTTTATTTTTTATATAGATATGTAGGCAAGCGAAGCTGTCGGCATGTCGGCTAGTTTACTATGTAATGTGCCGTAAACCGCATTGTCAATACGAGTAGGTACACGACACATGCCATATATCACATTGTGAAACGCTGTACTGGAGCGTTTGATCGCGGCGTGCTCGATTGATTAGCTGCTGTCGAGACATGCAATGGTTAGGTACCTACTCGTTTGTTTGTACGATTAATGAGAACATTATGTGACTACGAACACAGTTTTTTATTATTGGTTGGTATTCTTGAGCTAGGGATTTATATTAGAAGAAAGGCAGCAGCGTTGTTCTGTATATTGTGCCAACTTATTACGATTGCAGCTGGCGTCCCAATATCTTCCTAAATAGTTTATTTTTTGTTAGACCAGTGCCGAGTATAAAATATGTTTTAAATTAGGATAATAATGTACCCACTACCTTTCAACTAAATTCGAGATAAAGAAATTCAAATTCCCTTAAATATACAATACATCAAAATCCGTTCGTTAAAGTGTAATTAGTATGCTATGAGTAACTGAGACCTTCAACATCCTTAATGTCACCCCCATCAAAGGGTTTCCCATGGAACCACATCTTTAGCCATAGTACATGGTACCGCGGTGTCCCAACAGCTGACAAGAGCGTGGGACCTCAGCATGGAGTGCCATTTCTCACGGCTGTTGCTATGAGCTGTTGAGACATAGTTATCGCAATAATAAACTTTTGGATTTGATGTAATGATAAAGGTTGATGGGAATATCTAAGGATATTTTAGTTACTAAAATATCGTATAATTACTAAATCCTTGTTACCTAGCTAACAACTCGATTGATTGCATTTTCTTAGTCTCTAGTTGGATGCGGCGAATAAATATAGTTTATGAAGCTATTAATAATATAATTTATGAAGCGGTTTATGCAACATTCCCCAGTATCATCTGAAAGTCGCGAAAGTGCATCGTGCCGCGTCGATGATCTCGACCGACCGCTTTCTCGAACTAACTCATTACAGTAATACCTGACTTGTTAGCTTTTACATAGTCTTGTACAGACTGTGGGACTTACATTCGCAATCTGTAATATTGTTCCGAATAGGTTTTACTCGGAATTCTCATGATAAATTTTTTACTACTTTAATATGTGGTTTACATCAACAATATGCTTATTTAGGTTGAAGGCTTGTTCTTGAATGCGCTATTTAATAAAATTATAGAATTCATAAAATGAATGAATCCTATAGACATAATTTGGCAATAAATATTTTAATTGCTGTATTAGCTCCGGCTCCGGAACGTAATTTATTTCTCATGACAAAGACGAACAATATTTTCTGCTTCGTAAAAATCAGTAAAAGTGATTTTTACCAATCTTTATGAGGTCGTCCGCGGACCGCGTGCTAAAATAAGCTAAATAATACCATAACCGTTGTTGTTTCAACTTTCGCGGACAACAATAGGCTGAGTTGCGCAAGCGCAATGATCCGTCACCCTCCTGCCACTGGATGTTGACCCAGAACTTTCTCTGCTGAAGATAGATGAATTACGCGTTTTCTCGCCTTTACGCGATCACATAGCTATTACTTTAGCCGAGACTTCGAGTAAGTTCCTGTTACGCGGATATCTTGTACGGATCTTACTTAGGATGTTTTGTAGCAATAACTCAGTGATACATCCTGTTTTTATATAAAATAATCGAGAACTTATGAAGTAATATATAACTTAGAATTAACGTTGATCCTATTATATTTGCTGTATCGAGTCCTGTTTGCACGAATCCTATAACAGCGTACCTATATTTTGCATCACAAGATTCAATTCCTTTCTGAGGGACTATTCGACAAGGTAGTCACTTACAAGTCTGCATTGTTGAGAAAGATACAGATTACATTTGAATAAGTACAGTCGAAATGCCAAACAATAGCATCATTCAGCATCCATTTGATGAGAGAAACAAACACGTAGTCAGTTATCTGCCAGTTAAGGTAGAGTCACACTGAACCCATGTACGCTACGTACCTATCAACGCTTTATTATCACAACTCTAGAATTTGTCTGTTAACTCTAGAATCAGCGAATGGTATGAATATTTACTGTCGTAACTAGAGATACAACTAACCTTTTTTGTGATGAAAAACAGACCCTCAAGAACTTGCGTTGCGTTTAGAAACTAAATACTCACAAGTCTATCGTTAAGTTCATGTGTATACAACAAGAGCTTTGAATGTCCCTACCTTTATACCTACTATTTTACATCTTGATAGAGATTGGCGGTAAAACGGTGCGCGGTCGACTTAACACACACAATGCCGCGCTATCTTGTAGATAACGTTTAAACAGGTGTTATTGAATAATTTCGACTGTTTGTCTGATACCGGAAGAGATGGGTTAAATTTTTAAATATCCTTGTTTGCTGTTTGATGTCTCGACAAATCTTTAGTGTTATTTTTCAATATTACTAATTTATCTGCGCTTATATCTGTTTTACCTACTTCACTTGAGATTTTTTCTACCAGAGCTGATTTTGCGATGTACCTACCTATGCGTTGGTCCAATCACCGTATAGCTGCACAACATAATGGAGGAGCTCCGTTATTGATGCATATTAAAGCATGGTTTAAATGTGTGGGATAAGGACCATTATTCTACGGTACCACGAAAGTTTGTAAGTTTTCTGTTTGTCAGTAATCTCTAGTCTGCCAGTTTCGTGTTAGCACTCACTGGTGTTTTTATATCCGGTCGTTATTAACACCAATAAAGATATCGACTACATAACACGTTGAACGGTCTAGTTATCCCCAAATCTCGTGAGAACCGACCATTTCAATCGGTATTCTATACATTGATTTGATCTGTCACAAATTTATATAAATTAAATGAATAAATAAATAAAATAGCTACTAAGATTTTTTGAAAGTGGCGTGGTGACTCATTCACTAAAAAAACGTTTACCGCAGGAAAATATACATAAATAGACACATAATACATTTATTCACTAACATCACACATACAAATTACAAATACAATAGAAAATAACAACATAATTAAAAATAACACTAAAACCTAATATAAGGTTTCACACAATAAAAAACAGGAATTTATTGAGACATTCAACCCTAAATTGCGAAGTGTGTGTTGTGTGCTACAGCGAAGGTACTCAGCACTATGTCCACTAAACTAGATCTTCAGTAGGCTGTTAGTTTGTTGAAACCTTTCTGATCAATCCCTGGACTCTGATCCTGTGGTAACAAATGTAATATATAGTTATAGCAAAAACAAATGGTGTTAAAATTATGTTACCACGGAAATATTTAAACCCGCGGTAATAGTCTATGTCTTTTCTTAGCATTAATACTAACTCCGTACCCAATTTTATTTGAAAAGGTTCAGTATTCTTCGTAATTATATTATTACTTTCGTAAGGTAAGAATTGTTAAAAATCTTTATCTCTTGGGTTGTCATCTGAGATATGTTTACAAACAACTTGTGCAAATAAGTTCGACCTAGACATTTGCAGAGCGTCGTCGCAAGGTCGTCTGCTAGAGGCCATTTTAATTAACTTTTTTATCAATACCAAACAGGAAAATATTTTCAACCTGAAAGTCGTATTACTTTTGCTGTTATGCTATATAATCATTAAAAACTTTTATTTTTTTTATATGCGAGGTGTAACATGTACCTTCTCTTCCCTTCTTACGATAAACAGCGTAGGTGATTTTTTTTGTGAAAATGAGTTATTAGTATATTTGTAATCAGCGAGCTGATTGAAAGAACGGCAGTACTATTGTCTTATTTCCTGTAGTTATTATATTTTTTTGGCAAAGTTAGGTACATGATGTGCTGCAGTTATGTAATTGTTAAATTTTTGTTACAGCAGGCTTAAAATCGTAACAGTGGATTATGTTGTTATTTAGAGTGAAACTGGTCCCGTGAGAAGAGAGTTTCTCTCATTGTGCGCGTGCGAATTATTGTTCAAGTTATATTTGAACAATAATTCGCAGCTTTAAAGCAGTTATGTAAAATATCGTCAAAATATAAGGTTTATAATGCGTAATAAGTTGATAACATGTCTTCTATTTACTAACCCACTGCTGGGACACAAGGACTTTTTCCTTGACGAGATAGATCGGGCTTTAATTCATCAAGCTTTAAGTCAATTTTTTAAAGGCCAATATTATTATTTAGCTGTATATCTCCAATGTACGGTAATTGCGTTCAAAAGGTTAAAATTAATGGATTCCTACACCTTCCGTGACCAAAAGCGGATTCTTCAATATCATCAGGTGATAATTAATTGAATTGTTAATTGGGTACTAAGAACTGTTTGTAAGTACACCGCCACTCAATGATTCAATACCGCCTATCCGTACAAAGTTTGCCTGGAAGGGATTATCGCTTTTAGCGATGAATCAAAATCAAGCTCAACTATTCGTAGTATTTCTTGATGTTCACGTATAAAGGTTGAAAAACCGGGTGCCCCAAGATTTCTAGAGTTTGTTTCATTTAAGTAACTTATCAAATATGTAATGAGCCTTTGCAATAAATTCTAATGTCTACGTTCCTAATGACACAATAATATCCATTCATGGCATTAGAAAACATGATGAAAGTGCAAGCATTAAGTTTGAATTTGCTATTCATCTTTCGCAATAAATCTCTCGTAACTATTTATTTATAAGTTCCGGGCAGTTAAGTTACCAATAACATGAATACATGGGTACTTTACCTGTATGTACTCTTATGCACAAGAAAGCTCGGAAAGACTCCGCGACACTATCTACATAGAAATAAACGGTATATGGTAGATACTTACAGCTTTTCTGAGTAGCACCAGACGCTAATAAGAAAATTGCAAGCTTTCCGTCGTGAAGCTACCAAGTTAAATGTACTCACCACTCCCCCCGCTCTGCCTGCGTCGCACGAAGCTGCCGCGGCTCGGCTGCGCCTGCTCCGGCCGCTCATTGCGTCTCGCGCCCGCGATCAAAGATGGCCGTCGTCCGCGCACGCTCGCTTCCGTCACCTCCGCACTCGTCTCGTTCCTCTCCACATTTTTCCGCGCCACCTCGGCCTCTTTCCGCGAAGCTATGGCCTCTTGACGTGACGCAACAGCCACCTTCCGTAACGCAATGGCATCTTTACGTGTTTTGAACCGGTTGGAACGTCTGTTCGGTCTGGATGTGGTGCCAGTGCTGTTTCGCTCGTTTGCTTCTCGGAGGAAGGCCTCGGCTTCTAGTTTTGAAGCTTCGTCTTCCTTCTTGGTGGCTGCGACCTCTTTGGTGAAAGCGGCGGCCTCTTTTTCGGAAGCGATGGCCTCTTTTCGGGATGCCTCGGCTGCCTTGAGTTTCTTGGCTGCTTCGTAGGCGTCGCGTCTCTCGCCTTCGATGATGTCGGGGTCTTCAGTGGTGGGCTCCGAGTCTGGCTCCGTGGGCTCCGGCGCCGGCGTGGTGGTGGCCTTGGTGCGCCTCAGGAACGGACGGCGAGCAGTCTGCGGAAAAAACCTTACGGTTAGTACCAACTAACAGTTATTTGTTTCATGGATGATTTATTGTATTGAATTTTGTTCACATTTATATGCAATGAAAGAAATGTATAACAGTTTGATTATAAGTCGTGGTAGTAGTAGAGTAGGTTATTCTAGTACATAGTCATATTAAAGTTTAAAACACATATTATGTATAATATTAACAAAATGTGGAACTGTACGGCGTAGTTGAGTCATTATTTAGCTCACAAGTTACCAGGTTATATCCTATTTGTGTTCACATTAGTAATATATGCGGTGGGCTTGTGGCTACGCTTGTGCAAACACTTGATAGGTAAATGACTCCTAAAGTACGAGTATATTAGTTACTTTTCTAAGGTTTAGTAAGAAAACCCAATGTTTGTCTCAACTAAATATATATTTCTGAATGTCCTGATCCCGAGTTACTCCTTATTATGGGCTCTATTGGGAAAACCCGAGTAGGAATACAATATACAAATATGACGTTATTAAGGATGATTATTTATGTAGATAAAATAAAGTTTCATGAATAATTGATGATTTTGTAAGCATTACGTAAAACAATGAGGCATAAATTGAGCTCCACGCATCTGTCCTTTTAAGGTGTTCTGATAGGGTCAGGTCATCAGTTTTAATTTGGGCGTGGGACTTAGTACCCACTCAACTTTAAGCTCAACCTGTTTTCAAGTAGTATCTTTACATGGCTTTGCTAATGTTGGCGATTTTAATATTAAAGTTAAGGGTAAATTCCATATTAAATTACAGTAATTAAATCTTAAAATTAAGACCCGTCACGGGTTGTTAATATTCACTCAAGCAAACAAACGGAGATCATAATCAACCGCCTTGAACTGTCGTAAGAATTGATAAACAAACTGTCGTAACATTCAGCTTTAAGAAATTCATTCATAAATAATTTCAATGTCAGAGGTTGTGGCAGGTGAAGAGAGGTCGATACATTAGTTAATGATACTTTGTTGATTAGTTTCACTTTCACTTATTAATATTATTGTAGCTAGTTAACCTTTGAAGAATATTTCGTAATAGACACTCCCTTTGTGATATCTTTTTAACACAATAGTATTTATAGTATGTTATATTTTTAACATACACCTTAATAGTATTTTTCATCTTTTCTTATCTTATCGTCTTGAAATGTTTGAAATTTTTTACGGTGAAAAAAGTTGTATTTTAATAAAAAAAAGAAAAGCGATAGCGATAGTACCGTATTGCGAAATAAAAATAATGAATTATGCTATATGCTATATTACTGTAGACTTCGCAAGATAGACATTAATTTAAAGTTATTTGTAAATGGAGTTCTCGGGAATGTTCGCTATTGCTACACCCACATAAACCTGCTGAGGTATGGGGTAATTTTAATGCATGACTTTATATGACTATTTAATTACTAGCAGAACGATACATATTTCCATAATGTATATTATTATATACTTATAAATAATCTAAGATAGATTGTTTGTATAATTGTCTCTAATCAGGCCTATTCGTGCTTTAAATCTCTTTCATCCCGGTATAATATTTTTGAATATGTTTTACATAGGATAATTGTTATTAGTTTTATAGTATACCTACCTTGTCGGCACAAAAATTATGAAATTTTTTGTGTAAGTACATTAGATACTTAAGACTTGCTTAACAAGTTGCCAACATAACCATTAAATTTGCAAATATGGCCTCTTAATTTCACTAACGTAATTTCCATAACGTAACTTGTAGGTACCAACTTGTAGGAAACCTCGAGACTTTATCTCACACATGTTACAAAAACGTGTTTTCATAAAATCGAAAGTAATTTGAGCAAAGAGCAGTAATTACGTGAATGTGTGAAACTAGAAAAAGGAGATTTGCAGCTTCGCTCGTTTCCTGTTACCACTCTTTTAGGCACTGAACACGTTTTTACAGTCATTTTACAATTGAATCTACTTATAATTTGCAAGTAAACTTTATTCTAGAAATTTAGTATCGTTATTTAAAATAAAGGGACTTGTATTGGTTTCACTAAAACGAATGTCAAGATGAAGTTAATCGATAACTATTTAACGAGTATGGGTAATCTTTGCAGTATGACGTAAATCGCTCATATTTCAAAACCTCAGCTTAAAACAAATATGAGCTTAGCAAACACTATGTAATAGTCAGACATAACCTGTCTTACTCTACGCTTATACTCTTGTTGATCAAACTACGGGCCAGCCACGCCTAGCTTACCTCAATCTGAAGTACCTACACAAAACAAGGTAAGTGACTCGATTGAGATTTCTCCGCAAAATTGATTTCCTTTACAATTATGTAAGACTAGTCAACGGGTAAAAGAAAAGCCTCAGGCACGTCCCACGTTTTAAAAAGATAACAAATTAATTTGTAGAGTTGATTGATTAGTGATGGACATAGGTGTGTGTATGTAATTAAATACTGTTTTAATGTATAATCAATTTTAAATACTGTAATTTGAATGAATGAATAGAGTATGTATGTATAAATCCACGGATGTATGTTTGTTATTCTCACAGAAAAAATATATATTAACGGAATCCATTTTGTGAAACTGAGCTTACAAATATGAGAATAAGGCAAAATTATATTCGGCCAAATCCAATAGAAATGGAAGGCAATAACTCTTAATTCTATATTTTTAAGTTTTGCCTTGTTAGCAAACAAATGAAGTTGAAGTTGGAGCAATTCAAATTGCTTTTAACTTGTAAAGCGTGTTATTAAAATAATGGTGGTTGCCTACTGAGCCTGGACTATTAGAAAACCGAATAGGGTCAGTCAGCCATTCATCAAGCCTGACAGTAAGAATGTTCGTACAACTTAAATCTTTAGAATTAAGCGTCTTAAGTTACAATGTTTATTTGTTATTTTATTATTCACAAGAAAAATACAAATGAAAATGTCTAAGCAATCTTAAGTCTCCGTAAAAGATGAAGTGGATAACTTAAAAAGCTCCATTTTAGCAAAGTAACTTTAGTCAAAAAAATAATGTTGCTTTAAAACATGGGTAAGAATAACTCAAGACTCAAAATTTAAATATTTTTGGCATGAGTTTAATAAAAAATATTACGTTTTCCTCCTGCAGGTAACGTCGAAACTTGTATAACCTTTATGTAAATGAATTCTGCGTGTTCGTATATATGTATATAAATAAGTCAACCGGTTTGTACGTCCGTTTCATTTTGTACATTCATTTTATAGTCCATACCACCATAAAAATATCCTTTAGATGCAATGAAATCGATAAAAATAGAAATAAATTGCTGTTCATTAGTCCCGCTGAAACTCGAAAACGGCTGGTTCAAATTAACTGAATTTATAATAGTCCGCGAGAAAACTAAATAATCTTCGTATCACCAGCTTATTACTACACGTTTTAGTAATGTCGGATTCCATGAAAAAAATACTTTTGTAATTTTGGCATACTTTATACATTGCATTACGCAGTTCACCAAATTAGCCGTTCATAACCACAGTAATTTTCATTTTTCGACAAAATTTTGGTCAATCAACGTAGATAACGATTTTGAAAGACGTTAAAACACAAGGACAGACCTATTTTACATATTAGTAGCGACTTCACGGCTGTCACGACATGGTGTTGCGAAATATATTGCTTTTTACGATGGTCATGGAATTTGAAATATTTAATGGTTTTTGTAAAGACCTTGTTTGGTACGGGTGATTGAGGTGTCTTTTTGGTGTCGAAAACTAATTGAGATGTTTTGAAATTGGTAAAAGTTATTAGTTTGGTTGGCACCTACTTCATAGGCTATTTGAGTTCCTATGTAAATTATTAATAAATAGTTACCTACTTACAATATACGATACTTGACGTCGATTTTCTGATTGGTATCGGTAATACATTTATGCATAATGCAAATAACATATAAAGCTAGCTGAACCGTCCGCGACTCCGCCTGCTTTATTACCATGTCTTCTGACGTTTTAAGCCGCGGATTTTAATCGCGGATGGGCCGATTGAGTTAAACGTATATATTATTGAGCTTTAAAATAAAATTACTACGAAAGTGAAGTGGCATTGATTGATTATAAAATATGTAGCGTTCAATTAGGTATGTTTGTAAGTTTTATAACGTAGTTGTGCTAAAACCATTTTGAAAAAATATTATAGCCATATTATCAGGCCCCAATATATTTTATCAGAAATTCAATTACTATAAAATAGAATCGTGAGTTCCGTATTAATATAATAGCTTCAATATCACAAAAACATAACTCAAGTCAGCGATTAAGGTATCAATACTAATACGAGTACCTATTTAGATACCCACAAAAAGCTGTTGTCCTTGTGGCACTAAATACGAACGTCGAGTCACAAGCTGTGAATCAAATTAGTCTAAGCGTGTCCAATTTTATGGGTTTTACACCTATTATAAACATATGGTCGATGGTTATATCAAATCTCTTCATCAATTTCTTGCGAGAGATTAGATTTTTTTTTTGGCAGTACTTATATTATAAAGCTGAAGAGTTTGTTTGATTGATTGTTTGTTTGAACGCGCAATCTCAGGAACCTCTGAACCGCTTTGAAAAAATCTTTCAGTGTTAGATAGTACTATGTAATACAATATAACTACACACCAAACCTAAGTACACGAGTAAAGTAGTATCTACCTCATCTGTAGTTTTTAAGTTTGTATTTTTACCCTGTTTCATGTATGCTCGCGCTATATCTGGGGTATATTTTATGTTTAAATTAGTAATAATTTAAACATAAAATAACTCACAAAACTGTAAATAAAAGAAGGGCCAAGGACAAAAGCGATGTCTTGTACTTTGTTCGTGATGGAAGGTACTACCGCAGCTTAAGGTCTAAACAATCACAACCTTTCTAAAACTATAAACACGTTATTCTTACAAATAGATACCAACCACAAAATGCATAGCGGCATTTTTAAACCTTTAAACTTAAAAAAATATTCGATAGAATGCTAGAACTTGCGACTATACTAGAACTTCCAGAGTTTGCTATGTTAACCAGTTTTCATCTAATTTAGTTTTAAAAGACAATAATATAGAAACGAATCAATTATAATAAGAGTTAATAATAACGTATTTGAACCATGTGACAGCAAGGCGACCAAGTTGATGATCTTGTGGAATGCGCGCGCGCCTTCGCGATACTAGTTTGAGCCTCAAGACCTTCAATCCTGATTTAAATATAGCCGGAAAATACGAAGCTGGTTAAAATACAACTACTTTAATGTAATGTGGAGAGATTCCGAAAGTTTCGAAAGAACTTTATTAACCTAAAATTACTAATAAAACTATTGTAAAGATGTTGCTTTGTAAATTGTTCATCAATATTGATTTATTTGAATATCCCATATCTATTTGGAATCAATTTTAATGACTTTCCCGCATTAAGTCCATAGATTTTCAATATTTTATAGACCCAACCCGGTTGTGTTATCTTCTATTAAATACTTTGATATAAAAGATTTCAACGCGTTCGCGGGCTTTTTGTTTAGGGCTTTTCTTACAAATTAACAAACAGAGTTACTATTAAATACACATACTTACATTACATTTTCAAACCATCACAAATACAATCATAAAAGTTTTATTTTTAACGCTACTATTTGCAGATATATATATGGAAACTGCGCAGTAAGATTCATTATTCTAGTCGGTGCTGACCTTTAGCTTGCGCAGGAGTCGCAGCACGTACCGCCTCTATACATACATGATTACATGGATTGCGTGGTTAGTTCTAGGGTCATTTTGGAGCCTATTTAATGTTATGATCTAAAATTCCAAAAACAAGTAACTTATTGGAAAATTATAAGTTGTGAATATGCAGAGGGAACTTTAAACAAAAATACTCAATCAATCATATTTATTTTATTGGTAAAAAGGTACATAAAAAATAATGTTGTAGCTATATTACAGGACCCAATCGTATCGTATCATTGTTAACTTATCCAAACTATCAAAAATATAAAAGAATCGAAATTGCCATAAAACAATATTTCCGTTGTAACGTATTTCCAACAAACGGACCACAGACAGTACAACCTAAACCTTATTGCACAATATGACATAAATGGTGTCGAGTCGGGCAATACAACCAAGTGACTCTCAGGTACTTATGACTCAACCATACGGCTAAGCGACCAAACAACGACGTGTAGATAAAAAATCTATTAGACATTCCGACATACACCTACACTGATTTTATCTCATTGATTTAACAAACAAGTCTGTCAAGGTTGTTGAGATGTGCTAATTTATTGGGAGTGGTTCATCTACATATTTTTGTTAGCTATAGGTATGTTATATGTTTTCTTCTTTCTACTTCTATAAAAAAGTTCGCAACGTATGTTTTTCAGTATGTACGACGGTCTAGTTTAAGTTTTTATAATGGGCAATTTGCCTGTGACGTGTTTTATAAAACTACAAAAATATAATATGGTTACTTTGTGATGGCATTGTTGGCAAAAAATCAATCACAAACGAACTCGAAACAGAATGATATAACATGTCGTTTTGTCAGACACACGTTCGACACGAGTAAATAGCCGTTGACAGTTGTATAGGAAGGCATAACAACGGCTATTTTCCGGTAGCCGGCGGCTAATAATGGCCACTGCCGTAAAGCATTGAGATTGAGCATGACGAAAACAATTAACTTGAATAGACGACTTTCTAGTTCTGAATAGGTAGATATTTAAACAGTTTTGTTTTCAGAACCAACTTAAATTCAAAATCTATAGACGAATTTATTATTCTTGTGAATATGGTACAACCTGTATTTAATTAAAACTAATTTTCACAAATAAGAATATTTAATTATAAACCTGATGTCTATTTTAAATCTACTCTGAATCATTTCAAACGTTAACATTATTTAATTTAAAATTAAAGATACTTTATTAAATATTTATTTATTCAAGCTATGTTTTTGAATACTTAAATATTTTCAAGGGATTTGATATAAAACATAATATATACAGCGTTATTCGTACTATTCTGATATCATGAGAAGTAAAACTAAGAGCTTTAGTACCTACACGCGTAAAAGTAAGCAAGTCTATAAATCAACAGCATTCCACAGTTCGCGATGAAAGAAGGCGAGACAAATCACTTTCTCGAAGCGCCATAGAAAACCGGTCACCTCTGAGATCGATTTAACTGACGCAACTAGTACCTACCAACTATTAGATAATATGAATAAACAGGTAATTTGCAAGTGCGCGGAGAAAGCTGTTTTCTACTACTATTATAATATTTTGAATCATTTTCATAAGTCGTACTCATCCTTTGAGTATCATACTGTTTCTTAACTATGCAATATCTGATTTTAATAACTATTTTAGTAGGTATATATAAAAGGGCATAATTGCTATCTAGGTTTACTTTTACTTTTATACCTAATTTTAAAATATTCAATCTGGCAGATAGACAATGCTCAGCCTAAACCACAGCCTAGAAATGTAGACTTGAAATTCAGGAACTTTATTATATTTACATGCGAAAGATAGGAAATTTTTTAATGTTGTAACTTAAATTAAAGTTTTTGTCAGATTTGTTAGTTATCTGAATTAAATCGATTTAATTTTTTATTTAAATAAAAGCAATGACTTTGAATTCGCGTACAATACAAGCAAACTTGTTATAGGTATAAAACTATTGTGAGAAAGATTAACAGTATCGCCGGAACTACCAAAACTTAAATATATTTTCTTTTGTTTCAGTTGGGAATTTTCAAACAAGAAGATGAATCATCAAGAAAGAACTGGGGAGGTTGTGCAGTAGACAACTTCAGATACCTATCTTCATCGAAGAAATTCAATTAATCTGATTGTAAAATAAAACAGTATAAGTGCCGTGTTTTATTGAATAAATCACACCTTAACGATAAACTTATAATTTATAATAACTTAACAAGTAGAAGTCCTGAGTCTTTAGCCACGGGGTGGAAAGCTAGTAGCTTTTATGAGGTAGAGCCGAGTTTATTGAGGATACCATTTATAGCCATTTTCCAATAGCTGATTTTTTAAAATGATAGAGGTAGCCAAGCCTATAAATTCAGGTGTTCAATTAACTCTAAGTTAGTCTCTTAACGAGTTTATCATGATTAAGTTGATTTTTCTCATAAGTTTTGTCTATGTCTAATCCATTAAAAAGTTGTGATTACCATTTACTTACTAAATTTTAATAAGTTATTTTATTTTCTGATATTTAATGGGATGTTTATAGGAGGGTAACATACTCTTAGCCTGAGCGTAATGCAAGAAGTCACTAGCTATTTCAAGATAGAGTTTTCCCCCTATACATCAAATAGAGCAGAATATTTGCGATAATCTTTCATGAAGATTAAAATATATTAATTAAAGGTTAAAGCAAGCAAAAACGCGTGGCGGGCTACTCATAATCCTGATCTAATTTACACAAAACAAGGTGTGTCGGTCATTAACAGTAAGCGGTAGACCTTGAATCCAGTTCACCATATCATTTAAGATCTTAACATCGGCTAATGATGGCGACATAGTTGCTTTAAGTGCGTGCATAAATAACGCATAGGCGCATAAATTAACATTAGCGATCAACTTAGCTCAGACATCTAACAACGCACGATAGTTAACATTCCGTTCCATATATTGCTTTTACGTGCATTTCTAAAGTATATATTCCTTAACATTGTTAATACATATCGTTTATAAGCATCCCTATACTAGTTAGTTCCTTGCTAAACGAAATCTAGAGAAGGGTCTTTACTGTGACAACCTTTATCATATTTATTAGAGAAACTATAAAAATATTTATAGAAGTCCACAATAAACTTAAAACCGCTCTAGATCACGTAGACGAAGGTTAGCATGGAAATATTAAATACCTATACAAATAGGACTTGAAGGGGTAGGTATTCATGAGGTATTCAAGATGGCTTATGTAATAAGCACAATTTAATAATTCTAGCGAGATTCCGAATGACCATAGACTACAGATGATATAAGCACGACCATGGAATATGCGTTTCCAGCTTCCTGTGTTATCATCATCATTGTAAGCCGTTGGCACTTTCAATATTATTTGCTTTTACCTTTTAAAACAAGCGTAAAACACAGAAATCTACATAGCTTTAACACTTAAAAAGATCCTCGCCTTTTTAGGAGAGCAACTGCGTAAGATTCCATTTATGAAATGTAAGCAATCTTGAATGACTCACACTTCTTGATTGCTCTGTGATTCTTTTGGGTAAGATATTCAAATCATTACCATAATATAAAATACATGGCATAGTAAATAAATAGCCTAGTAACGGTATACAAGATTTGGTTGGTTTTATGAAGTCTAATAATTAGATGTCATTACCCATTTATGATAAGTTTTCATTGTTAAAAATAGACAAGCAATCCACAAATCCAGTCTTAGAGACCTGAAACTTTAATGAACGTCTTGATGAGAAGTTAGGTCTAGTCAAAACATAGAGAATAGCGGAAAACCATATGATTCATCGGAGGTATTATAAGTAGGTATCTATGTACTTAGGACAAACCACTAAACCGGTCATAAGTACGAGAGTTATAACTAGCCGACTAGCTAGCTATCATAGTAGATTGCAAGTCTACCGCAAGATGGTGAAATGACATAAAGTTGTATCTAATATCTTTCTAATGACTCAAATTGATGTTTGACAACATTATGAGAAAATTTTGCTTTTATGCAATGATAAATTAGTTTTCTCAATTGGTTTACTAATGAACCAGTTGGAAATAAATATCCCGTCTTATATTCATGTAAAAACTCAGAGAAAGATCGTTAAGAGATGATTGTAGATTCAGTGATAATGAGATTATTCCCATATAGACGTTATTACATATTTATCAAATGCTGTAATTTGTTCTAACATGATGAGACAAAGCTACTAGCAAAATCCTTATTATGCATTATCAAGTGGTGACCATATGCGTTACGAAATACTGATGCTCAAATCACACAATAATTCCTAGCAATTATATACTCGCATTGCCTACTATTGAACATGCTATTATATCAATTAAATCACGAAGTGAAGGGCGGCCAAGCTCAGGCAGTTGATTAGCTACTTGCTCTGTGGTATAAGGTAGATTGTGACCCACATACTCGTATATGCTAAGTATTTGTAGCTATGAGAAGTCTTGGCACAGATTTGATTTGGGTCGTCTATTGTTTTAATAATCCCTACGAAACATAATGTTATTTAGGTTTGATGATGATAGAGTTACAAAACTTGATTTATTTAATTAAGTATGAATTACGTAATTTTGGATTAAATTGTATTTAGCATAAAATATTATCTATTAATATTTTAAGGATAAGTTCAGATTTCGATAAAAACTTGTGTTAGTGTTCTATGATTCGGAAAATTTGTATGTCTACAGTACAAAGATGAAATAAATAGACCAGATAAATGAGACTATGTTTGTTTCAATTAATTTTATCTAATAAATTGATTTTAATTACCTACCTAAACGTTCACGAAACTAATTTATTTTTTATTTGTCCCAGCTGTTGGAACATACTTCATCTACTATATCCTCATACTTGAAGATAATAAGTAGGTACTATTTTATGAAAACCTTAAAAAGGTTAATAAAGTTATGATAGTTACCTAGTTTGTTTTTATTACTCGGGTAGTATCTACTCGGGTTTGATTGCCAAATATTGGTTTATATAAATATATTGGTTTATAAAACCATGTTTGGTCTCGCTAAACAATTCAAAGTCCATATCTGGGAATTACGCAAAGTTTAAATTGAAAACAATTTGGAGGCTGATTGCTCATACCATAAGATGTATTTTAGGCATTACAATGACAATAATTACTTACCTTTTGTCTTCTTGTTCCACTTTGTAGTATAATGGTAAATGATAAACACTTGAATACAATTTTTAGACTAACCTATTAGCCTTAAATCTAAAAATAAAGATAAGCATACAGTCACTAATACTTTATTACAAACCTTTATCCGACAATGTTACAAACTTGTTACAGAACCTGTACTATCATTCCTATTTACAATAAGTGGTAACAATGTTATAACATAATATTAAATAATTGCTTACAAACCTATGACAATTTGTGTGTGAAAGCCTATACCAAAACGAGCTAACTTTATAATATACATTTTTGGTACAAAACTTTCTAGAACCTATAAATACCTAGAATAAAATTTAAAGCTACAAATCTCTATTTATGACTATAATAAAACTGTTATACATTTTTATGTACAGTACCTAATGGTGGAAGATTTATGTTTGCCGACTTCTATTAAATGTTTGGACAAAGACATAGACGTTGAAACTTATTATTTGACAAATAACTCCCTAGTTGTGAAATATTGTAAGAGTACGTTACTTGTGTCAGAAGATTTAAAAAAAAATCAAGATTTGTTGAATGAACTTGAGTCTCGGCTTACTAAAAATATCTGTTTCGGTTGTCTATAGCACGAATCTCATATTACTTATCAGTCAATTACTTTATGGCCAGAGAAAGTTGGGGATTCAGACCCAGGTCTAATCTATTATGATTCTTCACTGACTTCAGGATGTGGAGTAGTAGTTCTCCTCTGCACGAATGACGGTCTGAAAGTCGACCTAATCGGTTTGACAAACAGTTTCCTTTCTGTCGTTGTTCTTGGTGCCTCTGTCGTGTAAACTTTGGTAGTTAATCTATTGTTGAGTTTCTTTCTGATATCTACAGGGACATTTTGAGCTCTAGGTGCAGCAAATCTTGACTTATTCGATGTGAAAGTTGTAGTTTTGTTCACTTTCTTGATCAAGTTTCCAGTGACTGTTACATTTGATTTTTTTGAAGCTGGTCTAGGTATATTGAATCGGGTAGTGTTAGAAGATTTAATAATGGGACGTCTTGGAAAGCCATACTTTGCTCTCTTGGCGAGGAGAGGTGAAACGGTGGTCGTAGTAGTTTCTTCTGGTAATGTTTCAGTTGTGGGTTCATCAGTCGTCGTTGATTCTGTAACAGTCGTTTGTGAAAGCATTTCTATTATAGGACTTGTTTTAACTGCTTCAGTGGAAGTGGTGGTAGCGGCAGGAGTTGTAGAGGACACCTCAGATGTACTTTCAATTTTTGGCAGTATAGAAACACTTATCGGAGATTTTGTGATTTCGTCCTGAGATGTAGAGCCACCATTAAATTCTTGACCTTTGGCAAATGTCACAATGCTTCTCCCAGTTTCAGGTTTTAGTACTTCCAGTTTGACTATATTGACATCCTCTTTTTCGGAAACAGGTGACGAGTAAACGACAAATGGTTGGTTTTTGTCTTCGCTGACTTTACGGGCTGTGATGGGCATTTCAGTTCTGAAAAGTCCTTCTAAAGATATAGTTGATTGATCATCTGCCGTTGAACGTGGTGTGATTGCTTCGAAACTTTGTTTAAATTTGGCAGCTTTGTTAAGGTTGGTCTGCTCATTTTCATATGCAGCTGGAACAAATTGCCACTGTGAAAGCAATGGATCTTCCAGCAATGTATCAGATTTTTTATCTTCATTCACATAACTTAAAAAACCGTCATTTGGTACCTTTTCAACATCACTTTCCGCTTTTCCGATATTTTTAGTAAGCTCAGAAATTTTCGTGATGTGTCTGTAAGCTTCGTTGACACTTTCAGATGCAACTAGGTTTTCTTTTGGTGGTTCAGCGTAATTATTCAAGGCCCTAGCATTTCTGGCTTCGTCAATGCGAATCAAGTTATCTGGCGGATTCTCAACAGGATAAACATG
This sequence comes from Chloroclystis v-ata, assembly GCA_963691955.1. Taxonomy (NCBI): domain Eukaryota; kingdom Metazoa; phylum Arthropoda; class Insecta; order Lepidoptera; family Geometridae; genus Chloroclystis; species Chloroclystis v-ata. The sequence continues at coordinate 8,522,630 of OY829904.1, read as the reverse complement.
ACCTAGTTTTGTCAAATAAATGGGAATTTCATTTTCTAAAATTTTGATTAAGCTGAATCTACTGACTTCTCCTATTTTATCCACCACTGGTTTCTTTTCAACCATAACTTCCCCTTCTTCTATCAATGTGGTCTTGTTGTTTTTGTTAAGTCTGTGCTTATCCAGTTTTGATGATACTTCCACTACTCTACTAACTGAAAACAGTTTGTCAAATTGTGTTTTTATAATTAGAGCATTAGTAGCTTCGTCCGTTTTTGCAGTAACAGCATCTGAATAGGCAATAGTATTTTGTGATTTTGTTGTCTGAGCGTTCGTAGTTACATCTTGGGTACTAGGGAAGAACGTAGTTGGTTCAGTATTTTCCAAGTAGTCATCGGTACTAATGTCCATCTCAAACGTAGAAGTCTCTGCGTCTAATGACGACGGTGTCTCAGTGTCGGTTGAATCACTCTGTGTTGTTGTTGGAATAGACATAGAAAGATAATCATCGTCTAAATCTGTTGTGGTAATGAATAGAGTGGTAGGAGCGTTTGTAGTTGTCACTTTCTTTTCTTCTTCTGATTGTTCAACAGCATTTGTTGTTTGCTTATTAGGGGCAGAGTAACCTTGTGGAACATTTTGCACTCTTTTCTTGGTTTCGTTAACAGATTTGTTGCCTGGGAATCTGTTATACAGAGCAGTTTTATTTTGAGTACCAAATCGTTTTGGCAGCTCAGTAGTAGAAGTTGATGTTCTAAATGTGTTTGAATTTACAGCCTTAGGTCTGAAAGAGCCCTTAGTGGTACCAACAAAAGGATTTTCGGCCTCTTCTTCATCGTCTTCTTCTGATCCATTTTCAAGGTCACTTTCTTCGTCATTTGCGCTTGGTCTTCGTGTATACAACTGACCGGAAGGTACGAATGAATTAGAATTTTCTGGTTCTTCATCTAAAATCTCTTCATCCGAATATTCTTCTTCCTCCTCCTCTTCATCTTCCAGTCGTGTAGTAGTTCTTGCTGTCGTGAACGGTCTTCTAGAAAACTGGGAGAATGCTGGTCTCCTAGCGCCAGCTGGTCTAAAGGCTGGGGGAGCTCTAGTTGTAACAGTTGCAGGGCTAGTATATATACCAGGATTGAATTTACGACTGAAAGTTTTAGTGCTTGATGGAGATGATTCAGTAGTTGAAGTAAATATTCTCTTATTAGGCCTATATGGTATTCTAGATCGTGATGTCGATGTTAAGGTGGTGGTGCTTACTGTGGTAGTCTCGGATGTTTTGTCTTGCACTGCAGTAGTTGGCTCAGAATCAGAAGGGTCTTTATTTTCTGACAAGTCAATTGCTTTTTCATCTGATGCTATAGCAATCTCAGGTTTCTCATTATCATCTGTCTCAGACTGGGTTTTTTTACCATCATCTAGTTTTTCCTCTTTAATGACAATATCGATTTCTTCATTCTTTTCAATTTCTTTTTCATTATTTTTGTTTAGGATTTCTTTCACATCTTCTTTTATTATTTCTGAACCCTCTTCGATCTTTTCTGTGACTTGTTCTGTGGTGGTTGTTGTTGGAAGTTCACTTGCAGAAGTAACTTTTCTGCGTTCTCCGTAATTTATAGCTTCTGTAGTTGGAATTGAATTGGCAGTATCAAGAGATCCAATAGATTTAGCTATAATTTCTGGTTCTTCTTCCACAATTTTGTTGATTTTCTTTCTAATCACTTTACGAATTCTTTGCGGAGCAGGCACTTCAGTAGGTGCTTCAGTTTCAACCGGAGTATTGGTGCTACTAACTACTGGCCTTCGTCGAATAACCCTAAACTTCTTTTTACCGTTTTCAGTTTCATCAATTGGTATAGACTCAGTTGGGCTGATTTCAGTGGTAGCCGGTGTTCTCAATTTTTTAATAACGACTCTACGTTTCGGAATGTCCTGGATATCTTCTTCATGTGACATCTCTTCTATGGCACTCTCGGATAAAAGAATATCATCGTGTTTATTTTCAGGCTCATCGTCATCATCATTATCTATAAAAGAACGAGGAGTTGTTCCACGGTATTGGAAAGGTTGCCTTCTGACTATTGTGGGCAAGACTGTGGATGAAGTTGCAGCGGTAGTGGCTCTAGTTCGACTAAATGGCACTCGTGATGCCTTTTGAGTAACTGTTTGGAAATTATCGTCATCATCTTCTTCCTGTGGTGATGGGGCAGGGGTTGATGCCCTTGCAAATGGTCTTGGAGAGAATCTGGCGAACGTAGGTCTTCTCTGGCTTATTGTAGATTCAGTGGAAGGTAACGTTGTTGCTGCTTCTGTAGTGGTAGTGCTAAAGCCGAATCTGCTGCGACCTCGGGGCACTATAGGGCGTTGAGCTTCAACGGTCGCGGCTGAAGCTTCACTATCCACTGTGTTAGCCGTGGTTCTTCCGCGGAAAACTCTTTCCTGTCTCTGATTTAAAGCCTGTCGCGGCACAAATTGCTGTTCAACATCAACAGCAGTGAATGATGGATCTTCATCTGCACCTAACCTAGGTCTGAACTGTCCTCTACCTACAGGAGAAGCCGCGGACACTACTGAATCATCATTCGTCTGATACCTACTCCTGAATCGGGTAGTTGGTTTAGCATCTACTTCGCGACTGTCAGGAGTTGTCGATCTAATCTTTCTGTTCAGTTCAACGTCTTTGTCAGTGTCCGTTATTTGGTTGGCTTGCGGTCGGCGACGGATGAAAGAGTAATTCCTAGGACTCACCTGTGTGGTTGATGAAGCCGGTGCTGCCGTGGTGGTGGTAGTAGAAGTTGTGGATCCTCTTCGTCTGATGACGGGTCGTCGGGTGGTCGTAGAGGGGACGGCTGCCGTCACAACCTCAGCTTCGGTGGTTTGAGAAGCGCCTTCAGTAGCGGCTGTTTCTTCCTCAGCAGAATTTGGAGAGTTGAGGAGTGAAGATATTTGGACGGATAGGACTGTGGTGGGAATGGGGTCTGACTCTTCAACAGAGGTGGTGGCTTTGGTGGGAAGGACGGTGGTCTCTGGCTCCGGAGGGGGGAGGGTGGTGGAACGGGCTCTGACTATGGATGTGTATTGGGGTTGGGATGAGATCTCGCGTTCCAGTGCCGTTTCACGAAGGTCAACTTCTGTGTCAGCCTCTTCATATCTGAAGAAAAATCCAAATGTTCATATTATTTCGTTATCATCAGATTTTAAGAAATGATATATGGAAGCAATAACAAATACATGGTCGAGTAAAGACATAAGCAATGTTATGCCCTCCTAACAGTTGATGAGATGCGTTAATCTAGAGTGAATTTAATATCCTCCATAAATGTCTGAAAAACTATCCAACACTGAAATAATTTTAAACGCGTTTAAACAAACAAACAATTTATCTTTATAACAAAAGTAAGGCTAATTATAGTCCCAAGCGGTGAGCGCGTAGTTTGTCGTACTGCGCATACCACCGTGCGCTTATAGCTGGGTACTCGTCATTCGAAAACACTTCCTAGAAGACTATCTCCTAGAAGAATCTCGGCCATCAAGCGCGTGCCGTCAAGATACTAGACTAGAGTATGCTAACATTAAGTGCCAACTACTCGGATCCGAGTAGTGAGCATATAGACCAAGAGCCTGTGATGGCCAGACCTTCCTTTAATTCACAAGCGTGAAAATTCTTTCATGTGTATGTCTAACATAGGTAAGAATAACCCCCAAACATGAAACCTGGATCGCGGTTCCTTTGGGAGATAACAACCTTTTACCTGTTATCTCCCAAAGGAACCACGATCCAGGTTTCATGTTTGGGGGTTATTCTTACCTATGTTAGACATACACATGAAAGAATTTTCACGCTTGTGAATTAAAGGAAGGTCTGGCCATCACGGGCTCTTAGGTTAATAGTATAGTAGCGGTGCCTGCCACTCTGATCCGAGCGAGCGGTCTATGCATTTTTATACGCCTTAAAAAAGTGTGGCACCTGGTTAATTATTTTAATAATATATGCAGCGAATGTGTTGATACGTACTGAGCAGTGGTAGGTTCTTCGGAAGTGGGCCTCTGTCGGCGAATGGTGACGTACTGAGGCTGGGCGTCCTTGCGCGCGCCCGCGATGTCCAGCGCGCCCGGGGACGCCTCGGACACTGATACGGACTCCGCGCGCTCGAACAGTGCGTTCCTGTAAGGACGATTAATATTCTAAGTGTTTTGACAGGCGGATAACTGGATACAAGTCACTTGTGGTGGATTGGACAGAATAACTAGGTACGCTTACCTCGTAAGCGTAGTTATTATAAATGTATGTACCCATACCCAACCCTCCTATATGTAGGGATACGATAAGGTTGGTCGCAAGTCGCAGTTAATTGGTACAGAACACGGAACGACGCTGATGTCTGTTTTCTATTATAAACATAGTTCGATAACATTCAAGGAAAGACATGATAATAACTGTATCTATCACTCTATCTTATCTGCCTTAGGCTGGTGCTAATGCTTTAAAAAGACCTCTATTCTTTGTTGTATTTGACCCCTAATTGTTAAAATCAGGGAAGAGAAAAAAAAAGGGAGCGATTGATAGTGATGACAATCGCTGTGTAAATTGTCCAGCAATATTTATTATTAAATAAATTATATGAGTATTTTTAGACCTGGCTAAGGCTTTCGATACTGTTTCCGTCCCAATTCTCTGGCAGAAACTCGAAGTTCTTGGAGTACGTGGAACTGCTCTGCATGTCCAAGTTAATCTTGTGATTTTACGGACAATACCTGAATCTATCAATAATTATTTATATTTATTTATTGTTACCTAGAGGCAGTATCATCAGCGGTGTCAGTGGGCCTGGCGCGGCGTATATTGACGTACTGCAGCGAGCGCGCCGTGGTCCCACTGGGAACGTCAGATTCCACCGCGCGGCCCCGCGATTGGAGGGTTGGCTGCGGCGCTATTAGTTCATCTTCCTCTTCGTCTATGGGTGATGTGGTGGATGCACGGTTGCGTTGGATTGTTGTGTATCTGTAACGGGAGTCCGAGTGTTATTTTACTGTCCAGGGACTCTTCTTCAGGGGATACAATACAATACAAATAGCTTTATTGTAACACCAACAGCATACAGGACAATACAAGAAAGAAACAAATACATAACAGTGACACAATGGGCGGCCTTATCACTAAAAGCAATCTCTTCCAGGCAACCTTGGGACGGAAAGAGAGTATTGCACAAGTAAGAGCATTGGTGTTATCAAACAATAAAAGTAAACATATTCATATATACCTACAGAACATAGATCCCAGAAATAGAAAAACATAATCATCAGGAGTCAAAAAAAAAACAAACGCCCGCAAACAGCAAAGAAAAGACTTGACTCCTGATGAAGATTTTTATAAAAACGAAATAAACATAAACTTACTGTGGCCTGTCCTTGTTGAGCGATCTGTCCTTGGAGACGAAGGAGAGCTTGGACTCTTTCACAGGTGTAGGTTCGACTCCCTCGCTTTGAGGCCCGCTGCGACTGTTCTGAGATACGTTGTTACCGGGGTATCTGTAAACATTGTTAGGTTCATAAGCACCCCTATTTATGTTTACTCTGCAAAGATACTTTATTCTGGATGAGAGGGACCACGCTGGCCAAGTGCGGGTTGAATATCACATGTTCTTCAAACTCGTTGTCAGAATATGATAGTTTTTTTCATGATGTTTGTCCTTCACCGTATTTTCATTTGTCGGAACCCCATGGTCTATTTATACATGTTCTTGGTTCTTTTTAAATTAAATAAGATTTTTTCTACCTTTCAATGTTCGATGTAGAATGTCCTGAAGTAGTAAACATAAAAAATACAGTCAAATTAAAACAATTAAAAAAAATATTCATACTTGTTCTTCCCCCGAGCTCTATCTAGGACTTTCTGGTAGAGCTTCTTGTTGAAAGTGGCTGGCGTGGTTCTGCCCTCGTTGGTAGTGGAAGATGACGGGATCTCAGCTCGCTGCAGCTGCTTCTCCAACTGCTCAACGCCACCTGGATTGAGGAGTTAAAGTATGAGGTGCTGGTAAGAAGAGCTCCATACCGTCTAACCACCCATGGGTTTTACCGCATCGAGTAATGTTAAATAACTAGAATAAAGGCAGCAGATAGTGAGATTTTACTATATGTACATCTGTTTTTCTTACAAGACGAGATTTATCTGGCCCATAGTATTTATCCTAAAAATCAGGAAAACGTAGATCATACTTATATAATGCACGCTCTCATTGTAGCAATATTTACACTGCTAGACTTGAGGTTCAGGCAATAACTCACCGACTTTCTTGATGAGATCGATCAGTTCCTTGATGACCCTGGGATCCTCTGCATCCTCGTCAGTGGAGTCCACAACTTCTTCATATTCTTCTTCCTAGAATGAATAAATAAACCGTCCAATCGTTTTCTACTATATACTACGAGTAATAATTGTATATATCAAAACATTTCTCTCTCCATCCAAAGGCCGCCCATTGTACGTGTCTCTTTTTGTGTTATGTTCATGTATTTCGTTTTTGGTGTAAAATAAAGGGTTTTTGTATTGTATTGTATTATATTTTTTACTTGGCTATACTTAGTTTATTCTGTATTTTATTAACAACTAGCTGACCCGCCCGCGGCTTTGCCCACTTTTTTCCCATGTTTTCTCACCCTTTAAACCTGGGTTACTACGATTATTTTAGAACCAAAAGCACTTAAATCCTAATAATACCTCTGGTTCAGGCTTCGTCGTAGTAGTAGTCGTGGTCCTAAACAGCGCCGTGTTTCTGGTGGTCAGTTTGATCGGCTTGCGGGTCGTGGTCGTGGTGGTAGTGGTGGTGGTGGCTTTGACTGGTGCCTTAGTGGTCGATGTGGTGGTCGGCGTCTTGCAGAGGACGTTGCGCGCGAAGTCGCACGAATCGGCGGCTTTGTTGAAGAATAGACCTGATGGTGGAAGATAAACATAAAAGCGTGTTTACGTGTAATCCAATTCAAATTAAAACAAATTAAAATAATTTATTTGGAAATAAGGTACATAGACTATTACAAGGTACAAGTGAACGATGAGGTCACAAAAGTTGTAAACTGTGGAGTAACCTCAACGCCCGCCTCTCAGCCAGCACAATATAAATTAATCTCTCACATCTATCAATGATAGCTGCTTGGCTCAGAATATACCAACATCTTCAGGAGTAGGTAAAACAACTTGGAACTGACATTGGACTAAGACCATCTCGATTTTGTGTAATGTATCGTAATGTGTATGTACTTGGATATTGCTGAGTCTGATGATAGTGAGAAATTATTTTAGTCGTCGATTCTACTCTTTTCCTGGCAGTAAACATTCTTCAGTTCTTCCATGACCACGAGCGGCTGCAAAGCGCTAAATGGTACAAGGAATGCACGATGTCTTTTTCGTGTATTAATTATAAGTGTAGTTAGGTATAGTAAAACCATTTTTAAACTGAACGCCCCTCCACCGCGGTTACACGTACATGCAAAAAGGTGTATAACACACATAAATTGATCTTTGTCATTGGATGTTCAATAACGTATAAGCAAACGGTATCACTTTGACAGACAGATGAGCCAATGTTACAGTAAAGTTGTAGCACGCACACAAATATATTGATGCAATACGTATTTCCTCTCACACGTTGAAATTATCACGGTTTTGTGGAGGGGAGTTCATTTTAAGTCTGGATCATCTATACCTAATTCTAATTTGTTGTTGGGGAACTAGGATCTGCACTGACGTCTCGCTATGGAACGTATTGTGCATTGTCCACTTGCCTAAGTCGGCCCTAGCAGGCTGGTTATGGCCGAATTAGGCAACTCCTTGATGTTGCGGAGTAAGACCTTTGGTTTCTTACAGATATACCAGTTATATATTAGTTACCAGAAGGACAAGTGAACTGGTGCGCGACGATGCCGAGGTTGGAGGGGCCGGAGTCGAGGCACCAGAAGTACTTCTTGCAGTCGCGCGGGTGAGGGAAGAACCCTTCGTCTTTGCACTTGAAATCTACGGAAATTCAAAAATACATTATTTACTGGGTTTACCTTTACAGGTCACACACACACACACCACACACCTTGACAGGTTCACGTTTGCACTGTCTCCCCAATACAGTCGCTTAGTTTGTAATCGCAGTAACGCGCGTCTACCCATCTTCTGATAAATAAATCCCTCGACTTGGCCCACAAAGATAGATAATAAATTAAATCGAGTTCTTAAGTATTTGTTTCTCTCACAGTACCTACCTACGTCTATATTCTAACAAATAACCATACTATGATGATATTTTTAAAGGTTACTGGATCGTAGTGAGAGACTGGTGCCTGAAGTAGGTTCTTAAACCTAAATCCAGATGAGTTTCTACTATTCATAAGACAGCCCCAAACGGTAAAGAAACATAATGAAAGAAGAAAAGTATGTTTTTTACCTGCGCCAGGGTCAGGGGTAGTCGGTGGTTCAGGAGTTACGTTCCAAGCCGGAGTCGTATTGCTCTTGCGTTTGTTGTTCCTGAAAAAATAACCACTTACTGTTATTATCTTGTGTAAAATCTGTAACAGGCTTCAAGCTTGTTGTTGAGTTATAAATAGTGACACGACTTTCTTTTATATAGTCTAATTTTTACGTTCTATTGTTCGTATATTAGGAAGGTTAATTTGAAAGGTTCTTACTTGGCAGTGGTGGTAGGTTTCTGTGTGGTGCTGGTAGCTTTGGGCTTGTTCTTCCTCCTGTTAGGTCTGGATGCGGTAGCTACCTCAGGCTCGGAAAACGTTTGCACGTCCGTGGATCTGAAAGGAGTTTGTGACAATTAGTTCCATCTAAAACACCCAATAAACATAGCGAAGCGAAAAATTCTTCTTGTTTCAATACAAAATGTATATACCCAGGTAGGCAGTACATTGCATGTCGTATGCCTTACCATCAAAAATCATCCCTATCTTCGTTTCGACTGGGACATAGAGACTTCTCTTTGGACAAGACGAGAGATTAGGCCTAAATTCACCACGTTAGCCGAGTGCGAACAATAACACTTTCTATTTACATATATTTTTCGTGTATCTATCAATTATGTGAAAATGACACTCACCCAAGTTTAGATACGTAGGCCTCCTTCGCCGCCTCGATGAGAGGGTAGGGCTTCGAGTGGCAAGTGCCGCGGAAATCGTCGTTGTCGATCGACCAGAACATTATACCTGAAACAAAACGTACACATTAGTACCTATCGATAATTATTACCGATTAGTATTAGCACATTAGTAGTGATAAGGCCGGCCATTGGTTCACTGTTATGTATCTGTTTCTTTCTTGTATTGTCCTGTATATTGTTGGTGTTACAATAAAGCTTGTGTACCGATAAAAATGCAGCTTGACTGACAAGCTTAATCCAATGATTCACATTGGATTAAGCTTGTCAGTCAAACTTGATGTCCTATCAGTAACTATTTATGTCGATAATTTAACGGTATCGGTAATCAGATACAGATAGATAGACCGGATAAAGAAATTACACTTGGCACCTAGTGCTTAGGGCATCATTGGGAAAAGAGTTGCCGAAGGCAAGATCAATCCTTCTTCATAATCGATCATATCCACTGGAAGTTGTCTATTTGGTTTCTTCTTACTTACCATTAAGACATTAAGACCAAAGCGTTTATAACAAATAATAGTTGTGTCATTCAGAATCGTAGTGATAAGCTTATACATTGCTAATATTTGGGTACCAACGCTATATAAATTCTTACCTCCAAGTCCATTCTGCGTAACGTATTCAGCCTTCTTCTTCACAATGTCAATGTCGTCGTAGCCCACCCACTGGTTCCCGCGGTAAGCCACGGGCCCCATGGCCTCAGGGTTGGGGTGCACTATGGTCCAGTCTGCTTCTTCTTCCTCCTCTTCGTCGTCTTCGTCAGAGTCGATGCTGCGTTTCTTATCTTTTGGTTTTAGTGCTTCGCAAATCTGGAGAATTATATTGTTATGAGTTTAGGTAAGGTTTGAGTTAAGTAACAGGAACATCACGTAGGCTTTTTACTGAGGAGCGGCCGTACGTGGGATACTCAAGACTAGACAGACCAGTTCTCACCTCATAGTAGGCCAAGTATCCCTTCTCTCTGGTCGCGTCTCCTTGCTCGCCGGGCCCGTCGGCCGGGGAGCCTATCTCCACGGCGTCAGCGTTGAACAGCGTGTACGAACGTCCATACGTGGGAATGCCCAAGACCAGCTTGTCACGGTCAGCGCCGTTCTCTAGGTAGAACTTGATGGTGTAGTCCTGGAATAAATAAATAAATAAAATAAATAAACATTGCTGGACAATTCACACAGCAACATCTAGCCCCGTGATAAGCTCTTAACTTGTGTTACGGGTGATAGATTTCTGATATAAGTACTCTATCTATAGAATATATGTAAGTACATACATGGATAGATATTTTTTAATATTTTATAACACCCAGACACCCGGAATAAATATTTTCAGGAATCGAACCCGCAACCTCTTGAGTCACCTTCGCCCGCTGCGCCACAAAGGTCGTCATTTATATTCATTCATTTTCATACACAAATTTTTGGTTTTATTTAACTTTTTTATGACGTATGGACATGTCATTCCATAAAACCGTAAAGATTACTTGGTCCAGTATAAAGGGTTCTTACGATATTTAGTTCTGTGTCCACACTATACTCGTTGGGTTCCTCCAGCGGGTAAAGCGGTGCGTGGTGGTTCACGGCCGGCTCGAAGGCGGAGTGATAGTCATACGTTAGCAGGTTCATCCAGTCTAAATACCTGTAAAACAACAGTATTCAATTAATCGAACCAATAAACCATAAACACCTTATTGAACATGTAAATCACATAGAAATAATAAGTACAAACTTTATAACATTCTCCATTACCACCTGAATGTAACACAATTTTACAATCCCAATGTTTTCTTTATCTTTATAAAAAATACTACGAGTAGGTACTTCATAATACTCGTAAATTGATTTTTCATGTGATCATTTTTTATCACTTACATACAATAAATAATTCTTTATCTTTATAAATATTATCTTAAATATTACCTAATAGTGGAAGGGTCTTATATAAAGCGATGTCATCACAATAATATGCTACTCTCCTATTACCTATTTTTGTATGAGAATCTCTAAGAGGCCATAGAGAATTTCTTACAAAAGATATAATATTTGTCTCGGTGTTTGTTTATCTCACAAAAGTAGAGCGAATCTGCATAGGTTACAGAATAGTTGACCAACTTCCGGCGTCGAGATCAAACAGAGCGAAGCAAGATGTGTGAATTCATTGTTACTCGGTAAATGGTAAATTGCTTGTTATACACTATTTCATGGTTACCTTGCTTCTCAGGCCAGTAACAATAAGCTAAGGGGAGATAATAAGTTTTTAACTACGTACTTTGAGGTTTCAAGGTTGGTTGGTCGATTAACTAGCTACATAGGCAGACCCCACTTTCCTAATGAATATGTACTTTATTTTTGTTAGATAGATTTTCTCGCCCTCTGTTTAGAATTATTTGAATGATTTGATTTCGATTTTTGAATGGTTTGTTTACTTTGTCATAGGAACAGTCAAAAGGAAGTCCAAAGAAAGTCATGGTGTTTATTCGTCTAATATTTAATGGAATAAATTGGAGATTAAAACAGTGCTAGTGCATATAAAATTGGAAACTATCAGACATACGACGTAATTTCTTCTTGGGATGCTTCACGCTTCTACGTCGCTTAATACAGCCCGCAACAACATTGTAGAACCAACTTACAATAAAGTATGGAACTTCGACAAAGCTGATAAAAGAAGCTCCTAAGAACAACCCCGCGGCACCACCGAAAGACACCAATAAATCTTGGAAGTCAAATAGAATCTCTCTTATGTACCGCGTTCTAGGTTCCTGGATTGAGTACCTAACAGAACCTTTTGCATTGAAAGGCCAGTTGTTATTCGTGGTTTCAGATCTTGATATCTCTCTGAAGCTTGAAGAAATACATGGTGAAATGCAATTACACGTGAATCCTCGGCCGTAGGCTGTGGCTAGAATATCGGCGTATTGCGCAAGGCAGGCCATACCCGAGGGAGTGCATTGTGGGCCACTGTCATAAAAGTAATAGAAAGGCCTACAGCCACACAATTTCATCGCCATATCTCTTCGACAAGCTAATCGGCAGGTATTCGTGCTGAACACCTTCTTCCCTGGTATGTCTGGCTCGTCAATATATCGACATTGGCGCCTCTTTTGCGACAGTTCCCTTATTCCTTTGCCGCTATGTATCTCCGTCACGATCATTTCTGTTTCTTTCCCTACACTTGGAATGATTTCTACAGAAGGTGTTGCGATATCTGGGATATCATAAGGCGAATGACTATAAATGTCGCTGATTTCAGTTCCTTCGACCACTATTCGACAGCTATAAAAGCCGAATTTGCACGTGTGTGGGTAAGATTTGGTCTCGTTTAAATGAGTCTTAACTATTGCAATGTCATCAATGGCTAATGAGTTGGTGGTGTAACAGATGCCGGTTTCAGTCATCACTGGAGTCCATTTTAACGGTGTAACGGTTTCTGTAAATAATATTTTGAAAGGTTCCTTCTTCACCATTACATCTAAGGTAAGCTGAAACAAATCTACGTTGTATTTTTCATTTTGATAATTGCGGTATTCGTCTAGTTTTATTAAATTGGAGTTGGCTACTATATGGATAAACTGGCTGTAACTTTCATATTCGTCGTCTGATATATCAACATTCCAGTAGTTTTTGATGACATTGGGTAGTTTGGTAGGGTCCACTTTGTTCCTCGGGCAAGCTGTGGCAGCTGGTAGGCTAAAATGAAAGCTTCGGTAGTTCTTATCTATTGCAACTACAGTCGGGTTATCGTTATACCGCTGGATTTGGCCAAGAGCGACTGTCAGAGTGGCGTAGACTGCGACACAGGTAGCTAAAGCCCACAGGAGTCTTTCAAACCAGTGTCTTCTAGACTCTGCTACGTGCCCGAAACCATGCAGACTGGTCTCTTCACTCAAATATTTAGAAAAATGCATTACAGAAGTAAATATTGTTGAAGTTTTCTTCTTCGTAGGCTTTTCTTTATATCTTCCGGGTAAATAGTTTGGGTACATCATGACAATGATATATTCGTCTACTAGCAGTTAATTCGAATCCAATTCTGTTTGCAATGCAGTTATATTTGTGGTATATTTATCATAAAGTAGACGATAATTTAACTTCGGGACAATTGATGTCAATCAAATTAGTTGTAAAAGCATTATCATGTAAGATAATGATAAAATCTAATTTTGTTTGCGTGTCACCTTTAACAGTTAAGGTCAAGGCTAACAAACATGTTCCATATACCTATCTTATGCATGAGTCATAATCCTGTGATAATGGTTTCTATATTATATTACAAACTTGGAAAACAATATTCGTTTGACTTTTTTTGCTTTAAAAATATATTGTGTTTTTTTGTTTTTGATTAGGATCTTTTTGCTCCAATATGGCAGCTAAATCCATTATTTTTGTCAACTCAAAAGGAACAGATCTATTTTTAGGAACTGCCCGCTGCTTGCGCAAAATATGCATAGCTCTAAAGCCTTTTACTATGACAAAGTACAGTATTTCTACGAGGCTTATAAAGGAGGCGCCAAGAAACAGACCAGCCGCACCGCCGAAGGAAACAACGAGATCCTGAATGTGGAAAACTATTACTCGTGTATAGCGCGTCTTAGGAACCTTTAAAGCATATTTCATCCAGCCCACGGATCTGAGAAAGGGAGCAGCACCCATTTGCAATTCCTTTGAACTTTCTTCAACAACCTGGAAGAAGGCATCCATACATTGCGAGCTACAGGAACAGTTAACTTTACTAAGATCCTTTTTTAAATCTGCTAGACACATCATGCCTTCAACTGTACACAACGGACCACGTTCGTAAAAGTAATAGAAAGGCTTGCAATTGCACATTTTCATCGCTATCTCATTCCTACAGGCTAGTCGACAGCTATTGGTGCTATAGACCCGCTTTCCGACGCCAGTAGGCTCATCCGTATACAAACAACCACGTCTTTTTGGATCCAACTCTTTCACCCCAGTCCCACAACCCATTTCCACAACTGATAACGTAGTATCCTTGTTTAATCCTGGATAAATTCGTTCAGTATGAGAGGTAACATCCACAATATCGTACGGCGAATGAATAATAAATAAACTGTCATTGTGAATATCCACCTTTATCAAGCAGCTTTGTGCCGCATATTTGCATGTGATCGGATAATTTTCAGTGTGATTGAGGTCAGTTTTAGAGATCGCTATATCTTCGATGGCCAGAGAGTTGGTTGTGAAGCAAATCCCGTACTCCGTCATAACTGGAGTCCACTTAAACTGAGCAATTTCTGAGGAAGCAGTTATGATGTTCACTGTTTCCCCTAATTTCGGCATCACGTCAACTACAAGCTCATACAAGTCAACATCTAGAAACTCCTCGTTTATAAAATCTTTGTATCTATCCAGATCTAGGATATTAGAGTTGGCTACCATGTATATAAACCTTTCGTAGTAATCATAATTATCTTCAGAAGGGTCGACGTCCCAAACGCTTAGGATGACTTCTTTCAATTTAGATGGATCAACTTTATTCACCATGCAGATTGTTATGGCTGGAAGGGTTGGTTTCCAGAATCTAAAGTCTTTTTCATAGGTGACGACGGTGGGACTCTCGTTGTACCGCTGCAGTTGTCCTCGGCAGACCTCTAGGGCTCCGTAGAGAGCCGAAGAGACAGCGACAGCCCAAAGAAGTCTTTCAGTCCAGTGTCGGTTTGGTGTCGCGATGTGTTTAAACCCATGAATCCCTGTCTCCATACAGAAATCTTTCCCTAAGTTGACAACTGAACTGCTCAATCCTTTTACTTTGTTAGTTAACGATTTATTTCTTTTTAACTCTGTTTTATCTTCAGTGTATGTGTACATGATTAAAAACTTGTATGGAAAGCAGGTGTTTCGTCCAAAGTCAGAAATATAATAATGGAAAATCCAGCTACTTATTGTTTTGGAAAAAAATATGGGTTTGTAATGTTTATTTACCGTTTAGATTCAGCATACTAAAAGCTTAATCGTGTCAGTTAATTGATGGATCACGCAAGACTATCATGCAAGCACATTGAAAGTTACAAAAAAAACTTATGTGACATAATTCAAACCTGACAGCATTTACCAACAATGATATTACATTACAGTGGAAAGAATTAGAATAGATTAACTAACTTTAGGTGAGTTTAATCTTCAAAAAAGTCATACTTTAATTAGTAGTGAAATCGTCACAATCGTTTCCTGTCTTAGTTCAGAATGAGTCTTCTAAGGCAGTTACTTCAAATCGACAATCTTCTTTCGAGACCTGGTAGTTCCTATAACCGAAAGTTTTCATCTACTTACGTGTTCAAAGTCTTGACATCGAACCCCTTCTGGATATACTCGATGCCGGCGGGCACGGCCATGGTAAGCAGCAGTCTGGGCTTGTTGGTCTTCTCGGCTTCTCTCTCGAACTCCTCGCGCAGTTCCCGGACCAGCTTCGCGTAATTCTCTCGGTCTTTGGGCTTGCCTCCGTCGCGGAAGGCGGGGTACTCCCAGTCCAGGTCTAAGCCGTCAAAGCGGTTTTGTCTGAGGAACTGGTAAAAAAAGAATTAATTATTTACGAGCATTTCACCGCCTGCGTTATAATAGATTTTCACACGTGGAATTATGTTTTTTTTACGCAAGGTAAAAAGTAGTGTTTTCCATCCACGATTTTTTTTTAAATGGATTTTTTTTATTTATAGCGATTGTCTAAGATTTATGTTACCTATAGGTATTTGTAAAAACTACTGAATAGATTTTTATGAATCTGTACAGTAATATAGCTTAGGTACATATTTTATTAGAATTCAACATTTGCAACTTTTTTACCATGCACTATAACGCGGAGATGTTCATTAAAACGCAGGCAAAGCTGAGGGTGACTAACCTTGATAGCATTTCTGACAAACTCCTTCCTCCTCTCCTTGGAGGCAACCATGGGGGAGAACCGGGACGAGCCCTCGTTCCACCCGCCAATGGCCAGCATCGTCTTCAGTTCCTTGTTGTATGTCTTCAGACCAGTGAACTTCGCGTAACCACCTGGAAAAAATATTATTAACATAATTTTATTAAGAAGTTAAAACAGCACAGATCATCCCTGACCACGAGCGACTGCAAAATGCGTGAATCGTCGGAATGGTAGATTAATATGTATAAGAACACGCGATAATGACTCTTTTTAACTTCTAAATTTTAATTTATAAAAATATAATGTATTAATTGTATAAAATTTTAGATAAGCTAACAATTTATGTTTATTGCTCGTATGTACAGACAAAATTCTACGTTTTTCTTAAAAATAATTTTATTAACATAAAGTCTTTTTTGTGCCACGTTGGGCGCCAGCAATTTTCTAAAAGTAGCTGCTGAATAAAATTGTTTGTCCTTTTTATTTTATTTAGGGCAAGTACACTTCTATTGCACCATTATTCTTGACGTCCCAGTAAAGAACTGATATCACATCACTGATATGACATTAATTTTAAAACAGTTTCAAAGCGCAATGTGTGCAGATTGATTTTCCTAAATATAACAGTTTCAAAAGCATCTACGGTTTGAAGCATAGACTTATCTTTCACTCACCTTTCTCAATATCCTGGTACTTGTCAAACGGCTTCAGAGTATTGTCCTTAGTAAAGCCACCGAATGCATAGATGAGATGCGTGCAGAGGTAAGGATTGATGTTCTGAGGGTTGAATCGCGCAGTGCCCGGCCGGTACACCGACCAGTTCGTGTAGTAGCACACGACCCGAGGCTCGCTGGACTGAGCTGGAAACAAACGTTAGAAAGGTTAACGATAGTAATAGGACGTCCTTTATGATGTAGCGGGCTTACGTAGGTACAACTCCGTTCCGTTTCACGTAACTATGCGGTGTTGAATGATAACGCTCTGTCTTAGTGCGTAATAACTGTTTTTTAGGTTTTAATATACAATTAAAATATATTTTTTTAGAGAACTCGTAATGTCTAGTTAAACCTAACAGTAAGATGCAAAACGTGTAGCTTATGAACCCGTCATAGTTTCGCCTTTGGTAGATACCTATATTTTAACCTATATACCTGTCTTCACCATTAAGGTTTGAAAATGAGATTAGACCGTTCCAGTTTTTTTTTATATAGGTAGTACATAAGTAGGATTTATAAGATTCATCACAATCAAAAGGTTTTTGATACACCATCACCATTTAAATTTATGAATCCATGTAATATCACGTAACGATTGATGTAAGACAAAAGGTTAGGTTACCTAATGATTACGAGGTGTCTTGTCTAGATCAGCAGAGCGAATCGAATGAGCGATAAGATATGTAATATCACCGACATTATATCGCGTTAAGCCGGAATAAGCACCATAATTTTCGATACGTAGTGTAAATTGAAAATTTTGATATGTAGGTACTTAATGCTTGTATAGAATTTGGATACGCGAAGATGAAGATGATATCTGCTTACAAATATTAAGCTGTGCGAGGTTTTATTTAAATATTGAGATAGATTAAAGGATCATATAGGATTAAAAAGCATCTAGTTAATCTTTTATGCAATAACGAAAATATAGCTTGTAATCTAAATTCATCTAACTCACAATTAACTAACGCAGTAAAGCCTCCTCATCATCATGATCACCCCTATTATCTTTCCCTCTGTTGGGACTGACGAGAGAGATTAGGCCCTAATTTGCACCTTGAAAAAGTGCGGGTTGGTAAAACCTCTTGCGAAAAGCAGTTATCCATAAATATAGAGTACATTGCACAGAATTTCCAAACAATCCAATATCGATCGTTAAAATTAATAGCAGTAATGTAGTTTTATTTCATTGATTATTGACACCTGCTACACACATACACACACTCACACACAGTTAAAGCCTAATCACGTACGAGTATGAAGCAAGTATGTCGACATGGTGTATTATTTGCATGTGGTGTGACATAAATGTGCAACATAAGTACCACAAAAAAGCCTACGAGGAGCCGACCAACTTCTATAGTATATATGCATACATATGAAAGTTCTATAGCTTATAACACAATTTACACAACAACATGTAGCCCCCGTGGTACGGTCTACCAGAAAGTGGTCTACCAGTTTTGACAAAAGTTTCTGTGAGATGTAATGATCGCTAAGGTTGACTTTTCTAACATAATTCAACTGACGTACAAACAAATCACAACCGTAGGATAGACCACATTTTTGGCTGACTGTACGTTAGCTCAAGGCTTGTCTTTACATGGACACATCAGAAAAAAAAATTATAATTATATACATATAACTCGTCAATGTGAATATAATGTTTGTTCCGAGGAGGAGATCAAACCTATGAGGTTGCCCTCTCGCGTCGCAGGCGGACCTTCGCCCGCTGCGCCGGAATTGTCTTTACAATTATATTGAAAATGTATCTAACATTAGGTAGGTACCTAAAAAGCTGTATATAAAGTTGTAAACCAATGATGCGTTACGATAGAGGTAACACTAAGTAGAGACATGCAAAGGCCGCCGCCCGTGGGTGTCTACATGGGACTAATGGCCCATTGTTGTAACAAGCCCATTCATTCTCGTTACGACAACTCTTTTTGTGAGAAACATTTGATTTTAACAATTAAATTGATAGAGATTGCGAAGTTTCATGATCATTGATCATTGCTTATAGTGATTTTTTTGGTTTCCTTTTTTGCTGTTGTTAAGAGTTTTATCTTAATTAATTATGTTTTTATATGGGATTATGGCAGTGAACATTTTTAATTGTATCGAAGTAATGTAGTTTATAATTTTACGGAAATAAGAAAGCAAAGCCCTCAAAGAAAAATCTGTGAAAAATTAAATATTAAATGATATACATATTTATTCCCCATAATCTTTCCGCATATTTTATAAGTTTAAATCTACCTTTGTTTATTCTTACAGTATAAACTGAATAAAACTGTCTTACCTGGTGTGGCTAGTGTGATAACCCCTATTAATAATGACAGCCATGTCGCGAGATTCTGAAAACAAAAAAAATATAGTTAGAAAGGAGAAAACAAGGTCAAAATTTAGAAAATAGTGTATAACCTAGATTTATAACATAAAATAAAGATTTAATGTAGGTACCTAAGCCTACACAAATTAGACCAAAAATTTTTCATCCGCGACGCTTCAAATCTCTACTAATTAAAAATTTCATCTAACATTTCACTAAAAGTAAATTTCACCGACTAAATTAGTTTCCTACTTTCATTGGCAACTGCAACTAAGTTCCTAGATAACATACCAAAACTATAATTTAAAACTCGAAGCGAGTACAAAGAGCTTCCTATGCTATTACCCAAGTCTATTGTGCATTGTTCAACAATACGAAACTAACGCAAAAAGATGGTCAAACATGTATACGTTTTCTTCATAACTACAAGATAATGCTCTATTTATATCATTCATCACCATTCGTGTTGTGCCGGAATATGAATAGTTAGCACCCAATATCTTCCCGTGGTCTTAAAAGCGGAGTGGCTTCGCTCACTTGTGTCCTAGCTCGTAAACAATGCCCTGCATTTACCGTCTTTCTATGAATATGCAACACCACAGCGCATCTATGTATGGTAAGTTACCAATACCGATAGTACCGTTGGAAGGGTGACGGTTCGTAATAGGTATGTAGAGTAATGTCTGCATCATTTCCTGTTATGAAAGTTCAGCCATTCGTATATTATAGTAGGTACCAATCATCCTCACGTGGGTATATTCAAGACTAAGCAATTTATGTATCAGAAGACGGACAGCACCTGTTAACACCAAGTCGCATGGTAAGCTGATTATACTAATTCCCGCAATGGGTTCTATAGGGTGAGATCGGTGGCCAGTAGGTAAATGTGATGACGTCAAAGTATTTCCATCGAGTTTTTGAAGCTTTTACTATTTGTAAAAATGAATTTAATAGATATATTTTGGATATCATAGACAATAATTTTTTATTCGTCCGGGAGAGTCATAATTTGTAGTATAATTATTATTACAACTTGAATTGAATAAAGTTTTATTGAATACTTTGTTTTATTAAACTGCCTATTAAATAATTTCGCAAATATTGGAAATTTATTGCACATCGTTGACATTTAAAACTTTCATAACTTTCCATATTGTAATATGTTTAATGAAGATATTATAGTAGCATCATAAATAAAGAATATCTGAAACATATTGCAAATATAGGTACTCGGATATAACCGTATTGAGAAAAGCTAATTCTAATATTGTAACCTTAAGCATCCTATAAGCTTCTAATCCGCGGTCTATATTTTAGCTGTTTCGTCCATATTGTTTTGCAGTCTGTGGTTTGTCTCCCATATCAGACATTAATTTCAGATATTCTAAATTTGAAATAATATTGATTTCGAAATTTCACCGTAAAGCTATGGTGATTTAGTTTACCATAATGCGATATATTTCTCATGGCGGCTATTTTCCGTTGCGTACGCGGTACATTGCGACACGGCTTACACACCGGGGATTACTTCACGTACCTGTTTGGATGTCTGTGACGGATGTGCCTGATGCTATTAGAATTGGAGTCCTGTTACATTTGACCATAGACTACTTTCGTGATATTCTACCTATTTGGAATGGGAGTCCAGCGACATTTGACAATTTTCACTCTACTTTATTAGAATGGGAGTTCTGCTACCTAAATAAGTGTAAACCGTATTTGATACATTGTCCTAGCATGCGACATTTGACCAGAAACATCTTTCGTTACTTTAGCAGCGTCGTTTTGTATACAGTAGGTGAGATAATAACTAATACTACTTTAATAACAATTTAAACATACTACCTACATACTCTACTAAATAATTAGTTACGGTCAACCGTTAGTTATTACGAGGTTTGAGTCCCGACCAGCACATTCCTCTGTCGAAAGCTCTCTCGCTGCACGCACGAATGACAACAGTCTTTCTTTTGTTAAGTTTGACAGTTCATTTGTTTTATTTTAAGTCTTTTCATTTGAGAGTATTGTTACGCGTGGCTACATTTCTGATACAATCGTTTGAGGTTAAAGTACTCGTATGTCGTTTTATTAATAGCTTGTATTTACGAAATACTATAAAAAATATTATCAGTTAAATTTACCTAAAACATTAAATGAATAAGGGACTTTAGATGATAATTAAATATTCTATTGATGATGAACAAGAATAGGTGGTAGGTGGTTAAACTGTTTTCCTATAATAAGTATTTGCTATTTTTATACTCGAGAAATAATGTATAGGGGTTTTTGTAATAATCAATTGTTTTATGTAGGTACCAAATATAAATCAATAAATATTGCTCGACAATTTACACAGCAAAATCTAGCTCCGTGCTAAGGTCCAAGCTTGTGTTAAGGGTAGATAATCTGATTAGTATATATTTTATACTATGCGTATAATAGAATGTGAATAGGGTGTTTCCCACGGTTAAGTAAAGCAAATATGCTAAATCTGCATAGTCATTCAAAGAGTCTACATTTACGTAAGAGAAGCTTAGAACCCGTCGCTCCGTATCGGTCCGGAATCTGGTCGCAGCCGGAATCGCAGCATACAGACCTCCTTGGTTCCTAGACTTTGCGTAATGGGTGACTGGTTGCTATGTTACGAACTGTTTGGGATGCTTTGCCCTCCTGAGGATTATGAGTATAAAATAAGGGCACTTTTCCACTATAAAACTATGCAACATTGGCATTAAGGTTTACATAATCAATCGAAGAATTGCTTAGCACTTTCCGCCATGTGGTGCCGACCGAAAATAGTACCAGCAACGTGGGTGACGCAAATCATAGATTTGAGTAGGTACTATCTATTTTAGACAACAGTAGATTTGTTATAATAGTAAAGAATTTTCGGCGTAAGTACTTATTTTATTTTTAATTATTCTTTGTTATTTGTAATCGAGAACGCTAGGTAGTTAGCAATCTGTAGAAAACATAATATGAAAAATCTTTATAATTGAAAATGAATTTTTTGTGGGTGCTCTGCTCCCTAAGCTTTCGTGTCTTTACAAAGTATATGATGGCACTCAATTTATTTAACACTTAATGCGAAAATTCCTTTTACGTACTGCTCTACATGTAGTTGGCTACCCAATAGAGTTAAGACAACATTCCCAGATTGTGATCTGAATCCCATGCGAAATCTGATTAAGGACCTAAGATTCTGCTTATAACCAAAATAACTTGTACAAATCCCTAATAAAAATCAAAAGCGAAAAACTGAGCTAATTAATTGAAGCAAATTATGTTTAATATGATGATCTTGCTAAGCATCTAAAGTCAGTCATCTAGAGTCCACAAATGACACGAAATGCTGGCTTCTGCGTCGCAGGCAGATCTTCGCCCGCTGCGCCACAGAGGTCGTCTATGATGATAAAAGTTCTGTGATCACTTCAAAAGGGCCAGCCCTTGTATAAAACCCGGAGGTATGTGTACCTATGTGTAAGGCACGTATGCCTTCCGTAGCCATGGCGATTTCTCTGCAATGGACATTTCCTAGAACATATATGATGAAAGTTTGTTATATAAACTCAACTACATACTTCCAAAAGTATCAACATTCTATAGTTATGCTTAATTCATATTACCAATATTATAAAACATAGAATTTTTTTAAAGATATTTATTACAGGTAAGTTTTGTTAAAGATTTAGAGACAATTTCGAATGCAATAAAGGAACACCTATTTAATTATGCAATGCTTTTTACTACTCCAATTATCACTCACGTAAAACCACCAGCAAGTGACTGAATAAATGCATATTTCATTTATTTTAATATTTATGTTTGCATTGCATAATTTGTTTAAGTCTTTGACTGTCATTGCTAAATACTTTAATTGGGTCTCATCTAGACAAAACGGAATATGCCTCAGAGACACTTATCCTCCATCAGGTGAGATTGTTGTGAAAAAAACTTATACTTTAGCAAAAATATCATCAGATGGTAAAATTATTGGATTTTACCATCTGATGATATTTTATAATAATTATAGGATGTATTAACCGATATTTTATAGCATATAGGATCAATTCAATTAATAAAATGACGTTAATAAAACCTGTTTAAAAACTATGATATTAAGGATCCGTGTCTGACAAAGATCACTAAGTTACGGATGAGTCATACTAAAGTGGCATCGTAGGTTAAACTTCGAATGGAATCCAATCTACATATTCATTACAATTGAAAAGTTTAGGATATAAGTTTAATTTAAAATAATAAATGTATATAAAACTAGTTGACCCCGCGCGGCTTCGCCCGTTTTTTACCTTTTAAACCTTCCCTGGACTGCTACGATCATTTCAAGACTAAAACCAGCGCAATCGGCCCAGCAGTTCTCGAGTTTTAGCCAGACTAACGAACGGCGATTCATTTTTATTTATATAGATTATTTAGGTATCACCCTGACATTACAGAACTCAAATGTTTTCGTATGTGAAAATTCAAAGCTGCAGTTTATGAAACGTCATTGTTTCAATAATAAAAAACAAAAGAATTACATAACCAATTAACTTATAGTTTAAAATTACTATGTTTAAAACAACTTTTACGTAATGTATTTCG
This sequence comes from Chloroclystis v-ata, assembly GCA_963691955.1. Taxonomy (NCBI): domain Eukaryota; kingdom Metazoa; phylum Arthropoda; class Insecta; order Lepidoptera; family Geometridae; genus Chloroclystis; species Chloroclystis v-ata. The sequence continues at coordinate 8,498,976 of OY829904.1, read as the reverse complement.
AAATTCAGACCCATCTATGGTCCTAACTTTATCGGGTTCAAGCCTCAGAATATGAGGTTTAATTGCAAATATAATCTCGGTTATGATCTAAGGTTAATCTGCATAATTATTATAAACATAAATTGACTTAGCTGCTAACTAATGATGCTTACAAAGCTGACTCAAAGCACAAATTAAATACTGTGCGGCCTTACAAAGAGCTTTGTGACTCATGCGCCGCTCAAAGGATTAGAGAGGAATTCGAGGAAGCTGGGATTTCACAATATCTACTTAAAATGCAATTTTGGATTCTTGCAGACATTCGAAATTAATCAGTGGCTTATTAGTGCTTATAAACCTCGTCTTAGGCAACCTATAGCATGGACTTACATTGTATAAAACATCTAAATAATTACTTAAATCCGTTGATATTACCATGATAAAAAAAAATAGGTCTCTGTGTACCAACGTTTAGTAGATAATTGGTTACATGATAAAATTGGAAGGTTCCGAAATAAGCAATTTATATTAATCATAAGTAATATGCGGTTAAATTAACGAATTAACAACGGTATGACGGTGGAACCGGTTAATTTATCCGCAAGTAGTTGCAAAACATTTGATAAATCGTCAAGTTCCTACCACACCTTAACTAATTATAAGACCTTAAAGGAAGATTACGCACGCAGAGATCTCACTTGGTAAAAGCTGGTTTAATGTAATGTAATGTAATAATAATACTAGCTTATGCTCGCAGTTTCACTCGGGTTATAAAGAGAAAAGTAATCTACTCAGTCTTTTGTCACTATCTCCACTTAAAATCACGTCAATTCATCGCTCCGTTTTGTCGTGAAATATGGACAAACAAACAGAAAGATACATATACTTTTATATCTATACTAATAATAAATCTGTAAGGGTCGATCAAGGAGTAAATTAATTAAAATAGGTAATAAGAACACTAAATTGTCCTAGCATATCTGAGTCTGCTAGAGAAGAGGTTTCCATCGCGTCTAAACACAAGTTTAATACTTAGAGCGATGAGACACTATGTAAAAGCACCCAGGTCCCAGATTTAAAGACCCAGTTCTAAAAACCCAGCATTTTTATGTACACTATTTCTTAAATAAAGGTATTTATTATTATTATCTTTATTTAACTTTAAACACATCAAAAAATATACAAATCTACCTACTGTAAAAAATATATAAAAAGGGATAATCACCGGTCACAAAGCTAAGCTCAAGCGGCCGGTGACTAGGAGTGCAGAGAGAGGAACTTTCGGACGATGCGTGCAGAGTCTAGGAGTACTGCCTTCTGGATCTGGCCCTTGATCCAGCTTCCAGCTTTTGATTTTTATTATTATTAATTTCTTTTCAGATATATTGTTTATATAATATGGTATAGAATAGATAATATGCTAAATAGTCGTATTATGTGACGCTAGCGCCGCGCAGTGACGCGTTGCGCGCGCCGCTCCAGTTGTGCCACGCGACATTCCGGAGGGCGTCTTGCTTGTACTATATCTACAGTTGGTTACTAGCTTATCTTTCATCAGATGATAAACAATTAAACAGTAACATCTAGCTCCATGGCATATCTTATTATATCTAGTACCTGCCCGTTACACAAGCTTCAAGCTTACCATGGGATATGCCATGGGGCTAGATGTTACTGTTTGAGAATAATGTTGTATGGGTTATGACGAATATTTAGTTTTCTTTTAATTTTTTTAACTAGTTATAGTATGAGGAGCGAATCTGAGCTTTGTTCATATTTATCCGGTTCAACTATTTGTTTGAGCGCGTGAGTGACTGGTCGAGGTGACCTTGTGCAGCTATTTATGTAACGTGACATGTTCATGAGCTTTAGTACCTGTGACATACTAATTTATTGTACCGAAAAATAGTTTAGTATTATGTTTTAAAATACAATAGTTTTAGCAACCCTATTATTACCTTCTTACAGTTAAGACACATGAACTTCACTCTTGGCGGGAGAGATTAGGCCTTAGCTCACCACAATGGCCAAGAGCGGGTCGATGAATGTTACATGTCCTCCAAGCTTTTCAAAGTTCTCCTCACGATGTTTGCCTTAACTTAAAGCACTTGTTTTTAAAGCGTACATACGTTTATCATACCTTATCTCTCTCGACAAGTGAGAAGTCTCTGAATCCCAGCAGTGGGTACTTAAATGGCGGTGTTTTCGTACTTGGAAGCATAGATAAGAACAGACAGACAGCGGGATCGAATTTGTTTTAAGTATTGATAATAGTCTTCGTGACAAAACGAACCATTTCTAACATTCCTCGCGAGTCACCTGATGAAACAAGGCTGAGTAAAGGTCATCGAACATCTTACGAAACGGTGACTTTGAATTCATATAACTTTAGCACATACCTAACAAGTGGAGTTCATTTTATACTAATTTGACAGTAGATGTTAAATTATTTTAAACAATATGACATAAGGGTTCAGGGTTCCCGCATTATTGTCCAATTCATCGATATTATAAGATCTTACGTAATTTGTAGAACCTAACGTTTGTTATTCTTTATATCCCTGTATTTAATAACCCTGTATTGCATAGGGTGCACTTTTTGGTTGGGAGAGGACATTTGGCTTTATTTTAATGAGAGTTATATTCGTCGTCCAATACAACCATAAAACAAGTTATAGACATAGAACGTTTTAAATAAAATCTTTTTGTTTATAAATAAGCGGCCATCTAGCGGTCAACGCTTCCGCTCTCACTTTCATTGCTTTAAACATATACCTACTGTTAGGTGAATTGTATGTAGCTACAAGTATTGTGACTTCATCTGAAAAAGTTCTGTTACGCGAGCTACGTATTACTTATGTTAAATTTCAAAAACACATCGTTATTTTAAAAAACGCAATATTTATTTACTAGTAATAAACAACTACGGAACCCTAAAAAGCTGTTTGTACAATTCAGTATAATTAAATAAGAACGAAAAAATTCTGTTTTATGAGATTCTTCTGTAAAAAAATCTCTTTATTAAAGACTTCAACGCGCTTGCCTCGCTACGAGAAGTCTATGCAAAACTGTATGTATAAGTCTGATCGCGATAAGAATACGTTTAGGACACATGTCAGTTTGACACGTTAGTGATGGGCACAACATAATGAGTTCGTAACCGTTCCTCCAAAATGAACCGCCGCGTTATTTTTAAGATTATTTTCGTTTTAAATTGGCGGAATCATTTAATATTTATATTTTAGTAATTTAAGTGGAAACCGACTGTTTTAGCGTCACAAAATGGCGGCCCATAACGCCATTTGGGGTTATTATTTTAAACACAAATATAAAAATGCCACTTTCTTTCGCGCGTTCGGTTTGGTCGTAGTTTTATTCTTATATTTAATAAAATCTTATAGTCCATTATTTTCCAATTCTTAAACGTATTATTTTTAAATATAACTGTAACAGATAACGATACTGTTGTTGCCTGTTATTTTTAGTACAGCACTACCTACAAATATAAAGCACTGACATAACCTTGTAATAGCGCAATATTATCGCAATATTATTACGCAGATTTAGAAAAATATTGTTTACCAAGTTATTTTACACTCCGTTTGGCACAAAATTATTAGATTCATTGATTATTGATATAATAATGTAGATTTAATGCTCATCAATTGTTAAAACGGTAAACAAACAGCAAAAATATTTTAATCGTAACTGCAACGCCATTACAAAGTTACGTTGTCAGTTCAATCGCGATGTGTCAGGAACGCAAAGTCTCGACGGCAAAGGTATAGTAAAACTATTTGGCAAGAAATAGTTCTTTAAATAAAACTAAGTATTTTGACTCTTTGACTTCTTTTAGCGTCATTAATGTCATGAAATCCAAGTCTCTTATACTAACAACGTAGATTGATTTCTACTTTATTTGAGAGTGTCTGGGTGTTATATGTAAAATAAAAAATATGTGTCGATGTAAGTATATTCTATCAAGTATATCAGAAATCTAGCACAAGCTTTGAGTTTACCACAGGGCTAGTTGAATTTTCCAGGTATATTTATGTATTAATGGTCTCACTAGCATAACGCATTGCTTTACTAAGCTACAAGAGAGCGGTCACTTGTTTAACTAAACAAACCATCACGTTTATTACCTACTTATGAAGTACAAGAATGCAATTCTAATTCGTCAATCGAGACCAAGGTCAGTTACGTCACGGTCTAGCCAGGGCCACGATGGACCTGATGATCCATTTTAAGACCATTATATCGAAACTCGACTCCTTAGTCTCTTTGTGTGTAACTACACTGAGAAAAATTTTGGCTCACAAAGCACAATATTAGCGTTGTCGATTTTTTATTGTTTGTGTAACAAATTACTTTAACAATGCATTCAAGTTCATTTATGTACAAATACAATGTTATTATTGTGAGACTGTTTGTTGAGGAATTAACAATTTTTGTTAATTCCTCTGTTACGATCACAATAATACTTTGTGAATTTGTTAAAGTTATTTTGTTCGAAGTTCACAAAGTTCAACGTAAACAATCTGACAATATTTTATTGTTACGGTCACAATAATACTTAAACGAAGGATCAAATCTTAACTTTGTTGAAAACCGAAAATTTCAACGTAAAGGATTTCACATAATTTATTTTGAGGTGGGCACAAATCTGCGATGCAACAAAGTTAGCTTAGAGAATTTGACAACTTGGCGCGCGGTGCGGGGCGTAGCGGGGGGAAACTGTATTTTGACTATTTTGTCGTACACGCATCATTCGGTGTCATACTTCAGTGCGAATGGGTGCGTGCCTGGACTGTGATTATTTCTGAGGTGTTCATAAGTTCTAAGTTCATAAGAACTTCATATAGGTCTACCTAAATACCACAGATTTTTTAGTGAGTGCATCGAAATGGATTTAGCCCAGTTCCTTGAGAACGAAGGGCTTTCGTCGAATAGTTTTTAAAGTGTTACCCATACATACGATAGGTTTTGATGACCATTATTTTGCATACTGTGTCCAAGATGCTCCTGAAGATGATCCCAGGTATCTTAATTATGATACAATGCAGTATCATTTTCCTTGCAATCTAATCAATATGAGCCATGGTGGGCGGACTTTGAAATACGTCATTTTGCGTAAGCCTTTGTGATTTTTGTAGTTTTTGTATTAAGAAATGAACACCTCCATTAGTTATTAATAAAATTGAACAATCTTCATTCTTAAAGCAGTAAATACCTAGCTAAATAGGGCTAGAAAATATAGTGAGCCAGATGTAATGTCATTTTGCAAATTTTTTGTAATAACTTTTTTGTATTAAGTACTATATAATATGTAGCATCTCCATTAGTTTATATGTATTTCTTAACTATAGGATCTATTCCACAATTCAGCATTCAGAGACTAATTCAGCAAACATTGCTGGTTGAAGTAATGTTATTGGAATTAACAAAACCCAGCTGCCCAGCAATGTATGCCGAATTAGTCGCTGAATTTAAGATGGTGTAATAGTTCCATAAAAATGTAATTTACTAATTGTGATGTTTTATTTACAACTTTAGTTATTAAGTACATAAATGTAAGTAAAATAAATATGTGAGTAACATAAATTAAGTACATAAATGTAAGTAATGCAACTACTTCAAATCAATGGTAGTATTGTGCAATTTAAGCTGGCTGTAAATTCAAAATCGTACAATCGTTCGATTAATTAGGAACTATAGGATCTATTCACAATAAATGCCCATAATTATGATTCAAGACAATTTTTTATTTGACTACTACCCCTCATATCAGACACCGAGGGCAAACTATTGTTTTTTATTCGCTTACTCCCTTTGTTAATAGTTTAAAGTTTTGTTATTTGTAACGGTAAATTATTTATAAGTTGGCACTCTGTAAACACAGCATTAAGTTATTCCTACAAACCAGTTGTTACTACCCTATCAGCTGCAAAAATAAACCTTCATGCCGTGTGTGTATCGTCATGTAGTTGGACGTTTATTGTACGTTCAACAACGTGATACGTGACGTATACGTACGGCCTGAAGGAGGAGCGGCTATTGGTAGGGTAGCAATAACTGGTTTGTTGGAATGGCAAACTAAATGTTGTTCATAGAGTTGTCAACTTCGCAACGTACTTTTACTGTAACCACAACAATTAGTTTGCTCTCCTAACGAAGTGAAAATAAATACAACAACAAAGTTCAAAGTAAATACAGTGACAAAGTTTAAACAATATTGTTGTTGTTAAAATGACAATAAACATTTGCTACGTTAACTACATCTAAATGGCAGGCTATCAAACACGTTGCTACAGTGACATAGTTCTGCTGTTATATTAACAATATTTCTGTTGTCGGAGTGACAAAGGTTTATCAATTTATAGTCTGATACTTTGCTCCAGTGACATAGCTCTGCTGTTATATTGACAATATTAATGTAGTCGGAGTGACAAAGGTTTTTCAATTTATGGTCAGATACATTGCTCCAGTGACAAAGTTCTGCTGTTATATTGACAGTATTTATATTGTTAGAGTGACAAATGTTTCTCAATTCATGGTCCGATACATGTGTTATATTGACAATGTTTACGTTGTTATATATACAACGTTGGTAACGTTGTATATATAACAATATTGAAGTTGTTGCGGTAGTTTTGTGAAATCGACAAAGCTCTGGCGACAATAAAAACGTTTACTCAGCCACAACGTCCCTTTGTGGGTTGTATAGCCGCAAAGTTTTGTTGTTAAATTGACAGTATTTTTTTCTCAGTGTAGCCGACCGCCGACAGCTTCGCTTGCGTTTTTACGTTATCTACGTAAAGTTTAAAAAATATTGCTGGAGAATTCACACAGTAACATATTATATCTATAGTATTAATCGAAAAGTAATAAAATTATTCGACACTGAAAGAAGAAGATACGGTAGTTGACGCCCAACAATGATAAAAACGCCCTAATAATTTTAATTAAAGTCTATTTATTAACAACATTACAATTATTCACCCCTAGTATTAATACCAACTTATTTAATTACTAAAAATCCTAAGTTAGGTGATATATGCAGATTATTTATGCATACATACAACCTAGTTTACGTTTTGTAAACCTAAATTTTTTACAAAAAAAAACAGATGAATGAAAAAGTAGGTAGAACTTTCAAAATTTTCGTGAGTTATACTATTCATTTTGTACAACGGGAATTACTCACGTATTTACATAGGAGTTAAACAACTCTCGACGTTTCGACCACATCAAGTAGAGTGATCAGTCGAGTGATCGTCAGTAGTAGTGATCGACACCGTGGCTTACGAGACAAAGATTACCGACTTATTGAGTGACACCGTAACTTATAAACAGGTCGCGTATAACCCGACTGCTAGGGTTGTTACAAAGTTGCAAGACCTACTCAGAACATTATCGGATGAGCTGTACGGTAGTTTGCGTCCGACAAACCCAACTACACCCAAGATATATGGACTACCCAAAATACATAAAGAGAACTGGCCTCTCCGTCCTATTGTAAGCCAAATAGATTCGCCTACGTACAAAGTAGCAAAATACATGGCCGGAGTGCTACAGGAATTTGTAGGCCGATCAACCAGTTTTGTAAAGAATTCCACCCACTTTACACAACTGCTGGAGGACGTGGTTTTTAGATGCCGGAGAGTTAATGGTTAGCTTTGATGTCACATCCCTATTTACAAAAGTGCCGATTACTGAGACAATCTCTATCATCCGTAACCTATGTTTTTCTTCAACGGTACCTAGTGAATATATGCCAGTGATAGAGTTTGTTCTCACAAGTGGTTACTTTACCTGGCATGGAGAGTACTACCTACAGCTGGATGGCGTAGCTATGGGATCACCATTGGCTCCGGTAATAGCCAATCTCTTCATGGAATGGTTTGAAAATGACGCGTTGTCGACGGCACCTGGAAGGCCGCGTTATTGGTGGCGTTATGTAGACGATGTGTTCGCAATTGTACAGGAGGAACAAATTGAAGGGTTATTAGAACATCTGAACTCGAGACACCCGAATATTGCGTTCACCGTGGAAAGAGAACTTGATAGAGAGTTACCATTTCTGGACGTGTTGGTGAAACGAGATGGTTTCGGTCACTTGTCACACACTGTATACCGTAAACCAACACACACAGATAGGTATTTACGCGCTGACTCTCATCACCATCCCTCCCATCTTGCCAGTATACCCAGGACACTTATAAACAGAGCTTTGAAGCTATGCGACCACCAATACCTGGATACGGAGCTCTCGCATGTAAGAAATGTGTTAAGTGCGAATGGCTATGGATGGAAACAAAGTTTTCGCATAGCGCAGCCGTCATCAAGGAAACGCCCGGTTACCGCAGAGAGAGCTGTAGCGTATCTGCCATTTGTCAAGGGAGTGACGGATAAAATTGGTCATTTGTTGCGCAGACGCCTGGATATAAACACCATTTTCCGTCCTCTCACAAAGATAAGAGATCTACTGCGCTCCCCGAAGGATAGAGATCCTTTGTCTACACCGGGTGTTTACGAGATTCCATGTGAATGTGGTAGTTCATATGTGGGCGAAACGAAGCGTAACATCTCCACCAGACTGACTGAGCACATACGTGCTATGAAGAATGCGGATGTAGATAAGTCAGCCATAGCAGAGACACACTACATTCGCTTCGACAAGGCTCGTGTGTTGGCCAGAGAAAGGTTTTTCGTGCCCCGAAAAATCCGCGAAGCTATTGAAATCAACCGTACTCGGAATTTTAATAGGGACAAGGGCTGGGCTGTACCACCTGCCTGGCTTCCGTGTCTTCATGGTCTTCGCGTCAACAAAGGGCCGTTGCCTTCGTCGGGTGACACGATCAGTGCAGTGTGTTACGCTACACAAGATGTAGAAGATGACAGTAGTGACAATGAGGCGAACGTTCATTCAGTGCCAGCAACTACATCTGTTGGTACCGGGCACCAACACGTACCGCCTTTACCCCCACCACCGCCGCTGAGCAGCCGCGCGCTCCGGTACATCGCCCGCAGTGAGAACCGCGCGCGCGACCTGAGAGGAGACGGAGCACGGCGGGACGCTCACTCCTCCTGATAAAGACTACTCTTGATGTGGTCGAAACGTCGAGAGTTGTTTAACTCCTATGTAAATACGTGAGTAATTCCCGTTGTACAAAATGAATAGGTAGAACTTACTTAAACTGAATAGGTACAGGTCAAAAAGAATGCAAAATGCAATATTTAAATTTCAAAATTGGAACGTCTGCTCTACACCGCTGCATAGACAATCCCACAGTATAATAGCTTACAACATGCCATTTCTTAATTTTCGCACGCAGTTTTTATTCTCAATAAATAATGAAATAGCTCTTAGTACATTGTAACAAGGATTATATTGTTTATGTACTTTAGATTCGTGATGATGGAAAGGATTTGCAATCAGAGATTAGAATGGTCGTGAAATCGATTTTTCGCATTAACACGAAGATGATTTATTGGTCGTAAATTAAGATATTTATTTGCGTTAAATTGGATATGGTTTTAAACTGTTTGGTCAAAGTTTTTTTTAAACTTGTAGTTGTAACTTTTAAAACTGTAATGTGTTGGTACTTAGCATGATTTCTTATTCGTAATGCGTCCATTTGCATAAAAATCCGTCTTCTTACCTGAAACAAAAAATAAAAATGAGAAAATGGGAAAAATAATAAGTAAGGTAATATGTAAGGTAATTATCAATAAAATTTTATATTATGTTCCCCTTTTAGTTTGTGTATGTTAATATCAATTTACGATAAAATATTTTATCATCGTATTTCAATGTTATTTCAGGCATTGATCTACTTTCTACATACTATAAGTTTCATGCTTAAAATGCATGATAAAATATATTGAGAGTAGGTGTCATCCGGCATAGGTGTCCTAATTTCTAACAAATTGCGTATAAATATGACTTTATTTTTATATTACCAGGATATAATTTTTTTATACAATATTCGAATAACAGAACAGAACGTAACTACACATAAAAGTTGAGGTGGATGAAAAAAGAAATATGAACAATAGGATCTCACTCCGTGTTCCTGTCAATCAAATCCTTCGAAACTCAATTTTCATATCGAAAGTCAGTTCGAATTTCTCGACACCGTCTCTTACATCACAGTATGCAGAATCACTTTCTACCTACCTAAGTGCTTTTGTACGCAATTTCTTTGGTATGCCCTGGGCGTGGTTCACAACAGGTGGCTTAGTCTATGCTTTTCATAGACATAATTCTATTCTTTTTTCAAAAATAATTTGTTCTCATTACGTTGAGACGCTTGATACAAATCTCAAATGAAAGTCATTATTGCGATAATTATTTACGCTCAGGTGTATTGCGACATTTAAATGATTAATGCTACAGAAATAAGATTCAATTTGACTATGATCCCTTTTAAAAATTAATATATCTATATATATGTATATGCTGGACAAGTAAAAAAGCAACTTTTAGTCCCGTGGTAAGCTCGAAGCTTGTGTTACGGATGCTAGATTTCTGATATACCTTTAATAGAATATACTCAGATACATATATTTTTTTATTATTATAGAAAATACACAGAACACCCGGATCAATATTTGCAGATCGTGCAATATTTTTCCGAGGCGAGAATCGAACATGCAACCTCTTGCGTCGCCCGCTGCACCAGAGGTCGTTCCTATGTACTCAGTATAAAGGATCTGGCCGCAATATTACCCAATGAGCCTTATGGTAATGAGGTAAGTTTGTATTGACTTAGGGACATCAATATGCAGGGTGTTGTAATATGTGGTGTAAGCTAGTCGAAGGTTTTTTACTACCAGCCTTCTTTGTAAGTGACACCCTAGTTCGACTACTATGAAGAAAATTGCTGCACTAAGTTAGTTTTACTCGGTATAGAGTAGATTGTATGGTATTTTACTCGGTATAGGTACCTATGTTTTATGGTAGTCTTACCAACCACGTGATTTTTGTCGTATTTTGTGGGGTTCCCCGAGGAAACTTATAATTTTCCGTGGTAAAAATACCATAAAAAAACAATATAGAACCTTACTCATTAAATGAGCTATCTAACGCAGAAATAACTTCGAACGAGTTTTTCAGCAATTAGCGCGAACAAACCAAAAACATTTTGCTTAGCCTGTATTTTCCCACTGCTGGGTAAAAGCCTCCCCTAATTCTGACAAAAACATAAATGTTTAAATAACTATTTGTTCTATCGATAACGAAATCATTTTCCAGACTAAACTGCCCGCGAAACCGATAACAAAGACTATTTCTAGACAAGTCTTACGACTTAAACAAATTATGACATAACATGAAAAGTATGTCAAATCAATATTCAAAATAAAAATAAACAAATAGCTGACAACGTAACGGATACATTAATTAGAGTTCCGTTCATCCGTTTCGGGCGGAAATCACGATTTATACATTGACACTATTTTATGAATCAAACAGTGCTTGCTAAATTAGAACGGATGCTAAATGCTACAAATTGTGAGTTATTCCTTTCGGTGATGTTTTTCATACTATGACAATGAGCTTAGTTCAATTACGCTAAAGAAAATAAATATTGAGCTTTACCTTAGTTTTACCTATTACTATTATCATGAAGCTGAAAAGGTGGCTATGTTTGTTTGAATTATAGGTAAGTTTTATACCGCGGGAAAATATATTCTGCGTTGAGAAAATCCATAACAAATAATTAAGTAAAAAGGAAATCCAAGGTAAAACATGATGTCAAAGCTCAAACGGCGTGTAGGTTTGATGACAAAACTCTAAATTCTTGACCTCAGGCCAAGAACTCTTCTAACAAGTTTATTCAGTTTATTAATCAGTTATTCCATATTTATCTATCAAGAAGTAGAAATAATGTGTTAGAGTTGCTTTTTCCTTGTATGAGAGGCAATTCATTTGTTTTGACATTTGAATAAGCATTTTGACATTTGCGGTCAGTTGCGCACACAAAAAGATTGTGATATGGAATACTTACCAAAAGTTTCAAAAGTGTTTAGTCATTTATTCACCATTATCTTAAAGAAGCGAAAGGTTAGCAGAATTACCCGTGATGTAACTCTATTCTCATGATCACATAACTAGTATTATGCCTTTTTAATGAACATTCCAGATATTATACTAAAATTATGAAGAATTCCTTTAGGTATGTTTCCTAATATGTTTTATTCATAATTTTTTAATGTTCCATGTTATAACATAAACTAGCTGACCCGGTTTATTCCAATGTTCCTCACCTCTTAAACCTTCAATATTTAAAACCTAAAGCAAAAACTACTACGATAAGTGGCATTTCTTTTTATACTTATATATATACATATATATAACAAACACCTTTGCTTTACCTACTTAATACATTGCTTTGGCATTATGATAATATTTAATCTATGTGTCCGTCTGAAAAAAATAGGCAGACTATTTATGAATCAAAAAACTCCGATCCGGATGCTAAGTACGGACGCTTGCTACCCGATTACTTTACATTACATTGAATATACAATGTACGTACGTTGCATTTTGGTCATAATTAAATATTGATGGACATTCACAGAGCAACATCTAGGCCCGTGGTAAGCTCGAAGCTTGTGTTACGTGCACTAGATATCTGATAAACTAAATACACTGGCGACAAATTCTGTTACAATATAACAAGCTACATATATTGTGCAATGGACCTACTTTTTATTTATATTTTAACATAAAAAATCCTTTGTAACGCGGGCAAATTCGTCAGCGGAAAGATAGCTCAAACGAATGCTTATCAGCCCAATCCACAATTTTTCTACCCAATATTATTAGTTTTGGGAAGATCCCGTCTTCTGGCATATAAATCTGTAAAATCTAAATATAAAGGTTCGTGGATTTCCCGATAATACAAAATATTCGTTAAACCCCGACAGTTAAAAAAACAATAACCGTATCAATATCCTTCAGTATCTAATAAATTTCTCAAAACGCAATTCGACCTCTACCGTGAAAGCTGGTGTTGTAACACTAGCGTGCGTGCCTTACGAAATACATCACGGAATATCATATTTAGCGGTAATTTGACAGTAGGAAGTATTGACCAATAATCCAGCTGCAAATTGTTGAAGGGAAGCTACTGTCGGCGAAGTGCCAAGTTGAACTGATTAGCCCTTCAACTCTACCTTTGTTCAAATCCGATTGGGTATTGTTGGTGTGAAAAAATAATGATTTTGTAATGAATAAACTAAAACCAACTATCTAAAGAATATAATAAATTATCTAACTAATATAAATTGTGATTAGGTATATATTAAAGTACATACATAGTTCTAAAAAGCTCAAATCATGTTGATTTTACTAAAAAAAAGCTCCTAAAACATATACTATAAAAAATATGGGCCGAAAGCAAAGCTAAAAAGTGGGACGGAAGCAGATTTATTAATATAAATAATAGTTAGGGTCGAATGTAGATTTTTTAAGCGGACTGATAACCACGGGACGAATGTGGACTAAATCGTTTATTGAGAGTACTATTCTTAGGTCACATGGCATTTAGTCATTTATTCATGGGAAATCAGTGAACTGAGGTTTAGGGCCGATTACCAAACTAGTTGCGTTGTATATTAGCGCGTTTCCGCTAAAAACTAGTGAAATTCTGCTAAACTGATTGGCACTATGCAATCTTTGGAAGTTGTTGCATGATCATTAACTATTACAAAAATAATTAACTGATGACTTTTAGGCAATATGTCATTAATGAATTAGCTCGGTGATTACGGTAAAGTAACTTTTTTAACAAGTCTGCTCTATTTATTTTGGGTAGTGAATTTTCTTAACTTCGTAGAGATTTTAAATAAACCTAATATTTTTTACATTCTTTCATTTAGACGTAGTAGCACAGGGAAAGGTTTAAATCGCTTAGTGCCTAAGTACTTACTATTAACTAAAAACAATTAAACCCAACTTTGCGGTAGCTACAAAAACTTCAATAGGTCACAAAGTTGATGTATTTCTTGTGTTTTACTCATTAGTTCAAATCCTGTTCCAACATTCGAATTACGAACACGTCACTTACACGCCAAATGTCAAAGTTGACATATTAGGCTGACCTTGTCAAATAAATCCAACACATTATGAATCTTAATAATACATCTTTAAGTTGGTATTTCCTAAATGTAGTATAATTTAAATATAATTTAAATGCGCTTGAGAACTTGAGATATTTGCGTATCAAGAAACCTGACAAAATTACGAAAGATTTTAGAATTTTGATGAAACATTCCGAATTTTTTATTGAATTAAATTGAATATTTATTAATTTCCTGTGTCGTCTTTGCATTTTCATTTTGTTTAATTGTTTTGCAATAATTACATATTTTTGGGTTTCTTATTTACCTACATATTAAAGTTTTTTTTATTATCTTTATTTACTAATGGATAACTCTTTGGCGAGTTTACATAGATATTTCCAACCACAATGTAAAATTTTAATATACTAGGTGAAAACCCGGCTTCGCTCGGGTGAAATTTGACGAAGTTCTCCATAATCCGAATTTTGCTTATATAATATGTTGTCGACTCAAAGTCAATTTTTTTTTAAAGTTTTGTTATTCATATAAGGTTCCGATGGAGTACCCCATACCCATACCATACCCCTTGACGAATGTATTAATATACATACCCATAGAATTTAGCGATATTTAAAAAAAATCGAATTAGAATTTCATGTCCTGTAGTTGTAGATAAGCTGGTTTTAAAGACGTCGACTATTTCCAACTATAGTCATAATGTCAGGGGTGAGGGGACGAGCCACGACTTTGACTTTTAAGCCGGTTACAGGCAATTATTTGTATGAAAATCATATTTTTTCGTTGTTTCTGTGAGGAAATCATCTTGCCTCAAGGCAAGGATGATTCCGAGGGAGTAAATAATAATTAAGTTTAACATAAATAACGTTCTTGAACCTACCTGTACAGCGGAGTGATTTATGTTCATTATGTTGGCAGTTCTTTAATTAAACGAGAGGATTAATAAACCAACATGGAAGAAACGACGGAAAAACGGATGGAGATTTGGGCTTTGTGCCTTATAGTGTGGGTTAGTGAATGACATAAACATGTCCTTCAAACTTTTCAAAGTTCCGGTTTCTTCACGACGTTTGCCTTCACCGTTAGAGCAAAAGTGTTTACAAAATCCAGAGGTGCAAGGATTTGAACCCAACACGTTCGGAATTAAAGTCGAGTGTGCTTCCACTTAGCCAACACGGCTTAAAATAATAGTACTTTGTGTAAATTAGGATAATTTTATTATTAAAATGCCTGTTATCTAGGAATAGCGTTATAGGTATTCATCGATTCAGATTCAGCCACAGATATAAAGATGATCCTCAGAATAATTCAAAGATTTTCATTTTCCAATTACGAAACGTAACGCCATCGCCCCGTGAAAGTGCAACGTGCTCGGTTTGCCAATACTGCATTCTTTCTCTCACGTTTTACGCGGATTTTTGCGACACCTTGTACTTGCGATTTCTAGAATATTTTCGTGTTGGATTAAGTCAATTCGTGGAATTTTAATGAATAAGTAAATGTGTGGTGCTGGCCCAATACAAGTACAGCCTGATTTCTGCCCGTAATAGTATAGTCACAATAATACGCTGTAAAATTTCAATCTCAATGAGATTGAAATTAGTTCTTACTGATTGATGCAGATATAATTTGTGAGATACATAGCAATTCTCGAATGAAAGTCCCATACACTTGAAACCACAAATCAAAAGTTATACAAGAGAGAAATATTCCGACCAACAAGCATAAATTGAGTCTCGGGTTTATTTATTAAAATCTGATAAATCGATGGAGATCATAGATTATATAACAAGATCTATGAGGATCTATACTTGTTTATTCAAACACCTGTTTGAAACCGGTATTATGGAGTAAGCTTAGAGGATTTATTTTGAAATTATATTAAGAAGAAGAATTAAGAAGTATTGTCTAAAGTTTTTTAGACTTTAAAAAAATCATATATACAATTTTGATTTTTTAAGTTACAGTCCTCATATAAAAAACTGGGTATTGTTACCGCGGGAAAGTATAAATGTTTCCTCGCGAGGGAAGCTCTATAAAATGCCTAAAAAGCTAATAAGCGTGCAAATTGATTTTCCAGCATCTCTGTATATTCTTTTTCAGTTTTTTGTATGTTTGTTGTGTTTGTATGTTGGAAAATAAAATCTTTTCTTTGTTTGTAAAAAAATGTTTCCAAGTATGATTCAACTTCGCTATACAAAAACCTAAACAAGCTTCCACTAAATAGATTAATCTTGCGGTGAGACTTATTTATGGAGTTGTAAGAATACTTTTTTTCTCTATAATGTCCAAAGTAAGTTTCAAGCTGTTACAGAAAGAACAGAGCAAGAAAGCGGTTTCATAACCGCATGGTTGACTTCATCCGTAATTTCTTTATGATTAAATTGATAGTGGATTTGGATTGACGTCACACTTACAGCCCATTATATCTGATAGGGTGGCCATTATTATTAACTAATTTTTTAATCGGATCTGTTCATCGGTTTTCGGCGATACGGGTTTATTCCTAGTGTGGGGTACAAACAAGTAACCATAAATTAAATAAATAAATAAATATTGCTGGACAATTTACACAGCGACATCTAGCCTCGTAATTGTAGGTACATAATGTTTAAGTGAATAAAGTTATTTTGTATAAACTCAAGTATAAATACAAATAAATGAGTATTGTACAATAATAACTAAAACAATAAAACTTAACATGACTGTCAATAAATTAATAATGTTATACCGAACGTCTTGGCCGATGCCGATGCGTTTGGTTTTAAAATAGTCAAAGCCCTGGAAAGGTTTAAAAAAAGTCGCAAGTTTAGTTATAAAATGAGACATGTTACAACTAATATTGGGAATGTAATTTGCCTTTCCGACATTTCAAGCGCTTAACAGTCGCTCATGGTCACTAAAGAACTAATTAATGAATGGAAGGATACTTATGTTTAAGCTACATGGCCTTATACCATATCAATAGAAAGTCTATCTTCATAATAAGATACAATAAAAAGTTACACAATATTGTAACTCGTCACAGCGCCGCAGGGTTTAGAAAATAATGTAATGATTCTTGAATTCCTCTCTCTTGACCGTAGCGAAAGTGGTTAATACTGCAAGCTCATACTTAATAGGCACCAACTGTATACCACAAAACGTTACGTTGGTACCTTGGCTTTAATAAGTTGTTGAGATTTACGTTGATTACCTTACTAATATTATAAACGCGAAAGTTTGTATGTTAGGATGGATATTTCTTACTCTATCGCGCAAAAACGAATGAACGAATAATAAATAAGCTTTACATTAAATTAAAAAATATATCAGAATAACACATTGATTTGTATACCAGTATGGAGGAGGAATACTGTATACGGTGTCAATTGGGATCTTCTTTTGCTATGCCATAATCATCATCACTTCACCCGTCGGACGTCCACTGCTGAATACAATACAGTTTTTACGGTCCTGATATTCGGTAATTACGGTCTGATAGGAGTGATGATGATGAATAGACCTGTATAATTTAACCACAGGCCTATTTCACAGTCGTCTACCGGTCTCGGTTGCGCGGTTGTAACCACAGCATACAAATTACCCGTTATTTTAACTCAATCATATTATTATAGCCCTCAAGTATTGTTATGAAGTCTGCAGTAGATGGAGATAGTGACCTTTAAGTGGTTATGACATTTGATGATTGTGTCTTAGTATCTAATCCATAACCTTTACTAGCTTTCTTATGTACCTTGAAGGCGTTCCACAGACATTAAATAATTAATACTTAATATAATAATTAATACTGTGCACTGTATGTGGTCTGTGTTCCGTATACTTAAATAATACCTAAAATTAGGTACTATTCTCAATTTTAAATCTATACTTTACTAATATGCTAATATTTAAAGCTGAAGAGTTTGTTTATTAATTGGTCAGATTTGAAAAATGATTTCATTCTTGGACAGTAGCTATATTTGTCTTGTGTATACTTATTATATAAACTATATATGTAAATAACATAAAAATATGCCTAAGGGGGATGTCGGCGGTTCAGCTAAATTAATATTTGTCAACCTGTTAAATAAAAATAGTCCGTTTTAACTAAAAATTCGTTTGCACATGAAATGAAATGAAATGGACAATATTGAGCAAATAAAGTAAATAGCAGGCACCTATTACACACGGCAAACAAATGTAATTTGTCCCACATACTAACTAAGTACTTGCCTACATAACACTCGGTTCTCACGCAGTAGTTATACACACAATTTATATGGAAATTGGAATACCTTAATTTTAAGAACGTTTCGTGACCTGAATAAATACTTGTATTGTAATTTAGGGACCTACAAATTAAATACCTTTTATCAAATATTTAAAGTTCTTATTATCAAAAACTTTATTAAGGTACCCACTTATCATAAAAAAGAAACCAAGTCAACATTTTACCTCTATTATTTCATAGAATAATCATTTCACTTTTTACAATCTTCGATGAAACATCTTGTAAAAATAAATAAGCTTCATTAATTTTGTTAAGTTTTTCTAATTTTTGGCTTAACATGGCCATATACCTTAAGTGCCCTGACCTTTCATTATCCGCAAAACAATAAATTTCCTACAAAATATCTCCCAAAATAAACAATAGACCATCGTTAGTAAATTCACAAGGATTATAACGTAAACAGGTAAATACTACAATGAACTTTAATTACATAATTGCAAGGTCTAAATAGATAATTGCTGGGATCTACGGAAACGACTAAATCTACGGAATTTGAAAAGGCTTCGTAGATTTGTAGGATATGCAACACAATACTGCGTTCTCCGCATGGGAAGGTCTGGTGAATGGGGGAATGTAGCCTTGCTAGCCAGCTACGTTTCGATCTGATAATCGCCAACCCGCCAGCTCAGCGTCGTGATCATACCAAATTCCCTATTATTGTGATCTCCCCATTAGAACCCACATTAGCTCATATGCCGGCCTTGAACGCAAAAAACTTACATAATTCTGACGCTTGAGTTAGTGATAATTGTATAGTTCAGGAATACTTATTGCGTCTCTTGAGTCGCAGACGGACCCTAGCCACAGAGACGTCATATTGAAAGTACCTACACTACAAATCTAGTAACTAGTGCAGAAACTAGTTCGCCAACTCGGTATGTCGTTTCTTACTCGTAAAGTGTTGGTTAGGTAAGCCCAGAAGAGAGACGTAATATTGGTTGTTGAGAATGATAATGAAAAGGTGTTCTTCAGGTCTCAAAAAGAGTATTTGCATAGTCATAAATAATAAAAGACGGTCTTTGACTAGTCTGTGTTCAGGGTAATAGTATAGCATAACTTAGAGGATATTAACGTACAAATCTAGTGACCAGTTCAGTAAGTTGACCAACTCGTTATGCAGTACAGACCCGGCAGCGCAAATAGTTTCCATTGCGATGTGTGTAGAAAGCTTAATGAGGCAATCGGATGTTTGCAATCGTCTTATTTCATTATTATCTCTATCATAGTTCACATTTCAAGTAAACCGTATATGTTTGTTCTTGTTTTATTTTTAGAAATATTAATCATATTTTTTTCTTCTTAACATATAAGCTTTGCAACAAAATAATTTCTATGACGACGTAAATCCCAATCCGCCTTGTAAGTGTGGTGATTATATCTATTTTCCTTAAGACCTATAATTAATTCTACTGGTGAAAAATAGTACCTAAATGTGAGATGTAAATGTCGCAAGTCCAAGTAGGTACAAGTTTCCACTCATTCATATAGAACGTAAAATAAAACATTTATATCAGCTAAAATGAACTAAAACGACAAATTAAATTAAACTTTCGATAGTGAAACATACAGGAAGGCCTTAAACATAGTTTTAAGTTGAAGGCGTATTTTTCATTACCTACTTCTTTACGATCAGAAGATAAAGTACCGAGACAGCAATCAACCGTTGCCGGAAGACTATAGTGTATATATTTACATACCTACAGTTTAAAGTTTTATATGATCCTACTAGTACATTTGTTTTAATAAGCTGTTATTGTCGAATATAATTAAAGGTACAAAGGAGTACAGGCTGCATTCCTTGTTTTTGCCGTGTCTGTGTTCAAGGCAAACGAGTTGGTAGGCTTATTTCGGATAATGGATTCTCTTTGGAATGCACACACTCGTGCCTATGGAGAATATGTTATTCTGTTGTGTAAGTAGGTAGATAATTACGAGTATCACAAATAATTATAATTCGATGCTGTATCGATGCCGCACATCAACCTTTCGGGTCGTATTAACTCTCGATTATTTATTTATTTTCAACCGATTGTAATGCTCTTCTATTTTAGGTACTTAGGTCTACACAATACCATGTCGCCCTACATAGGCACTATCGTGATATTCGTAGTGTCAGTTGGTAATACCCACTTAACCGTGATCGTGGTAACCTTCATCATTGGATCAAGAGTCGATAAGTGGCAGTTTGTTTTAGGTAAGTAAACCGTTTGAAATCTATCTATTTGTAACATTTTTTTGTTCCCCGATACAGTTATTGACGCTGTAATTTATTTCTGTACAATGATATACTTACATATATTTTTTGAAAATAATTTTACTAACCAAATTGGAGTTTTATATTTTTTATCATAATCTTTTTGCCTTGACCTTTATGCTTTGTAATTCAAACATTATCTTTATTATTCATATTCCCACAAATAAATAATCTTGATAGCAAAGCACTTGTATTGTAGGTAGATAAAAATATAAATATTTAATATCGTTCAGAACAAATGCATTGAAACTTTTACTTGACGGATCTGTGTAACTTATATTGAATAACCCTGCGTAAGATACTCTAATTACCATCTAGACTAGGTAACTAGTCTAGAACTAGCTCTACAGTTACATTTTAAATATTTTTTTCTAAAGTTGTATCGAGCAGACAATGTGCGTTTGATTGCTTGTTATCAAACATCTATTGAATGCCGGTGGCCAAATCGTGTCGTCTTGCGAATTTCAGTGACGTAACTAGTTGAACTTTGTTGAAATGTCCTACTTTTAAACTTTAATTTAACTATATAAGAAAATGGTATAAAATAAATGTTTTACTCTACCCTAATACTTAATACTGTTACTTTATTTTGAGTTGGGTTTGATCATCGTCACACTCTAGTGCTAAGAGGTAGGTGCACTAGAGTCGGGCCCTTAGAATCTGAGATATCTTTTCTTATACGTTTTCGTTTACCATTGTCTTAATATAATTGATATTATAGATGATAATGATGTGCACTTTTTGCTCGACGGCGGACGCGCTGTCATGCCCAGATTTATCTATTTTATACGGTGAAACTTCGAATTCTGCAACACAATTAAATATGGTATAATGTAGAATCTCCTTGCGTGAAACGGTTACTGGTTAGAATACATTTGAATCAAAGAGGTTAGATAAAAACTTTAAAATCAAAAGGTTAGGCTGGTAACGCTTACAATATTTAAAAGTAGAATGCCTAGATATTCTAGAGTTACTAAAGATATTCATACAGCTTCCAACCAATCTGTGTCACGTTGCATAATGAAAGTGAAAACATCTCGTACTGGTTGGTACCTTGCGGTTGACATTGCCGAAGCAAAGGCCACCCGGTGGCATGTGTGCCATTCCACTTGAGATATCATGAGACCCTAAAGCTAACTTTTTTGTGGTTAGCTTGAAACTACGCCACAAGTCAAGTCCTATCGACTCAGCGCTGCTTTCCGAGAAATGAATGATGCTTTTTGGTAGTTCTCGGTTTTTCCGCAAGACTTGAGTGGTGGTGCGGATTTAATATGAGTCGATCATGGCTGTCTAAGATCAAAGCACCGAGGTGTATTTATTCTATGGTAGAGACGTAAATTAGCTGTCAAAAGAGTCAAAAGAGATAGAAAAAGGGACTTCCAGAGAAAATAAATCCAAGGGGGCATCATAGGACCTTTATGTTCGAGCGATACGGATGAAGCTTACGAATACCGAATAGCTGCATTACTCATGGTATCTACAATGAAAAAGTACCCTCATCCTACGTGTGTAGGTACACACGTAAAAAAGTAAATACCTTTGCTAAGAACTTCGCTCTTTAGTGATCTTAATTAAATTTTTGTAACATCTTTACTAAGCCAACCAAAAAGCGAAATCAAAATAATAACAATAAGATTATTTAAAAAAACCTCTGTAGTTCCTTAGTTTATTTTCTATAAACTTCTAAGCTCTCTCCTCATAACTTTACATGATTATGGAAGTTCTTAGTATGCTTAAGCTATAGTGCCTAGTCTAGACTTTCACTCGGTGGAAGGTCACTTAGGCTGGATAGTCTGGGAATCATGAATAATTCTTAGTGATTGGTTTGGATCCCACTGAGAGAGATACCTACTCTATAGAGCGGGAAATGATGATTATGTATGATTGTAAGATATGACGATACTCAACGTTGCAAAAAGGTTTCTGATGTTTACTAAGACTTAAGGCGATAACCAAGTAGGTTTTATGTATAAATCATGTAATTATTATTGAGTTTGTAAGAATTGTATAAAAAGTAACGGTAAACTACAGAATACCGAACCCGCAGTAAATAAGGTAAAACGACGCAAGTCAAGGAACTTAAAGGCATTATTTACAACTTATTCGTGTAGGTATTGCCAACAATTACCGTAGCCTCACTTTATTCAATTACCTACTCATTTTGAAATAATATCTACCTTGGGTATTTATATTTATCTATAAAATTTTTCTATTTATTTTAAAATGAACACTATTCCATCTGTAAGTCTGCTATATAATAAACCGACTAAAATAAGTATTTATAAAATTAATACCATTCTAACTTATAAACAAAAAAAACTTCTAACTCTTTGATTGAACTTTTTCATTCGTTTAAAATTAGAACGCAAAGAAAATCAAATACAGATGGTTGCTGCAGTGTAAGCACTATTTAATTAATATTCAAGCCTGGACAGTCGGTAACGATTCGTGCATCAAATATTAAGTGCGGCATCATTTGAGTCATGAAGCATTGAACTTTCTTAGCAACTTAGTTCATAAGGAAATATCATAAGCTTAAAATATTCTTTGCATGCGGGGGTTTTTGATAGCTTCATTACAAACAGACCGACACAACTGCCCACGTATTCATGCATAAAAACTGATTTAATGATAGTTATGATAAATGGCTTGTAATGCTAATTTGATTTGAAAACAAATTAAATTATATTATGTACATGATTGAAGCTGAAGCTTAGCTAAAGGTCGTCGTTATCGTTGAATTGGCAGTGGGTAGGCCATAAAGAGCTTAGAACAGATGGCCGATCGGACCGAATAGTTCTCGGATGGAGACTGGATCAGCAAACGTAGACCTCCGCAACCACGGATGATTGATTAAGTATGTCAGAAATCTAGCACCCGTAACACACTTTTTTTCAGCTTTCAGCTTTCCACGGGGCTATAATAGATGTCGTTGTGTAAAACTGTCCAGCAATATTTATTTTTATTTATTTATTGAAAGCTGATATTTCACGGTGGATGTAATCTTCTGAACAAAATAACTGGAATTGTTAGTTTAGTTTGCATGAGATTTCATGCCGTGAAATTTTTAAATACATAAAAAATCGTTAGGAAATATTATGACGATAGAATGATTTGCTCACATGAGAATTAATAAATATTTTTTTATATTTACCGATTTTAACCACAATGGAATGGAGTTTCATAAATATAATTAGTTAAGAGGTACCAGAAGAATATTTTTTTATGAGCGTGCGTTTAAAAGCGGAGCAAGCGCGTTGAAGTCTTTTATACCAACGTTTAATAAAATTGAATTTAGAATCAGAATACAACAACCTAATATAAATTTTATGTATAATTATTCAAATTGAATTGCAATGGAGAAAAAGAACTCGTCTGCCATTTTACTTGAAAACAGGATAGGAATTACAGCGCGTCCGCAGGTCAAAGGCAAAACAAGTTATACTCTCACTTTCTGACTACAGCAGTGTAATATGGACATTTTATGTAATGTTGTTGCGTATTTTTACAATATTCTTCCGAAAAGTAAAGTATACCAAGAAATGCCATTTGAATCCATTTTATGTGAATGAACAAGTAGATACGTAGAAGTGGTTAGCTGTTAATGAAGATAAAAACTTAATCTTACCTTGCAACATGTAAATTGAACATTTCACTAGAGGAAATTGTACTAAGGAAACTGAATAAAACAGCTTAATTAAATCCACATGTCGTTTTCTCTCTTTGAGATACGTCTTGCAGAACGAATAAATGTTAGAGAAAAAGATCCACGATAAACATAAATGTTTTAAATTCAGAATGTGATATTATTTAGTATTTTACATACATTTATAAATTTAGTGAAGTCACAATATTGGTGAAGTGAATCCGGAATTCTCAACGTAGGGAACGTTTGTCTCAAGGACAATGGTTATTCTGCGATCTACTAAGTATTCTATAGTTGCACAAAGAGTAGTTATTGTGCTGTACAGATGGTCCAATTAAGTGTAGGTGGAGTTTCAATGAGGCATTATCTAGCCCACGAATCTCTATTGTGTGTAGGGTAGAGCGGGGCTAGTTGAGCATAGGGGCAAGTTGGGCAATCGCAATATCTCGAAAACTATTCACCGCACGCGTGGGCATCCTATGGCGGAAAGAAGGGGTCGTGGGAGGGGTAATCATTGCGCAACCACTGGTGGTGGCTCGACGAGCGAGTGAAGCGTACGCGCACATTGTTTATTTTGATACCAAAAAGTAAAAAATTCGTTCACCGCAAGTTTTCGTCTGTATTAGTCAAATGATATCCGTTTTCAACCGGATAAGTGTTAATCTTTTATAAATTTACTGTACTTTTGATATACATAAGGTTTCTGTGTACAATTCTTACCGTTTTTTCAGAATCTCGCTTTTGATTTGAAATTTAGGGGTAGGGGTTAGTTGAGCTAAGTTGCTCAACTGCTGTATAGGCACATACAAAATGTATGCCAGGTGCTCGACTTACTTTCTCTTGTATGAATTTCAACAGTGATAACGATGATTAATAAGTGATAAGTTCTAGATTTAGTAAGATCTTATTAATATAACAGAAAATCTGAATCTAATCCTAAAATTAATTTTAAGATACGTTGATGTTATGTTAATTCTATTTCCAGTTGATTATTCAAAGAAAATTAGCTTAAGTTTTGTCGCTAAAAGACTTTTTGTAGAGGGTTTATTGTTAAACCGAAGTTGTATTTCATTTCTATTTAACAGTTAATCCATGGTTTGGCTAGACTTTCTAACTGCTCAACTTACCCCATACCCTTGCTCAACTTACCCCACCTATGGGGTAAGTTGAGCATGCATGACATTTTGCATTTAAACCGCTATAGCTCTTAAATCCTACTTATATAAAGTAAATTACTATGACACTTTTGCAAAAGGATATATTACTTATCCATTAGGATGCGTAAGTACACATTGAGACTTATAGTTGAAGAGTTATATCGTCTCAAGTGAAAAATTGCTCAACTAGCCCCGCCCTACCCTAATTTGATGTCACTTTAGAATAAGATTCTACATGTTTATTTCTGTAATTTTCAAAATCTCCTGCGTTTCACGGTTTCTATGTGACTTACGTTTAGGTGACTGACCAAAAATAATTGCAATTAGTCCATTAAATTAGTCATAAGCGAATGTGTTGAATCTAACGCCAAGCAATAAAACCGCAACAAACTATAATTAAAAACTGGTAACTCGTCTAAAACTATTAAATTACATAAATTACGATGGTAACCGGCACTAAAGTGATACATTACATAAACTAATTCCAAGCGCGGCCAAATTACACGTCTACTCGCACCAGCAACTGGAGCGTGACGTCATATCTCGGACTTTCATGTAATCTCACCGGATCTGTTACATATTTTACACATTATCGATCACATTAGTAGTGGCTACTTTATGTAGAGATATTAATATTACTACAACATATGAAAGCGATTTAAGTACAACTCATGTGTAATTTAACCCGAATCTTGTAAGTAAACTCATTTATTGCGTGAGAAACTTTGGGATTGATCTAGTTTTTGATGTATTATAGATGAGCCTTAAATAAAATTAGATATAAAGACTCATTTTCGTACGTTACATTATTTTAACCCGTTCAAAATACCTTCAATATAAAGGTTCATCCCTAAGGGAAGCATAAAGGTATTATAAGTTTGATTACAAAAAATAGATTAAGTGAGTTTAATAAATAAATTATTAAAAATACATAGAATATAAGCCGCAATATCTAATTATAATAAGGACCAGTCTTTTCATTGGTAAATTGATTCTATGATATTCCATTTTCAAGAGAATGGTCGGCAACGGGTCGACTGAAGTTCTAAATTTGAATTCCAAATCTTACCTCTACCACAGATGCTGAATTCACGATAATAATTGTTTTCTCTATAGTAGCTAAATGCATTGTACCTTAACCTTATTTATGAAACAAACAAACACTTGTCGTAAAACACATGGGAAGGTTAAATTACTAAATTCAATGTTTTATGTTAGGTGAAGGCCATCTTAATGAAACATAAAAGTTTTATATCTTACCATGCACGGATGGGTAGACGGGTAGGTAATTGCGTATACCTAATTTGAAGGTAATCCTTTGAGTAGGGTAGACTGGGTACGTTTGAAACGGTGGACGGTTGAAACAAAGTGAATAACTTGTGAATAGTGCGCGATGGGGGGAGGGGTCCAAGGGGAGAACGAAGCGGGCGACAAGGCGAAACATGAATTTTAGAATTGCTTCACTCTTCGGGCGGTGTGCTTGTCTGTAGAAGGCCCCATTGTGTTTTTTAAGCGCAAAGTAAGTATTTCGATGTCTACATTTTTGCAATTATTTAGATTTCATTTATGGTTAGAGTATTGATAGTTTTGTTACAGTTAAATTAAAGGTTGTACAATATCGTGGTATGGTTAGTTTTTATTAACATTTACTGACATTCTTACTATGAACCGTTTTATACAAAGATGGAGGGTGGGGACAGTTGAAACAATTTTTTTGGGTACGGTTGAAACAGTTTATTTATCAAACTTTCTTGTTTTTTAGATGCCGAGGGTACGCCAAAGGAAGACAAAAGGTACAAAAGGTCAAGCCGACTTATCAGCATACCAACGGGCCTATGAAAAAAAAATGGCAAAAAAAAAAATTTAGTTCAAGTCATAGGGACTACTAAATAATAATAAGATGTTGTTATACTTAATATTAATCTGAAGGCTGATTAAAAGAATGATAGATTATAAGTATAGCCAAAGAATTGTCGCTACCAACATCTCATTATAATTTAGTTTAAGTTGTACTTAATATAAGGCTGAATAAAAACAATGTTCGATTATAAATATAGTCAAAGACTATTGTGATAGTCAACTGTGCCATTACCATTCGAAAGATGTTATTAGAAGGTTAATAAAAGATAATAATTGATTATATTTTGTATTATTTGTATGTGTTTCAATTGACCCCAGACACTGTTTCAACCGACCCTGACATGGGGACGGTTGAAACAAAAA
Source organism: Chloroclystis v-ata (assembly GCA_963691955.1). Classification (NCBI taxonomy): domain Eukaryota; kingdom Metazoa; phylum Arthropoda; class Insecta; order Lepidoptera; family Geometridae; genus Chloroclystis; species Chloroclystis v-ata. The sequence continues at coordinate 8,471,353 of OY829904.1, read as the reverse complement.
ACTGTTTTTTTTTAATTTGATTTTTCTCAGAAATGACTTTACAGTGACCTTAAATAACATTGCCCTATTGTAGACAAATATAAGGTCTTTTATTTAGTATGTTTCCGATATCGCTCACATAACAAATCCCGATGCTATGCATGATAAATGCCAAAATGTTTCAACCGTACCCAGTCTACCCTACTTAAATTATATGGCAAGTATTTACCTACAGTAGCTATTGAAAAATAACCTTCCTTTCAATTCGTAGATATCAAATCTTTAATAGGTAACATACCTACTTCATATTTGTTTATGACAAATAATGGTTTATTGTTATTAATTAATATTATATAATATTTGTTTACCTAAATAACAATAGCCTGAGTAGCTGTAACTGATTTTCCATTGTCTCTTTTTATTGTTTTGTTTCATATTACATGTGTAGGTATTTTTATTAATTGTCGATTCGAACTTTGTGGTTCTTAAAACATTTTGACTCATATTTATTCACTAGGCGACCCGCCGACAGCTGCGTTTACGTTGTTTTTAATTACGTTTTCTACATATAGTTTATAAATAATTTTAAAGCCTATATAGCCACCTCGATAAATGTAGGTACTAACTATCACTGAAATATTTTTTCAAGAGGTTAGCGCGGTCAAGGAAACAAACAATATATAAAACATAAGCTTTATAATAATAGTATAGATAGTAGGACCTACGTATAATAAGTGTAACATTTCGTTATTTTTTTTACGTTACGAAATTTGTTTGACCAATATCTGATTCCGAATTCAAAGTCATCAATATTTAACTTCAAGGAGAACAAGTAGGTGTAATGGGCTAACATTAAAATCCGGTTAGAAATTCACATTAATGATAATTGGATGTTCCTAAAAGGCAATTATTCATATTTAAATGAATAATCTGATTTTTATACAAATACATGTGAAATAAGTTAAGAAGCCGTTAGCTAAGCGCACTGGACTTTCATACTGAAGGTCGACTGCTCAAAACCCACCATGCACCTCTGGATTGTTCCTCTTAAAATGTATATGTGCGCTCTAAAATACTTACAGGTAAGTATATAATTTAGGTATACCAAAGATACAATACCTACCTACCAATCTGCCAATTATTCTGTTAATAATTTTATTAATTAGTGGTTGTGGTGAAAAATTACGATTGCAAATAGCAATTCCAGTTTTTAAATAAAAGGTAAACGCATTGTGGAATGTTGACTGGAATGGTCATTAGGCTGTTAAATTGTCACGGACATGAGTGAAGCGTTGTGGTGGCAGCCTTAGAATAGTACTGGTGGTACTACCTTCTCTATCTCATCTCTTCCCGTCGGTGTCATTAAACCGATAAAAGGAAGGACATCAGCGACTGTTGCTCCTCTACAAACTTATAACGATTACCAATCCGCCGGGAAAGTTTTGATATTGTACTAAATCGACCAAGACCCCTAATTAGTTTTACAGCTGAGGCTCGTGTTACCTAGTTACTTTTGTCTGTTTTATTCAGTTTGTACGAAATGTCTTTAATTCATTAAATGACATTGTTACTCATTACACATTAGATATCATGATTGCGAACGTTTATCTTACGCCTAACAAAACAGAGAAATCCTTATTGTAGTGTATGATTATTGAAATCTTGAATCATTGACTTTATTGAAATATTTTGTTCCTGAATCATATACTTAATAGTTTAGACACTAAATCTAGTAATAAAAATACATATTTTTAACCAAAATATTACATACCATTTTGAAATATTTTTCGGCTCCCGTCCGAGCCATCTCTCCCATTTTCTTGTAATCTACGTAAAAGTCTTACTCAATCACAAACAGTTCCTCACATTTCACAAACACAAAGGAATCCGGCACAATAAACACTTGCCGAAAACACTGAAAAAAAAAGAAAATGACAGTTCGTTCGTTCAAATAGTTTCAGCGGGAAACGTCGCCTCGCGCAGACTGCGCGCCAAAGACTGCCAAGATGGCGGAGTTTTTTGACGGTTCACACGAGCCGATTCACTTTCTACGACCTTACGTTGTGTGCGACTTGTAAGTAATTAAGCATGGAGCTTTACGTAACAACGATGTAACCCATAGCGAAGTGTGATTTTACACATAATTTGGGATAAGTTCCTATTGCTGGTAGTATTGCTTTAGCAGGTAATTTGTTTAACAAAGTTGGTAATTTCAAAATAAAACGACAAAACTTTTTTACGGTTCAATTCTGCGGTTCATTGTCGGACGATTATTGCTGAAACTATACGTTCCTTCAAATCTCAGCACTTGTAGAGACCTCAGCCGTAACGTGACGTGAAGATAACACATTCCAAATCTCCCAGTTCCTTCATAATTATTTACGTCTTCCATATAGTCTGTCTGAGTGTCATATAACCACTGTATTATCAAATGTAAGTATTCGTTTAACTGATTCGCATTAATCTCAGAACTAAACCTATTTCTGAGGTACCTACTTAAATTACTTATCTCCGTGGAAAATCTAGTTAAGTATGTATAAGTTTGTTTACCGAATGTATTCATATTATGTAGATATAACGTACTAGTAGCTAGTACGTAGGTACCTACCTAACAAACAAATAATTGTTCCAGAATTAAGTACTTCAAGTTAGTTTAAGTTCTGTATTGAACAATGATAGATATCATACTTTTAATAAAATACATAGTTTAATTACACTCATACATACCACGCTAAATTGAAATCAGATCAGAAACCTAACATTTCAAACACTGTTCCTGATATAAACTAGATTCAAAGGCGTGGTCACCAATAGGCTGTCGAGACTAACCTGACATTCTTCAAGACTTTTTGCCGGAACCTGTTTACGCACGGGTATGATCTAGGACATATTGAAGGCTGAAATGCTTGTTACCTAGTACCGATATTGTAATTTTATTACTTAGGTACCAATATTGTTAATCAAAGCTGTTTTATTTGCGTTTGCGTACCTACCTAACTTAATATAAGTAGCTACTTTTATGTTTTACTAGCGGTGCCCGCGGTAATTTAATTAGACGTGGCTCCCATACTAACATAATTTGACGCGGGCGGAGTCGGGGGTCAGCTAGTTTATCTATAAATCTTAATAATTCTATATCTCTACAATTTAAATCTTAAGGTTATTTGACAACCTCTGTGGCGCGGCGAAGGTCCGAAAGAGGTTGCGGGTACGATTCGCGGGACAAATGTTTTTAAATGTGTGTTGCTGTGTGAATTATCCAGCAATATTATTTTGTTATTTAATATTGTTGATTCATCAATGAGGCTTACTGTAATCAACAGCAAGAACTGACTAATCATAAGTAATTACAACGTTGCATCAATTTCACCGCGCATTTTGTCCGGACGGGGCTGGTGACAACACTTTCATTCGATAGTCATTCCAATCACGGACTTCTCGCACGAGTGTATTATCACACAATCGAACCTTGGCACATCTGGTAAATACTGATACTTATCTTCGAAAGATTTATGTCCCAGACAAAAACAGCGTCCCGTAGGTATAGCATAAGTTTTATAGTTACTGACGTTGCATAAATCATGTAATATGACTTACGAAGTAATTATCTTATACTTACTCGTAATTGATCATCATCATTTCAGCATGAGCTAATTGTGCATGCGATGCGTGTATAATAATCTTTAAAAAATAAAAAAACGCAACAATTTAGTGGATGTTTACAAGTTTTACTGTTTCTTTAGTTCACCGTGACGATATTTAGGATTATACTAGCGTTTTTTCCTTCAGAAATAAGTCCTGAAATAACAATATTATCACTTGTAGTAGGCATAATTGTGCACCGTTAACATCACTATCGTTTAGAGTATTAATAATCAAAGTCTTTCGGCGCGGCGCTGTCACTGCCACCTCGCTCGCTGGTACTCCATTGGCGTTTTAGTGCTCAACCGTTCGTCACGTAAAATTGCGAAAGTTTCGCACTAGTCCAATATAATTACGTTTTATCATGGCCAAAACAAGTTTAATTTGCCATTCTTACGTAAGTGATCAACTACAAATCATAAAATTTGTTATAAAAATCCAAGTTGAGTCCAAGTGACTCGGAACCAAATCATACCATTGAAAAAGGTAAGTCAATTTCTTATTAAAAATATGCTTAGCTATTTTGTGGGCATAGACAACAAAAATACATTCGGGCTGATCGTCGGACAGTCTCATAATTATGATGTCATGCCGCACTACCCTCATCTACAATGTAGGTTATTGAAAGCTTATTATATGTAGCTCATATTGTACGCAAAGACAACAAAAATGCATTCGAGCTGATCATCGGACAGTCTCATCGCAACAATGATGTCATAACGCGCTACCCGCATTTGCAATGTAGTTTATTGAAAAGTCAATTTATTATTACAAGCGTACCTACTTATGTAGCTCATATCGTGCGCAAAAACAACAAAAATGCATTCGGGCTGATCATCGGACAGTCTCATTGCAACAATGATGTCATAAAGCGCTAACCGCATTTACAATGTGGGTTATTGAAAACAGATACTGTGTTAGTTTCTGTGTACAACAATACGTATTTATACTAATAATGTACTATGATAGTCATACAATGCATTCGAGCAGTATTCAGGACTGTCTCATCGCATATTGTCTATGAAATTAACAAGTTAATGCACTCGAGCTGATCTTTGGGCTGACTCATCGCATTTGTACAACATTATTTAGAAGAGAATTATATCGAGCTGTTCTATGGGCTGTCTCACTTATTCTACTTCCCTCATTGCAACTGGACATGGGGTTGATGAATATAAACCCCATAGATTGGGGAATTTCTGTATCCTCCACACTAAAAGGTTTGTTAGCGGCAAATTTAATTTACCACAGTGAGTTGATAGGTTAAGTACCTACACAAATGACGCTGCAGCCTATCTTCTGATAAACATATCCCTACGTCGGTTTGACGAAATCTATGGGAAAATATTGGGTGGCACTAGTCTTAGGCCATCGCCATACGACACTTTGGGCAAAACAAAACACAAAGATAGATTTGACACAAGTGTTACACAAGTAAATTTTATTTGAGACATTCGGATATACTTTAGGGTTTATCCTACGTGTAATTATTAAATTGTTTTAAATACTAAACTTAACATCCACTTATTTGAAAAATAAATACGGAAAAGAGTAGTTCTACTTGGTTATTTATGCATAGTAATGCATAATACCTACCTAACCTACTTTTGCACTATAAATAATACAAACAATCACCATTGGATATTTATCAAGATATCATAATTATCTATAATGTATACCATGTATACCTACAATACCTATGTTTTATTATTATTATTACTACATCCTGCAAGTTGTAGACTTTCCTGCATAAAAGATTTCCTTCCATACGGATCCGATTATTTTGGGATTGAAGCGAAATATATAAGCAAACTATAAAGTGGGTTACTTGTGACCAACATACGTAACTTTATAAATATTAGTTTTGTAGAACAATAAGAACGAGCTATGAAGAGGTTTACAAGGTTGAATTATGAAATATTCAGCATTCTGAATCTGTTATCAGGTTTTTTCAGTACCTCTGATGCAAACTGGCTAATCTTACAAGGAAACAGCCGATCACATCAAATAATACCGCACATCCAGATATCTACATCCGTAGTCCAGTTCATCCAGGACGCCAGTGCAGCAGTGGACACACCGCCGACACAGCCGCCGAGCATAGAGGAGACGAGGTACCCAAAAACCATCGATCGTATTTCCGACATCAATAACCCATAGTAGGTAAATACCATCTTGGTACAGATATCTGCTTATAAACAGATGTTTTTAAACAGTCGTTTAACATTCGGTCCGCCTCTTGGTAAGACCTAAGTACAAACTAAAGGTTTGTGTACAATAATAATATAATCCAGCATTGAAGGATCGCAGCAATCAAGACATCGCAGCGTGCTCAACTATCTTATATTACTATAAGTTCATTCCTGGAATCTTTTTAAAATCCGTATCGAATTGAAATGTACATCTTAAATATAAGCTGCTATGGTGTGCGAAAGAAGATTCCGCTCCGCGGCACCAGCCGCATTGTGACCGATGTACATATCGGGTCAAGACCAACCGTGTTTTACCAACATGAAATATACAAACCTACTTGGCTGTATGCTGTAGGATGCGCCATCACTAGCAACTTAGAAATTATTGTCAGTTTTCATGTGTGCATGTCGGAGAGTTTTTTCTACGCTACCTACGTCCATTGAGTTACGGATAATATGTACAACTATTTCCAAATTCTCCCTCAATGTGATACACTAACGTGTTTACATGACACAAAATATAATTATGAATATTCTGCTGTTAAGTGTATAGTAGTAACTTCCTAAAGTTATGAACCATGAATCGCTTCAGATAATCTACTATTAGCGTTGCTACTTTTTTAATATCATTTTATATAATAATAACTATCAATGTAACCGTTTGAAACTTACATAGTTACTATGTAAACTATATATTATTATTATATAGTTTTATAACTGATTTCTATAATAATGTCTAAGACTGGGTTAGCTATACCTATTATGAATTCAACTTCGTTTGAATATAAATCCAGGGTTTCATAAATACACATGTTATTGAGTTAAACCCCATGATTTATGTTTTGCACCCACGGGATGCACCAGCTGTCATGCAATGGAACACACCGCATTTTTAAAGAAATTAAAATCTGGATAAAGTTATCAAAACATAGAATATGAAATAAGTTGGTATTTTCAACCACTGCATAGTCGGTTTTCTAGTGTGCACTTGCCCAGAAGTTTATTGCTTTTGTTATAAGCCTTAAAATTGTATCTTTTTATTTTCTCCATTCGACTAAAATAATGGTAGCTCCACGCTACCCTATAATCATTTTAAAGAATTTAAAATGACAATACTGTAGATAAGAGTTGTGTTGTATTGTTAATTCTGGCGCCTCAACAACGGGGTATGGTTCGTGTGGTTGTAGAGAAGGTACCGGCTAGACCTTGGTCGAAATATAATATAAATTTCCATACAGATAAAGCTGCAAGTTTACTGCAAGTTCTACGATCATTATAGGTTATATATAATTCCTTTTTTGCATCCATACATCAATAGAATGAAAGAAATACAGTCTCCCATCTAAGTGAATTGAACTATCGACAGTTCGTCGACCGAAAAGGAAACAGTCATGTTTCTACTCACACTGGGAACTTGAAAAAAGTCACGACTCGAAAGTCACGACACGTCCTCGAAAAACGTTAGTAAAAAAGTAAACAATCAATTAACCCAGATCTTTTTGCCTTTTGAAAATCCAAAAAAAAAAAAAAAAAAAAAAAATGTGACTTCTAGAATAAGTGTCTAGACACGTCTGACATCTTCCCTTTACGTTGTCTTGGGCTAAAACCTTTTTATACTACGTTTCTACGGTTTCTTTTTGACTCATAGTTAAACAATTATTTACAAAACTGAAGAAGAGGCTTTATTCCCAATTGGTATATTTAGCCGTTGTATCAATTATCTTTTTACATAATAATTAATCTTAATTGACCAGCAACCATAACGTGTTAATTTGAATTTTTGTCGCTAAGACAATATATATCTCCACCATACGGGGACATCAAAAATAACAACAATAGTTGTCTGAGGTCGTGTATATTTAAATATATATACATACATATATACACATTTGTGAAGTTAATATTTCTTACAGTTTTGAGAGTTGTTTACAACAATTTTTATATATTATATCATTCTTTTCACCACAGTTATTTAACTTTACATACAAACAAAACGTTATGTATACTCAATAGCAACAAGAAAGCGTTCCTATTGGTACTCCTTTGAATAATTCAAACATATTTTCAGACGATCGGATACATGAATATTCGATCAAAAGTTTAAATCCTCTATGGATGTTTTGGAGTTTGCTCCCCTGTAAATACAACTATCGATTTCAGTAAACAATAGTACAAAAAATGTCTTACTGACTTTAGAAATGGTTTTGGTACTAGTAAGCCGAATAGAATCTGAATAAATTTTGATATGAGTATGATCGTTTATCACCAGTGAATCTTATTGGCGTTTGGGAAAGCCCTTTATCTATGAATAAAATCATAATAAAGCCACGCATTAACCATAGAGAGTTACAGCTATATTTAAACATTATGTAATTACTAATGTTTAAACATTATGTTATTACTAATTATTACTAATTACAACAAAAACGGTTCTTCCTTTGCAATGGAAAGGTTCTGCAAAAGAACAATCATACAAACCTGGAGAACATTTTCAATTATGAGATTTGCTTTAACACACAAGTTATAAGCCACAACATTTTTATGTTGATAGTGTAATAAAAATACTGTTCAAAATAATATAATTATAACAGGGTAAAGAATCTTGGAATTTATTTAATGAGCGAAATAGTGGTTACCCACATCATGACATATGAATTATATATGATTTTGAGTGAAGTCACTCATAATTCTAAGTTCAACTTAATTAAGTATAATTTCTCTATTGAGTAATTTTAATGTGATTTTATTTCCTCAATCAGCTCTAAAAGTCTACAAGTGATAATATTGTTATTTCAGGACTTATTTCTGAAGGAAAAAACGCTAGTATAATTGATGATTAAACGAACTTACCAAGTGAAGTTCTATCATAATTATACGTTGCGTTTTTTCCGAAGAAATAAGTACCAATTCCCTCCCAACCCAAGGACCCTGATGCTGATTTGATTTCGTCAACAAAATCAAGCAAAAGTATTCAAGAATATCTGATGTAATATATCTCTTAACGAAATGAAGTACCAGCGAGCGAGGTGGCAGTGACAGCGCCGCGCCGAAAGACTTTGATTATTAATACTCTAAACGATAGTGATGTTAACGGTGCACAATTATGCCTACTACAAGTGATAATATTGTTATTTCAGGACTTATTTCTTCGGAAAAAACGCAACGTATAATTATGATAGAACTTCACTTGGTAAGTTCGTTTAATCATCAAGTATTTTACCTCAGAACTTTGCACGCATTAGTAGTAGCACATTCAATGATTAAAGTGTTAATGAGATAAAATCCAAACCCCCATTTTAAAAATGCCCAAATTTGCCATGCCAAGCTAGTTAGCTAGGCAGCGTATTAGGTATGTAGGTACTAACTAGATCCGCTTAGTTCCTACCTACCTAGTTGCTCAATAGGTAATCTTATTGAAAGGAGAAGTATCAAGCTGTGAGACCTCGTTCTTGCGGACTGTTCCCCATACCTACTATCCATCATTTTTACTGTAGGTGCCTACATAGGTACACACACATATTAATCTTAGTTTAATAGGAATATACCTAGACTTCCTGTCTAGGTTTTGTTAGTAAAATAATTTTATTATTCATAATTATTATGAATTTAAATAGTTTAAGAACGTTTTAACTAGTGGCAATCATAGATGTAAATACTGTGGCAATACATTTTTTTACTCGCCGTTTATGGATTTTCAAAAACATTTTTCCTTTGCTTAATCGTTACATAGCTATTTACGAAGTTTGAAAATGTTTACTTACTACATTGATAGCGCCATCTATTGATACGAAATAAATTTGTTTTCTGACAGTGACAGTAGTAAAAGTAGTGTGTAGCTATAATTTTATTCCAATATTATTACTGGCAGCACAGTTGATGTAGAGTGGAGTGGATCCAATAAAAAAAAAAACGTCAATTGAAATCTTGGAATTACAAGGGGTAGATCGCTCGCTTATTTCCCTAAAAATGGAAATATTATATTAATTCATCGATTCTGTTAGTATCTCACCAGTTCCTTGTTCATTTCATACCATGTTTTAATTATTACTGTGTAATTGGAAAAGCGGAATTCAATAAAACCATCAAGATGGCAAAGTAAGTCTCGTTTATTTATAAAATCTCGTAATCTTATAAACAGTCGCGGTCTCCAGATTTCTTGTCAGAAAACCAATATTAAACATGAATATGTTAGACTTTATATTCATATTATATTTACTAACCTGCCACGTTGTATGTAAATTTCTGAAGCTAGGGCCTATCTTTATATCTTGTTAATGCTTATTTTTTATCTTACATATAAATTCTATCATTAATTTTTATTTTTTAAATTTCTAAAATAGATTTAATTTTCATTTGTTAAATTTCTAAAATAGATTCACTTAATCCTTTGACTGATACTTAAATCTGGAATTTAATTTATGCAAGTTGAAAAAACTATACCTACATCAAATAAGTAATATTTATTTTATTACAATGTTTTTAATAAATCTTGTAGTAGTAATTTGGGGGTTATAATCAAGTTTTCATATGTAGTAGGTATCTACTGTACATGTCTAGACCAACTCCGGCTTATTCTCAGGTTAGACATTATTCTGTAGTTTATTATCCCATGGGTGTAATGGTAGTTGCCATGGTAAATATTAAAATAATTTCTTTATATTCTTATCTCCAATACATTATTCAATATAATTGTTACAGGGAAATGATGATAGTGTTTGTGTATGACACACAGTGCTGCACAAATGAGGAAGATGATCCAATTGATGCTGTATTGTACTTCCATCCGGGGTGGGTGTCGGATACTCAGAGACATGCTTTGGCCGGCCAGGTAAGTCAACCTTAATAATATAGTAAAGCACATTCAATGCCCAAGCTCCCGACCACACCAAAAATATAAATCTGAAGAGTTTCTTTGAACACACTGATCTCAGGAACCTGCTCAGATTTGAAAATATATTTCAATGTGTATATTTCAGTACATATATAAGAGGAAGGCTATAGATAGATATTATATAAACTATTATTATGAAGCTAATATAAAAAAACGGTTGGTCTACTAGTCCTTGTAAATAGTATCAGGCGAAGTTGTAAAATACCATAATAAAATGTAAATCCATTTTTGCCTGTAAGTTTTAATTAGGAGCTGTGCATTTGGTTCTGTGTCCCACGCAGTAGTGCCAACTCACTGCAACCCACCTGGTTGGTCATAATTACGAGTTATTAATTATACCAAAATCAGGATCTAATAAGAATGCGTCGTGTTGTCCTTGACTTTGCGTCCGTTCTAGCGTGTATTGGATATTGGATTACAGATTACTCAACTAGATACCTACTGCCTGCCACTCTAACGTATTGTGGCTTTAGTAAATAGGTTGTATATTGTGTTACTATTGACCAAGGGCTACTTGCGATAGATTAATAGCTTTAGATAATAGGTATATGAAAGGCAGAATTCTATAATTATGTTAACGTTAACTGTAACGTATTAGGCGTGACGACAGTAAGATTATTTGATTTTACGGGAAAATACATATTAAAAGGATTTTAATAAACTAATGCACAATAAACACAAACATGTACATTTCAAACATAGTATAAACATACAATTTAGTGCCTTATAAATATGGTCAACAGTTTCGTTTGAAAACGTGGGACTACTTCAGGACCAAGCACTGCAAGGACACAGATCACGGTGTTTCAATATGAGGCTAAATATAGCTTCGGGGCTTCAGGAGTTATTTGCTTTTAATATAAACTTATTTTCGTAGGTGGTGGGCGCGGCGCACTGTGTCAAGTCCCTCTTCTCCCAGCCCCTCGCCATCACGCTGCAGAGCGGCAAGTTCATACTGCGCGAGTATGGACAGTACATCTTGGTAAGCACATACACACAGAATGAACTCCATAGAGGTAGAAGAACTTATACTCTGTTCATTTTGGACGTAGCATTTTAGTAAACAAACCAAATCAGCTGTTTTTTAGGGTTATCACAACGTAATGATGCAGACCTAATAGAATTTCAATGATTTCACCCGTAAATTATATTTAATTTGTTACTTTTTAAATCGTTACGTCTATTTAATGCAAAATCCAATTATTTCAATTCAGAAAATCATCATTATGTGGTCAAACACGAAGATTAAAATCACCACAGATTTATGACTTTGTAGCAGTGCCAACCCTAACGAATCTCAGTTTTGACGTCATGGGTGGCAAACAATTGGTTTCTTTTTAATACGATTCCGAATTTAGGACAGCACTCTCACCATACATCATTCATAGAATTTTTTCGGATTTTGATGCGGTTTTTTTGAGCGTTCATACTTAGTGAACACCCGGTTGTGCAGCAAACACTTGACGGGAACCGTAAATAATTGTAATGAATGAATGAATGACTATATAATTTTATTTTCCCCGTTTTTCTGACAGAAGTGGTAACACTACCCACGAACGCCGCCATTTGCTTTTCACTTGACAATAATATAAGACATAAATTATGTAAATCCCGCAAACGAAGCCGCTGGCAAGAGCTAACCTAAATAATAAAATGTTTTTTACCCCTTCATCAGCTGATTGAACTGTCAGTTGCTTTGTTAGTAAACATGCTCCATTGAGAATGAATAGAGTATAGGTTAACACAGAGGGTCCATACATCAATCAAGACATTATTTCCTTATTTGGTTAGTTTTTTATTCAAATTGCCAGCCGTAAAAAATAAATTTCTTTGAGCGATTTCTCGCATTTAGAGTCTTTGTGATATTCTTGGAAGAATAATAAGAATTTCAAAGTAATCCAGCGGCATCTTCAATCAAGTATTTTCTTTTTCTTGCTTAAGAAAAAGAACTTAACATTTGCTGCATCATCAGCGAATGTGAAGTCGAGGTCGATTGACTATCTCTTGGAACTTGTTGATGTCAATAATGCAGCGATTGAAGCACATACTTCGGTATTGACGTTATATTATTCCCTAGGCAATAGGCAGCGATCGGAACATCCCCGACTGGGTGCTGAAGAACCGCGCGTCACTGCTCACGTCCATGGTGCGCGTGTACCACGGCTCGCTCGGCGCCATCGCCGCGCAGTTGGACGACCGCCGGCGCCTCGCGGAGAAACTGTACCAGGTCTGTGTTAGCAGCATGAAGACCCGCGCGTCACTCGTCTATGGTGCGGGTACCACCATGTATTAGATCTAAAGATTTTGATGCGTATGTACCTACGACAAACAGTCTAGATTTGAAACGGATTAATTCTGCTTAGGATTCAGCACTGTATCTGAGCAATTGGACTGTTGTTTAAAATACTTCGAGAAACAACGTAATATCGTTTCGTCATAAATACCTCAGTGCCTAAAACGAACAGTGTTGGTGTTGCCAGTGATGGTATAAATAAATGGATCCGAAATGTTGCACTTTACAATAAGCATCACAAATAGGTCCAGAATTGCTATGTATGCTCTTTGTATCTATTTATTTATCAATAAAAAGTACGTCCATAGCACAATATCGCTCCTTATGAAGAAGGCTATTTCTACCTCTATTCTCTACGCCCTACGGGATCAAATGAGATTTTATTTATCCATTATATATAATGTTTCCAGGTATTCGAGACCTACTTGCCGGTGCTACAATTCGGGTGCCACATCTTCCAAAGAGTGCCTATGTTGAGTCTGCCTAAGGTAATATTCATAAATTTCTCATTCATAAAACATTGTTATTTATGAATCATTCACACAAATAGTTTCCATTAAATTTTGATTGATAAGGAAATTGATAAAATATATTCTATTTGTTTTGTTAAACTGATAAGTCTTGACTACCATTATTGTGCCATCAACTCGACTCGAGTGTTTATTTACATTGTAATCTTATCATAATGTTGCAGTTTACTGTTTGGACACTGATAATACTATTTAACTTGTCTGCATTAGGTAGGTTAGGTATACTAAACCCTACTAGTGCTAAATTTTACAGTTGGTAATTGTAAAGTAACTTTCGTCCTTGAATGGAAATGACCCAACGCTTTCCGTAGAGGTCAGGTTGCGTTGACCATATACATATGTATAGTATATTATATACCATATGGTGTATAGTTAAGTTATGAGCTCGAGTTTGTCCTATACTTGATAATTTAGTTAAAACAGGTATTAAGTAAAGTATTTCTTTGTTTGTTTCAGAGCGCTACGTCCGTGTATATGGAAGCGATGCAGATTTTAGAACACTGTCGAAAGAACAAGGGCGTTCTAGGCGGAGTCATTTTGTACAATAACAAGTATGAATCTTTATTCAAAAATATCTTTGTTTTATATTTTAAACAATAATTATAGAATATTAATTGTTTATTTTGCTTAATAAAAAATAGTAAAATGGATGGTATAGTAAACCTATTCCAAAATGGTTGCCACTTAACCAACCAACCAACCTTTATAATATTTTGTGATATGTGCTGTTGTGTGTTAAGTTTTTCTTGAACTCTGTTTTATTTTAATTAAGAAGGTACAATAATGTGTCATTCATTCATTCATTCAATAAAGTTATTGCTTATCTATCTATCTGTGTGAATTGTCCGGCAATTTTTTTTTATTTGTTAGAATAATCGCCACCCAGCTGCCAGCCAGCCTGACCTCATATCTCACCGTGGTGGACCCGTACCGCATCAAGTCCCCGGCGGAGACGCTGAGCGCGCGGCCCGTGCTGCCGCTGGGCGCGCAGCTGCTGGCCGTGTACGTGGCGCGCCGCCACCACGCCGCGCTCGCACGGGACGCGCGCCGGCTGCACGACTTCCACGACCACGGGGAGAAGATGATGGCTGACTTCAAGAAGGTGGGTGCTTGTGTTGTATTTGAGGGTAGTTTGAATTCTAGCTCCTAAGCGAGAAATTGTGAGACGCTAATTCTACATTTGAAAACAAGGAGTTGTGAAAAATATTCTATTTTTTCTGGGAAAGATAGCTCTCAGCGATAAGGCCGCCCCTTGTACTTTTAACTTTTAATTAATATTAAGTTTTGTAATTTTGTTTTTTTTTTATAAGACTCACAATTCTTCATTTTTTGATTTCTACTTATAACCTAAGAGCCCGTGATGGCCAGACCTTCCTTTAATTCACAAGCGTGAAAATTCTTTCATGTGTATGTCTAACATAGATAAGAATAACCCCCAAACATGAAACCTAGATCGTGGTTCCTTTGGGAGATAACAGGTAAAAGGTTGTTATCTCCCAAAGGAACCGCGATCCAGGTTTCATGTTTGGGGGTTATTCTTACCTATGTTAGACATACACATGAAAGAATTTTCACGCTTGTGAATTAAAGGAAGGTCTGGCCATCACAAGCTCTTGGTCTATTAGAGGTATATAAGATGTTGCATGTAGATTAAGCTACTGTTTAGGGCTTTATTTTGTTCTCTTGTGCGATTCAGCTAGCAATAACCCCCCATAGACTAACGTTCATTCCTTCCGGCTTATCCCGTGTACAGATAAGCGACGGGATGAAATAAAACACGACTTGAAGGGTCGCGGTGTTATAATACCGTCATTCTTTCCGCTACTGCACTTACACTGGCGTTCATTCCGTAAGGATTGTACATTCCGGCAGGAATGAACGTTAGTCTATGGGTAGCTAATCTCTCTAGCATTTATAACAGCGCAATCTAATAGAGTGAGATTGTACTAAAGCAATGTGTCATTTTTCGCTAGAGGTCACTGCTAATAATTGATTAGGGTCTGGCTTCTATGTTTTGTATCAGTATTATAAAGAGAATGTCATGCCATTATGTTATTCATGCATTACTCAACAAATAACCTTTATTTATTGTACCTTTTTTTCCAGAACCAAGAAGCCGAACGCGAGAAATTCCCTCAAAGCGGGATGAAACGAGACAAATCACTACTATTCACCGCCGTACCAGAAGAGGACCACAACATGATCTCACCTCCCAACCGAGATGAAACTAAGGACAAACCGCCGAGCATGCCTGACGTCGTCCCTTTCACCAACAAGCCCAGACCACGACCCACCAAACTGTCCCTCAGCTTCAAAACACAACAGTCTTTAGACGAGGAGGCGAAAGAAGTAGACAAAGTCTTCACAGGACAAACTAGCGTCTGCTCCACCCCCATGGTCGAATACAAACGTCTCCACGGCAACATGCTCTCCATCTGTCAAAACCCCGAAACGCAACCTCAAGACAAACCCGAAATAGAACCCGATGTCCTCAAAAACATCGAAAACAACGCGAATGTCATAGAAAACGAGAAACGCGACAACCAAATCGTATTAGACATGAACTGCATTGCCGACCATTACATCAACAAACCTGAGCCGATAAGGAAACTAGCTAGTGTTATGGATTTACAGGAAACGTTTAAACGTATTTCTAATCGGGCAACTTCTAAATTCAAGTTAAAACGGTCGGAAAACGGAATATCTGAGGACTTATCGCCGTCTCCGGATCGTGAGATGCAGAAAAGTCACAGTACTATGACGATCAATGATCCGTCATTCCCTGTGTTTAGAAATGACGGTGTCGCGATATCAGAGTCACTTTTCAACCAGTATTTAGAGCAGCATTATTCCAAGATGAAGCAAGATTCGACTGCAGAAAACATGTTTACTTACAATATGAAGTTATGCGAGCAGGAAAAGTTCGAAGACTTTGATTCGGAGCTGACGAAGTCCCCGCAGCGAACGCCGAAGAAAATAGCCAAGAACACCGATCAGTCCAAGCGAAAATCGCTATCTTTGCCTCTGAAGTCGTTGAACGAAAGCTCAGATTCAAATATCGGGTCGGAGAGTGAGAGTACTAGTTTTAAGAAGAAGCTGTCTGGGGTGCAATTGACGCCGCTTATGGAGAAATTGAGTCATTTGGCGTTTTCGGATAAAAGCAGTGGGTATAGCAGTCGGGTCATGACTCCGCTAGAGCTCAGGGAGTTCATGACGCCTGCCAATGAACGACAAGTTACCTTCGGTGATAGGTGAGTACCTACCTACATTTATAAAATGTTTTTTTAATGAATAACGTTACACTCGTCATAACGTTGGCGCAGTGCCGGATTAAGCCAGCGCGGGGCCTGTAGCAAATTCTGTCAAGGGGCCCTTGGTTTGCTATCGGTTCTCAAATTTATGGTATTAAATATAGCTTTCCGCCCTGCGGCTTCGCCCGCGTTTTACACTTTCCCGCAATTTGCTTTGCTATAATATAGCCTATGTTACTCGGGGATAATGTAGCTTTCAAAAGGTGAAAGAATTTTTGAAATCGGTCCAGTAGTTTCGGAGCCTATTCCTTACAAACAAACAAACAAATCTTTCCTCTTTATAATATTAGTATAGAAAACAAAACTGTTATAGTCAAGTCATTTTAGCTCAAAATAGGTAAGAATCTCGGAATTCGAGAAACTATTTTTGCGGTCTTTGACCTTGAAATTTTAATGGTTGCGAACACCCTAGATCGGTAGGTTTTTATACAACTTTTAGGGTGTAGTGTAGACCAGTGCTTTTAGACCAAAAATGGTCAAAAACGGAAAAAAATAGTAGTAGGATGAAACCCATTAGAAAAGGAGGGGAATATGGTAAAGATGAAAGGAAAAATAAATTACGGTCGATCTGAGTTCGGGAAGTGGGAGGGGGTGGGCTTTTAAGGGGAGAAAATGGTTTATCTCGATTTGCGGTGAAACTACTAGTCCTATGAAAAAAAATTATATGCCAAAGTTGTAGGTAATAAAACGATCTACAACTTTTAATTCACAACTTTTATACATAACGTCAAAACTTATGTGAAAAATTCAAATAACCAAGTTTTTTGTTTTTTTTATTAATCTTTTTCAAAAATTGTTATTTTTCTACGAAGTTTGGTGAAAACTTACCTATTTATGTTCTAAATAAACTTTGATTTATTTGATTGAAAATATTATTGTTTTCACCTTATTTTGACTTAATTTTCAAAAATATAGACTAATTTTCAATCGAAAATTCACGTGTCAAAATATTAGCTTTTTATAAAATTCGGTGTGCTTTATGTTCATTGAAATCTCTATTTTCTGATAGGTAGTTAAAAAAAATATATACATTACGATAGTAAATATTCTCAGAAAATGCACAAAACCGAAACAAAAATTTGTATCATTAGGTATAATTGCATCACAAAAATATGATTTTCTCTTTTCAGACTATACATATAATAATAAAAATAATATAATAATCTGTTTGTATAATGTGCAATAAGTCGGATTATTATAAGCAATTAGGTATATGAAATAAAAATTGCAAAAATCACATTTTTATGATGCAATTGTACATAATGATACAAATTTTGTTTCGGTGTTTTGCATTTTCTGAGAAAATTTACTATAGTAATGTATATATTTTTCTTAACCATCAAAAAATAAAGATTTCAATGAACAAACAGCACACCGATTTTTATAAAAAAGCTAATATTTTGACACGTGAATTTTCGATTGAAAATTAGTCAATGTTTTTAGTAATTAAGTCAAAATAAGGTGAAAAAATTAATATTTTTAATCAAATAAATTATAGTATGTTTGGGGCATAAAAAGGTAAGTTTTCACCAAATTTCGTAGAAAATAAAATGTTTTTGAAAAAGATAGAAATAAAAAACCAAAAACTTAGTTTTTTGAATTTTTCACATACATTTTGACGTTATGTAAAAAAGTTCTGAATTAAAAGTTGTAGATCGTTTTATTACCTACAACTTTGCCATATAATTTTTTTTCATAGGACAAGTAGTTTCACTGCAAATCGAGATAAACCATTTTCTCCCCTTAAAAGCCCACCCCCTCCCACTTCCCGAACTCCGATCGACCGTAATTTATTTTTCCTTTAATATTTGTCATATTCCTCTCCTTTTCTAATGGGTTTCATCCTACTACTATTTTTTTCCTTTGAAAAGTTAAAAACCCTGGTCTAGTGTCAATATCCAAGTATTTACAGAATTACAGCTGGGTATCTCAAATTCCGAGGTGAAATGCTAATTTGACTGGACTAATAAATAAACTTTTCTGGGTTTATTATGGGCAAATTTAGCGTTTAGTGAGCAGTGCAAGTAGTACATACAACACATAACGTGTGTGTGGCTAGCGCTCAATTTAAAAAATGTGGTACAATTTCAAATTATGGTTGTTGATTTTGATACCAACGTTTTTCGTGAATTCGTGATAGAGGTGAGGTGGAAATAGCCATGCGCGCAGTTCGGGTCGGCTCGGTTCGCCGCTCAAATAGGTATTACGAAATACCTATTTGAGCGCGGGGCCCTCCAATGCGCGGGGCCCGTAGCATTTGCTACACTTGCTACGTGGCTAATCCGGCACTGCGTTGGCGTACGTAGCTTGCCTAACTATCATGTGGCATATGATGGTTAGGCAAGTTATGTAGGCCCATATGATGGCATTTAACATGATAGATACGTAAAGACAAATCTAAGATATCGTTTAGTCTGAAGAACTAACATACATCTAGAATTTTCTGTATGGGTAACTGTAACATTTTTCCTAGGCCAAAAACCAACCGGCACGATTCAGAGAGCGACTCTGATTCTGACGACGTGGACGGTCTCGCCGACTACTGCCAGCGGTCGGTGAAGTGCGGCCTCTTCGTCAGCGGCCTGCAGAACATGGCCCTGCTCGCCTTGCTAGACGTGGAGGCGGCCGACGACGCTGACACTATCAACTCCTTGGTGAGTGTTCATAGAGAAAATTCTTTGAAAAGTGTATACAAAGTATAATGAAAAAAAAAAGTTTGTAGTGCCCTGTGCCCTATGTTACGGTTTTATTAATACCATCAATTTTTTCATATACCAATTTAATAAAAAAAATATATTTCAAAAAACTCGTGTACATTTATCTTCAATTACTCATAGTTATTTTATGGCTTTTGGTGCTATGGATGGACTTATTCCTAGCCAGCTACCATAATTTAGTAAATAACACAACATACCATTCTCCATTCCAGTGGGAAACCTCACTGAACGCCCTGGGTCCGATAGAGCAGAAGTGCATGGACCCTCTCCCTCCAGGCACAGAGTCCACCGACTACAGCTACCTGACCCTGGACCCTGACTGGGGCACCGTCAAAAAAGGCGGTCCGTGGGCTGCGCTCGACATCGCCACTATGGGCCTTATTCATAATGAATTTGGAGACGATTCAGAGCTCTCAGAGTTTATATTGAGGTAAAGAATTTACTTACCAGAATCCATAATAGTCTTGAGAAGTCCTATAGTTAATGCGGGAACTACAGTATTAGAACCGTTATTAACTAGGCAAGTAGCGCCACGTCTGACCTGAGTGGCGGCGCATAGTCTAAATACGCAGTCTGTACAATTAGCTTTTTGAATGAGCATTTTAGTACCCAACTATCCGCTAGAGGCGCTGTTCAAGTTTTCATACATTTTGTTAAAAGCGAGTGTAGATTGCTAAACTCATGGTGGAGATATAGGTTATATAAATCCTTTAGTTTAGTTGGTTAGATGATCCACGCAGCATTTTGTAAATTCTTTTGTTGTTTCCAGGAGCGACGAGAGCGTAGTGGTGGGCGTGTCGTGCGGCGGCGCACAGATCTACTACCAGGAGGCGGGGGCGCGCGCGGCCGGCCCGCCGCCGCCCTCCGACGCGCTCGCCGCCGCCCCGCTGCGCGCGCGCCGCCGGCTGCACAGGGACCACTCCACGCTCATACTCTAACTGTACCAGATACCCTACAATACTGTATCAGTCCCGTACCAGGATAATCTATGGTACTGTACAGTACCAGATATACTAGGGTACTCTAACTGTACCGTACCTGTAACTGTACCGTACCAGGATGAACTACAGTACTGTAACTGCATCAGAAGACCACTGAAGCAATTACCTATCTCAGTGGACGGATAAGACGATACGGCGAAGACAAGACGCAATTCTTCGCTTGATACCGTGAAAAAAAGTTATAGGTACATTTCTTGAACACTCTAAAGCCCTGTTGTGACCAAGCTCCAGCACTAAAATTGGTAAATCTGCCCAATGTTAGAGCTGATTCAAAAAGAGGTAGATAATTGAGTAAGTATGCGATAATATTTCACATTCCAGCCCAAATCTAGACTTTAACAGGGACACCAACGAAGATCTATTTTAAAACAGACTTCATGTTACTGTTGAATATGTAACGAAGGTATTTCTTTGACTTTTGTTTAGAATATTTCTATTATTTTTTTTTACTAGTTATCAACCTAAATCACTCTTCCTTCCCTAGTATTGTAATTACTATAGAAATTATTAGGCTTGTAATTGTAGCACTACATTCTATTAACATTGTGATTTTCATAACTCTCTATTTCCTAGTTCTTCATTTTTTACTTGTAGTACAGCCGGAAAACGGTAGTGGATATCAATAATGAATTTAGATGTAGTTGTGGATTGAACCCAATAAGAATCGTTAGTAGTCATTTAGTGAATCAGTGTAGATAATTTTGATTTTTTATACCGAGGGAAAGAGGCAATGAAATGAAAGAGTTAATGGCTGATGGTAGAAATTTGCAAATATGGTCTTGCAAATTTAGTTTCCATACATTTTCAGGATTAGGTGGGAACGCAGTTTATTTTTGCTCACGTTACTTCTTGCCACTAGTTAGTAAGTTATTGTCAGCCACCTAGTGCGATTTTTGTCTAGTTGCCCCTTATGATATCATTTTTTTTGTTTTTGCGAGATAATCAATCGTTAGCGAAAGCAGCTGTATTTGTTATTATTTATAGTACCTAATATTATTTGTTGCATCAGTTAGATTTTTATTTTTGCAGTATTACTTTATCATTCCAAGATTTTGTTACTACATTCCTTATTTTATGACTCTAGCTGTAAGAAATGTACAAATCTGCCAAACAAACATATTGATGAAGCGTCCAAAGAAAGCTAAGTGAAATATTTTGCCTTGATGCAATTAATAGTTATTGATTTTTTATATTTCCAAAGTATTTTTTTAATAGCGGTAAGTGCGGTGTTGCCATATATTGCCATATAAAGGAGTGCCAATCCGGTGTATGTGGTATGTCTGTTTATAATAATAATTTATATACATATAAGTGTTAAGAATTGAATAAAAACTTGATAGTGAATTGGTTGATTCTTATTATGATCCCATATTAGTTCTAGTTTTAATGAGACTGGCAGTTTACTAAGATAATATTAGTACACAATATAATGAATGAGATTGCAACTACTAGGTTACGTCCAGGATTACGATTAGAAGGAACAAGGAAAGGGAGGGCTATAGGGATAGATTTGGAGAACCAAGAAGAATCAAAAAGACATTATTAAACTAGTTTATTAACAAATCGCTCACAGTTCTAACTAAATATGTAGTATAGATATCCCAAGTAGGTACATAAATACATAAAGTAGTATCTACGAGTTCCAATGAGCACGCATGTTATGGTATGTATGTCTGAAATATTTAGAGTACGGTAGTTCGCGACTTCTGTCTTCCGTCTTGCGCAAGCTTGGGCTTCCTACAATTCGGGAAAGGTGAATCTTATTCTTTTGGCTAACAACGGTGGTAGCTTCGCTTCGACCGAATGTTCTTTTTCGGCACCCACCGCCCCGGTCGGGATTGATTCGGCGACCGCCTTATGAATTTTTCGATTTCAAACAGTTTCAAAACTTCGTTTTAAGTTAGTTTCAAGGAACTTCATCCTTTACTTCTTTTTTCAACACCTTTTCAAACAAACAAAATCAATATTAGACTTAGTGTTATCTTTATTAGAACTATATTATTACATGCTAGAGGCATCTATGCCCAGAGAGGGCTATTACACACTATCTTACAGGCTAAATACCCTATCCGTTATCACACTAGGGCGCGCTTCCATCGCCTGCACTGACCATAGTCTTTCTTTGACAAAGGCATGAAATGGAGAATCAACAGAGACTTGAGCGGTCAGGTCAGCCGATAGAGACGCGGTGTTAAACAATATGACTCTTGGGCGCGTCTTGTCTGCAACTATTTTACAAATCCTTTACAAAAACTTGACAATTCGTCATAAACTAAGAAGCCGGCCCGCAACGGTATGTAAATGCAAGAGGCCGGAGACAATATTTGGGGTGTGGTATCTAAAAGATATCTGTAGTCAGCTCGTGGACTTACTAATAACGACCTGGAAATTCAAACAGGGAGGTGACATTAGGGCATTAGGAAACACACAACAATAGAGACCGGAGTTTTCTATCAATTTATTATGTTATCGTTATTGAAGTAACTAGTGTAAGCAGCCGTTAAATATTTGAGAGATGTTTCGGCATGAGCCAAGAAAGAAGAAATTTAAGTAAACAATAAATTGATTGAAAACAGTAAGCAGTCAAATACAATAAAAACGATCTAACTTATGGTAATAAATATTTGTAATTTACACCAATAAGTTACAATCGATGAATTGTTACGATTTCATTAAAAAAATATTAACAAGGAAATTAAAATAAATTGAAACATAAGAAAATCGTAACAATTCTATTAGGGCCTCGGCAGACTGTTCTGTTTACGTTTGCCGCGTTTTTTATTACTGTTCTTAAAATCTGTGCATATTTTGGATGCTGCTAAACTTAGCTTTAAAAAGCGGCCTAATCGAGGATCTCTGAACTATAGCTTATCTGAAGCTAGTTTGCAGAGGTCCTTAGAAATAGCTAAAATATGTCACAGTTATCTTCCATTACTAACTACTTCCACCAATATCAGACAAAATAACACTAAATGTATCATTTTGATCGAAGTTAAAAAAAAAATTGTACAACAAAAAACTGGACTACTACATGCTCATTTATTTAAATATCCTTACGTTCGTAGCAGCGCCGGCGGTAGTGTGGGCTTAGCGAGCGGTGGCGGTACTCGACTGTATGTGATCACTTACTTCTAGAGTAGAAGCGTTCACGTTCGTTCGTATCGGCGCCGGCGGTAGTGCGGGCTCGGTGAGCGTTGGCGTACTAGACTGTGTTTGTTCACTTACTTCTGGAGTAGGAGCGTTCACGTTCGTAGCGGCGCCTGCGGTAGTGCGGGCTCGGCGAGCGGTGGCGGTACTCGCGGCTGCGGTGGTAGTAGTCTCGCTCGCGCTCGCGGTAGCCGCCGCCACCGCCGCCGCCGCCGCCGCCGCCGCGGTAGTAGTCGCTGTAATACCTACGGCATTATTATAGAGAAATACCAATACCGCCGAGCTGCGTTGGATAAAGCACCACACTCACTCGGGATTTCATAATATAAAGTGATAAAGGTAACGCGGGCTAAACCGTGTGGCAGTAGGCTTATAGAACTTAAATTCGTTACTGTAAGAAAGTGAACATTGTATTTTAGCAGAACAATAGAAGTTCTTGCAAAATACCTATCTCAGTTATAAATCCCACACACAACTTAGACTGAGATGATGGCTTATAAAGCAAAATTTCAAAAAAAAACTCATAGACTCACTCTCTATCGCCTCCGCGTCCACGACGATCATAGCCATTGTCACCACGACTTCTGAAAATTTAATTACAGAATAAGTCTTGTTATTGAAATATATACCGTTGTTAAGGTTTGAGTTTCATGATTATTATTGTCGTAACAGGCCTTTAGTAAACCAGCTAATTCTTAGAGCTGGTTCACTCTAAAACTGCTTCTTTTGTCTACCAACCATAGGATCACGCGTAAATGTATTGTTCACGTGTGAATTTCTGAGTTGGATAGAAGTTGGATTTAAGGTCGACTCACGCTACACCGTGTCGGGTCCGAGCCGAGTGTCGGCCGTAGCACGGTCAACTAATATTTCA
Source organism: Chloroclystis v-ata (assembly GCA_963691955.1). Lineage (NCBI taxonomy): Eukaryota > Metazoa > Arthropoda > Insecta > Lepidoptera > Geometridae > Chloroclystis > Chloroclystis v-ata. The sequence continues at coordinate 8,446,776 of OY829904.1, read as the reverse complement.
TACATTTTGTATGAACCCACTCACGCTATACCGAGCGGCAACCGAGTGACGCCCGAGCAACGGACATCGCTCGGAAACAACTCGGTCCCGCTTCGGCTCGGCCACGGCCCGTTGCATGAATACAGCGCCGCCGAGCTGCGCCCGAGCAGTCGGCAGTGATGCTATACAGTGCTCATGCAGTTTAGACACGAAACCGGCTCGGTGACCGTGCTACGACCGACACTCGGCTCGGACCCGACTCGTCGCGGGCAGTCTTTGTAATTTTAGACACGAAACCGGCTCGGTGACCTTGCTACGGCCGACACTCGGCTCGGACCCGACACGGTCTAGCGTGAGTCGACCTTTACCTTGATTGATGGCACTAACTATTTTTTGACAATCTTATTTATCTTAATGTAAAAGAGTATTTGTATTACATGAAAGTGACAGATGCCAAGAATAATTAGGGCTCAGTAGAAAAGTTTCAAAATTCCCGTAGTTATAAAATGGATCTGTAGAAAAGGGTTAGATTCGACAAGCCCACGATGACCAGGGTTATTTAGTTTAGATATTTAGTGTGCATTTAGTGAGGTGTTATGTACTTACGTCGGCTTGCCCATGTAGATGCCGGGCGTGGGCGTGTGCGCGCGCTGCGTGATGGAGAAGTCGACGCGGATGCGGCGCCCGTCGATCTCCATGCCGGTGCACTCGTTCTTGGCCACTTTGTGAGGTGTATATTACTTACGTCGGCTTGCCCATGTAGATGCCGGGCGTGGGCGTGTGCGCGCGCTGCGTGATGGAGAAGTCGACGCGGATGCGGCGCCCGTCGATCTCCATGCCGGTGCACTCGTTCTTGGCCACTTTGTGAGGTGTATATTACTTACGTCGGCTTGCCCATGTAGATGCCGGGCGTGGGCGTGTGCGCGCGCTGCGTGATGGAGAAGTCGACGCGGATGCGGCGCCCGTCGATCTCCATGCCGGTGCACTCGTTCTTGGCCACTTTGTGAGGTGTATATTACTTACGTCGGCTTGCCCATGTAGATGCCGGGCGTGGGCGTGTGCGCGCGCTGCGTGATGGAGAAGTCGACGCGGATGCGGCGCCCGTCGATCTCCATGCCGGTGCACTCGTTCTTGGCCACTTTGTGAGGTGTATATTACTTACGTCGGCTTGCCCATGTAGATGCCGGGCGTGGGCGTGTGCGCGCGCTGCGTGATGGAGAAGTCGACGCGGATGCGGCGCCCGTCGATCTCCATGCCGGTGCACTCGTTCTTGGCCACTTTGTGAGGTGTATAGTACTTACGTCGGCTTGCCCATGTAGATGCCGGGCGTGGGCGTGTGCGCGCGCTGCGTGATGGAGAAGTCGACGCGGATGCGGCGCCCGTCGATCTCCATGCCGGTGCACTCGTTCTTGGCCACTTTGTGAGGTGTTATGTACTTACGTCGGCTTGCCCATGTAGATGCCGGGCGTGGGCGTGTGCGCGCGCTGCGTGATGGAGAAGTCGACGCGGATGCGGCGCCCGTCGATCTCCATGCCGGTGCACTCGTTCTTGGCCACTTTGGCGTCCTCCTGGTTCTCGTAGTACACGAAGCAGAAACCTCTGGAGCGGCCCGTCTAAATAAAAGGACAAGTTGGTCAATGTTTTCCACTGATTTACGGAAATACGTTAATGTTTTTATGAAAATTATAGAAAACTTATGAGTGATGCATGAACAATTCAACAAAGCTGCTGGACGCAGCAAGTCTTTTATTGTAATTTAGATAAACAGGAATTAATCACGAATACTATAACGAGTTATATCGATTTAGTTTACCGTTAGTATTTACCACTATGAATATGACTCACTATGAATATGTCTTGCTTGAGATTCTATAGTTAAAAACTTTTGAAGTAGCAGAAACCTTACCTTGGCATCAATAACAACTTGAACTTTGTCAACCGGTCCATACTTGGTGAAGATGTGGTTGATCTGTGTCTCTGTGGTATACAGGCTGAGTCCAAACACCCCCAGGCATCTAGATGGGGTTGGATTCTCCTGCTGCTTAAAAAAAATATCTTAATTAGTATACTTATATAACAACTTATAAGAGTGAGTTGGTGAATGCAGTAAGTTGATACAGAAGTACTATTATAGTTATACTTAGAAATACTTGTGATAAATTTTAGCATTTGACAAACATCATTTACGTTGACGAGAATTTTAGTTTCTTGCCACTTGTGCAAATTTATTTGTTTTTACAATGTCAACATACAATAGCGAAGTCAACGCCAAAGTAGAAACAAAACATATAAAATCAATGTCACTTTTCGTTGTTTATAACTCAAGAATGGCTGGCCGATTTTGGTGCATTTAACTTTAAAATTGACAGGGAATGGTTTAAAAGGTGAACAAAACATAGGAATAAAGAGGGCGAAGCCGCGGGCGGGTCAGCTAATATTATATGAGTTAATAAATCATAAAAAGTGTTATTTAATCTAAAGTTGTGTATAAATTTCTGATTACATAATGCTATTATTACCATAACAATATAAAGTGCAATTTTTAATTAAAATGCTGATTTATTACATGGTTGTGTAATCTGCTGTTTATACACATTTCCTCTTCAAATATCCTGTTTTTAAATAGAATCAACCTAGCAACATGAGATGCTGTGACGCTTTTGATTAGATTTATAATGTAAAATGGATATAGTCACATTTTGAGGATTTTCACCAATTAAAATATTGACAGCTACTGGTTCCAATCCCCACATAAAAGTGAGAAATGCTATAATAGCATGGAGCATGTCATACCCGATCTCCAGCGTGACGACGGCGCGACGACATCGGGCTGTGCGAGTGAGAGCGGCGGTACGATCCGCGCGGCGAGTACGAGCGGGACCGAGAGCGCGAATAACGCGCGCGAGCGTAGCGTCGTGCGGAACCCGAGCGGGAGCGAGTTCTGAAATATAACGATAATTATACATACTATCAGTAGTATAGTGTTATTGATAAACAAATAAATATAATATTAATACTTTCTGTGTCAATTTGAGACATTGGGATTATTATAAGTTAGTTATACTCTTAATTTAAATATTTTGTTAACTAATTAAATGTTTTCTGTCGTAAATATTTTAATTATTTTGTGTGTGTAATATTCTTTATTAATCTCATTTCCTAATATCTATAATGGGTTACAATAAGGGGATCTGTGCTCAAAAGTGACCATAATTGGCTTGATGTGATGATGTAAAAGATTTTCCCAAGAAACTAATAACAACCAAAACCTACCTAGATTTTGGTAGTACTGTAATTATTACAAAGTTTTATCCTAAATAATGATTAATAAATGTATTATGAATTTGAGTCAGAGTTCATAAAATGGTGAAACATGTAGAAAAATTAGGTATCCAAACAGAGGTTATCACTTCAATTTACCTACCAACAATTATCTGTATTGATTTTGTAGGACAACTTATTAATGAGTGGTGCCAGACAAAAGATGAAATCTTATTTACCCCTTATTCGCATGAGTTTATAAAATTATGATATTAAATCATCATAGCATAGGTTTAACTTTAAACTACAACACATAATTAATTTTATGTGAAATTACAGGGAAAATAGTAAGCAATAATTTTGTTTTACAGCAAACCATAAAACACACATTACGGCTGATAAGCATTTGAGTTTGCATGCTTACTTATCAGCATCCCCTCCTATGGCATACAACCAGGTATTGATAAAACATTGGTTGCTATGAGTCGTTTATTCAATAATAATGCCAACATTTTAAAATGCAACAAAACACCACATTGTAATCAAGCTACCTAAAATTACACATTTATTGTTAGCAACGCTTATTATGCTGTCGCAATAATGACCATCAATGCCCACTTAGCCTTGAGAGCAAGGTTATAAATCCACAAAAAATTATGTACCTATAATATTCAGAGATTCTGAAGGCTATCTGGTGTTTGGCTATACATTGAAATTTATCGAACCAAATGTAGCAATTTATTACTAGATTTTAAGTACTTACGGGCTTCTGTATTTCCTGCTAGCAGCTTTAGGCGGGGGCGGAGTACGAGACCGGCTCCTGCTGAGACCCATGGGCATCCCTCCAGACGGCTTCTGCGGGGGCTCCCGAGACCCGTTGCGGGCTCTAGAACGGCTCCTCTGAAACACCACAAGCGATACGCCACTCAATAAAAATAGCACACTCAGAAATGACCAAATAAAACACGAGGCGGAGCGGCATTTGCCCGCGCTCAAAGTACAATTTATAAATAGGTAAGTACCTCTCGATCCGACATTATCGTAGTCACAATAAACACACAAAATTAAAACAAGTATCAATGATTTTTATTTTGTTATTTTTATTAGAATTGCAGCCAATGGAAATTACAACACGAGCAACGGCGCGATGCTCTACAAATCGAAAAACAAAATGGCGTCCGTTTCGTTTTTCTATTCTACTCCTTCCTTGTCGAATGCTTAGATAATAGAATACCAATAGATATGTTACTAAATTGTCTATGGAATTAGTTTATAAGATGACTAAAATAAAAATGATGACATCTCTGTCTTATGTATGGAATTAAAAGGAGCCTAACTATATACTCAACAGTTGCGCTTGGTTGCCAATATTTATGGCACGTGCCTTTCTTCAGCTTCCTTCGATATCATTTACTGTCACTTTGGATAGTTTGGATATCATTTACTGTCACTTTTTGGTTTTGTTTACATCGATAGTGGTGTTCTTGTATATTGCACGAGTTATCGATATTTTGATTTTAGACTTAGGTAAAAAATTATAGACCATGTTAATTTGAATAAATGTTGATAATATATTGTGTTTTTGCAGAATAGCATGAATCGTAGAATGAAATGACGGATTAGATTTTAGGTTTTGTATACAATATTATATTATTTTGAAATATAAATTATTTTGTTATAATTATAATAATACACTAAATATAAGTAAGTATATTGTATTAAGTATATTGTGTTTTATAATTATCTAAAACATTTGGCTTATTCAGGTCTTTCATTCCTTTAGTTATATTCTGTGGGTATATTAATTTAGTTAAAATGAACTTTAAACATTAAGTAGAACTCAAACTAGTTAAAATAAGGTTAAAAGTTCATTTTCATATATTAATATGCCCACAGAATATAACTAAACGCTAAACGAATGTTTGAGTTTGAGTTCTACTTAAGTATTTTTTTTTGTTGTAGTTAAAATGTTTTTTTTTTGCTTGGTTTTATAACTGTATTAATTCTATAATTATATAATTTAATATTTACGGACTTCAATTTACAATAAATACATTATCATAAAAAAAAGTTCAGTTGAAAACAAACTCTATCGATCAATTATTACAATATACCTACCTCGTACAACACTAATTTATGATATCGTAGGTATACACGTTGATTTCGTACTTATGGCCTCTCCATTTAAATTCCTTGCTCTGAGATTTTACCGAACGAAATTAATTTGACATTGACGTCAGGTATCTTCTTTTCAACGAAATTGCTTACGTCAATGTCAGTTCTATTCTTAAGGTCGTGGTCGTCGTTGTCCATGTCCACATCACTCACGGCCGATTACTAAATGTGAATTCTTAGTTTTTTTACTGAAAATTAAAATAATACATTTAACATGACTGATACTGATGTTCAAAATGGGGGCCCCGAGGGCCAGCCTCAAGAAAAGACTGCCAAACAGCTAAAGAAAGAAGCAGAAAAGGCTGCAAAGCTCGAGAAACTGAAGGCTAAGTTAGACAAGAAGAGTTCAACCACAGCTGCTCCAAAAGAAAAACCAGAGGTATGGTTTGGAAACTTTGAATAGCTTTATTAACTTGCCCCTTTTCATTTAATATTATTTATAAAATTAGAGGTATATTTTGGGTACAATAGAATAGGTTATGTTGTATGGTATTGAATATTTATGGTGAAAGGAAACTGCATGCCTTGTAATTGTTCTTAAAGTTGCATCATAAAAACGTGTATAAAATGAGTAATTACTTTGATGATTTAACTGTTATATGAATGATCAAAAGTTAGATTAGCTTAGATCTAAATTCTATACAATACTTTGTTTTGATACTAAAATTAATATGAGTCATAAGATCCTTATTAGAACATCTAGGAAAGATTATAAAACGCAGAATGTACATAATAAGAAAACATATGGATACTTTGTTATCATCTCCATAAAAAAAATATAAATCCTCATATGTGATAACACCAATGATAAGTTAAAAGGTGTATGTTGTAACTAATATTTTATTAATTATCATTTAAAAATTACCTTAATAAAATTCAGCAATGCATGATGACACCATCCAGCTCTTAATTAGGTAAATATTGATTTCCTATTATTTAAATGTACATGATTTGTTATAATGTTACATTTAAAAAAAAGAATCTGTGCAAAAACCTTTAATATCCATAATTCCTTATCACTAAAATTATAATTTCAATACTTTGTATTCATGTCTTATGTATTACTATTTCACCTCTTTATTAGTTATTTAATTTGAGCACACAAATCTAAGCAACCCATTTGAATGTGTCTTTTAATATTATATAAAATGCCTATTAATATTATACAAAAAAAAAATTGTTGTTGTTTAATGTTATCTACATACATATTAGATAACATAAAAAACATAAGTGAAGCTGTAGGTGGGTTGGCTATAGTGTGTAGTGTAACATAAACATATCATAACACTGAAAACTAACATATAATTATGTTATTTATTCAACAGAAAAAAGTGAAAGAAGTAAAGGAATCAGCCGTATACACAGCAGACACAGAGCCTGGTGAAATGAAAGATGTCCTAGGGCCAATGCCGGATTCCTACAGTCCCAAGTATGTGGAAGCAGCCTGGTACCCCTGGTGGGAGAAACAGGGCTTCTTCAAACCCGAGTATGGAGTAAGTCCTACCATTAATAATATTAAGATGTTTTTCACTCAAACTTTACATTGTTATTAATATTAATTAGTACCATCTTAATCTACAATGGCATTTGCTGGTCAAAGACCATCCATGTGACTTGTTTCAATAAATGATGCGCTTTTTATTTCATATTCACTTCATAATATAAGTAATATAAACATGTAATGTAACATAATTTTAGAAAAAATCAGTGTTGGAGCATAATCCTAAAGGCAAATTTGTGATGGTGATCCCGCCTCCAAATGTGACGGGAACTCTGCATCTAGGACATGCCCTCACCAATGCCGTTGAAGATGCCATTGCAAGATGGCACAGGTAAGTTATATAAAAATAAATATACTAAAACTGTTGGGAACGAAATAACTGAAAAACGGGGGGAGGCCTTTCCCAAGAATCGGATGGTACAGACTTGCAGTAACAATATAATCAAACTGGAATCATTCTAGTACTAGTACTATTACTATTCTCAGGCTGTGGTGCCTGCCAGCACTGATTTCTGATAATTAATGTAAATTAATATTTCCGGGAAGCGTATTATTGGTTAAGTAGGAACACATATTCCGAAGGTCGTGGGTTCAAACACCGCCGCGCACCTCTGGATATTTCTTGAAAAAATTACGTGCGCTTTGAAAACATGTGCCCTAACTGTGTGGGTAAACATCGTGAGAAAACCGGCCGGCACGCTCTGCGAACTTTTAAAAGTTTGAAGGACATTGTGTCATAATCTCTCTCGTCAAGAGAGAAGTCTTTGTTTCCCAGCAGTAGTGGCTTACGTTGCCACTACTGCTTATGAGGACTAAATAGGAGTTATGATAAATATTGCCAAGCATTTCTCACAGCAATAATTAGCCCTGTTTTAAGTAATATAAAACTCTCTTAATACTACCAGAATGTAACCATTATAAGTAATATCAAACATGTCTTAATATTACCTTTGTATAACCCGCGCAGGTAAAAAATTTATTTGAAAATGGCGGCGGGTACGTATGGTACGATTGGCAAAACAAGGATAAAAGTATAGACAGCGATAGAGCGTGAGCGAGAACGCATGCGAGCGGACGCCATTTATAAATCAATTCTTTAAGTGCGCGGCTTATAAGTACATATAATTTACCAGGATGAACGGGCGCACCACCCTGTGGAACCCCGGCTGCGACCACGCCGGCATCGCCACGCAGGTGGTGGTGGAGAAGAAGTTATGGAGAGAAGAGAAGAAGACCAGGCACCAGCTCGGAAGGGAAGAGTTCATCAAACGCGTCTGGGATTGGAAGAATGAGTAAGTATGCAAATATATATTTTATTTTCTAGGTGTTATAAATCTATAAATATAAAAGAAAGTCGTGTTAGCTACTTCACTTATAACTCGAGAACGGCCGAACCGATTTGGCTGAAACAGTGGGGAGGCAGCATAGAACCGGGAGAAGGACATAGGGTACTTTTTACCGCGGGAAAATCCAACATAATGCGGGCGACATAATGTGTATAATAAAAAAACTTGAGAGGTGTTAAGGGACCACCCGGATGGAACAAAGTTCCTTGAAATGAAAATATCTGGCTTGCTTTCTATAAGAGAGAGAGAGACAGACAGAGAAACATGCGACGCCGCAAAAAGTGTCGTGACAACTTTTCGTAAGAATTTTTTCGTCTAGCCCCCTTTCACAACGCGCGATAAGGAACTTCGTTCCAAAAATATCTATCTATGTATGTATATTCTATTAGGTATATCAGAAATCTAGCACCCGTAACACAAGCTTAGAGCTTATTACGGGGCTAGATGTTGCTGTGAATTGTCCAGCAATATTTCTTTATTTATTTAAATTCATTTTTTTTAACAATTAGACTTATAATAACATGTTATGGGAGCTCTTCTTTTAAGTAACAGGACCTGTGTTAGACCCCCCTTGTTTGCTTGGGACCTGGTGTTTGTATATTGGGCAACATGATTTTGTACCTTATCATAAGGCACCATTTATGTATATTTATTTAAAGTTAAGTAAATATTTAAGGAAGCTTCATCCAACATTTGAGGTTTTTAGGTTTACTCGTATTAAACTAAGTTCAACTTAGTATTCACGGGGTTTCAAGATGAAATAAACAAATACATAATTTAGTAAAAGTAATGAAAAAATTTTATACTTACCTAAACATATAAATTAACATTAAAAGATAAGTTTCATTTTTCACACCTAAAACGGAAGTAACAAAGTATTCATAGATAGAGCCGGGATGTATAAAAGCAAATTTTTAAATAAACTAATAATATTTTTTCTAATAAAATTAAAAAATATCTGTGTAATTCTCTTCTATAAATAACAATAAAACGAAAGTTCCGGTGTAAGCTCATAGATGGCGCTGCTCAAAGTTAACGAGCTGTAGATCGCGGTATCGAAGTGTTTCACACAATAATATGGTTCAAACTTTTCTGAAGTCATAAAGTTATACAATATACAATACAAAACAATATTCTTATGTTGCTATACACCAATGCAGTTTTTGATGGAGAAGGTCTTGGCATTTTTGCCATGATAACTCTAAGTTTATTATATTAATAATGAAACGAAAGTTCCGGTGTAAGCTCATAGTTGGCGTTGCTTAAAGATAACGAGTATAACGTAGTGATTATATTCTCTTTGATAACGAGCTTTAGATCGCGCTATAGAAGTGTTTCACACAATATGGTTCAAACTTCTCTGAAGTCATAAAGTTATACAATGATGTTTTACACCAAAGCAGTTTTTGATGGAGAAGGTCTTTGCATGTTTGCCATGCAAACTTGCAACTCAAAGTTTATTAATTTTAAGTAATAGTTTCAAACTTACAACTGTAAAACTCGTTATATTCTGTGCTGTGAGCCTGTGATATACGTACGGACAGATCCATAGGGGTTCCGTATTTTGCCATTTGGCTATGGAACCCTAAAAATCGCGCTGCAATGTGATGGACTATAATTGCCACCCATACAGCTGAGAATTACTAATTCACAACAAGCATTCCCAAATGAAGCTTGCGTGTCGAACTCATCACAATAGAACGAATTAGCATAATTGCTATGACTGTCTCACTTGGTTGGCTAATAGTCGATTTTAAGAGTAAGAGTGTCTGTCTGAATGTGCTGAAAAAATTATGAAAAAATTAATATCAAAATAAAAAAATATGATTTTACATTTTTACCTCGAAACTTAGAAGCTATTTTTTTGATACAATAATTTATTCAAAATTGGTTTATTATGTATTTACTATGTATTTACGAAATTAATTTAGTTAAAGAATCGGGGATGACGTCTGTAAAAAATACATTTTCCTAAATTCAATTCAATTCATTTATTCATTATCAAATTTACAATCGTATTTGAAATATAAGAAAGTTGTTATATGATAGATAACTTTAAGTATACATAGAAAACACCCGAAACAAATATTTGCAGATCAGATGCGCCACAGAGGTCGACAATGTACATATATTATTAACTGGTATAGAGTGAATTAAATATGTTCAAAAGAACTTCTAGTAGGTTGAGTTAAACCGCTGGACACAGCTAGTTATGTCTAGCACGACAAATCAGTTGACATTGGCGCTTGTGTAGATATTGCAAGTGTTTGTAATCAGTAGGAATTTTAAGGTGATAGTTTAAATTGATTTATTAATTTATTATAGGCCTAAGCAGCCAAGATAGTCATTTTAATATTAATAAGCTATGTTGTTCTAATCGCTTCTTAACATCAGCAGGAAATCAGTAGACGAACTATCAGGACTAAACTATGTAACACCATGTAATATATTTAAGTGTAAGACATTTTTCTTCGTGGAATTTAAAATTATTTATAAGTATTTGAACTTGAAACGGGTAACATACAATGACTAGCTGACCTGCCGACAGCTTCGCTTGCGTTTCTTTAAGTTATCTCGTATAGTTTTTGTAGCCTATAACCTTCCTCGATAAATGGACTTTCCAACACTGAAAGAATTTTTTAAATCGGACCAGCGGTTCCTGAGATTAGCGCGTTCAAACAAACAAACAATCAAACTCTTCAGCTTTATAATATTAGTTTAGATTACTACCAACGAAAATTGGTTTGAACGAAGTCATAAACTATTTCATATAAATAATTGCTGCGGAAGCCTACATGGGCGAGTCCGACTCGCACTTGGCCACTTTTTTTACTATCATAAAAGTTAATCAATCTTAGACGATAGCCATATACCTACTTTCGTTTAAAGACTTTATTTTAGTAGGTACTGACGGAGTCCCCGTACAAAGCATGATACCTTACCGAACGGGCTGGTTTATTTCGGTACTTACATTTTTAAACTCTGATATCTTTCGAATGGAATGTCCGAATTGAATCATTTAAAAAGTTTTATAGAGATATTGAAATATTCCTAATTACAATGTAATTTATTTTGATAATGTTTTATTTGAAAATACAAATATAGAGCTTTTCCTAGCGGCGGCATTTAAATTAATTATATTGAAAATTAAAACACTTATTGTGACATAACTATAATAGTTAGATATACGCTGTCGCGACATTTTTTGTAGGTATTAATGTTTTCTACAAAATTGTACTACATTGTATATTTCTAAAATGAATACTTTTCGCAGCGCATGCGATATAAGGATTTTTTTTTACATCTTGGGTTACATATTTGGGTTTTCCGTACGGATCCCTAATTTTTTTGAAAATGTAATATAGCCTATAACCTTCCTCGATAAATGGACTATCCAACACTGAAAGAATTTTTTAAATCGGACCAGCGGTTCCTGAGATTAGCGCGTTCAAACAAACAAACAAACAAACAAACAAACAATCAAACTCTTCCGCTTTATAATATTAGTATAGATTTAAATGTTTTGGAGTTCCCGATATTTCGACACTGTTACAAGCGCCATCTTCACGGTGAGTCTCTCTGGCCGTTTCAAGTTGGAATATTGTTAAAAACCATTTTAGTTTCAAAAGTTATTTATAAGAAGTAATTTACATAGACGAGTTATAAATCATTTATTTAGTTATACGTTTTTCCCGACGTGTCCATGTAAATCTATGTGTTTCTATAAGACAATTATTAACAATCAAGGAAACTCTTACTTATGTGTCTCGCAAAATCTTTTGACTAAGAGGTCGCGGCAGAATATCAGCCTTCACTGGAACACAATGCTGAGCCGTAGCTTATCACAAAGACTCCCTATACAATATTTATTTAGTTATTATTTCTACATGTTTTGTTTTGTATATGTATAGTAGTGTATTTCTGTGTACCGTTCCTTTATTTGTGTGTTTGGTAGTAAATAAATTTATGTCTATGTCTACAATAGATTATTTAATTTATAGTAAAGGCGTGCGTATCTACGAGCAACTCCGTTCGCTGGGCTCCTCGTACGACTGGTCGCGCGTGCGCTTCACCATGGACCCCTCCATGTGTCGCGCCGTAAACGAGGCATTCATACGTCTTCATGACGCCGGGGACATTTATCGCGCGAACAGGTAATTATAAATACATATTGAGATAAACGGGCAATACACGAACCTTATTTAATAGTGCACTGTGGACCGGCGAGCGGTCGTGATCCGTGTCCTTGCAGTGTCCTTGATCCTGAAGAAGTCCCACGTTCTGGGACGAAACGGTTGGTCAAAAGTCAACGTAAATAAGGTTCGTGTATTGCTTATTATTTTTATTTATTGGTTCGTTTATCTCAATATAAATGTATCAAATGGCGACAGTTTTTATAGTTAAATAATCATAAATAATTGTGTGCTAATTGGGCTATCCTAGATACAGATTCTTTATTGATATGAAATTTATAACATGCCTATTACTTTAATTAATTAATAATCTATTTTTAGCTTGCGCCACCACTCAAGTCTTACGATTCGTGCGGGAACTACAGTATTAGAAACGTTAATATCTAGGCAAGCAGCGCCATGTGTAACGGACTTTAGTGGTGGCGCGCACTCTATACATAAAATCAATAGCAATAAAATAAGGCCTCCATGCGAAACGCTCATGTCCATGTTAAATAGATAGATAGATAGATCATTTATTGTCATACTTACAAAAAAAACTTATACATTCTTAAATACTATTCGAGTGTACAAGTAATACTAAACATAACAACAAGAATAAACATGCATATTTGTTGCAGGTTGGTGAACTGGTCCTGTACACTGAAGTCTGCGATCAGTGACATTGAAGTGGACAAGGTGGAGCTCCCCGGACGCACCCTGATGTCCATACCGGGGTATGAACATAAGGTGAGTTTACAATTGTATTACAACTAGCTCAGCTTTTCTCATTCTGCTTGCTAACTCTACCAGATCTGAAAATCAATCAGAGCCTTGGACAGAGTTGTGGCCTTTTTGGTTATTGCAACCAGAGACAATACGCGCCGTCACTCAAGTCCGTTAGACGTGTCGCTGCTATCCTAGATATGAACGTTTCTAATACTGTAGTTCCCGCATTAGTCTCAGAATAATCCGGGCGAATACGAACACTCTCTCTGCACATCATTTCCTTTCCAACAGAGTTGTTCAGAATTGGAACGGACTACCTGAAGAAGTTGTGACAGCTAGCTCTACAAACTGCTTTAAAAACAGACTCGATCACTGGTTACGCACAAATAAACTACAGAAGACAAGAAATAAACAATGACTGTACCTTCCAACACTGTGACATAGACACATCAGCATCCAAGCTGCTCGTCTATAATAAAATAATAATAATAATAATAATTAACCTTGACTTCAGTGGTGGCGCGGGCTCTAACTGGTCTCTTCTGCTACACACACAGGCACTAAGTGACTTTGGTGTTATTCATTTAACTTTTACATGTTTTTATTATAATAGTAAAGTGTATTTTAGTGTATGATTGAAGTTACAAATAAACGAATTTTATTATAATTATATTATTATTCAATGGATTTTCAGCGGCTTTTATGTATGTTTTTCTGATATGTAGTCTATATTATTGTGAAGTTTTATCTTCTATTCTTCAACCTCTCCGAGGGAAAATGCATGTAACGCGGGTGAGACCGTGAGACGGAAATCTAGTACTATTTATATATACTTACTTTGTAATCGGTAACTTTTATATCCAATCAAAAAATAATTACCCTTATAAATATTCACATCTTATGTCCTAGGTGGAGTTTGGTATGCTGGTGATGTTCGCGTACAAAGTGGAGAATACCGGCGAAGAGGTGGTGGTAGCTACCACGCGCGTCGAGACCATGCTGGGAGACGTAGCAGTGGCCGTTCACCCCAAGGACGAGAGGTGAGGAAATACACTGTTTAATAATAATAAGGCTTAAGTAACATTCAATAGTCATTGCCATATAGTATAGATGATCCAGTCTAAAAATGAACTCCCCTCCACAAAACCGTGATAATTTCAACGTGTGAGAGGAAATACTTATTGCATCACTATACTTGTGTGCGTGCTACAACTTTACTGTAACATTGGCTCATCTGTCTGTCAAAGTGATACCGTTTGCTTATACGTTAATGAACATCCAATGACAAAGATCAATTTATGTGTGTTGTATATAGATACCCTTTTTGCATGTACGTGTAACCGCGGTGGAGGGGCGTTCATTTTAGAAATGGTTCATCTATCTATACTTATGTTCAGTACAAAATAAATGTTTGCATGCTTCAAACAGAAAAGTATTGTGAAAATAAATGATTTACATGGACACATCAGAAATCGATTATTATGAAAAAAGGAAATATCTAATGTTTTTACATAAAATAAAAACAGATATAGAAAATATAATATATTTTATTTTCTTCCAGGTACAAACACCTTGTCGGCAAAAATCTGGTGCATCCCTTCGTAGACAGAGATATACCGATAATCACGGATGAATACGTTGACATGGCTTTCGGAACAGGTAATGACTGAGTGTAAGGCGCAAAGTATATAGAAAAGGCATATATAATACAGCATGTCGCCTACGCAGTTTTCAATAAAAAAAAAAACAAGACAGACAGCGAAATGCAAGTCAGTTGCGTCCTGCCTTCGCCATATCGACGCGTTATCTATGTACTTCATTTAAAAAAGATATATTTTTACTTACAAATACAATGGTTCTTCTAAAAGTTCTAATCAACATACTTTACAATACAACACAATACAATACAAAACACTTTATTGTACCAAAAGCAAAAAACATGATCAAAACACAAAAAGAAACACGTATAATGGGCGACCTTATCGCTAAAGAGCGATATCTTCCAGGCAACCTTTATCTATAGGACATTATGTAGATGATGTTTAATTTTTTTTCTCCGAAGGTGCCGTTAAAATAACGCCCGCGCACGACCCGAACGACTACGAGATCGGGAAACGTCACAACTTGCCGTTCATCAACATTCTCAGCGATGAGGGCAACATGCTCAACAACTGTGGAGTTTTCTCTGTAAGTGTCTCTGGAGAGTAACTGCGGTGTGGTGCTGGCTTAAGATAAGTGCCATCCGCGGGTGTCGTCAATCGGACTATTTCTTCAAACTCTTATTCATCAAACTTAAGTTTTATTTTATTTATGAATTAAAAGGAACTCCAACAGTTTATATGTTAATATTAGCAGACCCGCCCGCGGCGTCGTCCGCTATATTACCATATTTTCTCACCTTTAAAATCTATCACCTAAATCTGGCCCAGCCGTTCGTGAGATATAAAATTACAATGAAAATTTATATTGCTTTATATATAGATTTACAATTTCTGTTTTACATTGCTAGTTCTTACATATAAACCAATTATTAACTGGCACATAATTACTGGCAGTTCATTTTTTATACGTTTTCTGTTCTTCCGCCTGGTAAGCGTGGAGGTTATACCAAGTTCTTCAAAGTAAACGGGTTTAATGGCTTCTAGTAATTAATTAAACCTTTAATAGATTCTATTAGGGAAAACTGTGTCCATTGCGACGTAATATATTTTACAAGTCAATAAGCAATTCACCAGCTGTTCATAACTTACCTTCCAGGGTATGAAACGTTTCGACGTCCGACGCGAAATCATCAAGAAACTCGATCAGCTGACGTTGTATAAAGGCACCAAGGACAACCCCATGGTGGTGCCTCTCTGCAGCCGCTCCAAGGACGTTGTAGAACCCATGCTGAAGCCGCAGTGGTAAGGACTAGGACTCTTAGTTAACGGACATTTTTAATGATGCTCTAACTAAGTAATATAGCGTTTTTTTAAGAAATTATAAACTATGATAGAAATAGTCCCATTTATTGTTCTATTTATTTATTGAAAACTAGTACAGATTAATCCAATAAAACTAGTCTTAACTTTAACAAAATGCCAATTAATCAAGGTTGCCTGGAAGGCCGCCCATTGTACTGTAGTTTTAGTTTAATGTTTGTACTTATATTACATTTTGGTGATACAATAAAGCGTTTTTAATTGATTGATAACAGTAGTCAATAAATAATGTTGTGTACCCATTAACAATCTAATCATTCTCCTTACAGGTACATAAGCTGCGACAAGATGGCCGCGGACGCCATAAAGGCCGTCAAGTCCGGAGAACTGAAGATAATCCCCGACGTCCACGAGAAGACCTGGTTCCACTGGATGGAGGGCATCCGCGACTGGTGCATCTCGCGCCAGCTGTGGTGGGGACACCAGATACCGGCCTACAGGGTCGAATTACCGGTATTACCCTCTATTCATAATAAATTAAGTAATTAATATTGCTTGACAATTCACACAGCGACATTTAGCCCTGTGGTATGTTCCTGTGTTATTTTTATAGCAATTTATTCATTATTATTATTGAACTAAAATATTTAATTAAAGGAACTGGTTTTATATCTATCTCGCTCCTTCTCGGCTTTTTAAACAAGGGAGCTGGTATGATAAATCTAGGCGCTATCTAGATGTTTTCTGTCTGATTAAAATATTAAAATGTTTCCAGAAATAATTTATAAGTTAAGTTTTGTATTCAAGAACTATAATTAGGGTCCAAAACGTTTAAAATAGAATTTGAAAATCTTTAATCTTACTATAAGTATAAATTACCTTACTTACAATCATATAACCACGGTGAGGTAACTTATCAGTGAAATATTTTCAGTACTAGCATTTTTTTCCTTAGCCTTTATCATCCCACTGCTGGGCAAAGGCCTCCCCTTACTCTGTCCAGCAGTCCCTGTCCAGAGCAGTTTGTTTTAGCATTATAGAACTTAAATATTTCTGTAAGTACATAATAATAAACCGTTAAAGTCCTTTTTCACTAAATGAAATCAAAGTGTATTTTCCCTATGCTAAATCATGATGGTTTACCAAGGGCCCTGAAAAAAAGCCGACTACCCTTCGCCGCAAGTATTCCCGCAGCGGACAGAAGAAACACACACGCGTGCGGCAACGCACACACACACAGGCAAACGTACACGTATGTGCGCACATGTACGAGTATTGCGTGTTTTATTACATTACGCATGTGCCATTGTTTTGTTTTTGTGTGAAACATTGTTTTGTTTTAGTGTGAAACATCTACTTATTACAATTTGACGTGAGGTAAATGGATTTCTTATTTCAGCGGTGAAAAAGATAGAAATACATACTTTGCTGTCATATTCTTAGTTGCTCTTGCGTCAATATCCTGTTATATTTTGGCGAAAAGTAGAAAAAAGTCCGTGTTGACAATGTAGATAATTGATATCTTTTCCTGTCGCTATCGCATGATTATGCTGCCTTCTTGCTCGCGCAAAAATAATCATAAATGTCTTTCTCGCTCAAATACGAAAACCGTGTGTAGTTTAGTTTTACCGCTGTAGTTTACACTCAATTGTAAGTATTGAGCGAGATAGCAATCTATTTACACGGGATCAACGAAAACGGTAAACATCTATGGCAAATGTACGATTATCTATCTTCGCAACCTTATACACATTTGATCGTAGATGATTCACATTTACAGTTCGTTCCATAACGACCATTTTATGTTTTCTATATTTTAGTTTGTGCAATGGTCCTATATAGTTTACCTGCCTGTTTTATTGTTGATGTATTTTTTATTGTGCATTGATCCAAGTAGATCCTACATGCCTGTTTTTCTATTACCTACGCATGACTTTCCTTATGTTATCGATGTGATTTGTTCTAGACTTTCTTTTATATAGAGATCTACAACTTTCCTATGTTATTCTAGAATGAACAAGAGCTGTGGGTGTCAGCGCACACAGAAGAAGAAGCCAAGATGAAGGCCTCCCAGAAGTTCGGCATCCCTGTCTCGGACGTAAAGTTAAAGCGAGACGACGATGTTCTGGATACGTGGTTCTCGTCTGCTCTCTTCCCGTTCTCTATATTCGGATGGCCTGATAATACTGACGATTTGAAGGTAGGGTTTAATTTGATACCTAAGGTTGTAAAAAGAGATTGTAAAATATTATATTGTACGTTAAATGTGATAATTAAAATGGCCTGACTTTATGCTTATATAAATAAGTCGTCCTTGGTTTTGGAACTTATCTCTATATTCTCCTAGGCCTTCTATCCGGGAACTTTGCTGGAAACTGGACATGACATTCTGTTCTTCTGGGTGGCTCGGATGGTGTTCTTCGGACAGAGGCTCATGGGCAAACTGCCTTTCAAGTAAGTGCACGTGTTACAAGTGTCGATTCAAGAGTTAGAGGGGGGGGGGGGGGTATGGTTGTTGTTATAGAGTTATGTTATTAAATCTGTAATTCTGCTCTTTTTTTTTTTAAGTTATTGTGAATTATTACCTTGCCCATATAGGCCCTCCTAGGTAAGACTTTTAGTGCCAGATTCACCGGTTACAGATAGAGCCTATCTCCCACAGCGCTTCCTGTCCAGTGTTTGCAAAGTTATCAGAACATGCCCGTTTCCTCACAATGTTTACCTTCACCGTTGGAGAACATTTTTTTAAAGCGCACATAAATTCTATTAGGCAGTTAGAGCACACATCTATTTTTCAAGAAGATAAATCTAGAGGTGCGCGTTGACGTTTGAACCTACAATCGAATGAAAGTCGAGTGTTCTCCCACTTAGCCAACGCAGCTCTATAGAAGTATTTATATGGATTATTTTCTACCTACCCGCAGAGAAATCTACCTCCACCCGATGGTCCGCGACGCCCACGGCCGCAAGATGTCCAAGTCCCTCGGCAACGTGATCGACCCAGTGGACGTCGTCACCGGCGTCACCCTGGACCAGCTGAACGCGCAGCTCGTCCACTCCAACCTCGACCCCAAAGAGGCAAGTCATCATGTTAGCCGCTAGAAGTCCGAGTCCCTTGGTGGAACCAAGTGGACGACCTCCCTTAAAACCGTCCAGTTATTTCGCTTCGAAGCTTGGGCTCTTTGATTTAAATGAAAGAAAGAAAGAAAATAAATTTATTTGCAACAAAAACATACATATACTTAGTAATTAAACACAAACTAATTAATCTAATCACTCAAATGAAATGTAGTTGATGATTGTTATGATTAAATGTAATTATTTAATTCGTCAAATATATAAGCACAAATAATTATAAAAATACAGTAATAAACTTACTATAAGTAAGTTAAGTTTACATTACTTAAAGTATAAGTACAACACAATATTTGACACATGTTTGTGTAGGTGGAGCGCGCCAGGCAGGGGCAGAAACAGGACTATCCTAATGGGATACCTGAGTGCGGGACTGACGCTTTGAGGTAAGTCTATAGATTATTATTATGGTTGGGTCCGATTTTATCAGCTCAGGTGATATCTGTAATAACTAACTATTTGTTCTAGATTCGCTCTCTGCGCAATGGCGCAAGGCCGAGATTTGAACCTGGATATCCTGCGCGTTCAAGGATACCGGTTCTTCTGCAACAAACTGTGGAACGCCACCAAGTTCGCTCTCATGTACTTCCCCAAGGATACTACTTACCAGGTATTTACTTTATGATCAAACCTGGTATTAAAAAAATATACGATCTATTACTGTATGTTTTCAGAATAAATCAAAATAAAATAACTGAATTAAAAATTTACAAAGGAGTTTAAACACACTCGACGTTTCGACTACAACAAGAGTAGACTTTTTCAGGCTGAGTGAGCGTCCCACCGTGCATTTCAGGTCGAAACGTCGAGTGTTTAAATTCCTTTATACGTTAGTATTCCCGTTGTCATAAAAAGAATAGTGTAACTCACGAGACTTAACAATTACGCCAAGGTTACGTTGTGATCTTGTAATTTTTCTCATACCATTTTCTATTAATTTAGAAAACTTAAGTGAGAGTCAATCACTATAAAATAACAAATAACTTAACAATTGTCTTGTTCCAGGCGCACAGTCCAACTCTCCCCTCCGACCTCTCCCCGATGGACCGCTGGATGCTCTCCCGCGTGGCGCTCGCGGTGCAGAAGGTCAACGCCGGGTTCCAAACCTACGACTTCCCCTCTTCCACCACGCACTGCTACAATCTGTGGCTGTATGACCTGTGTGATGTTTACTTGGTAAGTTGTTTTCGAGATGGGACAGTTATATAAGATGTTATAATTACAGGAAAACTGGTTAAAGGAAATATGATCTCTAGGATTTTCTCAACTAAATTAAAAGATTTTGGAAAATGTAGATCCAGAATGGTTAATGGTCATTTACACAAATAAAAAGATTTAAAAAACAGAACCAACAATTAACGTGAAACACAAGACATGCTCTAGATGAAAATGTTTCATCAAACTTTACTATACAATAATGTCTGTGTTATCTCAGCAGTTCTTTTGTTTTTTCTGCAATATAAGTACAAACAAAACAAACAAACAAATCATTAATTTTTTCAACACACAAATACATAAAATTACAATATCTGATATTACTTCTAATAACACTTCAAGGTTATGTGCTGTTGAAGCCCTATTATGTGGTTCCAGTAAAAGAAAAAAACTACAGTTTTAAATATACTTATTATTTTTTATTCACAGGAATACCTAAAGCCGGTGTTTGCATCGGGCACAGAGACCGAAATGGCAGCGGCGCGACAAACGCTCTACACAACGCTGGAGTTTGGTCTCAAACTGCTCAGCCCCTTCATGCCCTTCGTCACGGAGGAGTTGTACCAGCGCCTGCCGCGGAGGGAGCCCGCCACCTCCATATGTGTGGCGCCTTATCCTACTGTAAGTCACTATAATATTAATAAATTAGAAAACTTAAGTGAGTGAACTATAAAAATAAATATAAGTAAATAAATATTGCTGTACGATTCACACAGCAACATCTAGCCTGTGTTACGGGTACTTAAATCTGCTAAACTTAATAAAGGACACTACACAACAAATTTATATATGTATATAATATAAGATTCGCGCAAGACAGCTCGAGCAGATGTGTTACACACTGTGTAATCATTAAAATGACTACAAAGTCCAGTTACATTCGCAGTTTTTCTTTCCATCCTAAGGTTGTCTGGAAGAATCGTTTTTGTAATTTTTAAGTTTTTTATGTAAATATTGATAAGTGGTGTGTGTAATAAAGAATTATCTTATCTTACAGTGCGTATGTACTTATTTATTTGTATTTGGAAAAAAGTGCTGCTTGACTACGAAAGGTATCCCAATTAAGGACGGAGCTTACTACAGCACTGTATGACCTATTATGTAGTATTCTAGCAATATTTATGATTGTCCATGTTTCCCAGGAGGATGACGCCCCCTGGCGCGCCGAGACGCTGGAGGCCGAGGTGGAGACGGCGCTGCGCATGGTGCACGCGGTGCGGTCCGCGCGCGCCGAGTACGCGCTCGCCAACAAACAGAAGACCACGGCGCATCTCATCATATCACCGGAATTGAAGGTATACCTGAGGGTCTAGTGCAGGGGTTCCCGAAATGATTATGTCTACTGCCCACTTTGAGATTATTTTTTAGCGCCTGCATATTTTTACCTGCATAAAAACACTATAACGTCGGATAGTTTTAGTTATTTATAATGTACTAGCTGCCCCCGCGAACTTCGTCTCGCCATATACTTTTATTTACAACTATTTCCATACTAAATTTCATTCAATTTTCCCGCGTATGCATGTTTTTTCCCGCGGAGGCATGTGTTTTTCCGCGGTAAAAAGTAGCCTATGTTCTGTCTCAGGGACTAAAGATTGTATGTGCCAAATTTCATCAAAATCGGTTGAGAGGTTTAAGCGGGAAAGCGTAACAGACAGACAGACGGACAGACAGACAGAGTTACTTTCACATTTATAATATTAGTTAGGATTAGGATTAAATAATATCGCATAATTCTAGCGATAGATAAGTTAGCTATAAGAGGTCTCAGCCGATTGTCACGATGTTGGCATAAGGTAGGCCTAATAGGTATTAAAAAAAAACGCCAGCTAAAGTGTGCGTTGCAGTAACTAAAATCATGACCATACAAAATATGATGTGTTATATGTAATGATCGTGAGCTCATTATACATTCTTTACAGGTGGACACACTGAAAGGCCTGTTCCGAAATCTCTCTTCTCTGGCGAACAGCGAGCTGTCAGACGAGGCACCCCCTAGCGGATGTTCCGTGCTCACCATCTCAGACAAGATTGAAGTCAGGCTTGTACTCAAGGTAAGAAGTTTACACTTTACCATCATTCTATGGTATTTGATTTACGATTGTATGTTAATATAAAGGATAAAATCATTAGTTTAATTATTAACATACACATTAACTTCCAGGGCTTAATCGACCCGCAAAAAGAGATGGCAAAACTATCTAAGAAGATCGAGAACCTCACACAAACCATCACAAAGATTGAAGAGGCGATCTCAGCTGAAGATTACACCGCGAAGGTACCGGCGGAGGTGCAGAAAACTAATGACGAGAAACTGGCGCAGTCGCAGGGGGAGGTGCAAAGGCTACAGGCCGCGATGGAGACTTTGAAACTAATGTAAAGGAATTTA
The DNA here is from genome assembly GCA_963691955.1 of Chloroclystis v-ata. NCBI lineage: Eukaryota > Metazoa > Arthropoda > Insecta > Lepidoptera > Geometridae > Chloroclystis > Chloroclystis v-ata. The sequence continues at coordinate 8,423,953 of OY829904.1, read as the reverse complement.
GAGCACATTTTAGAATACTTGTCAATGTCATGTAGGTCTACACCGAAATTTCTTCTTTATTTTGTGGCGAACGTGACTGGCTATTGATAGTTTGCCGTCAACCGCCAATGGCGTGTTATTGGATGACAAAAAATCGACAAAAAGGTCTTCCACAAAATAGCAATGGAACAAAATACCAAAAGAAGAATAAAACAAAATGAAAGGAAAAAATTAAACAAGACTAATAATGAAAAACAATTCATAGTGGCTTTGATGTCAAGTCTCTAAGTTATTATCGAATTTGTTGTTTTAAGAGATACACAGGTCTTATCTTATTGTAACATTTGCATGTTTCGGTAAACTTGAGTATAAGATTTCAAAAGGTTTTTGGGTTGGTCTCTTTTTGTGCAGTATAATTTATAATAGAATAAAAGAAGAAGATTAAGATGTGATCTGACCAATTTCGTTTATGATATCCTTAACTTTGTATTAGTTTTCAATGTTTTAAATTCCGTTGCACTTAGTTATCGTTCCTTTAAGTCCAAAAATAGTTTTTGGCTGTATGGGCAACAGTTCCCTTCACTTATACTTAATATATACCCTGCAAAAAGATGGTTAAGCCCATCATTGCATTTAGAACATAGTATTTAAGATAATGTCTTATTGACCAAGTTCTTAGGTATTTTCTACATTAAAACTAGTGGATCGTTTTGTATATTTTAGTTGAGTGATATAAAAACCATTTTAGCTATCTCCAGTCCTTTGAAAGGAAGAAAATTTTTTTATTTACTTAGTGATACAACCAACTCAAGTATTTGTTGTTTAAAATATTATGTTCTAAGTTTACCTCGTTATGTTACATTGATTTTATTTATTGCAATAAAATAAGCTTTTTACTCAATGTGATTTTATTTATTTAATCTCAGTTAGGGTCTCCCCAATTATATGTTATGGAGATTTGCTTGAAAGAAATAATCATTCTACTGGGCCGTAGTTGGTTAAGCGCTCTACACACCAAAGCCGGCGGCCCGCCGGCACAGCCCGGCGGCCCAACCCGCCGGCCTTATTTTTTACAATCATGGTACAAAATAAGGCCGGCGGGTTGGGCCGCCGGGCTGTGCCGGCGGGCCGCCGGCTTTGGTGTGTAGAGCGCATTAGATTACCATAACGTTGTTATTCTATTCTCTTTGTAGATTACCCTCAGAAGAAGGAATATAATTTATTCTTCTATAATTTAGGAGATTACCACACTCACGGGTGGAGAGGTTTTAGGCCGGAACCACACGGCCAATACCTCGTGCTATAGACAAAATGTTGTTCCTGTCATAGCCAAATAGAAAAACAATGTGTCATTGTCAAATAAACGCTACCAGCTGTTTTAAATGACGTTGTCAATGTCAAATGTTTATTTTTGCAAGTCAATTCTGTCTGTGTTTGTTTTCGTCAAAGATAATATAATCACAGAGTTTTCATGCGAGAATTCTAAATGCTAAATGGAGCTTTGCAAATCAGTATAGTAACAGAATTTTTCCGATATTGAATCACACAGTCAGTCACACCAGAGTAACTTATAATACCAAAGGTATCAATGGAGTTTCCAGACTTGGGTAAAAACTGTGAGTTTGGTGGCTGCAATCAGATAGATTTTCTACCTCTCCAATGCCGTTGCACTAAAGTATTTTGCCGAGAACATCTAAATGTTCATTGTCTCTCCGGAGAATGTGCTGTTGCGCCTAAACCTAAAGAGGTTAACTTCAAAAACGAGGACGAAATCTTTAAGTGTTCACAAAAAGGTTGCAAGTTGGGGAGCCTTCATAAATTGGCTTGCTCGAAGTGTTCCAAACACTATTGTATTTCACATAGATTCCATCAGTAAGTAGCTGTTCTTACGTTACACAATTTACAATTTTATTATCCATAGTTTATCTTAGTATAATTTGTGAAAGAGAGATCTTTAAAAACTAAAGATTCTTTTCCTGACATTTTTTTATCAATGCATATATTTTTATCTACCAATGGCCTTATCATAATTTTGAGAATCTTTAGCAGATAAAAAATCAATTTATATTCAATATTTACAGGACATGCCCAGAAGACAGAGAAGAAACATGGGCAGCCAAAATGGTGGAGTATGTTGCACCACGGATAAAACATTTAGAAGCAAATGAATTGTCACAGGATAAGGTAACATTTGTATAATTCATTTATATAATAATGTTACATATTATATGAAAAAGAAAACTTATAACATTCCATTGTTAGGCAAAGATCTTCACATTTCTGCCAGTAAATTTAATGACTTGCCATCTGCTTCCCGAACTATGATATTTATTCCATTTTCATTTAGTGACTTTAAGTGACATAGTATTAATTTTTGTCTCATAATCTATTTGGATCTTCCATCTTTATCCATCAATCATCAATCCATCAATCTTCCATCAATTATCAATAATTCCATTTTTATTCATCAATTATTATACAATGAAAATAACATCTAATCAAATTTATAAAATCCATGCAGATCACAGAGAACATACGGAAAGCTCTACAATCATCAGCAAAAATGAAAACCGCTGCCAAAATACAACTTATGAGAATCAAACAAAAGGCAATTGGCGATAAAACCCAGCCTGCATCAAAAAGAATTTACTTTGCTATAAAGAAACCAGACAACATGGACTCTAAGCCAGTGAAAATACTTACTAAGGAAAATGAATTAATTAATATAGAATCTATTACAATAGATCCAGATTTAAAAGATGCTGCTGCTGTCTACATTAATTCTGACTGGTCTTTAGGCCGAGCAATTGATGCTATTTGTGACCTTTGCAAGATCAAAAATGTAAATAATACTCCAGGCTCAACAAAGGTTAAGTTATTCAGATATTTTGATGGGTATTGCATAAGTCCTGTTAGAAACGATGTCTTAATGCAGGAATTGATTGAAAAGCAGGTTTTGCAACAAGGTGATAAGTTAACTATTGAGTATGTTGATACTGAGTTATTGAAAAATATTGATGAGAATGCTCAATTATTCCTAGAACTTTCATGATGGTTTAAAAGTGTACATTATCACCAGCACCCCTATTTACGTTTCCTCTGTTAGGACACAGGGGCTTCTCTCTTGATGAGAGATATTAAAACTGTAAAGTTCAAAATAATTTCAAATCAAATCAAACTAGATTATGATCTATTATGTGTTTTTTTATGCTTAACTTAAAAATAAACAGTTAAACAAAGTTCCGGGTTTTAATTATTTTTATTAGACACATTATACAAATCTATAATAAATATTTAACCTAATTCCTTAACTATATCATAGCAGCTTCACTCGAGTAGTCTTTGCTAATCTGTGACTGACTCCGTTTGTAATCTACGAGAGGGGTGCAGGCGGGGGCGGAGGGGTTCGTGTTCGCGGTGAGGGGCGGGGTAGCCGCCAACTTGTACTTCTCGACTAACCAGTTACACTGCCCCGTCCTGGCAATCAACGTAATGAAATCCTTCCTATACTGCTTCGTTAATATCGCGTACAGGAATGGATTCGCGCAAGCGTTCAGCGGATAGAAAAACACCAGTAACACTTTCCCATGACTAACATCGACTAGCGGAACGCCAGCGAGCGCCGTGATCCCGAAGAAAGCCACTGGCGCCCAGCAAAGCAAGTCTGTACCTATCAGCAAAGCCATTTTATTCGCTATCTTCCGCTCAGCGGCCGCCGCTGCACCCCTACCCCCATAATTCTCCCCACCACCTCCAAGCGACCTATAAATCTGCACGTAGCACACAACTATAGTCACCCACGCTACAGCATTCGTCATGAAAAGACCTCCTTGGTACACCACATCACCTACATCCTTACTCTCAACCGGCAAACAGATCGACGTAGATGAGTAATCCGATACCCCTAATAGAGGCAACCCAGCCATAGTAAATGAGAACAGCCATCCACCGATCATAATCTTGGCTGCTGCGGACAGAGATATTCTCCTCTCTAAATAAATAGCGTAAGTGATCGCAAACCATCGTTCCAAAGTCACAATCGTCAGTGTAAAGACGGATAGTTGTCCAGAAAAGACGGATAGGAACCCGGCAATTTTGCAACCGATACCGTACTGCCAGTTGTAAGCGTAGTTGAAAAACTCTCCGAAGGATATGAAGTCAACAACCGCGAGCATGCAGAGGTAGATTCCAGTGCATAGGTCTGAGAAGGCGAGATGGCACATGAGGAATCTCGGCACTGTCAGTTCTGCGTGGTTCGTCAGCAGGACGAGGAGAACCGCGACGTTTCCGACCACAGCGGCGCTGATGACGAACCACACGCTGGCTCTCAGCCAGGACCAGCCCATCACGTCTTCGCAAGGGTTGAGCGCGTCGGGGAGCGGGCTGCATATTACAATTGGCCTGTAAGAATAAGGTTTTGTTATTTAAACGACCGTTTACGGATCACCAACTCTCAATCACGTTAATCATTTCTATCGATCACTTTCTTCAAATGAACATTTAACGTCTTTAGGCGATCCGTGAAAACTGAATTCCCTAGTTTACTCAGGGCCGGATCGTGAATTTGTGGGGCCCTGGGCTGAAACTATATACTTGGGGGCATATCTTAGTCTTAGTACTCAATTTGAGTTAAAAAAAACGCATATAAAAATAAGTCGGGTTTTCCTTCCTGACGCTATTAACTCCAGAACGCACTAACCGATTTCCACGGTTTTGCATTCGTTGGAAAGCTCTCGGGCTCCGTGAGGTTTATAGCAAAGAAATTTGCGGGAAAGTGTAAAACGCGGGCGAAGCCGCAGGGCGGAAAGCTAGTTTTTAAGGTTCCGTAGCCAAATGGCAAAAACGGAACCCTTATAGATTCGTCATGTCCGTCCGTCCAGCCGTCCGTGTGCCCGTCCGTCCGTTTGATGGACGAAAATTGGTTTGAACGAAATCTATCAAGAAGTTTTTTTATAATACGTCATAAACTATTTCATATAAATAATTGCTGCGGAAGCCTACATGGGCGAGTCCGACACGCACTTGGCCACTTTTTTATAAATATAAGTATATATTTTTTATTTAATATCTATTTTTTTGTCTCGAATTTCGCCATTTTCTTGTATAAATTTCGTGCCTTTTTCCGAAAATCAACTTTCTCCACCTCACTTTCACTGAAACTTTTGAAATTTTCATGATGTTATCATAACTATTTTTTAACGCTTTGACAGCATCATAGTGGCAAGACCATCTGGTCTGGCTTAAACATTTTAACGTGAATTTTAATTTTATTTTACAATTCAACAGTTCCCACCTATGGTTGAAGCCACAGATTACTCTGTGGGTTGAAGCATAAAAGAAAATGTGTACCTATTTGTATGCAATTTTTTCAATCAATATTTTCTTATGACGTTATCACGTAAAAATATTTTTTGTGACTTATCGAAGGCATTCGATTGTGTAGACCATGAAACATTAATCAGAAAATTACATCATTATGGAATTAGAGACAAGTCTTTGGATCTTTTTGCTTCTTACCTAAGTGAAAGGATTCAAAGAGTTGATGTTAATGGTAAGAGGTCCCCAGGAGCTTTGGTTTCAATGGGTGTACCGCAGGGATCAATTTTGGGCCCGTATCTCTTTTTAATATACATAAATGATTTACCTCATCTTGTAAAGAATGATCACGAAATAGTGTTATTTGCTGATGACACCTCTCTTCTGTTTAAAATGAATCGACGTACAAATAACTATGACAAGGTGAATAACGCTATTTCGAAAGTAGTTCATTGGTTTAACTCTAATAACTTGTTACTTAATGAAAATAAAACCAAATGTATAAGATTTACATTACCAAATGTAAAACAAGTTAAGGCAGATATCAAAATAAAGGATAAAAACTTAGAGTTAGTAAAAAGTACTGTATTTTTAGGCATAACACTAGACAGTAAGCTTCAATGGGACGCTCATATAGATAAGTTATCGAAAAAGCTCAGTTCTGCGGCTTTTGCTGTTAAAAAAATCCGCTATTTAACTAATGTAACTACTTCTAGACTGGTCTACTTCAGTTACTTTCACAGTGTTATGTCGTATGGCATATTACTCTGGGGGAGTGCTGGAGATGTACGACTGAATAATATATTTGTGCTTCAGAAAAGAGCTGTTCGATCTATCTATAAAATGAGCCCAAGAGAATCCTTGCGTGAAACATTCAAGGAAATAAACATATTGACAGCTCTCTGTCAATATATTTATACAGTCTTAATGTATACCCACAAAAACATCAATAGTTTTCCTAAGAAAAGTAATAGACATAATTTTAATACTAGAAATAAGGAAAAACTAGCTTTACATATTACTAGGCTACATAAGGTTAATATATCTTTTAAAGGGCAATGTATACGCTTCTATAACAAGATTCCCAAAGAATTGCAAGAATTATCTATCACTAAATTTAAAAACTTAGTAAAAAAACTTCTTATTTCAAAATCGTATTATAAAATATCAGAGTATTTAGATGATAAAACTGCATGGGATGGAATCCGCTCCAATATTTTAAAGAATAAAAAAAACTAACAGATTATTGTAATAAATTCAGATATGAGCTGATTGTTCTTTATGTTTCTCAATTCAGTGCTTAAAAAAATGAAACATATTTTTATGTCAACATTGTTTCCATTGTATATTTTTATTTAATGTTAAGTTGTGATAATGAATTGTATTTATTGACTTGTCCAAGTGATCTTTAGGATTTTATGGAAATAAATGACATAAATCTTTAAATCTTTAAATCTTTATATCCTCCGTAAACCGACTTTACAGACAACTACTAATTTTTTTTTTCAAATTATGGCCTACTTTTTGCGGGATCTCGGGGCCCCTTGTAACCCCGGGGCCCTGGGCTGCAGCCCAATCAGCCCATAGGTAGATCCGGCCCTGAGTTTACTTAATTTAAATTCTCCAATCAGCTTATTTAACTCACGTTAATTTGACCTATTTTGATCAACTGTACTTTTTAAACCATATATTACGATGCCAGCTAGACACAGACCCGCCTTTTAGATTTCCAATACCGGAAGGTATCAACCTGTATACGAGAGTTACGGGGATTCATGGCTCCGAGCTTCACAGAGCTTGTCATTTAGAAGGTCTAATACGGGTAAGGGATAATATAGGTAAGATAAAGATTATTCATTAAAGAGCACAACATTACAGACCAATTTAACTCTTTTGACAAGGGCATAAAAAGTCCTTCCTTTCTCACCTTCTCCCAATATTCCCGCACTGCTCCGTATTAACCTGACCGCCGAGCGTGTCGTTAACCGGATCATGGAACTCTCCCTGGTCATCCTCAAAGCTGCCAGAGTCCGCAAAGTATTCCTCCAGGCTGCTGTCGTACTCCTCGCTCGTGGCCGTGGACACGTCGGGAGACCTGAGGAGGTAAAGTCTATTGGGCTTAGGGGTATTGCTTGAATATGAGGATGAGTATATTGAAGGTACTTGTGAATGGAACATTAGAATTAGACTACTGAACGAAAGCCTGATTATGAGGTGATCAATGCAGTAAATTAAATGGACCTTAGAATTTGACCACTGATAACATTGGTAAAGGTCGCAAAGTAGATAACTGGAGTAAAATATATTGTTGCACAAGTTCGCGAACTTACTCGCACGTCTATCACCCACTTTAAAGAACTTGATTGACAAACTCATGTGTTAATAAACAAACCTTGAGGTACCGGTATCCTTCCAGTCCCCTAAACTCCTTATAGGAGCCAGGGAGCGTTTCGTTCGTCCGTCACAGCGCCGCTTCAACAGGCTGAGTTGAGTTTCGTACAACTTGTGTCTCTGTGGGTTGTGTCGCTCGGGGAACTTAAACGCGCAGCAATGGAAGTGATGCGTTAGGAATGCCTTTTCTAAATGCTGAAATACAGAAACAAGACATATGATACCGCGTGATGTGACATAGGTAGAGGTAGGTAAGTACTGTTATCCATAAAGTTAAATACTGGGAATGCTATAACTTTGTATTCAAGTCACTCTTAGCTGAGTTTACATGAACTTTGTTCAGTTACAATAAAAGTTTAAACACGCAAGTGAAAACAATTGATTTTACCTGAAATTCGTAAATCGATGGGATGTATTTAAGAGAAGGGGTCTTCTCTATTCTAAGCGTTTGTAGCTTTTCCAGCCCTTTGGTGGGCAGAGAGGTAATTCTGGTACTGCTTAAATCTCTGAAACGTAAAATGATTTCACTGTTATTAGATTTTGTCAAAGGAATATAGATTTTGTCAAAGGAATATAGGAATATAGGTAGGGACTTATACACTTAGGGCCCGTTTCACCGGTTACAGACAGATAAAGCTTTTATGTGAGCAGTGAACGTGTTTACACGCAGAAAGCGTGTTAAATTGTTGTGTGAAATGATATATATTATATATGGAAATATAATACTACACTTACAATTGTCTTAAAAGTAAGTTTCCTGAGAAGGCATTGTCATCTAACTTGCTCAGCTTCGTATTGCCTCTAAAACTCCTGCAATTTAAGAAAACTTTTATTACTTTCACTACTCCCCGATAGGTGGCGGTAATTTCAACAAGTTTTAAGCTATTTGTACTATGTAATAAATATAAATTACAGTATCAACGTGAGCCCAGAAAGGGCAATATAAGTGTTATGTATAACATAGTATAACTAACTAATTAATAAAGCGTTTTTGTATAGTAGGTATTGTATATTAATTTACAATTTACCGTTCACATAAAAATACAACTTAACTAAGAAACATGTCCTAAATTTTTATTCAACGCGTTTGTATTTAAACATTTCTGTAATTACAATATTTTCATAGAAACCTGAAGGACCACCGTGAAACTTCACACACACCTTTCGGATCTAATAAAAATATTTTTTGCTGTTGCTATTCGCCAATAGATGCCGTGACATGTTATCGAAATTCACGCATCGAGTATTTATCTTAGTAAATACTGGTATAACCTGCGCAATTAAAAATGATATCTGTAAATGGCGGTGGGTACGTATGGTACGGTTGGCAAAACAAGTTCTCAAACAGGCCGGCGTCACGACGAATTTCCCATACAAACGTAATACCAAAATTATTTGTAATTCGAGCATATTTCCACGGTATTATTGTATTATTATTATCTAAATTGTATTTTTATCTAGGTCCCTACAGAGTTTTTTTTACAAAATACTTATTTTAAATGAAATTATTTTTTTAGTAAAGTAAAGTAAAGAGTTTAAACAGCTTTGCGTTATAAACCCGGCGTCGGCGCTTTTATAACGTCCTCAATGTGATCATTCATACGAACGCTTTTAAATCACTTTCGTCTCGTCCCTCGCTTTAGAAAGCCGTGGGAATGTTTTCTGCTAAATAACTAGGCTATAGCGATTTATTTTGCTAGAAGAAGAAGAAAGAAAAAAAGGACATTCTGGGTACATCCTCTGAATGAACAGAGATACTTAAAATAACAGTTTGTGACACTTTACGAAGATTTGACAAGTATACAAGATTTGACGAATTATTGGAATATTTCTACTAATACTCATCGTACTAATCGCAGCGCCGGCGTTTTTTTAATCGTGTGAATAATAATAATAAGTTTCATACCAGCACTCTGCGTTGTAAATGCAGCACTGCTCGATAAAAAAGCGTCGCGTTCTAAAATCGCCGACGTGTGAACACGTACTTGGGTATGCATAAAGCGTTCAAATAGAACATAATTATTATGTTCTATTTGAACGCTTTTTTAACGGACGTTAAAAAAGCTCTCGTGCGAATTAGGCCTGACTGACTATTTTTTTGTAGCGCGTACTTTACTGTGTGAGTATAGACAGCGATAGAGAGTGAGCGAGAACGCATGCGAGCGGACGCCATTTTTAAATCAATTCTGTAAGTGCGCAGGTAATATTTAATTTTTAACCAAATAGTTATTACTTTACAACGTCACATATTTATAAAGTTTATTAGGATTTAGCATATTTTTGAGTCATAGTTATTATTCTACTGTTTACTTACTACCACGCACAGATACTACTTATTTAGATAGTACCTACTAGCGACCCGCCCGCGCATCGCCTCGGGTACCTACTTAATTATACTTCTAAGCCTTTTTCTTGAACAATTTTACTTTAAAAAAAAACCGCATCAAAATACGGTACGCAGTTTTAAAGATTGAAGCATACATAGAGACGGACAGACAGCAACAGCGATTTTGTTATATACCTACTATGTATTGATAATAACACGCATGGTTTTAAAAAAAATATGAGTGTCACAGAACATAGGTAGGTATAATTACTACGTAAGGTGGTGCTGACCTAAGAACAGCACCGCTCCATCTCGTATCGTCAAACCGACTAATGCCTGGTTTACACGGGCTTCGTAGCTAAGCGCTTAGTACTTGTCGCTTACTAAGCGACAAGTAAATAGGATCGATCTCTATTCACTTGCACCATTCACAAACACTAATACTAAGCACTAATCAGCGTGTTTACACACGAGGAATTAGTATTAGTGACAAGTACTAAGCGCTTAGCTACGAAGCCCGTGTAAACTGGGCATACCTAAGGGATTTATATTAGAGCAGCGTCGTTCTATAACTGTCAGAGTAAGGTATCGCCACAGATAAAAGAAGAAGAAGGTATCTCAAATGAAACTTAACAAGTACAGATATAAAGAGATTTCTACACCTTGTACCTTTCTGTATTATGTATTCTGAGCTGTAACTTACAATTTGGCTATTTGTGCGTGTTTAAAGGCGTAAGCTGGAACTTCCTCGATCAAATTGTAGTTAAGTGATCTGCAACATTAAAAAACCATTAGGTTTAGTTAATAAAACTTTACGCACTTCATTAAGTGCGTAGGTAACGTTTTATTAGTAGATAATTCGTCTTTAGTAGATAATTAGTCTTTAATTGTAGATTGTTTTTTACATCAATAAACACAATTAATAGGTTTTATTTGGACCACGGGTTAGCTTAAGTTTTCTGGAATAAACGAGGGTCGACTAATAAAAATTATAGGCAAATGTGAATCCGTGCGAATATAGATAGATAGAATTTCTTTATTGCACACCATTAATAACATAACATAAATACAATGAGATATAATGGGACATAATTGAATATAATTGTAATGGACCAAGAGCCTGTGATGGCCAGACCTTCCTTTAATTCACAAGCGTGAAAATTCTTTCATGTGTATGTCTAACATAGGTAAGAATAACCCCCAAACATGAAACCTGGATCGCGGTTCCTTTGGGAGATAACAACCTTTTACCTGTTATCTCCCAAAGGAACCACGATCCAGGTTTCATGTTTGGGGGTTATTCTTACCTATGTTAGACATACACATGAAAGAATTTTCACGCTTGTGAATTAAAGGAAGGTCTGGCCAGACCGGGCTCTTAGTATAGACCAATAACCTGTGATGGCCAGACCTTCCTTTAATTCTGAAGCGTGAAAATTATTTTATGTGTATGTCTAACATAGGTAAGAATAACCCCCAAACATGAAACCTGGATCGTGGTTCCTTTGGGAGATAACAGGTAAAAGGTTGTTATCTCCCAAAGGAACCGCGACCCAGGTTTCATGTTTGGGGGTTATTCTTACCTATGTTAGACATACACATGAAAGAATTTTCACGCTTGTGAATTAAAGGAAGGTCTGGCCATCACGGGCTCTTAGGTTATAATACTAATTACATTTTGTCTATTCTAATAAAAATATATTGTTAGGATAATAACTTGTCCAAGAATATTGTTTGTGGTTTTTGGGATAAAAAAGAATGTAACAAAATAAAAAAAACATCTTGATATTATACCTAGTGACTTACACTTGATCGGCGCGCACGCGCAGCGCGTGCGACGACATCTTCTTGATTTGGTTGCCTTCCAAATCTCTGCAATTAAATATAAATAAAGTAAAAACAATAACAACATACCTTAAAATGAATAATAGTTTTAGTAAATTTTTAATAGCCTTTACCATGAAAGTGATGAAATGCTGCATTTAGGAATAGGTACTTGTTCTTAACTACACCGTATTATCATATCACCGATTTTCAGCTTTTTCTATAATAAACATAGTTATACATATAACCCGCGCAGATAGAAAATTGATTTGAAAATGGCGGCGGGTACGTATGGTACGATTGGCAAAACAAGGATAAAAGTATAGACAGCGATAGAGAGTGAGTGAGAACGCATGCGAGCGGACGCCATTTATAAATCAATTCTTTAAGTGCGCGGCTTATAGCATAGACTAATTGAGTTTAATTTAGTCTATGCTTATACGTACATAGCTTGAAGGTATGACATGTTCCCTCCCTTATTGTCATGGACGTGGCTGAGGTTCGGCACTTCCACCAGACCGGATGTCGTGATCATGCTGGAAAAAATATTATTATTATTTATTTTCAAAATGTTTATCCGACGTTTCTGTTTCAAGACGGCGAAGGTGCGGAAGTGCGGGAGGAGCCTGTGAAACTAACCTTCTCCGCAATAACTCTCTAGTTCATAAATATGTTAATACCTACCAAAAAGGCACGTATCTACTTAAATCTTATGATGTTTCTGGTGATTTTTCCTGAAAGAGTGGCAGTCATTGCATACCCGTGGTACACTTTAGATACTTAGATGTACCAGGAGCCAAAGCTCTCGGTGTACTTAGATGTAGGTACCAGGAGCCAAGACACACACACAAAGAGGCCATTTAAGATATAAGCCCTGTAATAAAACATAAAAACACATACATACGTACAATGTGCGAAGCTCGGGCAGCGCCGGGAGCGGCGCGATTCGGTGGAGCTTAGGCGCTTGCGTTATAAAACTGCGAAGGAAGAACAACTTATTTGTAGTAGTCCAGGGAAGGTTTATAAGGTGAGAATACACCTACGATAATAAAATCGGGGTCAAATATACCTAATCCTTTTCGGTAACTTTAAATCGAAATATAATTTACATTTCGAAATATTTAAGATTGCCTTGAAGAGATTATTGAAGGTTGCCTGGAAGAGATCGCTCTTTAGCGATAAGGCCGCCCGTTGTACTTTTTTCTTACATTGTATTTGTTATTTTTGTTTAGGTGTACAATAAAGTGTTTATTTATTGTATTGTATTGTATTTATTTTGACTGCACTGAATTTGATTTAAGAATTCGCTGGTCGGCTAGTTAAGTATTGATAAAATTGAACTTACAATGATTTGAGATTAGGTATCTTAGTCAGATCTTCCACAACCACATGCTCCAGCAGCGGCGCGTCCATAATGGATCTAGAACACAAATAGTTAACATGAACTGGAATAGAGCACTTGACGCTGATTTATATAGACTTGTCTGCCTACAAAAAGTTATTAGGCTCTTGAACTAGAGTTGTATGTATTATAAATAGAAAAAGTGTTATAGTATTTCGGTTTGAAGGTTAAATCTCTATTTTTTTGGAACAGGGAAGAGTTAGAACATTTTGAACCGTTCGTTGCTAGGTTTTATCCTTTTAGGACTTTATAGTAGACTTTATAGCCGAAGCGGGGATTTCGGGATTTACTCGAGCGCGTCAGATTAAGATACTGGAGATAGCTAGTACCCAGACAAGTACCTCCACCAAATATAAAAAATATATCTGTGTTCGAACGTGAATTATAAGGGAACAAAATTTGTTTTTGTCAGATTAGGCGAATCACTTTAAATAATCGTCAGATTAAGATATGGTAGAATTAGAACATAGAGATGAACCATATACATCTATATATAGCTATGTAGGTATCGAGCTATGTATTTATGTAAACTTAAAGTGAAAAATAAATTCTTTTATCTTTATCTTTATCTTTATCTTATATCTGACGCTCTAACACCTTTAGAAATGCCAGTTTTTTTGTTCATTTTTTTGATAAAAAATGAGTCGCGATTTTAATTTTTTTTACTTTTATGTACATCCACCCCAATCGTGTAAACAATCAGATTTACAAACGTACATATATTATCAATCATATTTCCTAAATTATCTTTAAGTATGTAAGTATGTTAAGCTGATTTTCAATTTATTGAATCTGATTCATAGAATCTATCACTAACTGACGCGCTTAAGTACGTTCATACAACAGTATTTTTTTAAATAAGTTTTTAATTATCTATGGTCACTTCCCCCACTGATGAAACACATCGGTCTCATACAATTTTTTTCTTCTTATCATCTACCAAATGCAACCCAATAGGTCTCTTTGACGCTCGAGTAAATCCCCATTTAGCATCGTCGCCTCCCGTACTATTAGTAGTTCAACCATTGTGATTTATAAGTAAAAATAACTGCAGTACGTTAGGTACCTACCTACATTTTATGAAATCTTATTAATTAATAAATAAATAAATAACGGTAAAGAAACGTCGGTTAATCGGTTTGGTTAATTTTTCTCATTATGAACTAGCCACTTAGTTTATGCTCTTGTGTGCATACTTACATAATTACGTAGGTACCTACAAGTTATTATTTTATTATGTTCCTAATGTTATAATTAGGTACTTCACAATACATTCGCGTACTAAGATATTAACAATGGATGCATAACTCATATATGTGCATCTCAAATGTTTTAGTATCGTCAACGTCTCATGAGCATCACAGTCACAGCGTATACCAAGGTACTCGTTTTATTCCCAACCGTTCCCTGAAGGGGGTCGCTGAGGAATATCCTCGGGGATCGTTGGGACGTTAGGGATATTTACTCACATATGCTGCACCTTGTGCAGTCTGTAGCCGGCCTCGTGGATGGTGCGCGCGCTCAGCCGAGTGATGTTTGTCATGTGCAGTACGAAGGAACCGCTCTCGTTCGCTTCCTGACAGTGTGTAGGGCGCCATGCTGTAACAATTGTTAATCTTCATTCATTCATCGAGGCAGGCATTACTTCGGTATCTATATTAATAATTTCGTCATGGGGTACGGTAGACTCGATCGAAACCTTATATGAATAACAAAACATAAAAAAATATTAATTTTGAGTCGACATCATATCCGCAAAATTCGGATTATAGAGAATTTTGTCAAATTTGACCCCGAGCGAAGCCGGGTTTTCATCTAGTAGGTAAGTATATGTGTAATGTCTCTGTATAACATGTAGAGTCTATAACTTTCTTGAACTTGTATGACATATATAATTATTTTTAGATAACTTCCTTGACTCTATAACATGAAGAGTCTCTTAAAGACACTATAGTTAACCTTTGCTGGGTTAAGGCCCATATAGGTATAGATGGTAATGAGAGGGCTGATTTTCTTGCTAAGCAAGCCTCTTTGTATAACCAGCAGACCTCAACTTACAACAGGTTTCCTTTATCCTATGCTAAGAGAGTGGTAAGGGCTAAAACTATTGAGTTGTGGCAGGAGAGATATTTATCTTCGTCTACTGGCAGTATCACAAAGTTGTTTTTTAATGATGTTGTTGTGGCCTATCGAATGCTTAGCAAATTCAGGATAGATAACTTTCTGACACAAATTTTAACAGGCCATGGAGGTTTCAGGTCTTATCTACACAGGTTTAAACTTACAAGGAGTCCTTTATGTACTTGTGATTGTGACGAGCCCCAAACAGTTCAACATGTTCTTATTAGCTGTCCTAAATTTAGTGTTTTGCGCTATAACACTGAGTGTTTATTGGACTCTTTAATCATAGAACAGAATTTTTGTGTGTTTATGGCTGATGATATACTTAGGGAAACATTTTTAGTATTTGCAAGGAAGGTTCTTCGAAGAATTGGTCGAGAGAATGGCTCTGTTATTGAGCCTGGTTAGCTATTAGTTTGTATTATTTTCTGTTTGTTGTTTACATTAAATTTTTCTTCTTCTTCTTTTGTAACCTAAACTAAACTCTCCTCAAATTTTTGTTTAGTTGCTAAATACTTAAATTTTCTCAAAATTTATGTTTATTATTTTATTGTTCTGTATTTTATATTTGTTTTGTTATTTATATCATAGGGAAACTATAATTAAATATTATGTTATGTTATGTTAGGTTTATTTGTAATATTTATTGTTACTGTTATTAATTGTGATTTCATAAATTTATATTATTTTATTTGATTAATTTAATGATTTAATTTAATTTAATGCTTACATTAATTTTGCAGAAAAATTTTTGCTAAAGCATAATGTCGAATTTATTTAATTTTCTAATTGCTATGTATTGTTGTGTTACCCTACCCTACTCTACTTCTTCTTCTTTTTTCCCTTCTTGCAATAAAATTTAGGTGTTCTTTATTCATTTTATGTACCTTTAGTCTATGTATTGTATTGTATTGTATAAGATAATAATAGAATAAAATGTTGTCGCAAATATAGCGACAGTTGATTTAGTTTTAGTAGTCATAGCCGACGGTCACTATGTGGCATAAGGTAGGCCTACTAGGTAAAAAAAAAAAAAAAAAAAAAAAAAAAAAAAAAAAAAAAAAAACATGAAGAGTCTAAATAACTTCCTTCCTGTAAATGCTCAAAAAGTCGCCCTATAAAACAGGGAACTGTAAAATATCGTCGTAAAGGAAAAGAAAAGGCTTTTCCTACAGATACTGGTTTAAATGTTTAGTGCTTAATAGTTTGGCTAAATTGAACTTAAAGGGTTAAAATTAAAAGACATAAAATGCTTTCTATCATAAATAATGACAATTTTACAGTCTTTTTACTGCGTCGTTAACAACTATATGGCCCATGGTCCAGCATGAATATAGTCCATTAAATTAAGCCGAGCATAAATGTAGGTATTACGAGTATTACAAGTCCGAATTGGACCCAATAAAATAAATTATGTGTGTACCCTTTTGTCTAGCAGCGATCTACTTACGGACTTAATACATAAGGTAGAGTTTAGTCTGATAAAATAATAGTAGCGTAAATGTAGTTGCTTTTACTAGTTGTATTGTAATCTCCAATTTTCTCCGCTGAAACTAAGCAAATTTTCTCATGCGGCGCCCGGCTGGGTGTAAACAAACATCTTAGTTTGCTATGGAATTGACAACACTGCTATCAGTGACGCATTCTCTGATAACACCGCCTTTGATGGATCTAATGGATGGTGATGATTTCCGAAACTTGCTCAAATTCTGTTGTTGTTCCATGAACTGACCGGGCAATGAAGAAACAACTGATTGTGTAAATCTAGACCCTAACCAGTTAAACACCTTGATGTAGTGGAGTATGACTTTTGGTTGTTTAGAGGTAGGTATACCTTATGTGGTAAATTGTGCTCAGGTGTACAGAAAATCAAAATCAAAATATAAAAAGTTATAACCGTATCGTAATAAATCTTTATGTTTCATAGAGACATTTCTACTGGGCTCTGATAATTTTGTGAACGTAAAACGTTAATGGAAACTCATCTTAGCGTCATAAACAAAAAGCGTGTGTATGATTTTTATTATTATTACTAGCGACCCGCGTTCGCTTTTCCTCACTTATAAACTTACCTGACTTATAAACCTCATAAAAAAACTCATCAATATCAGTGCCCAAGACCAAAGATCCACTTTGAGTCGGTTTGGCTGAAAATTGGTGGAGACATTACTTAGAACCGGGAAAAGGACATAGGATACTTTTTACACCGGGAACACATTATGCCGCGGGGCGGACAGCTAGTAAATTACTATTTGACATTTATTATGATTATGATTTGTAAAATATTTTTACCAATAAATTGATTATTTAGTCGTTGCGCAGAACAGGATGCTTGTTTTCTATACAAACAAAGAGCTCTTACAAGCAACGTCGGAACATGCGTAGGTACCTACGCACTACGGAGCGTGGTGCGTGTCAGTGTGATATTCGTCTTAGTCCGTCACAAACAGACCACGTGTTGATGTTCTATCCAGTTATAACCAATAACCCTAATGTGTCCGGCCTTAGTTTTCTTATTAATAGGTCTAGCTTAGTCTGTTTACACAACGTGTACCTCTTCATACATCGATAATACATATAACACACCTAACTTCATCATTATCATAACAAGCCATTACGTTGTATTAGACACGGAAGCCGATTTGCTAAGTGGCAGCACAATCGACTTTCATTCTGAAGAACGTGGGTTTAAACTCTGTCGCACATTTCTGGATGTTTCTCCTAGAAAAATTTATGTGTGCTCTTAAAACAATCATTATTTCCATAATTAAAAGAGTTTTCAATAATTTTATCTTATAGGTCTCACAAGAATTGTCTCTGGTACCTACGTTGTTATAGCGAACATAACTCGCTACCCACGATTTGAACTTGATAAGTGTCAGAGTCAATACTTCCACATCATGTCCAATTCATTATTCCTACAGCTCTTTAGAGTGAATAAAATCCAACACAGAAAGAAGTTTTCTAACCTGACCAGCGCCTAATATTAGAAGAGCGTTCAAACAAATTCCTCCTTTATTATAATAGAACGTTTTTAACGTTTAGATAATTATTATATTTTATCAAAATTAAAAAATCAAATGAAGAAAATCCTCCTATCTGAGCAACGCCAGATAAAAAGCGGTCGTTATGTTTGAATGTTTGTTTATTCAAATCGAAGTCAAAGCTTTACTCACTTTCTTTCATCATAGGTCGTTTCATGCTCATTAAACGGGTTTTTAAAAGCGCGTAAAAGCTATGTCATTATACATACATTAAGGTATAGATTCGACGGATGTTTACAAGATAAGGAAACGAGATAAAATTATGAAAAAAAATAACCGGCAAATTATCACATTTACAAAAATAGAGAAAAACAGCGTCTTTTTGATAAAATTAGATATTCAATGCAAGGGAGAAAAAAGGTGGGAGGGGTTGATAGTGATGACACATGTCCACATAGAATCTGAAATGTCAATCAATATTAGGGGTGCTAAAATGATATTCTATCAAGTATTCCTGCTAAACAAATGGTATAATAGAGTTCATCTCACAACCCGGAAGTGTTAAATTCTATAACAAATCACTTGAAGATATTTGCCAGTAAAACGGTCTCATTAAACTATAAATAAAATTAGGCGTAACCATCAGAAAAAGTGCGTTCGATCGTAAAATCGGTTTTATGTAATGTATTCTCGTTGGAAGCAATAAAATATTTACATAACAGTAAATAGATAGGTTTATGAAAAAGGTATGAAATACTTCTCAGATAAAACTGAAGGAGTACTAAATCTTCTTTAGCTATTTATATTTATGCGTAATAACAACAGCATTTTTATTATTTTCTAGATAATATTATAAAGCTGGAAAGTTGGTTTGATTGATTGTTTGTTTGTTTGAACGCGCTAATCTCAGGGACAGCTGGTTCGATTTGAGAAATTTAATAGGCCGCGTTTAAAAAGGTAAACATTTCCGTACTCTAGTGAATTTTCCCGAATTATAAGCTAAATTATTGTGAAGTTTCAATCCAGTCAGTAGTTTTTGCGTGAAAGAGTAACAGATAATCTTCCATCCATAATACCTACATTCCTACCAACTTTCGCATTTAAATTATTAGTAGGATCATTCTTCGTAAAATGATATTTATATACCCACGTATTTTACGTTTTTTCGCTTTCGCCATTATTATGTAAGAAGTTAAAAAACACAAGTAGGATAATATGATTATAATATCTACTGTAATTTTATGAGCTAAAAATAGATTATTATGGATGACGCTAAGTAAACTAACAAATTACGTTACTATCAAAGCAAATTTGGCCAATGTGGGCGTCTGTGGGTCTGAGACTGATTCCAGTTTTTGTTTAAACAGATAATGTCACTGCTGTCTTCTGTCTTCTGGTTTATAAATCATTTATAATACATTACATTAATATTGCTGGACAATTTACACAGTAGCAATAGCCCTGTGGTAAGCTCGAAGCTTGTGTTACGGGTGCTAGATTTCGTAATAAGAAAATGTTAAATATTTATAAGGGCTGTGGATTTTGTTAAATAACATAAATAATAGAGATAGATGTCGCTGTGTAAAAATTGTCCAGTAATATTTATTTATTTATTTAATAAACATAGGTAGATAGAGTTTATTACACATAAAACACAGAGACAACCGGAACAAATATTTGCTGATCGTACTATTTTTTGTCCCGATTCGGGTATCGAACCCGTAACCTCTTGTGTCGCAGCCGGATCTTAGTCCGCTGCGTCACAGAGGTCGCCGAAGATAGATAGATAGATAGATAGATATATCATTTATTGTCATACAAGAAAACACTTAAAACACATAGATTCTTAAAATACTATTTTAGTGTACAAGTATGACTCGTCAAAAATTTTTTTTACAATTATTATGTAATGTATATTAAATTAATTTCAATTTTATTATTAAAATAATAACAATATTTACAAATGTGGCTGTATAGGGGCTCAAAATTAATAATAATAGGTACACAAAAGTCAAAATTAATAATTAACAATATTTAAAATATATGAATTTAGTTTGATTAAATAATTTAATGTCTTATACACTTCATATCAAAGTTACTATAGGTAGTCATTCTCCAAAAACTCTTTGATGCTGTATAGCGTTTTGTCAATCAATAAGTCTTTTAGTTTTAATTTAAATATATTGTCACTTTAAATTTGTTTTAAGGATAATGGAAGTTTATTATAAAGTTTTTGTCCAATAATTTTAGGTAGACGTTGCATTAATTTTAATCTATGAACTACTGGCTCCAACATCATTTTATTTCGTGTGCTGCGCATACTATTGTTACCTCTGATTGAGTACTCTCCTAAGTGAGATCTTACAAATTTAACCACTTCAAATATATATACTGCTACTGAAGTTAATATATGAAGATTTTTAAAGTGGTCACGGCATGATGAAGATGGGATTGTACTATTCTTGGGCCACCACACGACACATTTGATAGATCTAGATTTGCATAAGTTCCCGTAATAATTTCCACTTAGTCATATTAATATGGCTAAGTGGCGAAACTATTGATTTAGTGGACGTGCGGTTTTTGTTAATTAGTCATTGTTTTCTATAGCAACAGAAATTTCGCGAATATGTGCTGAATATAAATCGATAGCAAATCGATATAATATTGATAAGCTAACACTCCTGGAACAAATGGGACCTACTCACAACTGCAAGCAATAAATATAGGTATAATACTTACTTACCTAATTGAAACTAATAAAGAATAATTTTATATATATTTTTAATGACGTCTTGTTGGTGTAAAAACCGCGCTTACCAGACCTAATATTATTTATTTAGCTTAATCATAACCCTTAATCAATTAACTATACCCACCGGAAGAAATTGTGTCGTAGGTAAGTACCTATTCTACGCAAATTTTAATGTAAAGTGCTACTATTTTAAGCCAATCAACTTCAGACATCTAAACGCGAAAACTAAAAACAGTTGATTTACAGCAAATCTTTATTTTACGCCTCTTTTATTGCTTAGCTTTCTAGATCCACGTCATAATGTTATTTTTATGAGAATATTTTAGCTATTTTCACAAACTGTTAGCATTCTTTTGGGTTATAAACAGCTGATAAACTACTTGTATAGGGTACCGCGAAATAAGTATTTACATGTTCCGAAACTATACAAAATAACGCAAAAATCTATTCTTTAAATTCTAGTAGAAATCGTTCTTTTTCCCATCCGTATTTACGAGTTCTCTCAAATCTTTGAATTTTGTAAAATTATTTGTAGAGCTGTGTGCCACTTAACTAGTGGGAGCACACTCGATTTTCATTCCGAAGGTCGTGGGTTCAAACCTCACAGGGCAACTCTTTTAAAAAAATATCTTCAAAGTCAAACAACCATAAAATATAATTAACACCTTTGGTATGATTGAAATTAAAATGTCCTTACTTACAATGACATTTCAGCGAGTAGTAGAGCTATGCTTTATCTACTTTAGTTTATAGACTTTAGACCATATTTATGATTTGTGATTAAAATTTTTAATTTCATAATGATTTTGGATGCGTTTGCAAATCTTTTTTTGATGTTTTTGTTCATAAATTACTTGCTGACCGCCCGCGGCTTCGCCCGCTTAATTCCCATGTTTTCTCACCTTGGGCTATTGCAACTGTTTACACCTAAATCGGCCTAGCTGTTCTTGAGTTAAAAATTACAACGAGAAATGGTATTGATTTTTATAAATATAGATTAATTAACCTAATTACTTATGTTAGTTAGTCTGATTCTAATGTATGAATATACAAATGACTTCTTTAATTAAACATATTGCACCTTAAAATGTAATGCGGATATCGCAATCAAAAAGAAGATACAAAGTTATAAAATTAGCGTTATCCATTGTTATCGATAATTAAACTCAATATCTTTTGCAATCCTTTTAAAACTTATAAAAATAGATTGCAAAACTGTATCTACTATAGTTTTAAAAAATAATTTGAGTAGGTTATGGTATGTCCCGAGGCGGGAGTCGAACCTAGCAGGCAGGTCGCAGGCTCTGCCCACTGCGCCACAGAGGTTGTCAATATACATATGTAATGGTATCTATGTAGGTATATTTTTAGGTCATCAAGGCTTGCGTCTATCCTCTATGTTCATATCAAACGAAAATTATATTATTTTGCTTCGCTTATGTCACCTACAAAACAGTTCTGCTGGTGTTGTGGATAGAATCGTGAGCGATATATATAAAAGTTAGCATGTTTGAGTTGACATACCGTGACTGACAAATTGTGGCCATGTCAATAATTTGTAACGATAACACTACAAAGTGTGCGCCTGCGCGATAATGGATCAGATAAACGGCCTCACAAGATATCTTGTATACAAGTAGTTTGTGATTACTTACCTAATTTTCTAGCGTGATAATAGAGTGGGTGCTTATGCGAATATCATGCACCTGGATTTCTTAGATCTAAGCCCCAGTGTACTTTCATGTTCAGTTGAATGCGGAAGAATGCAATTCCGATTTCAGAATCAATATTAAATTTTCTCAACATATTAAATTAAATGTGCAATTGTCCATGTTCACGTCTATGAGTATTTATTTTTTCACAGTATATACATTGATATTAAATCTTAATTATTATGATTAATATCACCAAACTACGATAGATAGATACTTAAGAGAAATAAAATTCTGAGTGTAATAGCCAATAGAAAACACTTAGGTAGGTACTCATATCAAAGTGCTATTAAATTTATTGGAACTCTTTACCACGTTTTTGAGAAAACGCAGACTCCTGCGGAGTGACAGCCTGGAATTGAAATAGCAACTTGTCACATCAGGTCACGTTATCACGGAAAATCAATAGGTCCTCTGTTCTACTTCAGGGTCTGGACACCTGAATTTAAAAGCTTAATAACATTTCTGTATTAATTAGAATTATTATTATTATTTACTAGTTGACCCCGCTCGGCTTCACCCGTTTTTTCTGTTTTTTTTTCACCTTTTAAACCTTCCTTGGACTACTACGAACATTTCAAGACCAAAACCAGCTCAATCGGCCTAGCTGTTCTCGAGTTTTAGCCAGACTAACGAACGGCGATTCATTTTTATATAGATAGATATAGATATATAGATAGATTATTAATTCCTTGACTTTGGGAAATATTATTTTGTATAGAGTACGCTCTATATTGCATAGCTTTTTACGCACCCTTTTTACGCTTTAGGTATAACTAACCGTTACAAGTTTTTAAAACAAAAATAGACTAATTAATACCCAACGTTGGTACTGGTAGGTACCTTAATTCGAGGTATTGATTGACTCGATACCTTATTTAACTATATACGATAATCGAGGTAAGGGGCTATAGCTCCTGATCCCTAACATCATCATCATAAGCACCCTTAGTTACGTTCCCACAGCTGCGACACAGGGAATTCTTTCTTGCCAAAAGATATTTCACCACGCGCTGGAAAAATGCGGTTGGTAAATGTTACAAGGCAATAGCTGTAATCAAACACATCAACCTAATGTTCATCACTCATGTTTGCACCTATTAGAATCTAATAAATTAACAACAAAAAAAATGTAGACATAGGAATTGTGTATAAATACTGTTTTGAAAAGTTCAAATGTCGGTGATGGCGCACCATATTATTAAGCTGTGTCATACAAGCATCATACAAGTATTGTATTATCAACAGCGAAAAAAAGATGTCTTCTATACAGAATAATCAATTTGTTGATGTACAAGAACACGGAAAAGTATCTCAGCAGGAGGCGAATTAAATCGAAATAGGACACAATACTTATATGGCATCAAGTTTGTATCAAATTTTATTGGAGTTTGTAGGCCTGGAAAACGGTCTTTTGTAATATCTTTTGTAATTCGAAACAAAAGAAGACATTTGAATTATAAAGTTAAATTTCGAAAACTTCTGTGCCAATTTAGCTAATTTTGAAATGTTTGTTGAGAAGGATAAAAAACTGAGAAAAATAGCGAGGAGGGCTACGGTTGGGTCAACTAGTAGGTATATTATAGAATAAGAATGCAGACTGTGATATATTCGACGACAAGTGGAAATACTGTATGGCTGTGTGCTTAAGTTTCTGTGAGAATATCGAATTAAGTTGTGATTAATTGACACAGTATCTTAATTTTATGTTTTTTAATAATAAGAAATTCTATTAAAGGGTTTAGGAATCTTCCGCACGCAACAAAACTTGAGCAATATTTTTAAACACAAAATCTAGCACAAGTGGAAATATATCTAACGTAAACACGAACGTCAGTTATTAATATGATCGAGAATCGATTTATGACTAGAAAATATTTCATTGTGTTTATTTTAGTAGATACTTACCGACCGGAAAACTTCCTAAGTTATTTTTATGACTTAGGAAGTTCGTGGAAACTGACTTAGGAAGTACGTAGAAATAGCATCTATTGTATTGGAAGCGCAATGAAATGAAAACAAAACACTTGAAAATACGAGATAAGTGTCCAATAAATATATAATTGCACATAATTAATTTGCATTTACCTACTGTAAACTACATTCAATTTATAGAAATCTTGAAATTCTATTCACATTAATACGGAATTACCTAAATCAGATAAACCTAATTATGAATGTATTTGGTAATATTATAATTACTCACCTGCTACTATAACACATGCCCAAATATGGATTTTCCAGTGCATTTTCCTAGATTCACTTGTAAGTTCAAAATATTATTTTAAAAACCATTGTTCAGAAACTCGTCACATTTTTTTTGTGATATAATACTAGAAATATAATACTATTTTCTTTCTTTCATTCTTGAAATTTTGAAACTTATTTATAAGAACTTATTACATAAAATCGTAAAATAATAGGTATTGATTATAGGCGTGTCACACGTCGGTTCGCTCGGCTATCTGACAATCAACTGAGGAACGAAATTCTCAAATGGAAAACATTATGAAAATCAGCGTACAGTGCAGTGCACCCAAGTCACCCAACGTGTGGTTGACATTGGTAGGTAATTGAAAAATTAGTTTAGACTAGCTGACCCACCAGCTTTAATTTTTCATATTTCTTACCTTTTAATTTAACTTTCCCTGGACTACATTATATTTCAAGTTGAAAGTCATTAATATGTTACGTGAGCATACTCGTATCTATAATCATATTAAACAAAGTTATCCCTAACCTATAGGTATTTATTTCCTGGTTGTTCTTTCCAGGAACAACCAAGAAAGAAATATGGTTTTTAATGTTGATGATGAGTGTAAATATCAGGCCCAAACATATTTCAAGAATAATTTGTAAAAAGTTTTTAGAAAAGTAATAGAAAGCAAAGACTTGTACTTAACTAAAAAAGTTATGTAGTAACTTCTTATCAAATACTAGATATGATAGGAAGTTGCAGAATATATCATATTTCTGAACAGAAATGTGTGATGCACTATATACTATTAGTGATTAACTGTTTTCCATTGTTGTTATTGTATGCGGGCGTTGCTTACAACATAACAAGGTGAAAATCACTGTTCTCTAGAACTCATATTAATTTACTTGTATAAAATAAACAACAAGAATGTCTGACTGTTAATTATGTAATTGAATTATCTTAATGAAGTAATACATTAAGATAATTAAATTGATAACATGATAAATGAACATTAAGATTTCAGGTTATTTCAGTTGGAAGCAGCTTGTAACAAGGACCTTTTAATAACTGTCCATCTTGTTGGTGGACGTCCGGCGCGATCGCTGCGGTCGCGATCTTTATTGAAACTATTCGGCCCTATCGGTATTCTGTTCTAAGTGCTATACGGCCGCCTACACCATAGAGCTGCTTAGTTATATAGAAATGTATGAATACCTACATTTTTTCAGTTGGTAATGTACCTATAGGTACGAATGTTCCGGTAGGTACTACAAGATTTAGTGCAAATGATGTGCTGAAAGCCTGAAACTGATTTTAATAACGATTATCTATACTAATATTATAAAGAGGTAAGATTTGTTTGTTTGTTTGTAACGAATAGGCTCCGAAACTACTGGACCGATTTCAAAAATTCTTTCACCTTTGGAAAGCTACATTATCCCCGAGTAACATAGGCTGTATTATATTTAAAAAAAAATAGGGATTCTTACTAAAACTCCAATAATGTAACATAAGGTGTAAAAAAAATCCTGAAAAATTCCTTACGTCGCGTGCGCTGCGAAAACTATTTATGATAGAACAAAATCATGTACTACGACTTTGCAGAACTCATCATTATCTACAAAAAGTGTCGCGACAGCATATGTCTAAATATTATAGTTATTACACAGTAAGCAGTTATATAATTATATAATATCCTTTATAATTTAACTTTTATTTTTTAAACCCGATGCAAAAAAAAGGGTGTATGTGTGTATGTATGTACCCGTGCGGAGCCGGGGCGGGCCGCTAGTATTAAATAAAGCGATAAAGACCCGTTTTAAATCTCATAAATATTCCATATAAATATATTATATATTTTAAATATCATTAAAATAAATAATAATGTTAAATAATTGCGAAAGTTTAACAAGTTCTAGACAAACTTTGTTTCCTACAAAAGGTTTACTAGAAAAAAAAATACTTTTAGCGTGCCTTAAAATCATGGCGATGCTTATGTATTATTTGTCTTTCATTCATCATCAAAAAACCTATTCTGTGCCAAAATGCACACTGGTCTCATGTTACAAAATGCATTATTTTGGTCGAGCTGCCCTTCAAAATCGTTTCAGTGTAATTTTGTAATTAGGCTAACTAAACAAAAGTCTGTCCATGCGATTTCATCCAAAATAAACTTCATGGAGACACAGAGAGTTTAATGTAGGTAGGGTAGACCCGGAGCAATTGTAACACTTTTTAGTTTTCGGACAATTGTACTATATAAACTTGGGTATTTTACTATAATTATTATGTTTCTAGAAACCTCAATTCAATAGCTACAAACCATTTTGTTGAATTTTACGTAGGGCTTACAGAACATAGAGAAAATTAGGTAAGAATGATGACAGGGCGAGTGCTACAATTGACCCCTTCCCAGGGTCACTTGTACCAAAAATTAAAAAGGAAATATAAAACAAACAAATTATCGAATCATAACTATAGTATCGTATATTTGTTATTTTGGCATTTATTAATCAGTCACTATAAATAAGAACGTAGGTTTCAGGAACAGTCCTACAAAATTCACAAGATAAAACTAAACAAATTTAAATTGAGTTTTCTCCACTTTAAACACAAATAACTCAAATTCTTATAGTTTGGCATAATCGTTTTGGTCTAAGCTTTGATTGAGAGTTAACAAATAGCTTATATATCTAAAATTGTTGGAAATAATTGACATATATTATTTTCTATGGAGTTACAATTGACCCTGGTACAAATGCCCCTGTTAAACTTTAAGTTAACTTTAAGTAAAATCATTATCTATCCAGTAACATTGAATGCAAAGATGGCGAAATCCACTTAATTATTTGTTAAGACGACAGAGTGTTAAAAAAAACAGTATGAAACTATTTATTAATTACTATTTCACCTAATTTGTACTCATTTTTGTAAATTAATCAGGGGTCATTTGTACCACGGGGTTAATTGTACCGTTACAATTGCACCCAGAGAAGACGGTACAATTGACCCCAAGTATAGATTTTGGAGAAATAACTAAATATCTCGGAACATTGTTGTGCTTTAGACACACAATATTGGGAATTCTAAAACTGGATACCTATGTAAACGCGTGGTTAATATATAATTACATGAAACACAGTAACCACTGAGTGACAGGGCAATCAAAATAGCAAAAAAAATTACTTTGGGTGCTTGAATACAAAAAAATGCTCCTACAGACGTCCGTTTCGCAGCGAGCGCGCTGCCGACTAGTGAGCAAGTCGGGACACTTAAGGCGCGTACCCCGGCTAACGCACGCACAGATAGGTCTCCTAGAAGTTGAGATATTCCCAATGGTACTATTGCCCCGTGTTACTAGTGACCCCGGTCTACCCTACTTTGTAATTGTACTCATGTTTATTGTACATCCGCTCGCGGCTTTGCCCGTGGTCAAAAGTAGCCTAAATGTATTTCTGATATACATATAAACTATTACATTTTAGTACCTAAGGATCCCATATTTTTTCTAGCAATAAATAAAGCCCATGTTGCTCATGGGCAATGTAGCTTTCCAGTGGTGAAAAGCAGACGACACCATGATTCTGGTGATATTTTCTAATTGTTTATATTCATTTAATTTCATGTTTATATTCGAATATACGAGTATGTTAGTCTATACGGTAAATGCAGGTGTCAAATAAATTAAGTTTATTGAACTGAAAGCAATAAAAATAGCTCAAGAATTTATCGAAGTAGCATTGTTTGTCAAAAATTCATAGCAGCCATAAATAGATTATGCAGATATCGTGCGATAAAATATATAGATTTGGAACAAAGAATAGGTACAATTAAACTAATCATAACATGATAAGAAATTGTTACTTACTGGTACAAAAATCCGGTTTGATTTTTGATCTATAGTTTGATTTTTGATACAAAATGTTCTGGAAATATCTCAAAAAAGTGCCTAATTATGAGTTGATTAGGAGGACCTTGTGTATTATATAAGTCTCACAAATTATAATTGGAATCACTTCTCACTAGCCAATTTCAAATCATTAAATTGTTTAAAATATAATTTTGGAAAATAAAGCAAGCAACTACTAAGTACAATTGTGACGAAAATACTACCAAGAATTATGTATTTTAACATTGTCATTTGTTAAGGTTTAGGACAATTGTTACAAAATATTAGCATTTCTAAAATGGTAATTAATTTTCACCTTGAGAATTGTCACCTTTAAAAAGGGAACAGTTTCGCTTTTGGGCCTAGTGTACGTAGTTCAAAGGTCTACGTCGCGTCGTAGCTTAAAGGTCTACGCCGTAGCACAAATAATATAGAATTTGAGATTGTCTCTCAAATGATTATGATAGATAATGATTTACCTCCTTATGTGTTTACAGTGATTAACTTTATAGCTTTGCCAAATATTAAAAAAAATATTTTTTTCTAAGATGATGTTATAGTTTTTTTCTCATCGGCATCGGGGATATGCTCAAACCTCAATATCCACATTATGTGTGTATACAAAATAAGGGCCTATTAGCTTGTAACGCGAGCTGGCGATGTTTACAACAAATGTTTGCTTTACGCCGTAATCGAGAATCAATGTTGATGCGGGAAGATTAATAGTTATGACGTCATGGGAATCACAACAATAATGACAGCTAAATTGCTTTTAGAAGCCATATGCTCTACGAAAGATTCCAAAAGACTGGGTGCTTCTGAACCTAAAATGACAAGAAACCTACGTACAAGAACGCGGGTAACCGACAAACCGACATAGCCCAGCGAATTAGCTCTTTGTAGATTGGAACATTTTACTGAAAGAAGACATTATTTTATTTTAAAAAAATTAAACTGCATTCATAGATATTTAAGTTATTATATTATATGGTTGAACTGCTAATCGAGTTTTTGAGTTTCCACGAGTAAAATAATTATCCAGTAGCTTTATCATATCGATCGAAAGGCTTCATCATAAAGATTGTTTTTGTTTCAGAAATATATGTAATGGAAAACCATGAATTTTAACATTTGATGTGAAATTTAGTTTAGCAGTTGTTTGTTTGAAACTGACAATCGCTTTGACAATGGTGATCTTAGAATAGAAACTAGAGATTTAAATAGATCGTGGTTGTTTGATTTAGTAGCGACATCTAGTATAGAGTAGCAGTATATTTGACCTTCTAAATTAGCGCCATCTGTTTTTTATTTAGAGCATTAACCTGCTTGTTGCGACATCTAGTGAATTCTGGTGGCTGTTATGTTATTTGTCGTAGTTGTAATTTAAAAAAGGTATTTTTTATTTCTATCTAAAAATGTATAAAAATGTGATAAATAAATGTTTTGTTTATAAAAATAGTTAATTAAATAATTGATTTTAAAAAGTACAAATTATTTCTGGTGAAGATTGGAGAGTTCTTTTTTTTTGTCTATGCCCAACTCTATTATTTTGCGCCTGCGCTCTTGATGGTCTACACGACGTACCAAAATTTATTTTGTGGAAAATTTGAAGTTTGTTGTTAATTTGTGACAACTAATTATTCATAATCATCTATGAAAGCTTCGTGCTAATTACCATTCCAGGCGCGAGGCTGGATTTCACTGAGGTGATCGGCCTGGAAGCCCTCAGACATTACAGTTCGAGCGGTGTACGGTAGCCATCTTGGAATCGAACAAAGCTTCAGATGTGTAGTTTGTCTGTTTATCAATAATTTCAGTGCATTTTACTGTAAATAGTTTGTATGTTTAGGATATGTACGGAACGTTCGTCCCTATGTGTAAATAGCTATGGCTGCGACAAGGAAATTACAAGGTAAATTGTCATGTTATCAGGTTAGAGATTGATTGACCCCAACCGAACCATAGGTACGTGTTCTAGAGCATTATTGTCAACTGATGAGACTTCTGCTTTGCTGGAGCTTCTGCCTGCTTTATCCCCTTCTTGACCAAAATACTCTCAAACACATACGTTCGCATATAAATGAGTACGCGTTATCATTGTTTTTGTATGATCCGACCTATGTTCCAGCTATTGTACTTTCTTTTGAGATAATATTGTTATTCTTAACTGGTTCGGGTAGCCAGCTGCGCACTATCGACATCTGTTCGAACAATTGATGTGGAAAAGTGCCTTTTGTTTCATGTTTTTCTCAATGTATGGATAAAAAACAAAAGTTAATAGTATAACCCACTCATTAGCTAAATTGAGTAGGTCAAAGGGGTCTATTTGTCCAAAAAAGCAGTAACTGGAACTGGTTCAGTCAAATAATTACAGAATGCTAAGAGAGTGCTAATTTTATTTTAAATTGCAGTCAAGAATGCTGTGTGTAAAGGCCGTTGAACTTCCTTAGGGCAGCTGAGACAGGCTCCAGCAAGTTTTACCAGTTGACAGGCTCCTATGTGCCCCTAACTCTTATTTATTGCCCAATTTCATCGATCACTTAGGGGTTTTGAGTTTGTTTACATATTTAACTTTTGTTATTTAAGTGATAGCACCTTGAATAATTATTTATAACAGTAAACTCATTAATCTTTAGTGTTTACTGTGCTATAGCATTTTTTTTTTTGCTATTTTATATCAACCAAAGCATTACATACAAGAGATGATGTTGATGAGTTAGAACTAATTCTAATTGATTAAATCAAATTTGAATACCTAGCTAATCCCTTTTTTGTAATTTCAGGCGAAATAGACAGGTGTTTAAAAAAGGTGACGGAGGGTGTGGAAACCTTTGAGGATATCTGGCAGAAGGTGCACAATGCCACAAACAGTAACCAGAAAGAGAAATACGAGGCGGATCTCAAGAAGGAGATCAAAAAACTCCAGAGGCTACGGGATCAGATTAAGTCCTGGATCGCCTCCGGAGAGATTAAGGATAAGAGTACACTTTTAGAATATAGGAAACTTATAGAAACGGTGAGTTGGTTTTGCTAAAGTTGCCTATATTATATTTATATAAATTGTAGAAGTAATAAAAAATAAATATTGCTTATGCGGCCCAAGTTCAACAATTCTACTGTCATATTTGCTTAAGTGGTGTCAATAATACTTTTTCAAATTGTAGGAATGTTGTTTATGATATGCAATTATGAAGTGTGGTAATAATACATTGGTTTCCTAATAAGGTATCTATTAAAGTCACACTTTAGACTGTTAATTAGCTTGTTTTTCTTGAATTTATTGCTGTAAGATGATGGATTTGCTCCTATACACAAGAACCCACTTAATATTGCTCTAGATTTAAAAAAATCATAGTTTTACGGCTGAATAGTTTGCGATGTTGTACTATATTTTGTGTAAATATAGCTGTAAAGGTCTTACTGTTGTTATCATTAATTCAAAGACTACCTCTTTCATGCTTATTTTCTATGCCTTGTAGTGGGACATAATGTAACTGTATACATTTTTAAAATGTAGATTCAATTCTTCAAATCTCTCTCTTCAAGCTCACTTTAATTGTCGGCATTTTTACAGCTTTTAAAAGAAGCTTAAATTAAGAATCAAGTGGCTCTTTGCTCAGTGGTTACCTCGCAACAATACTGCATCAATGCTTGTTACATTAATATACTTTACACATCATATCATCAGCCAGTGTCCAACATTAAATAACAGAAGGCAACATAAAGTGCATTTTCAGTTTTAAGTTTTTAACATAAACTTGCCATTACAGTGTTGAGGTAGTTAATTATCATGTTGTAGCACCATTGAATAATAGGAAAGAATTACATCGTGTTAGTAAACTGCTAAGAAATTATGACGAACAATAGCAGGCAATTATAGTGTGGATGTGGATGCAGTTTGTTGTTAGTAGTTTTTATGGCAAAGAATGCAAATGTGACAAATCACCAATTTAGTGTGAGAAAAGTTGTGTTTTGATTCCTGAACTGGTTTATTATTTTTATTTAATTATATATTCTTATGTTGAGGCTATAAACACAATACTTCTGAAAAGAAACCAACTTACTCCATGACCAACCCTTTCAGGTATATTATTAGTATCATAGTTATAATAATATTTCCGCAATTCCTTTTCAGCAAATGGAGAGGTTCAAAGTGGTAGAGCGAGAAACAAAAACAAAAGCATACTCTAAAGAAGGTCTCGGCGCGGCACAGAAACTGGACCCCGCGCAGAAAGAGCGAGATGAGATATCTTCCTGGCTTATCGCATCTATAGACTCGCTTAATTTACAGGTATGCATTGTTATCCTAGCATGGCATTATTTATCTGTTATAAACTTTTTATACTAGCATGAACAACTAGAAAGAAACCCATGTTATTCTTACAAATAACATGGGTTTCTTTCATGTTATTCTTACGAATAACATAGGATTCTTGCTGTTTTCAGCAACACTATATTCATACAAAATGGGTTTGTTGCTCTACCTAGTAGTAAATACTACTGAAGATCTGGGGTAGATTAGCTGCAAATTTTCTTTGATGTTTTCATTTGTGTATCAAGGGAGGCTTAAATTGTACTCTTCCTTTGTTAGTTAGGTTATTTCTAGCACTATAAAGAGAATTTTAATTAATCTATGTATCTACTATATATCTGCTATCTGTAAAGTTTACAATGGTAGTGACACTCCCCTAGAATCTAGAATTATGAATTAATGTTGACCAAGGTCATGTTTTGATAAGGCAGACAAACAACGCTATCTACTCACTGATCAATCTATAAACAGTTTAATGGCTAGTAAACATAAAAATAACACACAGAAGCGATTAATAAATTATTGTAGTATATAACATTTATAACAAATAAATATATATGTGTCGGCAAAGTTCATAATTGAGATAATTAAATCCGACAGACGTGACTGTAAGCGTAGCAATGCGCTATTCTTGTAGAATTATTACTACATATTGTTCTGTATCTAGAAATATAATTATCGTTAGAAAACTTTATCCACTTGGGCTGACCACAATTAACTGTAAAAGAACTTATAATGTCTTAAGATAATTGATAAATGTTGGAGCAGAACAGATAAATGTTTTGTAATTTTGTTGAAGACTTGGTAAATATGTTTTAGTGCGAACAATTTCAAAACTCCTTTAGATCGCCTATAGACGTTAAACGAGAATTTTAGTGATGCATTTTAAAAGCGCCCTGCTCATATACATTTTACCCGGAACAATTTACAATTTACTTATCTATATTTACCATTCTTATTCACATATTATTTATAATTCTTTTCTATTCCAGGTTGATCAATTTGAGTCTGAAATAGAGTCACTCCTAGTTGGTAAGAAAAAACGGTTAGACAAAGAGAAGCAGGAACGGATGGAGGACCTTAAAACGAAACTCGAAAAGCACAGGTTTCACATAAAAAAACTCGAAACGTTACTACGGATGCTTGACAATATGTCTGTAGAAGTTGAACAGGTATGTATTAATGGTGCTTTAAAAAAACAAAAAAATCTATTATTTTATATCATAACTGCAATAGTTTGTAAGAATATATGGATGTATGTGTGTGTTTGTTACTCTTTCACGCAAGAAAACCATCATCAGGGAAGCACTAAAGCCTCTCTTGCCAGATTGCATGCAGGAGTCAGAAAATACAGTGGCACAAACTCCCATCCATTCACAAATTATCATGCTTTCTGTGGTTATAGCGATATTATGAATTATAACAAACAAAATAGCTCATCAGAAATCAAATATTCACCTAATTTCAGATAAAAAGGATAAAAGAAGACGTAGAATACTACATAGACTCATCACAAGACGCTGACTTCGAGGAAAACGAGTACCTTTACGACGACATCATCGGTCTCGACGAAGTGGAGCTCAGCGGAGTCGGCCTGCCCAGCTCCGCCACCACCGACTCCAACAGCAACGACTCCAGGGGCTCCCCCGCTAGCATGCTATCAGGTATGTTGTTAACTATATATAACCACTCAACTGTTGCCAACAACCACATATTGCTGGACAATTCACACAGTAACATCTAGCCCCGTGGTAAGCTAAGCTTGTGTTACGGGTGCTAAATTTCTGATATACTTAATAGAATATACATACATAGATATATGCAATTATATTTTCCGTGAATACTACTGAAATGTTAATAGGGTACAAGGTACGTTATCGTTTTAAAGTGTGGCCGCCCAGGTGACTTATGAGTCATGAGATACAAAAGCGTTAAAGGGATCACTTCTATGTTGTCAGGTATGTTGCTGGCGCATTCAATCTTGAAATTGTCGCCACCCAGGTGACTTATAAGACACCAGCGTTATAAGAGCCACAGCACAGGCCAATAAACAGGGACATTTAATTAACATTGAATATTAACATTATTAACTAACTAATCCATATTTAAATAACATAACTTACAGATTTTTATCCCAAAAATAAACAAAGTTTTCGGCTCGTTGGCTCAGTGGTTAGAGCGCCTCAAACAATGAGGAGATCACGGGTTCAAATCCCGTACGGGCCACGGTTTTTGGGATAACTATCTTTCCAAACTCATTATTTTATTCAAATTGGAAATTTTATATTTTATTTCAATCAAATTGATTTTTGAAATTAAAGTGAAACATGACAGAAAATTACAGCAAACACTTGTCAATTTATTGAATTGATATTGATGAAACTTTAAAGAACACAGACTATAATCGTGGGTCGTAAATTGTCTCATATTATCTCGCGATTACTTTTTTATCTTAATGTAATAAAACTGCACCACCCTTTTCGCTTTTCCCAGGTACAAGTCCAATCACGTCACCGACGCTAGAGCTCCACAACCACTCCACAGACTCAATAGACATCGAAAAGAAAAAGAAGGAAGAAATCATCTCAAAAGTAAGCACTAGCAACGCACACAAACACACACACGTGTTAACTCTATTCGATGTTCAATTCCACCTTCAAAAGTTACAATCGCTATTAGAATTGGTCCCCTTAGCTTTTAATTTATTAGACGCTACATTCGCTTTGATTATTTTAATGAAGAGGTGTATTTAATGGGCTTCATGCGAAATGATGCCTAAAATCACCTCTTCGTAAAGCAATTTTTAAATTACTTTGTCAATGTGTTGACGATTTTATATCGATTATTAAATGTGATATTGATTTCGCTACGTGTGTAGTTGAGTCTTCCCTCTTCTAAGCCTCAGAGGAGATATTTTTCAAAATTATTCAATTTTTAACTAAATTATTGTGTGTCGTGCGTTATTATCGTGGTGTAAAAATAATTAAGAAATTTAAATATATATTTTTCTATACGACAAGTAGCTTATTATACATATAATTTGAAATATTTAAATTTTATTTTATATTCGAATCTATCAACGAGATAAAAACAAAATTCACTGACTTAATTAGCTCCAGAAGCTTTAGAAAAAAATATAGTTAGACAATTTATAATAATTTTCATTTATATGCTTTGGTAGATATCATCTTAGGCATTAGTATAGAAAATAACACGAAAAATATTTAATCACGTAGATATTAGAGAACATTTCAAACTATGTTAGCGTATTATCAACCAAAACATTACAGTAAGTGTTTTTATTAAACTTATAGATAGCAAGACATATTATTCCAAGATCCAGCTGCAAGATCAGTGCACCTATCGAGTTTTTGATTAAAACTAAATTTCAACGTTAATTTATAAATATGAGTATATATATTGAATGGGTTGCCTATCAAAATGTGGCCGTTAGTATTTTCAAGCAAAAATAAAATTAGTTGTGAAAACTCGATGAGTGCATTCTGATCCTGCGGCCGGATCTCATAATATATTTACATAAATTATTTAAAGTTTATCTTGTATTGATAGGAGTTATTTAAATGTATGCTATGTATTTTATATACTGTGCGAGTTGTTATTATTATACTGGTTATGTACCCAGGCATTATGAAGCTTAGTCGAAGTATCCAGGGAAATAACACGCCAATACGATTAATAAATGTTATATATTCCTAGCCTGACTGAGGCAGGTCTTTTTCAAAATATATTAATATTAATTAGTAACCATTGCATTGTAGTTAGCATCCACGATGGATGCTCTAGGTCTAGGTTATTTAGTAATCAATACATTTACGCTCTATTTCGGAAATCCATTCTAAATATTTAAACACCTTATAATGTTTAGTATTATACCGCGAGAAATGTTAGTTATAATTTTTTATGGAAGCCTCGTCTGTCAGAAGGCTGTATTTCTCTTGTTAGTTTTTGTTGAAATTATTACTAAATAATATGCGTGTGTTGAAACGTTTATGTTGGAAGAAGACGAAACGTCGCATCCGTTTTCCGTTTTTCCATCAGTCAGAAGGCTGCATTTTCTTGTTTTCTTTCGCGTAATTAATACTAATTATCAAATCAGTGTTTAAACATTTAGAATATATTCATAGGTTCGTCATTATACCACGATAACAACTCCCTACACCCAATAACCCATTGGCATTAAGATCTAGGGTTGAACTGATGTGTGTTGACTTTGCAGCCGGTAAAGCCACTGCCGCTCCGGGCTGCGAACAGCGCAGTGGTCAGTAATAGCACGTCTAACGTTAGTTCCTTGCTCAATAACTCCGCGGCGTCAAACAATAGGTCAGTCCCTTGTGACGCATGTTCTAACACGTTCACATTATCCTGAACGCCTGGGGATGATCGAAATTGTGCTTTCATGGTCAAATGTTATAAAGTTGTTGGATTGGGCTGCCTGTTGGAGCAAGGGTCCATTAGTGCGTTTCGATGTTAGTCGCAATGTTAAACGTATTGTATTGGCATTTACGTTGCGTGGACGTATGATGTTGACATGGGTTTAGTTATGGTGATTCAATGCAACGCTCTAATAGGAATTTACTCTTTAATCGGAGAGGTTCTAAGCAAATCAGATTAAATTGTGTTTACGCAGTATATTGCGCGTTTTGAGGAATATTTTCTAATGTTTTCTACGCTTTTATTGCATCTTATTTACGAAGTCAGCTTATAATGGGTTTACAAATAAAAAGTTGACTACGTTTTATTCAAGGTTATTATGCAAATTTAATGCAGTTTTTTTTTGCCAAATTCGTTTCAGCATGAAATAGTAACATATACAAATACACACACCTATATAACTAATTTAAACATTTATTATATTGTGATTGTGGGTTGAATAACTTACCACGACACAATGCGTACATATACGTACTTGGACTACTAAAACATCTGATATGTTGTGAACCTCTCCTGACAGGCAACCTTTGTACTGTGGATGCAAATCTTGTCTATTTTGTCGAGAATCATTTATCTGGGTCACATCCTATCGTAGCCTAGCGTTTGTATCTGAATATTTGAATTCTAAAATACCTATATTCGAGATGCTTCTATACGCCCTGATACTGTTTATCGACAGAGTGGTCGAGACTAGTATGTATAGTTCAAAGTGATATTTTACTTAAGTGTTTTTAGTATATTTTTAAACTTTGACCAAAGTTAAGTAACAATTTTGATTTTTCACAAGGTACATAAATGCTGTCTCTAAGATATAAGATAAGCTTGGTTGTGTCACTGGTCACACTTTTAATTGTAATTTGGTCGCGTAACCGTAAGACTAATATTTCTGCATCAGTTCTATCGACCACCACCAGTTATATCTTAGTGACTCGCCAAAATTGGACTGAAATGACTTATAAAGGCTTGGAATGGAAACAGATGATTTTTTCAAAACGTTTTACATTCTCTTAAATAATCCCTTTTCTGTTGTCTATCCTAAGTCTATAAGTCAGTAGAACTCGTATTATACGGATAACGTTAATATTGATAAAACTTCGTATGGACTGCTGTGATTTACGAAATAATTTCAAATATTAGTTCAAGTGTAAAACATTTTTCAACGATTATCGCAACATCACAAATTTTATTTGATGTAAAATTGACTGGTTTGATTTGAAAGATATTTTATTTTGGTAAAAAAAACACAAAATAAATGTATCATTAATATAGAAAACGCGATGTTTATTGAATAACGTTTACACTAAATTGTCGTATTTTATTGTTTCACAAGCCATTTTAACACTTCCATTACAGATAAAATCCGTGTAGTATGTAGTTCTACTCTACATAAACAAGAAAGTCCTGTACATATTGGTAGGGTAATGTGAACGAAGCCTAAGACCGCACGAGAAGAAATAAAGGGACTAGTAGGTTAGACTTACTCTTTATAAGTACATAATTAACATCTAACGCAAATAAATACGATTTTCAGTTACTAAAAAAATAAATTCCGTGCCTAATATTTTATTACACTCATGTAACTTCAAAGCAATTCTGCCAAAACAGATCAATTCTGCCAAAATAAATACATTTATATCGATAACATTTTAAATATTGATTTTGTTGTGGAAATGTATATTATATAAAACTATGGCTGTTAATCAGTGATTATTGAGAGTTTTTGATGTTTGTATAATCTAATAATAAAACGTATAAGATAGAAGTTAATACAGTAAGTTAAGTTAATAGTTAAGATATTAGTTCATTTGACTCTTCTCGTGTGTTCTATTTCTGAAACGTTTATTTTATCCAACCCTATACTTTCTTCGAGGCAAGGATAATTTGCCTCAATGTTTATTACTAACCCGAAAAGAAAAGTGAGGAAAATTATTCTTTCCTTGTCTGTTGTAGAATATCATTTTCACACAGTCACAACAAAACAGTGAGTATAAATAGCGATCGAAAAGCAATAACAATCTTACCAAAAGGCATGTGGACGAAAAACATAATATTCGAACTTTGAATATAGTTCGCCAAGCGAGGTTGCGTAACAGATTTCCAAAATATTCGCAGGATTTGAGGTGATTTTTCTTTTAATAGAAAAAACTGCCTCTTCAAACCGACCGACTTCAAACTGCCTCAAAATTATATTAATACAAATATAAATATTGTTCATAAATGACAAAGTAATCCACGTACAAACATAAATAAATAAATAAACATACCTATCAACAATATGACAGTCCACTTGCAATATGACCTGATGATAGCTATTTATGCTCACTATCAGAATATTATCTTTACCGACAAGAACATATTCTGAATTACACTAATCACTGGCATGAACCATACTAAAATCCCATTGTAGTTAGTCAATTCCGTGAAGTTATTATCAGGATATTCGAATTAACTTAACTAAAAAAGTGGTTTAGTTAAAGTGATTTTATTTAGCTAAATGGTTGGTTGGTTTTGTAGGTTAGTAGAGGGTGTGAGTGGTGTCTTTCATAGTATTCTGTTGTAAGTGAAACGTACCTTTTGCTAGTCACATATCTTTCTGAACTAATTTGTTTAATAACAATTGCAAA
Organism: Chloroclystis v-ata; assembly: GCA_963691955.1. Classification (NCBI taxonomy): domain Eukaryota; kingdom Metazoa; phylum Arthropoda; class Insecta; order Lepidoptera; family Geometridae; genus Chloroclystis; species Chloroclystis v-ata. The sequence continues at coordinate 8,383,666 of OY829904.1, read as the reverse complement.
CAAAACAAATGCTCTAACGAAATTCAAAAATTAAAACAAAATACGCCCGAGCAACAGGGACAAGTAATTATTGTCAGGAAATCGCTACAGTTTATAAAGAGTACAAATGAACAGATATTTTAAAACTCGTAAACATAGAAATCTAAATGCTTTCCAAATAATTAATAAGGCATTGCCATTTCACGCAATATAAAAAAACCTGATCCCTCCCAGCATTTGCTGTATCAAGAAAGTAAAGACGTTTCTTTGTTGACAAAAATGATTTCCCTATGCAAAAGGCCTGATACATTTTCGCAGTATATGCAATGCACGGATCTCTTAAGAAACTATATGTTCCCTCAGTTAAATTACCCTTGGCACTTACATAAAGATAGACACCACTAACACCTTCGCCGTTGCATGCAACCACCCGCCGCAACCAGTGTGTAATATCGTGTGTGTGTGCAGTATAAACAATACGGGGATCAGTGGCGCGTCCACGCCTTGCAAACTGCCCAGTGCGCCTAGTCCGCCGCCGCACTTGCATCTACTACGGCCAATCAACACCAATAGCATAGGTAAGTTTTACAACATTACAGGTATTATAATATAAATATTGCAGGACATCAACATCAACATCTAGGCCCGTGGACTGGTAAGCTCGAAGCTTGTGTTATGGTTATGGTTACTGGTAGGAGATATTTGGTATGGTTCGCTTGGGCGATTATTGATTTTTGCCTTGGCGATTGTCTTACAGGATCAGTTCTAGAAAATACGCAACTTTTACTAATCATAATTATTTTACAACTTACTCTACATCTCAGTATTAGTCCGGGATCCGTAGAACATGTAAATCACTTGATTACTAACAAGCTAATTTTTGGTGAGTAGCTTCGTTTCGATGAGACGCCCAAGAATATCATATACCCAACTCTCGATTGTGGTAGCTAACAGAGATATCAAGGATTAAAAAAATCAAGATGTAAAACCGAGATAACGGACCACGAAATTTGTAGGACAATATGTTTATTATCGCTACACTATTGTTTAATAACTATCTATTGATAATTTTAGTACAGTAGTCTTATACTATTGTATGTATTTAAAATATGATGTTGGCATTCTTACAAAAATGTATTTCAAAACCAGCACCGGGAGAATCAAATTCATTCATGACTGTTCCAAAACTTCAAAGTCACCTCAGATTATAAAATTAGAAACAAATTTTACGCCCATTCCCCTAATAAACAGAAATATCCACCATTTCCGTTCGCAACTGCCTCGAAGTTTTCGCATTGTTTTCTCTCCGAACTGCAAAAATCAATCGGATAATAATGTAAACATAGACCAGTCAGCAACCGTAATCATATTGATAACGAGCGCGTTGTTTACAAAATAAACAAGTGTGTTATCGGGCAGTGAATGGAGCCTGCGCCGACAGCTCGCTACTAAGCAGATTACAATGTTGGCGCGCGTCCAGCGTTGTACGAGCTCCGCTGGCGACGGCCCAACGGCGTCAGCGACATCGCCAGTCGCCACTCGCCACTCGCCCTCACGCCAGCACCGAGTCCCAAAAAATTACAAACAACACAAAAATGCTCTTTCTAAACGCAGAAAAATGGACGATGATGGTAAACCAATCAGTTTTTAGTGTGTGCATGTGTATTACAGAGGTGCGTTTACGTTTTATGTACAACTACGGAACGTTTGTTATCTTATTGTTGTGAAGTTCATTGCCAGTTATGTAATTAATTCTGGCGTGACGGGCTGACTGACGTTCCTTTGTGTTGCCTTTTCCACGAGTAGAACTAAACTACATGTTTTGTGAGTTAACAACTTCATAATTCGATGCACTTATGGAAATACCAATAGCATAAAGATCTTAAGGTAAATAATTTACGACAAGTATGACAATAATGACTCCATTCATACGCCATAATCACACAACAGTTCTACAAGTATCGTGTATTTTTTATTCAGAAGAGTAAAGTAAACTCATTTTTATGTTTGTTTGTCTTCAAATTCGTGTGAGATATTAGTGTGTTTTTGAATTCTTGTAAGACATTCGTAATGGCGTTCCACACAAAACGTGTAGGTGCTAATATAATTATTATAATTAGTACATAGTGTAGTGTCGTGAAATTTAAATAAAATCGCGATACGACTGTCTCGTTAAATTACGTTTCTTCCGGGCATATTTGGGTAGTTCCACCGCGCTCCAAATCCCATTGTTCTCAAAATTTTAAAGTTCATACATTGATTCCACTGTGCTCCAAGAATTTTTAAGTAATAAAATATTCGAATATTTTAGTTCCACTGCGCTCCAAGCAATTTTGAGTAGAGTTAGCAAAAAAATATATTTGGCATGAAACATTACCTACGGTACGTGAAAAAAATAATAAAAGATGTTGGTAAGTACCTCAAATATGTTTATTCAGTCAATAATTAAGTTATCAACAATAATTATTTCTTAAAAATAATGTAAAAACAAAAATCACAGCTTCAGATTAGAAAAGTTTTCTTAAAACTACAATACAAATACTAATTAAAACTATATGTATAATAGAATAGCAGTTACGAAAAAATAATCAGTCTCTCTTATAATTAAAGTTAATAAACATAAAAAATCACAGCTTCAGATTAAAAGTTTTCTTAAAACTACAACACCAATGCCTTCTAAATAATAAATACTCTATAATAAAATAATCAGTCACGAATAAATAATCAGTTCTTCAGTAAATAAACAATTTATAAAATCACAGCTTCAGATTAAAAAGTTTTTTAAACCTAAATTGTTCTAAATAATTTTTTTAATCATTTATCGTTTGATATAAATTGGATTTACCTGTGCGATAATTAAGTATTATACTTTTGAATTGCGTGTCTCTCTTGATTGATTTCGGCTTTCGATGGTTTGGTTGACGATACTTTTGCTGATACAGAGCTTCTTCTTTAAGTTTAAATAATCCAATAATCGCGGTTTCTTTGGTAACTCGTTATTGAGCCTATGATGCCATGATTCCACTAAGTTGTTTGTTCGGTGTCTTTCTCCTGAACAATTCCAAATTTATTTTTGTAAATTTCTATTATTTAACCACTGATCAACAAAGTAACCAAACTTTGAGCATTTTTGACAAACAAGATGAATCCACGTTATAAAAATATTAACGAAATTAATTTGTACTTGTTCTTACAAAAATAAACAACTAATGTTACCTTTTTTTGCTGACGCTATCTTTTTCATTTTGGAGTGCGGTGGAATCAATGTGGTACTTATAACTTTTAATAATAATATGGGTAATAAAAACTTGGAGTCCGGTGGAATACATTCTTGGAGTGCGGTGGAACTACCCCATATTTGTTCATCGTTTAATAACAGGAATCTGAGTTATTAAATCATTATTGATGTCTATCATAACTTTTACAAAATATATCCGCTCAGATAGATAAATAAATTGTAAGAATAATTTTTGAATGATACACGGTTTTAATTAGCAGATATTTAAAATATATTTAATGTTTTGGTAGACTAATTGTTGCTTTATTATTAAAACGGCAGGCACGTAAGCAGATAAAATACAAAGTAATCGTGTTCTAGCCGACCTCAATATACTGGGACCGCATGCGTCGTATGCAACACGTAGTCAGTTTACAGAAAACAATAATTTATGTAAACTGAAAACAGGAGTTTATCACAAAATATATCATTCTGGCAAACTTTCAAACGTAATTACAAATGTTATGAGACAAAACAGAAATCATATTAGTCCTTTTATGTATTGCCACGTAATTTTAAAGGTTAAGGCATTTAATTATGCTATTTTTTGTTGTAGTGCTACCATATATGACGTTGCTATTAACCAAAATGCAATAATAGAAACATGAAGATATCATTTAATTTCACCGTCATCAAAATTGGCACGCGGATACCGATCATGATGTATTAAAATATTTAAAACATATTAGCTACCCATAGACTAACGTTCATTCCTGCCGGAATGGAAAATCCTTACGGAATGAACGCCAGTGTATGTGCAATAGCGAAAAGAATGACGGTATTATAACACCGCGACCCTTCAAGTCGTGTTTTATTTCATCCCGTCGCTTATCTGCACACGGGATAAGCCGGAAGGAATGAACGTTAGTCTATGGGGGGTTAATGTAGTACATTCTGTATTTACAATCATACTGTGCAAGACAACGTCATTGGTGCGTCGTAGCCATTATATGATTGGCGGGTCAATCAGCAAGCGTCAATTTCATTGTAGGTATACAACGCCAGCGATGCAATTTACAGGGGAGAGATTTGCCGCGTAATGTAACCAAGTTGTGACTTGTGAAACGATCACCCAGTCCAATATCGATTCCCCCCACCGCTCGAATAAACTATTCATAAATCGCACGTCAATAGCAAGAAATTACACAGCGAAAGACGCATCGGTTTCGTTGCATTTTAGATTAACGCCGGACGCTCAACGCGGAGGCTGTGTCGAGCCACATCGTGCCTTACACCTTTGTAACAAGGCCGAAGGTCGTCTAAATGCGTCTCTAATCAATAGTGGCATACGCTGGTACCTCACGTTCCGTACCATTCAATGTTGTTGCAAATGAAGCGTCGCACGTGTGAGCGTGTTTAACTTGATCAAAGTTTGTCGCGAGTGATGATGATGATTTGTATCGTGGAAGTCAGCTGTTTTCGTGCGGGCATGGTGGACTGAGCTATGATCGCGTCGGGTACGTTTGCCTTTATCACGTTGTTTGTATCGGGTAGGTTTCCGAGGGAATGGGAATCTTTGTTGTGTATCGCCTAGTCTAGGTGTTAAGCGTTGACCTAATTTTCCGGTGCGGTGTGATTTTATTGAGATGGATTTTTATAATAAAGATGCGAATAATAACAACGTGAATAATTAAACATTTGAATTTGTGTTTTAAATTACAGTGCTAAATCTAATGATAAAGTTGTAACTCTTAAAATGCGTCTTTTGTTTTTGTCGTCAAATTACCTACTTTATTTGCACTTTATGGTAAACAACATAATTGAATCATTACTAAAGTGCAATTACAGTTAACGTTATATCATAAACTGTTATTTTACTCTTCTAATAAATGATAAGCCAATAATAATATACATAGGTAGTTCTTATCTGATTGCCTTCAAAAGTGCACCTTATGTTCAAGTGATAGCGCCTTAGACTTCGTCATCTTATTAAGTGTATTGGTGTCAGCTAAAACAACAGGGCTTTCGATCCACTCGATCTAATTGAGAGCGCGTCCAATTATTTTATTAGATTATTGGATTGCTCAGAACATGCCGCTTTCCTCACGATGTTTGCCTTGTTAAAGCACGTCGTGTTTTCTAAGCACACATACAGCAGTTATTTTTATATGTACGATGATACATAGTATCATAATTTTATGTATTTTATGGTTGGTTGTTAAAACTAAAGCTAATTATTGTTGTAATTACATGATAACTGTTGCAAAATTTGTTTAAAAAGTAGTCAATTTGTAAAGAAAATGAACATACACTTAATTAAATACTACTCCGTGGCATATTCGTATTTAATCGGAAACTATTACATACTTATTGTATTTCTGTAAAAAATTACTGATTATCGGAGTAATTATGCTGGCTAATTGGATTTTGATTGCAATTATTTGAACAAAACGAATTTTCTGAAGTTGGTGATCGCAGTAAGTTTAAACACTAGACAAACGAGTTTAGATAAACTCTTAACTCTTGAGTAGTATCCGTAACACAAGCTTCGTGCTATCTACAGGGCTAGATGGAACCAGCAATATTTTGACGACCTCTGTGGCGCAGCGGACGAAGGTTTGCCTGCGACGCTGGAGGTTGCGCGTTCGATTCCCGCCTCGGGAAAAAAATTCTGTCTGGATGTTATCTGGGTGGATCAATGTATATTTATTTCATTAAGTTTATTATAAATTTAGCAACCATAACACAAGCTCCAGCTTAACACAGGCCTAGTTGTTGCTGTTTGAATTGTCCAGCAATATTTATTTATTTATAATATTAATCTTCATACTAACCCATTTAGGGGATTTTGTATAATTACCATGCTTACTAGACAGGTTGGTGATCACAGTTAGTTGTAAGCAGACGCAGCTGTCTTCTGAAACAAAGCTCATGGTCATAGTCATGCCTGGGGTTTTAAATAAATGATTTTTATTTGTTTAATCTTTGGCCTTATATAAATATGGAAATAAATGTGATCCCTTGTTATTTCAGAAGTAGTGGAGAATGGTCCGGTGTCGAGCGCGGCGCACACTATATCCCTCCTACCGCCTCCCCCCACGCAACCGCCGCCTGTGAGTATTGTAACACTATTCATAACTTATAATAAGAGCGGTGTACACCGTTGTGTAGGCAAACACCATGAGGATACTGTTCTGAGAACCACTTGGCCATTATTTTGTATTTTTAGTATGGGTAATGTTTACAGATACTTTATTTATAACAAATAAGTTATATAGAGTTTAAAGCTGTGTCCATTCATTACATGCACTATTGATGCCATCATCCGTTAAATCTATATCCTTAATTCCAGGCGGTTAAATTCAATAGTTCAATCAGCATCGCGACGCCAACGAGCAGCCTGTTGTCCCCCTGCGTGTCCCCGCTCACCGTCAACGGACCGTCAAGCCACAATGCACACGCGCTCAACAAGTAAGATACACTTTAAAACAAAAAAGTCTGTAGATATAAAGCTGCGATACCGGCTCAAGGAAGAAGAACTACACCGTATCCCTTTTTTAAAACAACAACAAATAACTTATGTAGCGCTGGTTTTCAAAACCAGCATAAGCTGAGTTGAGACCCTTTGCAATACTTTACTTATAATATTTATCTATCTTACTACAATTCTAATTTATTTATATTGTATTTGTAATGTTGACAAATGACGAGAGCCGTGTTGGCTAAGTGGGAGCACACTCGACTTTCATTCCGAAGTGGGTTCAAACCCCGCCGTGCACCTCTGGTTTTTCTTCTTGGAAAATGATGTGTGTTTTAAAAACACGTGCTCTAGCGGTGAAGGCAAACATCGTGAGGAAACCGGCATGTTCTGAGAACTTTAAAGAGTTTGAAGGGCATGTGTCATTCACCAACCCGCACTTGGCCAGCGTGGTGAATTAAGGCCTAATCTCTCTCGTCAAGAGAGAAGTCCCTGTGACCCAGCAGTGGGAACGTGAATAGGGGTGTTATGATTTGTAATGTTTGTGAAATGTGCTGTATGGTAGCAAATAAAAGCATTTTGATTGATTGAATGTGTCGAAAAGGTTAATGTATCGTATAATGATGGTTCGTTGTGTTTCCAGTGGGCGGGTGAGTTCTCCGCTGGGCGAGGCGGCGGCGGGCGGCGGCGCGGCCAGCCTCAAGGTGATGGCGCGGGAGGCGCTGGAGCGCGCCGGCCTCGAGGGGCCCTACGCCGGCGGCTACGACGGCCCGCATCCCCATGTATGTAGTACACTCTTAGCACACGGACTATTTTAAACGCGCACTCCACTCCCTTACCCTTGTCTCCCTTAATTTGGCCCCATCATACATCTTAATTTAGGGTCTGGTTATGTACAAACAGGTCATGAGCCGTGGCTGTACATGTACAGCCAGGTATTCCATGTACAAACAAAGCATAATTGTTGTCTTTTTCTTGCTCTTTCTGGGGTTTGATGATAAGTGTTTATTCATAGAGTCGAGAATCGAGAAAGAAGTTGAAGGATTTTTGAGAAGAAGAACGCTCGCTTCGCTCGCTCGCCTCGCGCCTGGTTTTTCATATACAGACATAACCTAACCAATATATTTTTTCTTGTTCTTTTGTTACACTTACGCGGTATCAATGTAATATAACTGTAAAAATATAATAAAACAAAAATTAAAAAGGCTTATTATTAATCTATTTTATCTAATGAAAAATCTTGTATTTCCAGTTGAACCTCAGAAGAAACGTGGCATTAGCGCAGGCGCAAATACCACCTTTACTGGGGGTCGCACCGCTCGGGCCTCTACCTCTAACATCCGTAAGTATTACACACACAGCTCTGTCTAGGATTTTACAATCTCGCGTATCTAAATAAATGTTATAGATACGAGTATTATTAGTATGGATATTGAGCTACCTGTGTTGTGTTACAGGAGCAGCAGCTGCAGTTCCAGTGCATGGAGTCGTCGTACTTCCACATGCCGCACCCCTCCGACTCCGAGCGCGCGCGGCACTACCTCCCGCGGAACATCTGCCAGACGCCGCTCTATTATAATCAGGTCTGTTGTACACCAAAAAAATTAAAAACACATTACAAAAAAAAAATAGGTATAGAAAAAGTGTAACAATGGGCGGCCTTATCACTAAAAGCGATTTCTTCCAGGTAATCTTTGGATTGACACAAAACACAAGTACTAGAGACAATACTCCGTTGTCTGTTTGTTATTAAGCTCGAAGGTTGTGTTGCGTGTGCTAGATTTCTGATATACTTGGTATAATATGCATACATAGATACATATTTTTTATTATACATAGATAACATCCACAAACACTCAACAAATATTTGCAGGTCGTATAAATCGTTGTGCCGAGGCCAGTATCATATTGTTGGACAAATAACAGCAACATCTTAGCCCCAAAGCCAGCTTCGATCAGTAATGTACATGTTTTTACTTCCAGGTGGTTCTTCCTCACTCGGACACGGTGGAGTTCTTCCAGCGGCTGTCGACGGAGACGCTGTTCTTCGTGTTCTACTACATGGAGGGCAGCAAGGCGCAGTACCTCGCGGCCAAGGCGCTCAAGAAGCAGAGCTGGCGCTTCCACACCAAGTACATGATGTGGTTCCAGCGGCACGAGGAGCCCAAGGTCATCAACGAGGAGTATGAACAGGTAATCATAGTCGTTATATATATTTTAAAATAAATGCTGTTTAAATTGATTTTAAGGTATATTCATAACGGTGCGTTTGTTGCAGGGCACATATATATACTTCGACTACGAGAAGTGGGGCCAGCGCAAGAAGGAGGGCTTCACGTTCGAGTACAAGTACTTAGAGGACCGCGACTTGAACTGACCGCGCCGCGCCGCATTCCTACTCGCGACAGTATTCTAGTTGTAACAGTGCGGCCAGCGTCCGACGCCGTCGTCGGTAGCGAGCGACTTTCCAAATATTCCAAAACGTAAGGTGCCCATCGGTTCGTACAAAAGTGTCCTATCGCGTTCCTCCGAGTCGCGCCGACGCTTGTCCGGGCGGTGCGGCGGAGGGGCGGATGATCGCGCGACGCGATAAGTTAGTCTCACCCGTCGTGGGTCGTCGTAGTTAAAACTCAATGTGATATTGAATTTAGGGCTCCCGGGTCGGCCTCGGACACCGCCCGCGGTCCGGCTGCTGCGAGGACGGCCCGGGACTTTCGTTTTACTTGTGTATAGACATTGGAATAGTTTGAAATTATTGTGAGCGGATCCCGCGCGACACGGACGCACGCTATTTGTACCTGCCGGCCCTGCGCGTCGCGAGTTCGACCACGTCTGTCCCGCCGCGGACGTCCCGCGGTCCCGGACCGAGCCCGGACGTCCCGCGGTCCTGTGTCAGCCCGGACGTCCCGCGGTCCTGGGGCCGCCCGCCGCGCCGTCTCCGCTTAGTGCATTTGGATCGAACAAAAGTTGTAAAATTATGTATGTGCATGTAAATCACTGCCATTGTATATTTGGATAATTATGTTACATAAATTGTACTTACGGTCGAGTCTCGGCGGCGGGCGGGCCTCGCTGCCGTCTGTCCCGGGCCGCCCTGTGCCGGCCGCGCGGGACAGGGTGCCCCGGACTCTTCGCTCGCGGCCGTCGAACCGACGCCGTGCGATCTCTTTATTCCGTGCGTTATGTTGATAGTTTTCACTTTTGTAAAAAGTCTATCGTGAGGAGCAGTTTAAATGTGGATAATTTAAAATATCTGTACAGTTCTATTTGTATAGAAATAATAAATAACATTAAAAAATTAAAATAAAATGTTGTGATTTCACTTTATTAGTGTGTAAGTGCGTGTATAGTCCGCGGCCTCTTGGCGCGGGCGATGGTTGCATTTCTTTTTATTTATTTTAATCATTATCGATGAAATGACTGTTTACTTCATAGAATAAACACAAAGCATTTTAAAATCTCTTTGTTTGTTTATTGATCGATTGATACCTATTGGCAAAATCCTCCAATATAGGCAGAAAAGAGCTCTATATTTTTACAGAGATAGAAAAATATTTATTCCTTTTTGTTTTAAATATGATTGACTTACCTAGATGGCCAGGCGTTATACGAAGACGTGGGTTCGATTCCCACTCGAGGATTTATCCTCGAGGGCTACTTTGTGATCTTGTAATGTTTTTCTATACCATTTTCTAATACATATTAAGAAAAATATTGCAATAAAACATTATTCAACTTTAAATTATATAATTTTCATACAACATGTAAAACAGCAGATTCTACTTTTGTAACGAAATTCTAAAAGAAAGAAATTCTAGTAGGTTGGTAGTCTATAAATTAAACCAGTTTTACTCAAAATACTAAGTATATTTATCGTTTTCTCTTCCCGCCGAACTTGGGCTTCCCCCCCTTGTGGCCGCCCTTCCCCTTGATGCGCCTGCGCACGCCGGCCGCCTCCTCCGTGTCGTCGTCCGACTCGGCGCCGCGCTTACGACCTTTGCCCCCTTTCTTGTCACCAAGCTCCTTCATTTCCTGTGGGGGGGAAATGAATTATACTATTACGAATATCGGCTGCATATTTTTAATTTTTCGCGACTATCGAAATCTTTCTCTGAAATTCATTTAGTTTATTAGGAATAGGCAAATTATTAAACGAAGTAGATAATTTGCGGGTCATACAAATAGTTATTCCGAGGCGGGAATCGACCCGCAACCTCTGGTGTCGCAGGCGGCCCTTCGCCTGCTGCGCCACAGAGGTTGTGTCCTGTGGCGCAGCGTTCGTAATTTACCGATTCGTTGCGGATGGCACGTGTCATCATTTTCTTTTGCGTCAACGAGACATAGTTAAATAAAGTTCAAAGCCAATAAGGTACCACTTGAAAAATATGTACTAAATACTTACAATGTTAGTAAGCCGCTGTGCCTCAGCCACTCTCTCCTGCAGCACCATCACCTCGCTCTCCTCGGCGCGGTACAGCGGCAGCTGCTTGCCGATCAGCTGCTCGATGCGCTGGTACAGCTCCACGTCATACTGAAAATAATTAAAATATTATTATTATAATTTATTTACAGACAGGAAGGCTGGTGTCTACGTCAAACAGTTATGAGTGGTTTTGTGTGACTTTTGTGAGTTTCTTGCTATTTATTTATTATAAATATTTATTTTCACAAAAAATATACAACACTTGATGTGCCCGCGACACCGTCCGCGGTAAATTATGTTTGTTTGGGGCCACGTCATATCATAACTGGAGGATGAATTTAAATACCTAGCCTATCCTGTGTCCCAGACATCTAAATGTTTACCAAACTTCTACCAAATTTCATCAAATTCGAAATTCGGATCATTGGTTTCTTTTTCTTTCTAAGTTATGGACGAACAGCCAAAGACTGATGAGTCGATGTCAAACAGTTTTGAGTCTAGTTTGTTTAACTTGTGTGAGTTTCTTGATATTGTTCTGTAACCAGTTGTCGAGCTTGTTTTTTAAAGAGTTTACAGAGGTGGCAGTGAGGACATCTTCAGGCGGTAAGTTCCAATTGTGAACGACTGTTGCTCAGAAATTGGTGTGCAAGTGCAGTCAGTGAGAGAGTGATTTAAGTCATTTTATTCCACAGCATTCTAAAGATTACTTGGACAAATAGAATTATATATTTTCCTAGTCTATGTAGATAATAATTTCCAACATATAGATAACAATACCTGAGACACGAACGTGATGGCCTTCCCGGCCCGGCCCGCGCGCGCCGTGCGGCCGACACGGTGGATGTAGTCCTTGCTGTGCAGCGGGATGTCCAGGTTTATCACCACGTCCACGTGTGGGATGTCCAAGCCTCTGCAATGACAAATATAATTTACTATATATCCAGCATGGTGTCAGCTGACTCCATACAAATTTGATTAAAATCGCTCCAGCCTCTAAAGGGGACATCTCAGTCTTGTCACTTAACACATTCAATGACCACGCTCGGCGGTACAGTTCTCAGAGATGCACATGTGCAGTGCTGCTTGTACATGAGTCATGGGCACTGATAGTGTTATAAGAAGCCACTTATGTATTTATAACCCACTTAATAATTAACAAGTGGTGCCTACCTAGAAGCCACATCGGTACAGATGAGCACAGAGCGGCTCTTGTTCTTGAACTTGTTGAGCGCGGCGAGGCGCTTGTTCTGCGACATCTGGCCGTGCAGCGGCACCGCGGCCACGCCCAGGTTGCGCAGCAGCAGCGCCGCGCGCAGGGCGTTGGCGCACGTCGCCACGAACACTATGAACGAGTTGCCGGACATCTCGTTTAGGATGTGCACCAGGTATACATCCTGGAAAGAATTATATAATATTATGTAGATCACTTTTAAAAAAAAATTAAAAAAATTTCGTGAGTTACACTATTCATTTTATAACAATGGGAATTACTCTCGTATTAACTAAGGAGTGTAAACACCCTCGACGTTTCGACCACGACAAGAGCCGTCTTTTTCACGAGGAGTGAGCGTCTCTCCGTGCTCTTGTCGTGGTCGAAACGTCGAGGGTGTTTACACTTCTTAGTTAATACGTGAGTAATTCCCGATGTTATAAAATGAATATAATATGTATATATTTAAATGTTAGAAAAAATTAAAAGATTAGGTATAGAGCTTGCCCATCATGCAAGAGCAACGGGTTTGAGTTAGAATTGAGCATTTTTACTTGAGTAAAAATAACATACCTTATATTTAACAGGTATAAACACATAGTACTGCAGCAGTTTATCCACAGTTTGATACTTGGTGGACACCTCTACTTTGACAGGGTCCTGCAAGCTGGCGCGCTGTAGTTTCTGCACTTTCTTGGTCATCGTCGCCGAGAACAGGTATGTTCGTCGCTCTCGAGGAATCACACGGAGGATCTTGTCCACTTCTACCTCAAAGTCCATGTTCAGGATGCGATCAGCTTCGTCCATTACCTGGGGTGATAGAAGGATAAATAAACTACAAAATCAAAAAATAATAATTTTCAATGTTATATTGTTATTAGAATGAAGAAAATTATTTGGATATTGTAGAAAAGGTTTTCTTTTTCTATTTCATAATCCATAACATTTTGTATGGATAAATAAAAAAAATATATTTTACAGTCCACCACAAAACAACTGTGTTTAACTCAAGCATGGAAAGTAAATCACTTACTAAGTATTTCAAAGCCTTCAAGTTGAAACCCTTGGTATTTTCTAAGTGATCCACCAATCGACCAGGTGTGGCGATAATAATGTGAGGCTTTTTGGACAGCATCAGAGCTTGTGCGACCATATCCATGCCTCCAACTATTACTGCACATTTCACACCTATACTGGCTCCTAAAAATAAAAAAAACTTTGGTATAACATACTGATGCTGAGGTATATCATTATAATTTGCTACAAAAGTAACAACACTAAGGTTTAGGTGTAAGAAACAAACTGGCAAAAAACATGGGTAGCTAATCATGTAAAACTTGGGTCTTTTAAGACTGAAAAATATTATAATGGACTGTTTTCTTAGATAAATTTTTATAATTTCCTTACCAAGAGCCTCAAACTGTTCTGAAATCTGGAATGCCAATTCTCTTGTGGGTGTGAGTATAAGAGCAAAGTATCTCTGTGGGTTTTCTAGTAAAGCTTGCAGGATGGGTATAGCAAATGCCCCTGTTTTACCCGAACCAGTCTCTGCTAAGCCTATAATGTCTTTGCCTTGTAATGCTACAGGTAATGCTTCTTTTTGAATTTTGGATGGTTTCTTCCATTTTAATTCTTCACACGCCTCGCATAAAACGTCTACAACGCCCTGAAAGAGTGCAAATTATTAAGAGTTGATACCAAAACAATGACATAACCTCAAATAAATATTGAACAAGTTCATCAGTCAATTTTAGGCCTTTACGTGTTGTTTCTAGAGAAAATGGAAAACATATGATAGGAATAAACATATAAATTATTATTAATACTGAGTTCTACTTTGGAAACGTATAAAATGTTGTACCTACCAAGTCTTTGAATGTAGTGTTATCGTCCTCTTCATCCTTAATTGTTTCTAGCTCTTCGTGGACAGATTGTTCTTCATCTGAGCTTTGGTTTTCGTCATCGCTACTCGGATTATCCTCAGCCATTTGTAGTAGTTTTAAAAATTATTTTGTCCTGTGAATATACACGGCTGAAACATGTGAGAACTTCTGAAGTTTGATTGTTTTGTTTTCGTTTCGTACTCGTAATGTCAATTTAACTTTACTTCCATATGTCAACGTCACAATTCAACCTTCAGCGCTAATCATCATCAAACAAATGTCATTGTTTGTTTATATTTTTAGGTTATGTCGTCGGTTGTTGTTGTGTGCGGCTTTTATTTAGCTTAGCTTAGCACAGAACATAATTTTATAGGTGTACTTTAGTTCAAAAATCGGATAAGAGTTCATTTAAAATGGCCAAGCATCATCCAGATCTTATATTTTGCCGCAAACAACCAGGCGTTGGTAAGTTTCAGCTATTATTTCAGTTCTTGTGCATATGCTTTTTCAACATCTTAAACGCTCACTTTTTGCAGCTATTGGCCGATTATGTGAAAAATGTGACGGCAAATGCGTGATTTGTGATTCGTACGTGCGCCCGTGCACTTTGGTGCGAATCTGCGACGAATGCAACTACGGGTCGTATCAGGGACGCTGTGTCATTTGCGGTGGTCCTGGGGTATCGGATGCTTACTATTGCAAGGAGTGTACCATACAGGAGAAAGATGTAAGTTCTAGAACAATTCATCATAGCATGTAGCCATGTTAAGACAGTAATGGGCATTGGTGCGAGTTGGTGATTGAATCATTCAACAATTGAACTTACCAAGCACCTGTTTTCTACTGTAAGTATTTGTTCTGAGTGTTTGGGTATTGTACATATACTTAAGTACAATGACAAAATATATATGTATGTATATTATATTAAGTTTATCAGAAATCTAGCACTAGTACCTAACACAAGCTTTGAGATTACCAAGTGGCTAGATGTTGCTGTGGAAATTGTCTGATAATCTAATTATTTCTATTTATTGTTCCAGAGAGATGGCTGCCCTAAGATTGTGAACCTGGGCAGCTCTAAGACAGATTTGTTCTATGAGAGAAAGAAATATGGTTTCAGAAGACACTAGCAGTAAGTTTGCATATTGATTGTGGAATTCTTAAAATGGTAAAAGGTAAGCAACAATTTTGATTTCATACAACTGAATTATTTAAGTCATAATTTGTCTCATTTCTGTGTAATATCAAAGTTTCCCTTTTATTGATAATAGATTTCCACAACAATATGCAAACCATTAAACTCAAAATCAATAAAGAGGTTTTGAGTCAAAAGCAATTTTATAAGTACTAATTAGTTAATACTTGTAAGTTTTGTATTAAGAATAAGTAAATTAATTTTATGTAAGCTATAGGACCCGGATAAACTTTAAAAAAGATGTAATATCATTCCATTTTGTCACGTTACACAGAAAATTTGAGCACACAATAAATAAAGTCAATCATCCAATATTTATTTCTTAAATAACAATCCTTTTAGTTTATTGATAATTAAATCTCTTATACTATAATGTTCTTTACATTTGATATTTACACTACACTAAAATAATATTTTATACAAATAAAGATTATGTTGTAGCAGGATTAGTCCATATGTTGGGTTCATTGGAGCCAGAGTAAGTAGGTCTTGCTGGAATAATTGGAGATCGCACACATACTCTGTAAAAGGTAAAAAGTAGAATTATATAAGCTTATTGACAAGTGAAGTAAGAACCTTAAATTAAAGTTAAACAAAGTTTATTATTAAGTTATAATCTTAAAAGTTTATAAGTACAACACTTGCTGGGAAACTTTACAAGATATTTTATAGTTTTATAGTATAGTCTATCAGGATTGACTATTCCTTACTGCTATAAAAAGTGCATATTTTATTTATCAACATGCTTATATAATTTGATTAAATGGAGTGATTATAAGGAATAGGAATTGGGGTTACATCTCCATGCGACTGACCTCCCGCTATCACCTTGCTCCAAATAAAGTCCTACAAAATTATGATTTTTTGAATATGGTGGTAATATTTATCTTAGCTTACATAATTATAATGACTTCGTTAACACAGCAAGTTCACAATGGATGCCCAGCAAGGACGACAAAAAATCATCGACATTTTAGTGGGCATGACGTCTTACGTCACAAATGATGATATGATTACTGGTACACACTACACACATATCATAGATAGTGCTCTAGGTTTATGAGGTTAACGAGAGAGATTAGGCCATTAATACCACACTGGCGAAGTGGGTTTGTGAATGTCACACATGTCTTTCAAACTTTTCATAGTTCGCAGAACATGCCAGTTTCCTCACAATGTTTGTCATCACCGTTAGAGTAAAAGTAAAGCTTAAAGATGCGCAGCGAGGTTTGAAGACCTTCAGAATAAATGTGTAGTGCGCTCCCACCAGGAGCATCATACGGCATTCACCTGGTCACAACTGGCCTGAAAATAGACATCTAAGACTTACGCTAGTACTCACGCGTTGACGTCCTCCAGCTTCTTTAAAAGTCGCTCGTTCTCGCGACTCAGCAGCTCGTGGTCGCGCAGGAGCGAGTCCCTGGTGCCGAACAGCTCTGCGTTCTCGGTCCGCAGCGCGCTGTTCTCCTCCATGTGGAGGGTCACGAGGGCGACTAACTCGGATTGCGGCAGTTGGTAGAGCTTGTTGGGCTCGATTTGGGTTGGGGTTCGGAGGCGGTGGCCTGTGGAGTTATGTTGCTTTACTATTTCAAGCTCATTACCTTTACCATGAGTTGTCATAGTGGAATCGCCTGACTACAGCGCTTACTTAAATAGACACGCAGACATTTTTGAATTAGCATTTTAGTACCCAACTACCCGGTAGAGGCGCTATTCAAGTTTTCATACATTTTCATAATGCTCGATAGATTTGATATAACTGTACCTATATGTTCCGCACTATTATCTTCTATATGGAAAAATATGTATGGAGATGTATTACGCGATACTATATGTAAAGGTACGCGTTACGATAGCAGTAATCTCACCATAAGGTTCCAAATTGTAATCAGTCTGCACGTGAAGTGCGCTCTTCAAGTGCTGGTTCTCAGCCTCCAGCGCCTCCACCTCTCGCTTCAGGCTCAAGATGAGAGCGTCTCGTGCATCCTAGAAACCATACAGTAAACATAAAATCTTCCAATTTAAAAAAAATAGGTAAATCGATCTGTATTTCCAAATATAGCTATATCATACCATTTTGACAATCGGCTTGGATTTTATTTTCTTAGCCCTCGAAGCGTACCGCAATGTGTTCACCGTTTCGCTGAGGTTCGCTCTAGTCGGTGCTATACAGGCGATCTATAAGCAGAGAAGTTTAGACATAGGCAGATAAATACAATCATTTATTTGCTACATGAACACACATAAAGAAAACAATACATATCTACAATACAAATCAAATACAAAACTAGTTGAAGGAAGTTATTTGAGTAGAAGGTGTACTACTGCAGTAAATAGGCTGATCATTATGTTCATTGGGTTACCAGATAACGCTGATATTCATATCTTCCTCAAAAGACTTTGTCTTGCACCGAGTTTGGTCCTATCAGTGAGTATTGGAAAATCTAAACGTGTTCTATAATTTTATGAGTTATGTGAAACCTTCAGATAAGACAAACCATGAGTGTAACTCCGTTCCCTGCAAGACTGTCAGCCAGGAGTTTGGTCAGTTTGCTGTCTCGGTACGGGATGTGTCCTCGTTTCTTTCCATCGCTCAGCTGAGCTATACAGTAACCTGCAGAAGATAAATTAATGTGGCACCATAATATTTGACCTAACACCATCATGTATGATAAAAATCTACCTATGTATTTTATTAAGTTTGTTAGAAATCTAGCACCCGTAAGCGTGAAGCTTACCTAGAGGCTAGAGCTATAGCCCAGCAATATATTTGAAATGCAATATATATTCAGCATTATATTTGACTTACCCAGCACCATAAGACTCCTGTTGATGTTGTTAGCTTCCTCCAGGGTCTTCCCCGTGCTGTGCGTGCGTTTCGTCATCTCGGAGCCCGCGAGATCCACGAAGTTTATCTTTCCGTGGGTTGAACACGCTACGCCTCCTGAAAATAATAAAACCTCATGTTATTTTTAAAACAAAGTTTTGCCTAATTCTTGATAAGTAGGTATCGACTTGTAAATAATGTTTTTTTTTTTATTTTTACTAGGTAGGTAACTTAAACTTATGTTAAAACTTTGCAATATAAGCTTTTTCAGCAAGACAGACAAACTTTGCTGTACTCGTATCGCTACTCGCTGTAGTGAAGTCGATCAAATAAAAATCATTTTTAAACAATATTATATGCCTGTAATGGATCTTCCCGCAAGAACACGGTTTTTGACCTAGGTACTGAAACAATTGTTGAAGCTAACGTTAGGTACTATGTACTGGACCGGAAAGGTAGAGCCAAGCTTATGATCATAATTTAGAAATGTGTATTATTGTTGGTGTTACCAAAGATATATATATTGTCTTGGTTATATATTGTCTTTGGTGTTACTATAAAGTTATTTGTATTGTATTGTATTGTATTACCTGTGGGCAGATCTCTTCTAACTCGCACACAGAGCAACGTGTGTGAGCGAGACGAGTTAGCGTTCATCGCGTGCGCACCGACCGCCCTGTTTCTCATACCTAAAAGAAAAGTAACTTACAATCTCATTGAGAAAAAAAATATTTCCCCCTAATGTTTATGACTTACCTTCTTCTAGCACTGCGAAGAGATCGTCTAACTGCTCACAATCGACTGTGAATTGGTTCTCGACGTAAAAAGACCTGCTTTCCTTCGACCAGCGAACTTGAAGGGGCTTCTTGTTCGTACCAGGGTTTAGTAGGTCTATTACCTGATGAAGAATTTAGAATAAATGTTTTATTATTATTATGACAATATGAAATAAGCTATGTTTTGATACGTATCTACGGCGCGTTGTGATGACGGACGGCGCAGCGCTGAGCCCAAGCGGTGAATATTTATTACTAGATGAAAACCCGGATTCGCTCGGGTGAAATTTGACGAAGGTCTCCATAATCCGAATTTTGCGGATATAATGTTGTCGTCTCAAAATCAATATTTTTTTATGTTTTGTTATTCATATAAGGTTTCGATCGAGTCTATCGTACATCTTGACGAAATTATTAATATAGATACTAACACTATAAGTGCCCATGACGAACGTACATTTTTTACATATTATTTTTTTATAAAAAAGGTGTTTTTTTCACTAAGATCAGTCGGTGTTTTAATGGGTAGTACCTACTGAAAATTTCTTTCACACCGCCGGCTATAAAACAATAGGCTCTTTGTATACATTGTATTGTTACCTTTTCGTTATATATCTCTAAGAAGGATGCCTTCAGTATAAAGTGGCAGTCGGGGCGCTCCTGCAGCAGCCGGAACAGGTACACGAAGGAGCGCACCACCAGCCCGTGCTCCGCCGCGAACGGACTCGCGCCGCTCTCCACCTGAGTCATTAATATTTATTAAATATTGCTGGACAATTCACACAGACCCGTGATAAGCTCTAGGCTTGTGTTATGGGTGCTAGATTTCTGATATACTTTATAAAATATATCATACATAGATAGATAATAATAATTTATGAGTAATTTGAGCCCGCTTGTCGTAGGCCGTCTACGTCGTAGGCCCTCTACAGTGTTACGTAGACCGTCTACGTATGTATAATTGTAAGCAAATATTTTATAGTCTACGCTACGCACTCCTAAAACCTTAAAATTCATATTTGGTTATTGGTTTTACAACGTTCTCCCAAAACTCTGACTGTGGGAATTTCAGCCATTATTCATTTTATAACAACTAGAATTCACGTATTTGTAAACGAGTTAATACTCTCTTTACGTTTCGACTTCAAAATCTTTTTCAGGAGGAGTGACCGCTCCGCTGTGCTACGTCTCCTAGCTGCTATTTATATATTCCTCAAAAACTATACCTTTGCTACGTGTAACAGACATCAACACAAAGGGCCACCGTCTAAGTGTAGATATTATACAATACAAAACACTTTATTGCACACCAAAACAAAGAAACAAAAATAACAAAAACAACAAAAGAAACAAGTACAATGGGCGGCCTTATCGCTAAAGAGCGATCTCTTCCAGGCAACCTTTGGATGGAAAGAGAGCAAAGTAATAAAAAACTGACGGGTGTACGAATACATATAATATAATACATAATGTGAGAATACAAATAATACAATACACTAATGAATACTTATATAAGAATGTTAAAATATACTACGTAAACATAAATTAATTATAGTTTTGACAAGTAAAATTCTTTCAACTGTTTTTAAAAAATAGGTAATAGGCCGGGATCCGTAGTACATGGAAATCAAGTGATTACTAACAAGCTAATTTTTGGTGAGTAGCTTCGTTTCGATGAGACGACCAAAAATATCCTATACCCAAATCTCGATTGTGGTAGCTAACAGAGATATCAAGGATTAAAAAAATCAAGGATGTAAAACCGGGATAACGGACCACGAAATTTGTCGGACAATATGTCCGTTAGATTTTATATATATTAATTAAGTATACACCAAAAAATCAGCTGGTTAGTAATCATTTAAATTGACCTCGTTTTCGATACATTTTCGAAATGGCGGACTCTTTGATCAAACCATAGGTTTTGTAGGACAAACATGTTTTTATATAATTTAGATAATTATCTTGAGATATAACATATTGTCCTACAAATTTCGTGGTCCGATATCCCGGTTTTACATCCTTGAATTTTTTAATCCTTGATATCTCTGTTAGCTACCACAATCGAGAGTTGGGTATAGGATATCTTTGGACGTCTCATCGAAACGAAGCTACTCACCAAAAATTAGCTTGTTAGTAATCACTTGATTTACATGTACTACGGATCCCGGACTATAATGACTTCGCTTTTCTCAGGCTGTCAGGTAAATCGTTCCAGAGGCGAACTGCATGCACAGAGAAAGACTTAGCATAGAAGGATGTATGGTGAGAAGGGAAGTTTAAGGTAAAGTTAGCTGATGATCGGAGTACACAAGAATCAATAGAGTGAGAAGAGTGAAGGAAATTAAAGCGTTCTTTTAATGAGGGAGTAATAATTATAATGAGGGAGTAATCAATGCACATTAACTCCTTAATTATAACTTAGGTACTTTATTGATTGTATAATTGAGGGTTTCATATCGAGGGTTATTGTTAATTTTACATTTCTAAAACTTTAGCTACTAAGGTCTTTGCTAACAATGCATAGAATATTTTGATTAAAATGTTTATATATATTTCAAAGTCATTAGTTACTCGCCTAGTTAGCGTTACATGATAACCATAAAATATTGATCGAATCAGTATGTTTGTTATGTATAATGTATGTCATTATCAACATGCTACGATATCTGAAACTACCATTAGAACACAGGTATAAATTATTACTTAATTGATTTAAAAGTTCACACAATCCAAAAGGTTTTACGTAAACAATTTTTTAAAACCAGCATGTTCTATAGCAGTGGTTCTCAAACTTTTTTAATGACGGATCCCTTTGGGGAAGCAAAATACTTGATGGAACCCTACAACAAAACAATTGTTTTTGTAACAATAAAAAGTGGCCAAGTGCGAGTCGGACTCGCCCATGTAGGCTTCCGCAGCAATTGTTTATATGAAATAGTTTATGACGTATTATAAAAAAACTACTTGATAGATTTCGTTCAAACCAATGTTCGTTAGTAGTTTTTGTGCTTATGTACATTATATATTTTTTCTAGATTTATCATTCTCTTATTTTAGAAGTTAGAGGGGGGGGGGACACTCTGTTTTCCACTTTGGAAGAGTCTCACGTCTTAACTATTAAGTTTAGAATTAAATGGTGTTAGAAACCTTGAAAGATGATTTTTAAAGACCTATTCATAGATACCCCACACGTATGGGTTCAATGAAATTATATTTTTAAATTTTCAGTTCTAAGTATGGGGACCCCCAAATTTAATTAACTTTTATCAATTTTTTTTATGAAATCTAAGTGCGGTTAACGGAATACATCTACTAACCAAATTTCAGCTTTATAGCTCTTATAGTTTCGGAGAAAAACGGCTGTGACATACGGACGGACGGACGGACGGACGGACGGACGGACGGACATGATGAATCTATAAGGGTTCCGTTTTTGCCATTTGGCATTGGCATTTGTTGTCTCGTGGGGGAGAGGTTACGCGCATTCCACAGACCGGCAAACTTAGAGCGAACGGGTTGTACAAGTATAAAATTGTTGATACCAATCTTATTAGATATTGTACAAGCTATTGTAACACATGTTACAAATACAAATAAACAAATAGTTCATAGCGTTTTGTCTCGGAGCGACCAGAGAGAGGTGTTTTGATTTTTTTTTCTAAAATCTTGCGGAACCCCTACAGAGGTATCACGGAACCCTAGGGTTCCGCGGAACACACTTTGAGTATAGCTGTTCTATAGAATAGTGATTCAGGTGTCGTATATATTAAGGATTAGTTTATATACTTAACGCACTAGGACATAATATCGTTTTGATTATATGATGGTTTTTTAGGATTAGGCATTACATACTACAGTTCGCAGATAAATTAAACAAGATATTGAATAAACATTTCTAAAATATATTTTCTAATTTTCGCAGATAAATTAAACAAGATATTGAATAAACATTTCTAAAATATATTTTCTAATTTTTTTCTCAGTGCCACTGAATATTCCCAGTACAATCCCACTCAGTTTTCCCTTTACATTCGTCCCCATTGATCAGCCAGGTTCATTAGTTGCTGGGTGAATGACATCGCCTCACAGAAGACACCTACTCTATACCCTGTCCCGCTTCGATCGATCCGTTTGACCACGAGGTCACCATTATTTCGCTTTCATAACTTTTATTATCTACACGTGGAGGCTCTGATTGATTGCAGGTAAATTGAGGTGACATTCTTTGTCAGTATTATGATTTAACATTGATATCTAAAATGGTCGTTGGTACGTTCTTGAGTTTCATATAGTATAATAATAATAATTCAAGTGCATAGAACAACGCTGCTGTATGTCATTTGTACTATTCAAAAGCCGGCACCACACGACTGTATGGTCTGCTGGTAAGGTTATTATCAGTTGAAAGGACAGTAATTATACAAGCGATTAGGATTTTAGTGTTCGGCGCGGCGTGATCGTTACCTACAATTTCTATTAGAAATACCAGTCTAACGTTTTGTTTGAAAGTCGTTAATGTCTGTTGTGTATGCATAATGTAGGTATAATATAATCATAAAGTTAGGAGGTGTGTATGATTAAAACTCTTTTGTTCCAATTTCAATTTGTTCAAAATGTATATCTAAATTAAGACTTTTAGCTCATTCACAAACCTTATTTTTTTGGCTAAATTTAAGCTACATGTCTTTTAATGTTATCTAAGTACGATAAATAAATAAAAATAAAAGAAGCTGATATGATAAAGATTATCTACAAGAGACGTAGATACAACATACCAATCCCGGTGGTCCAGTTAGCGTGTGAGTTTTCCCACTGCCCGTCTGTCCGTAGCAGAACGCGGTGCAAGAGAAGCCTTCCACTGCCATTTCCAGAAGCCTTTTGATGCCTGAGTACTCTAGGACGTCTTCCTGATGAATAAAATCGATAATAAATAGATGTACCTATGTGGTGTATTGTGTATCTACCTATATGAGAAAGCTAGAAGGAATAAGATGATCCGAAAATGAAAAGCCGGGCTTCGTATGATAATATCCTGTTGCAGAACTAAGCAAGCCAAACTAATCGAAGGAAATGTACAAATCACCTATCCTATGGGGTTGCTTTACTCCACATGCACGTCGTAATGAGGGCTTGTAATCAAGATCAAATAAAAATTTATTTAATTATAAAACCAATATAGCATTACAGTAAGGTACTTAAAAACTAAAGGATAGACTTACAGACAAGAAAATAATATTGCAAATTTAAAAATTAAAATAGGAGAGTCTGACTAGAGCTGATCTTAATGGTTATTAAACTTATTAAAGATAATGTTCAAACAAAAACAAACTACTTTACAGAGGTAATGTAATTATACCTGTGTAGCAGCTGGCTCAAAGACCACGTTGTATGAGAAGACCTTGGGCTTCTGGCTGGCGGTGGTGTTCTGGCAGATCACCTGGCCCTTCCCTGGAAACTCCAGTAGGATTCGTTCAGCGCGGGACTGTTCTTTGTCGTTGAGGGGGCGAACTCTGTAAACACCGTTTACTTCCTTATATTATAAACGCGAACATCAGTGACATACAAATTTTTCGAATCCAGTTCAAATGGCGTACAAGTACTAATAGATAGTGCAACTAACGAAATTTTTTACGAATTAAAAAAAAAAATTATATGTTTATTTATTTTTAAAATCTTTTTTTTAAGGTCTTGTGGGGAACTTCGAGTTTTCCAGTAACTGACAATACAGGCCTTAATGGGAAACTGGAAATGTCCGCCTACTCAGAGGTACGGTGAAAGAGACGGAGTTCAAGTGTGAAACTTTTCTCACATTTTCTGGAGACACAATAATGTGATTATGTGCGTGAGAGAAAACTGTATCACTCAGTAAATAATGTGTCCAAAGTTCTACATGTAAGTCTCCGATCTCAGAATTACAAACTACACCCAAAGTTCGCCGAGTGACGTCACTCTTGTATTATAAGGGCGACCAATTTACATAGTGTTGTTCAAGAAAATCGATTCTTATCAGACTAATGTGTGAAGAACCTCCAGGTCATTATTATTTAAAATGGCCGCTGGAATAACGTTTACTTTTCCTAATTGGTTGCCACTTATGGGTTTTTAACGTAATTTTTATAGATGGTTTTAAAAATACTAGAAAGCTATTAATGTCATTTTGGATAGTTACAAGTGACACATATCATTATTCATAGTCATATGTCTTTCACAAGACCTGAATAATTGATACGTAAATGTTATTTGTAAGAAGTAAGTATCTAATACAAAAAGTACCTATCCTAAAAACTACGTTAATTATGTAATACTTTATTTGGTTATTATGATTATGATACATGTTTGATTGATTACGCTGTTATAGTGTTATTTTACGACTAACCTGACGACAACATTGATGTTGTCCTCATCCGAGTTGAGAGTGGAGCTGGATCCGCGAGTGCTTCGATCCAGGCTGGCTGCTCTACTGCTTCCACTGTCAAAAAAAAAAACATAAAACAAATAAAAAATAGGGGCATTATAATCCTCTCGGGATTGCAACGTTGCCCAAAATACAAACCAGTATTGTGATCATCTGAAGACTCAATTAGCTTTTAAGTTTAGAAATACGGTTAAAATAGCGGTAGCTCAACAGATAGCAAACAAAGCAAAACAAACAATCGAAACAAAAGGATTTTCAAGCTTGATTTTAACTTTAGGACCTAAATTAATAGATTCATTGACATATTAACTAATATTTTCTTAAATTTGTATTAAACAGATATTTATATACTTAGGCCTTGCCCTTACAACTTTTTACAAGGTTTGTTTGTTAATCAGAGGAAAATATTGTAAAATAAATATATTTTCCTTTAAGTTTCCTTTCTCTAGACCTTTAGTTTAACCTTGACGGTACGTTCTTTAACCAATGACTAAACCCTTATTATTCAAACGATTCACAAAGGAAAATTTTATTTGCTAATCGATTTGCATTTTCCATGTCCAGTCTAGTCCACGCTAGCATTCAAGGTGCCGCGATCGATCTTACATCTAAATTGCATATTGATAGTTTCCATTAGCCTACTAAATTATTTATCTGGGTACTGTCGATTTCCAACTGATTTAAATCGTATTTTATAGACATACAGTCGAGCCGAACAACAACTTAAAACGGTAGGTACAACTTAAAACGGGCTAGATAAATTTCAAAGGAGGTGCCGAATCACTGAATAGTTGCTTCATCAAATACTTGTATCGTTGAAAATCGCCATGACTGACGGGTTAATAACAAAGGTATCATATACCTACCTAACTCTCGTAAACTCTCGACTTAGTGGTGGATGAGTAAAGTCACTTTATGACCCCTTTACCGGTCAGCCACCGTAGGCTGGGCATAGACCGCCTTTGAATGATTTCCGGATTCAACGGTCAGATGCAGCTTGCATCCAGTCTCAGTAAACTAAAATAATGATATGACTCCATTATAATGTTTTATCACGACAACTTCTATAATTTTTTCTTCCAATCAAAACTAACGAACGAATCGATCTTCTGGAAAACACCGTTAATATTCAAATAGTTTACTGTACCGCCTTTCAGGGAGATTGACAGCTCTCGTGTCGACGTGACTCCAAATGTCAAGGGCCTAGAAACAAAACAGGTTGACCTAACGTCCTCACTAATTAGTTTGACCATTATATCATTATATGGTAATTGGTGGAAAAAATATTTCTTGGACAGAAGACTACTTTCTTATTTTTTTTTGTATACCTTTGTTACCTGTTATCTAGGAAAGGAACCCCCAAAGGAACCACGATCCAGGTTTCTTGAGTTGGGATTATTCTTACCTGTGTTAGACTCTATAATTATATTTTAACCATTTTTATGTACCTATAAATTCTTTATTATTATTATTTCAACTACATATAAGTACGTTAATATACTCAAGTGAAGCTGTTGGCGGGTCGGCAAGTAATACATAGAACTTTTCGTAGCGTTAAAAAGATACTACAAAAAAGTAGGATAGGAATCCTGCCTTGAACCTAAAACGCATAATGTAGATAATAAAAAGCATAAATCATCGTCAATTTAAAAACGCAATGGACACCACTGAATGTATCTTATTAGCGCGTAAATAAAAAACTGATGGTCCGCCCTACAATTTAGATCAAGGTTTTACCCATAAGCCCATTAAGCGTTCAATAGATCAGTTAGATTTAACCTTTGCCCATTTCGCCTTAATTGCCGAATGACGTATGGAATGTAATGTAAACATGGTGAAATTACTTCGAAGTAATGGAGTGATAAACTGATGGAAGCAAAGATATAAATATTATCGAATGGAAAAGGCGGAGCTGGCCAGAAAAACAATGTTAGTTTAAAAATATGAAACGATTAGAAGGATTAGAAAACCAAAGACACGAAACTGCTGAGCAGAACAAAGCTATTATCAGGATTGTTCTGCGTTGCTCTTGGTTTAGTAAAGTTAATTGACTTTGATGTACTTACAAACATTATATATATCAAATTTCTAGTAGATAAGCTATATAGTATTCACTCTATAGCATAATTTTAGGTAGCGAATGCTTACGTTTAGATATAATGTTGTGAAGTGATTGATACGAGTCATCTTTTTTGTTGTCCTACAATTTACTAAGACTATGTTCTTAGAAAATAGTTAGTGATTCTTAGACCCTGGTTCATAATAGCGTGTTGTGGCGTAGACTTACCTAGTAAGTTGCGTGCGGTGTGTCCAATTTGGCGTGATTCAACACTGACAGTTGCGTGAACTAGCTAAGTGTTAGTGATTGTTATTCTGCTTAGTATTGAGTGCTTTTAACGGAATTTCAACGCGTCATGATTTCAGATTTACGTGAAATAGTTGGGCAACTCGTTAACTCTGTGACTTACATGCAAGGAAAGGGGTTCATCTCATAACAATTTGAATGAAAATGCCTCATGTCTCTACCAGCAAGAGCTGAGCTGTTGTTGGAAAAACATTTATTAAGGGATTTCGACTAAGTAAGGCTCTTGACAGTGGAAGATCAAAGGGTAAGCAAGTGTACCTTCCATTCCTGGATCTGCTGCGAAGACTGTCGTCATCTCTGCCCCAGTTCTTGCCCAGCGCGGGGAGGCCGGTGGTGCTGGCTCCCTTCACTAGACCTGGCTGTTCCGTGCTTCTGACGTTACGAGATTTAGGGTCTTTGCCTGTGGGAGAATAAGTCATAAATAAAAGAAATTAAAAATGTTCACCTTAAGCGCTCTACACACCGCCCGCCGGCACAGCCCGGCGGCCCAGCCCGCCGGCCTTATTTTGTAGGCCGCCGGCTTTATTTAGTACAAAATAAGGCCGGCGGGTTAGGCCGCCGGGCTGTGCCGGCGGGCCGCCGGCTTTGGTGTGTAGAGCGCTTAAGGTGGAATATGAACTCGGTTTACACATTAGTGGCCAATTTTCCAGAAAACGGATAATCATATATGAGCAATTAAATTAAAAAAAAATGATTTGTTAATCAAATTACATTTATTGAAAAGTTGTTACTTAATGCTTAGTAATGTGGTAAAAATAACGAAACACCTCGAAACACAAATTCCTGTTTATTTATAATGGCTTTGTTTTTCTCTACCTTTAGGAGTCCCATGAAGTGTTTCAGCTGACTTGGAGATAGTCCTGGCGGAGGCAATCGGAGGAGCCTTCATAGGCGTCGCCTGACGGTACACCGCGTTTGTTTTCACAGGTTGAAACAACTGCAAGTTCTTTAGCGCCATTTTTCATTTGAAGGCGCATTTTCGTTCGATTTTTGAATATTTTTTTCTCATAACGCGTCCAATGCAGCCAGGATTGTTCTCTATTTGCAAATGTGCAAAGTAGGTTTAGGTAGACTCTGCTTCCTTTTTATTTCCAATAAATAATGAGGTTTTATTTATTATTCTATGTCTACAATGTGGGCTTGTAGACTGAAAGGTGACAAATGCCACTCATTTAGGTAGGTACCAAGCACAAAACTTTTCACACAATAAAATTGTGTAGGTAATGCGGGCTTGATTTATTTCCTTTGTAGCTTTCAATACCTATAAATGTCACGTTCACCAGTACTTCTCATAAAAATATGTCCAATAATAAGTATTTAAATTACTAAGTCCATGTGAACTAACACAGTTGCATAAGATGTTTCAGTAAAAGATATTAACTTTATGTTATGATTAACCTAGGTAAGTAGTTGAAATATTTAAATAGTTATTTTGTTTTTTTCTTTTCACGAAAGAAAAGTGGAAATTATTTTCCCGCGTAAAACACAGCTAACACGTATACGCGCGAGGCTTGAACTGAACATTCGGACAGGGTTGTTACTGTAATTTGAATAGGGTTTCCACCCTTTTAGCATTATTGGCACCGAACGGTCAGATTTGTAGGGCGGAATATGTGTTTGTATTTAGGAGAATGGAAGAACTTGGTTTGACTACTAAAAGAGAATAACATATTCGAATTTACTTTTTAATTTAATTAACTAGGTAGTTAATTTCCATTAAGGATAGGTACCTAAAAACGTAACGTTAAACTTAAATTTTTATCTTCATAATATCGTAGATTTATTTAAAAAACTAACTAGACGTGTGTTTTATCTAGTTTTTAAGTACTTACCTACAATACTTAATTTTATAAAGAAACTTTACAAGATTATAATCTGTTCGGAAAGGAGCGAGGCCTTTACCGAATAAACTGATTATTTTTTCAATTACATAAATAGGTATAGATGATCCATTCTAAAAATGAACTCCCCTCCACAAAACCGTGATGATTTAACGTGTGAGAGGAAATACAGAAAAACAGAATAAACAGAAAAAAAAATACAGAATTCGGTAGAGGGGCGTTCATTTTAGAAATGGTTTTACTATACATACCTAATTAGGTAGGTACTGTTGTAAATTTCCCCATGGACAAAACTTTTTGAAATAGTTTCAATATTACGCACAGTTAACTACAACTTATGACGTAAGATGGATTTTTGTAACAGTTTTTATGTTCTACGAACCCTTTACAAAACTTTACAAATACTCAGTTACTAGATAGATCCGATAGATCCAACGTTTCACACGCCTACTTTACTTTTCAACTTTTATACAAAACGGCAACTAAACTCGAAATTCTCACATTTTAAATTCAGCTACTTCATTCGAATTTCTTAATTCAATACCTGCTGTCCAACTTTAATAGTTATTTATTCACATTCTGACGAGTAAATTACTCCTGTACTTAGTGCCCGGTTAATGACCCGAGTACAGTGTTTGTCTTGAATGACACACTAAAATTAGAAAAAAACATGATATTGTCTGTGGTCGAATAATGAGCCTGTTCTATATAAAGTAACAGACTTTTCCCTTTAACCAGAGACGAGTTAGACACTAATAAATTCGTCTCTGCAAAACTCCTAGTTACGTAGTCATACGAAAACATATAACGATATATATAATAACGATTTTGTAAAAAAGGATACCTACTGATTTAAGGGCCTGACCAAAATGTTTCGTTTATCTGGCAGATATGTTACGGATAGGCTTTATCAGTACCTAACCGACGAAACTGGCCCCTAAGTGTTTAATTTTTATATTATAATAAATTATATATAAAATAAAACGCTACCTAGCCCTTAATAACTTGTTTTCATTGCTGTAATAAACGTCATAGTTTGATTAAAATAATAAATTACCTTCATTCATACGTGAGATTGAAAGCAATATGTTCGATTCAATAGATACAATATTTGGTCGGTGTGCGTAGAGACTGTGATTAATGATGTCTGGTTATTTGTATAATTTGAAAGATTTTCTTTCTGAAAGGATAACCTTGTACTAATTTTCTAAAAAAAACGTATTTTTATGGGAAGGTATTTAAAGCAAGCTGTAAATGCAAACCTCTATACGGTCCTCAACACGAAACCCAGTTTTAAATTATATGTATTTTTGGTCTAAATCAGTAGGTATCTCTTGTCACATTTTAAATTGGAACTGGTTTGAAGATACATACATACATACATAAGTGTAGGTATATCTTATATATAATATAGCTAGGTAGTACCTATGCTTAAGACACCTCGTGTTATGTAATCATCTTTATGCAACAAAATTAAAAAGTCAGAACTCAGAACACCTATTATTCCGGAAATCGATGACACACAAAGCAAATGAGTAAGTTTTGATTCGTCAAAACAAATCTATATAGAACAATTACGTTTTGAGGTCACTAGGGTTGCTTTGAAATGGATAGCTTAACATCATAATATAATCAATGGCTTAGCGTCATTTAATATTGGTCACTAGGTTTTTTAATACTTGTCTGAAATTGTGGTTTAAAACTTTTAGAGGATTTTGTAACACGCTCTTGCACTATAGAGCTGTCAATGTATCACTTAGTGTAGTGTCAGAGTGGGGTGAACTGGTGACCTGTAATTCATTTTGTAAAAAAATATCAAAATATGCAATTTTCACGCTAAATTTTATTTTGAAGAAAGAACAACATCAAACATAATAAACAATTTTAAAAACAAACTTACAAAAAACATGTTCGTGTAATGAAACTATTGTACATAGTTGATTGACTACTCGCTACTAGATGGCGCTGTTATACCAAAAAGTAAAATCTCTATGTTGTCGAGCGGAGCTGTCGACTTAAACTATGTATATAGGGTGGTTAAGGTTAATGTTTTGTCAAAAGTATGCCATATTGCGGATAACGATGACTCACGGACGTCTACGGAAGTTGTTATATTAATTTACCATAATTGAGTCGTACACTAAAGATTTTTTTAGAGTGCTTGTAAATGAAGAGTAATTTTAACAACTGATTTATGTCACGTTTGCATATTCATCATAATCATAATCTGTTCGTTGCCCTCCATAGTACGTCTTTCCCGTGTGTAATATCTATATAAGATATTTTTAATGTTAATTATACGTAAGTATTACTTACTATGTAGGTTGCTATACCTACTAGGTACTTATAAGTGTGGCTGTCGGAGATTGAAATTATTTTAATAAACATGATAAAAATTATTCGGCCCTCTATGGAATTTACGGAAACGGAAATCTATACGAATGGCTCACACTTATATTATAAAGTGAAAAGTTCACAGGTTGTAAATGATTTGCGTCGGTTCGCTGGCGTCGGCACAATGCGTCGCGGTCTAATGCGTGGATTTTGTTACATGTAGTATCTGTACTTTGTTTATCTTTTATTGTGATATTTTGTTCCATTTGTGAATGCGACACGATTATTTTTTTCCAGCTGCCCAATCCTTATATGTATTTGGTAAATTCTTCTCTATATTCTCCCAGCTTTTTGTAAAGATTTGCAGAAAATAACACTTGTACCGCATATACATAGGTAAGTACATGTTTTCTTCACAGTCGTAGGCATAATTGAATTTAAATAAATATTGGTCTTACAGCGGTGATCTATTCTGATACGAGCAGCTGTGTCGTTCTGTGTCCTGTACTAATTTAGGTACCTACTGCGCTATCACTAACCCGCCACTATAACTAACGGTGTATGTGGTGATTATACCAAACCTATAATGGGATCTATTTTGGAAGAACAGCGTCAATAATCTCTTAATCAATCAGTATGTAACGGAAAGTATGCCCACGGAAAGAGATGGAGTAGTACAGTTCTAAGGCCCCACAAGGGACGGTTTCTATTCATATTTTATTTCAAATATAAGATAACGCTGAAAACGACTTTCTAAATGGCCTCACTTAGTAAGGAAGGATCCTGCGTTGATAAAATTATAATAAAAGTCACAATTAATAAAAAATAAATCTTGACGGCTGAAAATGGAAACAGTTTTAAATTTTAAACAATAGCACTTCCCCCCACCCAAAGTTTTATTTTTTTCTGGTGATTTACTATTTTTTGTCTCTAAAAATAATTACTTTGATTGAGATGTTCCTGGTTTGGATTTTCCAAACTTCTCATAGACTACGTAAAAGAGATTAAGCATATTAATTTAAAATATAAAACCAAGTGTGTATGACCAAAATTATTAATGGATCAATGAACGAATGTGTTCTGTTATTTAATACATAAAGTACTCCAATACTCATAATAAAAATTAAAAACCGTGTTGTTAACATGGACATAATTTCATTGGAAAAATAAAATTATCAGAATCTGAAATAATAAACACCTTAGATTGTATTCCATATCGTATACAGCATAGGTACACATTGTAGATACAAGTAACGAAAATAATGTAAATTTAAATTATGATATGATATCAATTATTTATTGTAGGAATGTACATTTCTACATAATAATTATCTGCTCTCATTTTTATAGATCATTGAAACTACACAATGGATACAATGAACTCGTACGAATTGATGATACATAAAAAATACACTAAACTACTGATTACTGCAAAAACCTGTTTGCACAAAGGTATAACAGTAACCAGCCTTCAGTAGCTAGTAGGCCTGACGGACGAACAGACAAAAAAAATAACAAATTGCCATAATTATTTCAACTGGAGGGCGCTACCCATGCTTGGCAGTATACTTTATGTGCTCGTGCCCGATGTGCGTTCCAACTTTAAAATAAAAAGCATAGTAGATAATATAAAATCAACCGAACTACAGTCCTTCCATTAAAAAGTTTCAACGTAAAGAGGCGGGAAGTAATGTAAAGCCAGGTGTACACGATTTATTTTGTATTGAACTGGTTTTTGCGCGGTCAGTGCCTTTGAGATGAACTGTGGGTCAATTATATAGTTTTAAATAAAGTTATCAAGATGCCACGGTTATTTTTATTGGTAAGTATTTATAAATATTTTAATGTAATTATTTCGGTAAGTATAATTAAATATACTAATAGATCTATTGATCATATTAGCGGCGCTTGATGATATTATTATAACTCTTCATATAAAAGATCTCAACGCGCTCTTATTTATTTAAGTAATGAAATTATACTCATATCATGATAGTTATTTTTTTTTATCTGTTTTATACTTTTTTGGAAAAAAATTATGAACTTACTAACTAACCTGCCCGATGACAGCTTCGCTTGGATTGGACTAACTTTGAATATTATTATTACTTACTACCTAAAACAGGTTTAAAAAATATATAATTATATTTTTTTATATTAATTTATTTGGAAAAATAAGGGACTATTGATTAATATACCTAATTGTTTAAACCCAAAATGAGAGCATTATTATAGATATCCTAAAATGGTAGGTAGGTTTAGCTTAGGTCTTAAGTTGATCGTGTGTTGAGTTGTTTAAGTCGTGTTTTTAAGTAAGGTTAATATGTTAATCTAGTTAGGTTAATCTCATGCTTTGCTTTGGGATGCCTAGGACTTAAGCTTCATATCTATTAGCGTTAATATGTCGTTGTAGTAGATGCGTAAACACTAGTAAACAGACAGCATTGTTCAACCAAAAGTTCCTCGCTCTTGAGCAACCTGTTGTGCAACATGTCGCGCGCCAAATGTTGCCTAGTGGATACGAGGCTTTATGTAGGTATTTGAATAAGGTTTTCCAAAGACGACATCTATCTTCACATCATAATCGGTCGTATCCAGGGGAAGAAACTCGTTAATAAATGTGAGAGAGAGATGGGCACTGATAGTGTTATTAGTTTAAGGCTTATTAAAGTATTAGTGTCCATACGTTTATATCCACTTAACGGGGGTACGGGCAGTAAATGTGTTAAATAATCTAATCAATTGTGGGTTATAATATAGGGTTATTTGAAATTCCAAATTGCAAATAGGATCGGGTTACCAAATTTGTAAAGGCCCTTAAAATAAATGAGAATAAAAATGCAAACATAGTCACAAATTCTAGTTAAAATAGGTTATAATTAGTGATTGTTTACCTAAATTTATTCACCTTGACAAACGTATCATCATAAAACTACCAACTCACTAATTACATATTTTCGTGCACGACATGCAGGGCCGTTGGTTGGTCATTTAGTTTTTACTTTACTGTCCTTTGTCTATGGTAATTATAAAAGCATTATGGTTAATCAGCGGATGTGCACCTGACATAATGCAGCGCATTGGTTTTCACGTGTACAATGTGTACGGTGCATTTTATAAGTGTAAATTAGAGATTGAGGCATAGATAAGATTACATTACGCCTACTTACCAAATCTTTTGAAGTAGGTTTATTTCATGGGGTCAATTAGCTAAATTTAAATGAGTTACCCATGCATCAAGAGGTTTATTATTGACAAACTTTATTATACCTATATTTTTGTAAAAATAAGATTTTTCCGATAATTTTGACGGTCGTTTTCACTTCACCATTGTCTACCAAAGGTCAGTGATGTAATTACGCCCTTAAACAATGAAGCTATGATATCACACTGCGATCACAAAAGAATTGGATTACGAACAAGGTTGTGTGTATGGGGCCTAACTTCCTAAATGAGGATATTGTACGTTGGTTTGTTATCTTCCTATCTTTTATGATGACGTTTACGCGTCGTTTAGTACTGGCCTAGCGCGGTAATGCCGTTGTATTCTATTTTTGAAAGATGAACATTTAAATTTGAGAAAAAGATTGACGCATATATCTAGGGAGAGGCCAATGATTTTATATAGTATAGATATGTTACCTTCATTTAATTGCAGTTTGAAATCTGTTCCGCGAATCCAAAACTGACATAAGATGTCAAATGTTTACTAGTTCATAGAGTAACCTTTATATTCGTAGAGTGGACACTTGAGTAAAATGTATAGTAATAGGTAAGAAATTAAACACCTTACAAAAGTAAATAATATTTATTGAAATTGAAATAATTAATGATAAATTAGTAAAATACACTTTCTAAATACCTTCAAAAAGATTTTATTTATTTATTTTCTGTCTCTTTAAAAGTTTTTTTAATTCGGGGTTATTTTTATGTGCGGAATGGAGACGAATATTTGTGTATTTATGAATTATGGTTTTAATCAAATATACGCGATGATTAAAAATAGGTACCTGATGTGTTGAATGTTCGATCAGAATTTACATTTACATCGAATTTACATCGCCATCAATATTCGCATCTACACTAACTAATCTATGTCCGCGCCTCAATTATTATAATTATTTGGAAAAATAAATAATCTAAGTATCTTTGCATACTCGCATGTGATACGAGATTCCTTGTGTTTTGTTTACTTTAGCATCGTAATTGGTACACTTCCGAAACACACACGATGGCATCTTTAATTTGTTTTAGCAAGGACACAATAACCTACGGCATGTCAAGCTCGTGATTGCGCTCGACGCAGACTGACAACTAAAAGTTACAATTGGGTTTTATTTGAGTCTTTACAATGCGCGTGCTTGTAACAAATCTATACTATATAAAATCATTGGGAGAGGCTA
Organism: Chloroclystis v-ata; assembly: GCA_963691955.1. Lineage (NCBI taxonomy): Eukaryota > Metazoa > Arthropoda > Insecta > Lepidoptera > Geometridae > Chloroclystis > Chloroclystis v-ata. The sequence goes on along the minus strand of OY829904.1, from coordinate 8,347,317 downwards.
GTTAACATTCGGTCTAATCATTGTTTTATTGTTACAGGCGTTAACCCTCACCCTATACACGGCCACCACAGCCGAAGAAACCGTCCTATCCTCCGTCCTAACTCCGCGAGTGAGTCGCCAACTCCGCGGGTACTACGATTACCGATACGGGCGCCCTCTGTACGACAGACTCGAGTACCGCGACGACAGACGCTGCGGACGCTGCGACGACAAATCTGACAGGTGACGTTTAAACTGTTTGTCTGATAAACTCAGTTCAACGAAATAGTGCGTTGAAATCTCTGCGGGTATTACGAGGGTACACTGTAGGTACGACAGACGTTTTAACTGACATATTCCTAAGTTCAACGAAGTCACCAATTAATTAAACGGTAACGATTATGGCTATGCGCCCACTCTGTGTAACAGACTTGAGAAGCGGGAAGATAAGCGCTGTGCATCCACAGCGCTTATCTTCCCGCTGCTCAAAAAAATTTATTGGCATAAATGTACCTATACCTATTGACGAATCCTCTCGTGTCACGTGCTGCCAATCAACTCATTATAGGACTTGGAGAAATTCAGTGTCACCACGCTTACTAGGCGGGATGGTTATCGCAGTAAGTTAGTACAGGACACAGGACAACGCCGTCCGTCTTCTGCTATAAACTCATATTTATTTGTCTAAGCTAACCAAGCTCCATTCCTATTCTTTTAATGAATAAATATTTTGTAATTTCTGTCTCCAGATCCGGTGAAGATGACGACGACTACGACGACCGCCGCCACAAGCCGACCTCCGGCAAGCGCTACGACAAGAAGGACGATGACGACGGGTTCGACCGGCCTAAGAACGCCACAGACGATAAAGATGACAAGGACCGCCCCAGCCGGAGGAAGCACAAGAACAGATATGACGACCGGGATAGGTACCGACCAGATTATTATGACAGGTTTGTATCATTAAACAGCAGTTCTTTTTAAGCTGGATATCAAGTGTTTGACTATTATCATATAGAACGATGGAGAGGGGTATTCATGGAGTTTCCCTACGGAATCGAATATACGTAGAACTCACCGACGTATTCCAGCTGATTAGATCGTTTAGGTGGCAATATAGCGCGGAGAACAAACGATGCATGGGGTTCTATTAGTTCGCGAATGTTGATGATCGGCCAGCGCTGTCACGGATTCGGATGTCAACCAACAAGGTAGACAGATTATTAAATGAAATCTATTGGTTCACAATTGATGAAAGCTGCATCCGAAATAACTGAAAGTTTTGTGGGCTATCCAGCAGTTAACGTCCGACGAATGAAATGTTGATGATGTGTGTGATGAATATTGACAAGTCTAGCTTTATAATAATTTCAGGTTCCTAAGAGACCCGTACAGAGAGAGAGACTACGACAGATACCGGCCTTACGACAGGTATCCCTACGACGATCCCTACGCGTACCGGCGCCCGGCGTACGACCGATACGACGACGGGTATGGGGGCTACGGGCCCAGTGCTGGGAGAGGGCCCCATGAAAGGTGAGTTTTGAACTTGGAACAGGCGTACGAGGGGAACGACGATGGGTTTGGAGAATAGCTTTTGCAAGGGCGGGTTCATGTTGATCACTAGAGATAATTGTGCACATTATGGCACATGACCCGCGTAGATTTCCTTAAAAACAAATGAATGCCTTATGAAACATGAAAGCAAAAGAATTTTAAAAATGTTAAAGTTGAGTTTTAGCCAATAATTCATAAAACAAGGTAAGTTAGTACCGTATAGCATGCGTGAGAATTACTAAAGATACCATAGATAATAGGTGAATGAACACAACATTGCGAAAAGGTCGTATTCGTACATTGGCGTGTCTCCTCAATAGTACACGCAGGACAATAGCACGGGCCCGTTAGCTCCAATTCGGTTCATTATTTTGGGCATGGACCATGCAGTTCCGATTAGGTGAAAGCGTATTGACAATTGATGATTTTTATGTATTTCATGAATCTAACGGTTTAATAATGTCATTGGTCATAATAATTGTGTATGACTGCTTTTCATGCCCTAAATACAGAGTTTGTTTGATACAAACGAGGTGTAGGTCATTGTAGTTATTCTAATTATTTTTCTTTACAATATTAATCATACCGGTACCGGCCATAAGCGACGAGTCTCATCTCCAGAGGTTCTCGCTGGGAAGCTGGATCATGAGTTAGATACAAATACAAAATACAAAATAACTTTATTTAGGTATTTTAACACTGTACAATTAAGGTTACTTGTGGTCCCCGCACTAGGAATAAACCCGTATCGCGGGAAACCGATGAACAGGTACGATTTAGACAAATAGTAACTTATAATTATAATGGCAACCCAGAGATTAAGTGAAATAAGTTGTTAGAATACATAAAATAGCAGCAAACTAAGAAATAAACTTGATAGTGAAGTGGTCAAACAAGGAAAGGGAAGGGAATAAGGGATGGGTGGTTGTTGTTATATATATATATTTTTTTTTTTAATGTTAATTAGGTTGTTAAGTTCACTTAACCAGATGAAGAAGTCTTTCAGTAGCATCGTAGTCAAGTGTGAGGAGCCATTGTCGTATTTTCTCTTTTACTCCGTAGAGAGAGCACGACAATGGATCGCAGAGTTTAAGTGCCCGTCTGTATATAAATGGGAACAAGAAGGATCTGAAACGCCTTGCAAATGCAGATTTTACAGGAGGAACTTTAATCTTTAGACGTCGATGGCAAGATTCCTCTTTTCTGTCTCGTATTAACTTGAAATTGCTTTTGTGGTAAGAAGTAATTGCGCGAAGAACATAGAGTTGTCTTACCGATAACGTTCCTGTTTCTGTGTGGATCAGCGTTGTCGAATATCTAAAGGGTTTACGAAACATAACTTTTAAAACAGCCCGATGCGCCCGTTCAATAGTTATCATAGACGTTTTGTGTGAACCACCCCAGGCACCAATACAATAGCTTAAGATTGATTGGCATAGAGCAGAATATGTTATCATTAATGTCTCGCGGTCTGAGCTGTCCCGTAAAAGTTTCATTATATAAATGAGTTTTCTCACCCGACTCGCCACCGCGTTGATGTGGTATTTAAACGAGAGGTTTTCATCAAGTAGAACTCCTAAATACTTGAAGGTGTGAGATCTATCTATTTTGGGGCATATACAATTTTGCATGTTGGGTACACACTTGTGAATCTGTAAGCTTAGTGACGGAGGAGGACCTGAAGGCTTAGTCTTGTGGAAGCACAAGTATTTTGTTTTGGCTGCGTTGAGTGTAAGGAGATTGGAGTCAAGCCACCGAGCTACACGTGATAGGCCGTTTTCAGCAGATCTAGCTACATCAGACCAAGAGTCACCCTGGAATATGATAGCCGTGTCATCAGCGTAACAGAGGATTTTAACTCCGTCAGACTGGTCAAAGATGGAGATAATATCATTGATGTATATAGAGAAAAGCAGTGGACCGAGAATGCTGCCCTGAGGCACCCCGAAAGATAAGTCTCTCGTGCCACTTGAGTGTCCAGCAACAGAAACACAAAGCAACAGATTCAAAAAGAGTTGATCCTGGACTCTCGCACGTACCTATTGTCAGAAAATTCCTCTCTGACACCCCTAGTTACAGGTCGCTTGAGCCCAGCATCCGGTCGTATTGTATAAATATTTATCAATAAAAATAATTAAGTAATAATAATAAAGTATAAAGCTATAAGTATAGCTAATTTAGACCCACAGATGTTATCTGTGTTTAGACCGAACATTCAGTTAAAAAGATGTCCGAAGGCCGTACACGAAATGGCGTAAAATAAAATGAAATATCAAATAGATACCTATCTTTTGCTAAATTTATTCTATTGTACAAAAAAATATGACTCATATTTATCAAAACAAAGAGCTATCAGGAAGAGGAATGGTCGTTAAAACTGCAAAAACATGAGCAAAAACTTCAGCAACTGTGTTCTGAATACATTATGTATTATAACGGGTTGTCCAGATAATTTTCAGAGGTTTGGACAGTTAAACGGTTGCTAATGAGTCATGTGAACATTTTTGGGCTATCTAGCCAGTAACTTCTTACATGCAATAATTTCCAAGTTGAATGTCGAATTAAACTTCGAAGAATTCTGTTTAGCTTTCTGCTGCTTAGTTACAAAGCATGAAACAATCACTTTTCGTGGAATTAATATTTTCCTACACACTTATAAAAGACATGTTATCACAAACATCGTATGAATATTCCGTTGATGTAATTACCTTAGAAAACGTGCCAAGTTCATTTTAACTGAACAATTTGTGTATTGTTAAGATTTTGTTTAGTTAGACACCACACTTACCATAACTTAAGTCCGATAGACGCATCGCTGCTATCTTAGAAACTAACGTTGCTGGTTTGGTACCTGGTAGGCTTTTTCATCAGTTCTTTAACTAGAATTTAAAGAAATTTACGTACCTAATTCGTTTATGCTCCACAAAATATACATACTTACATTAATAAACAAGAAGTACATTTATATTTTTATCAGACTGCTTATGATGCAATCAGTTTTCATGGAATTATTTATCAACTGATGACTTACTTTCATGTACCGTAAGACTTTCAGTAAGTCGAACAGTTAGTGTCTATTTTGAGACCTACTACTTATGATACTGATAAAAGGTACCAGGAGTTCAGAAGTTGAACAGTAGTGTCCAGTTTCAGACCGTGGGACGAGACGTACCGAGGCCAGTCGGGCTGGGACGCAGCGGGGCGAGGGTACTATTTCGCTTCGGGACGCCCTGAACCATCCTACAGGCCGGAATATGCCAGGTAAGGAATAAGAGTCTCTGTCCTTGTATCTCTCTCTCAATGCTTTTAATAATAAACAATTTTTATATTAAATATTAGAAAACAACACTTTGAAAAACTTTAAGAAAACATTATAAGTATCCCGAGAAACATGATTTTTATTCAGACAACTTAGATCCACATTACATGACATACAAATTTAGACAAATGAAGTCAATCAATATGTAATTTCCAGGCCAGTCGAAAGCGGCTGGGGAGGCACCAGCCAATCTGGATACCAAGACCCTTACCGAGGTTCTGGCTATGGTGGCGGCTACCAGAACCCTAGCTACAGTTCTGGCGGCTACAGCCAGAACCCAGGATACGGCCAGAGCTCTGGCTCCGGATATGGCCAGAGTTCTGGGTATAGAGATCCGTATGCCAGCTATGGGGGGGCTAGTGGTGGGTATGCTGGTGCCAGTGGAGGGTACGGCGGTGCTAGTGGTGGATACGGCGGTTACGGATCGTCCGGATCTGTATACGGTACTCCCAGTGGATGGCACAGCGTTAATGAGAGAAGGCCTTATAGAGATGAAAGGTGAGTGTATCGAAGAATATTTTATTTTTAGTTATGTTAAAATATCTACTTTTTGTCTGTTATTCATAGCGCAAAATCTCTACTATTCCTTGCGAGTAAACGTGAGTTTGTATATTATTAAATTCTTGCATTTTCTACCTACTCTAGGCCATTCAATATAACAAACGGCAATGTCCTAAATAAAAGTTTTTTTTTTTAAATATTGTATAATATTTTCTACATTTTAATCTTTAAATGGTAGTTTAAATACATTTTTCATTTCAGTGGAGTCAACGGCCTCAACAAGCGCAACCCAACAGACCGACCACAGAACGGGTATCAAACAAACAGACAGTCTTACGACAACAGACAAGGGTACGACCAAGACAACGCGTATGGACAAACCACATACGGACAGCCTGCTTACGGAAAACCTAGCACGTACGGAAAAGACCAGTACGGAAAGGAAACTTACGGAAAGGACCAGTACGGAAAAGATCCGTACGGAAAAGACCAGTACGGAAAGGACCAGTACGGAAAAGATACGTATGGAAAGGACACTTACGCACAGAATGCCAGTTTTGGACAAAGTAGTACAACTCAAGAAACCAGTTATTTGTTCCAAAGAGCTGACGAAAATGCGACCACTACTGATGAAACTACTAAAGCAACATAAATACTAAATAATTTTATATAAATCATACACGCCTTACCGATAAAGCTGAAAGTTAGTACGGAAATAATTTAATGTTTACTTTCTGCGCGAAAATATATATACCGGGGAAAATCTATTATATGTATATGTAAAAGCCTATGATGGGATTAGGATTTAGATAAATATAATCTTTAAATCTTTATAGCTTTTAGAGAGCCACTATTTACATCTTTTTCTCATTAGATATATTATTATTGTAATGTATTGTTTAACTATAGACAGTTAGTGATTAATGTTTTAATAGGTTTATAAAATACTTAGGTACGGTTAACAATACAGTGACATAATTAAGTTATAATAAAATAAATAAATATTACTGGACAATTTTACACAGCGACATATAGCCCCGTGTTAAGCTCGAAGCTTGTGTATAATAACTAACTATAAGGAATTTATATTTCTGAACATAACTAATTAACACTTTCTGGAGACAATAATTAACTAATTATTAAGATATGTTAACTTAAACTAGTATTTGTATTATTGCTTTAGGTAAAATATCTTCGGAATAAATAGAATACATAATAATTTGTTGACGTTTTATTTCTTTATATTTAGCAGCGATTTAGTGTTGTCAAGTAGCGGAACCTATGGTCTTAAATTGTAGCGCAAGGTGGCATAAATCATCTATTTTCAAATGTTAAATTATTAGTTACACTACATAGCCTATGACACAGCTTATTAAATAATAGTATTTTTTTGTTTGTAAATGTATAAGTATAATATAACATTGTTATTCCGATTTATTTAAGGATTTTGAGGTATCAACTAAATTCTACAAGTTATCTTGTATAATAATGTAACAATCTAGGTCCAATTAATTTATGAGTACTGAGTAAAATGTTATCGATACGATATAAGGATTACTTCAATTATATCTGATAACTGCTTTCAATCGCCCACTTGGCTCCGGGTCCTTGTAAGAAATAATAGCCACGTCATTAATTAAATTAAAAATCAATCTTTAAATTGATTCCAACCTTAGACAATATTTCTATTACAACCCCGTCACATAAAGCCATAGAGTTCTGATTCATCAAATCGCGAGTGTTTTTTTCTTTTTTATAGTTTGTTCCTGGCACATAGCACTTGATGTACAGTGCCGGTAGCAAATTATAAGTAGAATTGTAGTTTTTTTATTGATAGGTAGTGTATCTGTGTTGTAAAAATGACGGAAGGTAGCGGAGTGAACGTGGTAGAGAACGCCCAAGATGCCGCCAAAACCGGGACTGCGCAACTACTGGTGCCCAATGCGTAAGTATTTCTATATTAGTTTATATTAGTTTTTTTTTTATTATCCATGTTTAAAATGTACCTATACAACAATAACAACTGATACTCTATCCGACACACACATACTTTTTAACAGATTAATAAAATAATTAATAGATCTTGACGTTTTATTTTCTCACTTTTTATAACTTTAATAAATATTCTTAATAACAATAATTAATCTGCGTAAAGTTATATGTTATAAAATGATCAAATACAATTGAATCCTAAAAGAGGTAATCATATTTAATTAAATATGTTATCACTTTAATTTTGTGGTCTATAATACCTACACAATGAAATTTCTCGTAAATATACTCGTAAGTGTTTTTCCGGGGAAAAGTTACCATTCCTAATGACTACACTACTACTAACATATCTTGTCTTTTTTTATTTAAATTTTTTTTCTGTATTCACACTGTATCCTAAACAAAAAAAGTTAGATACCTATTAATTAAATCATAATCTACACGATATCAGCGACATTTACGTAAGCGATAACATATTTTATGAATTTATCATGATTTTATTTCGAACAGATTAGCCGGCGATACCTATCGATCCATATTAGATCGTAATTTTCAAATAAATAACTAATCATTATCTTTATTGATAAACCGTTAAACTTTTAAAAATGGCTTCTAATTCTAGTTTATAGGTTTTCAGGTTCATAGGACATTTAGTCCGGATGTCTATTTTCAAAAGGTTTTTATTTCATAGGTAAACCGTACATGTACATTTTATTTTATTTATTAATTTAGGCACCCACAGTGAACAGCACATATTACAAAATATTCTATATTGTATTATAAATATGTGCTTATTATTTATTATAGGCTAACACATTATGAAAACCTTAAAATCAAATCTATAATATAACGGGTGAAGCCGCGTACAGAGTTCATATTTGGCTAGTAGGTACATCGCACGAGTGAAAAAATATTATTAAAACTAAATGCTTAAGATTAAATCTATTTGCAAATATGTAGACGAAACGAACAGCATATATTTAAATAATTTACATAAACTATTTTGCAACAATCTATCTATGGAAACAACATTATTGAATCACGCGCTTCCTTAATAAAATCTTCTAATTTATGTGTAAAACTAGATATTTTAATATACACTAGAGATTTTGCATTATGTGTAGATAGTTAAGGAGTTCCATATTTGAAGCTTCATATGTCTACATCTACAATAATATTAATTAAAGGACTTGTATTTTTGTGTGTATGTTTGTTATATATAATTAGGCTCTAAAACTACCTACTATCCCGATTTCAAAAATTAACACAATCCTTTGAGTAACTAAGGCTTACATTTATTGCTAGAAAAGATTAGGGATTCTTACTGAAACATAATAGCTTATAATTATATTAGAATAACATACCTATAGGCTACTTTTGCTAAAAAAAAATTGAAAAGTTTATTTTATTTAACGAGGCAAAAAGCGCGAGCGATAAAGACAAAATATATTTACATGAACTCGCTATAATTTAATCGGAACTCCTGATCAACCATACCAACCATATAACGACACATATAGGTATTTATCGAACTTGTCTACCAAATCCCAATATTAGTGTAGTTAATCGGAACTATTTGATTATAAACATGATAGCTCAAAAATATGTCAATGCACAAAAATATGGATAGTGCTGGATTACAAAGGATCCTCTGTCTTATAACCATTCTGGTAATGACTATAAAATAACTTCATAATTATCGAGATGAAAGTCATAAATTGATAAGCGATATGGGGCGACATATTGATGCTACTCGTTCATTAAGGGCAACTGACCAACAAGACCATAATGGGCTCAATCAATATCTTCAGTCGCCAATTGAATGGTTTGTGAAAGCACTGCTTGTTGCCTCATTTTGCTCTATTTGTCAATCTTTAATATTTAAGAGTCACACTAATATTATATGTTTATGCCAAAGTTAAGGTTAAGTTTGAATGCGAGAAAATGACGGTACCTTAGCCAACACGGCTCGATGGTACCTATACATACATTATGATTAACTTATCTTTGACCCGGCTAACTCCACTCAAAGTCCTTTACTTTACTAAGTATTACTTTTTCTCTTGATGTTATAAAGTTTCGGAATGATGGGATGGGGCCTTAATTCTGATGGTTTTTAACAAAAAATTATTTTAAAAACGTTACAAATCAATCACCATACTAATTTAAATTACGTACTTTAAAATAGGTAGTTTTAGTTATACTTCCTTAATTTATAATTATACTAAATCATCGCCGTTCGTTAGTCTGGCTAAAACTCGAGAACGGCTGGGCCGATTGAGCTGATTTTGGTTTTAATGTTTGTCGTAGTCCAGGGAAGGTTTAAAAGGTGAGAAAACTACAGAAAGCGGGCGAAGCCGAGCGGGGTTAACTAGTAGTAAATAGAAATACTTCAAATATAATATTCATTCAAACTTAATAGGTAAAAAGTACTAAAAGTACTTTGGTACCTACGTATTTTAGGTAAAGTTCATTGAAATAATAGGATTACGTCATCATCAACGAGTACCTAAAGTTTAACCCTGGATAAAGTGTATAACGACCTTGTGCGTAAAAAAGACCGTCAAATTGAAATATAGCACATGTGTGAATGTTGCTCAGCGAGAAAGAACTAAGACGCGATGACACAATGGTTACTTGACCGGTCGGTGTCAGACGGTATTGTTGCTTAGTCAGTAAGTTCACGGCGAGCGCGCGAAACGCCGGTATAAACGTCAACGTCAAGCCCTCACTGGCCGGCAATAAAAATAATAAGTTATCCTTCCAATTTTAAATATAAGAAAGTTCCTATTTCAATTTTTATAATATTAGTGCTGGGAATATTGAATTATCTTGTATCAGAGATAGTGAGATAACAGGTGATAAAAGAATCGATACACGTGCGTTTTCGGTTAAAGTTTTGTGTTTTTTTTTTGTGAAGTGATGCATTTTGGGATGTGGTGTCTGGATACCGAATTTTAATTGATATTTGGATTGAACAAGGTGAGTCGTGATCGTGTGTCGTTGACATCATACGGTTTTATTTATCGGAACAGTTAAATTTGTCATGGAGGTAGGTAGGTATTGATAGTTATTGCGATTAATTTTAATCTAGGTATTTTATATAGGTAGGCATTTGTAAAGAATTTCACGGGTCATTATAGAGTTAATATAATTATGTAGATCTACAAATTAGCGTTTTATTACTTACCTATACCTATTTAATTTTTATTAGTTACCTACCTATAGTATTATCAGTATTATTTCCAGAAACAAAGATTTTAAAGAAAGAATAACACTTAAGAAAATAAATACACTTAAGAAAAAATAACTATGTAAATTAAAAAAAATGATCACCTAGTGCTTATTCACTTCTGATCAGGACTTCGATAAAACCCTGTAAGTAAGTATATTAGATACACTTAGGTAAATTAGGTACAAAACTAAACAATATTAAAAAATAAATATTCCTGGACAAATTTTAATTTAAGTAGATATCTACTATAATAAAACGTAAAGGCCCGTAGTCCAACTAGTTGGACAGAGCAGTTACGAATAAAACATTGTTATTCGTAAATACGCAGAGTGAAATAACAATACTATTCAGCTGAAAAGTTTGTTTGATATATTGTTTTTTTCTTGTTTCTTTGAACGCGCTCGTTAATCTTAGGAACTGCTGGTCGAATTTGAAAAATTATTTCATTGTTGTATAGTACATTTATCGAGGAATGATAATAGGGTATATCTATTTTTACAAAAAGGCTTATTCTTAGCTTAGAGTTGCCCTACACAAAAATACAGCTGGTTTTTAGAAAAACCCTTGTGCTGCATGCATTATAACAATAGATATACATACTAAATAAATTATAATGTCTATGGGATATGAAATGAATTGTTATGGTGATGTGATGAAGTACTTCTCGAGCTATGTTATTGTGCCATAGACTTGATTTGTTTTATGAACTTGGAATAAATTTTCATTGAGACATTCCAGTCATTCTTATAAAAATGTAAACCTATGAATGACATCACTCAATAAAGATAAACTTGGCTTATAGACCAAGAGCCTGTGATGGCCAGACCTTCCTTTAATTCACAAGCGTGAAAATTCTTTCATGTGTATGTCTAACATAGGTAAGAATAACCCCCAAACATGAAACCTGGATCGCGGTTCCTTTGGGAGATAACAACCTTTTACCTGTTATCTCCCAAAGGAACCACGATCCAGGTTTCATGTTTGGGGGTTATTCTTACCTATGTTAGACATACACATGAAAGAATTTTCACGCTTCAGAATTAAAGGAAGGTCTGGCCAGACCGGGCTCTTAGTATAGACTAATAACCTGTGATGGCCAGACCTTCCTTTAATTCTGAAGCGTGAAAATTATTTTATGTGTATGTCTAACATAGGTAAGAATAACCCCCAAACATGAAACCTGGATCGCGGTTCCTTTGGGAGATAACAACCTTTTACCTGTTATCTCCCAAAGGAACCACGATCCAGGTTTCATGTTTGGGGGTTATTCTTACCTATGTTAGACAAACACATGAAAGAATTTTCACGCTTGTGAATTAAAGGAAGGTCTGGCCATCACGGGCTCTTAGGTTATAAGTTAAACAGATGTATGAATTGCATGATGAATTCATCAAAGGGTATTTATTTATGTAAATAAATTTCCATTGTCGACGCGTAAACACCCAGCTACGTAAAAACTTATGTTTAAATGCAATAATTAACTAAAAGCCGAACATGCATATGTATAACGATCATCATCAGGAATACGTACCGTGTTTAGACTTATGCAAAAGATGAAACAAGCATTGATAGTGTGAGTCATAATCAAGAAAGAAAACAGCTAAGCACACAATCGCTGTATTGACGTACTCACCCATGCTTAGCTATATACATAAACATACATAATATTATATACACTAGCAGCTCGCTCACAGCATCGCCCGCGCTTATATAGGTCATTATAGAGGTCAAAAAAGATGGAATTACGCGTATGTTTTAGTGAAAGCTGGTTCATAGCAGGTGACATCTTTGTTATCTTGGATAAACGTCAACAGCTGAAATTTTAAGTAACTTATTAGTATAAATAAAAAATAATTGATCTTCTTTCTAGGCCAAACTATAATAGGTGACTAGTTTCAAGTTGAACTCCTTGACCTTTTAATTAAGCTATAAATTTTGTAACAAAATTGTATATATTATTTACATCAATTAAGTGGATTAACTGGAAGTTCATGAATGTATGTCTGTTTGTTGTTACCCTTCCACGCTAAAACTAAATTTTACATTAATATAGTTCATACATTTGAATACTTTTCACGCCGGTAAAATCCATATAACACGAGCAAGGGCGAGGGCGGAAAGCAGAAAGCTAAGGTATAAGTATATAAATATTAAAAAAAAATCTATTATGTTATGTCATTAATGGTGTGCATTAAAAAGAAATTCTATCTATCTATCTATGCGATTTTATCATTTAGGAAAGTTTATTGAGGACTACGCGATATCTGTAAATCTAGAAATTCCGGTTAGAAACAATCTGCGTCTTTGACCTGCGATCTGTTCCAAATTCTGTCTAGGTAGTAGCTATCTTAGTAGTCTTCTTTTCAGTATGTTTGCAGTTTTAAGTTTCATTTTTCAAGTTTTATATAATATCCAAGAGACAACACAGAATACAGGTGTCAAGCAGAATTAGAGCGCTTAAATAGGAGCAAACATTTTTCACATATCTTACCAATGATACATACTTGTGGAACTTACACCAACGATTTCTACTTACATAATCACCCCTATACATATATGGCACAACTGAGACACACGGACTTTTCTCGTGAAGAGAGAAAGATTACGCCATTTCATTCATTACGCTGCGCTGACCAAGTGCGGATCGTATGTCTCCAAACTTTTCAAAGATATCAGAACATGCCGGTTTCCTTTCGATGTATGCCTTCACCAGAGCACTAGTTTTTAATTTGTGATTTGTACTTATTAGAAAATAATCCACAATAATATTATAATTGATATTTACATTTTTCCAGGCCCATAAACATAAACAAAGAATGTTTTGTTTATTCGAAAATGAATGTGTTAAATCGACATGTTAATTAAAAAATACTTATTTAATATTAGGTAAATATTAAATAAGTATTTTTTATATATATAAGTATATTTTTGTGAAAACATATCTATTAAAATGTAAACGTTAGTGAGTATGTTTTTACGATATTGTGTTCTTTATAAAAACTATGTCAAGGTTTTATTTATAATTAATGTTTAACATGGTTATTTCCATTTACAGACTTATTTGGAACTGCTCTAATTAATCACAAAAATTCTAAACCTAAATTATTAATCTTTGGTTTCATAGTTTGTGCTTATCTGCTTTCTTCAAATAATCCAATCTGAATGATAACGAAATTATCATTCAGATTTGATTTACACATAGCTTAAACATTTCCGGAGTTTATCTGATTTTTCATGGACACTTTACATAATTTGTGTAATACTCGTAGGTACACAATTAGAAGCAAGATAATTAACAACATTGTTTATTTTATTATAATGTTCATGAAACTTTAGATTTTTATTGATTTGTAACTAGATCACCACTATTTACGTTCCCAATGTAGGTACTGTAGATAATGTAGGTTCTTCAAACTTTTAAATGTTCTCAGAACATGGTGATTTTAACACGGTGAAGGCAATCACCGTTAGAGAACGTGTTCTCGAAGAACGAAATTCAGAGGTGCGCGTCGGGATCAAACCCAAGACCTTCAGAATTAAAGTCGAGTTTGCTTTCACTTTAGCCAACACGTCTAACTATTACCTATAAAACCTGTCGTGGTTTGATAAATTAATGTTGGGATAAACGGCAAAACCTTTTACGTTCGATTTCTTTACAAAAGCTACATATTTTGTACTTATATATTTTGTTCACAGCAGAGCTCTGTCTCTCGCACTAAGTCTCTACAGAGCCTGTCTGGCTAGATTGTATTATCTGTATAGAAAACTTTTTTTGCCGTCATATACAAACAAACAATGCTTATAAAGTTACACGACTCAACAGTTCTTCCACACTTCCTTTTACAAAATTATGTGCGTATTGTTTATTGTTACCTCAACAACAGTTTGCTCTTTTTATCGAAAAATATCTGAATTTTTCATTAATACAAACATATCTTTATGTTTTACTACGAGTACATCACTATTACCATATCATTGAATATCATAGAATAAAATACATTATAATAAAGCTGGGAGCTTTATTCTTTGTTTATGGTTATCTCTAGACCGAAATGATGAAAGGTGGAAGATAGAAAAAAAACATGAAAGGGCATATGTGTATTAATTTTTATCAATTTTTACTACCATATCTTAAATTACTTTGGCTATCTAAATATAAGAAAAAATATAGAAAAAAAATGCTACGGAAAAACGTATATAACGGTAAAGACATAAATGTTATAGAAACAATACAAGATGACACCGAGGACAGAGGACAAAGTAAAACAAAGCCTACGTTTATATTTTCCCGAATTAAATTAACTATTCGATCAAATACGAAGATAAAACTGTTTATATCGAAGCAGTCAGTTTGGTAGTTCGTAACCGTCCGTGGGGTCCGGATATAGGTCAGGCCGAGGCGGGGTTGGGCGCGGCGCTGCAGGCACTAATGTGTCGTAAACGGTTAAACACTTAGTGCAGTCGATTGAAAAAAAACAGATCCCTATGATTTTATCGTGATTCGTGTGTGTTAAATTTTGTCCCAACCCGCACTTGACCAGCGTGGTGAATTGAAAGGCCTAACCTCTCTCGTCAAGAGAAAAGTCCCTGTGACCCAGACTCTTACAAGTGGAGACATAAATAGGGGTGATATGAAGAAGTAGAAATATTTTGTCAAAGACGTAACTTTGTGATTGTAACAGGCATTACACAATAGCGCTACTGAAAGTATAAAACTATAAGATCACAAAGTAAGCATTAGACTCTAGTCATTAAGAACATCCTTTTTGCTGTTTAGCCTAACTGTCACGTAGCTTTTATGATATCATTGATGAGTCAGATCGAGTCAGGCCGTAATCGGCAGTGGCCCAAAATAGAGGCCACGAGGATAAATCCAAGTGTTCAAGATTTATTCGTGAATTACATTATCCTTTTACTCACTTTAATGTATCAAATGAAATAATTTTATTTTGTACACGGTATGTTATCTGTCTCATGTTCTACGAGTACTTTTGTAATACACTTCGACAGTCCATTGTAGAGCAGTTGCCCAATAGTGGGACGTAAGAAATGAAGAAAATATAAATGAGGAATGACAACCTAGGATTACAGGTATATATTAATTGAATCAATCTATCTACACTTGCGGGGATTCGTGTGATCGTGACATCGTTTCAAGGATTAGGTTAGATAGAACCTAATCTTCGAAACGATGTGATCACTGACCTAAGTCAACCAAAATGTCATCATCATTATAACAACCAATATTACATCTTGTTACTACTGTGAAACAATCTTTTGTTTTTATACATAACTAAACAACATGCCTGCGGCTTCTCCCGCTTTATTGCCATGTTTTCTCTCTGTGGTACACGTGTATTACTACAATTAAAATAAATCTAAATCGGCGGAAAAGAAACATCTTTTGTGAAAAGTGGCATTGATTTTTATTTATGAAAGACTAGTCTAGTGTCTATCACATAAATTCTTCGCTCAGTTTTCCCGTAAAGACGGACAAACAGGCTTGAAAGTGCCTGTTTGTTATTTAAATTATTAGTATATATGTTTTGAACCACTTTGATGTTTTGAACTTTCGCTCCTTCCAGCAAATTATTCGCTAGTTTTAATCTGTTTTGTTACCTTGTTCGTAACACACGTCACATGAAACAGTATACTAGCTAGAGTTACCTTCTTACCTTGTACTGTCGTGTATCGGGTGACCTGACGCAAGTTTCGGAACACTGCTCTCCGCTCCTAACTTGTTCTAATGAACTCACAATCTAGTACTAGACTAGATGGTAGATACCCTCGAGTGTACCAAGATTTTTTGTAACCACGGGCGGGTCAGCTAGTAGTTTATAAAATATAGCCTATCATTTCTGATTATAAAGGTTAGTAGGCATGAAAGAAAGAAGAAGAAAGAAAAATCATTTATTTCGACATACACGGCACATGAAAATACAAAAAATAAAATGAGACTTAAATTATATAGCACTATTCTTAAACTAAATCTAAAATTAACATGCAATATTCTTAAAGTACCTACATACGCATGAACTACATAAGCATGAATGTAAGGTCTTAGATGATTTAACAACGTCAATTGAAATTGTATTATGTCACTTCTGATACCACCTACTATAGTTAGTGTTTTACTATTCCTATCTAAGTTAAGTTCCGTCACTATTTCTATCCTCACACAATATGCTATCAAATAAGTGGATGCTATTGTTAGCCATTCCCAGTCTCACATAGTGCTTTCACCTCTAGCTACAACACAGCTAAGCATTGAAACATTGCCTTAAAATTTTACATGTATTTCATTTACTTTTGTTGGACTACCTCTGTGGCGCAGCGGGCTATGGTCTGCCTCCGACGCAAGAGTTTACAGCTTCGATTCTCGCCTCGAGTATCTAGGTGTTACTTATAATAAAAGAAAAATATATCCATAAATTTTATATTATATTGGTTTCAGCGAAATCTCCTTAATTTTTTATTAGTTATCATAAGTTGACTATTATGGATAAGGTCGTGTTGGCTAAATGGAAACACTTTAATTTCGAAAGTTGTGGGTTAAAATCCCGCCGCACGTCTCTGCATTTTTCATCTTGAAAATGTTTTGAAAAGCGCTTTAAAATTACTTTCTCTTACGTTGAAGGCAAATTTCGTGAGGAAACCGGCATGCTCTGAGAACTTTGAAAAGTTTGAACGAACTTGGCCAGTGTGGTGAATCAAGGCCTAGTCTCTCTCGACAAGAGAAAAGTTCTTGACTCCCAGCAGTGGGAACGTAAATAGTTATGATGATGATGATTATGTATTAGCGGAATATCAACTGCAGTCACTTTTGATCCAAGACTTCGTTCACCCGTTATTTGTTCTAATTATTAGCTGATTTGAATACAATCTGCTTAGAATATAAATGGTATGAGCTCCATGTTTAGAAATACTTTTTTTATACTTTAGAACTTGGTTGACCAATATTGAGGATTCTTTTAAGTTTGTGCTTTTCAGTTAATTTCTTGATAAATGCTTACAGACTTTGAAAGTGCTTTTGAAATTGTCCTATTCCTTTTACAATTCTAACAATATCCTAATTTTCGATACGTATAAAGATGAGTGTGAAGATTAGGTATTTATTATAAGTTTCTTAGAAATAAGTAAGTCCTCAAATTCAAGATCAAATTTCTTTACACAATATAACATTTTCTATAGCATTCAACTTCAATAACAAGAAAATATAATTAGTAAATTATAATTGAATATTATAATCCCCTTATGTATTTAATTTAATTCTCACTTAATCACAAATTCACTTAAATATGACAATATTTGATGATTTTTTATCTCTGCATTCTGTAAATTATTTGCAATTTACTAGTGCATTGTGTTCTCTAGAATAACAAAATTATAAAGACGTTACTCGTGTGGATGCCATTGTGGCAATCCTAACATGTCTTTCTAACCATAAAACAATTTAGTATTCGGTAAGCTAAGCCAGCTTACGTCACAAGGTGATTGACTTTGACTAAATTTGGAATTTCATCGTAGTGAGGTTATAAAAATTACCTGTGAATAAACTTCACTGTTATTTGTCAGTTATCCGTACAGCATAATCAATTGGCCAGGATCAGTTCATCATTACTTGTTTATTTATTATTTTATTTTGAGAGGCAGACCAAAAACATTCATTAACTAACTTAATAACTAACACAAAAATAGATATCTCAAATGTCGGATAAACAACAAATTAATTAAGTAGAAACGCTAAGCCAGTCTAAACTGCTCACACGGTAACAGAAAACATAATAAAATAAAATAAATAAATAAAAAGAGTTTTATTTCACCTTAAAGTACTTAATACATTTTTTCATCATCACCAGGTTTAATATTTAATTAATTATTTATCTTGCATGACTCTACAAAGCGGGTACGTGTGTCCCAATACCAATTTTTGTCTTGGGGGATTTGGTATTATGGTATTATCAACACGCTTACCAGGCGGATTAGCGATGGTCTTTTTACTATTAGATATTGTCCGACGACAATCGACTGATCACGACGTGAGTATAAATTATCAAAAATAGAAAAAATTAGCATTCAAAAATCCAAACCATATTTAAATAGCTTTGAGCTTACCACGGGGCTAGATGTCGCTGTGTAAAATTGACCAGTAATATTTATTTATTTATTTATATGTATTACGTTTGACGTTTCTTTGTCATTGACACAATTCGATTAGAAAACAATTTTCAAACTAGTAGTTTTAAACCTATGACGGTTAGCTAGAAAGTAAGATTATGCTTTGCGGGTTATTGCATCCCGCAATTCAATAGGAAAATCATTGACGAGCCCTTGATCATACATTAGTTGACGTAGGTTCTCATTATTATACAAACAAAACATTCATTTTCCTGAACAATTACGCTATAGGCTTTGATATTAACGTTATTTTATTTATTCCTCTGTTTCTCTTAGAGTTTAACAAAATGACCTGGGTTCTGTACAGTAGTTCCAAGGCCGCATGTTTAGTCTCCAAAAGGCGTGATCATACACCGTGCTGTAGGTCCCAGCATCCTGTCCTTCATGAGGATTCTGTTCAACCTTTGGAAACTTAGGCAGCGGTTGAGGTGGACGGATTTTAAACTGTTTCGTCTGAAATAAGATTAAAAGGAAAATTTAAATCAACTGTGTTAAATCAATATGGAGCCGTGTTGGCTCAGTGGGAGCACACTCGACTTTCATTCCGACGGTCGTGGGTTGCCGCCGCGCACCTCTGATATGTGTGCTTGAAAAACTCGTGCTCTAAAGGTGAAGGCAAACATTGTGAGGAACCCGGCATTTTCTGAGAGCTTTGAAGGACATATGTCATTCACCAACCAGCACCTCCAAGACAACGAGGAGTCCCTGTGTCCCAGCAGTGGGCACGTAAATTACCTTTGTAGGTCTTGGGGGATTATTTTAAATCAACAATTGAAGGTTAAGGGAGAACGACTCTGCTACCTATATAGAACATTATACTATCACGACATGGGGTGGGATTGTTAGACCGGCATCAAACGACAATGTGTGTAAATACTTTGCAAATAGGTATATTACTATAATCTTTACTAATACATATTATAAAGTTAAAGAGTTTGTTTTATTGGTTGTTTGTTTGTTTGCGCTAATCTCAGGAACCGCTGGCTGCCCAGTAATTTAGTACATTTATTGAGGTATTAGGTTACTAGGTATTTGTAAAAAAAGGAAGCGAAGCTGGCGGTCGGCTTTCGGCTAGTAATAAATAAATACTCAATGATCAAATAATTTGTCAGAAATAGTAGCTTAATTTGTTAGCGCTAAATGTTGAGGATTATGGAACACAGCTCTGATAAATAAAGTTTTCGATATTCTTCTTATTCTAGTAGATAGGATAACATACCAAATCTGGTAATCTTCTAGGTACATTTTCATAGAAGTGATCTTGTTCACCAGACTGCTTCACGTGGTGGGGCTTACACCATCTTTTCCATATGAGTAATGATATAAATACCGTCACAACAAAAATTCCAAAAACCAGTACCATTCCAGAAACATTCAAGAGAGGTTGTTGATTTTTCTCTAAATTCTGATTATCAAGTGTGTTTACAGAGTTCAAGTCATGAATTTTTTTTGGTGGTAGTGTTGTTGTTAACTTGTCCTTTTTACTAGATTCAATAAATTCATTGGGCAGTTTAACTTTTTCTTCGCGCTGTAGTAATTTTTTTTCTAGGTCTGTAGACCCACTTGTAGTAAGTAATATTTCTGGTGGTTTACTTACTTTTGTTTTGGTGTTTGGTTTAATCGGTGATTCATATCGTTTTATGTAACGGTCGAGTAATGGAGGATAAGCCAGTGATATATTCCGTGCGGTTCTATAAGTGATATTTTTAAAAATCATTTCATGTATGGACTGGTCATATTGTTTTTGTATTTCTACCTTAAACTTGTAACTTCCTTCCTTAATATTATCATTCATAATTAGTTCACAGTACCAGAGATCACCAATTGTCTCATTTTGTATTTCATTCTCTTTAATAGTGTAAATGTATAAACAATCCTGATCTTTGCACTCTCTACAATTATTAAATTTTGAGGAATTGAACACGACATTAGATGAATCTTTGCAAGTCAAGTATTTGCTATAAACAAAACCGCGATTTTCTTTAAAAATAGCTGTTATTTCAACAGATATTATATTTTTTGTGAGTACTAATTTAGTTTTGTCTTGTATTAACCCATCTTTGCATATTACGTTTTTAATTATGTTGGTATCTTCATGCGAGTCTGCGAAAAAAAATCAATTAGTTAGCAAAAGCGTTAGAATGAATGTTGTGATTAGTTTGCCCATGTAGGCTTCGGCAGCAATTAGTGCTGCGGAAGCCTACATGGGCGCGTCCGACTAGCACTTGGCCACTTTTATTTAGTTTGACTGTGATAAACTTCATACGATTAGACATAAACAAACATTTACGAGTATTTAATGCGCACACAATACAATATACGCCTGACAAGTCGTTTTACCGAAATCAAAAGCTTGAATAAGAAATACTTATAATAAGATTAGAACAATATTAGGGCGAGTAGTCCGCATCATCATCACCGTCTATTGTTATTAAACTCAGTAGCCTCAATTAAAAACTACATTATCTTCCCTTACATAATAACATTCGCATTGTCCTTATACAGTAAAATATTAAGTAATACCATAGACTAATTATAACAATGTATAATTATTCTTCTGTACAATTCATCAATCATCAATCATCTGGGTATGTTTGAAACTATTTACCTACGACCATTATTATGCTATTTAACAATAGACGACCTCTGTGTCGTAACGGGTGATATTATACCTACTATACACTTATGTAACATAATTTTTGTTTAAGCATATCAGAAGTAGGTACCTAACGTATCCCAAGCTTCGAGCTTACAACGGGGCTAAATGTTGCTGTGTCCAGCAATATTTATTTATTTGTATAATTCTTATTATTCAACAACTAAAATTAATGTGATAAGTATATGTACGTACCTGCATAGCAAAAAATTACTATAACGAACACAAAAACACTTATACACATTTCCTTTGTCTGTTATTTGTTATAAAATATTTATTATAAATAAATAAATATTGCTGGACAATTATTATGTACACGTTGTATTCAAAAGAGGAAAACTAATATAATAAGCTAAATGCTTTGGTAACTTAACTACATAGACAGACATGATGACAGAATTATGCATCATCCCAGTACTTGACAAGTAGGTTAAACTTGATAGAAATATTAGTCACTACTGCTTTTCCCTTCGTTTTAATTAAATTACCGCGTTTTAATTGAATCTCCCACAATAAAAAGTAACTTACAATAAGCTTATGTATCAAAATAGCACATAGGTTGTGCTATTTTGATACATAAGCTTATTGTAAGTTATCATCAAAATCCATTCATTTGTTGCGTGAAAGAGTACCTCCTAACAGACATACGAGTACATCCATACATTTTAACAAACTTTGGCATTTATAATATGTAGGTATTAGTAGGAAGGCCTTAATTTTAGTTATCGATTTTTTTAATAGTATGCCTTGAAGACCCCTGTGGCGCAGTGGGCGAAGGTCCGTCTGCGACGCAAGAGGTTGCGAGTTGGATTCTCTTCTACGTGTTCTACATGTATAATAAATTATCTATCTATGTTTCAGTGGCGGATTTACCATTAGGCCCAGTGGCGGATTTACAAATTTGCCGCTAGTAGGCCATTCAATTTTTGCCGCCCCTACTGACTTTTAAAATTCAATAAGTACGTAGTAGTACCTATAGTTTAATCCCGTAATTAGTATGATTATGAACTTAATGATAAATAGTCCGGTCAAAATAGACATATAAAGTTATATTAATTCGCACCTTGCTGAAAATTGGCATAAATGTTAGGAGCCCTATCACACAATTTGTCAAAAGTCCACATGGTCCACTCCACAGGCGTGGAAAAAAGTTATTCAAGGTCTAATGTTGTTAAAATCAGTTTTTTTGTAAATGTCTGATTTCCTATGGGTTTTTTGCTACTTGTATTTGTTACAATATTGTAGAAGACAAAATTCTCTACAAATTATGTTCATAAAAACATTCATGAGGTGAACCGTTTTCGAGATAGAGGGCGGAGAGCGCGCGGCCACAGCATCACTTCAAGGGGAATTCGTATGGGGTTTGGCAATGCGAAACGATTTTCTGGAACATATCATGACAATTTTAACACCTGCCCAATTCAACCTGAGAATTTCTCAATTCCTCGGAGGCAACGATTGACCTTAACTGACCGCGCGTTCTTCGCCCTCTATCTCGAAAACGGTTAACCGTATGTAGTAAACAAAATAAAATAATATTTGAACACAATTAGTAGAGAATTTTGTCTTCTACAATATTGTTACAAATACAAGCAGCAAAAAAACCCATATAGACCAGTGCAGATGCCTTCAAAAATGGTCAAAAAAGGAAAAAAATAGTAGTAGGATGAAACCCATTAGAAAAGGAGGGGAATATGATAAAAATGAAAGGAAAAATAAATTACGGTCGATCTGAGTTCGGAAAGTGGTAGGGGGGGTGAGTTTTAAGGGTTAAAATGGTTTATTTCGATTTCCGGTAAAACTACAAGTCCTATGAAAAAGTCCTATATTCGTTGAAATCTCTTCTTTCTGATGATTAAAAAATTATATACATTACAATAGTAAATTTTCTCAGAAAATGCACAAAACCGAAACAAAAATTTGTGTCATTATGAACAATTGCATCATAAAAATGTGATTTTATTTAATTTTGTCTTTTCAGACTATTATAATATTTAGAATGGATGAATCTGTTTGTATAATCTGCAATAAGTCGGATTATAAGCAATAATATTAAATAAAAATTGCAAAAATCACATTTTTATGATGCAATTGTACATTATGATACAAATTTTTGTTTCGGTTTTTTGCATTTTCTGAGAATATTTACTATTGTAATGTATATATTTTTTTAACCATCAGAAAGTAGAGATTTCAACGAACAAAAAGCATACCGACTTTTTAAAAAAAGCTTATATTTTGACACGTGAATTTTCGATTGAAAATTAGGGTGTTTTTGTTTAAATTAGGTCAAAATAAGTTGAAAAAACTAATATTTTTAATCAAATAAATTATAGTGTATTTGGGACATAAAAAGGTAAGTTTTCACCAAATTTCATAGAAAATAAAATGTTTTTGAAAAAGATTGAGAGAAAAAAAAAACCAAAAACTTAGTTATTTGAATTTTTCACATACATATTGACATTATGTAAAAAAGTTGTGAATTAAAAGTTGTAGATCGTTTTATTACCTACAACTTTGCTTTTTCACATTTTTTCATAGGACTTGTAGTTTTACCGGAAATCGAAATAAACCATTTTTACCCTTAAAACTCACCCCCCCTACCACTTTCCGAACTCAGATCGACCGCAATTTATTTTTCCTTTAATTTTTATCATATTCCCCTCCTTTTCTAATGGGTTTCATCCTACTACTATTTTTTTTCCTTTCAAAAATTAAAAACCCTGGTCTAATAGGAAATTAGATATTTACAAAAAACTGATATTAACAACATTAGACCTTGAATAACTTTTTTTCCACGCCTGTGGACCACGCGAACTTTTGACAAATTGTTTGTTATAGGATTCCTAACATTTATGCCAATTTTCAGCAAGGTGCGAAAACCTTGCTCCTATTTTTGTGTCTAATTATACTGGACTAAAACAATTTCTATTATAATAAAACATTTTAACAATCAGTTAATGAGATCAAAAAAGTTTTACATTATTTTCTTGCGAGATTTTAAATTTGCAAAATCATCACTTATTATAGTCGTATGAAAGCTTTTCTCGACTTAAAATAGATCGTAGATAGTTAATTTATATTATATGAATTTTGTACACGTATAATAACTTATAAAAAAAATCTGAAAAAAAATTTGCGAAATTTGCCGCCCACCTAAATCTGCCGCCCTAGGCAATGGCCTACTTGGCCTAAACCAAGGTTTTATAGATCCGATGTAAACCTTTGAGAATAACAAATGAGTGAATATGTCGCGTTCCTAAAACCACCATCTTGGTATTTCCATAAATGTCACTTTGACATTTACGTAGGTTCATTTCACCACCGTGGTTGACGTAGATGCCGTAAAGTAAACCATTAATATAACTTTGACTACCTACAGGTAGCTGTTAGTATGTATGTTTTGTTGTAGAAGAAATTCAAATTTTATCTACTCGGGTAGGTTACCTAGATACTCCTCCTTAGTTATACGAGTATAAATGTATAACTACTATATGAAGTTATATAATTAGATATTATTAAGTATGAGTCAATTATTTTAAAGGAATTCAAACTAACACATAATATACATATTTGTATATCTAAACATAAAGGTAATACTTGTTCTGAGAATTAAATCCGATATTAAATTGAGACACATAATAAACAAAAATAATTGTGACCACATCCATAGTATGTATAAAATAACGAAATAGGTAGGTAATTAAAATTGAGCTTGAGGTTAATACTAGAAATATAATTATTATATTATTTACCTTAATAGGTACAGGAGGACAATAAGTATAGTATACCAGTAGGAACTACAAATTTTTTATAATACATATATATGACACCCTGCACAAATATCTGCAGATTGTAAAAATGTTGTTCCGAGGCGGCACTCGAACCCACAACCTCCTGCGTCGCAGGCAGATCTTCGCCCGCTGCGCCACAGAGATCGTCAAAAAATATTTAAGACATACACAGACATTAGAACATCATTATTTACAAACACCTCATTAAATAATGGCAAGGGCTCATAACAATAACGATAAACATCTTGTCTTATTATTTCTGTGCGAGATGCCATACTGTATATCGGTCTCGCTTGTCAGCAAAAAACATATATTTTTAGATATATTTCAAATATAAAATAAAATGAATAGTATTTTCAAATAATTTGTTTAAAGCCTTTCTAAAAAGATACTTACCATAATATATAAAAGTGGATATGTATATATTGTTCTTTTTAAATTATTTTTTTTCCGGATTTTGTACTGTTTCCTTCTAAGTGTTGACTAAAAAAAAATTATCTAACTTGTGTTGGTGTGATCGTGATGGGGTACACCGACAGCTTCTGTGAACTGCAACATATCAAAAGCGTTATATTGTTTAGAATCTCTAAACTACGGTAAACATCCTCCTACCAATATTACTAATAACGCGAAAGTATGTAAAGGCTGTATGTTTGTTGCTCTTCATGCACTACTGAATGTATTTTTAGGTGTCTAGCTAATATTGAGAGGTCAGTTTTTTAAAAGACGAATTGAGAAACCTATTTTGAAGTCGTTTAAAAATGACATGTACCAATTAAATAATCTAAGATTGATGATTAGTTAAGTTTGGCATAAATGGCATTGTTATCTAACAGTAAGTATTTGGTGTTGTTCCAGTCTCCTGCGGCCCGTGTCAGTGAGCGGCAACATGGAGCATGCGCTT
Source organism: Chloroclystis v-ata (assembly GCA_963691955.1). Classification (NCBI taxonomy): domain Eukaryota; kingdom Metazoa; phylum Arthropoda; class Insecta; order Lepidoptera; family Geometridae; genus Chloroclystis; species Chloroclystis v-ata. Next base: position 8,321,202 of record OY829904.1, on the reverse strand, counting down.
GCGCACCGCGAGCGAGTCGGCGTGCAGGACTTCGTGCTGCTGGAGGACTACCGCTCCGAGGCAGCCTTCATCGACAACCTCCGGAAACGGTTCTCGGAGAACATCATTTATGTATGTCAATCAAATCAATCAAATCAATCAAATCAATCAAATCAATCAAATCAATCAAATCAATCAAATCAATCAAATCAATCAAATCAATCAAATCAATCAAATCAATCAAATCAATCAAATCAATCAAATCAATCAAATCAATCAAATCAATCAAATCAATCAAATCAATCAAATCAATCAAATCAATCAAATCAATCAAATCAATCAAATCAATCAAATCAATCAAATCAATCAAATCAATCAAATCAATCAAATCAATCAAATCAATCAAATCAATCAAATCAATCAAATCATTCAAATCAATCAAATCATATTTATGACTCTTCTCTAAAAAACAGGTTGTCGTTTACGAAGGTCCGCAAGAGTCGGTCACCTATATTATATTGCAACATTTGCAACACAATATTGAAAGTTTAAATCTGCTCAATTTTTAGATCTGTCTATAAACGTATAAATTTAAAATTGCAATACATTATTTAATCAATAATATATTTCGCAGTATATTTTGGCGTTATTAGTCGGCCTCGATTTTACGATTCTAATAATCATAAAAATAAATTGATTCATGTCATTTTATATACCGATGTATAGATTAAAAACTAGAAATACAGCAATCACGCATATCTAAACACGATAAGATTGTTGTTGTATTTATTACGATTATTGTTATCTTTTGAAATTGAATAGTACCTATATATAATTTATGAAATTATGCCTATATGAATACAAAAGTCGTGTAGTCAGTGGTCCCTGCCTAACTTAGTCCCGCGGGAAAATACAAGATATAATACAATTGGTTATGGAACATTTATCGCGGAAGGCTATAAATATAGATACGTAAATAACGTAAAAAAAACGCGCAAGCATAGCTGTCGGTGAGTCGGCTAGATTAGAATAATTTATTTCACATTTTATTAACATTAAATAGGAACTAAACTAACTTATTGCTACTAGATTATTAATATTATTTTATTACTACATTCTACTTAAACAAAAGCAATTTATGAATCATTCGAAAAAGTTATGAGGGCGGTATGTAAAACAGAACTTTCCTTGATAGTTAAACTGTGTTACGGCAAAGTACCATTCACCCCTATTATAATACAGCTTATTTCTGCTTGCTGCTTATTAACTTTACTTATGGACATTATTCCACAGACATACATCGGAAATGTGCTGATATCAGTGAACCCGTACAAAAACCTGCCCATCTACACCGAAGAAAAAGCGAAACTTTACTACAAGAAGGCCTTTTTTGAGGCTCCTCCTCACGTGTAAGTCACTGATGATGATGTTTATTGCATTTTAGGTCATTCTGAATTGCTACTTTTTTTTTATTTACAATGAAGGACTTTGTCGTTCAGAGACCATACAAACTTCAAAACCAAATTATATGATTACTTAATGTAATAATGTGAGTAGTAGGGTACATTATCTGGTGTAAAAAAACAACTAATGTGACAATTAATTATAATTTGGAAAATTGTTTCTTTTTAATTTTATAATCATTTAACAAAAACAACAACCTAACCTTTAGGTAAGTAATGCTTTTTGTAAAACAATTTTTTAGATATACCTACATATTTTATTTTTATTTAGTACATAGGTACCTAGTAGTAGATTTTTCTGTTATATCGGGGCTATTTTTTTAGTGTATATTCTTGGTACTTTTAGGTACTACTCCTAAAAGTACTACTCCTAAGAGTCTGAGCAATCACAAAGTTCCACTACCAAAAGCTGAAACAACTTTCGTACAATTGGGTCTACGTTCCACTATTGGATCGGATAATGGGAATATGCGCTAATAGCAACAGTGAATCATTTATTTAACTAAGCCTCTTGTTTCAGTTTCGCAATCGCCGATAACGCGTACCGGTCGCTGGTGTACGAGCACAGAGAACAATGCATCCTTATATCGGGTAAACAACTTATCTATTCAAAACAGAACTCTTCAACGTAGGCTGTCTATTTGCTGTCTAGTTGCTACTTTTAGCATCGGCGATCGGCGATACCTATGTGACAAAATTAAAGCTTAGTAACCAGAATTATACTTGGTGTGGTGAATTTATCTCTCTCGTTAAGAGAGTAGTCCCTGTGTCCCAGCAGTGGGAACATCAATAAGATGGGGAAATGGTGATGATGATCCAGCATTAATCTTTCGAGTGATTTATTTATGAAGCGAGGTATTTATTACCTATTTAGCGATTCGGCTCGCTTCAAGGAAAATCGCTCTCTGAAATATTCGGTGCTATTAATTAGCAAATTGTTTCACTATTATAAAATATGGGTATAAATATCCTGTATGTAGTAGTTTCTAAATTTAGGATGACTCATTTGTCAATTCGCAGTTACGAATTACGATGTTGTATTTATTTATTGTTAATCCTATTATCGTTAATGAATCTATTCAATGATGTAAATACTAATTTAATTTCATAGAACATAGTCGTCGTGACGTAATATATAGTAATAAGTGAGGATTATTACTAAAATAAGCCTTGGTGATATGCAACATATGCAATGAAAAACATGCCTAACAAGATTATCAACGACAGACTGTGATAAGGATTACTATCATTTAGTTTATCGGCGGTCTTGCATACCGGCTGGCCCACTCATCATTTAATGAAGTATCCATGTGATATCTATGAACCTTGTACGTAATGGAAATCACTTGTAGTTGTAGCTAACTGATTCACACTATGTTTATTTATTAATTAATCATTATGTAAACATCATTAGAAGTTTATTTTAAGCCAAATAGGTTTTACTATATTCTAAATGCATATAATATGTATATATATTATGCACTTTATTGTTACCAACAAGAGGGAAGTCAAGCGAGAAGTCACTGTGGAAACATTATAGGGATGATGACGAAGACTGCACTATTTGGTCAAAATTAATGTGTGTTAAAATGTAATACCTAAGTAATATGAACACATAATATGTGTTCATATTATGTATTTTATATTATTAGCAAATATATTATATTTGCTGTTGTTTTAAAGTACCTATAATTGCTACACGGGTTTTAGAGATTGCGATGTTATGTATATTCAAATTGTTTATTTTAGGTGAATCCGGTTCCGGTAAGACTGAAGCATCAAAGAAGATTCTAGAATACATAGCCTCACGGACGAATCACCTTCGTAATGTGGAGAACGTCAAGGACAAACTGCTGCAGACCAACCCACTGTTGGAAGCATTCGGAAATGCCAAGACTAATAGGAACGACAATTCTAGTCGCTTCGGCAAATACATGGACATACAGGTAAGGGGTTCCGTATGAGTCCAAAATTTAAAGATTTAGCCGAAAAGAGTGTTCTTGCTTCTTCTTGAGTCTTGCTTTTGAAAGTATTACATATGTAAAATTATTTAAAAACCTACCTCCTAATAAAATTAATTTTTTTTTTTTTGCGATTGCGAACATAATATTTAGCTAGCTACAATACTCGCAACCTTTATCGTCGCACGCAGACCTTCGCCCGCTGCACCACAGAAGTTAGACGACCTCTAGGAAAGTTATTATATTAACTTTCTCAATTTCATCATTACTAGAAGAAGAAAAGCGAATGTTATACAAATTCTATTCACCCCCTAGTTCAACTACGAAGGCGCTCCAGAAGGCGGGCACATCCTCAACTACCTCTTGGAGAAGTCGCGCGTGGTCTCGCAGATGACGGGCGAGAGGAACTTCCACATCTTCTACCAGCTGCTGTCCAGCGGCGACGAGGAGCTGCTGCGGACCCTGGTGCTCCAAGGCCGACCTGAGACTTACAGATACACTACTGACACGGTACTAACTACAACTAGACTTTTATAACTGCAACAGGCGCGCAACTCAAGAGTCAGGCATTGCTCTTGAATCTCAATCAATAAAAAACGCTTTATTATACACCAAAAAGTAATATAAAAACAAACATTAAAATAAAACTACAGTACAATAGGCGGCCTTATCGCTGAAGAGCGATCTCTTCCAGGCAACCTTTGGATATATAGAGAAGATAATGTACAAAATACAGGCAAGGATCTATAGTTGTAGAAACCAATAGTTACAGATTTTGTTTCGAAATAACGTCTTGATACATAACATAACGTCTTGATAGATTCTATACAATACATATAGCCCAGTCAATTTAAACATTTCAAGTTACATAAAGTCCCAACAAGCTGGATTTCTGTGAAATTGTTCAAATCATAATTATAAACAATGTCTAAAAGATCCCCATCATTCCACGTTAAGGAAAAAGTTTTATTCAAGGTTAAATGTCAAAAAATTTAGTTTTTCGCGATTTTCAGCAAAACGGTAAGTTTTATCATAAAAGTACCTAGGACAAAATTGTAGATCATGAAATTATCTATCAAAATGTATCAAGGTTTTTTTTTACAAGCCACCGTTTCTGAGATATAACGGTTCAAAAAGTTATAAAAATTGTTTACAAAATGAAATGAAATGTTCAAAAAGTTATTAAATTGCGTCAATAGCGATGTATCGCATGATACTTTGTCGGAACGAAACGAATCCTCCGTTGTTTGTGATTCAATATTAGAGCACGACCGGCCTTGACAATTTTTTTTCATTTTTTTTATTTAATTACAAGAAAAAGGCTTTGTCGCTGAGCGACCACATCGTCTTATCGGGAACTTGACAATTTGTGCATGCCAACTTTTATAACTTTTTGAACCGTTATATCTCAGAAACGGTGGCTTGTAAGAAAAAAGTGTTGATACATTTTGATAGATAATTTCATGATCTACAATTTTGTCCTAGGTACTTTTATGATAAAACTTACCGTTTTGCTGAAAATCGCGAAAAACTAAATTTTTTGACATTTAACCCTGAATAAAACTTTTTCCTTAACGTGGAATGATGGGGATCTTTTAGACATTGTTTATAATTATGATTTGAACAATTTCACAGAAATCCAGCTTGTTGGGACTTTATGTAACTTCACCCTCATTTTATGTATAAATTGACTGGACTAATACGCTGTCTTTCAAGTTCAAATCATTAAAACTAAATAACGGATTTTGATGCGGTTATTTATAAAGTGATGTGATTTGACATGACAATTTGTATTTAATTTCTAGACTCCCCAAATGTCGCTGAAGATGAACGACTCCGAACAGTTCCGGGTGGTCCGCGACGCCATGAAGGTGATCGAGCTACGCGACTCCGAGCAGATGGAGATCTGGGAGATCCTAGCGGCTGTCCTGCACCTCGGCAACGCCAAGTTCGTCACCAACGACAAGGGCTACGCGGAGATCCTAGGACACGACGCCAACAGCGCTAATGTTGCTAAGGTCCGTACTGCCTTTGCCTAACACATTTTCTCTGAAAACAAACTAACTTAGGTACTCCGGTTACCTTATAGATTTATTATGAGTAGGTACCTACTATTGGTATAATAATTTATCTATTGGTATATTAGTAATTAAGTACCTAAAAATGGAAAATCTCGCTTTACCTATCTCGCCTACCCATAAACTTTCTACTATCCGGCAAAAAAGTTCAATATAAACATAAGCTTCGCGTTACTTCGCTTAGTCATTTGATAAGCTTACAAAGAATGACACAAACGCCACAATCGTCACGTTACAAATAGCTCGTCTATCACTTAGGCCAGGCGCGCACTAGGCAGCCTGGCTGCGCAGCCAGGCTGCGGCAGCCAGAATATTTGCGCAGCCAGTTATAACAGCCAATTTCAATTTCCCGAATAAATTTCTCTTTATCGAAAGTCATCTTGTCAAAGTTCGGAACGCGAAATACATCTGGCTGCTACAACTAGTGCGCGGAGACTGATAGCAGCCACATACATTCGCCTACACACGTTCTGGCTGCGCGCACCCAGCTGGCTGCCGTGCAAACAGGCGCGTTTTGTTGGCTGCTGCAGCCGAGATTTCGTGGCTGCCTAGTGCGCGGGCTCCTATACAACGTCATATGTTTTACTGGCTGCCGCAGCCTGGCTGCCGCAGCCTGGCTGCCGCAGCCTGGCTGCCTAGTGCGCGCCTGGCCCAGTAAATATAATAATGAATGAAAATTATTATAATGAAATGTAGATAATTAAAAATAATCATTCGTAGAAAAATGTGTAATGTAAAATGTAACCTCAATATTATTATTTATTATCAATGGTTCAGTAACAAGGCTTGATTCCCTCGATTCATTAATTTGATGGAATTAATCAACAAATCTTTAAAATAAACATATGAACACCACCCCATAATAAATAAATTATCTTTACAATAACTAACTGCGACTGAATAACCATACCCATTACACGATTTGGATCAGCATTTCATCTGATTACATTGAGGTGTCCGTTTTCTGTGCAGTCAGAATGACTCGTGATATTCGAGTCTACTCTGACATTATAATTTCGATTTATCGAACTATCATGCACGAACAATCTAGATGTTGCGGTCACTATAGTCACACCCACACTAACATTTAAATTTGGTGATCTTCATTTTAAGCTTGTACCTATATCTAAATCCAAATAGGTTGGATAGAAAAATCAATGGCACTTTTCGTTGTAATTTTATAACTCAAGAACGGCTGGTCTGATTTAATAGTCGTAGAAGCCCACGAAAGATTTAAAAGGCGAGAAACATGGGAATGAAGCGGGCGAAGCTTCGGGCGGGGCAGCTAGTCTTTTATATAAATATACAATGAATTGCTGTTCGTTAGTCGTCTCGCGAAAAATCTCAAGAACGGGTGCTTACCCGTTCGACCCAAGATTTTTCTACCCAATAGGTATTTTGCTCCGTTCATCCCAAAACATTAGATTTAAGTTACCGTAAAACACTCCAACATTGCCCACATTTTTCGAATAATTACAATTTTTGTTATTTTTTTGTATGGGGACACAAGTATTTTCTATTCGCATCTGCAACTATAGGATATTTTGCATGTATTATTTTATTAGATTTTGTTATTCGTCAATATTAAATCAAGTATTTTATTATTTTTAAAGGCGGGCAATGTTATCTCGACTTATTGCCAACATTGCCCACGTTGATTTTTGACGCAAATATCTCCTCTCCGGCCTCTAATCAGCTGACAGCAAAACCTGTAGAAGAATTATGACCAAAACTGGCCATTACTTTAAAACTAAAGCGAATCCATGACAGGTTTCCTACCAAAATCCATGTTAGGCTAGTTGGGCAAAATTACCCTGACCTTGTTAGCATTTTCCATACAATTCGCTTTTCGCCTTTAGTAAAGTGATAGGGTTGGTACATCTCAGTAAACTGTTCTTGACTTTTTATTTCTTTTTATGTTAATAAAAAAACAAGATTATCTTCTATTGAATTATTTAAAAAACTTTCAAGTAACATGTTTGATTCAACAGATTCACATGCAAGTATTAACATTTATTCCGTGTTATTTTTAATACATTCTGGTTCCAATCTTTCGTCTTGACTTTCTTTGACGAATTCGAGATTTGTTCTTGCTTTTAAGAAATAATAAAAATAAATTATCTAAATAATCAAGATAATAATAATTAGCAAAAAAAAAAAAAGTCGGATGTGTCAACCCTAAGCTTATTTTGACTGCGGGCAATGTTGTCAATAGTAGATCGCAAAAATACTAGATAACTTTGCCCACCTTTATAACTTTAGTTATACAAGAGCTGCATCAGTGACAATAACGGTATAATAATACCTTAAGTTTTTTGTACAACATAATATAAATTAAACTCATCTGTGTTTTCTTCATCACGCACAATCCACTTTTGAATTTTCACCAAAATTTGCCCGCAAAAATACACTCTGTCTTTGACGAGTTCCAACAAGTTACTGAGTGACGTTAGCGTTACATCCAATAGACAGTGGTGCTAAACACAAAACCTATTTTCTACCAAAGTCAATAAATGTTACCATAGTATTCAGATATTTTTGCTATTAAAAGTTTTGCTTAAAAATTGGTCTTCGGGCAAAATTACCCTCGGTGGCAATGTTGGAGTGTTTTACGGTACCCGTTCTACCCACACCTAATTTCTATTGTTTGAATTCAAATAAATGACATAGTGAAACACTAGAAAAGCAGGGTCATTAGACAAAAAATGCAGAAATTCATTATAAAAATATTTTTATTATTAAAATCAGTCTTGTTCAGATATTAGTATAATAAGAAAAACAATGGTAGGTACTCCTTACCGTTGTTAATTGGATTATCTATTGTACTTAAAATAAGTTCTCCTTCTTAAATTTATCTAGGAATTTCACGTGCACTCGTTTGAAGAGATCATTAACTATTTATACCTCCTATTGTAGTTACAAAATTTGAAGTTACTGTGAGTAATAATATCGTCAAATTCGATTTTTTATAAATATTACAGTGTCTCTGCTATTTAAAATACACTGTGACTCAAATTTTTGCTTTGGGTAGAACGGGGCATATGTTTTGGGTTGAACGGGTAAAAATAATATTGGGTAGAAAAATCGTGGGTCGAACGGGTAAGCACTCTCAAGAACGGCTGGGGCGATTTGGCTGATTTTCGGCTTGAAATATCTAGAAAGTATTAGTACCTCCTCGACTAAATTTTTGGTGTTACTACATTACTCGGTACTAGACTAAACACTCGTTTAGTCCGAACTAGGCATAGCACTAGGTAGCCTAGTTAACTGTTAATGTAGGTACCTAGTTAACTTTAATCTTGCAATTAAATATACCTACTTACCCTGTGTTTTCAACAGTTAGATAAGAACGTATCATTGTTCAAATAGTATTTATAAATATAGACCCTTCATTGAATTAGCCGACGAGAAACAAAAGGTTTCTGTTTCTATAACACAACTGTTTTGACTAAATACTTGGTAGAGGTACTTGTTCCTATAGAGACCCCATAAAAATATTAAAGAACACGGTACCTTTTAGGCAACGGTTTGGGTAGGTAGGTACATATACTCGTATATGAAACTTATAAAATTTTTACGAATTACGAACTAAGTAGGTATATTGTATTTAATCACATTTATCTACTACGTAGCTAATATATTTTTCGTTAACGCGTTAAGTCATGTGGTACAGGAACATATAAATCTTCATAAAATTAATTTACCAGGTAGTCCAGACCAGATCAGACCAGTGATAGGTCTGTGTTCACTGAATTTGACACGGATTTCAACACGATGTTGCTTGTTCACAGCGATTTGTAAAAACACAGAATAGTGCGTAAGGTTGCGACATATTGATGAACCCTTACGTGCTATTTTGATGAGTAGAACCTACCTAGGTAGCTATAGATCATTTATTAACACTCAGGAACAAAAAATTTGGTTAATATTGCGGAATATTAATCGACCTAAATAACGCAACGATTCCACTAATTGATTGACCTCTGTTGAAATCCATATTTCAACAGCATCTCACATCGATATATGAATTGGAAGTTTTTATTATGATAAACACGTATGTTTTTTATGACCTATATTTCGTAACAAGTCTGTAGCTTCATTCAGTGATATAGACAATTCCTTTTTATATGGGTATTATTTTACTAGTAGATTGATAGATATAATGTATAATAACTTAATTGTACACTGGACATATACCTACATACAGGATAACAAACTTAACCAATTGTACAATTGGCGGTTTGGACATTATTGTACATACAGGATAACAAACTTAACTAATTGTACAATTGGCGGCCTTATCGCTAAAAGCGATATCTTCCAGGCAACCTTTGGATGGATAGGAACTGTTGAATCATGGAATGGCGGTAATCATTGTAAAGATAGTTTTTACCAATAATGATTATCGACTAGTGTAAAGGCAAATTTTAGTAAATAAGCTCTCCATTCCAGGTTTTAAAGATAGACCTCGCCAAACTGCGTGAAGTCCTAACCTCCCGCACCATAGAGGCTCGCGGCGACGTAGTGTCCACCCCTCTAGACCTAGGGCAGGCGCAGTACGCGCGCGACGCACTCGCCAAGGCCATGTACGACAAGCACTTCAGCTGGCTGGTGTCCCGCATCAACGCCGCACTCACGCCTAAAGAGAAGGACGCGAGGTCGTCTGTCATCGGGATACTGGATATCTACGGATTCGAAATCTTCCCTAAGAACAGGTATGACTATGTTTTCTTAGCTCGGTGGACATTTTATATCGACCTAGTTACTCAAGAGCATAAGCCTTAATTAAAGATTTTAGATTTTAAAGATTTTAAGATTTATGTCATTTATTTCCATAAAATCCTAAAGATCACTTGGACAAGTTCTTCAGTTCTTCAATTCTTCATAACACCCCTATTCACGTTCCCACTGCTGGGACACAGGGACTTATCTCATGATGAGAGAGATTAGGCCTTCATTCACCACGCTGGCCAAGTGCGAGTTGGTGTTCTTACCAGAAATAAATTGAAGACACTTTGAAAAACCTGTCAAGGTCTTATAGTTGATCACTCTATATCATAGTTGACGAACAATCTTCACAAAGGAATTATTTATATTTTTGTCCCGAGGCGGGAATCGATACCGCAACCTTTTGAGACTAAAGCGGATCTTCCCCGCTTCGCCACAATCGTATACTGAAGTTTACTACTTCCAGCTTCGAGCAGTTCTGCATCAACTTCTGCAACGAGAAGCTGCAGCAGCTGTTCATCCAGCTGACGCTGAAGCAGGAGCAGGAGGAGTACCTGCGCGAGGGCATCGAGTGGGAGCCCGTCGAGTACTTCAACAACATCGTCATCTGCGATCTTATTGAGGCTAAGCATACGGGTGAGTTTGCTGTGACAACTTTTGAGATTTAAAACACTTATATGTACAATAAAATAAAATCATCAAAAAGGCATGGACAAAAAGTCTATGGTGAACGCGAAATAAAAAAAACCTAACCTAACCTAACCCTACTGTACAAACTGTCGTGGTTTGATAAATTCATATTCTGATAAACGGGCAATACACGAACCTTATTTACGTTGACTTTTGATCAACCGGGAGCGTGCGTGATCCGTGTCCTTGCAGTGTCCTTGATCCTGAAGAAGTCCCACGTTCTGGGACGAAACGGTTGATCAAAAGTCAACGTAAATAAGGTTCGTTTATCTCAATATGGATTTAAAACCCATTTAGATATTACCCTAAACTCTAAGAAACTAAGATTGTAAACGATTTCCACTCATTGAGACCGGTCCTAGGTTTTGGTACCTACTAAAATCTTCCACTTAAAATCATTATTTATATCCTGCCTATTTATCATAAAAATCATAATCCATACATTTTATGCATTTCAACGACCTCTTGGCCATCAATCCAAGTCTCAATTCTCTTTATTGTAGTAGTGTAGGAAGGAACGTATGTTCGAATTATCTATTATACTCCATTTGTCAAATTTCACCCGAGCGTAGCCGGGTTTTCATATAGTCTTTTATATTATGTATGAGCAGAGCACAGTACCTAGTAGTTAATAATCAATTGTTATTTGTACACATTCCAGGTATAATCTCGATCCTGGACGACGAATGCCTTCGCCCCGGAGACGCGTCCGACAGATCGCTGCTGGAGAAGCTCACGCAGCACCTGGACGGACATCAGCACTTCAAGTCTCATCGCAAGTCGGACACCAAGACGCAGAAGATTATGGGCCGTGATGTATGTTAATTGAGCTTTATTTTATTTTAAGTATATACTAATATTAAAAGTTTGTTTGTTTGAACGCGCTAATCTCAGAAACCGCAGGTTCGATTACAAATACTCATTATTACATATTTCAGTGTTAGATAGTACAGTACAGTTATCGAGGAAGGCTATTCTGCCCTTCATAGGAAATTAACTTTTCCAGATAGATCTCGCTTAGCTGATTACAAATACCAATTTTCACTAAAAATGCCACCTACGCTGTTTTAAAGATGTGTCACATAAATTCTTAACAATTGATTTAAGTACATCATCAAAACCTTTATTCAATGTATTTAAAACCAACTATAACATAATCGATTCCCAACGTAGAAAACGAACTCCCTTAACCTCTGAACCCCGTTCTTCCAGGAGTTTTGCCTGGTCCACTACGCCGGAGAGGTGACGTACAACGTGTCGACGTTCCTAGAGAAGAACAACGACCTGCTCTACCGCGACATCCAGGGCCTCGTCGGCACCAGCGGGAACTCCATCGTCAGCGCCTGCTTCAGGGTAACTATATTAACACATTCAATGCCCACGCCGCCACATCTACTTGTACACACGAGCGTGCGTCATGGGCACTGACAGTGTTAAGCTTCCCACAGAATATTCACACTGAATGCACACAGATGTAGGTACCTACTATTCCATCTTACAAGTTAAAATAAGCATATCGAGCTTCTTACCTACGGCCATGATGAAGTACAAAGTGGCATAGATTTTTCATATTTCACTAAAAATCAGTTTTCATGAGATAAGTTAATCTAGTATGTAACACAAGCTTAGACCTTATCACGGGGCTATATCTTGCTGTGTGAATTTTCCATAAATATTTATTAATTGAAATAAAAAACAGGCAACAAGAGTTAACAAACAAGTACCTATCCTTTCTTCCAACACTTGTAAAACTTCGGATATACTACATACATCTGCGAAAATGTAAATAAATATATTTTCGCAGGACGTGAACAAGCACAGCAAGAAACGCCCTGAGACCGCCATCACACAATTCAAGAACTCCCTCAACGAGCTCATCAAGATCCTGAGCAGCAAGGAGCCCTCCTATATACGCTGCATCAAGCCCAACGAGAACAAAGCTTCCAGTGAGTACTACTCTAAGTGTATAAGTATTAGTACTCCCCTGTCTTATTTAAATATCATCTCTTTTTACATCCAAAGGTTGCCTGGAAGAGATCGCTCTTTAGCGATAAGGCCGCCCATTGTACGTGTCTCTTTTGTGTTTTTATCATATTTTTGTTTTTGGTGTACAATAAAGTGTTTTGTATTGTATTGTACTCTATTCGAGATAATTTACGAGTACTTACACTTATTTTTCTTATTGTTGAACTGAGTGATATTGATGAGTCACTTACTCTGTTGATATAGTTATGTTTTAAGTATCATAATAGATTGTTTAAGTATATAGCCTGGAGCACAAAGGCTACTTTAAACAGCCTCCGACTATTATAGTGAGTTATTGTTCAGCTCAAGAATAGAAGAGCTCTTGTGTTTCCCATACAGGTACGATCAACTACAATAGGTACTCATGATGTAATCAAAACAGTTATTATACCATGTCATGTGGTGATAACATGATAATTGTAATAAAATCTATTAATTTATTTGTGTCAAACCATATTTCTTTATTTTTAGTGCAATTCGACGACAAGCTGGTATCCCACCAGGTGAAATACCTCGGGCTCATGGAGAACCTGCGCGTGCGCCGCGCCGGCTTCGCCTACAGGAGGACTTACGAGGCTTTCCTTGAAAGGTAACATCATTTCATCTTTACTCTGGGTTTTACATTGTTTGTAGGACAATTTATGTTGTTATAACCAGGAAATTATAATAATTTCGTCAAGGGGTACGGTTACGGTAGACTCGAAACCTTATATGAATAACAAAACATAAAATAATATTGATTTTGAGTCGACAACATATCCGCAAAATTTGGATTATGAAGAATGGAGAATTTCGTCAAATTTAAACCGAGTGAAGACGGGTTTTCATCTAGTACTCACTAGACACTCGAAAAAATATTTGCAGATCGTAAAAATTATTGTTCTGAGGCGGGAATGGAACCCAAAAGTAGTTTGTTTGTGATGTACGTTTGTTATTCTATAGATACAAGTGCCTCAGCAAGGCGACGTGGCCCAGCTTCAGGGGCGCGGCGCGACAGGGCGTGCAGCACCTCGTGGAGGCGCTCAACTTCGAGCGGGACGAGTTCCGGATGGGCAAGTTAGTACACATATACCAATGATGCAATGTAGAACAACATTTCCGAGTACAATGAGTACACTGAATATACTGACCTTTTTTTCTTTATGTAGGCACCATCATGTCCCAGCAGAGGGAAGTAGGAGCTTCCTCCTTCTTTCTTGACAAGAGACCTTTAATAGGCCCTTAATTCACCACGCTGGCTAAGTGCGGGATAATGATTGACACAAATGACTTTTGTTCGTAAACTTTTCAAGAGCATTCCGGTTTTCTCACGATGTTTGCTTTCACATTAAGAACACATTATACTCAAATTGAACGTTCTTTTCTTTTTGAATTCTTCTGAACCTACATACCGTACCTACATAACGTTAATAATTTCCGCTGCAGCACCAAAATCTTCATCCGCTTCCCCAAAACACTCTTCGAAACCGAAGACGCGTTCCAAATGAAGAAGAACGACCTCGCAACCATCATCCAGAGCCGCTGGCGAGGCTACTGGCAGAGGAAACAGTACCTTAAGATGAGGGCGGCAGCGATCACAATCCAGAAGTGGGTGAGGCGGTTCCTCGCGCAGAAGCTTAAGGAACGGAGGAAGAAGGCGGCTGGGGTCATCAGGGCTTTTATTAAAGGTGAGATATTGATTAAACTAAGTTTGATGACAAGCTGTTAGATCCATTCATTTTATAACAACGGGAATTACTCACGTATTTACACAGGAGTTAAACAACTCTCGACGTTTTGACCACAACAAGAGCAGTCCCGCCGTGCTCCGTCTTCTCTCATCTCGCGCGCGCGGTTCTCTATTTGATGTTGAAGATAGCGTAGATTAACCATCGCACAAGACAGAAAGGACAATTCATCAATGAGTGATAGGTTCATCTGAAAAGCCCTAACTTGGCAACTCTCCTTGTCCAGGTTTCATCACCCGCAACGGCCCCGCCAGCCCGGAGAACCAGCGCTTCCTCGGCATCGCGAAGGTGCACTGGCTGAAGCGTCTCGCCGGCCAGCTGCCCGCGCGCCTGCTGGACCTCGCCTGGCCCGCCTGCCCCGCCACCTGCCAGGAGGCTTCTAAGGAACTGCACAGGTCTGTGACTAACCAGTTCACTGAGTCTGCCAATACAAACTCGCCTGACCCGCCACGCTACATGCCAGAAGGCCTCTAAAGAGATGGATAGGTCTGTCGCTGACCATAAAATCCAGTCTAAAATACTGAGTTTAGCTAGGACGTCAATACAAACTGGTGGAAAAATACTGAGTTTAGCTAGGACTCAAACTGGTGGACCTCGCCTGCCCCGCCACGTTATATGCCAGGTGGCTTCTGAAGAGCTGCATGGTCTATCTATGATATTGACGATTGTCTAGGAAAGGATGTTTCAAGGTCTGTCACCAACTACTCTTACTGCTCTAGACGTAGGTACCTAAGTTCTTTTTCATCTTTTTGGTATTTCATCTTTTTGGTCCAGGGGACCAAAGAGATGAAATACCATATAAATGACTTTTAACTGTCGTCGTTGAACGTATAATTTTTAGAATAAACTCCTCAAGACTGCAAGGATATGGATCCCGACCATAAAACAAAGCCCTTGAATCCCGTATTCTCTACCGTTGTGTTTGCAGGCTGCACCGCGCGCACCTCTCGCGCAAGTACCGACTGGCGCTGTCGCCGCAGGACAAGAAGCAGTTCGAGCTGAAGGTTCTGGCCGAGAAGATGTTCAAGGGTGAGTTTTCAGACATTTTTTTCGACAACTGGGAAATACAACTATCGATGACCTATAATGAACTGTAAACTTTTCGTAAATAAAAAAATTACTGTATTATTTTTGAGTCTTACCTAGATGTTTTCTAGATCGTATTTCTCTTTCCCAAACCAAATAAGTAATAAGTACCTACGAAAACAATTGTCATTTGAGCACATCTTCATTTTAATTGTCACGTCGTGTACCTAAGTATTAACCTGCGTGTATTATAAAAAAAAATCTTGGTTTCCAGGAAAAAAGAACAGCTACCAAGCGAGCGTGAAGAACCGCTTCGTGGAGGAGCGCCTGACGCCGGAGCACCAGACCCTGAGGGGCACCTTCATGGCGTCTCCCTCGTGGCCCAGCGGCGAGAAGCTCATTGTAAGTCTCTTGAAAAGAAGGAAATAAGGCTTTTTTATATACCTACTTCAAGTAATAGATATGACTTTCTTTTCAACAGTAACTGCAATAAGATAGTTACTTAAGATGCATGTGCATTGTGTGACAGGATTTGGTGTGACTTGTTGTGAACCCAATTTTTCCTTAGCTGCATTTACCTTTATTAAAACACACTAGACAGCGTCGGACGTCCACCAACAAGGTGGACAGATGATCTTATAAAAGCTGCCGTTTCACGGTGGATGCAAGCTGCATCCGACCGTAATAACTGGAAGTCATGTAGGGAAGCCTATGTCCAGCAGTGTACGTCCAATGGCTGAAATGATGATGATGATGATGATGAAACACACTAGGGATGGAGACCCCAGGTACAAGTAATTGGATATTTTCCCCGTTTATTATTTACCTATCATTATCTCCCCGCAGTACTCCTGCGAAGCCATAAAATACGACCGTCGCGGCTACAAGCCCCGCGACCGCGCGCTGCTCGCCTCGGACAAGGCGCTGTACGTGCTCGACGCCTCGAGCCGCAAGATGTTCAAGCTGAAGCACCGCCTACCGCTCGACAAGCTGAAGGTCGTCATCACCAACGAGACAGACACGCTGGTACTCATCAAGATACCTCAGGAGCTGAAGAAGGATAAGGTGAGTTGACTAGTTAACTGTAGCCATTAGGTATCTAGTGGATGGCACTGCATGAGGTTCAAGCTTCAGCAAAGCTTGCCGCTTGAGAAATACCTATGTCTCATAATGATCTTAAGTTAGAAGACCATACTCTATTCTGCTTCTCTTCTGGAAATGAGGAAATATTTATTTAAGACCGAGACACTTCTAATCCCATTCCAGCTTTAACGAATATTCTAATTCCAGGGTGACCTGATAATTTCGGTGACAAACCTCATCGAGGCGCTGACGATCGTCACCGATTTCACGAAAAAGCCGGATCTTATCGAGATCGTGGATACTGGCACGTAAGTACCGACGAACTTGTACAAAGCAGTTCACATCATCCTCGGTGTTAAAGATGTTCTAAATACAAAACAGACTTTAAACCGTTTCAAAAATAAAACCATATATTTATAAGCCCCAATTCCAATGAAAGAAGAACTATGTAATTATTATTTTCAGTCCAGTAATCCCCAAAGTAATGATGACCTTAGAACTAAACATGTATCTTCTGTATTCATGTTTTTACGTACATTTTGAGTTCAGCATGAATCATCATCATAATACACCTACGTACCTAAATTACCGAACTATTTCTTACAGCATTGCCCATAACCTGGTGAACGGCAAGCAAGGCGGCACCATCGAGGTGACCAACGGCCCGCAGCCCACCATCCACCGCGCTAAGAGCGGCAACCTCCTGGTGGTAAGCAACCAACAATTACTAATCAATCAATAAAAAAAATAGCCGGGTCCACACCGGACGATCCATAGCGCTCCAATCGCGCGCGGCAGGAGCGCGATCAAAATGTGCGGGCGAAGTGGACGTGCCGCGCGCGATCCTGGATCACGGACCTGCGGATCGCGCGATCGCTGATGCAGCTTGGATCATCCGGTGTGGACCCAGCTAGTCACAATTTCAACAACAACCTTTCAAATGCACTATTACATGTAACCTACCTTTCGAAATATTTTCAATATTAGGTACGATATTATTTTAGAATACAAAGGTTACTTTACTTACCTATTTTAATTCATTCATCAAAAGGATTTACTAGAGACTATTAGAGTTTTAGACCCATACTGAAGTCTATTTTCTTCGCAGGTTGCCTCTCCCTAAAGGATCACACTGTCGTGAAGAAATGATCGTGTTACTTGGGACAACGAAGTTTTTGAGATACATGCTAATTTAAATGATACATAATCATAGTAATTTATTAAGATTTTTACTTAAATGGATGTAGAGTTAAGAAGTTAGAATCAGGAATGTTAAATAATAATCCTTATGTATGTCCTTATGTAATAATAATATGTATTTATTTTCATTATACAACACAAAATTATTTTAAATATAATAATTCTAGTTTATTATTTTTAAATGGATAAATGCTTTTTATTATTTGTAAGTATTAATGTTGAATTTTTCATGCAATTGTTTTTACTGGTTTTACTTTGTTATTATTTTGAAATGTGATACATTATGTATTTATGTGCGTACAAAGTACTGGACCAAGAGCCCGTGATGGCCAGACCTTCCTTTAATTCACAAGCGTGAAAATTCTTTCATGTGTATGTCTAACATAGGTAAGAATAACCCCCAAACATGAAACCTGGATCGCGGTTGCTTTGGGAGATAACCACCTTTTACCTGTTATCTCCCAAAGGAACCACGATCCAGGTTTCATGTTTGGGGGTTATTCTTACCTATGTTAGACATACACATGAAAGAATTTTCACGCTTGTGAATTAAAGGAAGGTCTGGCCAGACCTGGCTCTTAGTATAGACTAATAACCTGTGATGGCCAGACCGTCCTTTAATTCTGAAGCGTGAAAATTATTTTATGTGTATGTCTAACATGGGTAAGAATAACCCCCAAATATGAAACCTGGATCGTGGTTCCTTTGGGAGATAACAGGTAAAAGGTTGTTATCTCCCAAAGCAACCGCGATCCAGGTTTCATGTTTGGGGGTTATTCTTACCTATGTTAGACATACACATGAAAGAATTTTCACGCTTGTGAATTAAAGGAAGGTCTGGCCATCACGGGCTCTTAGGTTATACTGTTATAAAATGCTTTAAAAATACTTATGTATGTTCAAATGATAAATTGCAAGAAGTTTTATATCGACATGACGGACGCTGAATCACAGGTGCCTCAAATGAAATTTAAAAATATATATTTTGTAGTAGGTAATTAATTACTCTAATTATTGGATTCGGTCTTCCCAAGATTAATGTGGCCATAATTTAGATCCTACAAACTTACTTTACAGGCAAACAAGTGCCTTATAATTGTAAGATCTTCAGTCATCTTTTATAAATAAATTTATTTTCACAACAATTGTTTATAATTAAAACCCCATAATATATGTATGATTTGAGAATTAAAATAAAACATTTATACCGTAGTACTTATCAGTCTTTATCACTACAGGCATAAATTCGCCTTCGACTCTGCGGTGCAGAGGACAAAGAAATTTTAATTTATAATTAAAAACAATTATATATACTTCATTGTAGTTTATTTGTTTAAAAAAATTAGGTACATTTTTACATTTATTGTAATTTATAATATGATAACAATCCAGAGTTGCAGCAATAGTCAACCATCATAAGACTAAGATCAGTGATAATAATGATTATATCAGTTAGTTTTACTTGACAAGTGAACATAAAATTCTTACTCAAAACAAATTCAATTATTTAGGGAGACTAATATTTTCAAACACTTTCCAAATAATATGTACTGAACATGTTTAACAATATCTATTTATAAAAACGTTATTTTGTAGCTATTACAGAAACCAGATTAATATTCTAGAGTAGATTTGCATCAGTTTAATTCAAAGATGTGTAAGTACATAAATAGTTATTTTTCCCCGCAACTCTGGATTATTATGGGCAATGTAGCATCTCTAACCTATATAATACAAGGCCTTAGTCTTTTAGCGCACCATGTTCCATGGCAAATCCCCAATTGTACATTAGGAAATTAGTAAGATCTCATATGTAAATAAACTTCTTCAATTCATTTCATGGATTACTGTTTAGTATTATATTACATAGACAGTGTCTCATTGTAAAATTTGTATTTACAATTTAAGCAATATCTATTGTTTCTACATGGCTCCACCATGAAAACTAACATACCACTCAATTTGTCATACTGCACACACTCCATACATTATTACAGTAAAGAACTAGATACATAATAATATTGTTCAATTTCACCCACTTTGGTCATAAATGCAGACAATAATGTACAGCTCAAAATTCTTCACATCAACACCAACCACTTAAAGGCACTAATATTAATAGTTGTAGTTTTGGATTAGTTCTTTAACAAATGACTAAATAAGATAACAATAGAAATACATCGAATACAACAAAAAATTGTGTGATTCAGTTGATTTTATTGCTTTGGTATTAAATACACAAAGCCACAAGATTTTAACCATTTAACAAAATATTTTATGTAATTTTTTGTGTGCAAGTAATTGGAAGTATTTTGTGCAAATTGGCACGCATTAAAATGTCCCATGAAAAAATTATACCTAAACTATCCGTTAATAGCATGTATGCACTTATTTACAATTTTACTAGATATGCTTTCTTAAATTGTAATTTAAAGATTATATTACCTATAGACATTTGTGAAACAATAACATGATGATATATTATAATTACTATTTATTTACATTCAGAACCATCTCACGCACATCTATATCTCCCTAGATATACATACAAACATACTCCTTAAATACATGCCGTACTAGATAGGATCTTATTTATTTTTAGTTAAAAATCTAGCTATCTTCTTTCCTAGTTCATATCACGACAAATAGATATCTCCATATTTTTGGTGTCCTAAAAATTAGAATTGTTTTAATGGAATAAAAAGAATTAAATCTAACACATTTACCCTTTTCTTCATCAATTCAATAATTAGAAGAAAAATATACATAACTTAAAATTAACAAGGAGTAACCATAAACCGAGTATACAAACAAAAACTCAATGTTTAGGTAACAATCACAGGATTTTATCTTCTTTGTCTATTTGACTAAGCCAATTGAGTTGAATCCCAACGTTATTTGGAGTCTATGAATTCCTTGATGCATATTGTATTAATAAAAATGGGTTGGGTTATTGTACATCAGCAGACATCGAGACTGTACTGTAAATGGTATTGGAAAAATACTATTGCATCAAAAATATTATCTGCATCTCATAATTACTATGGAGCAGCGACCAGCCTAAAATTACACCACATAAACAGAACGGCTCATGTCTCTTGTAGTCATCGAAGAACACATGACTGGTATTTATGTGTAACATGATTTCCACAATCACTATTACTGATCAGTGACCAGTAGTGTTACACTCAAACAGAATGGGTTGGGCTCAAGTCTCTCTGAAGCACATAACACTCACTGCAAACAGAACGGCTCCAGTATCTTGCAGTAACTCACTTAACACTCAAAACAAACAGAGCAGCTCATGTCACATGTCTCTTGCAGAGGCTCTGGAGCACATAACACTCAACACATGAACACCCAAGTCTCTTGCAGTGACTCAGGAGCACATAACACTCAACACTGAGAGGCTCAAGTCTCTTGCAGTCAGTCATCAACACAGGAACATCACTGGTAGCACCACGGAGTGAGTGCGGTGAGTTCGTGTTATTTGACCTGCGCGGCCTCGGGCTGCGCCTCGCCCGGCTTGAAGGGCAGGTCGGCGGAGTCCTTGGAGTCTCCGTCCTGGAAGTACTTGGTGGCCTTGGAGTCGCGGCCGTCCGCCTCGCGCTGCTGCCGCCGCCGCTGCTTCGACCACAGCTCGTGGCAGTCTTGCCACGTCGGCAGTTCGGGTGCTGGCATTCTGTATAAGAATTCATTGTTAGTAAAAGTGATGGGCTTAATCTAACTAACCCTGTTTGCATTTGGGAACATTAATTGGGGTTTATTAGGCTGAAAATAAAAATTCACTTAAAAAGAATTGCCAGCAATTTTTCATTTATCTGAAAATGGTATTTGTTAATGTTGTAATAAATAAATCAATAAACCACCAATAAAGTTTTGTAATTATTATAGCTGCTACTTAAAAATTATGAAATATGAGAAAAACAGTGATTAAAAACACTGCAACATAGATAAAGTATGACAGAAAAATCTATCTATTTTATATGAGTAGAGAACATAACTTGTTCTTGGCAATGCAATTAGCGCATGTCACAACATTGTTATTCATCATATCATAACGTAGAAATTACATTATCATACATCACTTAATAACAGAGCTCTAAGACTTACTGGTCCGGAAAGACTCCCTTCAACCACGGACTCTTGAGCGCCTCATCCGCAGATATCCTCTTCTCGGGGTCGAGCTCCAGCATGCGGTCGAGCAGGTTGAGCGCGGGGCCGGGCATGAAGGCGAAATGCTCGCGCACGCAGCGTTTGTGGAAGCGCTTGGGCCGCAGCGTGTGCCACAGCGGCAGGTTCACCACGTTGGGCCAGACGCCGGGCACCGGGGTGCCGCACACGCGAGATATCATTTCTAGTTGCATCATTTCCACGTTCGCCTGCAAGGTGATAAGTTGGCCCTTAGACAAATTACTGATAATCGGTTGCGTAAAGCCAGATCAGAAAAAAAACTAGCTGACCCCGCAAACGTTGCTTTGCCATAATATTATAAAGTACAAAAAATAACACGTGTAGAATATTTTTGTTTGTTTGTTGTGGTATACAAGAATTGTATTGTATTAACTGAAGACGCATAAACATGTGGTAAAGTTACTACGACGTATCTTCCGAGATATGAAATCGTCCGAATATACGCGACCGAATTACAAGCGAAACATCTTTCATAAGATGCGAACCGTCCGATGACATAAATGAGGAATGTTAGGAGTTTAAGTTTACCTGGAAGACAGGATGCTTCATGAACAGCTCGCCGAGTATACAGCCCATGGACCAGACGTCGACGGCGGGCCCGTAGCGCTCCTCGCCCAGCAGCAGCTCCGGCGGGCGGTACCACAGCGTGATCACCTTGTTGGTGTAGGGCCGCGCGCGGTCCTCCGCCGACCACAGCCGCGCCAGACCGAAGTCGCCGAGCTTCACCTCGCCTCTGCAATGCGTTGGATTTAGTTGACGTTCTGGGAGCTATCTTCGAAAACAACAGCAATAACTATCTTCAGTCAGCCTTGCAGCTATTATCAGATTATTAAAACAACAGAAAATTACATCTATCTTTACAATGGTGTCAAAAATGTGTTTTTGGCAAAACAAAAATTTTGAAGTATTATAAAGCAAAAACAAAAAAATACAGGTGAATTAAGAATTGACCATCTATCTTTTTGTGTCAAAAATGTGTTTGGCAGTGCGCTGGCTAGTTCTTCACGCAGTAAAAAATTGGAATTAACAAATATAAAGCAAGAACCAATATTTTATTTAATATTTGAATTTGAATGCTTCAGTTAAAATAACGGTAACCCAGCACCTCACTCACTTGTTATTCATAAGTATATTACTGCACTTGATGTCCCGATGCAGGAAGTTCTTGCGGTGGCAGTAGGCGAGCCCGTCCAGCAGCTGGCGCATGATGGACGCGTTGTGCGACTCCGTGAAGTCCACCATCTTGGACTCTAACAGGCCCATGAGGTCGTGGTCCATGTATTCGAACACCAGGTAGAACGAGCCTTTGTCCTGTTAATAGGGATGTTTTTAGCAGTCTTAAATTAGCTGGGGCCAAATTACGACATTACGACATCACATTCTGTTGTTGGTTGTTAGATAAACAAATAAATTACTATAATAACGCCTACTTCTGGGTACGGGTCTCTAATTGATGACATTATAGGCCTTATAGGTTTTCGATAATCACCACGCTTTTGAGGCGGTGACCGAAATTTTGTCAGTTTGATGACATCCAGAGGTGGAATGGGTTACTTAATGGGTTCTAAAGCCAACACACGTGTAAATATATGAAGGCCACCATCTTGAACTTCGGCATTAGCATGAAATCTTGTACAAAGAAAAAAAAGGCTACCTTAACTTATATCAAAAGACAAAGATCAGTTGAAAGTCACTGTCACTGCTGGTCAGGTAATCTTCAATAAACTTACCTTTCTAAAGTCAAGAGCATCTTGTTTATCCGTGACAATCTCCCTCAAGTTGACAATATTCTTATGATTCAGCTGACGTAGGATCTTGATTTCTCTAACAGCGGTGATGGGGAAGCCCTCCTTTTCGTTCTCCAGCCGCACTTTCTTCAGCGCCACGAGTTGACCCGTGTTCTTGTCTCTCGCTTTGTACACTTGTCCGTATGTGCCTTCACCGATTTGGGTTATGACCTGAACGATAAATAATACCGAATAAGAATGAAATATGGAACAGTGCAAATATGTACGTCAGAGAGAATCAGAATTTACGAATTACAACCATAAGGGATAATGCGTTAGATACAGATATTTGTATTTGGAACCCGCTAATTTTCATTTCGTGAATTATAAAATGATTGGCCAACAAAAGGTCACTCTTTGACAATCTCTCATTGCCTTTGTTTGAAAAAGGTGTTGACGGTTTTTGTGTGAAAAATTCTGGTTATCAGATAATTATGGTAACCTGGAAGCCATCGACACATTTCTCGCCCCAGTCCTTGGCGTGGTGCGTGGGGGTGGCAACGGGAATCACTTTGGACCCTCTTCTCTTCAATATCTTCGGCCTTTTCAGTTTTGATGTGGACTGTAAGAAAATTCTCAGTTATTTCCTTAATAAATTAGGAACGAAACTTTATAAATTATTGCAAAACAATCTACAATCAGCATTGCTTCTTTTGAATGAGTGCAACAAAAGAATCAACAAAATCGTTTCAGAAAAGAAGAAGTTCTCCACAAACAACCATAAAAAAGCATTTATATGTACAAGCATAGATAGACAGTCGAATTGACTGACCGTAATACCTGGAGGTCATTAAGGGAGGCCTATGTCCAGCAGTGGACGTCCGATGGCTGAAATGATGATGATGAGACGGTCGAATTCCTGGTCTTTTGAAGTGGGTTAATAATCCATAGTACGTACATTGTTGTCCCTTGAGTTGCGGCCCGACGCGAACACGTGCGAGTACTGGTCGCGGCGCGCGGCCGGCGGCGGCGTCGACCCGTCCAGCTCGTCGCCGCTTAGTTCCTCAGAACCAGGTATCACTGGAAGGAAACAGATTATTATACGCATATTGTTCCTTGAGAAATTGCAAAATTATATAAATTTTTGGTCGCTCTAGCTTTGTGAAGTAATTTAGTAGGATGTAATGTAAACTGTAATGTAAATGTAACTGTATGTAATGTAATCTCATATTTCCACACCAGCACGCAAGAGTACATTTGGACGACGAAGTAACCAGCACGGATGCGTAAGACACCTTCACTTTAACTCACCAGGTGGCATGGGCAAGTTCATGATGCCGGTCCGCTTGGGCTTGTCCGGCTTTTTGGGGCTCGGCGACGGCGAACTCAGCGGACTCGCCTCGTTCGCCAGGGACTTGAGATCATCCACCTGGAAACATGTTAGATTGTTATTACATCTGCAATAATAACAGAAAAATCCAGAACTCACGAACATCGAACAACCTGCTTGACATTTACACACACTTTTATAACGTAACTTTTTAGCTTGATGCGTTAAACTGCTACGTTATGATGATTAACAGTTTCTTTGTCATAGGCGTCTCCTCATACAAATGCCTGAGTCTGTTTAACACTGACCTGCGTAATAGGCGGCATGGGCAGCTTGGTGAGACTCTTGGGCTTGGGCGGCGGCGGCTGCTGGCTGCTGTAGTAGACGCCGTCGACCACGCTGCCTTGCACCCGGGGCGTCGCGGGCGCCTCCGCCCCGGGCTCCGGCGGCGGGGGCGCGGGGGGCGCGGGGGGCTGCCCGGGCGTGTCCGGGTTCTGCGATAAGATACATAATAGAGTGCGCGCCACCACTCCGTTGAACGTGGCGCTGCTTGCCTAGATATTAAAAATTCTAATACTGTAGTTCCCACAATAACCGTAAGACTTCATTGGTGGCGCGCACTCTAGCACATTCAATCAATGCCCACGCTCGGCGGTGCGGCTCATTGGGGTGATCACCCGGGCTTGTATCATGTGCGCTGATAGTGTTAGGACACGGTTAGTAGATATTAATGTTTATTAAAAACAGGAAGATTATTTTGGCAGCTAATCCTCTTTATAAGATTCTAAAAATTATGTTTTATTTTAACTTTTTAGGTCTTTCATAAGTATCTATTAAACATTTAGACTCTTGGTAAGAATTTTGGGTGTAGAAAATTCCCCAAGACCTATGGAATTGGTATAACCACCATTGTTGCCAGATGGGTTGATGATCGCAGTAAACTTTTTAAGTATCAGAAACGGCTGCTCGTCTTCTGGTAAATTGACGACACACACGCCAGATGGGGTGTTTGGGAGGTACTATTGTCCGCCGGTACCACATAGCACTGATATTCCGCCGTTTTCGAAAATTAAAATTAGCTTGACTAGACAGACAGGACGAGAGACTAGTGTAGACAGATAGGACGAGAGACTTACAGGAGGCGGCGTGGGTTGACAGTTGGCCTGTCCGTTGGCGCCGGGCGCGGCCGAGAAGTGGAAGTCAGGCGGCGGCTGCAGCGGCAGCGGCGGCGCGGCCTCCTCGCCGCAGCCGGCCGGCACCGGGATGTCCGTCACCGCGCCCTCTCTCACATCGCCGTTCTCTTTTGATATCTGGAAAATTACGATTGATATAAATAAATAAAATAAATATTGCTGGACAATTCACACAGCAACATCTAGCCGCATGATAAGCTCTTAACTTGTGTTACGGGTGCTAGATTTCTGATATACTTAATAGAATATATGTACATGGATAGATATTTTTTATTATATACTAGCTTTCCGCCCGCGGCTTCGCCCGCATTATATTAGATTTGAAAAAAAAAAAAAAAAAGTAAAAAGTACCCTATGTCCTTCTCCTGGCTCTAAACTACCCCCCTGCCAACTTTCAGGCAAATCCGTTCAGCCGTTCTCGAGTTATAAGTTCAGGCACTAACACGACTTTCTTTTATATATATAGATGTATAACACCCATACACCGGGAACAAATATTTACAGGTCATACAAATTGTTGTTCCGAGGCGGGAATCAAACCGCAACCCCTTGCGTCGCAGGCAGTCGAATATGCTATATGTGTTATACCTCTAGACAGGCTTGATTGGGTTGATAATCAAGAAAGATAACATTACCTGTAACGCAGACAGCTCACTGTCCACAGATAGTTCCTCCACAAAGTCAGGTTGGGGTGCGGAATTGTTAGAGAGAGCACCTTGAGATTCTTCCTCTTTCTGGTTCAGGATCTCTTGCAGTTTCTGCATTAAATAATTAAGATGTTTAAGAAAAAAATATATAAAATATATGATGTATAGATATTAGTTTTAAAAACTGATTGTTAAGTCAGCAGTCTCATCTGTTTTATTATTGCTAGCCGTTCGCTAATTTTAAAAACAGATTAAATCTTTAAAATTAAAACACAACTAGCACAATTTAGCAGGTTTGGTTGTAAAATGTTGTGTAGGTTTACAGTATCCAGCAAAGCCACTGGCATGTCTGTCAGTGCACAGAGCTCAATCCTATTGTAGAAGACACAAGTATTTATGTTGTATAACGTGCGCAATTGAAAATGAATTCTGTAAATGGCGGCGGGTAGGTATGGTACGATTGGCAAAACAAGGATAAAAGTATAGACAGCGATAGAGAGTGAGCGAGAACGCATGCGAGCGGACGCCATTTACAGAACTCATTTCTAATTGCGCACGTTATACAGTCAGAAAAATGTGGTCTACCACCCTACGGTTGTGATTCGTTTGTACGTCAGTTAAATTATGTTAGAAAAGTGAACCTTAGCAATCATTACATCTCACAGAAAATTTTGTCAAACTGGTAGACCACTTTCTTGGCTCACTGTACATAGAATAATTGGGTAGGTAGCTAGGTAGTTTGCATTGAGAAAAGATATATTACCTTTGCTCTCTTATGCTTGTCCTTGACTAGTTCAGCGAAGAGGCTGGTGTCGCTGATCTTCTCCTTGTAGTCGATGCGGCGCTGCAGCACCGACGACGGCGGGCTGGGGGAGTGCTTAGGTCTACTGGAAAATAAGTTACACAATTAAAAATCGCGAAACTAAAACATTTAAATTATTGTATTTTACCCGTTTCATGTGCTAATAAGTTACACATTTACCATGATAAAACAAACAAAATTATTTATATCTAATGATAATCACTATTATGATCCATAAGTGCCGTGGGTTCAATCCACAGATTACAACCAGATACCTCATAACAGGCGAGGACCGCGCGGCAAACATATGGTTAAACCAACCATATCTAAAGCCCCGCCTCGAAACACGGCTTTAGTAGCGACCAAATGTCAGACCCGTGAACTTCATATACGTTTCAATAGTCTAACGCAAGTGAAGAGGTCAGCTTATAATGGCTACTCGTACGAAGGACGTTCACTTGTCTCTTTTCCGCATTGCGCTTATTGCATTCGTTGTCCTTCTCGGCGAAAGCACGTGTAACGTTAGTGTTGTACATTCTAATCGATATCGTTAAAAATGATAGACGACGTAGATAAGCGGGTCTCTCGGTATTATTGTATGTAAAAATAAATAAGTTATCCATAAACCGTTTAAATATGTTTATAGAGTACTTACTCAGTAAAATGAATTATTAATGATAAATTTTTCTAATATCATTTTTTAATTTTTAAGTTCTACAGATTTGTGTATTCCAAAAATAAATACATGTCATATCTACCTACCTACATGATGCTATTTTCATTTTAATATGAAATTTTAAAACGAATCATCGAAATTAATTATCGACAAATTCGTTCAATGTTCCCAACCCGCGACCTAAGTGCGACCTTGAAATAGCCAATCACAACGCCTTTGTTCCAGTCCCCGCAACCCGCGCCTTCCTCCAATTTCGGTGCGTTTGAATCGGAACAAAAGTATTATAATGGGGATTCTAGTGGGGGTTTTCTGTGGTTCAATCAAACAGTGTCCCTTATCTATTAGACCAGTGCAGATGCCTTCAAAAATGGTCAAAAACGGAAAAAAATAGTAGTAGGATGAAACCCATCAGAAAAGGAGGGGAATATGATAAAAATGAAAGGAAAAATAAATTACGGTCAATCTGAGTTCGGAAAGTGGGAGGGGGTGGGCTTTTAAGGGGAGATAGAACGTACATAGAATTCTCAGTGGTCGACAATTTGGGTATCAAGTAAACGTTGGAACTGTTGATGCTATTGAGACACTTTTGAACGATGCTATAGTTAATCTTAATGGAAAGAGGAAGGTTGCTGGATTGTTCCTGGATCTATCGTCTGCTTTTGACATGATAGATCATGACTTACTTCTAATTAAGATGGAACACTATGGTATTAGGGGTGCCACTTTATCCCTTATTAGATCGTACCTTAGAAATCGAAAACAGATCGTTGAGATTAGAAATGTGATTAACAAAAAAGAGATCGTTACTAAATCTAGAGCGGTTACCATTAGACGAGGTGTACCACAGGGCTCGATTCTGGGTCCTGTATTCTTTGTGATCTTTCTCAATGACATAACTAATTACTTAACCGAGATGATACCTGATGTTGGACTAGTTATATATGCTGATGACACTAATGCCATTATCCCAGCTGACAACTTGCAGGACCTTAGCACTAGTGTAAATAGGACTATAGCTGTTTTTAATGACTGGTTTCAAGCTAACAAACTAAAGGTAAACGTTAGTAAGACGAATGCTTTACTTTTCAAAACCACCTCACGTCAATCAGATACACTTGATATTCAATTCAAGGAGGAAAAAGTGGAATTATCAAAGTGTGTAAAATTTTTAGGGGTACAAATTGATGAACTCCTTAATTGGAAGGATGAATTAGAGTCCATAACGAATTCCGTTAGCTCAGCTTGTTACGCTATAAGAAGCCTTAGAAACGTTTTGACTATTGATCAAATCAGAATGGTTTATTTTGCATTGGTAGAGTCTAAGCTTAGATACAGTATAAAATTCTGGGGTGGTAGTTACAAATATAATATAAACAGGGCGTTTTGTATTCAAAAGCGAGCAATACGTACTATAGTAAGAATTCCACAGTGGGAATCCTGTAGAGCTTTCTTTAAGTCTCTAAATATTTTGACAGTACCTAGTCTATACATATTAATTACATTAGTAGATGTTATGAAGCACCCACACAGATTTGAGACCGTAGAACAAAAGCAGCAACGTATTGCTACTCGACGTAAAGATTTGCACTTCCCCTACCAACCAACACTTAACATTGCAAAACATTCCTGTAGGTACCAGGCTGTAGTATTGTTCAATGCATTACCCGCTGAATTGAAAAATACTAAAAACCTTAACTTATTCAAAAATAAATTGAAAGAAATTCTGTTGAAGGGGTGCTACTATTCAGTTGAAGACTTCCTTAGTGATGACATTTCAATGAAATAAGTGAACTTCTTGACATTGTGAATTATTGTTCTCATTAATTATCTCAATACTAATTAAACATATTTTTTTTTTATATTATTTTTGTATAATCATTCTAATTATTTCATTGTATTTATACTTCTTTTGTGTGTGATGTGTATGTATAATATTCAGATACGATGTACATTGTTATTGAATAAAATTTATGAATTATGAATTATTATGAGAAAATGGTTTATCTCGATTTGCGGTGAAACTACTAGTCCTATGAAAAAAAGTTATATGGCAAAGTTGTAGGTAATAAAACGATCTACAAATTTTAATTCACAACTATTTTTTTCCTTTCAAAAATTAAAAACCCTGGTCTATATAGTGTACTTTATTTTGTAATTTTATTTATATGTGTTGAAAAAATAAATAATTTGTTTGTTTCAAACCCCGCTGCGTGTATCCTTTCCTTTGTATGATATTAGAGCATACATACCTGTGCATATGTTTTTCTCTAGAAACATCTCTATGTCGTTGTCGATGTCTTGGCGGCGAGGCGCTGATTTCGCGCCGGCGGCCGCGCGACGTCGATCGCCGCCGCTTCAGAGAACTGCGACTGTGAGACCTGCGGGTAGTGAGGTATACAGTGTGAGACAATATTATAGGCATTAACCATCTTTATAAAACTTAGCGTATGATACTAGGATACAATGTGTTTTTTTACTGGAATTTATCATAGAGGTGTTTTTGTATTTAGGGATTTTAGGGGGTACAAGGTCCATACTTTTGATTCCGAGTCTTTGCGTGACTGTGGAGTCTTCGCGGGTTAGATTTCATGCACGGAGAATGTTACAATTGTACCTGTTGAATGAGGAGGACGGCTTCAAGACCCGCATCCGGTCTCGGTCCCGGTCCCGACTGCCGCGGCTGCGGTGGCGGCGGCGCGGGCTGCGGCGGCGATGTCGCCGAGGACTGTAGTCGCGGGTTAGCATCTCGTGCACGGGGGAATCTGAAAACAAACGTTATAAATTAAATAAATATTAAAATTGTAGTTATAAGCCGCGCACTTAAAGAATTGATCTATAAATGGCGTCCGCTCGCATGCGTTCTCGCTCTATCGCTGTCTATACTTTTATCCTTGTTTTGCCAATTGTACCATACGTACCCGCCGCCATTTCCAAATCAATTTTCTATCTGCGCGGGTTATATTTACGCTCATTCGCAAAATCAACCCTGATAAATTTATTACTCATTAAAAAATTCAGGAATGTGAAAAAAATACCGATCGCTAAATTCCCAAGTCCAAGCTATAATATAACAACGAGCAACTATACATAAAGCTATAACTGGCTATACGTACGGAGTAAATTTAGCAACACCAATACACAGCCATGTTATGAACTAACAATAAGCGTCCCGTAGCCAAGGAAACGTGCCTGAGGGATACAACCGTGACGAAACTGAGCTTCAAAGCTTTTAGTTATTTGTCACACCAAATTTATTATTAAGATAAACGACACCTGCTCATTGAAAAAAACTACTCCATAAAATTATCTTTTTGCGTCTATGAACATGTTTTACGACTATACGCCTTACAACACGCGAATGTGCATTGTTTATTACACGTTTAAATAAATAAATTACTCGCGAATTTAACGACCTAATTTTGCACTATTGCGATGAGCCTTCCTTAAACCTTACATTAGACTAGACTACATAATATCTTACAGGTAAAAAATATTCTTGGTCAAGTGGTTATGTCATACAAGAACCAACACCATTAACATTATGGATAGGTAGAAGACGAAGACGTCTGTTCAATCACGTACATGTATATCAATCACTCACCAGAAACCATGATAGGCGACTGTCCGCCCATGTCCGCCCGTATAATGGTCCTCTCGGGCCAGTACTGCGGCCTGTGGTACTCCGGCTCGTTGTCAGAGTCGATGGTGACCGTGTCGTGGAACGGGCCGTGCGGCGGGGGGGTGTGGGGCGTCGTCGACTTCTGGCGACGTCTGCTGAAGAAGAGAAGACATAAATTAGTATCTACTTGATACATTTATATTATACTAGCTTTCCGCCCGCGGCTTTGCCCGCATTATGTTGCGGTAAAAAGTACCCTATGTCCTTCTCCCGGTTCTAAGCTGCCTCCCCACCAAGTTTCCAGCCAAATTTATTCAGCCGTTCTCGAGTTATAAGTGAAGTAACTAACACGACTTTCTTTTATATATAAGAAGATAATGGTATGGGAACTGGAGTAGAGTTACTAACAGTCGGAGATAAATAGTGATATCGCATAGCAACATAAGTTTTAAGTATGGCCCCCAAATCTTATTGATTTCATTTGACATCTTAGTGCGGTTACAGAATACATCTACCAACCAGATTTCAACTGTTAAGCTCTTATAGTTTCGGAGAAGAGAGGCTGCGACATACGGACGGACGGACATGACGAATCTATAAGGGTTCCGTTTTTTGCCATTTGGCTACGGAACTCTAAAAATTACCATTCCCATTGCAAATTAGTTTGACGAAATAATAAATAATAAGTTTACTATATAAAGTTATTGGCATAAATATTAATTAAAATAAACAATATTTCACTTTCAAAATTTTCGTGAGTTTATACTATTCATTTTGTACAACGTGAATTACTCACGTATTTACATAGGAGTTAAACAACTCTCGACGTTTCGACCACAACAAGAGTAGTCTTTATCAGGAGGAGTGAGCGTCCCGCCGTGTCCCGTCTCCTCATAGGTCGCGTCGCGCGCGCGGTCTTGAGTGAGAACCGCGCGAGTAATTCCCGTTGTACAAAATAAACAATATTTACTTTTGAAAATTCCTAACACTGCTAGACGCTATTAATTTGTCTGTAGCATAATGACCTAATATTTTATCTTACGTCCGATAGGTAATCTGTAGAGATTATTATTGTAAACAATTACTAAATTTGCTATTGTGAGTACATTATAGTCTTAGTCTGGTTGGTCAACTTTGCGTTTCTACATTTAAAGTACCGATCATATTCTGCTACTTAGTTTATGGTTTGTTATTGCTCAAAACAATTTAGCCAGTGTCCAAGTGCGATTGGACATTTTATTATTTATTATAGAATCCAAAACATATTATTACAGTTTAACCAAAACGTTGTCTAGTAATAAGAAATGTTACTAGGTATGCCAAATCGCTTGAAATGTTGTATCAGTAAAGCCTGCGTGTATACAAATACACTAGTTTTTGTTTAGTTAAAAAGTACCTAGTAGTTTTGATTTTATAGGCATTCAAAGTTTCGAAAAATATCGAGTCGCGCTAACAGTCACATGAGCGCTTGTGACGTCATAGTGCAGCACGATCAGTCTGTTTCACTCAGTCCGCTTGCATTCGCTTGTTATTGTGACGTTACTATAATAGTTAGAAATATGCTGTCGCGACATTTTTTGTAGATATTAATGTGTTCTACAAAATTGTAGTACATTGTATATTTCTAAAATGAATACTTTTCGCAGCGCATGCGATATAAGATTGTTTTTTACATCTTGGGTGACATATTTGGGTTTTCCGTGCGGATCCCTACTTTTTTTGAAAATATAATATAGCTTATAACCTTCCTCGATAAATGGACTATCCAACACTGAAAGAATTTTTGAAATCGGACCAGCGGTTTCTGAGATTAGCGCGTTCAAACAAAAAAAGAAACTCGTCAGCTTTATAATATTAGTATAGATAGGTATAAGTATAGAAGCGCATAAACAAGTTTTAAATCAAAATAAACGGCCTCACGCATATTGTAAGTAAAATAAATACAAATAAAAGTGGCCAAAAATTGAAAAAAAAATTACATTTGGAGGTCCCCATACATAGGACTGAAACTTAAAAACTTTTTTTTAATCGGACCCATACGACGGGTTATCTATGAATAGGTCTTTAAAAATCATAACAATATTTCTAAAACCATTTAATTTTAAACTCAATAGTTTACACGTAAGACTCTTCCAAAGTGCAAAACAGAGTGTCCCCCCCCCCTCTAGTTTCTAAAATAAGAAGATGATAAATCTAGAAAAATATATATTGTACATAACCATAAAAACTAACAACGAAAATTGGCTTGAACGAAATCTATGAAGTAGTTTTTTTATAGTACGTCATAAACTATTTCATATAAACAATTGCTGCGGAAGCCTGCATGGGCGAGTCCGACTCGCACTTGGCCACTTTTATTTGTATTTATTTTACTTACAATATGCGTGAGGCCGTTTATTTTGATTTAAAACTTGTTTATGCGCTTCTATACTTATACCTATCTATACTATCTATACTAATATTATAAAGCTGACGAGTTTTTTTTTTTGTTTGAACGCGCTAATCTCAGAAACCGCTGGTCCGATTTCAAAAATTCTTTCAGTGTTGGATAGTCCATTTATCGAGAAAGGTTATAAGCTATATTATATTTTCAAAAAAAGTAGGGATCCGCACGGAAAACCCAAATATGTCACCCAAGATGTAAAAAAAAAAACTTATATCGCATGCGCTGCGAAAAGTATTCATTTTAGAAATATACAATGTACTACAATTTTGTAGAACACATTAATATCTACAAAAAATGTCGCGACAGCATATTTCTAACTATTATAGTTACGTCACAATAACAAGCAAATGCAAGCGGACTGAGTAAAACAGACTGATCGTGCTGCACTATGACGTCACACCGTAACCGGCGGCTCGCGTCGTACGGTTACAACTTGTTTTACTTCTAAATCGGAAACTAATTGATGTATCGAAGTAATTCTTTCACTAGTGTTTTTTATATTTGACATAGAATATGGAGTGCTATTCATCAAAATTAGGTAACATTATCAATTCTAACTTATTTACCAATTATGTATACAAAATTTAATAGATGTCGCAGTTTACAAGCGTCCACGTCAGATACACACGCACACTTGCTTCTTAGGCACGGTAATATAGAGATACTTACAATAAATGGAGAGAACATTACCATGGACCATAGATTCTTTATCTTTATAACAATTAACAAAACTTTTAAGCAACTGACAGACACTGGCAAGTCGTAGCAAACTGCGAGTCAAAGACGAGTTTATATGGTGGTGGTATGAAATAGCCTAAGAACCTGCTGCAGGATCAGTGCACTTATCGAGTTTTTGCTAAAAACTAAATTTTAACTAAATTTATAATTAGGAGAATTTATATCAACCAGGTTGCCAATCAAAATGTGTCCGCTATACTATTATATTTTTTGAAAAATTTAATGACTTGATTTTTCAATGAAATATCGTCCATTTCATGGAAATATAGGGATGAAAATCCTGGGTGGAGATTCCGTTGCGCACCTGGGTACAATAACTATTCGCATGAAAATACGCATTTTGATCCTGAATATCGCAGTAATTTTTTAACATTTTTTTTTATACTACCAAGTTGGCAGACAAGCATGCGGCCCACTAGGTGGTATGGCTATTTGGTATATTAAGAGTAAAAATCGATTGTCAGATTATATTAACTTAATTTAAAATATTAGCGCCCAAATTTTGAAAGGCATCTTGGTAGATAAATGTTCTCCTAATTATAAATTAACGAAGAAATTATTTATAGTAATTACGTAAAAACTCGGTGAGTGAACTGATCCTGCAGCTGGAGCTCGTACTAAAAGTAACACCCAAATACATTATGGATTAATATTTCAGTATTCTCCTTCAGTTCTGTGGTAAAATATGTCCAGAGGACATTTTAAAGTCGAGCGAAATACAATTTCTGAAGTCGTAAATGTAAAATTGTATCCATATGCTTTCTCTAGACATCAAAACTAGGATCTTGTGTATGAATAGGTAGATTTAAAATAAAATCATAGAAACAAAATTCAGTTCGTAATTTGGCATGTTTGCGAATTTCAGGCCAATTAGTCTAAAGATAAGCTGGAACTAGAGCATTCTACACAAAACAATGAAGTGGACAAATGTAAGCAATACAAAATATGTTACAGTTGAACTCGCTTAATGCAATGAAACTTGTATGTGGAACTTACTTGATAGGTGGGGACCTATGGTGTGTGTCATAGGCAATGGCGACGTGGTGGTGGAGCGGCGCGGGCTCGCGGGGCCGCTCGTGGCGCGGCGGCGGCGGCGGCGTGCTCGGCGACACGGGCGAGCACGAGCCGTTCCGCAGCGGAGACGAGGGCTTCTCCCACTCGCTCACCGGCACCTTCTCGTACCGCTGCGGCGACGCGCGCACCGGCGTCACCTCCGGCACGTTGTCGTCCGGCGACACACTATCTAAACTGGCGGAGCGGTGCCGAGACTTCCTCTTCTTGCTCTTCTTCTTCTCCTTCTTCCGCTTCTCTTTCTTCTTCTTGAAGCGCATGTCTTCCGTCTCCTCCGCCGCCTCATACTCCAGCCCGTGGCGCTTCCGTGCGGCTGCCGATAAAGAATCACGTGTGAGAGGGTAGTCCTCGCGGCGGGCGGAGGCGCTGGTGGTGGTGACGGAGATGATGTTGTCGACGACGGTGCGCACCGAGTGCGTGCGGCGGTCGGGCGCGCGCAGGCCCACGCGGCTGGCGGAGGAACCCTCGCTGTCGATCTCGCCCGCCTCGGGCGCCGACAGCGCCTCCGAGCTCACATCCGAGTACTCCACCAGTGGTTTTTGGGACATAGATGTAGCATATGATTGGTCATGTGTACCGCTGTGGGTCCGGGATTTCTTGTGGGTGCGCTTCTTATGCTTCTCCTTGTGGTGTTTGCTGTGACGTTTGTCGTGGCGCTCCATGGTGAAGGAGGGCGGAGCCCTCTGCTTGTGGCCACTTCACATAACCCTGCAGCAAAGAGACAATATAAAATACTACAACACAATGTTTTCCGAGAATTCAAATTTCAGATACAGATCATTGGACGATCTTGACACTTTAATTATTTCTATTTGAGTATTTACAGAATTCAATAAAAGCCATAATCTCAACAGTTTAGATTTTAATTATTAATTTAAAAATTCGAGGAGTGGATCATTTGCAGTAAGTAGGTTCTAGCATCCTAGTGCCTTGCTTATTACTAAGTTATTTTTTATTAATAAAAATCTATATTTACAACATTTTTGACATGAATGATCAAATGGTACCTTTAGAAACAATGACACTACCGAAACTTTACAAATTGTGTGGTAGTGCCAACACCAAATTCCTTGGTTACTGGATAATAAAGAATTACACAATAATTATCACATTAACTACTAATATTAATTTTATATAAAAACAAAAAAGATATAGGTACATTTGCTATTTACCTGTTAGTTGAAATGTCCTCAAAACTACATTAATTAAGTTACTTGTTTTGGTTCTAAAATTATTGATTGGATTGATCATTCTGAACTACAGATATGGTAGGTTATAGATCAAATATAAATAGGAACATAGGTGAATACCTACTTTCTTACGTTATCTAGATTAAAAAACTGATCTTGATCACAAACACAAGTGAAACTTAAGACTAGGTGCCTACTTATTAAAAATACCACGAAATATATTTAGTCTTGGCAATAACCAACACAGGATGGTAAGATGACTAAGATGAGAACTGAAAACCTAGGTGCTTAGTAGGTACCTAAGAAGGTAGGTACTGAAAGTACAGTAGGTATCACTAAAGAACTACCAAATTTCATAAACAACAGAAACTATTTAACGTAGGTACTAACTTATAATTCACAGAACTGTTACCAAACTTAAACCTGGAACAATATAATTAGGAATTATTATTTTTACAAATTCCTTTCCATTTGATAAGGTTTAGTTTGACATAACATTTTTAGGTTATGTTGGATATTGCAAATCATAATTGTAAAAAGCAAACGATGCGGATTTACTAGTAATAACATAAGAGGACTTACCTTATCAAATAACCGACGTGCGTCGTCTTCTGAATACACACACAAAAATTATTTTTGCGATAGCAAATTTACGAAAAATAGGCTAGATTTTATTAGTTGGTTCAATAGTAATCTGTAGGCTTTGTGCCTGTAATATTATGTTTTCTATGAGCTTTATATAATAGGTAATCTTATTTTGCTAATGATTGATATCTCTAGTGCATAATTCATGTAATAACATCGGATTTATTTTACGACAGAGGACGTCGATTTTAGTCAGCCATTTGCTGTTCTGTCATTCTTAGTCTTTCATTTCACTAGAGTTGTGCTATCATGCATGCACTGTCTACCACCGATATCGATTGAATAGATTCGTCCTTTAATAACAACACTGTATGTATGGAAAAAGATTATTTAACAAACGTTCAACAATAATTTTGAAATTTAATGTGAATATACCCATAAATGTAATTATATAGCAATCGCGTCAATGTTACAAATAAAATCGAGTTTCTGATGATGATAAGCTCATCAGAAACTCGTAGCCCTGGTTTTTGTTTCATCAATGAAATGATTATATTCAAATATTATGATGAGGCGTTTTGAGACAGTATTTTTTGTTTTTGCCTCCAAACTTCGGATTAGGTTAGTGATACCCGGTACCGATTTAGATTTTTTTTAACTGGTGCTCTACGTGAGCTCTTTTTAGTGTATTGTTTAATTTTAGTCCGTTTTTTTAGGGAAGGTACTTATCGTTAAGACTCAAATAATTATAAGGCCGATAAGGCCGCCCATTGTATGTGTCTTTTTTTGTGTTTTATTCGTGTGTTTTATTATTGATGTACAATAAAGTGTTGTTGTATTGTTTGTAATTATGTATTCTTATCTTATCATTTTCTTAATTTAAATTTGTTCTAGTCTGACTGCATTAATTTATTTCAAAAGGGCATATGCCTGATTCCAATGCATCAGTTGGTCGGAAATAGAACGATATTATAATATGAATAAATAAATAATTATTTATCTTTATCTTTATCGAAATAAGCCAATAACTTTATCGATAACTATAAAATACTACAAGTGCAACTCTATAGTCATACGAATTATACTATCATCAATGTGTCATTATACTTTCCTAGATGACTAAATCTTTAGATCACAATAACTTCAATTTTCCTAAATAACGTTTTCTTTTTATATTTACAGGTTTTTGTTATTTATATTGCGAATATAATATGAATCTCATAAGTTTCTTAAAAAGTAGCTTAACTACTTCCGCATTTACACGTTTTTTTTCGTCATGAAAATACATTCCGTTTTCATGTGTACAATAACAAGTGATTATATTCTCTTTGTACAATAAGTCATAAAAAATAAGCAAATAATAGTATCAACATGGGCCCCTCAAGAAATTATAATATAGGTATTATTATAGTTATATATAACATTGACTATATTTAATATAGTCAACGCAACGGCCCAAATCGCAGCTTTGATCCTTTTGCTGTACACCTCATAGAAAATGTTCTACGTGAAATTGAATGTAAATATTTTTATTGTTTTCAAGTTGCCAGCTTTATAGAAATAAAGCCTCTTTTTCTAAAAAACATTTTAATTCTCATAAGCTTTAAATAATAAAAATATGAGAATAATTGAGAAAACATTAGAAGTTTATAGAAGTATTTATTATTATTAATTATTATAATTTTCATATAAACATTTTATTGCTTTTCAAAATTCTGTCTACTTTCCTCACGTAGAACATGGCAATACCAAAATATCTCGCGTGCAATTTTGCGTCCCTTATGCCGTTGCATTTTCTACAAAAAATAAATAAAATACGCGAAATGCATTTGCATTTCTCGGAAAGAGCGAGTAGAATCTAATGAATGAGTGTAACAAGTAAAAGTGCATTGACTACGAAATAGTTACAATGACCCTTGGGTTCACGGCTGCAATTACAGTGACTATAGCTTCGTAATAATTCCTCTAAAGACAACATTATACAAGCAAATAAAACACAATTTTAGGAGATATAATCAGTCAAGCTTTGTGATCTCGCAGCTGTATTAGTTGTAGTGTTGTACTGTGTAATTTTAGATGATATTAATTTATCATGGTCATTTCGAAGTCAATGAACCGAGCGGCAGCGGCGGCGGCGGCGTGGTGACTGTGCCTAGCGATTCGGAAATATGTAAATAAATAAACATGAACGATATAAGCGTTAAAATTGATGAACCTTCGAAAAGTCCGAAAGACATCGCTGGTTCTCCGTCGACTTTAGCTGGGACTGAGAATGAGTTGGATCCCCTCGCGATTGAAGATGTAGGTGCTGCGAAGGTCTCGGACGTTGTAGTCAAACCTGAGGAAGAAAACGCGGGAAGCTGTGATGATGATGCCAAAGAAAAGAAAACTGAACAGAATGGAGAAGCAGAAGTGAAGGAAGATATTAGTTTGGAGGCCGAAATTAGTAAAGGCAAGTTATAAATATTGAATCAGAGTCATTATTATTCTCCTCCAATACTTCCAGAAATAAATAAATACTTAGCTATTACCTTGTTCTATTACTCAACCAACATTGCACAAGAGAAAGCAAACTTGCCAATTCAAAAGTCGAATGAGAGAAGTTCTCGTAGTATTATATGTATCAGTTTTATGTACACAAAAATATGCTGATATTTAATCTTTATCTTATTGTTACTCACAATAATAATCTGTGTATTCTTAAAATTGATTCTAGCTAGTTTTATGGGAATTTTAAAAAGAACACTGTTCATATTTCTCATAAATTTAGTAATTTTTTTTAAATTATTAAACATTATAATAAACTTTATTTTATTATACAGACATTACTGAAGATGTCAAAGTTCCAAGTCCGGAAAAAGTAGCTCCTGTCGAACCAGAAGTTAAAAATGACCCTGAAGTTGATCAACCCATGGAAATTGATGCACCGGAAGTGCCCAAATCCCCTGTGAAGCCTGATCCTAAACCGGAGAGTCCTAAGTTACCTGTTGAGCCTGTACAAGAAGAGAAAGTCATTGAAAAAGTTGAAACAGTACCTACTCCTATAAAAGAGGTTGAGGAAATAAAAGAAGTGGTTGTAAAAAAAGAGTTTGAAGTCCCTGAGCCGGTTAAAAGTCCAGAAGTTGATAAGGAGATGACGGAGGTGGCAAAAGTTGTAGAAAAAATCGAGCCAAAAGTCGAAAAGCCTAAAACTCCAATGAATGGTGATGTCTCGAAGGTAAGTTTTTTACATGTTATTGCAGCATAGTTGATATTATTTAAAATATAGCTAGTTTTCCTATAGTTTTTAATACAGGAATATAGGTGCAAAATAGCTACAATCTCTTCAAATTTAACAGAACAATGACCTTATCACAATAAATGAATGTGGGTCATTTAAGATTATGGACAAACTGTTGGGAAATTTGTCACAATCATTCGTACATTCCATTCAAATCATACCTATTTTTTCTGTATGATGTTTTGTATAAACCGCGCACATAAAGAATTGATTTATAAATGGCGTCCGCTCGCATGCGTTCTCGCTCACTCTCTATCGCTGTCTATACTTTTATCCTTGTTTTGCCAATCTGCGCGGGTTATAACTATAATAATAAATGTTCTTAAAATAAATAATTAAATATGCAAAAATTGGTTGTGTACTTAAATTAGTACATCCCTTTCTAATAACATTGTGTATTGACTCAAATACTGCCTGCAAAACTGCTAATTGGCAGTAAGTAGAGAAATGTATGTGATTTATTATTATGTCTATGTTTTCTCGCAATATATTTGAATTTTTTTTTTCATATAGTAGGTAAATTACCTCATGAATTGAACTATTCTGTCATAAAAACCATTGACCTTGTGTAACATTTGATCTTGATCTTTGCCAAGGCTATGCAAATTTTTATGTCTTTGCGACTAAAATGTTACAATTTCGCAATTGGCTTTGCCTGCTTTTTAATGAATTTCCTTCAGTATTAACTAGCCTTGGTGTTATTCTGATGTATGATCCAAATTACTAAACCTTTAATTGGGTCCTCTTATTAATTTGCACATGCATGAGTAACAAACATGTAAATATACATTACTATCACGTTTATTATATTTGTATGAATTTTCCCGCCGTAACTACTACCCTATGTTTACTACTTCATATATATTCCATCTTTTAGCCAAATCCATTCAGCCATTTTAGCATGAAGCAGTATATAAAGATACACACACAAATTGTTGCATTACATTGTTTATAGGCATAAGCAATGCACACCAATTTACGTTCCCACTTCTAGGACACAGGGATTCTTGACAAGAGATATTAGATGTTAATTCACCATAACCATAATGTATTAAGTAATTCATTTTTTGTAATATATTTTGCGAAGTTACATTAATAATTCTATATTCTGCTCGCATTTTTTTAGTTTCCATGTGTACTAACCAAATTTACCTTTTAGGAAGAGCAAGGAACGAAAAGAAGATCGAGCGAAGAAGTAGAAACGGATTCTCCGCTTAAAAAGCTCTGTCAAGAAGTAGAGAAGACTTTCCCCCAGCACGACGGCATGATCAACGACTACATTCAAACGGCCACCAAAAACAACATCGACGAGGTACAGAAGCACACGGAACAACTGCTCTCAGAGATACAAACACTAAGAGAACTGGCACAGAAGAAAGAACACGAATGGAACAGTATCCTACACCTAAAGAAAGTGAAAGAGGAAATCCTACTCCGGCTACTCAGAAGAAAACAGGTTATATCATACGAAAAATCCCCTGAAGTGAACGGTCAAGATCCGTTCGATTATTTCAATCAAACGAAGAATCTCGCGATTGATAAGAGCGATGAGATATCCGGTCTCGCGATAAAGCAGCCTGGGATCACCGTGAATCCTATGATGCAGCCGCCGGTGATGCCGATGTCGCCGTACAACCCGATGGCGGGGCTGCCGCCGCCCTACGACAAAGCGCATCTACAGAACATGCCGAAACCAGTATTCCCCCAGCAGTTAATGCTGCCCGGGCCCCACCAAGGGTTCCCGAGAGATATGAACGGACAGCTGCCTAATTACGCCCTTCCCATGGGCCGACAAGGGCCCACCAAGGACGTCAAGTCTATAATCGCCGACTACAGACAAAGGAATCCAGATATCACGCCCAGAAGAGGGCGACGTATGAAGTCCATTCTAAACCCGAATATGATGAATGCCCCGCGAGCGATCGCGCCGAAAATGGACAGTTTGAATAATTTGAGTAATCTCGCTAATATGAGCATGGGTAGTATGAACAATATGGGTAGTATGAACAGCATGAGCAATTTGAACAATATGGCGAATATGAATAATATCAATATGATCTTTAATAATTTGGATATGGTGAGTTGCATTCATATTTTACTTATTATTAGATATTTAATTGCCCTCTCACTATTTGATTTAGTCACCTTTGGTCTTGACTTGAACATTTATTTTCTTTAAAATTTAATTAACCAGTCGTAGTTTTGGTGTTTCTTACTTATGAACATGAAATGATTCCACCACTTTCAGACCAAATTATCTATTTAGTTTGCGCTCAAAACTTAATTCTCTTTTTAAACTTTTGAATTCAATTAACTACTAACTAACCACATATAAGAAATACCTCAGTACAGGAATCCTTCGCTAG
Organism: Chloroclystis v-ata; assembly: GCA_963691955.1. Classification (NCBI taxonomy): domain Eukaryota; kingdom Metazoa; phylum Arthropoda; class Insecta; order Lepidoptera; family Geometridae; genus Chloroclystis; species Chloroclystis v-ata. Next base: position 8,277,378 of record OY829904.1, on the reverse strand, counting down.
TTATCTCGCAAATCTAAATTGCAGTGATTATAAAATTACATGCATTAGTGTAACCACCCGAGCCCCAGGCTTTGTCCTGTGCAATTAGCAAATTCCTCTCCTAAGGGCAACATTCTTAGCTATTTATTTGACCACTGGCATTTACGGGGATTAAGCTCGCTTTGGATGCATTTTCAATGAAATGTAGCCTCTCTATTAGTTAGATCGATACCTCTTTTCCTTACTAGTAGAACTTATAATTACATATAGGAAAGAATATAAAAAGAATCAATAGGTATTTAATCTAGTCTAGTGGTAACTAATTGGTCGTTTTTTTCCAAGTCAGTAATTTTCCCGCCCCATTAATCAGTCGATTTCTAATAGATCAATCATAATTTATATCTATACTAATATTTTATAGCTGAAGAGTTTGTTTGAACGCGCTAATAAATATCGGGAACTGCAAGTCCGATTTGAAAAAATGTTTCAGTGTTGGTTTATAGCACATTTATCAAGGAAGGATATAGGCTATATTATAAAAACTATATGTAGGTATATAAATAAAGTAAAAAAGAAACCAAACGAAGCTATAATCACAAATTCTATACATAAATTAAAAAAAATACTTCGTGATTTGTACTGTAAAACCATATATCACCTCCCCAACAACAATACAACCTTATTATTCCCCGGTGTAACACAAAAATAATATCGACATAAACAAAACCCAGTATCTGACAAACATCCCGCATTTTCCATGCACTTTTCGTATACCGTCATATTTACCGCGCTGCAAGTCAATAATCTAATTTATGGCGATCCTTGACCTCAATACTCAATGACACCGACGTACGCGCCTCTCAGTGGCTCCTATTAAAAGATTATTTAACACTAGCTTGGAAGTTTCCTTTACAAAATATTAGGAGTTATATACTACATAATGTACTAGCTTTCCATCACATATATCTCTACACAGTGTAATACATAGTGTCTAAGTCACTGTGCTATCTGTCCGTTCCTATGTATGCTTCAATCTTTAAAACTACGCAGCGGATTTTGATGCGGTTTTTGATAGGTAGAGTGATTCAAGACAACGATCTTTAGGTGGGTATAATTAGGTACTCCAGGCGAAGCGACGGCGGGTCGCTAGTTTACAAGATAATGGATATTGGGACGAAAATAGGTGTCTAAGTACTAGGCAATGTGTTCTTCGGAAATAAATAAAAATTAATATTTTCGGACAATTCACAGAGCATTATCTAACCTCATGGTAAGCTCTAAGCTTGTGTTCCGGGTACTAGATATCTGATAAACTTAATACAATACATAGTTAGATATTTTTTATTCATAGTTATAGTTTTCGGGTTGTCCAGATCACACAGAACAGAACACAATCTGCAGATTTTATAGACATTTGTCACGGAGCTTATAATAGATACTAATACGCAATTTGCTATTTAATCAATTATATTAATACTTAGCTAATTTATAGTTCGTTTAGCTAATATAGTCATTTAGGCGTTGAAGCGTAAAGAAAGCAAATGACATAATTGACCTACTTTTAATTTAACAATATTGTTGTGATCTCAATAGAGGTTGATATAATAAGATTGTTTATCAGTTTGTTAGTCAATGAGTCAGCGGTGGCGTATTCCACCGGTAAATAGGCGTACAAGACATCTTGTTCTCCACACAAGCCCATTTATAATCGTAATTTTATACGACTCAAGGCATAAACCCTTTTCCCACGGTGGTCACGCAATCACGCAAATATGCTAGATTTCTGCTAAATGTCATTGTTGTATTCGGAAGAAAATAATCATAATTTAATTATGATTGTTTTTTATACAGAAAACTAAATATGTGTCTTATAATCAAAATTACGCTCTCCCCAGTGTTACCAGTGAAAACACCAACTGATTTAATTTCCTACCCTCAACTATAAGAGTTACAATAGACGACCTCTGTGGCGTAGCGGGCGACCCAAGAGGTTGCGGGTTCGATTCTCGCCTCGGGACAAAATATTTGTAGGATCTGCTTTGTTCTGAGTGTCTGGGTGTTATTATATTTAAAAAAAATCTATCTATATATAAAAAAAAATATCTATGTAAGTATATTATATTAAGTATACCAGAAATCTAGCACATGTAACTCAAGCTTAGAGATTTTCAAAGCCTTAGATGTATCTGTGTGTAAAAAAATACGAGGCCACCACAGTGAGAAGCACTTATTCACTTATATTGAACACTTCCAGAACCAAAAGGCGATGCTAGAGCGCCTGCAGCAGGTGCAAGGCGGCACCATGCCCAACGGCATGTCGTTCAAGGACGTGCTGGTGCAGTACGCCAACATGCAGCAGAACAACCCCGCGCTCGTCCCCAACCGCGCCGAGAACATCCCCATCCGCCCCGAGCACCCGCGCCGCCGCCCCGACCGACCCGACCGCCCCGACCGCCCCGAACGGACGCACGACGAACAGGTACCGGAGAACCTCCCTATGCCCCTAGAGCCAGCATGGTCAATAAGACCTAATCTCTCTCGCCTAGTGAGAATGAGTCCCAGCCCCCAGCAATGGGAATGTAAATAATGTAAAAGGTAAACCAGTCTAGATGTGTCATTAGTTTAGTAAAACATTTTTTATCAGCAAATGCCACAGAACCGAGCTTATTCGATAACTTACAATTTTGAAAATTAATTTCTTAATGATACAAATAAAATTAAATAAAACTAACCGGACAAGAGTCAGCGCTTCTTCAATCTTAAAATTTGCGCTATCTAAAAATCTGCTTAAATTTTAAATACTATCTTGAATACAAATTTTGTGAAAACAGTTCTAGTGAAAACAGTACTAGTGAAAACAGTATGGTGTACCTATAGGGTGAATAAGTTAAATTTTTCAAACAAATCAAAAATTCGCCTACATAAGAAGAGTTGAATACTTGACTAAAAACACAATTATTATTATAGCGTAGAGACTTGATCTTCTGCTGATTTAAAACCCAAAAATTTCACAAAATGTCTTGGATTTATCTGCAGTTTAAACCACACATCTTGATACTTTAATTCCAGCCCCACAAGCCGGTGGAGCGGCTGTCGTCCCCCAACCCGCGGCTGCCGCCGCCGCCGCCCTACCCGGAGATCTCCCTGCTGCCCGTCTCCAGCCAGGAGCCCTCGCAGGCGCAGCAGAACTCGCTTCTACACGGTATACTCACCAAGGTATGTATGTGTGCGGTATAGTCGGATTGAACGGTCTTGATTTTGCTTGGAACATTTCTGTAGAGCTATTTTTTAGTTTTATTTATTCGTAAAGTTGTCAATTCTCGATATTGTTTACATATTGAATAAATATATTTAGTGTTTTATTATGTAAATATATATATCTATGTATGTAAGTATATTATATTCAGTATCAGAAATCTAGCACCTGTAACACAACTTAACATAACACAAGCTTCGAGCTTACCACAGGGCTAGATGTTGCTGTGTGTTTTGAAATTCTCCAAGTTAATGCCAAGCGAAACAATGATTGCAAATTAGTAAAGAAATAATAATTATTTATTTTCTAATAATATATCTTTATTTCCTTAGTTATATTATAAAAATAAAAATATTTTTTTTAGCAAGTTAGAAAAAGCTTATAATATAATCTCATTTCAGCTTCATATGTAAAAATTTAGGAATTTGCTTTGAAGAATTCATTAGAAAAGTTAACTTTGGACCCGTAGTATGTTACGTAGTACAAATATGTTAATATATTTTATAATTAATGAATTGATTGTTTGTTTATCAAAGCATCTTTGTTGGAAAAGAGCCAGTTTATGCTTTGACCGCGTATGACCCCACCATTATTTCTGTTAAATAATATCAAATAGTTATGTGAACCACATTTGCGAAATATAACCACGAATTCACCAACCAATAAATTCATTTTCATATAAAGTGCACGAACACCCTTCTAAGTTGCATAACGCCAACAGTTTCATCCCATTTCTTGGAACATCCTCAGGCCTCCAAAAGAACACTAATCAAGATCGCTCGCCATGTTTATACTTACACGAATACTCGTCAGGGTCAAACAATACATAATGTCAGTCCAGTTAACTTTTACAATGAAACGTTCTTTATTTAAACTGAGTCCGCTTGCTTATTGAATTAGCTTGATGGGTGTTGCCACTTGCAGCAAGCGTCCCCCGCGCCTCAGAGTTTCTCGCCGACTCTGGCGCGGCTGCTCACTTCTCCGGAGGCCAAAGGGAGCGCTTTGCCATCGTACGGTCAGGCCAAGGTACCAATAATGTACGAAAACGATTGGTGTTCTAATTGGCCTTACTACAAAATTCCAAATTTAGTTTTTAAGTGACTGCCGTGAGTGTTTCCATGTTTGGAATCCACAGATTACGTTCATTTGAAATTAAATATTGTAGATTTAAAATTTCGAGGCACGAGTCGATCAGAGAGTTTATGAAAAACTATATAAGTTCTCGATGAATTATGTATGATGTTTCCTCGTTGCTGTATGTATGGGTATCTCAAAAAGTCACTTCATTGACCATGTTTTGTTCATCAAACCAGATGCATTAGTGCTGCCATCTAGTAGTGACTTGCAAAAAACATTGACTTTTGTGTATTTTGAAAGAAATCAAATGTGGAAGCTCTCATTATGGCGTTTGAATATAATATATAAAATATATAATATGTATGAAAATGGCAATGCTCATTGAAATATGCCAATTCACTTACATATCATAAGAAAGAATCATAGCCCTAAAGCGTTATATCTGAATTAGAAGTAATGCTTTACTACTCGCTTTCACTTCACGACAAAAAGCTTGAATGTACTCTATAAATAAGGTTTCTAAACAAAGATCCTTAGAATTACGAAGCCGCTAAATAGCTTTATATTGGACGAATAGTTGAGTTGGTATAAATAGATTTGACGTAAAGTAAGAGGACATAGAAGTACCTTTTCCTTAGAAATGTTTTCCTTTCAAAAGCATAGGTCACTAATATTTATGATTTTTTATATGATTTCTATATTTACGCTTTCATGGTCTACGAAAATCTCCAGACTAATCTGACAAGAGAGTTTGGATAACTACCTTAGAATATTCAATGCATCCTAGACACCTAGTCAGGGATCCGTAGTACATGGAAATCAAGTGATTACTAACAAGCTAATTTTTGGTGAGTATCTTCGTTTCGATGAGTCGTCCAAAGATATCCTATACCCAACTCTCGATTGTGGTAGCTAACAGAGATATCAAGGATTAAAAAATTCAAGGATGTAAAAACGGGATAACAGACCACGAAATTTGTAGGACAATATGTTATATCTCAAGATAATTATCTAAATTATATAAAAACATGTTTGTCCTACAAAACCTATGGTTTGATCAAAGAGTCCGCCATTTCCAAAATGTGTCGAAAACGAGGTCAATTTAAATGATTACTATGATTACTAACCAGCTGATTTTTTGTTGTATACTTAATTAATATTTATAAAATCTAACGGACATATTGTCCGACAAATTTTGTGGTCCGTTATCCCGGTTTTACATCCTTGAATTTTTTAATCCTTGATATCTCTGTTAGCTACCACAATCGAGAGTTGGGTATAGGATATCTTTGGACGTCTCATCGAAACGAAGCTACTCACCAAAAATTAGCTTGTTAGTAATCACTTGATTTCCATGTACTACGGATCCCGGCCTAACCGCTTTCATGCTGATTGCTGACTTTTATAAATTACATACTTTAAGATTTTGTATAAGAAATTTATGCTAAGCGTTTACAAAGTTTCCAAAACAATGCTTAATGGTTCAGCTATTAAAAAAATGGTCATCATTTCTATTATATCAAAACGACTATCACTTTCATATTTAAAGTGGAGTTGAGAAACTCTACGTTTCTTTTACACCAAAAGAAGTTATCATCGGGAGAAGTGGCTGTTGCGTGCGCCGTGCTCCGTCTCCTAACTGTGCAAGCGCGCGGATGCCAGATCTCGATTCAGAAATCCACTAACAAGAGTTAAGCAATTCCCGTTGTGATAATATAGTTATATATGAATCTACAAAGATATAAAACTCACAAAAGTTTTCGAACGTGAAATGGTGTTAGTTTAATTGCCGAAAAAGAACATGGGTATACTTATCGCGGGAAGTTTATTATAACGCGGTTTAAACCACGGGAAAATGCGGGCCAAGCCTCGTGACAGGCCCCTTAGGTATCTTGTTGTTAAATATGTTGGTATCCGCAGAACTGCGGCGAGATCACGATCACGCCGGTGCAGCCCGCCGCCGCGCCGCCCGACGCGCCGCCGGAGAGGGCCGAGGACGTGGTTCAGTTGGTGAGATGTTATTTATTTACTAAATATGGTGACAGATTTCATGACTTGACCATAGGTATATGCTGTATGTCGTGCGCCAATTTACGTAAATATGTCTCTAGAAACAATAATTATGTATAAAATCATCATCAGCCAATATTTGTCCATTGCTGGACATAAGCCTCCCCTAGTGAGCGCCAAAGCGCCCTATTTTCTGTTTGACGCATCCAGCATCTGCCAGCAGTCTTGCGCAAGCCAGCATCCTATCTAGCCGGAGGGCGTCCTACACTATGCTTAACTAGTCGCGGTCTCCACTCAAGAACGCGTTTACCTCAACGGTTGTCGGTTCTTCGGCAGATATGGCCAGCCCACTACCACTTCTACTTCCTAATTCTATGAGCTATGTCGGTTACTTTGGTTCTGTGACGGATATTCTTGTTTTGGATCCTATCTCTCAAAGAAACTCCGAGCATAGCTTTTTCCATAGCTAGTTAAGCGACTTTAAATTGGTGGACTAGCCGCACTGTGAGTGTCCACGTCTCATCTATACTAATATTATAAAGAGGAAAGATTTGTTTGTTTGTTTGCAATGAATAGGCTCCGAAACTACTGGACCGGTTTCAAAAATTCTTTCACCTTTGGATAGCTACAGTATCCCCGAGTAACATAGGCTATAATATAGCAAAGAAAATTGCGGGAAAGTGTAAAACGCGGGCGAAGCCGCAGGGCGGAAAGCTAGTGTATAAAATAAAATGAAGTAATAAGTTATATAGACTGTATAAAATAATTCAGTCTTTTGACTACCAATGGTTTTTAATTTTATTTTGTGAAACTTGTCTGGAATCAATAAAAATATTTGTATATTTGTATTTGTAATAAATGTTGTAATGTTGCAGGACGACGACTCGTCCCCCGGGTCGGAGGGCGAGGCGGGCGCGTCGTCGCCGTCGGGGCGGCTGGTGATCGACGAGGGCTCGGCGGCGTCCCCCCCCGCGGCCCCGGGGGCGGGGGGCGGAGGGGGGGAGGAGGCGCCGCTGTGCCAGGGCTGCAAGAAGAAGGACGCGCAGTTCGTGTGCGCCGGCTGCGCCAACCAGTGGTACTGCAGCCGCGACTGTCAGGTACTTACCTACTCGCACCATAAACTAGTCAAAGTATAGAAGAAAACTAGAAACTTAAATATCAATAAATACATAAATGACTATTAAATATATGAAATGAATTTGTAATGAAATAAAAAAAAATATGTTAATCTCCACAAGTCTAAACATCATTGATTTTAATTGTATATTTAGCTTTTGTGTGTTATTAATTAACACACAAAGATTAATACGCTATGGACGCTACTTTTATTCTTGTATTATAATTAATGTTGTCGGAAATAAATTGAATTGAATAATTAAATAATTATTAGAAAATGGTGTAGGTATAGGAAAAAATACATGATCACAACGTAACCGTCCTCGAGTGAGAGTCGAACCCACACCACCCAGTTTAGCCCTGGTTGCGCTAACCACTACGCTGTCGAGGAGTTACGTAAGAGCTTGAATATTTTTTCTAATAATTTAGAAAACTTAAGAGAGAGTCAATCACTATAAAATAAAATAAGAAACTAAATAATGTTTCTTTTTCCAGGTCGCAGCGTGGGATGACCATTCGGACATGTGTTCCGGGTAACTTACAAACTGCTTAGTAATGGCAACTTGGCTTTATGTTGTATGGACTATGGACTTTACAGCACCATGTGTATTGGTCTAAGGACTAACTGAACCTTACTGTAGTTATCCAGATCGAACCGGAACACTGAGTTTATCTGACATTTAAATTATTTTATTGCATTGATGTATTTTATTGTTATAGACACCTTTCTTTCAATGAAATTCGGTACTGAGGCAGTGAAAATGTCTATACATAATTACAATAAAATCAATTTGTATAATATGAACACTATTTATAAACTCTGTGAAAAGAATCGCTGTCGTCTCAGTATATTATAGTTGCCTTACGAATATGACATGTGTATATGTTTGTTTTGGTGAATCTCGTTGTGAATGAATTTTGATTGAACAAAAATGCTGGTTTAGTAACATTTAACTGTAAGTTGAATGGCCCTTAGTACTTCAACTAACTGTGCCTCAAAATAAGTAACTACCAACTTTAATTATGTATTTAATACATATTGTTTGTATATTATTGCTAGTCATAACTAATATTTTTTTTTGGTTCTAGCAAAAATATTTTTCGTAGGTTACTTTTATGGATTTTTCTAAACTTTTCTGCTATTTCGGACAGCCAAACTAAACAGCGTTTTTGTTTCTATCAAACTTTTACTGTAATCCAAATAAATATTCCTAATTAGTTGTAATTAATGTAAAGTATTGGGAGTATTCCAAAATTTGATCAAATTGTGCTACCATAGTGACTTACTCTTGTTAAGTTCGACAATACTTAAAGTATTGTGTCTCATGCATGTTTGATAAGTTTAAAATGCTTATTCTAACATGAGTTTTGAATATCTTTGTAGATTTATATACCCACATCTGGCGCATACACATATTTGCAATGTACTGTGACTTATACTGGCTTAACTTTGACTTTTAGAAAAAAAAACATTTTATTTGAAATATTTGCTGATCAAAATTTGTATAAAACTCTGTACTTATATCTATCTGTGTAGACATATTATTTTGTCAAAACTAGACGGTTACTGTGAATAGAACTCTGTTTTACTAAATTATTATTATAATAATTTTCCCACTTGACAATAATATTAATATTACTGAAATATAAAAGCATCACAATTATATCCTTTGACTGTTTGGTGCCTTTTCGTTAAGTTCTGAACTCGATAAGTTCCCCTGTAAATTATGCATTGAACCCCGAATGTAAAAATAGAATAGAATATCATATTACCCATAGACTTAAAAGTAATCCATTTTGTATTATTACCAGGTTGTTAAGCCTCAACCACACTAAATGAATAAATTATATTTTCCATTTTATTTAAAAATTGGTCAAAAAAAACGATTGCAGCTATGAAACAAATTATTTTTCTATCAGGAATTTAAAATTATGTGGTTGAGTAGTTATGTAAGGAAATACCTAGTATAAATCTATTTATTTAACAGATAAGTATTATACTATAGGAGCCATTCTACTTTCAAATACACTGCCGTGCCAAAACACATGCAATTTGTTTTTTAAAGTTACTGAATTCAAGCTATTAGAAAAATTAGTACATGCGGTCTATACATAAAAGAGGATACAACAATATGAATACCAAGTTCAGCAAATTTATGGAAGAAACTTAGAATATTTACTGAAAGTATAGAGAACAGGCTTATAAAAAGTGCAGACACTGTTCACTACTTCGGTCTGTTATCCGATAAATCCAGTTCATATTAATTAAGCGAAATAGCATGATCTCCAGTCATTCTCTTTACATTTCTAGACCGAACTTCAAACTAATAGGAAACCGTGGCAGATTATTTCTAAGTGGCCAGCAATTATCTGTAAATTTGTTAAGAAATTGTGACTGATTCATACAAATTATACTCTGTATCACATTGAGAACAATATCGCATTGTTATCTCTACAAATATTTGTTTTTATAAAATATCAAAAGGACTGATTTTGAGCATCTAGCAACTTTTGTACAATAATTACCCCCACAACCGCTAAATATTGACTGGTACCCAATGCTTTAAAAAAGATAATCGTGCAATTTTTCGTTCCTTCCACTCGACACCATCAAAACGACACCATCGATGGTGTCGTATGGAATCTCTATTCCATACGACACTACCCTAGTGATGTCCAGAAACGCGTATTTTTTTACATATATTTTTCACATACATTGATCCAACCCCAAAGTTATTATTTCAAGTTATCTATAGTTTGACGATAATTTAACATTAGCTTTTATGTATTTTATGTCGTCAATATTAGTATCCATGTCCATTGTGAAAAATTAAAATATTCGGACGGAAAGACAATAATATGCAAATTGCAATTAACAATGTCAAGATGACCATTTGAGACATATAAAATAAATAAATATAAGTAATAAATAAAATATTGCTGGACATTTCACACAGTGACATAAATTGATAAATATAAATTTGATAAAAATATAAACTTTATCAAATGGCATAGGTACTTAGGTACCTCATTATTGAAACTGCTTGAACTTAATTGGAGTTTTCATATTAACAACTTTGTATGTTAGGTAACCTCACTAATAGTCGGTGGTGTCGTATGGAATAGAGATTCCATACGACACCATCGATGGTGTCGTTTTGATGGTGTCGAGTGGAAGGAACGCAATTTTTAAAGTGACTTTTTTATATCGGGCTTTCAAAGCGGTGATCTTATAGGACAAGAGTTGCCAAGCTCGAGGTTGTCAAACATAAAACTGTATAATAATTTCACACGTAGACGCACGTTGGAATAGTAATTCAAGCATAATATTTACTAAGGTTCATTTTCAGATTTTGAATTGATAATTACTGAATCATACTCTACCTATTACTTTGTAAAATAGATACCTACTGTTTGGTAAATGAAAGTAAAACATTATAACACTGTTCAAATTATGAATGTCCTATGGGATGGGTGTTTTAAGATGGTTTTGTGTGGGTATTTTTATGTTATTCAATTGAGCGTCCAATGATTTTGGGACAGTCCTGTAATAGTTCAGCATTTATTAATGTAGAATTCTGAAAGTGCAACCTGTTAGTACTTACCTCAGAAAAGTACTAGTTTTGATTGGTATCAAAATCGTGTGCGAAATTTTGTTTGTCTGAAATCGCTAGTCACGTGTTTTGTTACCTATATACTTATTTATGTATCGTAACTTATATAATGTTATGTAAGGATGTAATAAAGCAGTACTATCTTTCAATTTATGTATTTTAATTCTAACCACATCTAAACATTTAAAAGGTTAAAATAAAAAGTACCATCCATTGAATACAAATATATTATTATAAAATTTGAGTCTTACATAATATTTAACATTCTAATAACAATAATAATGAAAACAATATTCCACTACTGCCTGATAAGTTTAAATAACTTACAAACAGCTGTGAAATAGTGGAGTTTTCATAGCATACATAATACAACAGTTCTTAAATCACAAAAATTAGATTACAACAGAATGAAAAACGACGAAATTAGCATTGATATTGACTAGGTATTAAAATAATTATGATAATGATGTTTATAAATGCGACTAGATACCACATAAGAGTATTAAACTGATCCTTTTTTTTTGAAAGTGAAATATTAAACTGATGTCCAAATTACAGGTACTTACATAATTTTTACTCATCTTCAACATGCGATGAAACTTAATTCGGACGACAGGTTTCTAGTATCTTGTCAACTTAAGTATCTATATTAATGCGAACAAAGTCTGTAAATCTAAACTTTTCGTTTTCAGTGACTACATATCGGTGGGGATTTGTTGTTTGACTACAAAATATTATTTTTTTCCCACCATTTACAAATTTAATCAGGAATGTTTTGATAAGCATTTTTCATTGCTGCTGATTTATTACAGAGTCAACTTTTCTTTATTCATCAAACCAAGTTATTATGATAATTAATGAAGAATGGGTTTACTTATATTCTAAATTTACATATCGAGCGGGTAAGTTACTATTCTCTCGTTTTAATTAGGAAGAAATGAACATATAATTATATTTTAACCACCACTCTAAACCATTAGCTGTATAACCACACAGGGAGCTAATGGTATCTGTCCCATTTCTCTTATTTAAGAGGAAAAAAAATTAACTTAGAATATATTTCAAATTATTAATGAGTACAACAGTAGCAAATTATCTTTACATCATAAAATGTGATTAAATTAGATAAATTATATTATATCTGTTTTGGCAAGTAGTAATAGAATAAAGGGCTGGGTTTAATTCAATTAATATCGAAGGACCGTTATTGTTATAAATTAACTCTCGCCCAGTCCTTGTCGCCGCTTCCAAGAAGGTTGTATTTAAATGGTTATTGGAAGACAAATCAATCTAACCTATTTAGCAAAGATCGAACAATATCTACATTATTAAAATATCTGCAAATTAATGAGAGTATGTGCGCTTTACAAAACATCAAAATGATCTTAAATTGATAACATTAGTCTTTGGCTTTTAAAGTCTGTCTTTAAAATTGTGTATAATTTGCAGACATCAAGATATACATTAATATAGCACCTTTATACAGTTAAAACTAGTTTGTACATTATATAAATTTTACAAATGTTTAGAACTATGATAATATTGAGCAGTTTGAACGTGATGGTTCTATACGAAGTGCGATATAATTAATATTTTTAACACAATTGGATGGATTTGTAAATATAAAAATCGATCTAATTTTTTGCATGGGTTACTTTATAGTCTTATTATTAATATTTCTAGCATACATTATAATTAATATGTACATAAATATATCATTGTAAATTTGTACAACCTCATATGGATTAAAAAGTAACGCAAGTATACCCTGCACAATTGTTTATCATTATTTTATAGAGGTCGTTTCTAATATTATTTATAAAATTATCAAGAACAACGACTTACAACACTTTTTAGCGACTCTGTGTATAAAAATAATCTACTGTCTATTCCAGCCAACTGTATTCAAAATACCAGAGATCCGAGATCTTTATCTAAAACCTCCGATAACAATATTTACATAGAACGGAAGTAATTTAAGACGCAAAGTATACAGAGGAAGGCATACGGCATATCTCCCACCTATATTATATTGTATTGAAACACAAAATAACGGACAAAGGCAAACTCAATCGACTCTACTGCAAGTTTATTTTCTTGTGTATGCGGAGTGATGAACAATGACTTTTGAACGCAAGTGCATTTTGTCAGAGAATTGAAGCTAAATGAATCCCTGTCGCGTATTTAAATTGGCTAGAGCACACATCACTTGATAGCCGTTCGTCAAGCTGAAGAGAGACACCTATCACTCGATGAAAAGAGCGAACTTCACTTAAAAGTCGTCGAGCTGGAGTGGCACTCACCACATCACTTGATGATGAAGAGAAAGTTATTCGTCGGGCTGGAGAGAGACAATTATCACTCGATGAAAACAGCGATCGTCACTTGATAGTTGTTCGTCGAGCAGTAGAACACTCACCACACCACAATCACTTGATGATGAATACGACGGCGGTGTCCCGCTCCAGCTGGTCGTCGAGCTGCGCGGCGGAGAGGCCGGCCTGGCAGCACAGCTCGTCGAGGCAGGCGGCGCCGCTGTACGTGCGCGCCAGCGACCACGCGGACCCGTGCGACGACCCGCTCTCAGAGTTGTGCAGGGTTATCGGGAACTGGAACAACACAGTACTTTAGTTAACTATTCACCATCGGAACGGACAGCCCACTCTGTAGAGGATGTCTTAGCGAAGAAGAATCAGCAACACATTACTTTAGTTACCTATTCACAATCGGAGCAACGGACAGCCCACTCTGTAGAGGGTGTCTTAGCGAAGAAGAATCAGCAACACATTACTTTAGTTACCTATTCACCATCGGAGCAACGGACAGCCCACTCTGTAGAGGGTGTCTGAGCGAAGAAGAATCAACCCCCACGTAGTCATGGAATGCGAGTAACAGCGGAACGAATTCAAATCCTCCAACTGCCGAGGTCACGCCGTGAAGTCTGCTATGACCCCAGGACGATTCTGAGCTAGGTCGGAGTTAGGCTGGTTACACTAGCGGACCAACCACGCACAAAGGTACAAATTTGAGTCTAATTGCGGAAAAAGGAGTCCCCAAACTAACTATCTAAATAACACATTGATTCGGTTCGAAGACCCGAAAGAAAGCGTTTTCTAGGGCCTCTAGCACCAGCTTCCCTGTTTTTGTTAGCGAGGTCTCGCGGCTGCAGATGTAACTTATGGACCAAGCAGCTTTTTCCCTAGATGCAGCGGAAAAGCTGGTGTTTCCGCTTATGGACCTAGGAGATAGTTACCTTGTAGACGCGGCGGATGAGGCCCTCGAGGACGCCGAAGAGGACCAGCTTCCTCTCGTTGATGGCGAGGTCTTGCGGCCGCAGCCGGCGGCACAGGTCGCGGATGGTGCTGCCGTAGCTCATGCCGGCGTACATGCGGAATATGTCGCTCACTTTGGGTAGTTGACGGGCTGAAAGTGGTTTAATGGTATAATATTGGAAGGTAGCAAAGTTTAATACAGAAAGTTAATGACACATTAGCAACACCCCGATTCGAATTGAAATCATTTCTAAAATGAGGTTATTTTTGAAAGAACGATAGGATGAAGCCAGCAGAATAAAGATCAGGTCATGATTTTCGAAAAGGACATTATTTGTGGCCAAAATTTCCAGCCAGATGTATATTTTATGAAAATAAAGGAATAAATTTGCTATATTCAACAAACAATAGTACCAGTGACAGTAATAGATGGATAAGGGTTGACCACCACAGCGAACCATTCAACAGAATCCTCCACGTAATTACAAAATTCCATTGTATCCATACCCACCCACACTAGTATTCAGTCGCTAAGCTAGTGAGCTTAATGGCAAGGGTACATACAGTCTAACCTCAATGACTTGTGACATTTTATGTGAATGGCAACTTGGTACTTACGAGATCTCGCACAGAATTCGATGCATTGCCTCTGGAGCCCTGCGCATCTTGTTAGCTGCCTCAACTTTGGTGTCGCACTGTAAACCTGCAAAAATGGAATTCGTTATTAATAAAAATAACTTAAGTCCATAGAATAACAAGTAAACAATCAAATAATAAGTAATAGGTAATAATTTTGTTGATTTGTATTGTATCGTTTCGAGGTGAACTTTGTATGACACAATGGTAAAATCCGTAAACCAATGACTCGCTACTAGAGAAGTTAGAACTGGTAACTTACAGCGCAGTACTGGAATATGGGCACCAGCGTGACCACTCCGTAGTAGACGAGGTTCTGCACGCAGGCGCGCACCAAGCTGATCTCCACGTCGGTCAGGGCCGCGATCTTGGACACGTGGTTGAACCCGTCTATGTATGGAAGGATCTGGAACAAACGAGAAATGAGGTTACACTCAGTTGGCGCGATAGTGAGAAACTTACAAAATAAACTTTGAAAATGGAACTCGTTTGATATTTGAATTATAGCAATAAAGCCTATAAACATAAAGTCTGTAGTTTTACCTCAACATCCATTAAACATTATTGAAAACATCGAACGCTTCAGGGTTCAGATGATGCAAAAGTTTAGGTAACTCCCGTTGACAGCAATTAAAGCAATCCTGGTAATTCGTTGGCCTAGCAACTTTTTAATTTCATATCGATACAATTTATATTATCAGCCTGTTTTTACATAAAGTAGTTAAAAAGGTTTAGGTACCGACAGGTATTCATATATCAAATACTTTACACAATCTTCGAAGGTCTCAAAACAAACCACTTAAACTTAACTCATTGAAAGTTTCGATGAACACTATTCTGTTTATATCATTCTCAACCTCGAATATCTATCGTATTTACTTTGATATATAAATAGTTATGAATTAAATTTAATACGATAGAGGTGTTATAAATAAGTAGGTAAATATCGTGATATCATCCTGTTAATAAATGACTATACTATAATGTAGTGTTGTAACTATTAACTCATAAATAAATGCTTTTGTTACTTTGATGTATTATATTACAGCCAGGTATATTTGTCTATGTTACAGCGTATATTTCGTTATTAATTGCAAAAGGAAATATACCTATACCTACTTAATAAATTTTAAGTATCAAAATAAATATTTTGACTACATTATTATTTTGAATAGCTAGAGCAGGGGGTCGTGACAGAAAACACTGAGTTTTTATTTTGATGTGCGCCATGGATGGAAAAACATTGAACTTCCCTTACAAGTAGTGGAAGTAATTTTATAAATGTCATAAAAATATTGAATAACCCACCCGAATCCATTCGCTGTACAAGCAATGTGAAGGTAAGTTGTAACAGGCGAAGCGTTTGTATGCTCAGACGAAAATGGATTGACATATTTGCTTCCCAAACACCTTAATACCTTCGGAAAAGTGTCAACACTCATAAAATTACGAGCTTACTGTTTACTTCGAAAATCGGGGAAATTGGCTTGGAAACCTTTTGGATTATCTATTTAATTGTTTTGATCCAGAGATCGAACAAAAGTAAGAGTAAAAAGACCCTTTTTGCTTTTTGACATTAAGGCGTAGTTATATGTGAATTTGGTAAATTTGGGTTCAGCAGAAACCATTTATTTCCTTGTTCTTTAACGGAATTGCTTTGAAAAAATTACACAATAATCTATGCCATATAAGGCATTATCTCCTGAGGCCGAAATTTCATTTTTTTCATTTAAAGTACCTGAAATAATAGTGTAAAATACCGTCTACTTTTTCAGCAAGAACCGTTTAAATCCTAATCTATTAATCATAAGATTTTTTAATTTTCATCACCATATAGAATAAAAGAATACCAATCATCTCCTGAGCTTACTTTTTCAAAAAAAAATCCCAGCGATTTTTAACGAATTTTTTACGTAAAACGACACACGCAATGCGCGATCTTCCCCTTCGCGGGCCCTTCAATTCAGTGCGGGGCGAGACGTTGTGCTGAACGGACCTATGACAATTTTCTCCGTGCGCCGTACTAACTAATAATATTCTGTGGCGGAACCAATTTTATTATCGTTTGTCATTTATAACTAGCTGCCCCCGCGCGACTTCTGCTAGCCGTATACTTTTATTTGCAACTATGTATCTCCATACTAAATTTCATCAAAATCAAATTTTCCCGCGTAAGCATTATTATCTTTTCCTGAGGAAGCATGTATTTTTCCGCGGTAGAAAGTCTCTCGCCATATACTTTTATTTGCAACTATCTCAATACTAAATTTCATCCAAATCGAATTTTCCCGCGTAAGTATTATTATCTTTTCCCGCGGAAGCATGTATTTTTCCGCGGTAGAAAGTCTGTTCTTTCTCAGGGTCTAAAGATTGTATGTGCAAAATTTCATCAAAATCGATGCGGGAAAGCGTAACAGACAGACAGACCGAGTTACTTTCGCATTTCAATTTTGTATATATTATTTGACGTGTAAAAATTTGACGCATTGCTTCAGATTACAATAATAGTGTCTATTGTTTGCACAGATCGCCCAAACTAGATTACATTAAAAAACAGAATACTTTTGTTCCGATTCAAACGTACCTAAATTGGAGGAAGATGCGGATTGCGGGGACTGGAACAAAGGCGTTGTAGCAAATAGCATCATGTAGGTAGGTAGATATGTATTTATTTTTGGTATACACAAAACCTGTAGAACTTAAAAATTTAAAAACAATATTAGAAAAATTTATCACAAATAATTCATTTGACTGAGTGAGTAAGTAATAAACATATTTAAACGGTTTATGGATAACTTATTTATTTTTACATATAATAATACCGAGAGACCCGCTTATATACGTCGTCTATCATTTTTAACGATATCGATTAGAATTTACATCACTAACGTTACACGTGCTTTCGCCGAGAAGGACAACGAGTGCAATAAGCGCAATGCGGAAAAGAGACAAGTGAACATCCTTTGTACGAGTAGCCATTATATGCTGACCTCTTCACTTGCGTTAGACTATAGAAACGTATATGAAGTTCACGGGTCTGACACTTGGTCGCAACTAAAGCCGTGTTTCGAGGCGGGGCTTTTCATAATGGTTGATTTAACCATATGTTTGGCGCGCGGTCGTCGCTTGTCATGCGGTATCTAGTGGGGTTTATCTATGATTGTAGGCTACACAACTAATTCTGGTTAGCGCTGGGCGTAATATTTTCGATACGCCAGCGCCACGCGGGGCACGCGGTCGCTGTTGTCAACTCTCGTAGTCGTTTCTGCCGCGATTTTCACTGCATACTCGCTCTTAATTAACGTAATTGAGGAAAACAAGGAGCGAATTACAATGTACGTGATTTATTTTTAACTAGTCTGCCACACGAATTTGCTCGCGTAGATATTATATTTACGCAAATTTCCGAGGAAAAAAAAATAGCCTATACACCCCCTTAATGCACTAACGCAAAATTATTTAAAAAACCAAACAAGTCGTTCTCAAGAAAAGCGCGCCCAACCATAAGAAACTCTATAAATATCTAAGTGTTAAAACCGTTCCAGTTAATAAGTGAATAAGAATATTCACTTATTTACTGGAACGCTATTGTTTTTTATCTGATCAAACGCGAAACGAAAGCGTACGATGATTGAAAAATCATAAAAGTCACAGTATTATGTACTATGATTAAGTTACCTTGATTTTACTAAGAAACAAAGCAATTTATGGCAAAAGAAAATATAAGGTGTATGTATCATAAAGATTATGATCTTATAGCTAAGAGATTATGACGGGATTACATGACACTGTAGCACTTATTAAATTTTATTTTAATTTTTTCGTTAGATAGGAAATTAAGGGTTCACGTCACGTTTTACCTCGATAACATCTATTTGTTCTATGAAAAAGTAAAAAGCTGATAGGTAAAGCCAGGTTGTACGATAATAAAATAACAAGACATCAGTCTTTAAATAAACTTTACTACAGAAAAAGGTGTTTGAAATTATTAGTTTCAACTAACTCTATTTATGTGTATAAAATACAAACAGACAAAGATTACCTATCTCTAGCTAGAGAATACAATGTGTAGCTGTTTGAGCCAACACGTGTAATATTGTTTACAGTTTACATTTCAACTGACACGTGTAATTATGTATAGAATAGATACAATTAGTAACTTTTCCACGTTTAGAGAAATTTGATATTTTTATACAGCCTGGGTGGGAGTTTTAACTTTTTATATAAATTCCGATAACCCTAATAACCTAATTGTTTTATAGTTCAATAGTCATGGAAGTGAAATATCTACTGACGTTATAAGCTAAATGGATATCAATCTATCAATTAAAGAAAGCATAAGTAAATACTACGATAGATTTTCGTAGAAAGTAAAAAGAAAGAACTAGAAATGGATACTGTTCTATGTATTGTCAAAAAAACGTAGCTACAGTTTATTAGCTTCTTCGACAAATGTACCATCGAACACTGAAATAATTTTTCAAATCAGATCAGAGCGGTTCCTGAGATAAGCGCGTTCAAACAAACAAACAACCTCTTCAGCTTTTTATATTAGTATAGATTTATCGCATCTCGCAACCGTACAAAACAACGAAAACCTTGAAACTTCGTCAAGTAGGTATTTCATTAAACAGTGCGAAGTTGTATCAAGGTCATTATCATTAGTATTTCATTTTATTTTGCAAACGTAGTCACTCTGTATTCAAGCATCGTCGACTCATTAATATCTTATTATTCTGATAACGTCGATTGTTTAAATACCTATATCTATTTAAGGACAAAAACTGGCTTTGGTTAGATTCTATGACTGTAAGCAGATTTTAATAAGTAAAAAGTGGCCAAGTGCGAGTCGGACTCTTTTATAGGCATTTAAACAATATGTAGGTAAGTCATTTAATTAAATCTGTTATGTAGTTTGGCTAGAAAGCCGACAATAACTACCAAGTTATTTAAGCATTTATAATATTATTAAGGATAGGAAACTAGACCTGTTTTAATTTTAATAATATACCCGATTTAGGCGCGATTTGCCAGTAAAAAGTCTAATATAAATTTACAAAATTATAAAGACGTTGTCTACTTCTCCTAGTAAGGATAAGTTCCATGGTACAAGTGCATGCCGGGTACTGCTTATGTAATTAGTACGCTGCACGTGGAGAGTCGTACACACTATACACAATCATGAAATGCCAAGGTCGGCGCTGATAAACAATGCAACACTGCGCCTTGCAGCCGTTTCGGCGTTCGAGACGGTTTCACAGGTTGATACCATCTATTCTTATATTATAAAGCTGAAGAGTTTGTTTTAACGCTCTAATCTCTAACAACACAGTAATGGATAGCACATTTATCGAGGAATATAATTATGTATGTAGATAACTTAAAAGAAGCAAACGAAACCTTCGGCGGGTCAGCTAAATTACAATAAAATTCCAGACGATTCTATTTCTTAAGATGACTGGCTAATCTATAAATGTTTTATAGCATTAATTCACAGTCTTCACTTCTAAACTTGAAAGAGTGGAGTACACATTTAGAAATTACAAGGAATCCCTTTATCAAACTTCCTCGTTCATTAGTACAAATGAAAAACAGTTTTTTATTACAAGTAGACTTTCCGCTCGAGTAGCACCACAACTAATAAAACAGAAGGTCACAGTACATGGTACTCGTGTCGGACCTCTATTTGGGCTACACACCCAGAAGGTCAACTGGCTCGTAAAAATAAGTGCTCTTGACTCGGCTTCCTTGTTATGATGATGTATGGGATAGGGGTATTTGTTCTCTGTGCCATGAGTCAATAAGCCCAAATCCTTAGAATCATAAGGTTGAATATCTTGCGATTGACCAGTTGCTATGTCAAGTTATAGAACGTCCACTGCTGGACATAGACCTCCCTATATAACATTATTAGAGAGGCCTATGTCCAGGGCCAGGTCATATAGGGATATCACTAATAAAAAATTGTTGGTACGCAATGTCTCGTAAACTAGAACCAGTAGCCGTATAGAACATACTGGAGTTCAAAACACGAATCGTATTTGTATACAAACAATTCGTGAGTAACCAGTCACGTAATCTCAACTCGATCTTGAGCTCATTTTTTGTGACTCGCAAAAAATACTACGATTCAAAAGGATATTGAAATTAAGAGTTCATACGAATGTGGTACGTTGACTTGGCACTGAACTTGATATTAAATTCTATTTATACTACGTATTGGACATTGTAAACACGAATGTAAATAATAATACGAGAAGGAGTGAAAATATATATGTATAGTAAAACCATTTCTAAAATGAACGCCCCTCTACCAAATTGTGAATTTTTTTTTTCTGTGTATTCTGTTTTTCTGTATTTCCTCTCACACGTTGAAATCATCACGGTTTTGTGGAGGGAAGTTCATTTTTAGAATGGTTTTACTATACCTATGTAACACATTACGTACCTACCAATTTAATGTTTTATTTTAATTTAAGTTAGGTATTAACCCCGATGGAAAAACGACGGTGTGTTACAAGTTTGAAGTGTCTCTTTTGTATGTGTGTCATCGTGTATCCCGAATTTGTTTTTAAAGTACTTATAGCCATAAATAAACGTGGTACCTACTTTTATTTAACGTCTTTTGACCGTTTTAAAAAGGTAGGTAAATAATGTAGGATTAAATTAAACGAGATGAATATGTTGCTAATTCGGAGGCTCAATTTATGCTATATTAAATGTAAGCGACAGGATACAGCGTCGCGCGGGGGCGCCATTATCACATATTTCATTCTAGGAACGATGTGTGCCTTGTACCTTATGCTTAGCAAGCTAAAACTTGTTCTAGGATTAATCTAAGGCAGAGGAGAGATGGGTCTTCATAGCTATCTAGCAAAGAAAACTGTATCAATATTTTTTGTAATAACTAACCTAACATTATAAATAATATTAAAGCAAAATTAAAAGTAGGTAGAGAGAGATGAATGGAAAAGAAAAAAGTGGCCAAGTGCGAGTCGGACTCGCCCCATGGCTTCCGCAGCAATTGTTTAAATGAAATAGTTTATGACGTATTATAAATAAAAGTGGCCAAGTGCGAGTCGGACTCGCCCATGTAGGCTTCCGCAGCAATTGTTTATACGAAATAGTTTATGACGTATAATAAAAAAACTACTTGATAGATTTCGTTCAAACCAATTTTCGTTGTTAGTTTTTATGGTAATGTACAATATATATTTTTTCTAGATTTATCATCCTCTTAGTTTAGAAATTACAGGGGGGGGGACACTCTGTTTTCCACTTTGGAAGAGTCTCACGTCCAAACTATTAAGTTTAGAATTAAATGGTGTTAGAAACATTGTTATGATTTTTGAAGACCTATTCATAGATACCCCACACGTATGGGTTTGATTAAAAAAAAGTTTTTAAGTTTCAGTCCTATGTATGGGGACCCCCAAATGTAATTTATTTTTTTTCAATTTTTTTATGAAATCTTAGTGCGGTTCACGGAATACATCTACTGACTAAATTTCAGCTTTATAGCTCTTATAGTTTCGGAGAAAAACGGCTGTGACATACGGACGGACAGACGGACGGACGGACGGACGGACGGACGGACGGACGGACGGACGGACGGACGGACATGACGAATCTATAAGGGTTCCGTTTTTGCCATTTGGCTACGGAACCCTAAAAAACTAGGTAGGTACTTGATAGTTGTATTGTATGGGTTCGATGAATTTTTTTTTTTTTAAGTTTCGGTTCTAAGTTATGGGGTACCAAATGTAATTGTTTTTTGACATGACGAATCTATAAGGGTTCCGTTTTTGCCATTTAGCTACGGAACCCTAAACATATATGTCCTGATTTCTTGGATAATGGAATGAATAATTATAACTAAAGATTACGTTCAAAAGAAACGATAGCTGGAGGAGTCAGGACATTCTCGGGCAGGTTATTGTAGATATACAATACATATTTTACGATTGCAAAGATATAGTATTGCTGGTACCTTATTTAAATAAATTATAATATGCATTAATTAAAACATAAGGTAAGTAAGGTTGTTTAGAATATTCATATTATAATTATTTTGATGTAGGTATTGTTATACAGCCTTCGACAGATAAACATGAAAATCAATATTCAGTGTTTAAACCGATCTATGTTTATTTATATGTATATGGAATTTTCCATACCTACTCATAACTATTGTTTTGTTCTATACACATAAATGTATATATACCTAACAGTATCATCTATTAATAATAAAATAAAATTAAATAAAATCATTTTTATTAAGACAACTCAGATCCACATAGTTACATACGAAAACACAAGAGTAAGATACAAATGAGACAATTTAAACACTAACACCAATTGAGGTACCTACAAATTAATGAGCAATAATTAAGGTTATATTATACCTACGGCATCTTGTTGACGTCTTAGAGCAAAACCTGCTTCTTAATTAAGTAACAAATTATCAAAGGAAATTTTATTGTTTTTTGTGGTTTCGATATCAAACACTTGAATTTTATACAGATCAAGAATATCAATATAATAAAGTTCAAGAGTTCCTTTGTTTGTTTGAACGCGCTAATGTCAAGAACCGTGCGCTGCTGGTTTGATTTGTAAAATTACAGTGTTGGATAGTACATTTATCGAGGAAGGCTATTTTAATGGTATAGGTATGTAAAAAAAAACGCAAGCGAAGCTGTGGGCGGGACGGCTAGTTTGCCTATATAATATCTATCATAATTTCAAATTAACATCTATGAAATAAATGTTTCTTTTAAAAGAAAGAAAAGACTTCTAGAATTTGACTATTCCACGTAAATTCCTTGTTGAAAATTGGCCTCCCAAAGGTTTCCATGTATAATTAGCTCTGTTCACAATAATACCAGCAATATACGTTTCAAGAAAACTATCAGAGTAAATTATAATCCATAAATGATCATCACTGTCCCAGCTTGACACCTATTCTCACAAATACCCAGTTGGAGCTCTACCAACAGTTGGTAACTCTTTAATTTATCTGACCTATTATAAACAAGGTTGCAGGTTTGCCTAATAAACTGACTGATAATTTCCTTTGTTCTCAAAAGTTTATTCATATAGTTCTTTATTTAGTATTTTATTGGGATCGGGTTTTAAGGTGCTAGCTAGAAGAATATTTGCCAAACTACAAACCTTCATCATCTTGTACTTCTTGACTAAAGCCGAAGAATTAAGATATGCGTTTAACCTAAAAAGCCATTTGTTGGGACACACAAATTGATCTATCTAATTATATTTATTTTATTATCATTACCTAAACAAAACAACTTACATAAGAACTTTACTCGTATTATAGGACATTATATTACGAATAAAGTTAATAAATTTGGGACACGAATTTCCTCGAGCAAAATCTTATTAAGTATTTTTATCGTAATAAGGCGTCTAGTTTCAACATAAACGAAATGTTTTTCATTCCCGTTTCTCAGAAATCCTAGAGCTGGAAATATATTATTATTTGTTGGGCAAAACCAGACATATATTCCAGAAAATACTTTACCTTTATCATATAACATAACAAGAGCTTATTTAGATTGAAATACTACAGTTTCTCGGTGTTTTATAAAGGTTTTTTGGTATTTTTATTTGGTTATATGTTATCAAACTGGTACCTACTCCAGGTTATACCTAAGTATACAAGCTTGTCAATTGTAATCTTATCTGTAAAATGTTTGTCATCGGCGGACAGACACGATAACAGTATTAAAAGGTTATTGACTTAATTCGTAATCTAAATTTAGTTAATAGTTTACCATCATAGCATTTTATAAGTTGCTAGTATTATAATGCCTGAACCAAACCATTTACAAGTGCAAATATAAGCGCAAAACACGGGTGCTTTAAAAAAAGTAATCTAAACGGGGAAGTAGTGTTTTTTTGTATAATTCTATGCAGTTACATAAAATTATACATAACAGCACTACTCAATTATCGTATAAACGGAATATTCAAGAAACCTTCATTAGGTATATAAATACTATAATTTACCAGTAAAATAACTGAACATAAGTAATATTTAGGTTTCGATTCCCGACTCAAAAATGTTTGTACGATCTGCAGTTATTGTATTTGTTTTTCATGTCAAATACAAAGTATCTATTTACGTATTTGTTATATTTGTTTTGTTTATCAGATATCTATCACTCGTAAAAACAAGCTTCGAGCTTACCACGGGGCTATTAGATGTTATTGTGTGAATTGTCCTGCAATATTTATTATTACACATTTATCTAACAGACACCTATTTATATTAATGTAAACCCAAGTAGCATTTGGGGTTCTATAATGGTTTACATTTAGTTCATCGGTGATCTCTAAGCATTAACATTGGCCACACATGGTTCATTGGCTGTATTAAAGTGAACAAATTCACTCATACCTGTATAAGGCCTGTATAGAAGTTCAAAAACAGCCTATTATGCAGCTATTAGTGTTATAATAGGATAATATTATCCTTCTAGTCAGCTTTCATTTTAAAGCTGAATAAGAGCATTTTAAGAGTGGATAAATACGGCACGGGCTGTTTAAAGGTCCACATGTACGCTGTTATGTTGCTGGCATTTTAATACAACAAATGTGAACCTAAATGCAGCCAAAGGCTGTTATATTTACTTTTTGTGAACCGTTATTCAGCTTGTAGTTATATTTACTTTTTGTGGACCGTTATTCAGCTTGTAGCTCCAAGCGGGTCTGTTTGCGATATATTAATCAGCCTTTAAAAGAGCGTTTAATGAGTTCACATGTGTGCATTGAATACAAGGAATTCTAATACCTTTGTTAAATATATTTAAATAGTAAATAATACAATTTTACAAATGTTTGATAATTTTTATTTTCATCTCTTTCATTTTTATAGTTTCATCCGTTATCATGTCTTTATTGGCTTGAAAAGATAGATCCACATTATTGTCTTAATGCGTCTGAAAAATAAAAAAACAAGTTGATATTATATGCAGTCAGGTAACTATAATAATTATTCGGAAACTATAGTAGGTATATACTAAGTAACTTGTGGTAATAAAACAAAATTCAAATTTTCAATGCGGATCCCTAAAATTTTTGTAATGTAAAAAATCTAAATGGGTATGCACGTGAACCATTAAAGAGCTGCTTACCAGCCCAGGGCTGAATAAGAGCTTATTGATCTTATGTTGTACAGCAATTGACATTAAGATGGTACACAATGTGTCCTTTCTACAGCTCACGGAATCATTATGGTACACACGTGAGACTTTAAACAGTTCACAGCTGTAATTTAGAGTTACAATGGTTCACATGTGGCTGGAGACAAAATGGTGGACAATGTCCAGCATTCTTCACTCATAACCTATATATTTTTTTAATTATTTACGGTTTTATAACATACTACGTAGTTTTCGTAATTAATATTGTGGTTAATGTTCAAATAAAAAACTATAGACTGATTTTAATGCCTTAAAAACACAACAATCAAAAATTGAAATCTTTGCCTCTGCTTATTTTGAATAATTATTTTGGTAAAACGGCATTATTCTCGAGGCGCATAAAAATTTTTACTCTAAAAATATATATACTTTACAACAAATTTACAATACCCATCGTTTTAACACAATAGAATATAATAAACACAGAGTACTTACCGTATATTATAATCCAAGTCACATAAAAAATATGGCTGCTTATAGACACTCACAAACGACGTACGTAATTGTTAACAAAATTAAACTGCCCTTGCTATTTTGAAGAAATAAGCGGCCGCTACTAGTTATAAGGGTACACTTGTGAGCTTAATACGATATAAAGGCTGTTCAATTGTTCACTTGTTATTTCTTATAACTCTCTTGTCTGTATAAAGAACCACATGTGATCATATATGATGCCGTTAATCAGCTTCAAGACCACAGGTTCTCTCTTAAACTGCCGTTATAGTGCTACTATTCAGCTACTGTGTACCATTTGAGAACCTAAGGCTGCATAATTTGTGCCCAAACTGGTGTTATAAGGGCTGTATAGCATGCTATACAGCCCTTATACAGCTTACTTAGAGAGCTTAAAGAATAAATGTGTACCATTAGTCAACCGTTATAGAACCCCAAATGCTACTTGGGAAGGCTTACTTAGGACCTGTCCTAGGTCGTAAATATCAATACACTGTCAGGTCGGCGCCGGTGAATCACATCAGAATCTCAAACGACAATTCACTTGCACTAGGGTGTCCATAAAGAATTAATAAAAAGAAACTAAGTTTATATCAACTTACGGCTTAGTGATCAAATAATCTTAACCCATCTAGGAAATATTTCCTAGCTTAATAACCCGTAATGTGTGGGAAATATTTCCTTGTCAACTCTCGTAGCCGTTTCGTTCTGCCGCGATTTTAGCGACTGGGAGAGCGCCTTAATAGATCACTAAGCCGCCTGGAAAACGTGATGATTATACAAATTCCCCAATAAGGAGACCAAGTAGTGGGATGTAATGTAGGTTGTTAATGAAGATACCATGGGAGTCTTGTAGCTCGGTTGTACAATTACCGAGCATAAAATAAAAATGCAAGAGGGATCGAGAATTGAGACACGTCTGAGTCGAAATTTTCGTTAGCAATTTTTGAATACTGTAAATCGATTTAGTCCACAATCGTCTGGGACGGGTACATTATGTACGTCTTCCGACGCTTATTTAAATCAAACATTATTTAATGTTATCACCTATTATTCTGTTTATTTTAATGGCCTCCGTCAGAATGTAGAAATCATGGTTACTTTACCGCGACTCTATTTTCATATAAACAGTGAACTAAACCGTGCTAATGTGTAATTGTTTTATTTTTTAGTTCAATTGTCGTGACGGAATTAGACGGAATAGAAGCATGCGAGACGCGTAGACACGATAAACAAACCACTCTAGCCTAGGGAAGTAGATGAATGTATTGTTATAGCGAAAAGGAATTATATAAACATTAACTTCTATTTTGATATAAGCAAAACACATACCTACATTACATAATTCTGTAGACATAATTTATTCCATAGGTAAATCTGAGTAGGAACATTAATAATATAAAATGTTGTATTACTTAATATATTCTGTTAAATTTTGAGACTGATCTGTATGAAGGAACTAAACATGTGCTTGTTATACTAAGACAAAAGTTTTCTCAGCTTTATAGCTGAGAAATTTCCTATACTTCTTTTTCCTATACCTATTTTCAAAAAAGTATAGGAAAAAATATTTTAACCTTACTTTTTAAAAACCTCTTTTAATATGACTAGATAGATGACTATGACTACAAATTATTATGAATTGAATATAATCATAATGTTGCCGCTTCCGCGCGTGCTTTCCGAAATATAAATTCGTTTAGAAAAAAACACCCGTTCCAAAACTTCGGTTGAATAACAAATCGAAAAATAAATCGAAAAGTAGTATCATGTAACAGTTAATCGTGCGCAGAGTAGGCGCCACACTGTCGGAGGCCTTGAGTAGAGCCCATCGGCGACCGCCATCGGACGTTTCAATGCAAATGTTCTACGGCTCTCCAAATAATAAGCAAGAAAATTTATCTATTGTCCTGTAGCTGTGTAATTCTCCTCTTCGGTTCTAGGTTCTAGAAACTCTAAAAATTGTTTATCTTTTAAACAAGGTGTCACATTCTTGATTCCCTAGATTTAACGAAAGTATGTTCCTTGTCATGTCATATTATTTTATAACTAGTTTAACGAAAATATTATAAGTATACTACTGCAGAATAGTTCTACATAAAACTTTTTTATTTAACATCTAGAGAAAAGTCAAACAAATATGTATGTACTATCTAATAATCATTAAGTTAAAAATTTGTAAGTGTTGAGAAAATAAATGATTTAATAAAAAAAATAAAAAAAAAACGAAAATATTATATGCAGACCTACTCATCCAGAATAAAATACAAAGTTTTTTTTAAATCGCAGTTGTTAAAAACCTTAGCTTAGTTTAAAAATAATATAATTTTTTCATACTTTTATTCCTAGGCAAAATACCAAAGGTTCACCTTGGAAAAATACTTCTACAATTTTTACTAGGTCAAATAAAATGAGGATATTTTATTACATAATACATAATCTTTATTGCTTTTCCTCGAATTCTATCGAGCTCTAGACTCAAAGAGGATTCTTTGAGGGAGCGATATTGAATCTGTTCATTTCCATATAAAAGATTCCGGGTGTCTGAGTGTTCTATCTTCTTCTAATATATAAAATTCTCGTGTCACAGTTTTCGTTGCCATACTCCTCCGAAACGGCATGACCGATTTTGATGAAATTTTTTGTGCTTATCCGGTATCTATGAGAATCGGCCAACATCTATTTTTCATCCCCCTAAATTTTTTTTATTTGGCAAATGGCATGGCAAAACAACGTTTGCCGGGTCAGCTAGTATGTTTGATAAAAATATCTATCTATGTATGTTTATTCTATTAAACGTAGCCAGTTTATCTAGTACCCGTAACACAAGCTTTGATATTGCTGTGTGAATTGTCCAGCAATATTAATTTATTTATTATCTACTAGGCCAGTTAGCAACAACTAGTTGTGATGATAAGCTGGTTCCATTTCTCTTATCACAGAATTATGTTAGATTTCTTTATCATAATTTCGATTTGTCAGGCCTAATAGTACGGGAGGCGACGATGCTAAATGGGGATTTACTCGAGCGTCAAAGAGACATATTGGGTTGCATTTGGTAGATGATAAGAAGAAAAAAATTGTATGAGACCGATGTGTTTCATCAGTGGGGGAAGCGACCATAGATAAATAAAAACTTATTTAAAAAAATACTGTTGTATGGACGTACTTAAGCGCGTCAGTTAGTGATAGATTCTATGAATCAGATTCAATAAATTGAAAATCAGCTTAACATACTTACAAACTTAAAAATAATTTAGGAAATATGATTGATAATATACGTTTGTAAATTTGATTGTTTACACGATTGGGGTGGAAGTACGTAAAAGTTAAAAAAATAAAAATCGCGACTCATTTTTTATAAAAAAAAGAACAAAAAAACTGGCATTTCTAAAGGTTTCTAAATATCTTAATCTGACAATTATCTAAAGTAATGCGCATAATATGACAAAAGTAAATTTTGTTCCCTTATAATTCACGTTCGAACATAGATAGATTTTTTATATTTGGTGGAGGTACTTATCTGGGTACTAGCTATCTCCAGTATCTTAATCTGACGCGCTCGAGTAAATCCCGAAATCCCCTCTTCGGCTCCCCTACTATAAGGAAAATTTTGTAATTTCCATGTTTAAAGGAATATTAAATTTTCTTAAAGTTTAAATCCATTTTTATTACAATTTAACGAAATAAATAGTTTTAAATATGTACTTCATCGAAATATGAAACTTAAAAGTTCCTTAATAAGCATAGGTCAATTAAGAAACTAAAACGATTTTAAAATTTAAAGGCCTATCAAAGTTTATGGTATAGGCATTAACTGGTGTCAAATTGGCTTTAAAATTCTTGTCAAGTTGTAACTTACAAAGTGCCAGGTGTAGCACATTTTAATGACATAACTGGGTACTATAATATGGGTACTATTTTTTATATAATCAAGCCTGCGATAACTCTCTGTGTCCTAGCAGTAAATAGGTGTGCTTACCTATTTACTGCTAGGACACAGAGAGTTATTTGTTATTCTTAGGAATCAGATTTTTATTCCAGAAACATAACAAACACAGGTTACCTTGTGTTAAGGATTACCAAATAAATATATTTTTATTATAAACTTATTATGTTTTATTGTAGTGGGCAGATATATAAACTCTGGTTGGTAGAAAACAGTTTATATATTTGACAATATAACATGCGTGGGCGCAAAAGATGTTTGGCCGCGATCGGGACAAGGCCATTAATAACGATAATACGGTCACTGCAACCGGCAACCAGTTTGCTTTCGTTTCGATAATCGGTTCGATTGCACGCTACCTCGACATTTCAATATTCAGTATCTCCTATTAACTTAATAGGAGGTATGTAGCTAATGAGAAAGTAAAGTTAAAATCAGTTTGTCCACAAAAGGTTCTTTATTAAATCACTAGCCTTCAGCTTCGCTTGAATTTTTCATCTTTATTTTTCTTTTTTATCTTCATAAACATAGTTTATAATATTAGCCTATAAGCCTTCCTCGAGAAATGTACTATCCAAAACTGAAAGAATTTATCAAATCGAACCATAGATTCCTGAGATATGGTCAAACAAAAAAATAAACTTTTTGGATTTACTATATTAGTATATATACAAAGCTATTTATTATTTATCTACAAAAAAACACTACTACTTTAGTAGGCTAACATGTGTCTCCTACCACCATACGAAATTAACCCCACAGGGGCCATGTTTGGTAACCATTTATTTTTAGGAACAAAACGTCAAAATATGTAAAAACCAACTGAATAATTCAGTTGGTCAACATTTTCTCTTCTACCGCATTCACGACAGAAATATCGCATTTTAAAATAGCCGCTCTTTCTAAACTTCAGTATGTATAACTCTACTACGATCTTCACGCATATTTGTTGCATCACTACATGTCGAAATGAACTGAAAATAAACTTAACACAATACTTTTGCAAACAAAAATTGTAAAATAATAGGATAGCCCATTAACATTATTGTGAAACTGACAAATAATATATTAGTAAAGGAATTATCGGTTGCCAACACATCTCACATCATCGGGGTTAGACCATATATTAATTATAACGTACCTACACAATAATATCCACAATAATACAAATAAAACAATCCGTATAAACTACTTCGATACACCTAGCAACTGTTTATAACTCACACGCCTGTCTAGAAATACACTGTGTATCAGAGCCGGGTGAATAACCTTTTTATCGGCACATTAAAACAAATTTATTGTTTGTTTTATAAATATGTATTCTGAATATATTATATTATATCGTAGAATTTATATAAATATAGGCGTTGGATGAAGCATATTGTTTGTTAATATTCTGAATATAATATGTATGTAGGTATATCCGTTTTGGTTAAGAAGGAGCACACTCGACTTTCATTGCGATGGTCGTGGGTACAATACAAACAACGCCTTCTTCCAAATTTTCTTCTTGAAAAAATTAAGTGCGCTATATTAACACGTGCTCTAACGGTGAAGGCAAACATCGTAAGGAAACCGGTATGTTTTGAGAACTTTGAAAAGTTGGAGAGATACATAGGTATGTGTGTTATTCACCAAACAGCACTTGGCCAGCGTAGTGAATTAAGGCCTAATCTCTCTCGTCAAGAGATATGTCTCTGTGTCCCAGCAGTAGGAACGCAAATAAGGGTGATGATAATGATTTTGATTAAGTATATGAAATAATTTAAAACGGTTCGGAACTTTCACTCGCAACAAATATGGCCTGTTTTGCGTGTTGTTGTTTTATAGAAAGTGGGTTACCCTATTTATTTTTGGTTCGTTTAATTAACAATTTTCAATTATCTACGTATAAGTAGTTTAAAACGCCCATAACCTTCCGCAATTGTACTAAATATTTTTTACCACGGGGCTAGATGTTGCTGTGTGAATTGTCCGGCAAATTTATTTTATTTATTTTTCAAATCGGACTAGCGGTTCCTGAGATAAGCGCGAACAAACAAACTCTTCTGCTTTATAAATTAGTTTAGTTATGCAAATCGGCGCCACCAAAAAACCATATAGTAGAAGCTGGCAAATAAAACGTATGTGTTAAATTTTAACTTTTTTACGATATGCAGTGACGTAATCTGTCAAATTCTTATTTTTAAAGTTTTTATCGTCTTGTGGCAGGTTTTTCCGACGGATTTGATAGTTTTAGTGGTATCTATTTTTTGATGAGCCAAATAAAAATCTTCAGCGATTTGGCACGATTTTGCTATAAATATAGATTTTGTTTGCCCCTTGTTGTATTATATTCATAAGCTTATAACATTAGGTAGGTACGTTATATATTCCAGCCAAATCCATATTACCCGTTTCAGCAAAGCTTTACAAAAACACCTACACCGACAAAGCTATCAAATTCATTCATCCGATTATTCCACGCCTAGGAGACCAAAACTAGTGTCGGGTATTATCCCAAGAATGCCCAAACCTTCTGCGGTTCATGAATAAATACTTGTGTTAGTAGTGTGTGGGTCGAGAGTTCATTCTATTTGACAGCTCGCCTCGGATCAACGCACACAATTGTCACTTGCCTGATTGTATGTAGCATGTACATAGGTAACACCAGAGACAAGTAATAAATTGTCTCTGGTAAAACGACGGAGACTCTCAAAATAAATGTTCTTGCTTTACTGGCATAGGACTAGCTTAGCTTTAGAGTTTTGCTAACAGGTTAACTTTGGCGTGTAATCAGGAAAGAATTTCAGTATCCTAATGGTATGTTATGTACCAAAATATTTTTTATTGTCTTGTAGGGACAAACTAAAACGATTATCCTAACTGTGGGCAAACCATTACCTATCCAATAACGCAGCCAAAACAAGCTATAAAAGAGACCCAGTGTTAGGTATAAGAAATGTGTCCATAATTCTAATAATCACAAAAAAATCAAACTGAAAATTAAATCAATATTCGTGCAACCTTGTCACTAATAGGGTGTTTAAGAGCAATGACCCCTTTACAATTAGAGCTTTGGCAAGCGTGGAGCGGTTATTAGTACTCTAGCTAGTACCTACTGTTCACGGCGCCAGTTTTACGTTACGTAGTGTTATGTCACAGCATGATACAATACCAGCTGCGCCTCGCAGATTTTCCCGTGGTATAATAAAAGTCCTTGTTCAGTTGTTTGTAAAACTGATAGATGGTGCAATCAGGTATTGACTAAATTCGAGGGACAGATCTTGGGTTCGACTTCCACTCCAGAACCAAGGTTAAGTTTTGAAGTTTTTAGATTAGGTCTTACATTTAAAATATAGCACGAAAAAAATAATAATTTTGGTAGTTCGCTTCAGTATTTTCTTGCTGATGTTGAGAAGCGAATAGAACAATATACATAGATACTAATAACAAAACACATTAGGACTATTTAGGACAATTAAATAATCCTTATCAGAACCAACCCATTACATTTGTTATTAAAGTGTAGGTGTGTTATGTTCGAGGATGATTTCACTAACAAAAATAATTAGTTTGTTATCAAACCCATTGTTTGTGTTCAATGTTCACAGAAAGAACAAAATAAATAATCAGTAAGAGGAAATTTTCACGAAGTTTATCGCGTAAATGTTAAATAACTTAACCTTGTAGACATAAATACTTACTTCTAAGCTAAGTAAACAACAGACTGTGTATACTCGTTAGTTTGAACTAGGTGATATAATAATGTGAATATGTTTATTATCAATCGTGTAACGATCGTCATAAATTAAATAAATAAGTATTAAAAAAAAAAAACTATACTTATAAAACTTTATAAATTAAAACAAAACAATTAACAAACTACACAGGTATAGTAAAACCATCCCAAAAATGAACTCCCCTCCACAAAACCGTGATGATTTCAACGTGTGAGAGGAAATACAGAAAAACAGAATACACAGAAAAAAAAAATACAGAATTCGGTGGAGGGGCGTTCATTTTAGAAATGGTTTTACTATACCTGTGTAGTTTGTTAATTGTTTTGTTTTAATTTATAAAGTTTTATAAAGTCTTAAAGTTTGTGTTAGAAGTATAGTTTATTTTATGTTAAGTTACCTGGTACCTAACAGGACCGGCATACACAAATTGTAAAGGTCCTATAAATAAAACTCATAAAAAAATTATATTGAGATTGGATGGCTGGGACAATAAGAATTTTGCTAAAAGCATTCAAGATTCAGATTAACATATAATCTAATTTTTCTAGATTTTTCTATAGATAAAGTAAATTGAAACAAAAGACTTACCTGATTGGTAGTAAGGTCCCACTGATCAGCCACGAAGGACTGTCTGCTGTACAAGAACACCGGCACTTGGTGGTCCTTCACCGGCGTAGGGTCCGTGTTCACCCGCACCACGGTGAGGTGAGTGGTGGTGGTGCCCACTGGTGAACAAAAACAACGAAATAAGTTATATTTCTTTAGGCCTTGATGGCTATGTGGGAACACACACGACTTTCATCCGGAAAGTTCGTGAGTTCAAACTACACCGCACACCTCTGAATTTTCTTCTAAAATAAATTATGTGCGCTTTAAAAACACGTGCTGTAGCGGTTATGGCAAATATTGTGAGGAAACCGGCATGTTCTGAGAACTTTGAATAGTGCGAAGGACATGTGACATTCACCAATCCGCACTTTAGTTAAAATATATATTCAATATTCCTACTGTGAAAAGACAGAAAACTCCGCACCGGTAAAAGTTATTGAGAACGCGCACGAGCGTTAGTGCGTTTCACACTTTTTGCCCATCTCATTGTTCACTTGCATCAAGTTGCATCCACAATCTAGGGGCAATTAGGGTAATAAGAACATGTTTTAATTTCTAAGGTTTGTACAATAGATCTCCTGATCTCTTTGCTACACTTCCAAGGTTTTTAAATATGTTTGTTTTCAAAATTAAGTTTATGTCAATTATTTCCATACAGTCTAATAAAGATATTTATAGCAGCAGCAGATCAGAAAAGCTGTTTGAAACCGATTTTAATCCTAATAGGACTGATCATAGTGTAGCGGGATATTTTAATTTTATTTGTATAGTTACTAACATTTTACTTTTTATTTAGTGAAGCAATCAGCCCCACCTGCTCCTAAAGTGTGTATATATACACGAATAGTGTACACGATTCTAGGCATTCTACAGTTGCTAAGACCTAGGATTAGACTTTACATTCTACACTGTATTCTATAATTTATCTTAGACTGTATTGCATAGTTTATTTAAATCTATGCTGTATTGTATATTGAATAACTTTGTTTCAAGGTTAGTTTGAACAGGTCCTGTTTTGTATTTGTAATATCAGTGTCAAAATGACAGGTGTATGTTTTTTGGACTATTGTGTAACTGTTAACTGTACCTATATTATTATTTTCATATATTGACTTCAATGTCGACAATAATTTTTCAAAATAGAGAAATCAGTAGTATTCATTAATTATTCTATAAAAAAACTTTGACAAACCGTCAAACACTCAAACCGGCTCGACATATCCACATGCATTGAATCGTACACCATTACATAATTTGTAATATTACCTAACTACAAAGTAAAGAAGTGGTAAATCTCATAATCTACTTAATATACTGGGAGATAAGGCTGAGCTTGTCATAAAAATATGAACATTCACAAACGTTATCAGCAGCTGATAACGGGCAGGGCATACAGTCTATCGTGCAAGTTACATTTGAGGGCTGTCCCAAAATCCCGAATTTATTTGCGTATCTATGAATATATGAAATATAATTTTGATTATTGAAAACATCGTTTCAAGATGTTATCTTTGAACATTTTCACTTACGAA
The DNA here is from genome assembly GCA_963691955.1 of Chloroclystis v-ata. Lineage (NCBI taxonomy): Eukaryota > Metazoa > Arthropoda > Insecta > Lepidoptera > Geometridae > Chloroclystis > Chloroclystis v-ata. Next base: position 8,240,931 of record OY829904.1, on the reverse strand, counting down.
TTTGTTATACGAAATGGAAATTCAATTTTTAATTTTTAAGGGAATAAATGCTTTTTAAATTTTTTATTAATTTATTTTATTAAGCAACACTTTAAGAGGGCTTCAGGTTATTTTGTAAAGTTCATTACATCTCACCTCGTCAATACAAACAATTAGCTTTGTAATGTTTGTTTATTTTTGGTCGCAAATTCGATCCCAACACTAGCCCTCATCACATCAGTCAGACGATATCATATCACGGGCGGGTTATCAGCGAGCCGCCATGTGTGCTATTTCTGGCGAGATAAGTGGTGGAGTCTAATAATTTACCTAATTAATTTTGTATAATTACTTAAACATGCTTGCGGAAAATAAACTCGCAAAAATAAAGTTGTTATGAGAAGAATTTATTGATACAGGCAATTTTGTGTGGCGAATGAATAAATAAATTGGAATAATACATCATCACAATCATCCATAATTACGTTCCACTGCTGGGACACAGGGACGAGAGAGATTAGACTTATTTGATTGTATATGTATATATACATATATATCATTAAGTATAATTTGCTTTATCATAACTAAATAAGAAGTTAGTTTACCTAATCTTCTTGACAAATAAGTTACAACTAACAACATTGTAGTGGATGAGTTGACGACAATTTAATTATATTTGAGACTTAATACGAATAATTACCTACCTACATTATTATGCTTTTGTTCAGTAAACAATTTGTGTTGGTTTAAAAAAAAACCCATTAAAATGACATGTGTACATTTTTGATTTCCCAGTGAAATAAATAAGTAAGGAAAAATATGGAACCTGTTAGAAATGTAATAATGTGTAAATATTGAACACAAAATTATCTGAAGCCCTCTAAAAGTATTGTTTATTCTATTAATCTGTTTAATTCTCGATATAGCTTCAACATATTTATGCTAATCGCTCCAAGGTCTACGGGTTTCGCGAATGTTAATACGTCCAGTTAGTACAATTTGAATTTGTTTACTTAAAACATCAAAGCCAGCTATTCTGTGGAGAACATAGTTTTCTTTCACGAGATAAAGACAAGATATGTGGACAAGGTATGTGTGGTGTGGTACGTCCGACCTTTGGGATCGTGTAAACTAGTTTTGGTTCTGTTTATTTTTAAATTCCGGCTCACATTCTCAGTTCTGTTGTTGTACCTATCTATTGGTATGTTTGTCATGGTGATTCAGTTATTCTTATTGAGAAACAGACTAATTATTAATTTAGTAAAAATAACATAAAACAGATGATTTGCTTATAACTACGTTTTTGCTCTAATAGAGGTGTATTGCATGTACTTTTGAGCTAGGGATTACAGAACTAAAGGACGACTTATGAGGCGCAGCAGGCGAAGGTAAGTACCTACGCCTGCAAATATTTGTTTCGGGTGTTCTGGGTGTTTTCTCTTAAAAAAAATCCAGCAATATTTATATTTTAATAAAAACATCGCGCAGGCAATCATGCAATGAAATGCTGACAGAAAATCACAAGAATTAAAATAGCTCCTTTATATGCAAATTCTTATTTATGATCAGTGTTGAGTACATTAAATGTGCGCGGCATTATACGTTCTTAAACAACCCGTCTCCCAATAGCAATAGAGTTTATAATCCTATCCTGTTCTGTTTGGTATCGCATAGTAACCGATTAGAATAATAACTTCGTCTATTTATTCAGTTGTATGTGGTTTCAGTTCACTGATTCGGTTAAGCTGTGAAATAACTGATGTGTTTAATGATTGCATCGTTTAATATTCATGATTAAGTTCATTATTCTTTAATAGCACGTTGCGGCTATGCCCGTTTCATAGATTTTACTTAGGAATCTAATTGAATGTATAATCTCAACCACAACGACCAACAACGAAATATACAAATTTGTTGCAGTTAAGTAGGAGTATAATAAAAAATATACATATGTATTGGTGTCACCCACCATGTTCATATTTATTCATAAAACATTTCAATTCACCAATCTATCAATAATTAGATTCAATGAAAATAATCAATTATTAGATTTTATTTTATTATTAGTAATATTTATATTTTTAAATAAATAAATCTTTGAAATTTATCCCCTTTTTGCTTTTCTGCTTATTTTCTGTTTGAATTAAGGTATGTCTTACCAGAGAGTGTGCACATTCGCCTGCAGTTGATGTCCTGCATGACCTGCCGCATCAGCCCCATGAGCGGCTTGGCGTCGCCCGACGTGGACTGCTTCGAGAGCCACTCGGTCTCCAGCTCCATAGACAACTGGGAGAAGAGAATAAACTTAGTTATACTAATAATAAATATGTAGGGGTCGGTCGGTCACGGAGTAACTTAGATGGTTGTCAAAGTTATTGTGTTTATAGGCTCAATATATGATACTGAAACTATAGCGCTACTTAACCAGCTAGGTAACCCAGGCTACTTGAGGTTTCGCTGTGTGGACCTTTTTCGCAAAATTGATTTAATCTCTACATCAGTATAATGCGATGTATACATATACCAGACAACCTTAAAGATGTATTTAAAATGTAACTGACTTATTTTTTTAATCAGCTTTTTAATTAAATTTATTAGTACATATGCGTAAGGCATACCATAATACACATAGTGGAATCTTTTGTTAATATTAAGTAATTTAAACTCTTTTGTTTTGTTGAGAAAGTACCACTTTCTCACCAAAACAAAAGAGATAGTAAAAGGTAAACAACTGTATTTAAGCTAAACTTTATGTCTATGATGGTTGAGTTATACAGTAGTGGTATCAAACAAAAGACATTCAGCCTATATTAATTTGATAAGTACTTACCAAATACTCAGTAAGCTTCTTGACCAGCGGCTCCAAGTGTACAGTCCTAGCCCAGTCATCGCAAACAAAGCAGAGATTGAAGTAGTATGCGTTCCGGGCATACTTCTTGTTGTCTATGCGGACCGGGAATCCCAGGATTTTGGAGCCAAGCAATGTTCTGAGAATGAATTGATTAATTTTATAATGTAAGTCTAAAGTTTTATGCACTAGCTATCTATTATGAAAGTACCTATCTTATTCAGGAGAATTATTTACTAGTTTTATTATTGTTTTATCAAATGTTAAAACTACCCTACTATAAAAATGGTAGGTACCTACTATAAAAATGGTAATATTTAAATATTCAGAAAATATTCAATAAGTACTTCTTAATTAAACCTTATTCTCTAGAGGTCCTTGCCGTTTATTGTTTATTCAATTTGACAGTTTGTTTTCTTTGTTCATTTAAGTTTGATTAAAACAATAATTAAAATTCATATATATCAAGGCACACAAAGGCAGTCAATGATTTTTTGCAGGCAGTAAATTGTAATTGAAAATAGTGTCCTATGGTATCAATGTACTTAACGTGAGGGAGGTGACATGCATGACAACCTTAGGAATCAGCTGATTTTGATTATGAAGTAGATACATTGGTGTAGTCTACATTGTTAAATTTATTTGTTTTGTCCTGAGCTGCTACACGTGGGTACCTAGTTTCATAGATGAGTTTACGAAATTTCAGTACGGCGGGAAACTTGACCTCGAAAACAAAGTAGAAAGTGGACTTACACTGTAAGGGTGCATCTTTGTAGCTGGATCTTTGGTATGATGTAGTGGCTCACTTGTTCAAACGTATTTTTGGAAATATAGTCCTCAGGTACCTGACAAGTGATCTTAGGTCCAGCGGTGGGATGAAACTCGCACAAAAATATGCAACGAATTGGCCCTTCTTGGCCACAACCTTCATAAAATTTATCTTCCATTTTAACAATTAGACACACAATTTTTTCTAATACACATTACTATTACATTTTAGAAGGTTATTTAATTAACCCGAAACTTGGTAAGTAAACAAATACACACGAGCTGTTTCGTAAAGTTTCGAAAAATACAACCACCTCTTTGCGCAGTTCGTAATCAACTGATTGAAATTGAAATTGAATTATAATAGAATGAGTGAACAGCAAACATAACATGAACGGAACTGCGAAATATTGAATGAATGTTATATATTCACACTCACTCATTAGATGTTATTGTTTACTTTTTGATATTTTCGTTTATTCTGATTGTACAACATAAAATGGAGAAGAAAACGTTCAAAGTTCTGATTGCAGCTACTGGGAGCGTAGCTGCTTTAAAAATACCTGTTCTTACTAAAACCTTATTGGAATCCAATAACTCTCAAACCAGAAAGATTGAGGTTATTTTCTTATCTTTAAGCTAGGTATTTGTTAAGTTTCTAATTATCTATAATTATTTGTCGTTACTTTTGCAAGCACATACATAAACAATGCCCATTAATTTTAAAAATGTTTGTAGATTCGCCTCATAGTTACAGAACACGCTAAACATTTCATCGCGTTTTCTGAAGTGCCCGCAGAAGTAAAAACATACGACGACAGCGTAGAATGGAACTCCTGGGTCCAGCGCGGCGACCCTGTCGTGCATATTGATCTCGGGAAATGGGCGGACCTGATGGTTATTGCTCCACTGGATGCCAACACCTTGGCGAAAATGACTCATGTTAGTATTTTCTCCCTGTATTGTGTTCTCTGTCATTTAACTATTTATTCTGATCCTAAACATTTTGTAATAATAAGTTTCAATCTTGCTTGAATCTGCGTAGGTAGTTGTTTTTAGTTCCAATATACTTTGTATTATTGAAATAATAACTAAATATATTTTCCAGGGTATATGCGACAACCTCCTAACCTGCACCACCCGAGCCTGGGACATGAGCAAACCTCTGCTGTTCTGTCCGGCCATGAACACTCGCATGTGGGAACATCCCGTCACAGCCCAGCAGGTGGCCTTGCTGAAACAGTGGGGGCATGAAGAGATTCCTCCTATAAGCAAGACACTTATCTGTGGGGATACAGGAATAGGTGCTATGGCTGAAGTAGATGCCATTGTGGAAAAGGTTTTAAATATAGGAAATTCGTTTAACTTACAAGAACCACTTATCTCTGTTTGAATTTAAAAGTTGCCAAGTTGTGTTAATTATGTATAGTAAACCTATGAAATGGGTGGTATACCTACCTATACCATGATATAAATGATTTTCAGTGTTACCCATTTCAATTACCTATCTAGACCTATAAGGCCTAACTTTAGTATCTTCAAGTGCCTAATTTGAATAAGTGATTGATAACAAAGAAGTTGCCTAGCAAGGTACTAGAGATAAATATTGTAAATAAAATAATTAATCAATTAAATTTTGTTTATTGCATCACTGAATACTGTGACTAACTCTAGTGTTACATGCGATATCAAAACTATCAAAATTCCAATTAAATTCTCAAATAATATTCCATAACTATACAGAAAAAACAACTATAAAATTTTACTAAGCAACAAGGTTCTGAATAAAGACAAAATGTCATGGTTTGAAATACATAGGAATACATATATAACGCTACTATATATAAGAATATAGTGTATGTTAACATTGTTATAGAAAACATTATATATTAAAATATACATTATAAATTCATCATCTAGAATTAAATAGATATATTATTACACCAGTAATTTTCATGTACAACTATTACCTACTGTGGTGGGAATGTCATGGTGGGACTTTAAGCTAACTTTATTCAGAACCAGTAAATTAACTTTTTAACATAACGGCGGCTTATATCAAAAACTGTTACTACCTCATAATAAAAGCATTTGTGCAATAAATCAGAATAAACCCTGTTACAAACAATATCTAGACGAAGTTTTACGTTAATCACATAATAGGCTTCTTGCACCAACCTTAGCAATGTGTATTACTTTACTTTAAATCTGCTTTACCTAACATAAATTATTATAGACCAACACATCAAATCAAGATTTCAAAATGGCGGCATAGATTGGAATAGTCATTATAACTGGAATGGTAAAATAGGCTGGCAAATGGTCTAGGTTGATGCAAGTCAAGCAATCAGCACAAATTGGTTTTGTAAAACTGCTAAGCACCCTTATTAGTTTGTTTGTGCAAATACTCGATTCTATTTGATTTCTTTCCACATTGTCATTTTATAAAACTTTTGATGTGATGTTTTTGTTTCTCTCAAATACTTGCACTTATTCTAAAATTTGTGCTTCCTAAAACTTATATTAAATAACTTAACATAAAATTAAAAATACTTAAATTATATCTTTTGCTTTTGTATGAGTACCCATTTCAGATAATTTTAATTAAACACATTACGATTTTATATTGCGTATAACATCTCAAGCATCTTGAGTAAATATAATAATTATATAAAATACAATATTTACATCTAATTTTAATATCATAAACATCTGTCATCGGCACTTATACAATAAAAGCTAACTTATTTACAACTAAAATAATGTGACAAAACTATACAAATGAGCTTCAAATCAGATCAAAACAGAATATAAACTGTTTAAATCATATTTTATTATTTATAGTAGTACCAAATATATTAACCATAATGTTTGTATAATAATAATATACAAGATAATGAAATTATTATGAATAAATACTATACGTCAAATATATTATTTAAATTATTACATTACGTATCATAAATGCAACCAATTTTGAACTATCATTCATATAAAAGCTACTTTTAAAATGCGTGTATATATTTCTCTAATTAAGAACGGTACACAATAATTTGTATAAAATGAGTTATGTATAATTAATAAGGACACTGAAATATTACTAAGTATATTTAAATTACGTTTAAAAATCCAGTCAAAAAGCTGTGTATATCTGTGCGTTAAGGCCGTACATAACTAGCAGGACTAAACATGCTAGACACTCTCGTCTTCTTCTATATTTAAGAATAAGAGAGATGTCTATATTCGAATCGTTCGTACGTTAAAATACAAAGAGCTTAGCTTTTGTAGAAATCAATCGTGTAAATTGTTCATAGCAAAATACTATCGCTGTGTGCGTGTCATGGAATTAATTATAGGCGTATCAAAAGTAGGTAAGTTTAATGTATCGAAAACGTCCGCCATTTTCCAAAATGGCCGATAAAACCGTTAGGCACATTCAAACGACGGTCTCGTTGTTATCGAAGATAGCCCGCGTGTATTTCGATATCACATCGTACGTCGACTTTATAAGTTCGCAGCGCTCCTCGACCTCGCAATCGGAGGGTGCGACTTTGTACATCGACGATTTAGCTTTGTCGTAAACTGAGATTGGTTTTTTGGGTACCATGTCTAAGTCCTTGCGTTTTTTGGGAGGGTTATCCAGTGAGTCTAAGGCTTCACTGGACTCCCCGTATCATACGTCTAGTTCGTCTAACCCGCGGGAGAGGCGGTGCGAGTTGATGCGGCGGCGGTGCGAGCGGCGCACGGCGTCGGCGCGGCGGTACGGCTCACTGCGGAGACCGTGCAGGATGTCTTCTAGCGCGCCGTTGTACACTTCGTCTTGGTGAAGGAGTTTCTTTTCGCCGACGATTTGGGACTTCGTTTTTAGCTCGTTGATTACAGCCTCCTGTTGGTTATAACGATAGTGTTATACTTTGACTTTTTTGCGGCTTGGCTTTTCTACCTTGTTTTGCCTATAAGATTGGATTCTACGTAAATTTTAGAAGTGTGTGCAAATAATCATGAAATAACCAGGACGAAATAGTTTAAATATTAATTAGGTACTTTATATTGCTCTACGAAGTTTTAGACAGTATCTATGAGCATTTATTAGAAAAATTAATATTTTAAGATCGTGTGATAATTAGCTCTAACGATATAACTAAACAGAAGTTAATATAGAAAAAGATAAGAGAAACATTTGGCGATATAGATAGCGTTTTGTTATAATATAAACCATAATATCAAGCTAACAAACTGTGCAAGAAAACTCAGCAAGTGATTTAAGCTTTATAGTTACATAAATGTATATCAGTAAATAGACATTCCCTGTTATATCCATGCAAGTGCAGCGTTGGAAAAAAATACAAGTTTATATATGTAGGTATACACATAATATAGACATAATAATATACCTTTTGTAAATATTATAGAATATAAATAGACCACTGTTGTTTGAAAAGGTTCGTAACGTTTTTTAAGAAGCTATGTACAAATGATATTAATAAAATCCCTATTCATATTCAACTATGGATCTTATCTCGTCTATTTAACCCTCATGCTGTGAAAACCCAACGTCACACTATGACTTTAATGTAATGCGAACATGGACCGTATGTTTATCGTCCTATGGTGTAATGTTACATGATCGCCGAGTGCCGCATGCGTCTGTGTGGTGTTACTGGTCCTTACCCTGCATGCTCAAACTATCCCATTAGTCACTCCAAACTGCGCAGAAAGACGACGCTCCAATATTTAGATTATTTTACGGATCGTGATAAGAGATAGTTAATTTTTACAAAAAAAATGTCAGTAGATGTACCGCTAAGCCTGATATAACCACAAACTTACAAATCAAAATCAAATAATCAATCGCACAGTAATTTGGCAATCGAATTTTTCTACATGTATGACAAAATAGGTTAGAAAAATAGTTCATAAGTAGTTTGGAAACGCATAGTACAAAACTGGATTATAAAGCAACTTTTACACAAAACCATCTAACCCAAAACTAAGTAATATAACAACATATTCTACAAAAAGAAGAATAACACACGTAAACTATGAAAAATATACAAAATCTATACAACTTATATTATTTTCGACATGGAGCGCCATCTATCCACGAAATCCACGCGCAATCTCAACCGTTAGTAACACACGAGGGCCCGTCAACAGTGGGACTTACTCCAGTCCGTTAGACCTTGCTTAGAGCAGGCTTAGACCTGGCTTAGACCTAGGTTAGACCGGGTCTAGGCTGTGCCTCAACTGAGTCAAGTGTTGCTGCAATAGACCGGCGCTGACGGTTGCGTAGTTAAACCTCTGTGAGAAAGTTTATGCTTTACCATCACCTATTTCTGATGGGACATTAGTGGGGAGATCGTTTGAGATATTCATAAAGCTGTGAATACAATTCATGATTTTGGTTTTCATGTATCCAGATTAGGGAGGATATGGCTAAATTCACTCTAAACATCACTAAAAGGCTTCTGAGTTTATTACAATCATACAAGTTTTAATTTATTTAAATTAGCAACAGTAGTAACAAAAAGCAGAACAATAGATAGCAGTGGTATTTACAGCTTGATGAATATCTGAATATGTAATAGATCTTTGTTATTATTCAGTAAAATACCAACACCAAAAAAAAAAATTAAAAATTGCGTGGTTTGTGGAAGCTGTCCTCTCAATACTCAATAAAAACTTCGAAACACAATCTTTGATGCTTAAAACTGTATCGAAAATAGACTAAAAATAAACTTTAGCACGAAAAAACTAAAAATACAGCCACATAATTATGTACTATTTATTTATATAGCAACAATCATAACTGCATTCACCTTAAGCAATTAACAGCTGTTATAAGCAATACAATATCAATAATTAGTTTTGTTACATTAACTTTTCAATTAACATTCATTTGATTTGTCCAATAATGTTTTGGTTTTGTTATCAATTAAAAAAAAAACAAAGAAAGGTTAATCGGAAAATATTTAGTAGAATTCTAAAGTTAATGGAAATTATAGGTTTGACATTGCATGTAAGAGATACTTGCAAACTATTACGCGAATTTGCCTACAATAGAATATTTCCAACAATAGAATAATAATCCAACGTAAATGGGCTAGAAAAAAAAACAAAATGGCTAGATAAATCATTTTACACGGTGCTGATAGAACTTTCAAAATACTATTTAGCTGTCTTATCTACAACAACGTGATTTTCTCAATAGATACGTCTTTGACTATACATATATGGAGATAGGGTGATTGGATGGCGATATTAATGATTTGGAAAAGGAATCTTAAAACTTTATACATTTGTGAGTAATTCCTGTTATTTCCTGAATGACTAAGTGAATTCCTGAATTTCTGTTATAATATGAGTGGTGTAACTTTTTAAAATTAAGTAAATTTAATCAGTAAAAAAATGTGAATGATTAGCTGTATGGTTCTTTTATATGTATACCAATCGTGTCCCACTTCTGGGCAAATGCCTCCCCCAATTTTATCAACATTATGAAAATATTCAATTAAAGTTATACAAAATATTTGAAGGTGTAATGTAAACGATATCCGTAACTTAGAATTCCTCTCAGCAAGTGTAATTATGTTGTAATAGATAGGTACTTTAAAAAAATAGATTTTTTTAATTTTAATGTTCACGGTTTGTACCATAAAGTAGAGATGGTGTACCTGTTGTTTTTTCTGCATGATCTTGGCCTTGTTGGGGTCCACGTGGTCCGCCTGCTGCGCCGCCTGCTCCAGCCGACGTCTTTGCTCGTTGTCTGTGTCCGCTTGCTAAAACCACAGATAAATAATTATTATTTATAGTAACTCGTCTTTGCTACATAGTATTTAGATCAGTTGAATTTATGTAGAAATTAAGGCAAAATAAAACGCCGTATTTGGTTGATTTTGTGCCTTAAGACTGGTGTTCTGAGTTTCATTTGGTCTAGTTCTAACAGTAGCATCTACGAGGAAACTCTAATAAGCCTTATAGCCTTAAATTTAGAGACTGTTTGAAGTCTATTCTATATGTAGTCCAGGGAAGATTTAATAGGTGAGAAAACGATTGCGCCGCGATTGGTCAACTAGTATTAGTATATAGATTACCTTGAACGCTCTCGTAAACCTGACGAGCAGCGAGAAGAAAGCATTAGCGTCGACGCCGCGCGGCGCCTCGCCGAAGTACTCTACGCACGACGCGAACGAATCCTGGAAACACAAATAATAGTCAGACATTTTATATATTAGGTCATAAGTCGAGGTACGCCAACTGGTAGTCGAACTAATATAAATATCGATTAGATATTATGTAAATATAGTTGATAGGTGGATGATTTTGGTATTTATGGTGGATTATCGTTGTCTTCATTTCAGACACAAAATTTCGAATTTAACAATATTAGCTATATTTAGTCACTCAAGCCAAACTCATAGGAAACTACTGTACTGGACGCACTGGACTGTACTATACTGGAGGTACTGGACTGTACTATACTGAACGTACCTGGACTGTACTATACTGGAGGTACTGGACTGTACTATACTGAACGTACCTGGACTGTACTATGACGTACTAATACTGGAATGTACTATACTAGACGTACTGGACTGTACTGTACTAGTCGGTGAGTTACCTGCGCGTGTTTAGTCTCGTGTCGCAGTCGGCGCAGCTTGTCCGCGGCGTTGGCGTGGAAGTCTCGCAGCACGTGGTGCGGCCCGGAACCTGTTCTTTGCTCGCATTCTTTCCGTACTAATTCCATGCCGCGTTCTAGTTCCAACACATCGCCGACTACGTTCTCTAGTGAGACTGCAGAAGAAATTAACATATTAGGCACCATTTTATATTTATGTGCGTTTTGATTACGCTAGGCAATGATGAAATGGGTGAAACTATGAGTAGAATGATATGGGTAGAATTATTTATTTATTATGATGTGTCAACATGTTCTGCACTAAGACATGAATAAAATTACTTAAATACTAGACTAAATGTAAATGCTAACACAATAATAGACACATACAACATGCACTTAGACGATATTAATTATGATTTATTGCGCTCGTCAAGTTTGAATAGGGGTTGGGGGAAGGTGGTATGTCCCCAAACGTAAATTGAGAGATATCTTAGTAGATTTTGATGCTCATCCAATAATAAGATAACTTTATGAATGTGCATACCCTGCGCTGCCTTGTCAATGTAGAGCAGTTCTGTGTCGAAGTTGAGTAGGTCGGGGAAGTTGGCGCGCACCGTGCCCACGATGTAGTGCAGCAGCGACGTGCGCTTGTCCGTCGACTTCGTGTCCAGCAACGTGTCCAGGGACTGCAGCTTGAACCCGTACGCCGGACCGCGTTTGCTATAAATATTACATAAGATACCCTTTTATTTCTTTGATAACATTGATTAAAATTAAATTACATTGTTAATTGTTTTATTGGTTGTTTCCACATAGTCCTATCTTGAGCTCGACGTGTCCATGTGTTGCTATAAATATACATAGTGTCAATAATTGATGTAAGTTCTAATAGTATAGGAAACGAAACGGCTAAGGGAAGCTATGGTTGAATTAATTCTTTGATTTCTTTTCTGTGCGTTTATGTATGAGCAAAGGAATCTATGGAAAAATGAAAATTAAAGCTCATTATAGATAAGGAAAAAGAAAAATTTTATCGACCACAGTATAGATGATCTAATCTTAAAATGAATTCCCCTCCACAAAACCGTGATAATTTCAACGTGTGAGAGGAAATACGTATTGCATCAGTATACTTGTGTGCGTGCTACAACTTTACTGTAAACATGGACTCATCCGCGCACTGCGTTGTCAATAAGTTGTGCGACCAATCCCGTGTAGGCATTTGTATGGCGGGGAGCGCGCTCTTTGTTTGAGTGACACGTCCGTTCAGTCGCGCGTTCGGATCATTAATGCCGAAGTTGGCCGACAGATCCAGCCTTTCTCTCATAGTGACACCGTGAAGGCTAGACATTTGGCGTTCGTCGACATCGTTAGTAAAAAAGTACAAAATGTATGGATTTGACATAAACCTATTATCATTATGGTCTAAGCTATTGCCACATGTCTATGGGGCCCGTTTGTTTATACGTCATTGAACATCCAATGACAAAGATCAATTTATGTGTGTTGTATCTATACACCTTTTTGCATGTACGTGTAACCGCGGTGGAGGGGCGTTCAGTTTAAAAATGGTTTTACTATACACATGTATGTAAATACTTTATATGGATATTATTCGATGCTCTCATTATATTCGTTCAGTAAAACGTTTTATTGGAAAAGCCTGAACAAAAAAAAAATTTTTTTATTCTAATCTTAATCTGTGTTAAAATAATTGCCCAAATGGAAAATACTTTAATATCATGTTGAATACTCTGCTTTTCTATTAATTTCTACAGATAGATTTCCTTTAATTTTGCACTTATAAAGATCTCACCTGCTATTCAAATAGTTCCCAAACGCCAATATAATCTCCAAAACATTCCGCAACTTATTCGACGACTTAACCGAAGACGATCCGGAGATAATCGCGTGAATCTGCGGCGTTATCAGATGGATATTATCGAAGAAGTTGCCCATATAGCTCATTATACTAAGCTTCGCCGATATCCTTTCAACTTTCGTTAACTGCATGAGGAATTTATCTTCTTCGGTGAGAAGACTTATGTTTTTCTTCTCTGCGTTGTATTCTTTGTAAGCCTTTTGCTCGGCTTCTGTAGGAACCATTCGTTGGAGGATTTCGACGCTTTCTAGAGGCAGTTGTTTCAGGTCTAGGTTGTTGATTGCTATCATTACTTTTTCTACGGGCGTGTCGAGTTTTCTTCGGGATATTGCTGTGAACGAGAATGGAGATGGATTAGATTTTTTTCTGTTGAATGTATTAAGAAGGGAGAGATCTATATAGCCGGGTACCTCTTTCTTCCTTATCCACTATCTTCATGGGTTTACTTGAAATAATTATATTATTATTTTATTACTAGCTTTCTACCTCGCGGCTTCGCCTGCATTATATTATATTTTCCCGTGAAAACCCTTTATCTGTAAAAAGTCCCTATCCTATGTCCTTCTCCTGGTTCTAAGCTTCAACTCGACGTTTCGGCAAAGATCGTTTCTGATGAAGACTGCTCTTGTTGTGTTCGAAACGTCAAGAGTTGTTTAACTCCTGTATAAATACGTGAGTAATTCCCGTTTAAATTTACTCTCAGAAAATGGCTAGTTAGTATAAAGTAAGGTATTTTATGATTTAAAAGAATTCTTTGAACAGAACTAGAAAAATCTGTTATTACAGTAGTCATATAAGTTATCTCTTTAATGTTAGGTAGTTTTAAGTAATATTTTATAAATATTGTATGTCCTATATGGATAAAAATTGTTGAGTAACATAATTTTACAATAAAGTTTTCTTTATCTTTATCGTTGTTATAAAAGGAATATCGCTCATACCGATATTCCTAAGTCGCGTATGCTCCAGCAGCGACACAGTATCAGGCTTCCTGAACCGCTTGCTGGGGAAGGAGGCGAGCGCGTCGTCCGCGGCGTCCTCGCTGGGCGGACACGCGCCGCCGATGCGGAACTTCTCCTCGAACTCCGCGAAGTTGATCCGTCGCCGCGGACGCTCCTCGTCTAGCTCGTTGAAGATCGTGCCTCTCACCTGGTGGGAGAAAGTTAGGAATAAGTTCTTTGTTATAAGATTGGCGGGAAGAATTTTGGACAAATACCTGTCAAGTACTCAGATCGTGCCTCTGACCTGACGGGGAGAAGGTCAGGAATCAATTCTAGTTTTGTTTTAAGATTGGCGATAAAAAATTTGGACATAGATCCCATTTGTCAATATTCTGTATATAAAGTATGTATTCGTAAATATATTGACCTCTTGCTCGCAATAATGCAAAAAGCTATGTCAATATAAGCATTTATGCCGGACAATGTCCTCGCTCTGCATTATAAACGACTGAGTAAGTAAAACTGACATAAACCTAAAATAAACTGAATAAAACCCCATAAGGCTTAAAACAAAGCAATTATTCATATTGTATTAAACGGGAAATCCAAGAACCTTTTTTACGTTGGAATTAGTCATGAAAGTGGAAACCGGTGAACGGTCGTGATCCGTGTCCTTGCAATGTTGTTCCTAAAGATGTCACAATCTTTAGGAACAACATTGCAAGGACACGGATCACGACCGTTCACCGATTCATAGTGCACTCAATTTCCTACATTTTTTTTTTTGCGTTCAGCACAGGGCATTTGCCATTTTCTGTGTAATTTCCTACTCATTCTAACAATAAATTAATTAAACCACGATTGTTTTTCAGTAAAACAACACATCTATGTATAGTTAAGTTACCTGGTTAGGCTTGAGCGCGATCCAGTTGAGCGTGGGCAGCTTGTACTTGGTGTCGACCTTGCGCTTGATGGTCATGGCGTCCGTGTGCTGCGGCGGCGCCATCTGCCCCGGCGCGGGCGGCGCGGGCGGCGCTAGCGAACCTGATATCTGGAACAAACAAATACTTATACAGTTATAATCTAGCTATGCTTATAAATCTGTTAGGGTCGGTCATGGAGTAAGTTTGTTTTTCTTTCAGAGATATTGTGTTTATAAATACGCTCATTTTATGATACTAAAACCATAGACTAAATAAAAAATAATTTAGTCTATGCTCAAAGTAATATGACGATGTTTACATTTCTTTTCAGTATGTTTATCCATAACTTTTAAACCAATGATCCGAATTTGATGAAAGTTGGTAGATGATCTTTTAGACGTCTATTGAATTTTTTTCTCTAGTTAAGATAAGACGTGACCCAGTACAAACATAATTTAACGCGGACGGAGTCGCTGGCACAACTAGTAATAACTATCATTTTGTGACGAAGCTCTTTCAATAAAGATTTAAAAAAATAAAATAAAAAGCCTTTATTTCCGAAAATATCCACATTGATATAAACACAATTAATTCTCGGGACTGACAAAATATTGTACGACTACTGTTTAATAATGATAAAAACTTGTGAAAACAACTTACAATAAATGATTTATGATTAATTTACCTGTAGTGGAGGGGGCGGTGGTGGAGGGGGCGCGGGCGCGGCGGGCGCGGCGGGCGGCGGCGGGGGCGGCGCGGGCGCGGGCGGCGGGGGAGGGGGCGGGGCGTGCACCGGACTCACGGCGCCGTTCACGTGCCCGTTCGGAGTCGCGTTGCCGTTACATAGATGCGAGGATATCGCACCCACTGAGAAAAGATTTACAGTTTATATAAATTTTGCGGGACAATTCACACAGCAACATATAGCCCCGTGGTATTGTGTGCATTATCCCCCTGCCTTACTCACCCCTAACCAGCCTAACTTTTTGAGAAGTATTTTTGTATTTTTATTTACTCAATAACGAGACTGGAATCACCAACAGCAAACAGTACATGCATAATACTTTCATAGTATATAAAATTATGTGTAATTAAAAGTGAGAAAAATTACTATTACTTACTGGAAGCACCTCGAGGTAGTGACTTAGTGAGTGTTTCCAGCTCCTGAACTTTGGACTCCAGCATGGACTGTCGATTTCTGGAGTCTTGCTGCGCTCGTCTCAGAGTTGACACCTGGAACACACATTTAATACACAATAAAAAACAAAATCAAATACATTACATATTATAGTAAGATATAACAGAACTGGTTATATAAAATGCACACGATAGTATAGTAGGTACTTGGTAATTTTAATTTGCAACATTAAATTTAATTACACTTGCGTTCGGTCTACTAATTTAGCTTTTAGCGCGGTAGTGGGGATAAATGGTCTTTCCCTTTCACATGCACTTCTCTAAGTTAAGCTCCCCTTGCATAAGATTTCTCATAAAGCTCTGGTTAATTATGAAGTTCTCTAAAGGTACTGACTTATTTTACGACTCTATACTAACTTCTTTTATGACAGTTCGGGCACCAACGTGGCTATGTCCTCTCGCTCTAACGACGCGAGTCTCTCATATGCCAGTGGAGATGGTAGATACTGACCTCTTCAACAACCTGTCTACGGGCCTCTGCCAGATGGTCCCTCTCCTGTCGGACTTGTGCCAGTTCGGACTCTAACGTGGCGAGCTTGGCTATGGCCTCTCGTTCGAATGATGCCAGTCTTTCGTGGGCCTGTAACATAGATTATGTCTTTAATTCCATAAGATCTTTTCTATTACTTCGATATAAGAGGATAAAAAGGGTCAATATGTGTTTATTGTAGGTATGACCATGGCATAACGCTCTTATAGCACGATTTAATATTTACAAACAATTTCGCTACATGCTACAAAAGTAGAAGTAGAAGTAATTTAGTTGTAAATTAGCATCACAACTGAAACTTCTATCGAGAACAAAGCTTGTTTGAAATTATTGTTTTTGCAGCTTAATAGTGACACGTCAAATACTTACATGTCCTAATTCGTCCTCTAACTCATTGACTTTCTCGAGTGCTGCAGTTTTGGTCTCGCTGTCTTCCATCAACGCAGCCACATCGAACACGTTATCCAAATAGGCTGAGATTTGAACCTGGAACGTTATCACAATGTAAGAGTTAAGTGTTAGCGAGAAGAAACAGCCGACTACCCTCATTGTTGTAAAATAAATCAAATCTTAAATTATGGTCAAAACATAATAATAGTGTCTGTCAATCAGTGTTCATTTCACTTTCGAGTGAGTGAGTCCCGTTGTTATAAAATGATCAGTGTTCATGAGTGCAAAATTAATGTAAATCATTTCAGAATACGTAAAATACGTAATGTTTATACTATAATAAATTACAAATCAATAGTTTATAAAAAAATTCTTCTACAATTTACCTGAAGATCGTCGCTCTCACAAAGCCGCAGCCTCTCCAGGTAGTCATCCAGCTTAAGCGCCGTGAACTCGTACTGCAGATGAACCCTGAAGTTCATGTCTTCTACAGAATGCACGATTATGTTCACGAACTGCATACACGCCACCTGTTGGCCAGAAACGAAATCAGAGCTATTCCAATTGAATAAAAGAAAACAGTCACATTTTTATACTAGTCAACAACTAGTAAAAACTTGACAGATTCGTCCAACTCACCATAAACTCAATATGAAAATTGTCATAGTTCATGAAGTAATCCATCAGGGTGTGAAACCGTCTCGGCTCTTGAACCACCTCTTTGAAGTTGTCGAACGCACATAGAATGATCTGGAAAAGAGAACATAATTATTATTAGATATTAATTTTGTTTACATCTTTGGACGTCTAAAAACGAGATAGACGATGAATGGTTTCATGGTAGATCTAAGCTGCTTTTGACCGGAACAACTCAATTTTTAAGGAAACAGTAAAATAAATGTATTTTAATGTGAAGTGTATATTTGGTCATTGGTCATCTAACAAGATATGAATATTGATAGTACGTTATTGCCACATGCCAAACCGTGGGCTAAGATATCCACTTAGTGTCACCCTGACTCGTTGAAAAGGTGACGCGTCAATCTTAATGAAAATGGCGGAATAAGCTAAAAATAGTAGCAATAAATAGGCCTCAAAATATTTGTCTAATATACGTTGCTGTGTGTGAACGATCCAGTAAAATTTATTATTTATTTTTATATTATGTAAATGAATGAATATAACTAAAACCCACCTGATGTCCGCCCTTCACGAGGCAGATGGCGGCGAGCAGTTCCAACACGAGCGCCTTCGTCCGCAGCGAGTGGTGCACGAGGGAGAGGGCTATGCTGTTGATGGCTTCTCGATGCTGGATCACCATGTTGAAGCCGTACTGTGAACATAATATAAACATAACTATTACATATACAAAACGTAGCTAACCTGCTAAACTTTTTACACCAAGAACCATCAGATAAGTATTTGTGGAGTGCAAAAATTTTAATGACTTGCTTGGATTTTTACAGCAGTAGTGGCTGTAGTGTAGAAGGCCAAGCAAACGAAGAATTCACGGCCGAAAAGTCATCGGGTTATGTCCACCCGACATAAAAACAAAAAAAAAACAAAAATAAAGATCTCTTTCTTAAACGGTGATCTCTTCTAAGAACTACGGAGAGCGTTACCTGATTTCTGATAGACATCAATTCTTTACCAAAACTAGTCAAATCGGAAGGCAATCGACACATTAATCCAACGCTTGATCAACAAGTCTACTACTCATATTATTTTATAGTGATTCACTACTTATATTTATTTTATAGTGATTGACTCTCACTTAAGTTTTCTAAATTAATATAAAAAGGTATTCTTAACAAAACTGATAGATGGCGCAATCAGTGCTTAACTGAAGATATGAGGTATGGGATAATTTCGTACGTACCTCGATAGCGTAGTGGTTAACGCAACCAGGGCTAAACTGGGTGACGAGGGTTCAACTCCCAGTCGAGGACCAAGGTTACGTTGCGATCTTGTAATTTTTCCCATACCATTTTCTAATAAACAAGTCTATCGTCTCGCTCTGTGCTATTATAAATTAAATAAATTAGTTAATTATGTAGTGTGCCTAGGTTATTTTGTTATTTTCATTGTGTATAAGATTTGTATATGGGCTGTGTTGTCCGAAATATTTTTTTTTATTTATCCAGTCACCTTATTGTTCATGATAGCTCGCATGCACATAATGCACACATGTATGTCGTCGGTGGATGCCCCCATGTTGAGGCGCGCGGCGTGTCGCGTCCTCCGGCGCGCCACGGCGGGGCTGGCGGTGCCTTCGCCGTCGGAGTCCGCTGAACGAGCCCGCCGCCGCCACGTCGCGGTTAGTGTGGACCGGTCGTCGGTGGGGCCGCTCATGTCGGATGCTGTTGTGTTTACTGGAAATTTAGGTCACGTTTTAACATCATTCCGTCGTGTTAGCATAATCGGTATAAAGAGAAGAGCATTGATGAAGTATTCCTTTAAATCGAATGTAATTAATAGAACTCGCACATTACGTCTACATTCGGGTGAAGGTTATTCATAAACATTTACTGCAAGTGGTTTTGAAGGTATGAGAATTCGGTCGAAAAGAGTTCAGTGCCTACAATCTCATGAACTCTCACAAAAATTTTACATCAGCTGAAATTACAAATATTAGTGAAACGATACTTGAGTGGTTACGTTTTGATCTTGTAATTTTTATTCTATACATACCATTTTCTAATATTCATAGAAAGTTCAGAGAAACAGAACGATCCATTGATTCCAATCATCGCAATAAAACTCATTAATTACAAATATGTACAATCAAAGAGACAAGGTGTTCAGTCAGTACTCAGTACCCTAACACTTGATGGATACAAGTACCTGGTATAATCAAAGACACAAAGGTTATAAGAGTACCCTGGTTGATGCCATCGCTGGACTGGCTCCTGGCGAGCGCGACCCTCTGCTCGTGCCGCATCATGCTGAGTCGGAAGCTGAGGTAGTCGATCAGTACATCCAGACCTTGATTTTGCTCGTTTAGGAACTCTCGAACCCATCTGAAAAGATAATTTTCTTTAGTACAATTCAATTTCTGTTGCAAAGTTTTGAGAAAATGAGTAGAACCTTCGTAGGGTCGGCGAGCTTCTTTCAGCGATGAGCATTTTTGAATGATAGAGCATTGCAAAATGCATGTTGAGGTGTCTAACTTTTTAATTTCAATTAAATTAACGTAGAGATTTAATCAGGTCACAGATTCGATTTTTGAAACAAAAAGGCTTTGTAAAAGAGCCACAAAATACAGAACTCTTGTATTTGAAGTAGTTTTTATTGATAACGCGACTACAAAGTTTAGCAATCCGTGCGTACAAGGGTACCTAATTTAGGCTTCGTGATTGCCATTTAAAGGACAATAAGCCCACAGAATACTAATAACACAGCTTGTTACTATTTGTATGGGTTTAGTTCAATCGTTGAACTTAAGAAGGATATACTCACTCTATGTGATTGGTCCGTAGCGATATCTCCAAATCTCTGAGCACTTGTGTGGAGGTTGAGTCGCCGACCATTTTTCTTTTCTGAAAACATTAAAGAGTGTTTAAGACATTATGAAATTTAACATTTAAACAGCCTTTGTTTAAAGTTTAAATAGACGTCCCTAGCCCGGAATAAAAACTCTCTATTACATCTCAATGAGCAACTTAACGAACCAAAGTTTCTAACAATAGAATTATAAGTTGGACAAAATCATAAGAAGAAGTTTACAAACAAAAACTTGTCATACCACGACTGATACCATTCAACAATGAAAGCTATCTTTCCATTCCAGCATGTTCAAGATAAATGTAATTCCTATTTTTAGCAGCCACCTTAACCTAGTAAATGTCATAGGTCGCCCACGACAACGTGACCAGAGAAAGTAACAGAGGTGCATCATAAACAGGCGAATGGGGATTAGCCGGTCCTTATACGAGTAAACATACTCGTACGCCCACCGAGAATCGAGTGAGCTGCAAGATATGAGAGATAGCGGTGTTACTGTATCCTACAGAAGAGTCCTCGGGTCTCCATTCTTCATTATCTTTGATATTTGTTCTGTGTGTTCTAGGTTTTATATATCTCTATATAAATAAAAATATGTATATTCCTATGTCACGCCATCACTCTTGAACGGGCGCATCCATAATGGATATATGGATGGATAATTAATATAATAACTATTTAATAAATCCCATTTATACTGTAAAACTTGATCTTACTCAAATACAGACTGTGTTGTCATTGTCGATACAACTGTTTTGTAAATAGGATTGCATTCTTATGATTTACCTACGGATATGAGAAACGTTATTGGTATGTCATTAGTTAATAACAGCTATTTTTTTTACTCAATAGAATATACCTGTATACGAGTAGATAGATATTTCTTTTGAACACTAGTTGACCCGACCGCGGACTCGATTTGTATTTGTATATTATTTGTAATGATGATGATAATCCTAATCCTAATTTATACGTGCAGTGTAATTCACAACAAACAAGCATTTCAATTAGCATATCAGGCGCTATCACTGCTAATTGCTACAGCCTTTAGCTTTCTAAATCCAACGGAGTACTCGCTTACGGATTATTCCTATCCTGACCCTTAAGGAACGTGCGCTTTTCAAAATTACTCTCCTCTTTAAATCAATATTTATCGATTAATCAACGTTATTCAATGAATCTATAACCGCGAAATAATTAAGCGAACTTTTTTATTTTTCTGCCTTATTTCAACTGTAATACGGTAACAACTTATTTAATTTAAAGCGGGTTCAAACAAACAAACAAATTCTTCAACTTTACAATATTAGTGTAGATACTTAAATGGTCTGTTAAGGCATCTCAACTCACCTCACTGGTGGAAATCGGGCAGAGTTCAAGCGCCTCGGCTTAAATCTGATAATGCAACGTATATCTGTTCCGAGATCTAATCAGATATCGGCAATTAACGGCGGTACGTGTATCGCTAATGGGTGCCTGCACGATCTACGGTTGTGTAGAGCCTTTGATCTTTAGACAGTCGAGTGTGGGATAGGCTCATGAAGAATCTATGTGATTTAGTACAGCTTATGTGAATCGGACAAAATTTATATATTATTACACTATATTGATGACATTTGAAGGATGAAGAATTATAATTTTTAGCGATGTCGCTTAGGTAGGTCTTTACTTACTTACATAATCTGATAAAAGGTATATAGGTACCTAATGTAGTTTGCAAAATGCTTTGCGCTGCACGCAAAAGTACTACAATACAACAGATTTTGTTGGTGCGTTAACTTGACTCGACATAGCCTTATGATTGCTCAAACAAAAGCATCCTTCCTTACCAAGAGAATGAGATAAATCTAATTTCAAAATGCGACAGTGAAAAGTGATGTAACAAGAAACGTATGCGCCGGATCGCGTTTCCTTATGTTAATGCTAGTATAAGTCATGTGCCCACAATTCCCACGAGTGTTCAAGTGTAGGGCAGATCTCATCATCATCAGCCGATAGCTCGCTCCGGGCTAGAGGCGTTTTAAGTACGCGGAGGTGATGACAGGTCAATACAAAAAATTTTTCTATACCAACAAAGTGAAAAGTTATAGGTATAAGATTGAAACGAGGTTTTAATTTTTTTGGTTATATAATTTTAACATATATCTATAATAATCTACGAATTAGAGTAGGTATAATATTATATTGATTATTTTAATCAGAGATGGTCATAATACAATATATTATACTGATATGATAAAGCTGGAAACATTGTTTGTGAGTTTGTTTGAACACGCTTTTTGACATATTCTATCAATTTTGAATAGAACATTTTATCGAGGGAGGCTATATTATGTCAACTATATAATATATATGTAGATATAGTAAAAAAAACTACACAACGAAGCAGGTCGGCTAGTCTACTTTATATACATTATTTAAATGTTAATAAACCGCACCCAAACACAACCTACATATGTATTAAATAAAACTATTCTCACATTCTAACACTGGTACAAATTGATTTGATCTACGTGTTAGTTCGTGTTTGCAACAAAAAACAAATAGCTCGAGGCCAGGTCGAATGTCTAATTGCTTTTATGGATTTGCAAACAAAAAGTGATTAAAAGCGGACCAGCCTCAGCTTTGAAGAACCGTTACTTGGACTATTACGGATCAAAGCAATTCAATGTTTTGCAATTACGCATCTCACATGGTTATGCGAATTTTCAAGGTATTAAAGATTTTATGTGTTTTAGTTTAGTGGTGAGAAATATGAGAATTATTTTGTATATACTTGCTAAAATTGTATCTAGTATCGGGCATATTGCATAATGTTTTTATGTCTTTTTACATCTATTAGATGTTTAGAAAGTGCAATAAGGAAGAATATTTTGTTGAAATATTATTATGTAGAGGAGTCGTCTTTATTCAAATAAAAGAAAAAAAAAATCTAAAAGTATAAGCTAATCTTCTTATATATTCTGTTATAAAAACAAAGCCACTTTTCTTTGTAATTAAGTCAAGAACGGCTAGGCCGATTCAGGTGCTTTCAGTTTTAAAATAGTCGTAGTAGCCCAGGCAAGGTTTAAGGTGAGAAAACATGGTAATAAAGCGGGAGAAGCCGCGGAGCGTCAGCTAGTAATTAATTAAATATTCATAATATCCAAAGATAATTTCTTAGACAGCTACATAAACTTACTACATTATCGTATGAACGTAATTCTGGAACGATCACTTCTACACGGTCATTTACAACGTTTAATTGCCTATAAAAGACTAAGAAAGACATTAAATTAGTTTAAAGCACCAACAATGTTGCAAGTCACTGCAAACCAGTAGCATTGGCGCCGCCGATGGATCCAAGAGATAACTCGGATAAACAAACCCGGTGGCCGTGCGTTCACATAAAAGGAATGTCCAGTAAAAACATCCCAGTTATAAGATTTACAACGTATTTAATAAGTATGATGTCATCGAAGGCAGCGAGAACAATCTTGTTTTCAATAGCATAAAAGATGTGTCATTTATAAGTTGACTTATGGCATGTTGGACACTAGGACCTAATAGATAATAAATAGAGACACGATCACGAAAGAGTAAGTCAGGATGTTTACCAACGTGATTAACGGATGACCGGCTTTAAGCCTTTACGGATGAGCTCTTTGACTTGCCAAACTGGGCCTTTGTCCAATAGTGGATGTGCTTTAGTTAAAACTCATGAGACGCACTTTTACTTCTCTAAAATGAGCATCGCGCAGAATTAAATTTCTATAAATCAAGACTTACGCTTTAACATTAAAGCGCAATTAGAAAGAGAACAGCAACATAAAGTTCCTAGAGGTTCCAACAGCTTCGCAAGCGCTTTCTTACAATTAACATTTAAGATATTATCCGAGCTGTATCCTTGTCGTACTAGAATTCTCAGCAACAGGTGCCATTTGCAAGTTAACTTACGACCGAGGCTATGATCTCAGCGATCTATGGAATTTATCCAATTAGCCCGAGGGGTAAAGCGAGCTTTCCATCGATATCCCTAATGCACAGCCCATTGTTTCTGTTGGTTACTTTATGTTCTAGCTGAGGACCGTGAGGTTTTGTGGTGGTGGCGAACGGTTCTCGTTGACTTATCTTCAAAGGGCCCTCCAATAGCAATCTCTCAATGAATTACACCGAACTAGACGCTGTTTTCCTGAATATCCTCAAAGCAATAGCCTATTGTCTCTATTCTAACGGTACCGGTGAGGTATGGAGCTGAACTATGCCCGGAGGGTATTGTGTTCATGCAATTTGTGGAGTCATGCTTTCAGAGTGAAATCGTGTCATTCGCGATTTGTACTAGCGATTACTAGAGTATAACTATTTATGGGAAATGGTAATCATGAATTTTGACACGATTCATTTCCATTTATGATGTAGAACTTTTACTGCTAATGAGGCTATTAAACATTCTAGTCTTTCAGTTATTTAAAGACAAAAAGTTTAGTAAGATTAAGTCGCGGTCGGACTTTCAGTTCTCAAATATTTTACGAAACTGTTTGTATAGGTCGTCTATGCATAAGACATGGACCGATAATTTGCTGTTACCCGCAGTCGGTGAAAAACGAAGGCGCGATATGCTTATTACAATACACATAATAAGACTTACTCGATGACTCCTAGAAGCTTTGGGATCCAGGTACGTCCTGAGCTTGTTGAGGTAGTGAGCCGGAGAGTCCTTGGCCTGCACCATGTCCTGATCACAGATGATCTCCCATTTCTTCTCCAGGTCATAGTTTCGTAGGAGCTTAGCTTTGTCGGGAGGTAAGTCCATGGATGCCTGTAACAAAAACATGTTTTTTAAGAATTTTTGTTTATGATACAAAATTTGAGAATAGTTTTGTAGATACTCAGAATGTGATTAAATCAAACTTTCTTTGAAATCAAATCGTCACTATTTTTCACTATAACCTACACGTCAACACCTGCATCTGTGTAAATAAGAAGGTATTTTCTTTCGATTGTGGTAGCAGAAGTTTTTAATTAAATTTATAGCTATCACAAACATTAGGTATCCTCAGCGTGTGATAGAAAGAATTTGAAAATCGTGTGGAATGATATATTATAAAGCCCAAGGCCTTGATGTAATTAATGTCTTCATCTGTTTCTTAATTCAACAGCAGACATCCACTGATCTCGTATGACACTATTAATAATGTCTCGAATGACACTATTAATAAAGTAAAATTGATGAAAACCGAGGGTGGATTGGATAATTATGTATCTGGGTCATATTTAGTAAACAATGATT
The DNA here is from genome assembly GCA_963691955.1 of Chloroclystis v-ata. Taxonomy (NCBI): domain Eukaryota; kingdom Metazoa; phylum Arthropoda; class Insecta; order Lepidoptera; family Geometridae; genus Chloroclystis; species Chloroclystis v-ata. The sequence goes on along the minus strand of OY829904.1, from coordinate 8,215,119 downwards.
TATGGTCTGTTCACAGGCTATTAATTCCGACCGTCATTGAGGCTCATTAAGGCCCGTCGAGTTTTAATGCTTCAAGAAATGCCATTCGCATAACTTGGCAGGAGTCGTTCCTGCATGGCATTCGAGATTATTACATCAGAAATTGATCATTATCAGTTGTTTACAAACCTCAAATACTTAATTAAAATACATTTAATACCTAAAAGGAAAATATAAGGAAAGATAGGAGCGTAGATAGCCAAATCTAAGTGTCGAATTAAGGACTAATATAATTTTCATTCGCCTACAATTTACAGTATCACAGGTAACATAAAGCAATAGTTGTGGTTGTAAAATAGTGGCAATATATTTCAACATTACTTTGTATTCGAGTCATCGATCTGAGTTGTATCTAAACGGGTATCTGCCTAGCATTGAACCAGTTTCCAAGATATTGGTATACGAGAATAAGCCTACGTAACGGTAGTGTTGCATGCTATGCAGGGCTGACACCTAGTGCTATTTAATTGGAATGAACATCGAATAGTTCGCAAGAAATAAGAAGCTGAATAAATTTACTAAACTAATCTAAACGCGCAAGAATAGGAAAGCAAAAGCAACTAAGTTGTAGAAGATCATATCGCGACGAATGCTGTTCCATTGAAGACAGTCCCTTAGGCGAACGTATAATTAGATAAATAGCCTTTATTGATGGTATAATGATAGCTCGGAGCTATGTCCGATCATGTCAATAATCTTGCCGGGCAAATCTACCGCGTTGTTAAACTGGATGATTTAAGACAAGATAATTTTAAAAGTAAATGTCGTTTGCTATTACTTTAATAACTGAGTAAGGTTATTAATAAAAAGTTCATTTAAGAGGACATAAAGCGACGTGTATAAAATGATGGAATATTTGCGCTCTCTTATTTGTTTTGTAATTTTTATACAAGATGAATAATGTTAAAATTTAAATTTCAAGGTTTATCTTCACTACTCAACCAAAATTTAGCTGATAGCAACGACCATAACACTAGGAATACTCTAGTCTCGCTTTGTTATCGTGCAAATGCAAATGTAAAAAGCTACAATGTATAAAAATACCCTTACATAAGTAAGACATGTTCACCAACCTAGCCTCGTAAACAATAGGCGAGAAACCCAAGCACAGACCCTAAATTAGTTGTCTTGTCGAGTAAGCGAGACTAGTCGTGCAATGGATAAGGAGTTTAAGGACAAACTACTTGAACTGAATCGAGCTAATTGGCATGATGCTAAATTGGTCAGCTTTGTTGTTTGTAGCGATCACGTTGTGGCTAGGGGGAGTGAGATTGTTTCCTTCGTAGGAACTATAAATGGTGTTATTTTAATAGGGAATTGATTTCGGTTACGAAAGGTTCGTGAAGCAAACAGATTATGTAAACTTGTTGGATTGTAATGGATTAAGTGGTCTAATCAAATAGTCGACCCACCGACAGCTTTTCTTGCGTTTTTTACGTTACCTATATAATTAGTTAATATAATAGGTACCTATAGGGTATAGCGCCCCATAAATGAACTATCAAACACTGCATTTTTTTTCAAATCGGACCAGCGCAGCGCGCGAGAGTGAGAGTAGCGTGTTAATATAATATTAAATAAATAAATATTGCTGGACAATTATAATATTAGTATAGATATGTAGGGTTCAAGACAAAATTTTGTGAAAAGATTGCACTGCATTTTACATAAATGAACTTATAATGGCATTGCTATAAAGTATAACGTTCTCTTCATGATAAAAGCAACCCTTACTGACAAAGATATTTTCAATAAATCATGCACGATAGTACTAACGCTGAGACATGACAGGGGAACAAAACAATCTGATGCCAGCACACACCGCCACCATATTCCATTACCTACTTCATTACTGCAAACTTATCGAAGCAGGAGTCATCTCCAATGATTCACTACACGAGTTAACGACTTGGAAGACGATCCTGGAGAAATATAATTTGAACTTTATTCAAATGAGGATAAAGATGGTATTGCCACTAGAGATCGCAAAGGTGATAAAGGTGTGGTTATAGTGGCAGAGGTATTAGCATAGATCGTTGATGGCAAGTTCAATTACGATGCTGTGTGATGATCCCACGCAATTCGGGTTTAGCGTGTGGTACAAATAATAAGGTTTAATATATGTATCTTCGCGATGGTGTCAAACGTTTTGTAATGAGTAACTTATAAAACGATGTACAATATTCAGAAAGTGATATCGCAATTTATTTAAATTCATATAAAAGTACTTAAATTAATAACTAATGTACAAACACACTTTAGATAATGACAAATCAGAAATCTTCAAAACATTCTAAACAACTTAACGAAGAATCATTGTGAATCACATCGTTGACATAAAGTTTGATCAGAGTCTATTAAGCAACACTATACCACCGACAACATTAAACGTAATCCAAATTTACGATAAGAGCGTACAATCGCCAGCTGTGCTGTATTAGGCCGGCGTTGAGAGCTTTACATCATTAAGGTGAACGACCCACCAATACTGCAAATATTGCGTGGCTTGTTGGATCTCGAGACCACCGACGCTGGTCATAAATAAGGACAGGTTCAATTCTACAATAGTCGTCGAGATTACATGAGCAAGTACCGCTGCTTTTCAAGAGCATAATATTCGATTTTCCTGATACAATCTGTAATCGATGGTATGATATTAAGATTTGACCTCTAACTTAGGCATACCTGTGGTGTGGATCATTAGTATACCTACGAGAAAGATAAAATTAAATAAATAAAAACTTATACAAAGCACCCAACACTAGTTCATCATCATCATCATTTCAGCCATTAGACGTCCACTGCTGGACGTAGGCTTAAAAATTTCCAGTTGTTTCGGTCGGATGCAGCTTTCATCCATTGTATACTGTTAGCTTTGACAGATCATCTGTCCATCTTGTTGGTTCTGACGCTGCGTTTGCCGATCCGTGGTCTCCACTCGAGAACATTTCGTCCCCATCGGCCAACAGTTCTCCCCACTATAAAGTCCGCTCATTACCACTTCAAAGAGCCCAACACTGGTTCCGTTCATATAACTCTCAAGAAAACTGTCAACTTTCATCCACTGTCCATCGGTCCATCCAAGCATGAGAGCGAATACACCGTCCGCTCAAGGGACCGTGAATAATTACATTTTCTACTTTCTAATTAGATATTTATCGATAGACACTTCCCGCTGGCACCCAGTTAATAACGCGGTGGGAGACAGTAGAGCAAGATGCGGAAACCAGAGACAGGTTAGGTGGCTATTGGGCTGATTGATTCGGTGCATGAAAGATCATCGAATAAATAAGGTAGGCGAGAATGGAATGGCCTCAGTGTTGTTTTCAGAGATTTTGGTATAGTAAAATATAGCTATTAAATACTTAAGCCTGGTGTTAAAGCTTGTGTTTACGACAGTAGTCCTACACAGTCAATCTGCCAAGATTGCATGAAATCTACTACAATAAATAAAATTAATTTTGCTGGACAATTCACGCAGCAACATTTAGCCCCGAGGTGAGCAAACAATACTACATATAAGCTCTTATAATACTCGTAAGAAACCTCCCGACCAATAAAGATCTGATTGAACTCTGCTGTGCTTCATTCAATCAATTACATTTCATGTCCGTTCGATCAGATTAGGATCTTGATACTTATCTGTAATAGAAGTACTTAACAAAAAATGACATTTTGAAGATGGCGAATTGTATTATAATAGAAGAAAGATAACTTGGTTATATAAAAAGAAAAAATATTATACAATTTTCAAAAATAAAAAATTGGTTATTTGATTCTGCTCGCTACAGTTTGTAGCGTTCAGGGCCTTTGATAGAATCACGGCTTCTTAAGTAAAAATAACTTGAGTCGCAACTGCGCTCAACAACAGAGAAACAACTAGGGTCTAACTAAAGGGTCCCACATGAATAAAGATCTTGACTCGTAAAGTTTACGTGGTGCTTAAAGCGAGCGGCCCTTTGCCCAGATTCAAGTAAGAGCATAAAATAAAGATAAAATCAATTTTATTGGACACCATTGATGCATTAGTTTATTGAAATTACCTGGGTAAGTAAAAACTGTGATATATCTGGTAATGTGCCTCCATTAAATGTTTAAGTGTATTTTTACCTCTCACCACCAAGGTAAGTCAACTTGTGTTTAGGATAGATGAGGCTTTTCACCTATTCGCGTAAACTTTTGTAAACAAAGTAAATTTTATGTCTTGTTATTTATTTTATGCTAAGCACACCGGCAGTAAAGTAAGTTAATGATGATATCATAGCATAACCCCAGTCACACCTAAAGATGCTAACCGCCCACACGTGAACATAAACGCAGCTTTATGAAAGATCAGCACGCTACGCGTATACCAGTACCTACCAGTGTTTCATACCAGGAAATTTATAAATTGTTGCTATTTGTTATATGCCAGAGCGTATTCGCTCTGACTAACGATTTAATATTGCGTCTTTTATATTTCTATAATTTTTATGAAATATTAATATTTAATAGCCGTTTTGGCTTAGTGGCAGCACACTCGACATTCATTGTGTATTCGCTTTATAGATGAGCACTCAAAATTACACTGGAACCTGTGAATTTCTTCTATACAAATAATTAGTATGTTTGGTATAAACTGTGAGAAAATCGAACATTATTCCAATTTAGCCAAACAAACTACCCAAATGCCTAATAATTCGTCGAAGTAATTACCTCAATGATTGATGCCAAACAAAGCCAAATGAACGAGATTCTAAATATAATCTTTAACATGCCTATTTGACCTGAGTCATGGTCGATATTTAATTTCGGCCGCGGATGTGAATGAATCGCTTTGGTAAGCTAAAAATAATATTCTTACTGTGTGTGTGAGTAGTAGGGCGGGGAACGATTTCGTATTTTATTGATTTTGTTTATGTTAAAAATTTTGAAAAATATTTCGTAGTCGTAAATTAATTATTATTGAAATTAACAAACCAAATTAGAGCTTTGAAAAATGTTGGTATATGTTATCGTAATGTTAAAATCAAATTTAACTAGATGTTGGTGAATTTTCAATAAAGTTTTCTCTATAACAAATTACGGGAAAATAGGACAAAGTGGCGGACTAGTGTGCCATAAGAATTTCAACTGCGTGTCAAGTATAGGTATTTACATAGTCAACAACCGATGAATCATCGAACAACGAGGAAGAGGACAATACTACAACTTGAATTTAACGACACGACGCGACGCCTCGTAGTTCGATCCCGACACTAGATCCGACAATGCAGTGTAGGATCGTGAGGTGCCTGCGAACTGAATCCACGGCTATAAGGCAATAACCATTCAATAACTGGTGCTATGTTTCATTGATGAGTCGTCGCGTTGGTGGTCTTGAATGGATGATCGATAATTTTATCAAGTTTATAAAAGCCGTGTTGGCTAAGTAGGAACACGCTCGACTCACTTCAAACTTTGAATCGTAATAGAATTAAATTGTTTTGTCTACTAAAACGAAGGTCAATTCAATCAATTTATACGAAGTAATGATCCGTGAGAAGGTCAAGCATGGCTACGCAGCCTAAACATAAAACAATTCACTAAGTGGGTATTTAAAATTCTGATTCTTTGAATAAATTTGATCCGAATTTTTCCAAAGATAAGATACGTAAATAAGGCATAATGAAAGGAATAAATGACGATGGTGCCAGTCTAAGAATAAAGCCACCCTTCTCAACACGCTGGTGTCATCAAAGTGACTAAGGGATTTTTATACCAGAAGACGGGCAGAATCGTTGTACATGTACTGTATCAACTTAGTGCGACCACCAACTTGCCTGGTAAGTGTGGAGATTAAACCAAATCCTATACATATAATAAGAACCCATTACAATGGTGAGATCTTTTCCCAGTATTGGGACGTAAAACAGGTTGTTAACTAGGTATATGTAGGGCTATTTAAGTAAAGAACCTAAATAAGTAACACTATTCTAAATAACGTAATGACAAAACGAACCTATTCAAATCATAATTTAATAACAACATGATTACAATAAATTAAGTCTTGGCTAATACCCGTAAAATATACAAACTATAGCAAAGTCATTTTATTTATACAGTTATGGAGCCAACTGTTTTCTTACCTTCTTCTTGTTTTCTTTCTTAGAAGAAGGTAGTAGAGGTTCTTATGTCGAATTAATTTTTCATATTTGTTATCTCAGAGCTTACGGTTGCGTAAACCAATTGAAAAGGGGCAGAATAAAGTTTATTTTTAATCGTCTTTAAGTACCTTTTGTATTTATACGTTAATTTCGGGCACCTTGTATAAGCTCCAGTTGACACAAAGATCTACGTGTCGTATCACCTGATCGTGCTCGTGAGGAGCAGTGACGTCACGATATCTAAAGCTCATCGCTTAGCGATACTTGAGCTGATTAAGATTAATGATTCATTCAGGAAGGTCGATTTTGAGATGTGTATCGGGCAAGGTAAATTAAATTATAAATGTTAAGTAATGGTAAAAGATAAATAAATAAAATAAATATTACTGGACAATTTTTACACAACGACATCTAGCCCCGTGGTAAGCTCGAGGCTTGTGTTACGGGTGCTAGATTTCTGATATACTTAATATAATATACATACATAGATAGATATTTTTTATTATACATATATAACACCCAGACACCCGAAACAAATATTTGCAGATCATACAAATAGTTGTTCCGAGGCGGGAATCGAACCCGCAACCTCTTGCGTCGCAGGCGGACCTTCGCCCGCTGCGCCACAGAGGTCGTCGAATAAGATAATTATGTAGCTTGATTTTAGACATAAGTAAAACAGGAAACATAAGTTCGCACATACCTTAGTGCTGACAACTCCGTGATGTTTGTAAATAATTATAAAGCCTTGACGAGGAACTGTTACGGTATAATTGCAACTCAAAGTCAGTCTGTCACGTCACTACGCCACTAACGAGATTCAGATCGAATTGTGGGAACTTCGCGGCGAGCATTAACTATAACTGAGCGGGTTTTACCGTTTATTCCGTGATCTGCAAATGCTTCGAATTAGTTCGGTTTTTGCTGATTAGGAACATTTTACTGTTCAGTCAGTGCTTTAGTTCTATTGTTACTGTTTATAGTGTTTACCTTTCTCGTAATAATGTGATTTGAATCTTGTTTGTGTTGTTTTACCCTCATACAATTTTATTCTGATGCACTGAAAACAATAGATACTCGTATTATAATAATGTATTTGGATTTTTCAGTAAGTTAGGTTATAAAAGTCCTTATGTAGAACCTTATAAGACAAAACGTAAGTTAATAATATAAAATCAAATAACATAGAAAATCCCCCTACTAAGTTGTTAGTTTTAAAGTAACAATCAATAATTAAATCGATAAATCGAGCTTTCTGCTAAAGCGCAACACTAGTGTGGTGTGGACTAGAATGATTCAAGCTCGTAAAAAGTTATACAAGCACAAACCCCGGCTCCAAATATAGACCGCGACCTTCGACTGAGTCAAGACAAGAACTAAGCATTGAGAGTTAAAAGCGTAAACTTTTAAGATTTTTATTAAAAGCGCAATAATAAACAAACAAAATAACAAACGTAAGAAAAGGAAGTTGTGTGGTGATGATAACGAAGGAGTAACAAGCAAGTACTTACTTTTAGTTTTGAACTCTTTGAAGTTAATGATTTGATAAATGCTTAGAAAATATATGAAAAATGAAATTATATGTATTAAGCAAGTATACCTACTGTAGGTATGTCAGATAAGGGTAACTAATTTCACCGTAAACAAACAAGTTAATAAAATTTAAATGTAAATACTTGAGATGCCTTCCTAAAGTGAAGAGAACCCGAGAAATTTATCACTTGAACACAAAATTATACACTCCCTGAAGAAATAAACCTCCGCAAACCCCAAATTGGACATCTAAAACATTAAAACATAATCCGCATTCCTAAAGGTGTATAAATGAGAATCTTAGCATTCTTCTTTTTCACAATATTAGTCATGAAATATACAACTGTTCCCTTACAATAGACTTTCAATTTCAGTTCTATAAACTTATATGGTAATATATAATTATGTAAATAAAAATTTACATTAATTTAAACAATTGAACATCCTTATATATAACCTATATTATTATTGTTGTTATTGAATTTATCCAACTTATAAAGGTTCGTGAATAAGCCGTTTATACGAAAAGGAATTCAACATCCATTGAGTTTTAAAACGTTAAATAGTATCTAGCAAACAGACAATAATACACACCGACAACAAACTGTTTCTCCAAAAGCTCGAACCCCTATAACTATTTCAGGCTGATGAAAAACAACATTTGTCACGGAGGGTAAACCGAGCCGATCCTTAGGCGAAATCCAATAGGAACAAATAGTTAAGCGAAGCGCTATTAATATCCGTTTAGTTCGACTTCAGCCGAGACTCCAGGCGCCAGATGCGGAAGTGGGTGCTGTCTATGGTTTCATGATCGCTGAACAACATTCAGATTGTGCACCTAAGACAAAATTAACGGAACTGTATTACAATTTTAATATTCAAAAAGACGTTATCCAAGTCCATTCTTCTTGAAAAGGGGCGTAAGAGAGCCTACAAAACTGTTAAGATGTTACAAATTGACAATGTGGTTAGATCAAAGCGTAGGATGTCCTTCAATAAGATATTTATGACTAAATTAAGATCATGTTTACGCCCTGCCGAGCCGAGACAATTGTCAGTTTTGTTTTTATTATTATTTCAATACTATTATTTGTTTGTAAAATAAAAATGTTAATCACGAATGTACAATGTCAGTTAATTAATTCATGTTACTAAACCGTTTTAATTAAATAAATATTTAAATAAACTATAAGTTTTGTGATGTGTTGACAATGAATAATATTATTACCATTCTAAGATAGATTCATCTGTAACCAATGTTATAAGATATATTGTATATATCGTATTAAAATAGTCGATAACATTATATTTTTATTGGAAAACCAATTGCACGTCCTTCCTGAAATGGCATACGTTTAGTTCATATATCAGCCGCACACAGGCTGTATTGCAAAATTCCTTCTCCGAAGCGTCATCAATCTTCAATGGCTATCATATTTGCATCACTAGCTTCGTTCTTGCATGCATGAATGCCAGGGTCGCATGACAATGCGGGTGGTACATTTCGCACCATGCAACTAACAACCCTAAGAAACCGATATAGAGTTTAATATTCCTGTTGAGTATTCGCTTCTAGACTAGCAAATCTAAGCCCTTAATGAAGACGAAATAAAGTCTAATCTTCGTGACATAATGCGTAGAACTGACTTGAACACGATACTTGATCGCATAAAGATTAACGACGCAGTCTTCACTACGAGTTAAACAATTACCTACAAGTCATTAAATATAGTGTGCTTTAAAGGACCTTACATAGATTTTAATAAACACTTAATAACATTCGTTAAGAAACACCGGTAGGTAATTTATTACTATATATTAAATTTATTTGATACGATGATATGAAGACGATTTTTTTTACACTCCGGTAAGAGAATTTCTTCGTCGGTTCTATGAACGATTTTATAAAAATATGACTGTAACTAATTTTTTTATGATAACTCTAAAAACTTTACATGGTGGACATGAAATGTACTGTTTTTATAATGACTAATCCTGCACCTTACTAACTAAAACGCAATTTGCCAGTGTCGAGTGTCTTAAATTACAATATTACTCGTATAAGATGTTACTTGTGTACTTTAGTTAGATGCACATCAAAACACACTTCAGAAAGAAACCAGGACGACACTACTCAATCAATCATGGCTCCCCAGATCCATCAGAAGCAAACTTAGAACAAACCCAACCCTCTCGGCATCGGAACCACGAAATTGCAACACCCTTCAGCACCGCGAAGGTCGTTAATAATGTCAGACAACAATGGCCACGGACGTCCGCTCGTGACGTCGCACTGCGGTGTTCGGATTGACCAGAATTGTTGTGTAAGCTTTATACTTGAGTAAACAGGCAAGGCAGGTTCTTCAGGCAACCTATTCAGCTTTCTTCCTCTATTCGTTCGTAAAATATAGTGTTCTCTTACGGCTTTAATGATAGGGTTTTCTTTTATTGTTATTTAATTTGTCAATAAAGTGGATTTGCGTGTTTCGGAACTAAATTCAAACTCTGAGCTATACCTTGATTTGTTAGGGTCATTCCATTTCGTTTTCATGTTTCCGTTGAAAAAGTTAGACTTGTATGATGAAGTTTTATGAACTTAACAAGCGGGAATTTCTTCCTTGATATTTCAATTTAAATTTCAATAAATCAAATCACTCTTGAAAAGATGAATACTTATACGAGTCTCTCTAATTAATTACTTTTAAGGCCAGGAGAAAATGTTGGTTCCCGCATAAAAGAAACAGTCATTTTAATAAAAGCTCGTCCAATCGTTTCGACAGCGTTGAATATATTCTGATGAGGTCCACTTAATTTCGTGTTCGTTGTGAAAGGATGAGGGTCCTTTTGGCAATTTACTTAAAAGCCTGACAAATAAGATGATAACCGTATTCATGAATGGCTCCAGTTATGATTATTGGACAGAACAACATAATTATGAGAAAATTGGTGTTATTTTATGCTAAAAATAAGGTGAGTAAACAAGGGAATAAAGCGGGCGAAGCTGCGGGCCGTCAACTAGTATTCGTATAGATTCGTGTTTATAGTTTGTCCTTGTGATTCATGGAGGTGCCCATTAAAAGTAGCACACCATTGATTCTAGCGCCACGGACGGCTGCCTCCGGAACTGAGCCTATCTGCTTTTCCAGGCCTTTGTTTGAGGCCATTGGGCTTTTGTTTACCAACAAATGGAATACTTTCAGGTTTGTGTAACAAAGCAGAACAGATAGCATTATGGTTTAATTTTGCTTTCAATTTTAATTGTACAAAATATGTTAGGCTCAAATAATAATCTGACTTTTTTTTGTCATCACCACGTAAAGGCTCGCGGTGATCGCATAAGACGGCACAATACAATACAAGAGAAGAAGTGGGGATTGTGCTACTGCTAGGTTACCTAAACGGCTATGTGTTATTGTTATTCTGAAAATATAAATAAGTAAATAGTTGTGATTGTGACTGACTGACTTAGGTATTTAGTTTTTCGTTACAGGATTCTATAAGCTGTCTCAAGGAGGTTTAAGGCCAATAATACTCCATGTAACTGTACTTTACTGGTGATTTATTGTGTCAAGTTCGGTCAAAGTAGAGTGCATTGTATAAGTACCTTTTCCTTTAACGCACATTAATTAGGTCAGTAATCAGTAAACCACAACTGTAACCCTTTTATGCACAACAACGTCATCAAATCATTGACGCTACCACAATAATTCAAACCACAAAATGTGTATTCAGAAGAGTTATTACTTATTAGCATTAACTTAAACTTATCACGAAAATATTACGTACAAGGGTTGAAATTACAACTAATGTGCTTCTACGAAAGTATGCTTCAGTAGTTTGTGGAATCGTGGACAGAATTTATAATTTTGGGTACCTATCTTATCAAGATCGAACGGGTTTGGTATGCATAATTACCGTAGGTATTTCTGTTTCACAGGTTTTTAGGGTTCCGTAGTCAAATGGCAAAAAACGGAAGCCTTATGGAATGGTTATGTCTGTCTTCCATATTTATAATACTATTCCGTTTCTAATATAAGAATGGATTCAAATGTTCACGAACATCTTACAACAGTTCCCATTCAGTGCACAAACGTAGGCGCCGGAAGTGATGGAGACATGAGGACATGAGGGCATACGCCGAGTGCTGGGTTCGTCGCCCGGAAGGCACGTTCAATTGTTCTGCGCATGATCGCAGATGTGAACTATATCGTGTCACTAGCGCATGAGTCAGAATAAGGGCATTAGTGTTAATATTGCCTCGTGAGATCAGATGTTTTATGTCCTAGCCATAGATAGGTTAATAGTTAGACGATACTGGTTAAAGGTGATTTTTGCAGTGGAGACTTCTAAAGATTCTCAATAATTCAGACGTAAGTAAAAGGTTTAATATATCGTCAATTTCTTAAATTTTTGTTGCCAGTTATTTAACTAAACTTTAAAAACTTGAGGAAACTTAAAATATTCAAAACAACTTTATTTTTTAAGCCAACTTTGTAGCAGGTACCTATGGTAAGTATTTCGATTAAACTTACAATACTAAAACTCAGCAGAAACCATGTTCTATAATACCAGTATTTCCATGGCCGCGGCCGTCATGGCGACTTATAAGCAAACCACTATTTATTTACAAGAAAAGCGCCGTGTGCTCAACCAACAATTTTCGAGCTGACAACACAAACAATGACCACATGACCACCATGTTTAAGTCTCCGGAACAAGCAAACAGTCCACCTTTACATAACATGCATTACCTTTTAGAGACCAGAGGGTTAAAAGCATGACATCAAATAATAGCACTGGTATCTACTGACTCAAGGCCACGGATGATTGCCCCCAGACTTAGTGACTAGATGAGAAGCCGTGTTGGCTGAGCAGTAATAGTTTTAGAGGATAGCCAAACGGTTTTCAGGCCCAAAACGTTACGCTTTAGTGATGAACATGTACATGTGGGTGCGGGTTCGTCGCCCGGGCCCGGTATGGATATAATGGAGCGATTGTCGCCTCCGACCCGTTACTCGCCCACTTGTGCACCGGCTAGCTGGCTCTATGCAGGTTTGGCGTGAATGTTGACGTTTCAACAAGTCGATAAGTGTTGATTCGTTCATTGGTAATTGATAAATAAATATTCGAAAATACGTTAGTGCTTCAAGACGAAAGTCTTCAACCAGTGTTGTTGCCGGAGGTATCCGAAACGTGGTGATCCATTTATAGGCTTTATAAAAGGCTCAGAGTTGCTCAAAGTTATTTTTGTAGTGATTGACTCAAAGCTATTAGATAGAGTCTTAGATAGATGAAGTAACCTACATGTAAAATTCTTATCCAAAAATTTTACGCAATTTTTGGCACCAAGAATAAATTCTACAATAATTTTCCAAACGATATTAATTATTCAATTTAAAATGGATAGAATCACGTACTTCACCAGTTTTGCAAATTGTCAATTTCCTCCAAACTTTCCATAACCACAAAAAAGTGAAAAAGCCAATGGGATGCATTGTGTAAAGGTCAAAATGTATCGATCCGTATAACCAGGTTAGTCGGTTGATCGTCAGAAGCGTGAGTCGGGGACTGTTTGTCATTTTGTGGTGGAAATGACACCCGGTGTGACCGATGGAGTGTGACGAAGGGAACGTTTGTTGACGTTTATGTTTGCAGGGAATCCTTCACGTTATTGGGGAAACTTTACAAAGAATATGGTTTTGTCTGACGAGTGACCAATAGCTATGAAGTCTTATGAAACTACCATTAGCGAGTCTCATCATACTCTTATATTCAGGCTTCGGAATTTATTAGCTTTGTAATTGCTTTAGTCGCGATAAAAAGTAATACATCATTTTAAGGTTGTAACTCAATTAAATTCTCAAAAAAATCAATTTTATTTTTATTTTATTTTAAACATTTTAGGAAAAACTTACAGCTAACACAAACAAATAAAAAATATTATGAATAAATACTAAAGGCCAATTACAAGTTTCTCGCAATGGCAAACTTACAGATTTCAGAGGATCATAAACATTTGCAAAAGCAAAAAGCATTTTACGTAGGATATCATATAAAGTTTCTTACTACATGCGTTGAATTATTGTCGATTTTATTACCTGAAACAAAAAAAAAGTAGAATTAGTATAAGTTCACATAGAAACATATTATCTAGACTATTATAGACATTCCAATTTATTTGGGGAGGCAACCCGTTTAAATGCTAATTAGCGAAGCAGCTCGTTAAACAATTAACCGTTTATATATCAGATGTGGAGTATGATCTAATCTGTAGACAGTTGATACAGACACAATGTAGAACGCCTAGCTAGATTATTTAATTAATCTTTATGCAGACTAGACTAGTATAAGGTTAGAAAACAAGACACTCAAACAAACGAAGCATAGAATAACCTTATAATTTAAATTATTCGTATTGTAGCATATTTATTGAACTTAGTGTTAAAGTGTTATCTGACTTTTTATTGATCTTTTGGGATAAATATATTTTAACCATAAATCAGATATCAAATACATTATTAAATTAGAGTAAGGCAGGAGGATTACTAGGAGTTACTTCAATTCTCTGATGATTACAACCACAAAGAACGAAAATGTCGCTGTTTTCTCGTGGTCCCAGGATTTTGTCCCATTAATGGGACCACGAGGGAGAACTGTTTCTCGTTGTCCCATTCCTATGCTCAGTAACGTATTTATCCTCCTGTATATAGGTATTCTTCTTGCATTTTTGGAGTGTGTAGTGAAGTGTTAGATGATGAATAAATGTCATTTGACTGAACACTTGCCATCCGAAATCTTTATTAAGATTATTATTAAAGAAATCATTAAGGGAGGCCTATGTCCAACAGTGGACGTCTAACGGCTGACATAATAATGATGATAAAGTATGTATTTTGTCCTTAAGTTAACATATATAATTCAATGATTATCCTTGAAACAGTTTAACTTTTAAACTGATAAAGGTGTCTAGATGACATTTGTCAAAATGAAAGCTGTCAAACTTTAAACTGCGTTAACTCCGAAACGGCTGGGCCAAGAGATGCCGTACAAAACTCAATCGACAGGTGTCAGAGAAAGCAACATTTTCGATGACAGCTGTCAAACTTTAAACTGCCACGACTCTGAAACGGCTTGGCCTAGAGATGCCGTACTAGGCGCAAATGATTAGTCTTAGAGAGAGCAACATTTTCGATGACAGCTGTCAAACTTTAAACTGCCACGACTCTGAAACGGCTTGGCCTAGAGATGCCGTACTAGGCGCAAATGATTAGTCTTAGAGAGAGCAACATTTTCGATGACAGCTGTCAAACTTTAAACTGCCACAACAGTGAAACGGCTGGACCTAGAGATGCCGTACTAAGCTCAATCGACAGGTGTTGGAGAAAGCAACATCATAATTAAACACGGTTCTTCAGTTTTTTTTTAAATATTAATATATTTATTATTGTACAGTGCAGCTACACTATTTGTAACAAATTACAATTTTATCATATTTTTTTATGAATTGCTTAACTTAACCCATATTATCTCAAACGGCAGCTCTAGGTCTAGCCGTTTCAGAGTTGTGGCAGTTTAAAGTTTGACAGCTGTCATCGAAAATGTTGCTCTCTCTAAGACTAATCATTTGCGTCTAGTACGGCATCTCTAGGTCCAGCCGTTTCAGAGTTGTGGCAGTTTAAAGTTTGACAGCTGTCATCGAAAATGTTGCTCTCTCTAAGACTAATCATTTGCGCCTAGTACGGCATCTCTAGGCCAAGCCGTTTCAGAGTCGTGGCAGTTTAAAGTTTGACAGCTGTCATCGAAAATGTTGCTCTCTCTAAGACTAATCATTTGCGTCTAGTACGGCATCTCTAGGTCCAGCCGTTTCGGAGTCGTGGCAGTTTAAAGTTTGACAGCTGTCATCGAAATTGTTGCTCTCTCTAAGACTAATCATTTGCGTCTAGTACGGCATCTCTAGGTCCAGCCGTTTCGGAGTCGTGGCAGTTTAAAGCTTGACAGCTGTCATTTTGACAAATGTCATCTAGACACCAATCGGTTTAAAAGTTAAACTGTTTCAAGAATAATCATTGAATTCCTTATGTTGACTTAAGGACCCAAATAATATACTTCATCATTATAATGTCAGACGTTGGACGTCCACTGCTGGAACAGACACAAAACTAAACAAACTTAATAACTTATTTAACCACAAACTTTTATATACAGGATGTAATTACACAACAATGGGACTACGAGAAACAGTTCTCCCTCGTGGTCCCATTAATGGGACAAAATCCTGGGACCACGAGAAAACAGCGGAAAATACCGAATTAATTGAATAAATGAACCGGTTCTCGCGAGATATCATTGCCACGGTATTTTATGATAACTACATCGATTTGCTTAGACTTAAAACCTATTTATATGCCTATTACTTATTTATAGTACTAAAACGATTTATCCTTATAAATCGTATAAAAAATTTCCCAGGTTAAAATAAAAATAAATATTATCCTGTTTCCCTAAAATAGCTAACGCGAAAGAAGTCACAGGTCTCCATAAGTGTTGAAGTTACAAAAACATAAGCAGAGTTGACATTATTGTTTCGCTTTTGTGTCTGCAGACTCAGCCGTCTGAAGTACCTACGCCTTTCAGACAATGCACGAAGACGTGAGACGAGTAGTATTCTTATGAAAAGAAAAATGAATAACATAATGTATATAAATTTACACAGGTACTTCTCTCTTGATGAGAGAGGCTTTAATTCACTATGATGGCCAAGTGCGGGTTGGTGAATGACACATCTTAAAACTTTTCAAAGTTCTCAGAAAATGTCGGTTTCCCCACGAATGTTTGCCAACACCGGTTGAGCACGTGTTTTTAAAGCGCACAAGGTGCGCGGCGGGTTTTAAGCCCACGACCTTCGGCATGAAAGTCGAGTGTGCTCTCACTTAGCCAACACAGCTCTAATGTCTTACGAGTATGTTGACTTCTTTTATTGTTCATCTAAGAAAATATTATATTACGTTTTAAAGAATTTCTTCAGCATCATACGGAACAAATACAATAGGCACATTATGTTATACACCATAACTTCCATAAGAACTAATAAAGCTTATTATTTATTGCAGGGTTTCCCAAACTATGGGTCGCGACCCACTGCTGGGTCGCGAGCGTATATTGAGCGGGCCCTGACGACTGATGACGCGCGATCGGAGCGCATGATTTAAAGATTTATGTCATTTATTTCCATAAAATCCTAAAGATCACTTGGACAAGTCAATAAGTACAAAATATTAATTTAATACATATTAATTACATAATACATGCTATTAATTTAATACATGCTGAGGGTGAACATCTAATGGACGAAGAATTTATTCTCAAGCTCACATAATTATGTAGCGAATATTTTTTCGCATTTAATTGAACTCAATTTGTATTTGCAAGGTTCAAACGGGTCAGACATTTTTGCGGTTCACAATAAAATTCGGGCGTCTATGAAAAAGCTTTTCCTGTCGAAGAGTTGTATTGAGGATGAGAAGTACGATTGTTTAAACACTTGAAACGTTTATTGTTGAAAACCAAGTGCAGCCAAAGATGAACGTAGTATTTGCAATTTCTGCCCATTTACCATTAAAAAAAGCGACGATTAGGTATTTTGGCGAGGAGATAAAAAGCTCGACTTGTTGAATTGGATTTGTTACCCATTTCAAGACCCCCAACCAACTGGTATGTCAACAAAAGCAAGTGAAGAACTAATTGATTTATTAGAAGATTCGTCACAAAAAAGTAGTTTCAATCGTTAGCAATTAACAAAATTTCGGCTCTCGGTTGCTGGTCCATGCCTGTTTGATGAAGCTATGAAAGTCATCCTCCCATTTCCTAGAGGTGGGTCCCGAGTTTGTAAACTTATATCAGATGAGTCGTAGCCCAGTCAACTTTGGGAACCACTGATTTATTGGATTATTCTCCACTGCTTCTATTAATAACATTGTTTAGTAATAGATCAACTCATCACAATAGCATTAGCAGTACAGCGTTCGACCATGATAGATTATAGTTCCCCTTAGGAACATTAATAACATCAAAAACGTTAGATGAGGAAAAACGTTACCATTAAACAAATAAAACGAAACCGTTAATGTTACGTAATATTTTCAAGGAACATGTATGACGAAACTAAATTACGCACTAATCGTAATAGACACGCACTACTTTGACAAACAGGTACAACTCTACGTGTGTTATCAAATATAACCTAGTCAAATACTTAGGTAACTAGGCAGGTAGTACTCGATGTGTTTATGTTTAAATAAATATATATCGGCGGCGTCAGTACCAAGGATTAGAGTGAACTTTTTATACAAAGTGATACGAAAATAATTCAGGATTCCTGCGTAATTTTAAAGATAATAGTAATTATCTATAATACCTGTAGATTTGTTTTTCTATTAGATATACCTACTGGAATTTTCGTTGTAAGGTCATTGGCTTTTATTCAGACTAAATTCCTCAAAAGATTCTTATCATTCATCTGTATAATACAGTTAAATCCACGTTTTCAGACCTTAAACAAACACATGCAAGTGAGTTAGGAAGTGGTTAGTAAACCATCAAACCAGCCTCTTGACGCATCTCCAAGTATAGCAAGCAGTGCACGGTGCAACATGAAACGTGTTTTAGAGGCCCACCCAGAGCACATGGCTCGGGGAATACTGAAACAATTGATTCGTCAAGTCCACGTCTGTCTGTCTGTCACGCCCGAGGTACAGAAGGAAGCGATTTAGATTTTAATATTTACATGTAATAATTTGTATGTCAATAGCGAGCCATGAATTTGGAAGCACATTCGAATTACATTCCGAAGGGCATTGGTTCAAACCAAACCCAACAGCGACTTGGTTTTATACTATAGTAGGTAATTTATTTCAATAAAATCCTAAACATTACTTGGACAAGTGATGTACAGGATGTTACAGCTTCAGTGACCTTGCGAGGAGAGTAATGAATGGAGAATCTCTTGTTTTGAGACAACCTGTCTGATACAATAACATGTTATGAAAATGAATCATGCCAGCGGAGCTTCATCATTGAAGTATGTCTATGTTTATCTTTTACTAGATCTATCAGTGCTAAAGGCACTGTAGCCTTTAAATACATATATTAATATACTCGTAAGAAAAAAATTATATAAGAATAATTAATGAAATACCTGCCCTATTTCATTTTATATCAGACGTTTTCGAGTTTTACCGAGACTGAAACCGAGAACAGTAAAAAAAATATTTATAATATTTGGGATTTAATAACTTATTTCCAATTCTACAGATTTCCATTACAGCTTCTTAATTTAGGGTAGTTTGATCTTCAATCTAAACCATAACATAACATAAAGCCGCTTGTATCCTACAACACGGGCAGTTTAAGGCCACCCTTCGGGGGTCGTCGCCCGCCGGAGTGGGCTCGGCTGAAACAGCGGCTTCAGCGTGACACGCGCCCGTTACTGCCCATTTCACGTTACGATTACGAACCAACAAACTGCTAATATAAGGTAATCCGCCCAATGTTAAACACCAAGCTTATAACAATTATTAAAGGTAAACAGATAATTAGTCAATACAAGGGAGCTACGGTGATTTTCTCAACGTCATCACCTGGTGATACATTAGTAGGTTTTACTGGGTTTACATGGGTTAGGGTTTTTTCAAACTTTAACCTCACTGCATAATGTAGACTATTCTAGACACTTACTATTGACAGTGAAAAAATTACGCAGACGTTTTATACTAGCATGTGAATGTTGAATGCAGTGGAGACCTATAAACTTTAACGATCTTACAGTGACACTGATATTTTTATATTTAGGTTCAACTGCAATATAAAATACTAGCTTTCCGCCCTGCGGCTTCGCCCGCGTTTTACACTTTCCCGCAATTTTCTTTGCTATATAGCCTATGTTACTCGGGGATAATGTAGCTTTCCAACGGTGAAAGAATTTTTGAAATCGGTCCAGTAGTTTCGGAGCCTATTCATTACAAACAAACAAACAAATCTTTCCTCTTTATAATATTAGTATAGATAACTAGCCGAACCGGCGACAGCATCACATGCGTGTTTTTACGTAATCTACATTTTCATTTATATAGCCTTCCTCGATAAATGTACTATCCATCACTGAAATATTTTTAAATCGTTCAATCATACTTTCGGCTTTATAATATTAGTATAGATAGATGGACAAATAAGGCATTAACACTAGCAGTCCTAACAAAATATGAATTTACCAGGAAAAACACAAATTCTACGTACCTCACTAGCATTATACCTAACACTAATAATTCACCCTATGAATAGAATACAGAAGAGTGAGTCCTCACGGAAAAAACAATGCGGTTCCCTTTTAATACAAAAGTGTATGCTCATAAAGACGAACCCTTTGAAGGTGTGGCTATACAAACAAGTAGCTAAGCACGCGCACAGATAATATATGCACATACTAATACGCATAACACAAGCTAGATATGACAATAGACGATACTACGTAGTACATTACATACCTACATATAAAGATTGAATAAAAATGACCAGATTTTAAGAAAATTGAAAAGGGACTTTTTAAGAAGGGTTTTTTTTATAATATCTGATTATTTAATTATAATAATGCATGGGATTTTTCATTGTCAAATTCTGGTAAGGTATAAAGAGGGGTGATTGATAGCGAAGACGCGGAAGTTAGCAGTAGTTAGATTAAGTAATTTACATTCAAATTTTACTAAATAAACTTATTAAGTTAGTAAAATAATACTTAAGTTTTCAATAATATTTACAAACAATTGATAAATTAATGCCCTGAACTATTCCAGTTTTTTACAATCTCTTAAAAAATACAAAATACCTAAGTTCTTATTTACTTCACATGGTCTGTTTGTATCACACACACACACCTGCTGTGAAATAAATCCTCTTATTGACATGAATGGAGGATCCCTAATATAAAAATGGAACTGCTCAGTTTAAGGTATGTCTATAATTACATTCTAAGAAGACGTTTAAGTAGATTCCGATTTAGAGATTGGAAGGGACGAGCCCGTCAAGTCTTGGAGCTTATATCGACAGAAGGGATGGATTACTTCGAGGGCGAGGATTTTGTCGACGTCGCGTCGATGGGTTTCTAATATTGGAAGCTAATTTGTTATTGGTACTTTAAAGTACTTTTTAACTTAAAGTTCTATTCACATCTAGCTATGCTCTTTAACAAATGTTGGCTCTATTATGCAGACCTAATTAATACAAACCCCACAAAGCGGCAAGCTTGTTTTAGCAATAAATATTTAAATGTAAAACATAAACAGTGATGCGCTGTATCCTACTGATAAAATTGTCATTCTCACAGTTCGACAAACGTTAGCAGAAGTTATCGCTTTCAGCGATAAGCTTTAAATAACTGCCCGCTAGGCTGACATCATTATTTATAAGTAAAAATACAAACAGGAAATAAAACAAGAATATAATTATATTTATAGAAAACAAAGTTGTTTAGTACAATATAGTTGAAGTGTGCGTGTTGTTGTAGTGCATTGCAGCAATTCCTATCCCACTCTTGGCAAAATATCCGTAGGATGTATTTTATAATCATTATTCATTATAACCAGGCACAGATAACCCCCCGATCTGTGTAACCAGCAGGCAACTATATTTAATTCGGATATGACATTAAACGAAGAGATTTCTATAATCTCCCTTTCAAACCAGATACAGATTAAATTAAAAAAGATCTGTAAAGTTTCCCAAGTATTCTGCGAAAAGCTAACGCAACTGTAATTTTAGTTCCCTTAATACATTGCACAGTCCAAAGACGATGTCCGGCCCACTTCCTTTCCCGCCTTCTGGGAGTTAAACGTAAATATACCACAGCATATGAAAGTTTACAAATCGAGCAGCGACTTGCGAGGAGGAAATCGATGCATTAATTTAAAAGAGATATTGGAGAAAAGTCCCAGCGATGATCAAATAGGAACGCCTTAATTTCCACGCATAAAGGACCAACTTTGAGTCTTATTGCGGACAAAAGAGTCCACAAACTAACGCTTTTATTTATACCGCTGGAATCACTAAGTTGTATACCGTATTTATAATTAACTAGCTTTCTGCCCCGCTGCTTAGCCCGCGTTAAAATATTTTCCCGCTGTAAAAAGTATCCCAAATCCTTCTCCCTTTCCACCAATTTTTAGTCAAGATTCAGCCGTTCTTGAATAATAAATAGTGTGACTAACGCGACTTTTTTTATATTTATGTATAGACGTTAGAGCAATTTTAATATATGTATAAATAATATAACTGAATATATTCCAAGTTTGACTTTACCAATCTAATATGCCAAGATGCACATCAGGTCCCTCGTTACGCCATTATTAGTTACACATTCTGAAGCTTTTTATGGGTCAATTTAATTACATCAATTTGCGTGTCGATTCAGGTCAACTATAACCGATGTAACAATGGCGTTCGACTTCGTACTCCATACGCGTCACAAACACATATTAGTATCTTGTCAGACATCGATACAGACTATAACACGTAAACATTTCGCAAGTCGCTGAGTCAACTGTTTGCGCATAAATGCTTATTGCCACACGCAGTATTAAGGGCATTAACATTGAAATATGTCGTAAGTTGGATTTATATTTAGCAGTAATATGATGAACGGCCTGTCTTGTCGGTCAAAGAAGTTAACGTTAAGATTAGTTTCAAATTGCGTTGCTTGGTTTAATGTTATTTTTATCGTCTGTTATTTAAGTCGGTACTTAATTGAATACCATTTGTATTCTATTACAAAATAAGCAACATTCATTCATTCCGTCCTTAATACCATCCGCTTTCATTAGGTACCTGATAATTTTGCTAACCGCGTACAAATATCAACAAATCGTAATCGGGGAAGTAATTGGTTCCGATTCCGATAATTCGCTATCGGCACTTATCAACGCCCTATCAGTTCTCTTGTTGGTCGCGTTCCAATCAAATCACGCTCATGTTTATTAAATCAATCAATTGGATCTGTCGATAAATCGATGACTCCCACTGTGACGCGTGTTATGATCGTAATGGTTGTAAACTCATTTCCTTCTCGGAACGAATTCAGTCGAGTGCTCTGCATCAGGTTGTTTCATAGACTCAATTGTTCCTATGATCTAATAGGAGAAACGTTTCGTCATATTGCGTATATCGATCGGCTAAAGGTAAATTTAACTCGGATTTAATTATGTAAGAAGTTTTCAGAATTCTTTAATCTTTCAATGATTAAGAATTAAGTATCTAATTTCAATGTTGAAAATAGAGTTCCTCTTAATTTTTCTCAACGATTTCGATAATGGTGAAATAACTAGCCAAATTATATTTGACATGTTTGACCATAGTATTTACCCGGCGAGTTGTATAAGTGTAGAAGGACCTGAGACCTTTTACAGCCTGAGCCTATCTGTGCTTCTATTCGCATCATAGGCCAACTTGTTATGTATAAGAAACAACAGGTTTTTAATATTAGTTCATAAAATATTTCTTTAAGAGATAAATAGAGCATTCTATAGTACAGCACAGACCGGAACATTATAACTTCCCTTCGCGAATAAATAGGTCTCAGCATGCGCAGTAATTTAATTCAAAGTTTATTGACACGATCGTTCTAGGTACGAATCCCGTCTTACGCCTCTGCAATACAAATAGAGGCAAACAAATGGAATTCGCGAGCGATGTCTGGGATTAATTGTTTCCAATTATTTTGAGCACAAGTGTATCGTTTGTAAATATTATGTAATATGATACTGGAGTAGGTAGGTACACTAAGTAAACGATATCGAAAATATAACTGCTACTAAATTACGAGTGAATAACTTACACTCAGTAAAACTTGCACTGAAATTAGACCCTCAGTCTAACTTGCACTGAAATTAGACTGAGTTTCTAATTTCAGTGCAAGTTTTACTGAAGTAATTCAAGATTAAATGAAATATAACTTTGAATCCGATTTGAATTTCACGATCAATAGTATCGTAAGGTATGTAATTTACGGTAAGAAAAGCATTATTGTAATACGGTAGTACAAACTTAAGGATAATACTCTAACAAGCAATTAAAGTTACACATCTGTATCCTGCACAAGGAACCTTGTCTACCCGGAGCACGGTCTAGTAGCCAGCATCCTGCGCACTGATCAGGCAGCACTGACGACGCGTAGATGAATATGTATTAGGAATATTTTGGACGAGATGCTATTTAAGATGGAAGTACTGTGTGTATTAATGCCCTAAAACTACGTTATTATGTGTTTTTTTTTTTTAATAAATGATTAATTCATTGAAATTGAAATAATCACTAAACTACTTGCTAAAAAGTACTTATTGATATGACTGAGTTGATGGGGGCCTGAATTATTATGATTCCAGAGTTTATATGATCATGTTATGATTTAATCTCGGGCATATTTCAAACAGTCTTTCCCAACAGTTGGTCCAAATTACGAGCAAATCGGAACCGTGACGAATGTGACAATACTATAACCATGCCATTATTGCGCGCTCTTACTAAATAACTCTAGTGTTATACAACGCCCATCAGAATGTGATTTGTCGCGTGTGGTGCGCTTTGTTTACTACGAAACTGTTTTGAAAGTCGAATCATGTAATACCAATGCTTTATTTTGTAAACAGGAAACATTGTGCATTGTTCTGTCTTAAGAACTATTTTTATAATGATTTAATTTTTTTATGCTTACACACTTCAAATATTTTGCCACTGTGCTTATTATGATCTCCAATCCGACTAGTAAGCTAGGTAATTATACAAAATTATGGGTTCTGTTGGCCAGATCCAATCCCTTACTTACAGAGCAAAACCAAAATAACGATATTATTTTTACTAAATCAAAATAACTAAATAAGTTAGGTAAGGTAAAAATTAAAATTTATTAAACAAAAAGTTAGCGCTAAAAATTGTACTAGAAACACCTAAAATATTTAATAAACTACTTAGTTGATAAGCGTATGATAACCTTTTTAAAACCCTGAACTCTTAACTACATACAATGTAAAACAAAGAAAAAATCTTATTTACATTAATATATAAAAAGTAATTCCTTCCATCTGGATCTAAAGACGAGAAAAAAACATGTCTAGTACCGAAGTGAGTGAAGCTAAAAAGGATAAAACTAAAAAACAATTTGCGAGGACATTTGTCGGAGCAGCTGAGCTTGAGACTCAATTTGTGGGAAAGACAAGTTTCAAAGTAAAGCTTTAAAGCTTAAGGATTCAATCAACTATATCTACTCGTATATCGGATAGTTCAAAACTTGGTTGCTGAAGCTTCACTACATATAAAACAAAGTCGCTATCTGCCCGTCTATGTACCTACATATCTTTAAAACTACGCAACGGATTTTAATGAGGTTTTTTTTATAGGTAACTATAAAAAGGTACCCGAGGCGAAGCGAGGACAGATCGCTAGTTTTATATAAAATTTAAGACTGAATTTGTAGAGTTCACAAGCAATCACCTCTCTTTGTCGGTCCGTCATACGGATTTAAAGAGGGCTGACTCCTGATTATGACAACTTAATCCAATAAGCTTTTCAACGATAAAATAAAATTATTGCTCGATGTTTTGAAATAGAATTATATTGATACTTGTATCGAGACTTAAGAAGAAGATATTACAGTTAACTTATTTAGAGATAGTGTTTTATAGGGGTCATTGCCTTGGACATGTCGATAAAAACCGAACAGCTTTTTCTACCTATTAGTAATACTCGGCTTATATTGTAGTCTCGGAGCTTTGTATAGTTATTCTGTATAAGATCACAGATCAGAGATTCGACCACGTATTCAAACAAACGTTTTTGCTGAAGTCAATTGATCACATAGAAGATAATAAGAGAATCAATCTGATAATAAGAAAATATCTGTAAACTAGCCGACCCGCCTACAGCTTCGCTTGCGATTTTTCACGCCATCTACTTACATATACTTAGTTAAGTAATAAATAATACAGCCTATATTGCCTTCCTCGATAAATGTACAATCCAACACTGAAAGAATTTTACAAATCGGACCAGCGCGGTTCGAACGAACAAACAAATTTTTAAGATTTATAATATTCGTTATTTTAGATTTAGTTTTTAAGCCTTTAACAACAATTTGGGTGTACCATTTGGTTCAACACTATAGGATAAATAAATTTGACTCAGACAACAACTCGCTCAAATCAGAGTTGTTTATGCCATTGCGCATTTATGCCAACTTAATGTCATGCTCGTTTAAGAGGCCTTTTACCGGAAATCGCGAAATTGTTCGGTTTTCTCGTCCTAATTCTATGGTTTACGTTAGTTGTTTGATATTACAATTACATCTTTATAATAGTTCGTTTTCTCCTCTACAAAAGTAGTAAGAAACATTTTAGATAACTTGTTTATATATTGAGTAATAATCATTCTCCGGATACATGTTTCGTAAAAAACGCTCGAAGACCTGTTTTCTTAGCTCTAATTTGTAGATTCGATTTGTAGGCGATCAAACTAATTTTTATTATGTTACGTATATCCTATTCTTCATTTAGAGTAGAGTACATTTTCGTTAAATGCTTTTATTCTAAAGATATACCGAATTTAATATCGACCGAAAATGCTTCGAAACAAACCTCAATAACTCCGAAGTTCTAAATCAATGGGACGTCATATTTATATCAAAATATTTATCAACATTTGCTTAAACTATGATATTAATTTTAATTTGTAGAACGGTTTTGGTAATTTTTTATGAATAAAATAAAACTACCATAATTTAGTAGTTTTTTCATTCCGCCGGCTTTTTCCATTTAGTACCGCGCGAGCGCTTGTCGAGGTCGGACCTATGTCGGTTGTTCTTGAATAAAATATAGAAATATTTCGTAAAATGTCAGTGTGTGGGACTGTCAATTGCTGTAAAAACGCTGTTAGTGTGCGTGTATGTGTTTTTGCGATACTACGACCGACATAAGTTGATCCGTTGATAACGATCAATTGTTATTTTTATTGATAACGATCAATTATTGTTGTTGCTGGCCTAAGAATTGTACCACTTGTTGCTGGCCTAAGAATTGTACCACATCATTGTCATCTTGTTTAACCTTATTTATTTGGAGGTTATGCTGTAGGATGTGGATTGCATATCTAAAGTTATCTATCCTAATTAAAAAACAACAAGGCAACTTTTTTTGGTGAAACCGTACAACGACTAAATGTAATTATGCCTATGATTTTTTTAGATTATGACTAACTTGCCGACCCGCCGACAGCTGCGCTTGCGTTTTTACGTTATTTACTAGTTTATGTTTTATAGCCTTTTTCGATACACTAAAACCTTTTATGAACATTCATATACTGTTCAAGCTATCCGCCTCTGGAATGCTCTCCCACTGGAAATTCGCAAAGCTGAATCTCTTCCTATTTTCAAAAAGAAACTGTATAATAATTATTATAAATCTCTTTAAATATTTAATGTAAGTAAATAGTAACTAAAATTATAAAATTATTAGTGTTTAGTATATAAGTATATTATAATATATTATATTCATATTGTTTTCTTCTCAATTTATGTATTTAGTATATTTAATATATATTATGTATTCTTATATATTTGTCTATGTTATATTATGTAATCTATTATTTAACACCACTGTCTATATATTTATAACTGTCCAGTCCATACATCGGTTGCCTGGAAGAAATCGCTCACAGCGATAAGGCCGCCCATTGTACTCCAAATGTTTAGTTTTAAGTTTGTTCTGTATATTTCTATTTATGTGGTGTGCAATAAAGTATATTCTATTCTATTCTATTCTATTCGATCATTTTACTATCCAATACTGAAATCATATTTTAAATCGGACCCGCGGTTCCTGAGTAGCACGTTCAAACAAATAAACAAGCAATCTCCTCAGCTTGATAATTGTAGTATAGATTTCCATAATATTTATTACAAAGAAAATATTCCGTAATTTTTTGTTCTTATTTTTACCGAGTATCCAATATGTAAACAAAAAATAATGTACCTTTCTAATAAATATATTATTTATTGTAAACATTAAATATGTACCTTTCTAATAAATACAGGGCATCCCAAAGTTATGGGCCATGGAGGGGAAGTACCTTAAATATCGGTGATAGTGAATTTTGCTCAAACAAGACTTCATTTTATTTTTAAAAGTTAGTAATTCTGCATTCATTGATTTTCTAAAAATTACTTGCTTTGTCTGGGAATCGAACCGACTTACATGTAGAAAAAAAAACTCGATTTTTATGATACCAATCGAAATAAAAGCTAAAAAATAATAACTCTGCTTAAGTAACATAGTATTTTAAAAGAAAGGAACAACGTGAAATTAATTATTTTAATCAAATAAAAAACATGAAACATTATTTTTTGTAAATTAATTAATTAAATTACTTACTTTTTAAAATAAAATGAAGTCTTCTTTGAGCAAAATTCACTATCAACGATATAATATATCGTTGATAGTGAATTTTGCTCAAAGAAGAATATATGGTACTTCCCCTTCATGGCCCATAATTTTGGGACGCCCTGTATATAAAATAACACCCCTATTCACGTTCCCACTGCTGGGATAGGGACTTCTCTCTTGACGAGATAGATTAGGCCTTAATTCACCACGCTGGCCAAGTGCGGGTTGGTTTTTTTAAATATATAAATGAAATATTTTCAATAAGTTCGTAATAAAATAAAAATAAATATAAAGTTCGAAACTACAAAGATAATACCTAAACATAATGATAATAACATGGTATATTTGTGTTTGAATAAATAAAAGTTTCGTTAACGAAATACCATCTAACAAAACAAGCAACTTAAATATATATAGGTAATATAATTTATTTGTTTTGTTATAATTAGAATTTGTATTTAGTCCGTTCAATTTAGACTTTCGAACTTACATAAAGTCCCAACATTCGACAAAAAAAAACATTTAATTACAAACCTACACACCAAATTTCAGAAGAATCGGTTTAATAATGAGCCCATAAGATGAGATGAATGAGGACATTTAACTTCAATAAGACTATTTTCAGTTTTATTCTTATATAGATAATTATTAATCATGAATGTTTTAATTTAAAATTATGTACTTAATTGATTTCAAATAATCAATCAGATTTAAAATCAATATTGATATTATTAAGATAAAACATAATTGATTCAAATATTGAAATAAAAATATCCGCCATTTTGAATTTAGGAAAATATATAAAACACCTATGAATTAAATAAAAACATTAATATAATAATTATTTCAGAATAAAACTGAAAAAAATCCACTCAATAAAATGGAATTTATTCGATGCCATTTTCTACAGATCTAAAATAATTATTAGTATATTTGTATGTTTTAGATCGACGAAGTATCAAGATCATTTAGTATTTTTCATAGAATTCGCGTGACGCGCCGGTCACGTGGTGCATAAAATATCCAATTTCGCAAAACTTCAAAAAATTAACAGGGAATTAAATGGCAAATACATCTCAAATGGCGAGGAGAATGTCGATTGAAAAACAGCACGAATGAGCTATTTACTTATTTGTTTTGAAAATAAGTTATTATTAAAATGTTATAAATTCCATAATAAATGAACTATGGACAATTTAATCATCTTTGTTTCAATCGGAGGACGTCAACTGCTGTAAATAGGCTTATATATAATATCTTCAACCAAGTCTGCAGCAACCGCAGTCTAAATTCAACCTCGCGCAAATGTTGCAACCTATATGTTAAAATTGGTCACCCCACGTAAGTATTATCATTAGCTTTTATTCCAAACATTATAACCAAAATCAAAGTACTATGCACATGCACAAGCTGAGGGAATACTCCGAACTGTGGAGTCTCTGACGTCAAAGGCACATGTGTGAGTACCGACTTTTTTGTCTAAATCCTTCTTTTGTACATGCAGTTGTACGTAGACTATAAATGTATGGGAACGTGGAGCACGTTATAGTTAAGTACCAAATGTGTTGATGCTATTGCTCAATAGGACATCGATATATCCGGTTGTTTAAATTATCAAGACCTTAAATGGGAGCATTTGCTGAGAGCTACATACTGTACAAATGGTAATTCAGTGCTTAGATCATATTCTCGTGATTATTTTTATCAGAGTGACTTTACAGAAATCAATTCGCATACGAAATTATGCTTACAGATTAAAGATTGTCCAGAAGTGGAATGTTTGTTATAAAAGTAAAAACAAATCCTATTTAAAAATCTATTGACTTTAACAAACACATAAAATACAGATCATTTACATCTGATAACAAGCGGTAGTAAGTATTTCAGGCACAGCCGATGATGAGCTGAAGATGAGTATTTTTATAAAGTTATAGTTATTAAATTCTAAGTCGAGTACATCACTAGTGTTAGTGTCCTTAGTGTAAATACTGGTACAGTTTACGACTATCGTCGGAACATCACGTAGCGACTTCCAACACGCCATTATCAGTCACAGCTGCAGTCCTTCAGTCGTTGCATAATGCACTATGAATTATGTGCCTCGTAGAACGGAAAGTCGAACTTTGTTTGTCATTTTGCTGTTTTAGCAAGGTTTCTATCGCGTGGTATATATAGTGGACTCAACTGGACTTTAGTATGGAATCTTTAATTATTTTAAAGTGAACTTTATTCAACATCGTCGTATCAGTCAGATGATACGCACTGCGTATTGTGCAAGGTTCATCCAGACTCTTCCGGCACCCTTCTCTTTATCAGCAGACCAGCTAGGAATCTGCTCTACCTCGTGGAGTCCAGTGTTTTTGATACCTTAGTTTACTTAATCATCCAAGCTAGCAAAATATCTATATAGACTTGCGACCATACCATTTATTTTCTAGTTACTTTATCGTGCTAATTGTACAAAGTACCTACATCATTTCCTTGGTCTTATTAACCCTAGTCACCGACATTGCTATATTATGCTTCCACATCATCCATTAACGCCATTCTATCTCTGCCATGTAAAATGTATTTGCTACCATCATAATAATTCGCGGGGAAAGTGATATGACATGTTATATTATCAGCTTCCCTGAGTATCTGTCTACCCGCAAAACGCTATACGCATTATACTTAAAACAATACAATAAAGTAAACAATACAGACGGTTACTTTATTAGAAAGTTGAATTTGCTGTTAGACCAGGCACACAAGATTGATAGGACAATAGTAACGTGGATCCACGCATTCTCAAAAAAATCGAATGATGATAGTACATAGTTTCAGGGTCACATAGACTAACACAAAGCATTTTAACCTCACCACATTATTTGTAACAATCAAGAAAAGGAGGAGTTTAGTGGACTTATTAAATGCCGCAAATCCATGAATTTATATAATGTCTCTGATCCTCACCGTCAAATATACCATCAGTCTCATCTCCTGGACAGATGGTGGAATCAATTTGCATCATTGAGTAATTATCTCGCATTAACGCCTGAACTAGGTGGTAAGTAATTGAGGCTCAAGGGTGACCAGTTTATTAGCACGAAGCCGTTTAACTACATGCTATTATGATGACTGATGAAAGATGATTCATGCCATTTCTTTCGCATCACTCTGTGTTAATGTTCTTCGGTGACTTGGAACATATTTTACTATTGATCACCGAAACGTGCTATAGACTCTTTATAGCTCTTTAGCTATAATCGTGAAGGCATGGCTACTTTTAAGCGGGATTTTATACAATAAACTTATCCGTCTCTTAGATCTCCAACATTATCAACCTTTATGAGCAATGGACCAGTTCAGCCTTCTTTTTGGTATAAAAAGGAGCAATAATGATCTCCCCAGAGCGGACACAAGGTCGGTTGTAATTGGCAGTTGGCATCGTATCGCATACCTTCGATTTGATTGCGATATGGACATATTTGTTGACTTGTTTGTTTACACAACACAGCGTGCTACCTTCTTAACTTAACTCGTTCTCAAATGATTTTAATAATATATTCAATACCTACTTTATGAAATGAGCTACATTATAACTTTTTAAACTATCATGGTTTTTAACTATATTTGAACATGAAACGGGTAACATACCATGATTTAAATGTTTTTGAGTTTTCCGATATTTCGACACTGTTGCAAGCGCCATGAACATGGCGTAGGTAAATCATGGTATGTTGTTACCCATTTCATGTTCGAATATGAGCTACATTCTTTGACCGTGCTTTGCCGTTGTTATCCATTTTAATAAGGAGTAAGTGAGTACTCAAATATAACTAAAAAAATAATAACATTCTTACATACTTAAATATTTCTCGATAGTACGTATTTTATTTCAATTGCATCTGTGCTATTGTAATTGGGATAATACAAACTTAATCTTCAACCATTAAGCAGATGTCAAAGTATATATAAGAGGCCTGTATAACCTGGAAGTAGAAATACGGCGATGATGAAAAAATAAAAGCCTTTCGCTTTTAAGATTCTCTTGAACTTGTCTGTTATTGTCTACATCAGATTCCCACAGTTCACAACTGTGCACCGTGACGGCCTAGACTGGGCGAAGGTCGACAGTATAATTATGATAATAAACTTTATTACTGTCTGCATAATGTTGGATCAAGTGCGTTTTATGTTTTATCTTTCATCTATCGCGGATATGAAGATTGGTAATTGTTTCAGAATTGCAAATTGATGTCCTGTTATGGTTTAAGTACTTTGTATTATAACCTTTTTGGATTAACAAGATATTAATGTACTTATTCCTAAGCTAGGTCACCTAATACTGTTTTACTAGTCCGCTGTGTGCTGTGTGTCCTACCATTGACGAATTCGTCAATGGTAGGCAGTAGAAGACTAACTGATGATTAAAACCAATGTTTGTCATTCTGCACAATTATTTTGTTACAAACAAGTTGTGGAATTTCATGCCGCATAGTCTAAGATTTGTTTGATGGTCAGTAGGTAAAATTAATAACCGCCTACTGAGCTAACTTAGCTAAGTCCGTGGTGATTGTACAAAATTCCCCAAGTCATGGTTCTATTGGGACCCTTAACCTGTAGTGGGACGTGCCCGATGACGTATTACGAGTTACTTTACGTTTCCGTAGTGAATTTACCTGTTGTCTAAAAAAACAGCACACATCTCCTCATCCATCGCTTTATAATTAAATAAATTCCTACTTACTATTATAATTAAATAAATTCCTACTTACTTTTACTGTACTTTCTGGCTCAAACTTGCCACATCAGTTCGAGCGCTATGTTGAAATTTACTATGAAAGAATCATATTGGGATTTCCTCGATGTATGAACGATGTACTTATAAGACTAATAGAAATGGATGGTTTGATTTTGTCTGTTACTTATTCATAGAGCGTGCAGTACTGGGAATTCCTTTGAACAATGCCTTGACGTTCCCGCAGTAACAATGTAACGGGAACATAAAGACTGAATTGACAACATGATGCTTCAGTTCAATACAAGGACTAGGTTCTGATTTATGTCATGCACCAGTACTAACCTGAATAGGTAATATGTATCCTAAGAGTACTAATCAGCCGGGAAGTTAAGTTACAGTTTATTATGACAGTTTTTACAGAACAATCTGCTTCGGTTTGATGGCACCCACTGGAAGAGATAAGGTGGTACTGATCTTAGGTAGACCATGACATTAAAAATATTTATTTATACAATACGTAAATCGAATTTAATGCTATAAATGTCAGTCACCACCTGCCTCAAAACATGAAAGTGATTACTAATTCGTTCCGATAAGAGACAGGTGTTTCATTTTCGCTTTTAACGCTAACTTCAATTCACTGTCGCGTCGGTCATATGTCTGGAGGATAAAGTCCTGTTTTCAACCAAAAAGGTTTCTTAATGGTAGAGAAGAGAGGCTCTGATTCTGGAAGAATTTTTAAGAACCAAGTACTTCTTCGGGTTCTTTAATGAATACGAGATCGTTGAAGTTGTCAACGTTAACATCGCGTCTTCCAGATCTTTGTAGGTACTCTTCTCCTAAAACAAGTCTTCGCAAATAGTTTGAGTCTCTACAACTGAGTCACATAATGTTAACTTGTTACAGAAATACAATACTACTATTTTTTTAATTACTACGTCTTGTCCAAGAAATGGTAATAAATGACATTAAATCCTGCAAAATCCAGAATCGGGATCACCGTTCATCGCAAATTCGTTCCGACAGGATTGTTTTGCCGATTGAAATGATACAGAGTCAATGTTGCGTATCGGAACTCGATCGCGACATGCCTACCGCACGTTTTTGCCGTAGATTCCATGTAATTTTCTCTGAAGACGATCACATGTTGCTTGATGATGTTGCGATTTGTACGAGTATGATTTGGGTGTAGTATTGTGCTTGATCGGAACTGTTTGTCATGTTTTGTGATGTTGAGACTGGGTATTTAGACATACATACTTGTATGTTTAAAAGTATTTAAAGTATTTTAGTTTTGTTATAGCTTTAGCATAACTTAATTTAATTAACTTAATTTACTTTTAAAGTTATTGTATTTGGCAGAGCGAGATTCCTCTATCACAGGTTTTTATGAAACTTAAAAGAGGATCTCAAAGAATGTAATATTTAAGTACTTTAAGTTATTGAATAAAATTTTTGTATTTTTTTTTTTTTTGTATATAAAAAATGATGCGATTTCGTTGTAATTTTATAACTTAAGGACAGCCGGGTGAGAAAACATTGGAATAAAGCGGACGAAGCCGCCATTTTAAACTAACTGATTCTATTTTTTATTTAAATCATTCGCACAGGACGATGCACGTTCCCTTCCCTAATACTACACCCACTTCTGGGACAGGTGGGCCTGTCAACACTCAGTCTGGCCAGATGTCCTGCCCATTTTTGGATTTTAATGTTGTCTCAATTATTAAGAAAGTGATGTCTATACGTATTCAATATATTTATTTATGCATTTTATTTGCTATCAAAACGGATCTTTACATTAAACTTTAGACAAATATTGTAAAACAGCACGCCACGTAGCATATACAGCAGCACAGCAGCATATAGACTCAAAGCAATCATCGAATAGCCGGCAGTAATGAAATGAGATTCCATATCATGCCTCGTCTATCGCACCCCATGCTGTGGAATGCCACGGGACCACTAGGTCTCTATATGGTTATGTCTATGGCATGGCCGTATCTATGGTGTCGGCACGTTGTAGCGTACAAACCTGTACTGTGGTGCTGTTACATGGGGAGCTTTACAAACTGTATATGAGCAAAGCAATTCTAAGTTTAAGACCTTGTAATGAGTTAACTTACATTCCTGATTTAATCTAGAGATTAATTTCAGTTTTAATTAAGTAATGTTATTAAGAGGTAAATTATGTACCATAAAACCAGTATTCGGTATTTTTACGAGTCTTTGCTAATTATACGATGACAAGGACGACTTTTTAAACTTTTCTTGACTGACGGATAAGGTTATGAATTGCGTTATAAAATAGTCTTTGGTAAGATTTTAAATGTTTACAAAAAAAAGCAACTTAAAGAACCATAACTTCACGAACATAAGTCTTTATCATTATTAGTGTAGGCACAGCAATGAACACTAATTAAATCAACTCTTTAATATACTTGACACGTTTTTTGAACGTGTCTCATAAAAACAACATTGTACCTATAAAATTTAACAGACGCAAGGTAAACAAGTTATCAGAAACCCAGTTGTGCAAGGGACTACCGAATCAAAGATTATCACCTAAAGTTATCGGAGTCAAAGGTTTGACCCTTCGCCCCTGGGTCCGAAATACCCGTGACTCAGTTCGGATCATTAACCATTTGACAGCCGACCTTGCTAGATGGAGTCTTCCTGTTGACGTTGTGCTGATGGATCAGATGTGTGGGTGAAAATGACATGTATGGATATGGACTACTTTTAGAGTAGTCATACCTAATACCTAGTACCTGAAATGGATCGTGGAGAAGAGGTATTGCATAGTCCTCTGTGGCGCAACGGGAGAAGATCTGCCTGCAACGCAGGAGATAAGGGTTCGTTACCCGCCTCGGAACAAATAAATTATACGTTGAATATATTCTTATAAGTGTATCAGATTATCTAGTACCCGTAACACAAGCTTCGAGCTTACCACTTAGATATTACTGTGTAAATTGTCCAGCAATATTTATTATTTAAATTAAGAAAAATGCATACTCAACTTTGGTTGTGAATTTTTCTCCTGATAATCTGTCAAGTCATGAAGGCAGACTCATTCAGAGGTGCTCAGTTAAAAGTAAATTATCTGGTAGGAACAAACGAATTCAAACCTAGTTTTATGGCCATTTTAAATACCTATTGTGCATTAAACCTAGCCCATTGCCAGAATAATAAGTTAGTGCTAATGGCAACATGAGGCTGATACCTGTATCATCCTCTTATAGCAGGGCTTACTGGATAAATCGAACCAGAGACATATGCATGCGAACTTTAAGTACTACGACAAAACATGGTCAACATTGAACAGTGGTTGATTTATGTTTGCGCAGCCTGTCAGTAGTCGGCTAAGTACTGGTACACTGATAAACGTAAATAGGCATCAATGGACGCCTGTGAGACGTGACGCAAGGGCCGGGGCGCCGGCCGCGTCTGTGACTCACTTGTCAGTAACATGTTCTTACTGAGCTGAATCTATCCTAACAAGTCTTCATTCTGTATTATAGACTAGCCGATTATACTATGTATAAATAGCCTTTAACCTTATTTGATAAATGTACAATTCGACACTGAATTAATGGTTCAAATCAGACCAGCAGTTCCTGAGATTAGCATGTTCAAACAAACAAACTCTTCAGCTTTATTTTAAAATATTAGCATTCCATAATATATATTTGGCAACACACATAAAAAAACCAGGTCGTTTCCAGAATTGGAAATGTGGTTGTGGTGATGATGATGATGAAGTAAGTATTTGAGCATAAAAAGTACATACTTAAATATAAGTTATGACCTTTGACAAATAACATTGAAACACTGGGCAGCATAAAAACTCAGTCATTCCATATAATGATTCATCACTGAAGGTCAATTTTAATTAAATACTGAAATAACTGTTTTTTTATGCACAGTGTTATCAGCAGACTCTGATTGAATATGTTTTCCTGTTATTTAGATTTCACCAGTACTTATGTCAATTAGCAACCATACTGCACATTGGTCACTGGTCAGTTGTATATTAACTACTCATGAGCTTGAACCAAGATAAACTCAAAATAATTACAAAAGAGAAAATATATAATTGAATTTGAATTGAATTGAATTTAATTGAATGAATATATATTAGTAAGTATTATAATAACATACACAAAAAATTTTCAATGTTATTTATTATTGATTGCCTATTTTAATCAGAAAATATGTCTATTAAATATATCAAGTAGCATATTAGTTTGGCAATGCAATGTTAATAATGTTGAATATTACAGATGCCATTTAATTTTTCTATGAACCAGAATAACACAATTAACACGTAACTTAGCGGTGCTGAATGATAACGCTGTGTCTAAGTACGTAATTGTTTGTAGCTTTAAAAAACGATTAGAATTTATGTATAAAGAGAACTCGTAGTGTCTAGAAAAACCTAACATAGGATTTAAGACGCTACTAACCATGTAATGTACCAAATTTTTTACCAATAAATGCTATCTATCTATCTATCTATCTAATTATATCAATAAAATGTTAGATAAGACAGGAAACGGACATTTCATGTGTTATCATAATGGTGGATGTGTTTAAGAGAACATGATATGAGAATGGGGCAGGATGATGTGGTAACACAGATGTTAGGTTGCCCAATTACCAGGGAAGCTTATACAATCACCATAATATGTAAATTTGTTTTATTTATTTTAATATGTTATAATTTATATTTTAAAAAGCTTAAGTTTTTCACCTTTACTAAATTTGGTATGGAAATATTTACGATGAAAAATGCTAATTAGACAATTATTGAATTGGTTACTATTATAATAAAAATATTACAAATACATTTGAAAATAAAATATCAATATTACACTTTACTTAAAATATGGACAAAATGCTTGAAAATTTGAAATAGTAACGTTTTCAAATAGGATTGCGGCAGACAGTACCTACACAAACAAATAAAACGTAATATTTTTATCTGTAGTATTTAACCCGGTGTGGTAAACAATATAGAATTTGAATCGAATTCTACAACAACTCACAAAAAATCGAACAATGCACTGCACGCAGCATTGCCTTGCCCGTGAAATGTAATGTTTGTAAACATTTACCGGCGGATTTCGACATTCTCAACTCACCAGAACTTTGACGAAGCGGTTCTCGAGCTCGTCGCGGTCCGGCATCGGGGGCTTCGCCCTGCTGCGAGTGGAGGCCTGCCGGACATGCTGGCTCTTCACAGACGCGACCGGCCCGTCCAACATCGTTTGATCCCTTGATGTTATCAAACCCATTTTACACAACACTGAC
Organism: Chloroclystis v-ata; assembly: GCA_963691955.1. Lineage (NCBI taxonomy): Eukaryota > Metazoa > Arthropoda > Insecta > Lepidoptera > Geometridae > Chloroclystis > Chloroclystis v-ata. The sequence goes on along the minus strand of OY829904.1, from coordinate 8,176,909 downwards.
ACTCACATTTTCATTTTCACGACATGTTTATCACAGATGTTTTACATTAGAGAGAACACAAAACAAGATTCACAGTAAGGGTTGCGGTTTGCGGCAAGGAAAAACGCGAGCGGGCCGGACAATAAACAAAAACACAAAGCAAACGCGCGTAGCGCTAGACGCAGCTGAAACACAAGTACTGATTGAAGCTAGCTACAAATTTGTGACAGATTGCGGTATTGCCATGTTATAACACTAATATTACTTTATTTTGATAGGGTAAAATTAATTATTATATAAATATATACATATTTATTGAATTAACAAAAAGAGAACCTGTAACTGTACAAATTGTATAAGTATTACAATGCAAAAGATGATTTGCATACAATTTATAGTAGGATGTACGAGAGGTGTTACATATATTTTAATTGATTTTACAAGCAAAAAATTCCTTATTTATTCATACTTACTAGTCAAAAACGAATTTGTATCTTTTTATTTGTTATATGTTATTTATTAAAAGTTATTTTGATTATAAATTGCAACAACAAACAAAAAAAATCAAACTACATATACATACTTAAACTTTTATATTTAAATATAGATACTTATTTATACAAGTAAGGCATAGAATATGTTGGCTTTATTTATATATTACTGTTGGCGTAAACTATACTTATATGTTTCTTGTCAATAAATAACTTTTTAACGTTTAAGAACTTACTTATTAAATAGGAGTTTATTGTTTAACTGGTATTACTAAATTCTGTCACAGATGACATTTATTAACGTGAAGTTAGGTACAGTCCTAAGCAATTTTGTAATTCTGACAGTGACGTTCGTTTTGCTAAATAATTTTACACCTACCACAGATAAATAAGCTTGATTGTGTTCGGTTCGTACTCGGCGTATCGTCTAGTCTGTAGGTAGGGAGTCTCTCTAGTCGGCGCAGGAGTTCGAATACGCAGAAATTATATGGAAATTATGGGTTTATAGCTCAGACCAAGGAATCTTTAATCTGAGGCTTATCTAATATATAAAATTCTCGTGTCACAGTTTTCGTTGCCATAGTACTCCTCCAAAACGGCTTGACCGATTTTGATTAAATTTTTTGTGCTTATCCGGTATATATGAGAATCGGCCAACATCTATTTGTCATCCCCCCTAAATGTTAGGGGTAGTCAACCCCAAAATTTTTTTTTTATAAATTTTTTATATGGCAAAACAACGTTTGTCGGGTCAGTTAGTAATAAATCTATATAAATTAAAATGAGTCGCCGTTCGCTGGCTAAAACTCGAGAACGGATAGGCCGATTGAGCTGGTTTTGAAATGTTTGTAGTCCAGAGAAGGTTTAAAAGGTGAAAAAAAACACAAAAAAAAATGGGCGAAGCCGAGCGGGGTCAACTAGTACAATTATAAATCTATTGGGGTGTTGAAAATACAACAAGAATTCGTTCTATTGGTATCCTTGGTTCAAAGGTTCATTCATTAGCGCTATTCGTGCACATTATTTGAATCTAATAAGTACCCCAATTAGGTTTTATATGATAACGCCTGGATAATTAAAACACAAGTATACTTTTATAATAATTTTATTATTGGCTATAGAAAATTACAATGTGTTCATATTGGTAAAAAATTATAGTTGCGGTAACAAGACAACGATATCGCCCGTATCCTAAAATAATAATTAATTAAATTAACAATTTAAATTCATTATCCAATACTTTTGTTAGCACCATTTTTTTATTGCTTTTTATTTTTTAAAAAAAGGTTTTTATACCATTACCTTATGCTACGAATGCATTATTATAAATAGGTAAGTTAGGTCTTTTAACATAAGAAACTAACATACCTAATACCTATGTTATAAATAACCTAAAGGTTAGTTAGACAGTTTAACGAATCATCTTGGATTTCTTTTTAATTAAATAGGTAGGTACTTGCCTACATCCTATTATTCATATTAGGTAGGCAAGTCCAACTTCCATAGCTCATTAGACAATTTGGTCCATCTTCAACAATACAATTTGTTTATCAAAATATTAATAAATCTCCACATCAATTCATTACAGTCTTTGGTTAGGACAGAATTGTAGATTCGATTACACAGTTTAAATTTACAATAATGTCACAAGCATAAACATTGAAATAATAACGTGAAACTCAGTCATACGCTTTTCTATTGTAAATCTGCATTAATAGATAAAAATATACCTTTAGTGAGGTAATGCATGCTAGATGTTTTTACTTAGTCAAGTGCATTAACTTAAGTTACTGTGTAAGGGATCCCTAAAAATAGCTCTAGAGCCGACGAACAATTCAATGCGATTTAAAATCGGAGAATTCCAACTCGGCGTCAAATCGCAGCAAACAAATCCGCCGACAAACAAAACCTAAAAGCAAAAAGCTACTCTATCTACCAACAACACAAAAATCCGACAAAGTTACAATGCACGAAGTTACTATGCGACCAACGTACAGTAAAGTACATCGCATGTTTGTCCCACTAATATATTACACGTACTTTTTTAATACTTTTGAGGCATAACAATGTACCGACACTAGTCTAATCCATCTTAAGCTAAAATTTAACACCTTATTTTACAACAATTCTTATTCGGTATTCCCAAGATAGGGCTTGGTACCTAAATACGAATAAAATTAAAGGCACATAGAGTGAGCTTATGGCAGCCAAATGCCTAAATACGTTAAGGGCACTTCATAATTTATCGGATCTAAGTGTGCACCAAACTAATAGAAATGCTATTACTAGCCACTGGATGGGTATTATATTACTTCAGCCACAAATTGCGTCAGAAAAGGGCAGCTGCGGGACAGATATCTGTCACATTTGGACAGAGAATTGGGGCGAAACGCAATCGCAAGGCGAATATCAGCAGATACATTACTGCCGCTGAGAATGACAGAACCAGGCAGCTGCCATCGCGATGCGTGTAGTTCATTTAGCTGAACAGAGCAGCAAATAGAGCACTTTAGAACAATACACAACAAAGGCGGCATGCTAAGAAAATAAGGCCGAGACGACATATCCCATTGGATACATCGCAGCATATTTAGACGAGGCATAGTAAGTAGTAGAGCCCGGCAGCTGCCAACGCGACGCGTGCAGTTCCATCAGCTGGACAATGCAGCCAATATAATTACCCTGTACCTATTTGACAGAAACCTTCTGTCCGATAAGTGCTGTATCACTATCGGGCTCACAAATGCCCTGCTAATAGGATCTGTATTAAGTTTGGACAACTCATAAAGATACCAGCGTGTTTAGCTGGACATAGCGGCGAAGAGACTCAGTATCAAAAAAAATAATTGCCAAAGGTCAAGTCCGGCAGCAGCTATCGCAACGCGTGCAGTTAAATCAGCTGCATATAACAGCTCACAGACACAATTGATCATGACATAACTTTTCAGACACTTTGCCCCGCTAATACATATCGGACAGAACTGTAACAGACACAGTATTGAACACAGCACTATAGGCCAACACTTCAAGCCTTACTATAACTATCGCAGCACTATTTAGACGAGGGATAGTAGTAGAGCACAGCACATCCAGGCAGTTGCCAGCGAGATGCGTGCAGTTCTATCAGCTGTAGCAGAGTGCGTCGGATGGAGGGTACGGCCGCCGTGTTGAGGAAGGCGTCGCGGACGGCGGTCAGCAAGCGCTCCAGATCTCCCGGAAGCTGGGACTCGAGGTCGCGCCCGATGTACGTTAGCACGAAAAACAGGTTTTCAGTCTGAAAATAAACAAGAGATATTTAATAGATATGGTATGTGTTTGTGTAGTTAAATGGATCTGACGACTGGGACTGATGATGGTTTCAGATCTTAGGTATGTTGCATTTATGATCAACTGTCAAAAATTTATTGGATTTATAAAAATATTTTACAAGGATATTTTCATTTCATAGGATATTATTTAGTTAATATTCATGGATTTCCAAGGATATGCCTCTTTCTTAATTCTTTTAAGTTTCTAAAGCTGGGTCAGGATGATCCTTCCAAGTAATACAAGTGATCTTTAGGATTTTAAGGAAATAAATGACATACATCTTTAAATCCTTATGTCAGGGTCGCGGCAGAGTGCTTACGCGTACCCGTAACCCCGACACAAAGGCGTGATGAACACACGTGGCTGCTTTCAGTCGGTTGGAGTCCGACATCACCGTTTGCTGCCCCCGCGGCGGCGAGCTTAATCGGTTCATTTTGCTTCGTTTCTCAAGGATGATCCTAAAAAGGTTGGAGAGAGTTGGAGCTACACTCACGTCCGAAGGCGAGGGCACGGGCTGGCGGATGCAGTCCTCGCAGCACTTGCAGATGAGCGTGAGCAGCACCTGCCCGGGCTGCGCGCTGGCGCCGCCGCGCCTCTGGATGGCGCGCCGCCGCAGCTGGCAGTACATCTCCAGCAGGAACGAGAGGAAGGCCATAAGCCGCGGTCGGCCGCCGCCCACTATCGCGCCGAGCAGCTGGAACATGAGTCAACATTTCAGTAGGCGTTTACAAAATAGTTGGCTCTAGAGCTCTGCCCCACTAGGATGCCTTGGCGACGTAGCCCGGCTACATCTCCAAGCCAATGGATTGGGATAATAGAAAACTACAAAAATTTTATTGTTCTGTAAATATATAGCGGCGGAGTAGAAACGTTAAAAAGATAAGGCTAATTTATACTTTAAAATTAGGATAGTTATTTGCGAACGTTTGCAAAATGAGGAGAGTGCCAAGTCATATAAAGTCATCGCAGTCATTATGCAAAAACAACGCTCACTGCTGGTGGAGTTTAAGATGTGTCGATGTCGCTCGCACGCTCAGAAACACGGTAATGATTGATGACTCACAAAGATCTCTGAACAGACAGTGCACTCTTGCGGAGACGAAGATATTGCATCAATTTGTCTTTATGATACCTAAGAGAAAATTGATCACATGAAGAAGTATAAATGTCGTGTCTGTCAGTCACCTTCTCGCGGTCGTGGTACCACTGCTGGCAGGTGTTGAGCAGCGACTCGAGGAAGGTCTCGGTCTGCTCGCGCTCCACGACGGCGATGCAGCGGCGCGCGGCCGGCAGCGCGTACCGCGGGGACTCCACCGCGCGGCTCACGAGGTGGTTCACCGCGTCCATCAGAGTGCGCGCGCACACCGCGTTGGGGTCTGGAACGACATTTATGGATCAGATACACAGAATCAGATACTAACACTCATATTCTTAGACGTTTCCTCCAGACTCGACTCAACCTCACTTGAGCAAATTCTTATTCTCAGTTGACAAAAACGTCCTCCACTTGATTTTTTTCGTCTCACCTCAAGTTCGAGGCATGGTAGGAACTGTCAAAAGCAAGGTACCTCCATAACCAACCTTGAAACTTCCTCAAGACCATCAACGCTCGTTTATTTAGAGTGGTGGAATATTATGGGGAAACGACTAAAGAATATAGGTGTGCGGCGTTGTGTGTAGGTATGTGAGTCAAAATTAACACTATTTTAAACGCCAGAAACACCCTGTGTGAAAGTGGCTTAGAAGGCGTAATAGCAGTCAGTGTGTATGTAGAAAAGTCCCTACTTTCGTTTAAATCGTGGCGTGCGTTTGCACTGCAATTCAAATTGTTGGGTCACCTCGGACCCTAGGATCTCCTTGGCTATCCCCTTGCGGCACTCCGTTCAACATAATCGGTATCTACTAAGGTGGAAGTGAAGAAGGTTATGCATGAAGTACTCACCTTCCAGCGCCTTGTCGATACACTCCTGTATCTCCGCGGGGAAGGTGCCGAGGTCGCCGGCGTCCGCGGCCAGGCCCAGCGCCGCCATGCCGCTGGCGAGCGCGTCCGCCGAGGTCAGCGACTTGGAGCGCTTGATGCCCGGCGTGAACGACTGCGGACGGATGCTCTTGCCGTTGCCGTTGATGATGGAGGATGGAGGGGATTTCTTCTTCTCAGGGATAATGACTTGCTGCGGCTGCAGTTTGAAGTGGACTCGGGGTCCTGATGCCTGAAATGAGATCATACTTTTAGAATACAATGAATGTTTATCTTATTTTTCAGCTTACAGGTTTGTAATTGTCTTTAAGAATATAGTTCAAGAAGAAGGTGGTTCAAGTGTGAACAAAATAATGATACTTGGACAACGGATTGGGGTAATCAGTGGCGTAATACACAGTGATGAATAAAGGAAGAATCTTTTCAATGCATTTGTGGTGATGAGTTGCTAAATTTGGTCTTCAGAGTTGTTCTGAAGCCACCAAAAACGGCTTGTTTTTTTAACTTTAGCTAGAGCTTAGCAGTCGTAGTGTGCATGTAGTACAAAAACAGGAAATCTAGGCGCCAGTAGAGCTCCGAAATCTCCGAGGCCTACCTGCGAATGAGGCACATTCCCGCTGGAGGTGGTGCTGAGCAGTCCGTGAGGCATCACGGGCCTGTAGTGCGAAGGCACCTGGGCGTGAAGCACCGCGGAACGCGAGTGCTGCAGCCCTACGCTGGCGTACCCAATGCCCATTGCCGACCTGGAATGGAAATAATTAACTTTTTATGTTTTCTTAGAAGACTGAAGCTACAATTTTTAACTATTTAATTTTTTATCAATAGAAATTAAGTTTTCCTATCCGAAAAAATATTGATAAACCTGCTTAGGATGTTCTAGTTGGGACAGGCAGGATATACTATACTTACAAACCATTTACAATTACACTAAACACCTAAGTATTGTCAGTTATTTGCTAATAGCACAAAAACTACAGGAAGTAGCGGCTATACTTAGCTAAGTAAATACTGAAGAATGAGGATAATTCACGAAATTTGCAACAAAAACTTAATGTTCTTGAGAAATATACCTTTTAGGCAATTATCGCGTTGCTAATGACTTCTGCTTTCTAAGCGCTACGTTATTAGCTATTGCAGCTAAAGGACACGCACATGCTGCATGCGATTGCGCAGCTAAGCGTCTCCTATTTAGCTAAGAATTATAAGTATATCAAAATGGCGCTATATCGAATTTTTGTACGTATTTAAAACACATCCGTATCTAAAAACGCGGCGGGTCGCGCCTGCGAGGGTTTATAAGGTATCTACCTAAATAGCAATAGGAAGGTAATGGATAAAAAAAACTACATGTTTATTTCATTTGAGATAAGTAGGTACATAATGGAGATAAAAATTCTGGTCATAACCTGATACTAGGTAGGTACCTAGTAGTAACGACATCGGCACCATTCAAAGTGTGCAAATGTAGCTTAGATACCAGTTTTATTTACTTTAAGGCGTAGATATGCGTGAATTTGGTAAATTTGGGTTCAGCAGAAACCGTTTATTTCCTTGTTCTTTAACGGAATTGCTTTGAAAAAATTACACAATAATCTATGCCATATAAGGCATTATCTCCTGAAGCCGAAATTTTATTTTTTTTATTTTAAGTACCTGAAATAATAGTGTAAAATACCGTCTACTTTTTCAGCAAGAACCGTTTAAATCCTAATCTATTAATCATGAGATTTTTTAATTTTCATCACCATATAGAATAAAAGAATACCAATCATCTCCTGAGATTACTTTTTCGAAAAAAAATCCCAGCGATTTTTAACGAATTTTTTACGTAAAACAACACACGCAATGCGCGATCTTCCCCTTCGCGGGCCCTTCAATTCAGTGCGGGGCGGGACGTTGTGCTGAACGGACCTATGACAATTTTCTCCGTGCGCCGTACTAACTAATAATATTCTGTGGCGGAACCAATTTTATAAGTAATTTGTCATTTATAACTAGCTGCCCCCGCGCGACTTCTGCTCGCCGTATACTTTTATTTGCAACTATGTATCTCCATACTAAATTTCATCCAAATCAAAATTTCCCGCGTAAGCATTATTATCTTTTCCTGCGGATGCATGTATTTTTCCGCGGTAGAAAGTCTCTCGCCATATACTTTTTTTTTATTTGCAACTATCTCAATACTAAATTTCATCCAAATCGAATTTTCCCGCGTAAGCATATTATCTTTTCCCGCGGAAGCATGTATTTTTCCGCGGTAAAAAGTCTCTCGCCATATACTTTTATTTGCAACTATCTCAATACTAAATTTCATCCAAATCGAATTTTCCCGCGTAAGCATATATTTTCCCACGGAAGCATGTATTTTTCCGCGGTAAAAAGTATGTTCTTTCTCAGGGTCTAAAGATTGTATGTGCCAAATTTCATCAAAATCGGTTGAGAGGTGCGGGAAAGCGTAACAGACAGACAGACAGACAGAGTTACTTTCGCATTTCAATTTTGTAGATATTATTTGACGTGTAAAAATTTGACGCATTGCTTCAGATTACAATAATAGTGTATATTTTATGCACAGATCACCCAAACTAGATAAATTAGAATACTTTTGTTCCGATTCAAACGCACCTAAATTGGAGGAAGGTGCGGGTTGCGGTGACTGAAACAAAGGCGTTGTAGCAAATAGCATCATGTAGGTAGGAAGATATGTATTTATTTTCGGTATACACAAAACCTGTAGAACTTAAAAATTTAAAAATAATATTAGAAAAATTTATCACAAATAATTCATTTGACTGAGTAAGTAATAAACATAATTATTTGAACGGTTTATGGATAACTTATTTATTTTTACATACAATAATACCGAGAGACCCGCTTATATATTATGTCGTCTATCATTTTTAACGATATCGATTAGAATTTACATCACTAACGTTACACGTGCTTTCGCCGATAAGGACAACGAGTGCAATAAGCGCAATGCGGAAAAGAGACAAGTGTATATGAAGTTCACGGGTCTCACACTTGGTCGCAACTAAAGCTAAACTAAACTAACTAAACTAAATTAAAACTACATTACAGAGAATTGAAAGGTACCTATTTTATGTTCATAACAATATTTTATTTTCAACAATAAAACTTAAAATAAATACTTTGTACTTATAATATATATAATTATAATATATATAATACTAATAATTATAATACTAATAATTATAATATATATAATACTTATAATTCATTATTCATATATTATATAGAACAGAATAACAAATGTTTATTTTTTGTTACAGAATACTTACTAATAATAAAAAAAATAATTATACAGGACAGGTAGCTAGAATTAAGAAAATGTCTAATAAATATTTTGTACCTAGTGTGCCTACCTAAGCTGGTAGTAGTAGTTTATTATTTTGTTCATAATCCATTTTTACACTATTTGTTGCAATAATAATATAACTCCTTAACGCTTGTCATGCGGTATCTAGTGGGGTATATCTGTGTTGTAGGCTACACAACTAATTCTGGTTAGCGCTGCGCGTAATATTTTCGATACGCCAGCGCCACGCGGGGCACGCGGTCGCTGTTGTCAACTCTCGTAGTCGTTTCTGCCGCGATTTTCACTGCCTACTCGTTCTTAATTAATTTTATCTCTCGCACAATGGCACAGATGCGATGTTTGAAGTTTGAACATTGAGTTGAGACGCTTATTCCACGTGCTCAAGCAGCGAAACATACAATAAAACTCTTTAAAATGTGATATTTTTTTAAATAAAATGGGGGAAAGACTCTTTGTACAATGTCCTCTAACTCTAACATTGGTTGTTTAGAGTGTTAGTTGTTTAACAAATTATCCAGTCACAGACGTAGGCCCGTAGTCGTAAAAGAGCAATTTAAACAGCTTGTCTGAAAATGGATGCGAACGACCTGCTAGTTACAAGTTGTATGATTCACGCGAATTCTAGTCGCAGCCGCAACTACAACTAGCTGTTACGAGTCTATATCAGGAAAATTATACATAACATAAACAATAGGAAGCTGTTAAAAATAGTATCCATATAAAAGAAACGACAAAAGTTGTTTCGTCCCGGTGAGGGAAAGTATTATATGGTATTAAGTATACACATAATCGATGCCTTATCGATCTGTCATAAATAGTGCATAAAAATTACGTTTTTTTTTCAAAGTACATATTTGTGTGCAAATAAATGAATACTGAACTACAGCTGAAGCATCATAAACGACAGTTCATTGCTACCACACATCCATTGGAAAAGTGTATTTAAGAGCAATAGTCGACTACAGTTGATGATAGCCAGCGATGATCGCATGTCATGCATGCTCTGAATACTGATAATCGTCCACATATTATCATTGTCTAAATGCAACACGCATCGTTAAGCCCGTTTTGGTGCGACGGGGTCAAATCTATTGTTTTGAATCTACATTATTAATACTATTATAAGTGCTACCTCTACCTTATTGCCTGAAACAAGTTTTACTTCTGTAATATGTTATTTTGAACTAAGACATATACAAAATTTTAAATATCTTTCTAAGTTATTATTTTAATATATTCATGTCGAGATTCATGAGAATAATTCAGAAATCCCTTTCTACTAAAATAATTCTGTACAAAAAAACAACTTGTAAAGTCAGACAAAGAAATATACTTTTAATAATAAGATTACGTAGGAAAGCAGCACGAGAAGAGTTGGTACTAAGTTTGTGTAACCGTATTTTTAAAATTTTTATTTGAATCACGAATTCCGACGGGGATCATAGTTTATAGGGCAGACATACTAATACTCCCAATCATTCGAAGCAGCAAGGACGAGAGCTAAATTGTGCCAAGTGTTGTGTCCTGTCCGGTCTGTACTTTGGCTAATAATTGGATATGAATATCGCAAACAGCTGAAGCGAAGCATTATTTTCTAGCAAATACAGTCATCTTACACAGATAAACAAATGTATACACACAGGAACTTTTTGGGTCAGATTATGATAATTATGTACTTATAATATCAATAAAGTGGCGACATTATAATTGTACTGCAATCTTTTAATTTCCCCATTTGCTCTATATCCAAAGCATACGTAGTATACGTACTAAAATCATTAAAATATTTATGAGTAGTTGTATGGTATCCTAAATCACAGAACATACATATAATTACCCAAATGAATCTATGAAAATCCGGATTTATTTTTGCTCTAATATAGCCTGCAAGTTTATTGATCTTCATAAAAATATAAAAGCCTTTATAAAATTCTAAAGCTTTGACACAACAAAGGACGAGTAAAGTTTTGGAATTATGGTGTTTTGGAACGCATGATTCATATTTTTGCGACTGAACTAAATGTGTTGCTAGCAAGGTCAGATTTTGTAGGCTGCGTCATCATCAAGACCAATTGTCATGTTGTACCACGGACACAGCGGGACAGTTTAGTGTGTTTTACTTACAAAAGTACGAAGTTTTTATTTTAATACATATGGGTAGATTTGTATTATCAAGCTTCTTCCTAGTTAAGTCGTGACGTTGCTCAGTACGCGAGCCTTAGCTGAAATTCAGCGCTCTGACGCAGTGGGTAGGTACCTACTCTACTGACTGATAAGGAGTGCTTTGATAGAAGCTTTCACTGAACTTTTTTATATTAGGATATGCATCAACCTGTTTTTAAATATATTTCTTCATTTCAAGTGATATTTAGTTATTTGGTGTAGGTATAGACGTACCTATCAATAAACGAACTAACACATTAAAAAGATATCGCGTTACTGAAAACATTCCACAAACAAGTTCGTGACTCAGGGTAGGTATACGTGTATCGTATTTTTTGCTCTTTATACGATAACATTAACATTAAATAAAAAAATAATTAATCATATAAGTAAAATATATACTCGTATAAGTAAATAATGTTGGATAGACAATTTGAATGAAAATGTAACATTACCTACCACTGTAGCGAAACAAGTACCTAGAAGAACTACCCAGCCACATCAATTAACAAAAATGACTGAATGAAGTCATGTTTATAACCGGACCACAAACGATGACCTTGAATCGGCAATGACAAACACAACAATGCGGCTCAATGATCTCCAACTTGATGCTAATGACGCACGGATTAGCAAATCAACGAGCTGTGGAGCAAATACATCATCATAATGTCGTGCTAATTGCATGTCTTCATGCAATTTGGAAAATGTCATCTGTTTTTTACGATTGTAAGAATGAAACCTTTCACTCTATCACAAGTGTTTTGCTCATCATCATCAATAATTACATCTTTGATAGCAATGGCGTAGCTACGCCAAGGGGCTAGGCAACGTAATGCCCCGGGGCCCTTGAATCGATCTAACTGAAGTTTTGGAAGAATTTCTCCCATTTCAAAATAAATATAATAGAACATTTTTGCGTCTTTTGGTGGTGAATTTTAAAGATGCCTTTAGTTAGCAACCTGATTTGAATTTTCAGGTGAAACTACACAGCCAGTCACCGGCCGAAATGAAGGATTACGATTTCAGAGTCATAATAAAATTTAAGAAACAAGAAATAGAACCTTTTAATGCCGTTAATCAACTATGTACCTGATTGTGCTCAAACATTCTGTAACGCGGACGAGGCTCGTGACAAGGACACACATTATAACTAATTACCTACCTAGAGCAAACTCTGTATCATTTTGAAGAAACCTTTTGATATCACAGAACAACGGAAATACCACTTCATATGATAAAGGTGGCTAAGAAAACACGGAAACTAAAAGAAAGGGCTTTATTTAACAAGATACTCAAGTAATCTAAGGCTCCAGATAAGATACTGTGGAGAAATGATCATGAAACTGCTAAAAAGAATACACCTAGCAACAAAAACGAGAAAAACATGCTCGACTAAAAACAAACAAGCCTGTGACTTTAGACATTACATGAAGCAAATCTAATTCCATCTCTTGCGGTTCTCAGGAAATGATTCACACAAGTTTACGAGCTTTCTGGAGTGACCGTGAGGATGAAAGGACTATATAGCTGCAGCCGTTTATTTTGAAAACAATGGAGTCAGACACACTGAAGACCAGCGATTGTAATCACACCTTGTAATCAAAATAAACTCCAAATGTTATGACTATCGGACAAAAACAAATCGGTGGAAATCAAAACACTAGAGCTTAGGAATTATAAGTCGAATCATTTTGGATAATTTTACAAATCACCTCAAATTGTTGGCAAAGAAAGCGCGGAAATTTTCCTGCGAACACTTTTCAGAAAAAAGTTAGGTGGGTGGATGTTTAGTTTTTCATAATGTTCATGGCACTTTTCACTTTACATTACACTCTATATTTTTTAATTAATATCTGAAACTTACATATCGGAAGTAGAGTATCTGCCTCGCACCATTTTCACGGCAAAGTAAATTAATTCTTACACGTATAAAATGTCCTATCTCACATCAGAATCACACACTTTACTATGCAAATAAATTCAATGTTTACATGAGCAACAATAAAATTTATCACAATCTCGAAGACGCTGCAAATCTCATCGCAAACTTGGCAATGTTAAGAACTGCGTCTTCCCATTTAGCGTCGTTCCTTTATTAATAGAAACTTGTTCCCGTGCCGGTCCCGAGCTTTAGCATTCACTTCGCATCTATTGATCAGACTAGCTCCACTATCGAGGGAGTTATAATTATAAATTTCAAATTCAGCGTTCGTTAGTTTCGTTCGAAGGCGTTCGCGTTTATTTCGATGTTTGCGTCCGTGTCGGGGACTCCGTGCGTCTCCCGGCGCGTGCGCACACTGCGCGGCGCGTCTCGTCGAGCCGTGAGAGCGCGCGGGCGTGCAAGCGTCACCGCACTCGAGAACAAAGTGATAACAAAAACCTAACAATTGATACCACAGCGCAAGTACACGCACCTACGCGTGGTCCATCACTACGTTATCTTGTAGAATTCTGTTTTGCCTCAATTGGATTTGGGCCAACATCATCACTGCCGGTTACGTTAGTCCCGTTTTGATTAGAAACAACAGTGCGCAAGGTCAAACCAGAATTTTCAGACAGATACCGATGTTTTTATATCTATTCGGTAAATATTTTCTCTCCTGATTGATTTACAGATTTACAAAGTAAATCAATGCAAATTCTAGTTTGATAGATCGTAATGGAAAGCCAAGGTTCCTACTTCCTGTTAGGAATCGGGAGTTGCCAAACGGAACGTGCCTCTGCCGCTCCTGGCCAATCGTGACGAACGCACAGACAACGCCTCACAATTACATCACAATTTTGTGTAGGCGTAAATTGCACCCGAGAGTTGAGCAAACGGAATATTTTGAGTTTGAGCTAATATCTCAGATTCTAGTATATGTTAAATAAAATGGCGCGCTAAGTGCAGTCAAACAGACCTTCTGTGCACAAGGTCATTGCTAAAATGAAATCATCAAAGTAATATAGGTATTTCATAAGTTAATAAAATAAGATTCATCGGTAAATTTAGATTTTAATCATTCTGTGAATCCGAGAAAGATGATTCAAGATTTGGGTAAATATCTTTGCAGTTGGCAAAGGGGTTTAACTATATATTTTCAGGGCAGAAAAAAATTAAGATGTAACGCTTGCGAGTTTTTTCTCAAATATTGGGACATCTTTGGATACAAATTCCTCGCGTAAACATGTTCAGACGATAATAAACTAATTCGTCAACGACCGCGGAAATTCAGAAGTAACTGCGGATATCATAACGCGAAAGTTTATAAGCATTAATTACTGTTTTTTAATCTTTCAAGCAAAAACTTCAAATTGGATTTTAATTAAGCTTCACAATATTATAGCTTACATTATTACCTACTTATTACATATCAGAATAACACAGGCTTATTAAGTACTTTTATTGCGGAACATCAGGAAAATCTAGTATAGCGAGGGCAAAGCCACCCAGTCAAAATAAAATAGTCAGTAATTTTTTATCAGTAACCTACATATGTTTCATACAAATAAATATTTATGACTAGCTTTCCGCACTCTGCGGCTTCGCCCGCGTTTTACACTTTCCCGCAATTTTCTTTGCTATAAATAAACCTCACCTAGCCGGTGTGGAAATCGGTTTTTACGTTCTGGAGTTATAGCGTCAGGAAGGAAAACCCTGGAGACTTTTTTTATATAGTGGATTTATGAATAAAAGCTTGTTAATCCATACTTTCTAGCAGGTTCGTACACCTAAGAAATGAAGGTAGTGACTCACCTATTCTGAAGGTCGTTAGGCTTGGCCATGGTGAACTCCTTGGCGTGCACGTTCAGCTTGCCGGCCGCCGCGGAGCCCGCCGCGCCGACTCCGTCTGTGCGGATACCTGGCGGTCAACATCGCTCGTCAAGAGAAGAGGGTGATTGAAAGTACAGAAATGTGCTACAGCTAGGACAGATGAGATTATTGTATTTACAGGTATATGTGATCCGTAGAGTTGAGAATTTAGCTTGGTGTTGCGATTTGATGTGAAGATAATTATATTACACATAAATTGATTAGTTAGTTACTTTCAGGGTTATTTCCTTAATATAACCTCGCCTTGGCTCCTTAAAACCTAAAGTACCTATGTAGGAACCTAATTTAGCGCAGCCGGTATCTTACTTACATAAGAGTCCCATACCACTGTAGGTAATGATTTAGTATTAAATGTACAGAATTGGTATAATTTTGATTTTCAGTGGCATTGATGTGTAGAGATAGGTGAACAACAATTATAAATTATAACTTTCTGCTGTCATAGTTTCACAGGCAAGTCCTCTATTGTTTTGTTCCCAGTCCCGGAAGGTGCAGCCGGATATAATGTGTGAATACCGTTGAATGAATAATAATGGAACACAGCCAAACAAAACTGACGCGAACACCCGAAAATAACTCAATTTATCACTCACTGGAGAAGCTCAAATGATTTAATATAATATACACATGCATATATGAAATCAATGGTCAAGCAGTCATTTATCCGCTCGATTTGAATAGTAGGTAATGTCCAAATAAATATTTCGGAAAAAGAAAAATTACTCAGATTCGAGATGAGACACAGATATACCTACCTATACCTACATGTATAAAACTCAAGCATTTATTGTGCAAAATGCTGGCCAGACCACAGATAAATCCGATCCCAATATTCGAGGGCAACGATAAAGGTTTTTTGGAAACCTTGAAACAAACAAAGAAACATTCTTAATGAATAAAAGATGTATTCTCGCATGTACAAGTCTTTCGGGTCGTCCTTTAGGTAATAAAATATAAGACATCCAAGAAACCTACATGTGTTAAACACGCAATTATTGATTCGGCAGAACCCTTGAAAAAGAAAATATAATTTTAGATTTGCGATGCTTGATGCTTGAGATATTCTCAAACCTGCAAAAGAACCAAAACTTTGATTCAAAAATAATAAAGTACCTACATTTCATTTTTGATCATTGTCTAAGAAGTAACATTGAGTGAGTGACCCACTTCTATAAACACTTTACTCAACAGCCTAAGTGGAGAATTAAAACGAGAAACATCGGTAGTAATATCGATTTCAAACTCGATCTATGCATTATCTCTATCAGATCGACTAGGTACTACATTAATCGGGTAACCGCGATCACCGCGCGTGAAGCACGTGCGTCGCGCCCGGATGAGCCAGCTATCGTGAGTCTACTTGACAAATAACTAGGTATCATTGAGACTCGTTAGGTGTTGCTAACGAGGAATAAGAGATTGTATAAGGAACAGAACAGATTCAATTCAACACCAACGTGGTCAAACATCGTGTTCTGTACAGTTCGACGTCGAAGAGAGAAATGACTGACTGAATGATATTGAAAAAAGATTTTCAATTGACACCCAGGCCTGCCATTAGAAAACCAGATGTTTTTTGGGAAGAACATTCGAGTTACATTTCCAGACACCGACCTGCATTTGTAGCAGCTGTAGCAGCTTCTGACTTCGGGCTGTCAATTTTTTGTGCTTGAGTAGTCACAGGTGGACTAGCCACGACCGCCGGCGTGGCGGCCACGGACACAGGGCTGGAGGCCGCAGCTGAAACCGACACCGTGGCCGGCGACACCTGAGCCGCCACCGTCACCACAGCCTCAACCGACGCCACCGGCAAGGTCACCACTGACGGCAACGTCACTACCGCGGGCGCCACCGCAACCGGACCCACCGGCTGGGCCAAAGACTGCTTCACGATACACCGAGACATTTCCACAATTTGCAAAACTCACGGAAATCACATTCGCGACACAAACAAACACAGCCCGCCGCAACAAACATCAGACTGTCGACTTGCTGTTCCAAATATGAGTTTGTTTATTTTTAAATTTTGGCGCCATTTAACGTAGTGATGAGCAGTGTTCTTAGATTGATAAAATTAATTTCACAATCGATTTCCGACATCAAGATAGGTTTTTTATTAAGCTGATTTAGTGCCTAAGGTTGAAGTTATAAAAATTAGGAATAAATATAGATGAGATGAAAATAACATTTAAAAGGTAAGGTATTTATCAGTGAAGAATGTACTTACCTGGTGGTCTGTAGATTTCAAGGGTAGGCTTTCCTTTGGCGTTCGTGAGAATCATACTACGCCGTTTCCCATTGTTCGGAAACTGAAAAATAATGTAGATAAGTGTGAATTACCAACTTGTAAGTCAATAAATGTTTGATTTATTAAACAGTCACATCAAAACAGTGTGTACCCAAATGAATTTTATTTTCTTTCCACTTTTTTTAATTAAACTCACTGCTTATTCAAGAACATTCTGGTTTATAGATAAATTAATTGCTATATAATATAAATTAATAGCTTTGGTTTTAAAATAAATGTAGGAACATAAAACTATATGCAATCAAGACGGGTCTAACATTTTAAATCGATATAAAAACGAATTAAAGCTAAAGAATATTCTTGAAATCTCTAGCCTCTATATTTTGTGTAACTGTATATAACCAAGGAGGATTTAAATGCTCAGGTATTATTTCCTACTCCTAAATAGGTACTAGTAACCTCCTTGGCTTGTCACGAATGAGATTAGTTGCTTTTGGATTGCAAAGAGTTCTTTCTCTATAAAACCAAGTAGAGAATAAGAACATCCAAGGTTTTATGACTTAAATAGATAAATACAATGATTTTTTAGATAAATATATTCAAAACAAGGTCTACATTGACTTTGGCATGATCAAGGTTTAATCCCAAGTGCAGAACACGAAATGCATGTAGGAGTAACCTATTGCGATTGTCAGCCTAGTTCGCCCACACAATGCATGTAATAAAATATGGACTTTATTAAAATAATAATTAAATTGTTATGTAGATATTGTTGCTTGAAGTAAATATGACTAAAGGAAAATTGTACTTAATAATTTACCTAAGAAGGTACCATACCAAACAATGATTATTTCCTACTTTCTAATTTGATGGATTCTCAAAGACAGGAACGTTTTTATAATTTTGGTTGTAGACTATAACGAATATAAACATGACATAATACCTTAGCAAATTTAAGAAATTAGGGGGCTAGTAGATAATAAAGGGTTATTTCTTACCTGGTTATGATGCATGTTGTGATGGGACTGCGGACGTATAAAGCTCCGCTCCCTCATAATGACGCCAGGAGAAGCAAAGTCCTGCATTCTAAAGCTTCTCTGCAACTCGTTACCAACCCCTACTTGCGCTTGCATTTTGAATTCAGAAGTCGTCTATGCCAAGATTTCTTGTCTCTGTCACCGTATTCGACGGATTTCCTCTGTCTCTAGTCAAATTTGAACCCGTTGTAATGCGGAATTATCCGTCTTGTTCTTTGGTTAATGCACTCGAAAAATTTCAAGAAATAAGTAGCGGATCGAAAATTATAAACAACAATAAATACACTAGATAAATGACTAGTAAAACAGTTAACACGCACTTAACACTACATGAAAAACGTATTTACATAAAATACGGGCAATATACACAGTATACATATAAAAATGCGCTTTTAAGCGAAGCGGATATATTAAAATTTAATCACAATAGTTTATTGTGACGTCACATAGAGATCACTTCTGCGATTTATATATGCATATATAAGTTGTATTTTTAACCCTTCTGTCGTGGCCACTGAAAGAGGGCGTTCGAGTTTTCGTTTTGATACGACTAAATCAAGAGCAGTGCAGTCATTGCTTGACATTCACCGAGCGATTTATTTTTCGAGGGGCTGCCGGAACACAGCTCCGATCTCGAATCGTTTTTCGTTCGGGTTCTCTGAACCCTAATCTGAAACAAAGAGAAAAATTTGTACTTAATCGGCATATTATGTTAATTCCAAAAAAAGTATCACCCTTACAATCTCCAATTATACGAGTAATGATTAGACCATGATATACTATAACAGAGAAACAATACACATTATATCATATTTGTAATGAAACCGGTTTGTAAAAACATTCCGTTGGACGTAGAGAAAAGGAAACAACCTATTACATCAACAAAGCAACGTACAACAGATAAAATATGCTCTACAGACCATGTACACCTATTAGGTTCATAAAATGAATTATTTTTAATATTACATAATATAGATCACTCAGACACTGGGACAGTTAATTAAATATTTTAAAGTTTTAAATTACCTAGGTTCTTACAGCTTCATTTACTCATATGTACCTACGACGTTATTAGCTTGACGTTATCGCGGTGCGCAAGAGTCGATAGTTACAGGTAAAAATAAACCGAATCACGGAGCAATGAACTGCTCACTACGAAACTTTTATCTCGCCGTGATCCATGTTACAGTTTTGTCCATTACTTTTTGTGATGCTGTGTCTTCAGTTTTTGTTTACGAAGGAAGAAATAGACCTTTTTGATAGGATATATGTATGTCTCAGGCAATTTCAAGGCAAAGAATATAAGTATTTAATTTTTGGTTCGACACAAGTTTATCATCATTATTTCAGCCATCGGACGTCCACTGCTGTACATAGGCCTCCCTTAATGACTTCCAGGTATCACGGTCGGATGCAGCTCGCAGCTTTGATAAGACAAAAGTTACTTATAAATGTACTTTGTCATTAAATGACAAAAAAAAACATTGTATAATAAACTTTATTATACAATGGTTTTTGCTACACGTATAGAAATATTAGAATCGAATAGGGATTTTACCGCTCTCTCGTCGTGCTGCTGTCGTTTCGTCTGCACTCGAGACTCGTTCACTTTACTCGTATATTTTCACTGAAACAAACAAAGTTATTAAGTATTTATATTTTAAATATGTATTATGGGTTCTGCCCTCGCTTCGCCTCTTGTAACTTTAGAATTTTTAGAATTAAAAGTTGTGTGATGATTTTTAATTACCTATCCATAGATATGGGTTTGAAAGTTCTTTAGTATTTTATTTAGTTCTTTAAAACGAAGAAGTAATAAGTAAGTAATATAGCCGCGACTTTAGAGTAATTTTCTCGTTTAACGTGATCATTCTTGATGTATAAAATGATAAACTCTATTAAAATACCTAAGTATATAAAATTATAGCAATAAGCACTAGGCCATGGCTGTTCTTAATTGGACATGTTGTTTACCATTGCAATAGAATATGTCTAACCTATGCTACATTGACAACGATGATAAAACGACCATACGTACAAGACGGTATGTATTCAAAGTACATCTTATTTATAAATATTCAACAAAACATTCGAAACGGCGGAAAACTTAGCAGAATGCACATGACATCATGTTTGCGATGTCTCATACAAAGCTAGAACAGCCCAGGAACTATCAGAATCTACTCTATCTCTCACCTCTTAAGTACATTTTCAATTGTCGCTGTAGATATTAAGGATAATGATTAGAAAAACGACTCTATGTCCTTTGTCGATGGTTTAGTTTGTGTTGTGAGTATGGCTTCTAACTGGTGTAACGTAGTCAAAGGTTCTAGGTCAATGGGCACAAGCGGTTTGTTTTGATCAGTCTTGGTGTGAGCGTTGTAGTTGTTTTGTCTTGTCCTCTCAAAATCCTACACTAGTTTTATTTTGACAATAAGACACATGTGCACTCAGTCTATAATAGAGCATACAGCGGCTGAGGTTACGGGATAAATTGATGACTCGGCCTGTCTTAGATCAGTGACTCAATCTGTATGTCTAGAGATATTAGAGAGAGCCAAAGCTCTAAAAGTGCTGAAAACTTTTCAATTGAACGAGCGTATCCTACTGACCCATATTTATACATCGCCAATGATTTTCACATAAAAATATACGCAATCTATAAATGTTTAAAAGATCTGCGCAGTTACGCAGGCCCAACCCAACGCTGACTGGGGTATGACTCACTGCTACCTATTGTCTAATGTGATTTTGATCTCTGATGTATGTTAATGTTACCCGTCTACTTATTGACTTTAAAGGAGCATAGGAGTAGTTGGTTTCAAAACACTTAAGTAATACTCAACAGTAGATATATAGGTAAGTACTTACTAAAATAAATAATTAAACTCAATTTATAAATGCAACAAAATTTGTTAAGAATTTAAGTAAAATACAACAAGAAAAACATTGAACAATTAAAATCTTTTAAAACGGCATTACCTTAGGGTCAATAATGGGACTTATATTATTATTTTTATAAGAAACACGTCTTGCTTGACGTCGACAGAACAACGGCCTTGAAAAGAAATTATGTCATCTATTTCAGATGCAAATAGACTGTGTATGACGGAGCTATTATCACCGTCTGGACGATGCGATCAATCAGCTAATGTTTGTAAAACGTTTACGAAAGTTTGCCTTGAAATGCACTGCGCCTTGAGTCAACAACTAAGTAAAGTGAGAATCAACTTTGAACTTTTCCTACCGCTAGCTTTTCACCGCGGCTACGCTCACAATCACCGCGGCTACGGTCACAATTATACAAAATTATATCTTACTAACGCAGGTTAGTAAGATATCAAGGGGGAATAAATGTACCTAAGTAAATAAATATCATAGAATTTCGAATATGAAAGTATTTTTAAGTTTTATACTTTTAAAACAAAATCAAGATTTTATGTGTTTTTCGTCATTACAGAAATTTGCAGCTGTACTAGAAGTCGGAACTTAGAAGTAATGTAATAATGTAAAATACTTAAGTATTTGCCCATGCACTTCCAACTAATTTCTATAGAATAAAACGCAGTAGGTATATTGTGTACAACATCTAGCTTGTTTCAATAGTCTCCTGTCCGTTTGCATAGTTATGTAAATGGCAGGAGGTAGTAGGAGCCTCGGCAGTGCATTGTATTTCATCATGGCCGACACTCGACTATTCATTTCGCGCCATTTTTGCTGCCTACACAAAGGCCTACGCGATACGACTACTAAGCTTTCTCAATGAAATATCAACCTAATTGACATTATTGATTATTTTGATACAATATTCCATAACTTGTGTCGCAGACTCAGATAAGTACTAAAAGGCGATTATTTTATGTGTACTATTAATTGTAAATTCGTGTAGGCACGTAATATCTTGAAAGGAAAACCTGTTCAGGTTATATACTGTAGGTAGTCTTGTAAAATAATGAAATTAAATTGCAATTTCAATTCAAAATGGCTGCTGAAATAACTAGCACCCATCGAGCCGTGTCGAGCCAAAAATTTACAGATACTGTTAATTACATTACAGTCATGTTCGTGAAATGAAGGAGCTCTTGTGTGAAAATCCATATACGCTAACTTGTTCACTTTCAAATACCTATTTTAGCTTGGAAATTAAAGATAGTTAATAAATTAAATGCTGTAATTTACGATCTGACACTCAATTTCCTTGTTTCGATATTTTCATTACCTATATGTATATTTCGATATAGTTAATGCCTCCTAAGCTAACGGTCTCCTAAATTCTCAAATTTCATGAATGTATACTTCGATATATTTAATGCCTCCTAAGCCAACGGTCTCATCAATTCTTAAATTTGGGAGACCTGTGACTATGTGCGAGTTGTCTTGAAGGATTTGATTCAATCATCGCGATTGGTAGCCATTTGGTGTTGTAGTTGGCACAGTACTAAAATTACTAAAGTGCTTACATTATTATTAATTATATAAAATAATTCTGTTTAAGAGGCAATTAAGTAATCAATTGCAAGTAACATGTTTGTTCTAACAGTTACTTACTGCTTTCGAATTCTCTATATCAGCAATGTACACATAATCTTTAATAAAAACTCTTGAGCATCACATAATTTGTGTTATTCAGGCACTAACGTTGCACAGTACGTTTTCAATGCTGGATTGAGTTAGGTAACAAAAAGAAGCGAATGGCTACAGAGTACAGACACAGGCGATTGCTTCGGGTCGTTCACCTGAAACCGACTGCGGATGTACCTATTGAAAGAAGCGACGCTCCGGGTGATGTAGATTAATCATATTCTGCTGCTAGTTAGAACATAAAGTAATAGAAGCAGTGTATGCTATATATCTATAGTAGGTGTAGTATTGAAAATTTGAAACCGATGAGTTTTCGGAGCCTTTTACGACCACTTTAGATATACCTACTCAGACATTTATGTGTGCTGGCTGATGGAAACTGTTTGTGTCCCTCCATAACACGTCAAAAACCTTATTTACGCCTGCTGGAGCTCATCTCATTTCGCAGCAAATATTATAACTATGACATTCACAAAAACATGTGGATTTCTATTGGTAAAATAATTTAAAAATCGGTTTATCATGTCCAAAAACTCTTTCTCTACATCCCAACAAACAAAATATTATCCGCTTAATATTAGGTATTGATAGCTGTAGAAGTGTAAGATCGGAATATAAAATAATATAAGGACAGGTTTTATTTAACTCATATTTTCAGGGCAAACGTATTGCATAATATATGAAGCTATTATTTTCAAACTCCAGCAACATCTGTTTAAATAGCTAGTAATCCAATCAATAAAGGAATTATACAATTTCTTAACATTGAAGAAGTGACGTCATAAAACAGAATTAGCACGCGAGTTGGAATTGTAATGAATGTGGAAACTGATAAATATATTTTTGTGAAGAAACCTAACTATTCTCTTCTATTAATCCGAAATTTAAAATAATATTTATTAGACCGAAATATAAGCTTGACTTGAACCGAGGTAAGTAGATACTCATTTTTGAAACGATCTAACCTAACCCTAACGTGCTGCCCTTCAATTTCACTAGCGCTTTTGCACTAAAACAGCTAAAAGGATTTAGCTGAAAATTACAAGTAAATATTTATTTTGGCCGAACACCTCATCTCATCATAGTCATCAATCTGGATAGACACTGACCGCGGGAAAACATATTTTTCCGTGGAACATATTTTTTTAATTTTCTTTTTACGTAGATATTTAAGTTTTGACCTCTCTGATTGCAAAATCACAAAATAAATATCTGGCATATTGATATGACAAAATCAAAGCCCCAAGAAAGCTACTAATCCCAACTTCGCAGTTCTAAACTGGTATTTAGGGCAACGACACGTTCAATAGGAAACCGGAGCAAGGAAAATCTATTTCTCTATCCCTCTGACCAATGCACTTTCATGCCGTGTAAAACATACCCCAATCTCAACAGATGAACTATCTTGGTGACTCATAACTTCTCAAGTCCCACTGCAAATATTTTCCGAAGCAAATGGAAAAAGTAAAACGTGCCATCCCAAATCTTAAACACTTGGCACAACCGAACAACACTGCACTGAAATTCAGAAATAGTCGCCATCTTCGCCGATGTAAGGATTCGAGTACCAGGGCGTCAGAAATGGAAGGAGATATTCTTACCAGAATCTGGCGCTTGCTGAAGAGTAGTCGTGAGTCGGCTGTGTATTCACTGATTGCCGCCGCGCGCGCAGATTCCGGTCGTGTGGCGCCCGCCCGGGCGGTTTGCCTACTGACGTGAACGGTGCGCGGGACGTAAAGCCCGCTCTACATTGTGCAGAGGATGTCGGCTTTTCACTTGCGGTAATTAAATAAATTAGATCAAACAGTGCATGTTGTAATTCAAAATATTTCAGCGTTCATTATTATACCCACCGTTATCCTGCAAGTCGTAAAGAAACATTGCAAAACTAGTTTGGAAAGTACTAACATAAAATGGTTAGATAAACTAAGAAATAATTATTTACTAAGCAATAAATTTCCCTGGTTGGTTTGAACCAAGGATTCCTAGATTGGTAACTGTATCCGCGCCCATGACACTCGTACGTAACTCAACGCGGTATCGGTCGGACTGCAACACCAAGCATGGGCATTGAATGTGTTAATGCGCTAATTAAATGTAGCTTATTGTCTAATAATATTAAATTAGTGAATAAAATTACCAGACTTCATTTATTTATCAACAGGAACTGTTACGCAGCTTGTTGATCGCAAGTTTGAGCAATGTGGAGCGAGCCTAAGCTACGGTAACAACGCTAATTGACGCTGCGTTGTGGTTGAGCTAGGATACGACTAATGCATATAAGCTTTGGATTGTATGTCAGTAGAGTTACTGCCAAGGACTCAAGCAACGGTGCCACTAACGGGGGAATCAGCCAAGGCCAGGAAATACGGGGAGTATTAAAACCTTCTTTCCTATTTTTAATAATTCGAAGATTCAAATTTTCAAATCTTTTTTCGTTCTTCGCAGAATTGTATTCGGTGCCTGTCTGTAGAAAAATAAACTAAATGCCCGATGTTAATTTTATAATGAATACTTTTTACATGAGTTATTAAAATAGAAGCTCTACTTCGAAAATAAATCTTTTTACCGGGAGAATGCGCAGTTTAATCTAATGGTTTGTTTTTAATAAATGTTGGGCATATTGCGTGATCTATCCGCTAATATTGGATGCAAGTGAAAGGTAAAAATTATAGCAAATTATCTATGGCCGTTGGTACTAAATTGTAGCAGTTATTATCGGTAATAATGCACATTGTGTTATGTATTTTCACGTCGAACTGTATAAAATAATACATATCAGCCATTAGAAACCTGTTGTATTAAAATAAAATTTAAGAAATATATTTCATATTTTAATGTACCTTCTTATATCGATTTTTGAATGCCGGGAAAGGAAAATAGCCTTATAACGCGGGCATAGTCACGGGGCAGAAAGCTAGATAAAAATATATAAAAGAAAACGTTTTAAATATCACTCTGGTATGTTGTTAAATAAAATATTCGTATATTAAAAATATATTAGACAACTCACCATGTCTCTTGATTCCACACGTCGATTTCTAACATAAGCCACTTCGAGTACAAACCTAAAACAAAGAAGTAATTTATAACTTTTATAAAACTCAAACAGATAAGACATTTAAAGAAAACACAATACTTACAATTACTATGTCCAGCCAGAGTGAATAAAATATAATCAGCTTCACCCATTTTTAATTTTACCTCGCGGGAATGAGTCTATTTCCCTGCAGTTATTGTTTGTGTAACTCTCTGCTCTGTAAAGAAAGCTAGACTGATTTTCTTGCAAGAATATTTATGGTGGAGTTTTAAAAACAAATAATTTAATAAATATATCTAAATCTAAAATAAAAGACAAAATTATTCTTGTCGTGTTTATCAAAATATACCTGTGGCAAGTCTTAACTACTAACCCGTTACATCTAACAATAATATCACTGATTAGTGCTTTGTGAACCAAACTATTGCGAATTAAAGTACCTACGACGAAATAGATGAGATAATAAACAGACAAAATCAAATTGTCTCATAAATATCCCGTAAAATAATTTTCATTCAATAACAATATTAATAGCCGTATATCAGTAATAAATAAAAAAATATTTATGTTATATATATTATTATATAAAATCAATCCCAGTTTTCGTTGTAATTCTATAACTCAGGAACGACTGGGCCGATTTAGGTGCTCTTGGTAGTAACTGTAACTGTGTTTTAAGAGCCTGTCATTCAAAAACAATATAGTGACAATATAAAAATATGTAGTGATATTAAATCAATGAAATAAGTTTTTCAATTTATTTTTACCAAGAACGTGGCTTTAGTTTACAACACTATAACCTACTTATTTTACAGTCAACATCTAGAAATTTATGTACAAGATTGAATATTTAATATAATTCGGGACACCCAAAACAGTAAATAATTTTATTCAATATAATAAAAATATTAATGTACTAAACCAATTCACAAAGCATAAATCAACTTGAATATTTTATCTCAATACAAGTGCATAGGTACAATGAAAGATTTTCAAATTACATTCTATAAATAATTAGTTATGGTATATTATGTTACACTTTGTTCAGTCACATTTATACATTGAATATCATTTTAAAGTATAAGAGCACAGGACAAATTAATGCATCGAAGTATTATTAATATTATTTTTTCAGTTAATGACATATACAACGAACGGTAGTAAAACAAGGGTGTCATAACAATAATATGGTCGTCAATAATAAATATTGCCGTACAGTCACATCTAACCCCGTGGTAAGCTAGTGTTACGGGTACTATCTGATACACTTTTTTATTAGAATTAATGATAATGTATTCATAATTATAACAGTTTGTTTTACAATTCACAGGGTAAAATAACAAATATTTAATTAAAACAAACACGTTTCGAAATAATAAACGAAATTAACAAAAACAATTGGCTAAGGAATGTATTAACTAAACTATATCTAAATTAACAAAAATACTAATAAATTGTAAACTATAAATAACTATAAGTAAGATCCCTTCAAGATTTGTTTTAGCCATATTAATTCTTATCAAAGTTTGCTGATTGAACATTTCAACACTTAATTTTAACATGAATTTCCTAGGACAGGACGAAGATCTAAAATAAATAACCGCACTAGTCTTATAATATTTAGGTTTTGAAAAAATAATAATAAGTTTAATGACCTCATGTGCCACTGAAAACCAGCGCTGTGTCAATGTACTAAAATATTGCCACAACTTTTATGCTGGCAACCCATTTTTGTCCGTTGTGTAAACCTTGTTTACACAATAATCCGAAATAAACCTAGAATTTTCATTGCACAGGAAGTAATTAGTTTTGTTTTTTTTAGTTCGGTGGTTTCATAGTGAGCCTTGAATATTTTATATAGATTATTTCATTACTTAATTTGATTAATACGTAGGGGCTGAAAATGTACACAAGAGGGACTATTTAAGTTGAGACTATTTATCTGTAATAATAAATAAAAGATGTTACTGTATCTTTCAAAGGTCAAAGGTTTCATGCAAACAATAAATTAACTTTCATTACCATTTACTCAGATTTTTAATAGTTTAAAATTATGAAATCTAGTACTGTTCACTTAAATGCGTAGGAAATATTTTTAAATTTTATAATAAATTTTATAGACTTAAATTTAATTTAAATAAGTTTTTAAATTATCATGGTTTTTAACAATATTTAAACGTGAAACGGTAACATACCATAATTTAAATCATGATATGTTACCCGTTTTATATGTTCAAATGTTAATATAACTTTATGTGAGTAATTTAAAACGCTCTGCAGCAGAAGGACAGATACGCAAAATCCCGGAATAGCAAAATCCCAGATTAGCAGAACGACAGATTAGCATAAAGACAGATAATGTACTATCGAGATACAAACCCTTATTATCAATATTGACCTCTTTCTCTATACACCACAAATCTAGAAGTAATAATGCCTATTTATTTTTATGAATAAAAGCAACAAGTTGCCAGTTTAAGATTTGAAATTATAGCCTTATCGAATATATTACATGTTATTTATTTAGTTTTGAATGTAAATATCTAAATGTTTAGAAATAAAAAATACAATATCGGATTGATAGTTCAATACAAAACTTGTGCATATTCGCTCCATTTCTCACCCACATGGATGAAAATAGGTCAAAGAAATAAACTCAGTGTGGTCAGAACTTATATTTATTTAAAAGCGAACTTTTTATACACCTTTAGTCCTAAACTTCATTTACAATTTACAATACAGAATTATACACAAGTTAACATAGCTAGAAAATCCTGTTGTCAGTAGTTTTAAATGTATTACTGTATATAACGGACAAAAATAATGAATTTGTGTTTCTTGTTCCTAAAACAATATAATGTTTTAGGAACAAGAAACACAAATTCATTATTTTTGTCCAACACGGCAAATGAAGCCAGCTTCATATTGCCTAAACTAAATGCTATCTTATATGTTTAATGTGTTTACACTTCATCCGACAAATTTTGTAAATTCTATCGTATTAAAACTAATTTATTACATTATTTGTCATTGTGAGCTAAAAAATAGTTTACACAGTGAACAATTAAGCTGTATGCGAGACAATCCAGCATTGCTTAATGTGTGTATGTAGGTATAGTCAAATTAATAATAAACAAAAACGAATAATACAAATCAGCCGTACAGTTATAAAATATCTCGTTCGTTTGTGTAAAACAATAAACACAAGATGTAATTTGTGTAAAACTACCCTCATTTGTGAAATACCCGCGTTTCTGTAAGCCTATCTAGGATACTGTTTCATAAATTCATGTTGAGGAATGGAGACCTAACGCGGCGGATAATAAGCGAACGACGCTCTTTTGGTCTGCGCCTTCGTTTTCTGAAAAATAAAGACCTAGTGTAAATATGTAGGTTATCTATATCTACAATGTGACAATCATTATACTCTGATGGTGTGTTATCAATGTATTTACCTAATTATTTTTTACACATCCATCGCATAAATAGATAAGTGTGGCTTTTACTGTAATATTTATAAATATCAGATTTCATGAGATTTCGCTCTAATTGAACCAAGAGCGGATTATCTCAACGCCCATTGGCTGCACCAATGTCAAGCTTCATTCAATACCGACCAAAATACAGCCAATTGAGACCGGAGATTAATTCTGAACGATAATTTAGCAGAATAGTTACCGTCGGCGCCAGTCACGTGCTTCTCCAGGTTGAGTTTCTCCTGCGCCACCTGGTAGATGCCCTCCTCGATGGTGCCGGCGCTCAGCATGCGGTATATCGTCACCGGCCGCGTCTGGCCCATGCGGTGACATCTGTTAACATGATATATATCTCAATTAGAATATCTTTTGACTTAAAAAACATACAAATGCACTAGTCGCCAGTACGATTTTTTAAAGTTTCCGTCGATTTCCTTATCATGGGACCACCTTGGAAATGCCTTCTTTCCATTAAAACAAGAAACGACGGTTACTCCGCAACAAACATAAAAAACCATATTATGATATCGATCACGGTCGAATTGAGATACCACCTTTATTGAAGTCGTTTAAAAACGGTATGGGTAAAAAATAAGTTGGTAAAATTGGCTGGTTCACAGTGGATGCATATTGCATTCGACCGAAACAGCTGGACATGTTTATGGAAGGTCTATGTCCAGCAGTGGTCGTCCGACGGCTGATATGATGATGATAAATATATATTTTTTACATATAAAACAAATGAAACAGTCACCTGTCCTCCGCCTGCTTGTCATTATACGGGTTAAAGTCGATGTCGTGTATGATGACGGTGTCGGCGGCGGTGAGGTTGATGCCGAGTCCGCCGGCGCGCGTCGACAGCAGGAACACGAATATGTCTTCGCTGTTGTACTGGTTTATAAGGCCTTGTCTGTGGACATTATGAGTTCTAAATTCAAACAGCACACCGTTTCATACAACATTGTCGGCGCGCTCTTCGTTCGAAATTCAAAGAACGCGCCCGGAAGTGATTTTGGGTTTTCAGTCTACGTAAATATGATACTTCGCTTGTTCTTTATTCAAAAGTAATGACAATATTTCCGAGTATGTTTAAGAAAAAGCACTTTATTGTACAGTGACCCAAGTGGTCTACCAGTTTTGACAAAAGTTTCTGTGAGATGTAATGATTGCTAAGGTTGACTTTTCTAACATAATTTAACTGACGTACAAACGAATCTCCACCGTAGAGTGGTAGACCACATTTTTGGATGACTTTACACTAAAAACAAAACACTCGGTTTTTAAGGTTTAACCACGCTGCACCCATTTGATTAACATCACGTATATTAAATAAATAAATATTGCTGGACAATTTACACAACGACATCTAGCTCCGTGGAAAGCTCGAAGCTTGTGTTACGGGTGCTAGATTTGATTTTGAATGAAATAATTTTAAAACAACATAAAAGATTAAGCAAAATTGCTGGGCATCAATCTAGTCTTCAATACCTGTCGACGACCGCAGTGCTGCCATCTAGCCTGAGATGGCTGAAGCCGCGTATGTTGAGGTAGGGCTCCAGTATGTCCAGCATCATGGTGAACTGGCTGAAGATGAGCACGCGGTGTCCCTCGCGCTGCAGCCGCGGCAACAACTCGTCTAAGTGTTCAATACCTGTCGACGACCGCAGTGCTGCCATCTAGCCTGAGATGGCTGAAGCCGCGTATGTTGAGGTAGGGCTCCAGTATGTCCAGCATCATGGTGAACTGGCTGAAGATGAGCACGCGGTGTCCCTCGCGCTGCAGCCGCGGCAACAACTCGTCTAAGTGTTCAATACCTGTCGACGACCGCAGTGCTGCCATCTAGCCTGAGATGGCTGAAGCCGCGTATGTTGAGGTAGGGCTCCAGTATGTCCAGCATCATGGTGAACTGGCTGAAGATGAGCACGCGGTGTCCCTCGCGCTGCAGCCGCGGCAACAACTCGTCTAAGTGTTCAATACCTGTCGACGACCGCAGTGCTGCCATCTAGCCTGAGATGGCTGAAGCCGCGTATGTTGAGGTAGGGCTCCAGTATGTCCAGCATCATGGTGAACTGGCTGAAGATGAGCACGCGGTGTCCCTCGCGCTGCAGCCGCGGCAACAACTCGTCTAAGTGTTCAATACCTGTCGACGACCGCAGTGCTGCCATCTAGCCTGAGATGGCTGAAGCCGCGTATGTTGAGGTAGGGCTCCAGTATGTCCAGCATCATGGTGAACTGGCTGAAGATGAGCACGCGGTGTCCCTCGCGCTGCAGCCGCGGCAACAACTCGTCTAAGTGTTCAATACCTGTCGACGACCGCAGTGCTGCCATCTAGCCTGAGATGGCTGAAGCCGCGTATGTTGAGGTAGGGCTCCAGTATGTCCAGCATCATGGTGAACTGGCTGAAGATGAGCACGCGGTGTCCCTCGCGCTGCAGCCGCGGCAACAACTCGTCTAAGTGTTCAATACCTGTCGACGACCGCAGTGCTGCCATCTAGCCTGAGATGGCTGAAGCCGCGTATGTTGAGGTAGGGCTCCAGTATGTCCAGCATCATGGTGAACTGGCTGAAGATGAGCACGCGGTGTCCCTCGCGCTGCAGCCGCGGCAATAACTCGTCTAAGTGACGGAACTTGCCGGATTCAAGGATCAGCTCCTCTGGCACCGAGTGGTTGCTGATACACTGGGGGTAGTAAGTAAGATATCAATCAATCAATCATTTTTTTTACATAAAATAGTGTCCAATATAAATGAATACATGGGCTCCTGCCTGAGTAGCCGTAGATAATTCTTTATAAAACACACCAATAATCAATATTTACATAAGAACTTAAAAACTACAAAAACGTATGCGTAATGGGCGGTCTTATTGCTTAAAGCAATTTCTTCCAGACAACCTGAGGATGGAAAGAAAAACTGCAGAATATTACTGGACTGTTCGTAGTTAGTAAGATGGCTCAGTTTTCTTTACTAGACTTAAAGACTTATATTTCGCTTGCGCGATCCAGCCTTACATACTTTTTGCACATAAATATGTATTTCGATAACACTTACTGGGTGATTCAAGGTCAGCTGATGTATCTGAAAGTCGGACATGCAGAGTAGATCTTGGAAGGCGTAGTGGTCGTTCTTCTCCTTGTATGTGGGGTCTTTGGCGAGCCGGGACGCGATCTTCTTGAGCTGGTGTCCCTGGTAGTGGTAGCGGAGCAGCAGCGGGTGGTTGGCCAGTTTGCGCATGTCCATCATCATTGACATGCCGCTTTGTTCTTGTGTTGCGTGTATCTACAACGGAAAGGAACCTTCTTTATTTCTAAATTCATTTAGAGTGCGCGCCGCCACTTAAGTCTGTTGACGTGGCGCTGCTTGCCTAGATATAAACGTTTCTAATATTGTAGTTCCCGCATTAACCGTAAGACTTGAGTGGTGGCGCGGGCTCTAATACAGGTTATTTGAATACAATGGAAGTAAGTTCCCAATTAAAATAGTATTATTGGGTAGGGTGGATTTGGTTATGAATGTTAACACTCCTTCATGTTGTAATGGCTGAATATTGGAAAATTTCATGGAACAAAATACAAAATAGACTGCGAGCAAACTATAAAACACTTTCTGCCAGCAATCTGTCTTGAATCTTGTTCCTGGATTTTAGCATCTGCCACATTACAATACATCAAGTAAACAGTATGTCTAAACAATTTTCTTTTAACTTTTAAATGGTATTAACTTTTGTAATTTTGTTATTTTATAAGTACAATAAAGTGTTCATTCATTCATTCAATGTATGGTAACTTACAATGCCGTCTCGTGACTTGAAGCCCGCTATAAGTTCATCATACTGCGCCTTCTGCTTGTCCGTCATGGGTACTTGTTCCATGTGATTGGTCTTCTTAGGCAGGTCCTGTAACACGTCCCGTTTGAGCCGTCTCAGCACGAACGGCTTCATGATCCGCTTGGCTTGCACGATCTGGTTCTGCTCGAAGGCAGGCTCGTCTTCTACTGCGCCGTCGGTTTTCTTCGTCGTTTTCGATTTCTGGAATGGAATTCAATAAATAAATTATTGCTGGATAATTAACACAGCAACATCTGGCCCAGTGGTAAGCCCGAAGCTTGTGTAACGGGTGCTAGATTTCTGATATACTTTATATAATATACATACATATACATATATCGGGAAACTCAAAAACATTTGAATCATGGTATGTTACCCGTTTCGTTATAAAATACATAGATAGATATTTTTTATTATACATAAAACACCCAGACACTGAACAAATATTTGCAGATCGTACAAATCCTTACTAATATTATAAATGCGAAAGTAACTCTGTCTGTCGTCTGTCTGTTACGCTTTCCCGCCTAAACCTCTCAACCGATTTTGATGAAATTTGGTACAGACAATCTTTAGACCCTGAGACAGAACATAGGCTACTTTTTATTTCCACGCGGGCGAAGCCGCGGGCGGAACCTAGTTTATAATAATACAATTGTCCCGAGACGGGAATTGAACCCGCAACCTCTTACACTTATGTAATTGACTTGTAACTCACAGCATTCTTCTGGAACAAGTTCTTCAAATCATCAGTCTTTCCGGAGAACATGTGGGGCATCACGAAGGCGAGCAGTGACATCAGCTCTAACAGGTTATTCTGAAGTGGCGTTCCGGTTAGAAGCAGGCGGTGTTTGGACTGAAACAACATTTTATAATAACTATTTTGTTTCAAGATATAATTCATAAAATAACATAATACGGTATTTTCCCTAAAAAAACATGAGCATTTTATTAGTTTTTAAAAGCACTCACACTGTGAAAATAGGTGTGAATTGTCCAGCAATATTTATTAATTGAATTTGAATTTATCTATAGAATAGAATAGAATTTACTTTATTGCACACCACAAAAACAGAAACACACAATACAAACTTAAACATTTGTAGTACAATGCACGGCCTTATCGCTGTGAGCGATTTCTTTCAGGCAACCAATCTATGTTAGTTAAGCCGCTTTTATATTTAACTGACGTGTTAAACGCGGCTTTATGTTTCACTTTCAAAATTTTCGTGTGTTATTATTTTCACTATTCATTTTATAAAACGGGAATTACTCACGTATTAACTAAGGAGTGTAAACACCCTCGACGTTTCGACCGCTCTTTTTCAAGAGCCTT
Organism: Chloroclystis v-ata; assembly: GCA_963691955.1. Lineage (NCBI taxonomy): Eukaryota > Metazoa > Arthropoda > Insecta > Lepidoptera > Geometridae > Chloroclystis > Chloroclystis v-ata. The sequence continues at coordinate 8,142,290 of OY829904.1, read as the reverse complement.
ATGTGTTATGAGGATGATGTAGGTATAGATGATCCATTCTAATAATGAACTCCCCTCCACAAAACCGTGATGATTTCAACGTGTGAGAGGAAATACTTATTGCATCGCTATACTTGTGTGCGTGCTACAACTTTACTGTAACATTGGCTCATCTGTCTGTCAAAGTGATACCGTTTGCTTATATGTTAATGAACATCCAATGACAAAGATCAATTTATGTGTGTTGTATCTATACACCTTTTTGCATGTACGTGTAACCGCGGTGGAGGGGCGTTCATTTTAGAAATGGTTTTACTATACCTTGATCTTGAGCAGGTTGTCGTACCGCTGCGTGGACATGTTCTTGAGCATGTGCGCCTCGTCGTAGATCACGTAGTGCATCGGCGTTATGCGGAACATCTTGCGCTCCTCCGGGCAACTGCTCACCATTGTGTATCTACAAGGAAAATATTGTTCATGTTATACTCAATCGATCACATGGAGTGATTCTTAGGCCGATATTATAGGAACTCTCCTGCCATTTTTTAGGGTTCCGTAGCCAAATGGCAAAAACGGAACCCTTATAGATTCGTCATGTCCGTCCGTCCGTATGTCACAGACTACGTCAAACAGTATGAGTCTAGTTTTGTGTAACTTTAGCTAGTTTCTTGCTATATTTTCGTAACCAGCAGTTATATATATTTTTTTATAATTTTGATGCTGCAAACATTAGTGATCGCAGTAAGTTACAGTAAAAAGAAAGGGTGTACAATAAACAGAAAGGATGTCCGTATTTTTCTATATAGAACTTTTAGCCGATTATACGACACGGGTAGAGCTGTGGTGGTACTATTCCTAGTCTTCCCAGAGTAGCACTACATCGCACGTATCAAATTAAAGTGTTCCTCACGTGGTAAGCACGACGTCGTATTTGTCCAGTCCCCGCGCATACTCAATACGTAGCTGCCGCCTCTCTTCAGGATGTCCGTAATACTTGCTCACTCGCAGCGACGGACACCAGCGCGCTAGCTCCGAACTCCAGTTATCTACAACACAAATAACAATCATTATAATATATACAACACATATAAAAATAACTATATATTAAATTTCCATGTCACAATGTTTGTTACCGTACTCCTCCGAAACGGCATTAATGATTTTACCAAATTTTATATGCGTATTCAGAAGGTTTGAGAATCGACTACTATATATTTTTATACCCGTAGTAGAAAGCGTGCGAAACCGTGGGCGGGTCAGCTAGTAATTATATTATTACTTTCTTGAATTGGTAGTAATTAAAATATAAATTGGTCGCTTTACAACAAATATATTTCAGCGACCATCGTCCGAAAAAAAGGTATATCGGTATTGGTAAATCTGTTTCAACAGCAGCACAAGCTGAATTTTGGTATTAACGATAAGAACGTAGAACATGTTTTACAATAAATAGAATAGCAACATACCTAGAGTAGAAGCTGGCACGACAATCAAATGACACCCTTTGGCTTGTCCAGTTTCTTTGAGATGAGCCAGGAATGATATAACCTAAAACAATAGTATTATTTAAATTCATAGACAAGGATATATCAAACATTTAATAAATCTATACTAATATTATAAAGAGGAAAGATTTGTTTGTATGTTTGTTTGTTTGTTTGTTTGTAACGAATAGGCTCCGAAACTACTGGACCGATTTCAAAAATTCTTTCACCTTTGGAAAGCTACATTATCCCCGAGTAACATAGGCTATAATATATTTAAAAAAAATTTAGGGATCCTTACTAAAACTCCAATAATGTAACATAAGGTGTAAAAAAATGACCTGAAAAATTCCTTACGTCGCGTGCGCTGCGAAAACTATTGATGATAGAACAAAATCATGTACTACGACTTTGCAGAACTCATCATTATCTACAAAAAATGTCGCGACAGCATATGTCTAAATATTATAGTTATGTCACAGTAAGCAGTTTTTTATTCTAAAATATTAATTTATATATGCCGCCTCTTAAAAGGGTCTTCATTTGTACCTTGGTATTAATCCTTATCAAAATAAATTACTTTTTATTCAAGACGGCTTTAATACCTTTTTATAACTTTTTGAATTATTCAATTCGGACATTTCATTCGGAAGATATCACGAGTTTAAAAATGCAAGTATTAGAAAAAAGTCTAGAGGTTGTCGCTCACCGCGCTCAGCTAGCCAGCATGCGATGTAGACTCCATGTAAGCGTCACTGGGGTACGGGGGGGAGTCAAGTAATGTAATATCCTAATCCTAACATAGGCTACTTTTTACCGCGGAAAAATACATACTTCGGCGGAAAAATATATGCTTACGCGGAAAAAATCGATTTAGATAAAATTTAATAGATATAAAATAGATAGTTGCAAATAAAAGTATATGGCGAGAGACTTTTCACCGCGGAAAATACATGCTTCCACGGGAAAATATATGCTTACGCAGGATAATTCGATTTGGATGAAATTTAGTATGGATATAGTTGCAAATAAAAGTATATGGCGAGACGAAGTTCGCGGGGGCTGCTAGTCATTTATAAAATAGCAAGTGTCATAAAATAGCAAGTGACTTCAATGAATAATGGTATATTTATAATTACAAACCTGCACAGTCTTTCCAAGACCCATCTCGTCAGCTAAGATCCCAGACACAGCTTGCTTGTGAAGCACCGCGAGCCAGTTCAGGCCGACGAGCTGGTATGGAGCTAGTTTCAGGCTGAAAACAGTATCATAGATTCATAATTTTTATTATTATTGGCTTTATGATTTTTATTTTAGTAAATATCATTGATTTTTTATCCGTTGGTTTTCCGAAAATGTTAAATGAAATAAATAAATAATATGGCGACCTCTGTGGCGCAGCGGCGAAGAACTGCTTGCGACGCAGAAGGTTCGATTCCCGCCCCGGAACAAAAACTTTTACGATTTGCAGATATTTGTTCCGTGTGTCTGGGTGTTCCTTATGTATTTTAAAAAAATCCATATATAAAAAGAAAAAAAACGTATGTATATTCTAAGTGTACCTATGTATAAAGGCTCGTTTACGCCGAGTCAACAACTTGCGACAGTGTCACATGTTATTAAATAAATAAATATTACTTGATTATTTGTAGCATGCGGCACCTTGTTGTAATAATGTGTCAAAGAAAAAGAAGTAGAAATCATTTGCGGTATACGTGACGCAAGGTGTTGCCATGCCGCACGGTTTTTGCCACAATGTGCGACATTTTTGACTTTGTAAAGTGCATACACAGTATCATCATCATCATCATCATTTCAGCCATCGGACGTCCACTGCTGGACATAGGCCTCCCTTAAACATCTCCAGTTATTTCGGTCGGATGCAGCTTGCATCCACCGTGAACCGGCAGCTTTGATCAGATCATCTGTCCATCTTGTTGGTGGACGTCCGACGCTGCGTTTTCCGATCCGTGGTCTCCACTCGAGAACTTTTCGGCCCCATCGGCCATCCGTTCTCCTCGCTATATGGCCTGCCCATTGCCACTTCAAAGAGCTAATCCGTTGGGCTATGTCGGTGACTCGCGTTCTCCTACGGATCTCCTCATTTCTGATTCGATCCCGCAGGGAAACCCCGAGCATAGCCCTCTCCATAGCCCTTTGAGCGACTCTGAGTCTGTTGATGAGGCCGATAGTGAAGCACCACGTTTCGGATCCGTATGTCATCGCTGGCAACACACACTGATTGAAGACTTTTGTCTTGAGGCACTGAGGTATTTTGGACGAAAAGACGCTGCGAAGTTTCCCGAACGCTGCCCATCCGAGCTGGATTCGACGAGTGACCTCCTTCTCAAAGTTGGACCTACCTAATTGGACTGTCTGTCCTAGGTATACATACGCGTCAACAACTTCAAGAGCCGAGTTCTCAACCATAACAGGGGAAGGCTCTACATGAACATTGGACATGACTTTCGTCTTATCCATGTTCATTTTGAGACCAACCCGTTGGGAGACTCGATTGAGGCCTTCGAGCATTGTGCCGAGTTCTTCCATCGAGTTTGCCATGACTACGATATCGTCTGCGAATCGAAGGTGAGTGATGTATTCGCCGTTGATATTGATGCCCAATCCTTTCCAATCCAGAAGTTTGAAGGCGTCTTCCAAAGAGGCAGTAAACAGTTTCGGAGACAGAACGTCTCCCTGTCTTACGCCCCTTTTTAAGGGAATAGCCTCCGAACTCTGTTCTTGTACTCGGACGGACATGGTGGCGTTTCTATACAAACACTTCAACACTTCGATATACCGATAGTCAATACGGCCCCGCTGGAGTGACTCAAGCACTGCCCATGTTTCGATCGAATCAAAGGCTTTCTCGTAGTCCACAGACGCTAAACAGAGCGGCAAATTATACTCTTCGGTCTTCTGTATAACCTGCCGCAGCGTATGTATGTGGTCTACGGTACTGTAGCCTTTTCGGAAACCGGCTTGTTCGGGAGGCTGGAAGTCATCAAACCTGCGTTCGAGTCGGTTAGAAATGACCCTAGAAAACAGCTTATAAACATGGCTCAAGAGCGAGATGGGTCTGTAGTTCTTCAATAAGGCTTTATCACCTTTTTTGAAGAACAAGACCACCACGCTCTTGTTCCATGCTTCAGGCGTGGTGCCTCCAAGCAAGGTGGAATTAAAGAGCTTCTGAAGGACTTTAAGTACCGGTGAACCACCCGCTTTCAGAAGCTCTGACGTAATTCCATCCTCACCTGGCGCCTTGTTGTTCTTAAGCTGCTTCAGGGCCATCCTAATCTCGTACAGGCTGATGTCCGGGATATCTTCGGTGTAGTGCCGGGTCAGTTTGGCTCTTGGGTCTGTAGCCGCACTGGTAACAGGCTGAGTGACCGAATCGTAGAGCTGTCCGTAGAACTTTTCGACTTCCCTCAACACTTCCGCTTTCGTCGACGCTACACTGCCATCATCCCTCTTCAGCTTAGTCATCTGGCTTTGCCCAATAGACATATCTCTTGCGAACACTTTGGAGCCCTTGTTCCGCTCTATCGTATCTTTAATACGAGCTGTATTAAAGATACGAATATCGTGCCGCAGAGATTTGCTAATTCGTCTATTGAGCTGCCTATGTGACTCAGCGTCATCGGGAGATTGCAGTATCAGCGAGCGTCGTTCAGCCATAAGGTCGAGGGTGTCGTCAGAGAGTCTCTGAGTTCTACTAGTACGGTGGGTCTTAAAGAACTTAGACCCCACCGTATAGACAGTCTCTACGAACCTGTTATTTATCTCGTCCACTGATGCGTGATCATCAAGAGCTAGGCAGTCAAAGCGATTTGAGAGCTCGAGTTGAAAGCTCTCGGGTTTTTCGATTTGGGCACGAGTAGGTCGGAGCGTGGACTTCATCAAACGGGACCGCTCAAGTTTAACGTTCATATTCAATGTGCCTCTTACAATCAGGTGATCACTGCCGGTTTTCACCCTGTGGATCACAGAGACATCATTGAATATCCGTTTCTTGTCGGTCAGGATGAAGTCTATCTCGTTTCTCGTGGAACCATCGGGGCTCATCCAGGTCCACTTCCTGTGAGGCGGCTTCTGGAAGAAAGAGTTCATCATAAAGAGTCCCTCTTTCTCCAGGAAATCGGCCAGCCTCTGGCCCCTGGGGTTCCGTTGCCCATAACCAAAGTTCCCCACCTTCAACTCATCACCGCTTTTCTTGCCTAGCTTCGCATTAAAGTCCCCCATAACAACATTGAAGTGAGTTTTGTTGGTATGTATGGCTCTACTAATGTCCTCATACATACACTCAACTTCATCATCTGGGCGTGCCGAGGTCGGCGCATATACCTGAACGACCTTAAGCGAGTACCTTTCAGATACTCTGAGTGTTAGGTAAGCAACCCTGCTCGACACACTGTCGATGGTAATAATGTTGTTAACAAGGGACTTGTGGACGAGAAACCCGACACCACCTTGGGACTGTTGGTCGCCCTCCCGGTAGAAGAGCAGGTTACCCGACTTCAGGGTTATCGTGTCCTCTCCCTCTCTTCGGACTTCAGATAACCCCAAAATATCCCAACGTAACCTGCTCAACTCTTCTTCCAGCTCAACGATCTTTTCGTCTGTCCTCAACGTGCGGATGTTGTGTGTTGCCAGGGCCAGTGGTCGTCGTGAGGGCAATCGATCGGAATCCATGTTGCGAGCCAAGGTCGTTCGACAGTTCAAGACCCTCGCCCGGAGATTCACCTTGCCCCTGACCCTGGGAGGTCTTGGCCTACTGTCATCAGCCTCACCCCCAGTGTCGCCGGGCACTTGGGGACAGATAATTTGTGTACTGTGCATGTTAAAGAGGTTTGGACCATAACCCGCCACGCTGGTCCAATGCGGGTTGGCGGGTCGCCATTTCCTCGTTCGTTGTTCAGCAGGGAGCACCGCGGGCAGGTGAGGTTGGCTTGGGCGCCGAGAGGTGGAATTGGCGCCCCTTACTCCCCAGTATTGCCCCAGTGTAATATAGACTTCAGATTATCTAGTACCCGTAAACACATGCTTCGAGCTCACCTCGGGGCTAGCTAGCTGTGTAAATTGTCCAGCAATATTAATTATATAACCCGCGCAGATAGAAAATTGATTTGAAAATGGCGGGTACGTATGGTACGATTGGCAAAACAAGGATAAAAGTATAGACAGCGATAGAGAGTGACCGAGAACGCATGCGAGCGGACGCCATTTATAAATCAATTCTTTAAATGCGCGGCTTATACCTGTCTATCATGATGGCGGGTTGCCTCAGCCTGGCGGCGCCGGCCGCGACGGCCGCCTCCAGCTGCTGCGCGAGTCCGACGCACTTCTTCATGAGCCGCTGGATGTTGCCGCGCGTCGCCAGCAGCTCTTGTGTGGAGTTCAACAGTTCCGCGCTAAGGCCTTTCACTGTGTTGAACTTTTCCACCTGTAAATGGTAAATAGGTTTTTGGTTATGGTAAGATTTATAAGTGGGCCCAGTTTAGCGGTAGGAGCGATGGGGTATTAATATTGTTCTGCATTTGTGTTTCTTAATTGTCTGTGCTTGGAAGAAGTTTATTTTGCTGTTATTAAAATCATGCTGTCAAACTTATGTTGTAATTGTACATACTTATGTATAGATAAAATGTAAATTGAATTTTATACAGTAATTTAATTTAACTATAATGGTGTCTTATTATTTATTCATGTAAGATTACAATTTCTACGCTACTTAGGAAATATTTTGCATGTTATTTTGAGATACTCAGCCACATCAAGACTTCCTAGGCTTATGTTTGGGGCCTGTCAATTTTTAATGTAATCCAACGACATTGGCGGCAAAATAGCAAAAGCCAGTCTCATCACAAAACAAACAAAAAATAGATGTTTTTTTTAAGCTATAACCATGCAAGCTTTAGATTTCAGATTTATGTCATTTATTTCCATGAAATCCTATAGATCACTTGGACAAGTCAATAAGTTAAAATAAATTATTAAGTAAAATGAAATAAAAATATGTGATTTGAGACGCACTTACCATATCCAGCCATCCTTTGAAAGGCCTGTGCGCCATGATAGACTCTGCCTTCTTCTGCGAACATCCGCTCAGCAGTGACAGCTCGCTGAGCTGGCTCGTGTTTAGGAACTCGAAAACTTTCTTCTTATCGCCAATCAGGTCATTTGTTATTTCATTGTCGGAGTCGTCACTAAAATTAAATGTTAATTTAATTAAAAACTCTTTGAATTAACCTTAATTTAACTTCTAGACCAGCATGTCTAGTGGTGTAAAGATTGTCACTGACACTGTGTATTCTTTTGTATTAGACCTTTTTTGTACTAAGTTGGTAAGCACTAAGCACAAGTATTAGGTACAGGAGAATTTCGAGCTTCTTACGTTATTTTATTAATTATTAATTTTATTAAAGTATTCGTATAATTAGAAGCCGAATTAGGCGGCTTCAACTCCCACTCGAGGGCTAAAAGTTGCGTTGAAATTCTGATATATAATTTTAAAATAAGAAGTCTTACCTATCATAAACCCTGTCATCCTTCCCCTTCCTAACACCATAATCATCATCTTCACTGCCGCTGCTGCCGCGCCGAGCCTTGCCGCCCTTCCCTTCCAGCGGCTTTCGGACAACCACTATGTTCTGTCGAGGGGCACTTTCCCGGGCCATGTTCATACTAGGCCTCTGACCTGTGGCCTGCAGCTGTAATAATTAATTATTTATTTCTAAGGATCAAGTGAATAAAAAAAAAAGTTGTCTATTGCTAAAAATTGCGGAAAATAGTGAGATTGACTTGTTTAACATTAGTACTAGACAATTAAAACAATTGTCTAGCAAATCATTTTTTGAAAAATAGGTTGTTTTATGTTTATATTGTATTTATTTATAATTTCTTAGCTTTATATAATATATTCGTTTATAAGTAATTATAGTAATTTTATATTATATATATTTATATATAAATAATTTTATATTTAGATAAATATTTTAATTTATTTTTGGTATATACTAAGTGTACGTATTTGTTTTTGTTATATTTTTGCTACAAGTGGAAACCTATAAGTAGCCCTTAAGTGTATATTGTTATATCTTTTTGTTTAACTAGCTGTAAGTTTCCCTAAAATTATAAAAATAAATAAATAAATAAAATAAAAGTGTATTTAGGAAGCTCAATAATAGAAAAGTGAGGGTTACATAATAACCCTTCTTATTTACGATCCTACTAACAAAACTGGGAAACAGAAACTTTTATAGACAGGAGAGATTAGGCCTTAATTCAGTCCACACTGGCCAAGTACCAATCCGCACTTAAATGTCACATGTACTAAAAACTTTTCAAAGTTCTCAGAACATGCCAGTTTGCCTTCCTCACGATGTTTGCCTTCACTGTTAACGCACATGTTTTTAAAAATCAGAGGTGCGCGGCGGGATTTAACCCACAACTTTCAGAATGAAAGTCGAGTGTTCTCCCACTTAGCTAACACGGCTCTTAAGTAAATCCCTTAGTTGGCTTAAAAAACTTAAGACGACATAGTGTAGTACTATTCTTAGGCCACCACACGGCATCCACGGTACACAACAGGTGGTTATATAACTTCAGTGTTACCTTGATCTGCCCCCCAGAGTTGCCAGGCCTCACTCCAAAGTATGTGGTGGTGGGCGGCGGACGCCTCTCATTGCTCTCAGGGTCGTGCTTCAGCAGCTCATCCCGAGCTCTCTCTTCGCTCCAGCCATGCTTCACCAGGGTGTTCTTCACAAACTGTTTTAGTTTAAATCATCATAATTTTGACTTGTACTTTTAAATTATCGTGATTGTAAACAATATTATGATTAATTAGAAAATGGTATGAGAAAAATTACAAGATCACAACGTAACCTAATTATTTAATCTAATTATTATTTAATCTAATTATTTAGAAAAACTTAAGTGAGAGTCAATCACTATAAAATAACAAATAATATTATGATTATTAACAAGATATTTACCACAATTTGTTTGTTTGAGTTTCTCCATATTTCAGCACAGTTGCATGTGCCATAATGATGAAACTGAAGTTGCATAATAAAAGGATGGAAATTGGGCTGTCTGAAAATGCTCTTAAATAATTTTTGATCAAATTTTTTTATGATGTATTATCCTGCTTTTAGTAAGTATTATAAATCTATATAAGTTAAACAGTATAATAAATATTTGTAATTACAATTGGAGATATATCAGGAAACATTTCCACCATGTTTCTGAAGCGACGCTCCTTGATCTGTGTGGTAAGCTCCACGGGGGCAGGTGGTGGCGCTACTTTCTTGGCCGGGGATGCGGCATCATCAGAATCAGAGTCTTGCACTCGGATACGCTTGTATACCACTGGTACTCCATTTCGTACCACTTGGTTGGGAGCTCGAACTATAACTTGATTTGGGGCCAGCATTCTAACTTGAGATTCTGTACAGCAAAACAATTGAATAATTAATTAATTAATTAAGAAAATAAATAAACTTATTATTATTAATTATGTTATTTTCTTATGAGAATTTAATTTTTTTTAATTCTTGTTTTATGTAAACAAGCATTACAAGTAAGTAATAGATAGGTAACAATATGGCTTGTAGCAGTTATTCAGGTTTAGGAATTCAAAAAGCAGAACATTACAAGACAAAAAAATAATTTGTTTGTTATTATTCTGATAAACTAAAGTGTGTGTATGAACACACCTTATGACTTTGCCCTACATTTATTTTTGCAAAAAAATTGTCTGCAATTTACTGTAAAGTAACAGAAAATACTAAAAAGACACCTAAATACAACACTTAATTGATCCAGGATACTAATGAGGTGTGAAGTTAGGGATATTGAATGACGAAGTTTGGTTAGAAAATTCTAAGGCTATGTGCTGACTGTGAATCATCATGATCAGCTGTGCAATGTTTTGGTCTGAAGTGAACAACAAATACAAAAAATAAAATTTAAGCCACAATACAATGATTTTAACGCGTAAGAAGACAAAAAATAAAGCCTTGAAATCACGAACACCTTGCCGTTACACATGCGTCTGTGGCATGTCTTGTTTCTCGCCCTACAAGCGTCCAATGGGAAACTTCCGCAGTGCAGATTGTGAAACGAAATTGTGGTTTTCTTTGTAATGGAAATACTGAAATACTCACGGGAAAACGACGAAGAAGCGGTTACGGTTACGGGACTGCTAGGTCCAGTAGGACCATTAGGTTTCCTCTGAAACCTGTACTGCCGCAGATAACTCAATACACTTGGACTTGTACTATCGGACATTATAGTTCAGAATGTTTAACTTAAAAATAACTTCTCCAAAAGTGTTTTTCATAAAGACAAAAGTTTTTCGCCAAAAAGACATACACAACATGAGAAAAACACTATACGGCCATTTTACTCCGCGAGACTGATTGAATTGAATGAAAATTGTCGACTGACTGACGTTCGTTCCACATTTGTTCGTAACGAAAAATTATTTTAATAACCAATAGAATGGTGCGCCTTTGAATGATTTTGAAATTGGACCAATGACAGTGTTGAATAAAACATTTGAAAACAAACTAAGAATTATTGTCTGAGTTGCCATAATTTAATTAATTGATTAAATAAGGATTAATTCATACGACAAAGAAGACAGGAGAAGGATTTAATTTTTATTAAATGTTTGTTGTAACTGTTAAAATGGGTATTGATTATATGGTTATTTCCGCAAATAAAGAACTTTGAACTACCCAATCAAATGTATCATAAATCGGTAAAATTCCGTTAATTTTAGGACATCATTATTTCATTTCTACCAACATTACAACAATGTGCTAACTTCAGTTCAGTTACCAGCTGTCACAATTACGTCAAATTATTAGGTGCGGCCATGTTAGATCTGTAGTGAATAAAATTGAGTTATTTATTTTACTTTTAGGGAATTCAAATTGACACAATATGCCCACATGTGACCTCAAGACGAGATACATCCCCGCGACTTTCGCTTGGACGTTATTACTGGGCACAACAGCCCTATTTTTCTATTACCCGTAAGTACACAAAGTCGATCAAAGAATAAATCCAAATTTTATCTGACAACTTTCACATGGGATTGTTGATGTGATTCTATTAATATCTTAGGCCTGTGCTATAGCCCTACGAACCTGCTCCATTAATTATATCTGATCAATATTCCCGCTAGGCATGACCTTTCATAAATAGATGGTCTGTCATGAAGTTGGATATTATATACAAATTGCTATGAAATTGAATTATAATTTGTATAACAAGCTTACCATAACATGCTTGAGCATATTTAATAAATTTATGACCACCTAATTCTGATTAATAGAATATATTATTGGAATTGCTCCTCAACAAGTTTCCTTACAATAATTAACTGTTATAAGCCTTATTTTTCTCAGCACCATGGTAGACTAGGATGACCTTATATTACTCGTATAATATTTTATAGCAATAAATAAAGATAATTAGTTAAATATAATGTAAAATATTTTATAGCATGTTGACTTGTTGGGAGTTATTTATGTGTGTTCCACAATCCAATTAGACTATAATCTTGGCTAATGGGAGTTTCTTTTCATTACTTTCACTCTCAAATATGATACTAATGGTCAAAAATGTCTATTAATAAAATATACATTATACTAATTTAGGGTTAAGTGCTAGTGTTTAGTTTGTTTACAAAAGTATTTTAATATAAATATATATTATAGACATAGATATATAACAATAGCATGTTTAGTGAGTAGGTCTCTAGTATACTTGTTATTATGGGAAATATTACTATCATGAGAAAACCAATATAACATAAGCAAAGTCATGCAAGTACTAAAAACTTTAGTTCCCAGCAGATTCTAGGTTTAGATGATGATAGTAAACGTAATACTAATGTTTACCTATGTTTCCAGATGCCAGTATTACCTCTCGCGTCACTCATGGGTTCCTGCTTATCAAGGTGTCATAACATTTTTTGTTTTGGCCAATTTTACACTGGCCACTTTCATGGACCCGGGTGTTATACCAAAAGGTAATTTTATAAACCTCTTCTTACTGATGATAACCTTCTAATTCTAATTTGTTTTAGTGATGATAACTTATATTATACATATAACTTAAATTATAAAATTAATATTATGAGAGCCTTATTGGCTAAGTGGTAGGTAGCTCACTCAATTTTCATTCTGAAGGTCAAAACTGTAGATGTTTCTTCCAGAAAAAATGTATATGTGTGCTTTAAAAAATGTGCTCTAATGGTGAAGAAGTGGTGAATTGAGGTCTAAACTCTCTTATCAAGGGAGAAGTCTGAATCCCTGTGTCTCAGCTATGGGAATGTAAATAAGGGTTATTATGAATATTATATTTAGCAGAAGACTCAGTTTATTTGATTGTTAGAATAATGTACTAAAGACATGCAAGTCCTTGAACTAGAATCATCATGATCCTATTGCCCACTTCCCACATTAATAAAATTTATAGTGTACAAAATAATTCTGTCATGATAAGGGTTACAATGTACTTGTCTTGACGAGTTAGTCACTGCAAACAATAGTGAACAGAGAATGGCCTTAGTCACACCTACCTACTCGCTAATTTGCCAAAATATCTTTGTTGGTATAGAATATTGAATGGGTTGTGCTCTGTTATCTAAGATAGTGTTAATGCAGCAAGTTAACTGATAGCCTTTGATAATTATAATGTATTTATCTTATTAACTATGTGTTAACAATATAAATATTTAGATAGTAGATATACAGCACTGGTCCAATTTCAATCAATACTGAAAGTGATATTTTTTACCATTCATTACCATTATTACTATAGTATTCATGTAAACTTTACTTTAGTATGCAGAAAATAAAATAGATCAATAAATAATAAAAAAATATACATAATACTGCGGCATAATAAAGATTAGATATAATTTTAATATTTAGAATTTATACCAGTCTAAGAAAAAAATACCTTATTAGCCATCACATAAAAATTTCAGTCCCCGAGTTTGCTATCTATACCCCAAATATCTTAATGTATGATGACATTTAAGATTATAAGCCATTTCTAGAATAAAATGTAATAAAATCCATGTAATAACCAACTCACTTTTTTTGCGATGGCCTTGACCTGCAGTAAATTATCTTATAAATGGATTAAACATTGACATTTCGTGTTCTTCTGATATTTTCGTCGATGAATGAGTCATGTTACAGACGTAATACCTAGTAATGTTTATGAGAAGTGGATAAACTAGTGCGCCACTTAGTTATGTAACAACAACCATAAAATCGGTACAGCAGAATAGACATCTATTATCATCATCATAATTTCTGCCATTGGACGTCCAGCTGGAGATAGGCCTCCCTTAAACATTTCCAGTTGTTTCGGTCGGATGCAGCTTGCATCTACCGTGAGATGTATCTTCATGATCAACATAATCAATCGTATCCAAAGGATAGAACTCGCTAATATGTGATCTGTCTGTGTATCACAATTTAAACTCTACATAAACCGATTGTTTTACGGATTAAACGGATTTATTATATTGTTTTATCATAAGAAAACAAATATTTTGCCGGAAAATCTTAAATAACGCAAATAAACAGAACGGGAAATTAAACAAGAATTTATTTATTTATCTGCTCGCGACTCGAACTTTAGGTGATAAAATTACAGAACGACAATGAGTTTTATTTAAATAAGGGCTTATGCATCTCATTAATAAGATAATTTAAATTTTAGCAAGAAAATTCTGCGTAAGATGATTAACTTCACATTTATTCAGCTGCAGTGCCTACATGACGTTTACCTACCTACTCGCACCTACATGGTATCATCAGTCTTAATATTGAACCTACTATATTCTAAACTTAATTTTGGAATGCCGTATAATAGTGTAGCAGCCTTGTGAAGCCTCTTTCTCTCGAATGTATCATCAACGAACATTTGATGGTGGTGCGCGGCGCAACTCACGTCCTTTGAAATTAAAGTCGAATGTGCTCCCACTTAGCCAGCATAGCTCCCCGATAGCTACAATATTATTCAAAGAGGCGATATTCAGCAGCTGTAGCTAACATTACATTCATTTATATATGTATTAAACACAATCCAGACATAATTTTGAAGCAACAGATGAATTAACCACAATGATTAAGCAAATATAAACATGTAAAGTGTACTGTAACAAGTATTTCTGTATTTATTCCAGCGCCACCTGATGAGGACCGCGAGGACGACTTCCGCGCGCCGCTGTACAAGAGCGTGGAGGTGAACGGCATCACGGTGCGCATGAAGTGGTGCGTCACGTGCAAGTTCTACCGCCCGCCGCGCTGCTCGCACTGCTCCGTCTGCAACCACTGTATAGAGGTGAGCGCGAGATGATTACTTCTTTTATTGTTTTCAAATACTTGCGAGCGCAGAAATATACTAGATACCTACTAACTGCTTAAAAACTCTCAACAAATACACACACAACAGTAGTGTTCATACGACAGCGCTTTTAAAACAAGATGTGCATAAAAATACAACGTGCTAGGGTTTTATCGCATTATATTTAACTCCCGTGCAAATCGAATTCTCACATGCACCAGACATGAATGTGGACGGTGAATTTACTGCAGAGGGACAGAAGAGAGGTCGCTAGTATACCATGAGCGTTAACTCACCACAGGAAGATAAAATGACGTTTTATAGTTTGCAGTAAATAATTTTTTGTATGTGTATGAAAACTACCACAAATGTTTGTCGTAAGCTGCCAGTCTGCTTCTGTATTTATGTATCCAAATTTCCTGTTACCGTTTTCAAAGAAAAACTAATGAAACAATCTAATTCCTACAGAAGTTGTACATCTCACCTGATTAAGACTCATATTAGACTTTAATGTATAGTAAATTGAAAGTAAAACTTGCTAAAATAACTAGGTAACATTTGTTTCAGACATTTGACCACCATTGCCCATGGGTAAACAACTGCATAGGGCGGCGAAACTACAGATTTTTCTTCTTTTTCCTAATATCACTGTCAATACACATGCTCAGTATATTCGGGCTAAGTCTATACTTTGTCATGAACAATGGGAAGGATCTCACCGAAGTCAAGTCTATTGTGTCGTATCCTTTACTAAATAATACTTAAAACTTAAAAAGATCACAAGTTTGGGTTTTCGCTTATGCCGAGAGTGCGTTACTGCAAGTATAATTTTGTAATTAAAGCAACTAAGTTCGATAGTAAATAAATATAGCGACTGTTTAAAATGTTTGTCTTGTAGTAACGCACTCATTGATCAAATTAATAAAAGTGAATGTCCGCATAATACAGCCTTCATATAAAAAAACTCTAAATCATTTCATCATCATTTTGGCACGTTTCGAATTTCGGTCGGAAAACTAAGCTATGTAGTATGCTAGTGGTCCATCTTTGCTTGTGCTTTGGAATACATTAAGTAAGCACGTACTAATTTTAGGTATTAAATAATAATAATTCCTCATTATTTAATATAGCTGAGAATCGGGGATCCCAGAGGAAGTGTGAAGGTTTTAATAATCGGAGTAAGAGAAACAGAGATATATTTATTTGCGATAGCAGATAATTGGATCAAAGTATTGTATATTATATCATAATCTCGTAGCCATAGAAATCTGTATGCTTTCCAAATAAATACAATAAAATATTACTACGGGGCCAATTATATCAGTAAATAATAACGAATGTCATTAGTTACCGACTAGTTTTAAAATTCTCAAATATAATAAAAATTATACCGCGTAATTTTCTGAATGGCAACCAGAATGGTAATAATGGGTATTATCGCACTCCTAGCGATACCTATATTCGGTTTGACGGGATTCCATATGGTCCTTGTTTCCCGAGGTCGCACAACGAACGAACAAGTCACGGGCAAGTTTACCGGAGGCTTCAACCCCTTCTCAAGAGGCTGTTGGTACAATTGCTGTTACACGCAGTTTGGCCCCCAGTATCCTAGGTAAGTTTCACTTAGCCCTGTTAGATGTTATGTTACTATTATTTTTCGTTTTGATATCTTTATGTTTTCTTCCGTATTCCCAACGTGTGTAAATGTAAACCTCTTTTGGTTGTTTGGTTTATTTGGACCCCAAAGTTGAATAGTTTGCAAAATTATGACATATTCTCGTACTTTTGTTAGTTCCATTTACATCATTTTCATAACGATCATTCTTGAAATATAATTAGAAACTATGTAGCCATCAACTAAATTCAACGTTCCATACGATTTATCATTACAACTAACACCATTATGTATGTCAGTCACCGACCGTAATATCTTAGAAGGGTTGCTTTTGGCATGTTATGTTTTAGTTCAGTAATTCCTTAATTATTCCACCAGTATGTTTATTATGGGGGTGATCACGATGCTAGCTATACCTATATTTGGTTTGAGTGGGTTCCACATGACCCTGGTCTGCCGAGGGTCAACAACCAATGAGCAGGTGACGGGGAGGTTCAAGGGTGGTTACAACCCCTATTCTAGAGGGTGCTGGTACAACTGCTGTTATGCGCAGTGCGGGCCTTGGTATCCTAGGTAAGATTGGGAGTTTATAAAATTAATACAAAAGAAAATATATAAATATTTGTGGACAATTCACACAGCAACATCTATCCTCGTGGAAAGCAGTAGGGCCTCGTCATAATAGATATTAAATGTTCCTTTACTATTGACGCTATAAGTATTGAAACAATTACCTTAATAAACAGCCAATTTCACGACTCATTTAAAATATAACAAGAGTACATTAATTATGTTTTAAAAAATTAATTAAATCATAATATAACAAACATAATATTGAGTTGAAACATCATTACACATAAATATATGTCATGATAGAAAATAAAATAAAAAGATTATAAAGTTTACTATAACACAATTTTATTTTAAACTCAATTATATGAGTGATACTTTTGTATCACAATTATTGTATTAAAATATTTACTCTTTCTCAGGATGTCATGTGTTCTTGCAAACATTGAAATCCCAAGATGATCGTGAAATTGACTAATAAGGTTGGCCATTTCAAGCTATAGTAGTTGCAACTCTAGTTTTTGTAATTTAATAATTGTTTGTTTTTTTTTTTGTTTTATAAAACATCTATGTATACAGGGTGTCCCAAAGTTATGGGCCATGGAGGGGAAGTACCTTAAATATCGTAGATAGTGAATTTTGCTCAAAGAAGACTTCATTTTATTTTTAAAAGTAAGTAATTCTGCATTCATAGATTTTCTAAAAATTACTTGCTTTGTCTGGGAATCGAACCGACTCACATGTGGAAAAAAAAAATTACTCTACTTTTATGATACCAATCGAAAGAATAGCTAAAAAATAATAACTTTGCTTAAGTAACATAGTATTTTAAAAGAAAGGAACAACATGAAATAAATTATTTTAATCAAATAAAAAACATGAAATATTTTTTTTTTGTAAATTTATTAATTAAATGCTCAAAATGTGATCCCTCTTGTCTTAAGCATCTTCGCCAATCTTCTTGTGATCCGGCTGCCTGTTAATTTTCTAATCATTTTATGGTGAACACTCAATGTGATATGGCACAATTCTGTTTGCAACTCGATCATTTGACCTTGACTCAATTATTTTATGTTGTTCCTTTCTTTTAAAATACTATGTTACTTAAGCAAAGTTATTATTTTTTAGCTATTCTTTCGATTGGTATCATAAAAGTAGAGTAATTTTTTTCCACATGTAAGTCGGTTCGATTCCCAGACAAAGCAAGTAATTTTTAGAAAATCTATGAATGCAGAATTACTTACTTTTAAAAATAAAATGAAGTCTTCTTTGAGCAAAATTCACTATCTACGATATTTAAGGTACTTCCCCTCCATGGCCCATAACTTTGGGACACCCTGTATATCATAAATCTAGCACCCGTAACACAAGCTTCGCGCTCACCACGGTGCTAGATGTTGCTGTATGAATTGTTCAGCAATATTTATGTAGGTATTTATTTTGTATGTCCTATTTACACTTAGAATGACGACCTCGGAATTTGTAAGAGCAGTAAGCGGTTTGTGATTTTAGAGAGTTTATTAGTGTGATGTGAAGAAGAATGCGAGTGTACCAAATAGTTGTTTAACATGGACTTGGGTAGTTTATCCTTTAAACATATATAAATAGTCCTAGAAAACTATCAATACTTTTTGTTAATAGTATCACCTCCTCATTCATTTAATAAAAACGCTTCAAATTTAAGAAAAAAAAATGGTTGGAATAAATTTAAATCTCAGTATTCAGAGTAATTCAGACCCTGACTAAAATGAACTGCTCTTGAAAGAAGTTGTAAAATCCACCTTTGTATGTTTTGTATCCAAGTCAATGTTATATTCCATGGCCTACCATTACATCCAATTATAACTTCCCAGCTTGGTACGCCCAACAAAATACATGTACAAGAGCAGCAAGAAGCGTCGCGAACTGCCGCCGCACTCCGCCTCCGCCATCTCCACGATCGCCACCGACACGCACCAGGTAAAGACGTACACGGCGGACAACGGCGGCGCGCACCGCCCGCAGGGGGCGCACGCCCACTACAACAAGGTGAGAGCCAGACGCTTGCGGCTAGATCACTTAGCAAAACACGGAACCTTATCCACTATTTATTTATTTAAGGCACAGCCAACAGCACATATTACAGAGTATTAGGATATTTTAATGAAGGCTATTTTTTGAAATTTGACAATTGAATTTGACCAATAATAATTAATAGTAACAACTCCTCTGTGGCGCAGCGGGCGAAGGTCCGCCTGCGACGCAAGAGGTTGCGGGTTCGATTCCCGCCTCGGAACAACTATTTGTATGATCTGCAAATATTTGTTCCGGGTGTCTGGGTGTTATAATATGTATAATAAAAAATATCTATCTATGTATGTATATTATATTAAGTATATCAGAAATCTAGCACCCGTAACACAAGCTTTGAGCTTACCACGGGGCTAGATGTCGTTGTGTAAAATTGTCCAGCAATATTTATTATTATTTATTATTATAACTAATAGTAATAAATACTAATAACAAGACATTTTGACAACTGTTTATATATACATAATATATCTACTAATAATTTCGTCCAAGGGTACGGTAGACTCGATCGTAACCTTATTTATATGAATAACAAAATATAGGTGTTTACACCTCAAATTGCCAGTTGTTGAACTTGTTCCTTTGGTTCTTATGAATAGAGAAATAATTTTAATTCAATGAAATTTATGACATACAGATTGTGGATAAGTTTCTGTTCAATTTATAATTTTAATGTAAATCAGACGGAACTGTCCATCTGATTTACATCGACGTGGAGGTGATATTTCTGTTAAATTTATCAATGTAAATACAGCCATTTCCTAGTTCATTAAGCTACTATAAACCTTGAATAGGCAATTCTAACAAATATTTTATTTAGGTTAAAAGACACCAAGTGACAAAAAAAAGATAAATATAGGCTTGATATACATATTTGAGTTGTGTAAAAGTATTTTTACTCATTTAATCTTCCTAAAATAATACGGGTGAAATGATGAATTTAGACTTACTTCCACAAAAGTAGTGTACATTTTATATTGAACTCCTTTTCACAATCTCGCTTAGTTTAGAGAAGTATCTGCTCGAACCATCAACTGTAGATTATATCATTTAGTTATCATGCTTGTAGAGCGTAACATACCTTCAATTCACTGCAATTACTCGAAATAGGCATGATTCCTAGACTACCTAAATACATCATAAAAAAAACTAGAACATCTCAATACTTAGTTATTGTATAAAGTATTTTGAGTCAACGACTGGGCTTGACGTTCCTATTATGTATTTGCGTTAAAGCAAGATAAAAAAATGTAATTCTATATTTATTTATTTTATTAGTAATCATGCCTCTTTACACAAGCACCTGAATCTGTGAATTGAAGACATGAAGTCTGGCTCTCTCTACTAATCTATCTATTTCTTTTAAAAGGTTTTCCGGGGATAGCAAAGCCTATTAGTATGTACAGGTTCTAATCACTTACTTCTAGTTGTAGATATTTTCTGCTTAGACTTACGATTCGACCTAGTAGAATTTACTAATAATAGTATCGTCTTACGTAGATTAAAATCAATCTAGTCTTACAGTGTATATATATTTCATCGATTATGTAAATATTTTTATAATCATCAATCAGTCTACATAAAAAATTTGCACTTGCAACAATCAGATGCAAAAAATATCGTTTTATCATTATGTTAACCAGAACTTAGCATAATCATAACTAACCTGGTTTCTACAACCATGGCATAGAAGAATAGTTCATTGTCTCAAACTAGGGTTTGCCAATTGCCAGACATTTTTCGTTTCAGTACTTACTAATATAATAAAGGCAATAGTTATAAGTTTGGATAATTAAGATGTCTTCATCATCAAACATATCACCAATTCACGAGAAATTGTTAAAGCAGGTTCGAATGAAATATGGCACGAAAATTGTTAGGAGCGCCAGAAAAAAATATAAGTACTACGAAAATCTGTTATAAACAAAAAAAATTACCTTATCAAGCCACATTTGCTACAAAAAGAAAACGACGAGAACCAAGCGCAGTCAAATGCGTCTTGCCTTGTATCGTAGCATTTTCTGTAGATCTACTTTAGATTTAACAAAATCAATATGTACGTCTGTGACTAAAAAAACTTTTACGAAATCTTCGAATTTGTTTTCATGGGCAGACCTGAAAGTTCTTAGAAAACAAATTCTAAACCTGTCAGAGTCGTCTCTATGGCGCCTTAAATAAATTCGTAACCTGTCAGAGTCGACGCTGTAACGCCTTAAATAAATTCGTAACGTGTCAGAGTCGACTCTGTGGCGCCTTAAATAAATTCGAAACCTGTCAAGAGTCGTCTCTGTGGCGCCTTAAACAATGAGTGTATCCCCAGCTATCCCCCGGGCGGGAGGAGCACGAGGGTGAGATGGAAGGGCCGGGCGCGTCGCAGAGCGCGGACTGCGAGCCGACGCCGCCGCCCCTGCAGCGACGCGGCTCCAACGCGAACCTGTTCCCGCCGCCCGGCGACCACCACCACCTGCCGCCGCGCCCGCACCACTACCCGAGACTGAGTCCGCTGTCGAGGAACACGAGGTGAGATGGAACAGACAAATATCTTGTCTTTTACAGAGGGTGTCGAAACTACCTGCGTGCGAACTGTACCTTTACCATGAGCTATCATAGTTAAATCGCATGACGTTACTACAGCGGTTACGTAGAGCCCGCGCCACCTTTCAAGTCTTACGGTTAATGCGGGAACTACAGTATTAGAACCGTTAATATCTAGGCAAGCAGCGCCACGTCTAACAGACTTGAGTGGCGGCGCGTAGTCTTAATACGCAATCTGTACAATTAGCTTTTTGAATGAGCATTTTAGTACCCAACTAGCCGCTAGAGGCGCTGTTCAAGTTTTCATAAATTTTTTAACTGCAGTGTAGGTTGCTAGAACTCACGGTAGAGATACTGACTTGGGACAGTGCGAAGAACGACAGCGTCGTTATTCAACTTACTGCGGTCACCAACCCGCCTGATGAGCGAGGAACGTGTTAAAAAATAAACTTTACGTAAAATTCAGCGATCTATCTCCGATTCCAGCCACAGCGGCACCACAACGACCGGCTACCGGGTGGTGATGGAGCCGCTCCGGTGTGAGACGAACGGCGCGCGGCCCTCGCCCACCATGCAGCAGCGCATCAAGGCCCTGGGGGTGCCCACGCCTCTCGCCGTCAGCAGCCCTGTCAGAAGGTATGTGGGGGGATGGGCGATGGGGGCTGAAGGAATCTGCGAGATGTGGACATTTTGGGGGAAAATGTTGGTAAATTTTGTGTAAGATACATCTTTGGGACCGCGTATTTCCAAGACCACGAGGTCAATTTTAAAGAAATTTAATTATAACGGCTAGAAGTTTATTTAATTAAAACAATACTGGTAAGAATACATGGAGGGGTGGACTTTGAAACTAAACAAAATGTTGGTTTTGTACCAAATCTCAACTGTTTTTTAATTATACGACATTTTAAATCTGTTTTCTTCAGCCCTCACTTAACGATGGTTACATGTGTTAGATGGTTAACAACACAAAAAAAATACCGATCACACTATACTGTGCTTACAATGTTTAGCTCAAAATTTGCAATTTGGACCAATTGGCGATAAGAAGTTCCCAAGTTCCCATAAATGTTATAGGTATTTATTATTTTACATGTGTCATGGCCTGTTCCTATCATTTGACTAATGTTCCCGAGAAATCGTTGCGTTGCTAATTCATGAATCCAATTTTTTGAATTCATTATTTGAATTCTAATTTGTTGTACGATTTGAATTTGTTACGCAACATCAAAGTCTGACTGAATAAATCAATTTATGTGAATATTAAGTGAGAAGATCCTATCCCCCAATGCATTGCTTTGAAGTTTAGTTGATATAAGTGTTTATTTGCATGTATTTTGGTTTGCATTATCACTATTCTAGTGGTTATATTGGGAACACTGTCTGTATGATTATTGTATGATCGTATAATGTGTAAATTGTGCTTTGTTGTCATGTGGTTTGTTTATATTTTGAAATTTCTGTATCAATTATGAATAATTTAATCGTGGCACACAATATCAAATTTAATCTAGCTGTATATTGTTCCTTTAGAAATCTTATAATAACTTTTATTTGCTTATTCTCTGTCAATTATGTTATGATTATGACTACTTATGACTCAAGAAATAATTTATGAATTCTAATTAAAAATTGATTCAAAAAAGCTATGCATTCTAATTCGCGGTATATATGATAATGTTTGCTACGATAATCGTTCGTATATATTGATATTGAGTGTTGCAAGCAAACCCATGACATCAGGAATGCGTAACTAACAGTGTTTAGTGTGAAAACTCGAGTTTACCGTTTGTCCGCAACGTGAAGGTGGACGTAACGCGTACTACGAGACACGGTAAAATACTATGTTATGGTTTGTGTGTGTGCGTGTTTGTACATACGGATGTGTGTTGGTGAATTGTACATTCAGTTGCTTTATGGTGGCCAAACATCATCTATTGGCCAAAAATGGCGATATCATTCCATTGTTATAGAGAAAGAAATTGTCCACAACTTTTGAATACAACTTTAAATGAGGGTAGATTGAGAAAACGAAATAAAGAAATCGCCCTTCTTCCTTTGAGTTTATAAAAACAGATCAAACAGAAGTACACAACATGTATTTTGCTGAGGGCTCTTTAATATAAAAATAATACAAAGTACTGCAATTTATAAGGTACATAATATCACCAGCGCACATTCGAGAAAAAAATTGCCTGCACTTTAATTTTTTCTAAAATTTTCTTTGTGCACTTTTTACAGATCTAAACGGTAAATACGGATTTATCTAATGAATTACTTTTATATTGTTAAAGGTTTAGAAAGTTAATAACAAACCTCTTATCAAAAAGAATTCCAAGTCCAATCAAATTCACAATATACACAGCACTTTGTCTTTTTCCTCTGTAAATAGAAGCGAGCATGCTTAAATTTTGTAATTTTTTTTATTTTCCTACTCATTTATACTTAATCCTTTCCTTCACATTTATACATAATTCGCTTACTTCAGAGTGCTTCAAACAAGATCTCTTTGTTAAGTGATTTAAAGATAAATAAAGTAAAAGTATTTATAACTACATATTAAATATAATAAAAATTGAATATTTAATATTTTTATTTCTCATTATCATAATACACTCGAGAGCAAAAAAACCGACTCAGGCGACACACCTGCAGTCGGAAGTCACTGGCAAAAAACCTGAACGCGAAAACATTTGTTTCTTAGTAAAATCTTAAAGCTGCTAGTATTAGCTTCAAAATAATGTAAATTATTGTATTGTTACTTGCCCATACAACCCAACAACATGTTGTGATCAGTAATTACCCTTTTTACGCTCGTTTACAATAGTGAGAGTTAAGGGTTTCTAACCCATATAAAAGGCCCTCTACCTGACCCACCCTTATCAGTTAGCCATCAAACGTCAACCGATACATATCTCCGTTATCTTCAAACAAGAAACCTACCTGAAAATGGACACAACAAGTGATGAAGCTGCTCAAGCGGTTGCCCTATTGCGACAAGGCCAGAGTCAGCGTGAAGTGGCACGTACGCTGAACATGAGCTAGTCCGCTGTTTCCAGAGTTTACCGTCGTTACCAAGAGACTGGTAACTTTAATCGAAGACGTGGTTCTGGAAGAAAGAGGTGCACATCGAAGAGAGATGACCGATTCATTGTCAGCACATCGCTGAGAAATCGGTCCCTTACTGGCGTTCAAGTCCAACAAGAGCTCAGAGAAACGCGAGGAGTGGCTGTGAGTGGCTGGACTGTCAGAAGACGACTTAAGGCAGCTAGACTTGAGCCAAAAAGGCCAGCCACTGGTCCCAAATTAACCGCAGCCCACCGAGAAGCCCGCTTACAATTCGCCAGAGAGCACGTTGATTGGACCGACGAGCAATGGAGCTCCGTTCTCTTCTCAGATGAAAGCAGAGTGTGCTTGCATGGGTAGCGATAGAAGAGGACGTGTATATCGAAGACCTGGAGAAAGATTCGCGCAGTGCTGCATGAAAGAAAATGTGGCATTTGGAGGAGGTTCTTGGATGGTCCAATCAACGTGCTCTCTGGCGAATTGTAAGCGGGCTTCTCGGTGGGCTGCGGTTAATTTGGGACCAGTGGCTGGCCTTTTTGGCTCAAGTCTAGCTGCCTTAAGTCGTCTTCTGACAGTCCAGCCACTCACAGCCACTCCTCGCGTTTCTCTGAGCTCTTGTTGGACTTGAACGCCAGTGAGGGACCGATTTCTCAGCGATGTGCTGACAATGAATCGGTCATCTCTCTCCGATGTGCACCTCTTTCTTCCAGAACCACGTCTTCGATTAAAGTTACCAGTCTCTTGGTAGCGACGGTAAACTCTGGAAACAGCGGACTGGCTCATGTTCAGCGTACGTGCCACTTCACGCTGACTCTGGCCTTGTCGCAATAGGGCAACCGCTTGAGCCGCTTCATCACTTGTTGTGTCCATTTTCAGGTAGGATTCTTGTTTGAAGATAACGGAGATATGTATCGGTTGACGTTTGATGGCTAACTGATAAGGGTGGGTCAGGTAGAGGGCCTTTTATATGGGTTAGAAACCCTTAACTCTCACTATTGTAAACAAGCGTAAACAGGGTAATTACTGATCACAACATGTTGTTGGGTTGTATAGGCAAGTAACAATACAATAATTTACATTATTTTGAAGCTAATACTAGCAGCTTTAAGATTTTACTAAGAAACAAATGTTTTCGCGTTCAGATTTTTTGCCAGTGACTTCCGACTGCAGGTGTGTCGCCTGAGTCGGTTTTTTTGCTCTCGAGTGTATAAATATCTGCCATTGAAAACCGTTATCTAAAAGTTATTTAAAAAAAAAAATTTTTTTATGTTCAAAGTTTGTATCCATAAAGAGTTTTCTTCTGCAATCTTTTTATTCTAACATAAATGAAATATATAAATATTGTTTTATCTAGTAGGTTCATACTTCATTTCAGTTTATTGTAATTTAGAACTTAAATATTAATCGCCAATCTTTTTGTTTGCAAGCTGTTGTGTCAAAAAGGAGCGAAAACGTAGATCGAGACACTATACAATGGCTGGTACATACCAACGTTTGCCTATGGTCGAACTGTATAGACCATAGGCAATTATGTCTATGGTAATTTTTATTAACCTTGGCCAGAACTTTCCGTATGGCCCCTTTCCCCTTTTTCGAGTATATTTTGTGAAGTTTTGTAGTGCATTATGTCATTTCTGTTCTCATCATCATCAGCCATTGTATATGTCAAAGCTAATTCGGGTTGTCGCATGTTTTTGTGATGTGTTTGACTTTTCTATTGATACTATATATACTCTCGGACAAAATAATATCCTATTTTGTGGTTTTATTCCATTCAGTTATATTCCAAGCTAAAATTTCAAGACGGTAGATATTTCAAATGCACCACTTAGCATGTTGTAGCTAGTTTAGCACGCGCCAAGTATATAACACAAACATAAATACTTTACTGTTTTTTCACTGAGTTTGATTATCGTCATTAGTTTTTATGTAAGCATTCAACTTTCAAAGAAAAAATACTTTTATACAAGAATGTGAAATGTGCTAAAACCATATGACTATAAATAGATAAAGCAATCTTCCAAAAGTAGCTTCATAGATTAAATCCAATTTAAGAGCCTTGTAACCGGGCGATGTTTTGCTAAATTGGATATTTTATGCACCACGTGACCGGCGCGTCACGCGAATTCTATGAAAAATACTAAATGATCTTGATACTTCGTCGATCTAAAACATACAAATATACTAACTAATAATTTTATTTTAGATCTGTAGAAAATGGCATCAAATAAATTCCATTTTATTGAGTGGATTTTTTTCAGTTTCATTCTGAAATAATTATTATATTAATGTTTTTATTTAATTGATAGGTGTTTAATATATTTTCCTAAATTCAAAATGGCGGATATTTTTATTTCAATATTTGAATCAATTATGTTTTATCTTAATAATATCAATATTTATTTTAAATCTGATTGATTATTTGAAATCAATTAAGTACATAATTTTATATTAAAACATTCATGATTAATAATTATCTATATAAGAATAAAACTGAAAATAGTCTTATTGAAGTTAAATGTCCTCATTCATTTCATCTTATGGGCTCATTTTTAAACCGATTCTTCTGAAATTTGGTGTGTAGGTTTGTAATGAAATGTTTTTTTTTGTCGAATGTTGGGACTTGATGTAAATTCGAAAGTCTAAATTGAACGGACTAAATACAAATTCTAATTATAACAAAACAAATAAATTATATTATAGATATATAAGTTGCTTGTTTTGTTAGATGGTATATTTGTGTTTGAATAAATAAAAGTTTCGTTAATGAAGGTTTTAATTATGTTTCGGTATTATTTTTGTAGTTTCGAACTTTATATTTATTTTTATATTTATTGGTATCCATTTATCTACATTGTCATAGACAGATGTAGAATATCCATTTATCTACATAATTATGTCATCTTGAATAATTCCCATTATATTTTTATTTTGATAAACTATTTATTTTTATTTTATTACGAACTTATTGAAAATATTTCATTTATTATATTTAAAAAAAAAACCAACCCGCACTTGGCCAGCGTGGTGAATTAAGGCCTAATCTATCTCGTCAAGAGAGAAGTCCCTATCCCAGCAGTGGGAACGTGAATAGGGGTGTTATTTTATATACAGGGCGTCCCAAAATTATGGGCCATGAAGGGGAAGTACCATGTATATCGTTGATAGTGAATTTTGCTCAAAGAAGACTTCATTTTATTTTAAAAAGTAAGTAATTTAATTAATTAATTTACAAAAAAAAATGTTTCATGTTTTTTATTTGATTAAAATAATTAATTTCACGTTGTTCCTTTCTTTTAAAATACTATGTTACTTAAGCAGAGTTATTATTTTTTAGCTATTCTTTCGATTGGTATCATAAAAATCGAGTATTTTTTTTCTACATGTAAGTCGGTTCGATTCCCAGACAAAGCAAGTAATTTTTAGAAAATCAATGAATGCAGAATTACTAACTTAAAAATAAAATGAAGTCTTGTTTGAGCAAAATTCACTATCTACGATATTTAAGGTACTTCCCCTCCATGGCCCATAACTTTGGGACGCCCTGTATTTATTAGAAAGGTATAGTAAAACCATTTCTAAAATGAACGCCCCTCTACCGAATTCTGTATTTTTTTTCTGTGTATTCTGTTTTTCTGTATTTCCTCTCACACGTTGAAATCATCACGGTTTTGTGGAGGGAAGTTCATTTTTAGAATGGTTTTACTATTCATATTTAATGTTTACAATAAATAATATATTTATTAGAAAGGTACATTATTTATTGTTTACATATTGGATACTCGGTAAAAATAAGAACAAAAAATTACGGAATATTTTCTTTGTAATAAATATTATGGAAATCTATACTACAATTATCAAGCTGAGGAGATTGCTTGTTTATTTGTTTGACGTGCTACTCAGAAACCGCGGGTCCGATTAAAAATATGATTTCAGTGTTGGATAGTAAAATGATCGAAAAAGGCTATAAAACATAAACTAGTAAATAACGTAAAAACGCAAGCGCAGCTGTCGGCGGGTCGGCAAGTTAGTCATAATCTAAAAAAATTATAGGCATAATTACATTTAGTCGTTGGACGGTTTCACCAAAAAAAGTTGCCTTGTTGTTTTTTAATTAGGATAGATAACTTTAGATATGCAATCCACATCCTACAGCATAACCTCCAAATAAATAAGGTTAAACAAGATGACAATTATGTGGTACAATTCTTAGGCCAGCAACAAGTGGACAATTCTTAGGCCAGCAACAACAACAATTGACCGTTATCAATAAAAATAACAATTGATCGTTATCAACGGATCAACTTATGTCGGTCGTAGTATCGCAATAACACATACACGCACACTAACAGCGTTTTTACAGCAATTGACAGTCCCACACACTGACATTTTACGAAATATTTCTATATTTTATTCAAGAACAACCGACATAGGTCCGACCTCGACAAGCGCTCGCGCGGTACTAAATCGAAATCGCCGCCGGCATGAAAAAACTACTAAATTATGGTAGTTTTATTCTATTCATAAAAAATTACCAAAACCGTTCTACAAATTAAAATTAATATCATAGTTTAAGCAAATGTTGATAAATATTTTGATATAAATATGACGTCCCATTGATTTAGAACTTCGGAGTTATTGAGGTTTGTTTCGAAGCATTTTCGGTCGTTATTAAATTCGGTATATCTTTAGAATAAAAGCATTTAACGAAAATGTACTCTACTCTAAATGAAGAATAGGATATACGTAACATAATAAAAAATAGTTTGATCGCCCATATTCATTATAATCTACAAATTAGAGCTGAGAAAACAGGTCTTCGAGCGTTTTTTACGAAACATGTATCCGGAGAATGATTATTACTCAATATATAAACAAGTTATCTAAAATGTTTCTTACTACTTTTGTAGAGGAGAAAACGAACTATTATAAAAATGTAATTGTAATATCAAACAACTAACGCAAACCATAGAATTAGGACGAGAAAACCGAACAATTTCGCGATTTCACGTAATAGGCCTCTTAATAAACGCTTTATATAAATCAATAATTAATTTTAAGCAATTTTTAATCTTCGAATCGTATCAATCGTCATCAAACTTACATTCTCCACTTGATCGCTTACATAATCGTATTCCTTAAATCCAAATAGTACAAGACTACTCTTGGCTATTATTATAGTATATATTATTATTATATTCAGTATAACTTGGCGTGTATTGTATAATATAACGTGTACAGTGGCATGTGCGTTGCATGCTCGCATCGCTGCCGCCGTCGCCGGGCGCCGCTCAGACACGCCCCGTACAGAACTACGTACCCGCACGAACCCGAAGGTAATGGATATTGGAACTAGAACCAGAT
The DNA here is from genome assembly GCA_963691955.1 of Chloroclystis v-ata. Lineage (NCBI taxonomy): Eukaryota > Metazoa > Arthropoda > Insecta > Lepidoptera > Geometridae > Chloroclystis > Chloroclystis v-ata. The sequence goes on along the minus strand of OY829904.1, from coordinate 8,112,230 downwards.
ATTTCAAACAAACAAACTTGCGTAAAGTTCAATTTGACTTATAAAAATATTATACTCAAATTACACCTCATTAGATATAATTTTGTATGAATTATAGCATAATAATTTGGATGGTGCTTGTTCCTCTTATCCATTGCCTTTACAGATTACAATCACTTCAATATTGTGCATAGTTTAGAGTTCATCACAGTATGTCTCAAGTTTTTACTTACTAAAGTGGAGTATAAAGAAACTACACATATTATAGTGAAGTGATTGTAAATTATCTTAGGAGCTGCTAACGCTACTGTAGATAGCTTTACCCCCTGGCTACTTAGAGTCAACTCGTGACCAATATTTAAAACCTTGTAACTAATTTTGATGTTACATGTTTTCAAACCATTCAATGTGGCGATTTAGCTCTAAGACAGGGTCTGGTAATATGTAGTCGGGTAAGCGGTAAGGGTCAACCTAGTTGATGTACACGGGCTTTGAATCACCTTTTCAGTGGAAAATCAATCATCAAACATGAAAAAAATTTACGCTAAGCCTCATGATAGATTCCATTTTCAAACTTTAGTATTAACTGACACGTTCATGATTGATTCTCGACTCGACAAGGTTTAATCCGAGTGTCATAAGGAGTTCTGAACGGGAAGCCCGGCGGCGGCTCGCGGCGTCCGCACGCGCAACCGCTTCGCCCCGCAGCTCCCTTTTCCTCTGTCCGTAGGGCGTACGATAACGATAGCTCGGGCTCGGACGAGCACGCGCGATTATACCCCTGACGCCCAGGTCCAACCCCGGCACGCCGACCCAGCCGCGCCGGCCCGACTTCATCAGCGTAGCGCACACCAACGGCCGGCAGAGTCCGCAGCGCCGGTTCCTCTCGGAGGGCGAGCTCCTGCGCTGCGAGCCGCCCGCGCCGCATCGCCCAACGGCCGACGACATCCGCGAGCTCGCCGCCTCGCCGCAGAGGGGCAACTACCTCTGGGCCGAGCGACACGCGCACCCTCCCCGAGGCGGCGTGCCCGTCTTCCCCCCGCAGCCCTCCCCCCTGCCGCGCCGACGGCCGCCGCCCGCGCCTCTGCCGCTGCGACCTAACCCCCAACATCCTCCCCGACCGCTCTCCTTCGTGCGAGCTCTAGAAGTCCAGGACCAGCTGGAAGCGCGCGCGCCGCCCCCCGACCCCCCGGACCGCGCGTCCGTCTACGACTGTAATTACGAAATCTCCGTCTGATCCCGACATCGACCGCTGACCGCTATTGCCAATGTATAGTGAACTGTTGACAGCACTATGAAGACGATACCACAGTGACGTGAGATATTACTCTAGTGACGTGATTACGCACAATGCGTTAGCACTTAGGTAACTAGCATTTTTATTGTACCGGAGTTGAACATAGTTTTATATTTATGTATATTTGTAATGTCATTTGTAAATAGTCCCCCCTAAAGTAGTGATGATGTGACGATGTGTGGTTGCACTCACTTTTTTGTAACATTCGGAAGAGGTAGAGATAGGCGGTGTGCCGTGTAAAAACAAGTCTTGATGTAATTTTAATATACGAGTAATATAATTTCTGTTTTTTAAAAGGTATATCAATATATGAAACAGATTTGTATACACCAAGCGGTTCACTTCTATCTCTATGTATTATGTATAAATATGTAAATATAATATTAAACGACATCATTGGGTGATGTTCGATTAATCTTATAATTGAATTTGAGTGCAAGCTTCATATGATAACTTGATGTATGTATCTCGTGACGAAGACTAAGGAATTGACTGATTCTTTAATCTGCTTTTCTTATGACTTGTAGCGTGGCAAGGAAAGTTTTGCCCTCCCGTTCTAACTGCCAAAATTAGAAAGAGATGGGCAGATGGAAATGTGCCAAATATTCCGTAGTCACAGTAGCTTTAATGCACTCCAATCATGTAATAGATAAATATCAAGCCATTTTAGAGAAACTTATAAGTGTTGCACTCTCTGTATTTTTAAATATTAAACTCAAATTTGTTTTCTTATTACTTGTGGTTGGGATGAGTGCCGATAACTAGTTTCGTTTGACATTTTCGAGTCGATCCTGATATGAATATAAATGAATGATATTCGGGTTGTGAGTTTTGATTGAAGTGTTTGGGCTATAGGTATTAAAGTTGTTATGTATCGAATATATTAAATTTTATTGGACTAATTTCACAGATCTCAATGCCGAATTTAGTCTTCATACACACGCGTACTTACTTTTTTGTACCTTTATTCAAAGATAAATGTTAAAACATAAATATGTAAACATAATAATTTATTTATGCACAGGAATATAGCAGTCACGTTGAGATTATAATGTTTGTATATAATTGTGTAAATAGCAAAATTGGTGTATCAAAATTACTGCATACAATTTCAAATTTTCGTTTTTATAAACAAATGCTGGACATTTTGGAAAGTATTTTAACCGGAATGGGAGTCAAATATGTTTTATCAATGTTCCTATATATATACATATATACCATATTCTAAACATGCATAGGTACACCAATTTTCTTATTTGTAAAAAGATATCATTGTAAGTGATAGAATGTAAATAGGAGTATAAAATATTTAAGTATAATTTTGTATATATTGTATAATAGCTTCTTTCTGTTATGGTAATTCTTAAACTTTATAGAAGAACATTATTTATTTGTTAAAGACAGGATGCAGTAATTAATATGGCCATTAATTTTGAGAAATTTATATTATATGTGTTTTCACTTGAAATGGTAAACTGTGTTGTCTGGGTAGCTTATTGTGATTAGAAAGATATTTGATATCGATTTTCATAATTATAACCTGTAATATTGAAACTAATTTCTTTAAAATAATATTTTTTCATATTTTGGGTAAACCAGTTAATTTTAACACCTAGATAACCAAAACATTGATTAAACTGGCCTATCTGTTGATATATTTAAAATGTTTATTTACAATTTAACATGTACGAAAAGCTTTGGAAACCAAAATTGTTGAAATAATTGTATGCCTATCAAAAAAAAATAAGTAAAGTTGAATTAACCTTATAACATAATTTGTACCTTTTCAAAAAACTGTCGCAATTATTTTTAAATTCATAATGAATGAAAGTCGCATTAATATTTATTTATTTATATTTTACCATTACAGTAGTTAAAAACAACCAACCTTCTTTAATATCTTGTTCTCACATTCCGATATCCAGTTGTTTTAGTTAATTTAATTTGCTTGGTACTTAACATAGATAGGTAATGAATGTTCAACTGACGTAATATATCAAAAATGACATTAGGAACGTAATACTGACTTATCAAATAATTGTATCACAGGGTGTTGATTGTATGCAATTTTGAAGTGGTTATTATTGTGTTTGTATAAGGTTTGTTACGCACCCTGTATTGTGTTGAGTTGTAACCGGATATTGGTGTAATTAAATGATTCTATACATATTTAATTTATCATAATTATATTATATAAATAATGTTTCGAGTACCTACCGGAAATAAAATAAACTTTTTGCCGTGGGAAAATCTATTATGACGCGGGCAAAGCTAAGTTATCAGATGCATATCGAAAAATATCGCAAAATAAATCTAAATATCCAACAAGGTAACTTATCTAAATATCTATTTATAAAGAATCTATAGATTACTTTGCCGTATCCGATTGCGACCCTACATACTCGTAAGAAAGTTTTGATTCTTAGTTCTATATTGTTACCAATTAAATAATTAACATTTCATTAAACTTTGTTAGGTATAAGGTTTTTCTATTTCTCTTTAAATGGCATAATGTTTTGTTTAAAGTGTCGGTAACCTGCAGACTTTAATCGTGAGTTACGATGTACAAATTATGTAGGTATAACAATAAACCAAAGTATGAGATGTTGAATTGATGTAGCTAATTTAAGTTGAAGGTGAAATGTCCTAGAGATTAAATTGAAAGTACCCCCAAAGTAACGAATTGATAACATGCCTTATAAATTACATATATGTACAGAATAGATATCGTCGACGCCTGTTCCAGCCTGGTAGTTAGGTGAATGCAGTATGTAGATATTATTAAGGTCATTGGCGATGGCTTGGAACGGGCGTTCTTTATAAAGGTAGAGCATAACTGGCAACTACTAACACCCGTTACCTAAAATTACGTTCAATACACGTTATGATTTATAATCAATAATTGTATCACGGCAATCAAGGTACTGAACTACTGAAGTTCATACCCAGATAGGTTAATAGATAAAATATGTACTCGTATAGGTACCCAAACTCATATTCGCATCTTTGTAAATTTGACACTAGTTCACCTAGATGTCTTCCAGAGCACATTTAGCGCCATCTTTTAGACAAAAGCAGTAAATATTGTGAACATGTACAAAGTACCGTATTTTGATATTTTTTGTCCGCAAACAAATGAATATAGAAGTGCAGCAACGGTTTTATGACTATTTGTATTTATAGAGTATATCCACAAAATCGTTAATACATATGTGTACATGTGGCAGTGTTTTATTTTTGTATTTTGATAAAATTTGTGTAAATAATTTTCTTATTTTATTGATATTAAACTCAATTAATCAAGACATGTTTTTATTTTTGAACTAATCGAAACCGGGCCTAATCCTACAAAATCGCTAAAAACATTGAACCTATCATAATATGGGCATCTCTACCCGCAGGTGTAATTCAAACCGACAAAAGGTAACTACATACCAAAGTTACTGCATAGACAGAGACTAATAATTCAGGGTATGTTTGTCTATCTATGCTAATAGGCAGATTCGACATAATTCATTCATTCCTGTTACGTATCGTGATAAACACAAAAAATGTGGTAAAGAAGTAAAACATTTAACACAAGCTTCGAGCTTACCACGGGGCTAGATGTCGCTGTGTAAAATTGTCCAGTATTATTTATTTATTTATTAATGTCCGAGACAAGCCTACCCCCAACCTACCCCTAAACTATTTTCATAGTTTTAAGTCTAGAGTTAGAGCCCCCGCAAACTACAGACTTTCTATCGGCCGATAGTTTGGTCGGGCTTATAATCAGTATGAAGATGTATGCAAGTCCGCATACTACATGATTTGGTATCGGTCGAAAAACTTACTAACAGCCCAACCCGACCAAACTATCGGCCTATAGAAAGTGTGTAGTTAGCGGGGGCTCTTATGGAAGCAATTTTAGAATGTAAATCGACTCGGGCACCGTCTGATGGATGCCGTTGTACAACACTCATTATTTTTTATTCTTCTATTAGGTATAATTAAGAATTAATTAGATTAGATAGACATTAGTCCATATTATTAATTAAACTAAACACATAAAAAAACTTTTACGCAATGAAATATTTAATCTAAGCTTTCATGACATGTCATGAAAGCTTAGATTTAATATTTCATTATATTTTTGTGTAAACCGGTATTATCCGTAACTTTTCTTCTTCTTGTATTTTTGGCTATTGGGGTTTGCCGTCACTGCCAATGTCAAGTTAATGGATTTAATGACAAATTTCTCTAAGCAAATTTAGAAACGTGATTAGTTCTTAATACCATAATATATAAATAAATATAATTTACTAAAAGTTATCTGGGCGGGTGTCAATTTGACAGCCTACGACGTTGACAGTTAATGTCAGTTGTCATGTCAATCATATATTTTTTCTGTTGGCTACACCGTGTTCTTTTCTTGTTGACTGGTAAAGGGAATGTGAGTTTCCGAAAGATTTTTTGAAATATCCATAAATATCCGTGAAATCTGTGTAAATTCTGGATCATCCTGTGATGAGATATATATTTTGTGATACGCGGCACTATTACTTTTAATTATTTTTTACCGACCTCACGGACTTACCATCATAAACTGAGTCCACAAATCCGTGTTATTCCTTAAGTTTTCTGTGACTCTTTTGCTAAAAAAACATCAATTACCTCTAAATAACATTATTTGTCACACAAGTGTTGTGCTCTGTACTAGATGTAAAGTGTTGTTAGACCAAAAAGTGTTGCAAAGTTGATAAACATTGGTAATTGAAGGTTACTTTTTGTTTTCACCAGATCCATCCAAGATGGGTAAGATTATGAAGCCTGGTAAAGTAGTGCTGGTCCTCAGTGGCCGGTACGCTGGCCGCAAGGCCATCGTAGTCAAAAACTACGACGAAGGCACCTCAGACAAACCCTACGGACACGCTTTCGTCGCCGGCATCGACAGGTATCCCCGCAAAGTACACAAGAGGATGGGCAAGAACAAGATCCACAAGCGCTCTAAGGTCAAGCCCTTCGTCAAGGTATTTATTCAATTTATTTGAATTCTTAAAATCTAACCTCAAAGTTTGTTATGATTTGTGATCATGTAAAAAATTTACATGATTACAAATCATGCTATGAAACTAGCCATTTTAGTATTGCTGGACTATTCAAACAGCATCTCAATGCACAACCAGATAAAGATTTATAATAACACAGAAAATAAGCCTATTTTCTGTGTTATTTAGATTAGTCTGTATGTAAAATTTTTACTTGCTTTTGTTGCTACATGCATTTCTTGAAGTCAGGTAGGTTTATCTCATATAAATTAATGTTTTTAGAACTACATTCTTATTCATTAGCTTCTGCAATGATATCCACCAGAACACAAATTTCTAGATAAACTTGGTGTGAAACAACAATAACTGCAATATAAAATGAAGTGATTTCTCCCAATATCTATGAATATATTCAGTGCAGATTTCAGCAGTATTTTATTCTTTCCAGGTTGTAAACTACAATCACTTGATGCCCACCCGTTACTCAGTAGACTTCAGCTTTGAAAAGTTTGCTGCCAAGGACCTGAAAGACCCCGCTAAGCGCAAGAAGCTCCGCTTCAACACGAGGGTACGCTTTGAGGAGAGATACAAGAGTGGGAAGAACAAGTGGTTCTTCCAGAAGCTTAGGTTCTAAGATAAGTTAAAAAATAAACATTACTTGTAATGTATTTTTGTTGTTTGAATAATCTTCCATAATCCATTTCAAGTCAGTTTAGATAAGAAATGTTTTAGTATTACTGTCTTAACTAGTGTCTTAAAGTTTGGTGATTATATAAATCCTTACAACCCTTTAGAAACCCATGATCAGTAATGGGGTATAAATGGTTTGAAATGATTATATTATCGAGACTAGCTAAGTAAAAATTTTAGCCTAAGCACTAATGAGATTTACCTTCGCCTTTTTACCAGCAATAAAATTTTATTCAAAATTATTAGAATCATAATACAGTATTAGTAGCTATATTTGTTACCTACCTATTCTGGACTAGCTTGGTAGGAAATTAAACACAGGTGCTACAATAATCAATTTATTTCAAAATAAATTATTTTAAGCAGTCTATATTTTGATTGATAAATATTATTAATAAGTAACAATTAAGATAAGGTATGAATTAAGATCACCAGCTTGGTATCTGGCACCATCCATTCAAATAATCATACACTGGTACATATCGGTCTGGCAATCAAACAGAATATCTAAAGAAATAATATGATTATGAAGTATAGATTAGCAGCTTTGGGGTTAATACAAAAATATTTCTAGTTTTTATGTCTATATTCATTAGAATTAATTAATGCTTTATTTAGTCCACATACTGTTTGCATTCCATGTCATTTGACATAGTGGCACATAATCTAATTTTTTTACTGAATTCATACCATAAATCGATTAGGTAGGTACATAGGTAACCAAAGTTTTATAAATGATAAGTTTTAAAATAACATGAAAACTTAACTAAGATCATAATAATGAGAATTACTTGAAGGTGCAATTTAAGAGTGAATACGAGTTTATACTAAGATCACTTAGTAACCTCGTAAAGATTGATGTTAAGTTAATACCAGCCCTAGACAAAATGCTTTTAGACAAACACATTTTATTAGTGAAGTTTGAACAATTACAAAATAAAATAATCTGTGAATATAATAAGATCACAAAATACTAATGCAATTGCCACAGAAAATTATAGCAAATAAGAGTTGGCTGGCATAAAGCTGTTAAAAATGAGCCATAAATGCATGATAATAGACATAAGACAATAGCCAAATTCTTATTAATTTTAGTTGACTCAGCAAGTAAAAGTCATAACAAATACGTAAGGAGTAGAATGTTATCATCATCACGCAGCAAGCTTGCCAATCCGCTCATCCAGTTTCTTGATCTCCTTCTGTATGCTGTCTATGTTCATGGCAAATATCTCCTGGACGCCCTGAAGCAGCTCCTTGTTGTTCTGCACTCCGCTGGAGATAGAGCTCTGGAGGGTTTCCAGTTCTGTGAGTGACTTGCTGAAGTTGCTCGCTGTAAATAAATGAAATAACTAATTTAATGGACAAGGAGATTTAAATTTTTCTAGCAGTACTTATAAATTTGCCTATTTATTTCCTATGTTTCTTTTCACCTAAAGAATCTCTATACAAACTGGTCTAGCAGTTTTACCATAACAAACATGGTCTGAATCAATAATAGTATCAATACATTTTATAGTCAGATAACAGAATTTAATGCTTAAAAAAATATGTGAATACCTTGATTATGCAGAGCTTCTAGTGCCTCCATACGCTCCAGAATCTCGGAATGTGAGATGCCTTCCGTTTGCTTCAGCAGCTTGTACAGCTCATTCACCTGAAGAGATAATTGTGATTTCTAATTAGTTATCTAATTCATGAAAGAAAGTTTTAATGTTCGGAAAGTCTTTCTGTTATCATTGTAGGTAACGGAACATGTTAAATTCACGGGATTAAAAAAAAAGGGGGTAGGGGGGGAAGTTTGATACAAATTATTTTTACGAACGGAGTTTAAAAAAAATGAAAAGTCTAAGAAAGAAGGGTAATTATAGAATTTCTGATGATCTTGTTAAATCTACGGGAATAAAAAAAGAAGGGGGGGGGGACTTTGTGATTGATCTTATTCTTTGTAATTTTTTGGACAAAATCTGAATAAATCAATCAATAAAATCAAGTGTAAGTACCTTGGCGTCTAGCTCGGGCTCGACGGGGCGCACGGCCTTCTTGAGCGCGTCGACGTTGGCGAGCAGGTCGGCGACGCGCGCGCCGGCCGCCGCCAGCTCGGGCGCGCCGCGCACCAGCGCCGACTGCGCCGCCAGCGTCGCCGCCGCGCCGCACAGAGTCGCCTACGACATCAACCAATTGTACAAAATCTTATATATAAAAGAAAGTCGTGTTAGTTACTTCACTTATAACTCGAGAACGGCCGAGAAGGACATAGGATACTTTTTACTCTAATATAATGCGGGCGAAGCCGCTGGCGGAAAGCTAGTAACTTATAAAATACAACATATAACTACTATGGATTGGATAGGTCCCATTTGTTCTATGGAACATGACGGAACAATTTGAGAAAATATTGTCCCTATTTGTAACTATAGAACATTTATTCGTCCCGAAGAAAATGAATGAACACTTAATTGTACTACTAAATAAATAAACATGAGAGTATAATATAAATACAAAACATAACCATACTGTTTAAAAACTAAAAGTGCAAGAGGCGGCCTTATCGCTGAGAGCGATCTCTTCCAGGCAACCGTAGTGGAGATAATGAATATAGCAAAATAGCATAAAAGATTTAAAAAAAAATAGTGTACTTACATAAGTTTAAAAACATAATTATAAGTACATAAACATGATACGCCGAAGGAGTATGAAACTCGAAAATATATACAAATTTTCAGATGGCTCTATAGGGCTCGTCACAGACGTTGACAGACGTCTGTCTTGGCGGACGTCGGACAGCCTATAATAATTATGATCGTACAGAAATACGCCAACTTAACACAGGGCACATTTGATAGGATATTATAGATACAACAAATTGTATTGAGTTCGTGAAGCCCACAATTCATCTACTGCTCTTTGATTAAACAACAATAAATTAGACAAAAATAATAAATATGTTGACCAACCTGCCCTGTAGAAGCCTGTAACCTGCGGAATGCTTCTTCGTCCTTCACACCGGCCGCCTGCTCTAACTTGTGTAACCTGGCCAAAATAAATCACGTCAATGCTGATTACTAAATTATCTCTCAACGTATTATACATGTTCTAGTCAAAATAATCAATCAACACTGAAAATAGCTACACACTTTTCTTTAACTTGAAAACAAAAAATAAATATTTCCTAATTTCTCGATGTTTTCGTCTTTAATCAACTACTAAGCGTAGGTATTGTACGTCGTTAACTTGTTACAAACAAGCAACGAATGACAATTTCTACATCTCGCGCCGCAGCCGCACTCAGGACTGCCAGTGTGAGAAGGCCCAAAGCTGTGTACCGATACAGCTAGTTTTAAGAAGATACTAATAAGTACAAATATAGGTATAAATTAGAAGTACCTGTGCTCAAGCTGCGCTATCCGAGTAGTCTGCGCCAGGCTCACTTCAGATTTCATTTTCAGCTGAGCTGTGACTAACTCACCAGGCTTTCTTCTACTATTAGTCGACAAAATCTCTCTGAAATTAATAAAAAAATAATATGATCTGATATATTTCTCTAAATGGTTAAATAGTTGACATTTTTGAAAGACTAAATTTTTAATTAGCAATATTGCTTATAACAACAAATAGATAGGAAATTTGTTTACCGCGAAAATTCAAAATTAACTTTCATATTTATCTATAAAAAAACATTATTTATTTTGTGTAATGTATAAGGCATAGACATAAGTCTAACATGTTTTATTTTAAGGTATTTTTTAAAAGTTAGTTATGCTATGCTATACTTACTTTAACTTTTCTGCTTTAGGGTCAATTTGTTCTCCTTCTTCCAATCCCAAACCTTCCAAAAGCTTCCTTGTTGAGTTGATTTGAGCTGCCAGTTTCGAATAATCTTCCTGAAAAATATTATCATGCCACATTATTCATATTAAAAACCTTTACCTCTCATACAAACTTAATAATAGTATATACACAATGAGTTTAAAACTAGATTAAAATAAGTTAATTATTTGTGAGGTCAAAATATTCCCACAGAAATGGTATGCTAGTAGTCCTAACTAAATGATTATCGTATGGTCTATGACCAACAGTGAGTGAAATTATACAAATGCAATTTTAAAAACAAAAACTTGAAAAAACGAACGCCGGTGTCATCAGTTTGTCCGTGAACATGGCGCTTGCAACAGTGTCGAAATATCGGAAAACTCAAAAACAATTAAATCATGGTATGTTACCCGTTTCATATTCAAATATAGTTAAAAACCATGATAGTTTAAAAAGTGAAATAGGTGCATTATGAATACATAATGTCCAGATTTGAAGATGAGTTATGAATGATTAGAAGTCGTAGGGACTTCTAATAAAATGGAATATTTGTACCACACCTCTACACAAAAAATTAATCATTACAACAGCATAGTGTAATAGAATAGAAGAGCATATCAGAAATAGACGCATGAATTATAGTAACTACTTAAGATGAGTGATTTTTTAAAATTAAATTACTCATTACTTATAACCTTACAATGTATATTATGGATAGGATATAAATGTTACAATGCTATTCTGTCTTAGTGGTTTATTAATTAAAAATGGAATTCTATACCTTTTCACTTTCTGTAGAGCTATTCTGCTGCTGGGCAACCTGCTCCAGTAATTCAGAGATCTCACAGTTCAGGCGGTTGTAGCGCTGCAGGATTGTCTCTTCAGTGCCTTCAGCGGCCAATTCCCATTCTCCAGCCCTTTATACAAAATCAATTGGAATTTAAAATTTGATATGTGGAAAAATCTAACACTTAAGATTCTCATTAAAAATATAATCAATTGCCAAGTTAGTGGAGTAAAAAAAATTAATATATATTTTTTTAAATAAACAGAATTATGTATTCGTTTTTTCAAGTTTTTGTTTTTAAAATTGCATTTGTATTAAATAAGCTATGAATGGCAAAACAAAGTAAAAAAAAACTACCTACTTTTTTTAATAATATAGTAGGTACATTTCATTCTTACCTGTAGCCAATTCTTGCTTTCCTGCTAAGCCTATCAGAAAAGTCAACATTTCCTGTAAGGAATTTTCCTTTGAATTTATTAAAGGAGTCCTTTACAGACAAATGGAGGTTCTCAATGCATTCATTCTCTTCTTCTTCAAATGGATCCTGTTGGTCAGCCTCAGGCAGGTCCCCTGTTTCGTAGAAATCTGGCTGATCGTATGCCTATAAAAAACAAAAATTATCAATAATTGTCTGTTTATATCTATTAATTTAATTGAGAAACAATTTCCTCGTGATAAAATCAATAAGTTGTTGAATACTCACGATTCCAGGCAGATTTTCGTATTTTGGGTCAGCCATTTTGTTGTTGGATTATTTTTAGTTAAAGGTAAGAGACCTGCGAGATCCTTTGCTATTTTATTCTGTCGTAATGTCCTGTTTTTATTCAATAAAATTATTATTTAGTTAAAAAAGCGACTCGTAGCAAACAGACAAAATTATCTACCTAAAATGACATGACGTCATCTCAAAATTAGTGACTTTGACAATGACACAATAAAGCTCTGTTCAAAAAGTTTTTTTTATATTTCCTTTTATTTTTTAAACATATACAACTTTACAGACTGACTATATCTACGACGTCGTACATGGCAAATATTATACTTAACTAGATCAACAAAGAGATAAATTATTGTGAATTAAAGAGATATTATTTTTCATATTGGTACATAAAGTTCTCAGGACGAGCAAAATTTTTATTGAACCAGTCAGTGGTGGGATACGCATAACTACTCCACTTCCATACATTAATACGTCTATCATCAGTCCATCAGTCATCACCATCAATCATCATCATCACCTACTTACAAACCAAACAATCAGCTGTTGTTCTAGTTTAGTTAGTTTCGTTCAAGAATTTTATAATTACACGTCATTTTATTTGATGTCATTTTCTCTTTCTCGTACATTGAGTCACCGATAATTTTGACCTTCGTTTTCGTCATATTTTCAATAATTTCTTGGTTTCTCGCCACATAAAAACTAGCAACGAGTGCCGGTTCACGTTTATATCGAAACAGACAGTGATAAAATTCACAATGAGTCTTCAGTGGACCATCATCGCGACTTTCCTATACGCGGAAATAGCATTCGTGCTTCTTCTCACGTTGCCGATCGCCAGCCCCAGCAAATGGTCTAAATTCTTCAAGTCGAAATTCCTCGCGTACATTCATGGACAAGCTTCGATATACTTCTTTATCCTGATCGGAGTTTTGGTGCTATGTCTACTCGACGCCATTCGCGAGATGCAGAAGTATTCGAGTTTGGAATCTACGGATCACCAGCACTTGGATGCAGAGATGCAAGGTAACATGCGATTGTTCCGCGCTCAAAGAAACTTCTACATTTCTGGTTTCGCGCTGTTCCTGCTTGTTGTGATCCGCCGGCTTGTGCAAATGATCTCGGACCTTGCCACCAGGACGGCTCAGTGCGAGGCTAACTTCCGCCAAGCACAAAGTGCTACTGTCACCGCCAGAACTCTGCTCGACCAGGCTGGAGCTGGAGACGACAAGAACAAGAAGGAGGTTTCTGAGCTCCAGAGCAAAATCTCTTTGCTGGAGAAGGAGTTAAGCAAAGAGAAGAAAGATAAAGAGGCTGTCAAATCTCAAGCGGAGAACCTGCACAAGGAATATGATAGACTTGCAGAGGAACACAGCAAACTACAGAAGAAGATTACTATCTCCAGTGGTGGAGATTCTAAGAAAGATGAGTAAGAGAGCTATCTGTGAAGAAATTACTAATTATCTTTTGCAATCAAAGCGGCAATGTGATGCTTTGTTAGTGTTGATGGTTAGATGATAAACTGCATCAACAATGTTAAAAAATATAAGTTCATCATTTTTATCAAAATTAAAAATAACTATGATGTAACAACAGCAATGAAAACTTAATGTTTGTTTATTCACCTGCTTTCACATGTCCTTTATATTGTCTGATTATGGAATATGAAGTAGGTAAAATCAATTTATCGTATTATTATAAGAATTATTAAAATTATACTAAAATATAACAAAAAAAATTAAGGCTGAGGTATTCTTGCATATTTGTACTTAGGTGAAAAATTTTGTTAAAACTTCTAAATTTTTCACGCTTATTGCTAAAAGCATCTTTTAAATAAATTAATGAACAAATTACATTTTTTGAGAGTTATTTATATTGTTTACTGCATACATTACTGTTGTTCATATTATACACTTTGATTTTGTGCCAAATTATCCAATCCTGCATTTTCTAATAGCACTGTCTAAATATTGAAATACATTTGGTGCACTTAAAATACTTCTTTATTATTTTGGCATTTTGTGTTGTGTTTCAAACCAATGTTATGTATTGTTCTAGTTAGTTCATAAGTCTGAGTAATATTTATTTGGTTTTCTTTTTGAGTGTTTTGGTTTTATATACCTGTTTGGGTAAAGTTTCCCTAATAAAATATCTAAAATATGTCAAAAGTTTATTTATTACATCTTCATTAAGTACTTATGTATCTCAATCTCAAGATACATAAGTACTTAATGTAAAAGTGAACTAGTTTAATGGTATCTTGAGATAACTAGGTATTTTAAAATTAAGTTTCTTTAGAAAATCTATATACTTATGGCTTATGTTACCTATGGAGTGCAGATTAGCCTGAAAGATAATGATTTATTACTGGCTGGCCTATCTCTATAAAATGTATTAGGGTATGTATAGCCGCCATTACCTACCATTTGGCGGGAACTTTGATTGACACTGATTTACAAACCTTGTTTGCATAGTGCATTCAGTATGTACGTATAATGAACATATTTTCCTACATACATATTATAACCTTTCATCTTCATAATGAGATATCTGACGCAATACAGAGTCAAAGTCTCACTACCACGTTAGAGGAGGCGTACATAATTTATTCAAAACAACGCACATGATTCATCAAAGAACGCTTCAAGGTTTTATCGATTATGTACCTATCGCAGTAATTTTGGTAATACTTACATGTATAGGTACATAAACAATATTACGCTGCTGTAAGTACATCTTTAAGTCATCATTACCTAAGCCTTAAAGCCTATAACCACAACACCTACGAGAAAAGATAGGGTTTTACTTAGCTATTAAGCACCGGTACCACACGGCATTACCCAGAAGTAAAAGAAATTAAAACCTATACTTACTCATCTTATAGCTAAAAGAAAAGTAGGACTGTAATTAAATCTAGCTATTGTTTCAATAAAATTTATTCAACTTACAGACAAATTATATATTCCTTATAGACCAATAGGTAGGTAAGCTACAATACAAATTATAATGGCACATAAAATTTTAAACAAAGCGTTCAAAGTTCATCTCTATAGTAATTATTGTAGTTGCTATTTTCCAGGAAGCCGAGACTGTCCCAGAAGCTTCTCTGGCCGAAGTCGCTGCTAGATTTCATCTCGATCTTGTTTGGTGCGGCTATCTCCAAGTAGTTGAGGTTGCTGTCTCCCGGAGTCACTGCTTTCCATTCCGGGGCAGTGCTGGTCAGTCTTGGAACTCTGGAATATAATAAACATAGTTAGGTACTTATCCAATTCCAATATAAATACTTGAACACACGACCACGCCATGTTGTATCTACCCATTATTAAATTGGAAAGGGTTGCTCAAACAAGATCCATTCTCTCTGTTTAATCAGCCGATTTCAGGGAAGAGCTTTTTCGATTTCAGGGAAGAACGAATAATGTGGGTAGGTACTTAACATAGATATTATTAGATATCGATTCAGATTACATTTTACTCAGAAATTCTCCAGTCAATACCGCATTTAGTTAATACATTCATGTTCGATACACTCGATGAACGTTCGACGATGACGATGATTGTGATGATATGATAAATCTTCATTACAGCCTTAAAGATTTACAAATATTTCGGTCGAATGCAGCTTCCATCCACGGTGAAAAAGCAACTTGGACCAGAATATCGGCCCACTGCTGGTAGACGTCTGACGCTGCGTTTGCCGATCCGCTGTCTCCATCAATAAATTTTCGGCGCCATCAGCTATATATTCTCCGTGCTATATAGCCTGCCTATTGCCACTTCAATTAGGTAGCTATCCGCTGGGCTGTGTCTTATTTTGGTGTTGGTTGGTATATGGTTTATTATTGGTACCAATAGATATATCTCTTACCCAGTGGTAGCGTAGCTGTAGACCATGTTCAGAAGAGCCTCAGTCATGAGCATGTCTTGAGGAGTGCCGGCTTCTATGCCCGGGAACTTGGTGATCCGGAACACGTCATCTGCGTGGCTTACTCCTGCCGGTAAATATTAATATTACATTTCATTAATATGATGATTTCAATAATAATGTGGGTATAAGATAGCGGGGCCTTTGCTCTGCTTTAGATGGTATGCCACCCAAACTATTATAATACAACTGTGTTATCTCATATAGATATCTAATGGTAGGTACCTTATATAAATTGCGATAGTAACTCCGTCTCGCTTTCACGCCAAAACTACTGAACTAGGTACTTATTTAATTTAAGGATGTGAAGTTCGAATGCCTGAGGAGGCTTAGGGTACTTTTACCGCGGGAAATAATAATATAACGCGGGCAAGAGTAGTAAGTAGTTATCTAGTTATTCCCAGAATCTCCCGTGAAATCCTCTTGAGGTGGGATTTTGGGCATGAGACAAAAATGACGATTCCCATAATTCCTCTCGTAAATGTTTTACCGTAGTCCACGTCGTTATTCGCCATCAGGTTGGAGAGGCTCTTCAGCGACCTGTAGGAGTAGCGGTACAGGTAGACCGGCTGCTTGGATTTCAAGGCGTGGACCTGAGCGAGGCGACCTACGTCCGCGCCGAAGAGACGATCACCCAGTGCCTATAAGTAACAATCATTGTAATAACAAAACAACCCATATTTCGCCAGACTACTTCGTACGGAGTTCAATAGAACTCTTTATTGGTCTTGGAAATTTGGTATAATAAAAGAATGATTAAAACCGAGACGTAACTCTCATTAGAAGTATTTATTTTTAATCAATCTTACAATTGACAAACCGCATTCGCTAAAACTCGCCCACACTCTTTATAAAGACTTGGCTATCTATCGCCATTTATAGAGAATAGACTTACTTGGTGCACATAGAAAGATAGAATAGAATTGATTTGAGACAACATACTTATATTCTAATTAGAACAGATGAAAATAATAAGTAAATTACCTACTTATAAAATGGTACTAATTAGAAAAGATGAAAATAATAAGTAATTGTACTCAGCAAAACAATTCTTCAAAGGAAGCTTTCCTAGTTACAGATACAGATACATAAATGACAAGCTATAAAAATCATCCCCAAACCTGAACGAGTTGCGGGAAGGTGTCCTGATCGACTGGCTTGTTATTCAGATAGTGCGCCTTGATCTTGGCGGCCACATCAGCTCGTTGGGCGAGGGGCAGCGTGTCGTTGTACTCGAAGATATTGCTGGCCAGCGTCTGCCAGTTCGCCTCTAGCTCGGCCAGCAAGCCGGGCTCCGATTGGTACACTAACATGGAACAGATTAAAGAATGTTCAAATGTGTTTGAAGTAAGACGGGAGACCGGATAATTGTGCCCAGTGGGCCTTAAATGGGTTGATATGATGATGAAGTTAAGTTTTTTGTACCTATTCATTTTTTAGCCAACTTATTGATCACACGGAAGTTCAGCGCTGTAATAACCGTGCATGTTTTTAAAGCTATATCTGCAATTACGAATTCCAATTATTTTAGGTAGTACTCGTATTAACTTAAACCAAACTCTTTCAAAGTTAATTACTGCTACATTTATTTAGTTTTATAGTTCTTAGTTTATTTTGTCGGTAGTAAAATAAATATGCTTTCACAAGCAAAAGGGCAGTGTTTAATTCTGTGGGTAAACTCGTAAAATGGTCACAAAGTTTTCGCTCTTCGGTGTCAAACAAACGATGTTTGTGCCGAAATTTTACGTATATTACCAGCATAAACTCTAAAATTACCCACTGGGTATTTTTACCCGTTTAAATAGTTCTAATAACTCTAAAATGGATCCTAGAAAATGTTAAGTATAGAAAGATTTTACGTAGGTAATCGTATCTTATCGGCATTTTCACGTAGGTGTTGTGTTGTATACCACGCCTTTACCCACGTTAAAATAGATTTTCTCACAAACCTACCATAAAAATATACGTAGGTATTTTATAAATAAAACAGTAGGTAAGTGCCTAATTCTTAAAATAAGCGCAATGCAGGAACTTAAAAGTTTAAAAGTTAACTCTACGGGAATCGAACCCATGTAACGACTATGAAAGTAAGTGTAGGAATTAAGAAAATAAACCTCACCAGCAGCCGGGTACAGTCCTTCCTCGGAAGTCACGGAGGTGATGAGCGGCACAGGGTTCATCCTGCCGGCCATGGCGTCCAGGTAGGGGTACTCTCGGATGAAGGGCTCCCGGTAGGAGCCCCTCTCGGCCGTGGGAAGGAAGGGCGTGAACATATGGACCTTCCAATCCTGAGAATTAATGCTATTAGTAGTTTTGTATGAAATGATGTCGTTTCGATAGACATACACTCCTATTATGAAATAACTTTTAAGACCTTCAAGTGATGCATATCACACGCTCGTACCTCATACGTACTTATTACCGTACTGTAATTAATTAGGTACGAAACCAATCAGCTAACCAGCAGTCTTCTAGTAGCCAACAAAATTCCCTTGGCTTTCAGAATGTTCGATTCCCTTCCCATGACAAAAAATTGCATGCCAGCAAATGTTTTTTCCATCCAGCCAGGTGTTCTGGGTGCTATATAATGTGTTTAATAAAAAAATCTATCTAATATGTATTTACTATTAAGTATATCAGAAATCTAGCACCCGTTACACAAGCATAGAGCATACCACGGGGTTAGAGGTTGCTGTGTGAATTGTCCAGCAATTTTTATTAATAAATCTCACCATCATTTCAATCTGCGCGTGAACTATGGTCTCTGCAGGTCTGAACTTGAGGCACTCCTGGATCTCCCGGGTGGTGGTGAGAGGACAGCCGACCAAGGCTGCGAGCTGCCTGGCCTTCTGGACTGGCTTCACGGCGTGGGTCCATGGCGCGAAGGCGGACCCACTGAACGCTATGCCGCGGTGGAAGGTTCCTGAAAAAAAAAGATATCAAAGTTAGGTAGGTATGTAAGCACCACTATAATATTTACGTTCGCACTGCAAGGATAAAGTGACTTTTCTCTTGAATTTTGCCATAATTCAACAATACAGACTAAGTGCGGGTTGGTATAATATGATTCCTATTCAGACTAGTTTTCATAATAGACCAGTGCAGTTAGCTTCAAAAATGGTCAAATAAGGAAAAAAATAGTAGTAGAATGAAACCCATCAGAAAAGGAGGGGAATATGATACAAATGAAAGGAAAAATAAATTACGGTCGATCTGAGTTCGGGAAGTGGGAGGGGGTGGGCTTTTAAGGGGAGAAAATGGTTTATCTCGATTTGCGGTGAAACTACAAGTTCTATGAAAAAAAGTTATATCGCAAAGTTGTAGGTAATATAAAGATCTACAACTTTTAATTCACAAGTTTTTTACATAACCTCAAAACTTATGTGAAAAGTTCAAATAACCAAGTTTTTGGTTTTTTTTATTTATCTTTTTCAAAAATTGTTATTTTTCTACGAAATTTGGTGAAAACTTACTTATTTATGTCCTAAATACACTGTGATTTATTTGATTTAAAATATTAATTTTTTTACCTTATTTTGACTTAATTTTCAAAAATATAGACTAATTTTCAATCGAAAATTCACGTGTCAAAATATTAGCTTTTTTATAAAAATCGGTATGCTTTATGTTCATTGAAATCTCTATTTTCTGATAATTAAAAAAAATATATACATTACCATAGTAAATATTCTTAGAAAATGCACAAAACCGAAACAAAAATTTGTATCATTAGGTACAATTGCATCATAAAAATATGATTTTGTCTTTTCAGACTATATAATAATAATTATTATATAATAATCTGTTTGTATAATGTGCAATAAGTCGGATTATAAGCAATTATATGAAATAAAAATTGCAAAAATCACATTTTTATGATGCAATTGTACATAATGATACAAATTTTGTTTCGGTGTTTTGCATTTTCTGAGATAATTTACTATAGTAATGTATATATTTTTCTTAACCATCAGAAAATAAAGATTTCAATGAACAAACAGCATACCGATTTTTATAAAAAAGCTAATATTTTGACACGTGAATTTTCGATTGAAAATTGGTCTATTTTTTTAGTAATTAAGTCAAAATAAGGTGAAAAAATTAATATTTTTAATCAAATAAATTATAGTGGATTTGGAACATAAATAGGTAAGTTTTCACCAAATTTCGTAGAAAATAAAATGTTTTTGAAAAAGATAGAAATAAAAAACCAAAAACTTAGTTATTTGAATTTTACACATAGATTTTGACGTTATGTAAAAAAGTTGTGAATTAAAAGTTGTAGATCTTTATATTACCTACAACTTTGCCATATAACTTTTTTTCATAGGACTTGTAGTTTCACCGCAAATCGAGATAAACCATTTTCTCCCCTTAAAAGCCCACCCCCTCCCACTTCCCGAACTCAGATCGACCGTAATTTATTTTTCCTTTCATTTTTATCATATTCCCCTCCTTTTCTAATGGGTTTCATTCTACTACTATTTTTTTCCTTGTAAAATATTAAAAACCCTGGTCTATAAAGCGTTGACGTTGCAATAACTTTACTCAAGATTTTAACGATGTTACAAAGAAACTCAAATTACCTCCAAAGTAATTAGTATAGATCAAACGTAGCTAAATGTATTTTTAACCTTTCCTGGAATAAAATACCTTCAGAAGGTTTTTCATCCGGGCATTCAATTAACATTCGATTCTTTCATCTTAGCCCAAAGGAATTCCATGAATGTTTCTACATAGGTAGTATTATTTTGGGATTGAAAAGAAACAATTTATTTTCTCTGCTTATATAGGTTTTCTTATACCTAAATGAAAAATAAATTGAAAACAGGGTTCGAATCGAATAGGACTTTAGTTTTGATAGGTTTGACAAATATACCATTATGAAACTTCGAAGACTTACATGTATTGTGTCCTATTATTGAATTTTGATAGTCAGGTTACAATTGATTCAATATAAATTGTATCCTATCATAATAGAAGAAGGCTGTTGGTACCTAGGGGTACCTACCTATCAAATGTACCTATTTCTGTATTTCCAACAGTTTTACAAAAATACCGTCAAAGACGCAGAGCAATTACAGCAGGGATCTTCAATGGTTATAATGGCTTGACGGTGCGCATTCAATAAGCTTAACCAATTGGATGAAGGAAAGCGAGCCACCGGCGGATTCATTTCAATCCGTCTGTAGCTCGCTTACCTTGCAGAATTTATCTATTCATTTCTGATTCGATGCTGCAGAGTAACAGGTTATTACGCAATTTAATATAGCTTAGTTTATTTTTAGACATACATACTACTATGATGAAGCGTAATGAACCAGAACTCTAGGTTTTGCGAATAGGTGTCCCTTTTCTTGACTGCTTAACAAATGTAAATGGACAATTTAAGAGTCTCCGTTTTTAAACAGTATTTACATTACGTTTACTTATAAAAAAAAAAAAAATTAAAAATTTTATCCGTCACCAGATGGTAAACTGCCAAGAATGCTGGCGGCATTGCCACGTTCAAAATTCAAAACTAAAAAAATCACTTTGAATGGCAATGCTAATTCGCTGGCCAAAATAGTCAGCAGTCTTACCGAGTTAATTACTAAACTTAGCAGATGATTTAAATGCAATTAACATCGAGAGCTTTTTCTGATAGGAAAAAATAAAGGAAGGAATAATTTGCTGTGGCATTATTATGGACAGATCGGAATTTGTGGTTTATTCACTTACACATTTATAATATTATTTAAGTATTATAGATTATTTTAATTGGTTAGTAGTTTTTTGCAATATGTGAGAGCATTTAATTGGTTAGTAGTTTTTTAAGTAGATTAGTTTATAAGATTTTATAACTGTTTGTTCTCCAAATAAAATAAATAAATTATTCTATTTACCTCTAGAGAGAGGCGAGAGATAGTGATAATGCACACTAGCGCCACCCGCGGAACAGCCCGACAAAGTGACACTGTCAGGGTTGCCACCAAACATCATGATATTGAGCTTCACCCAATGCAGCGCGAAGGACTGATCCTTGAGGCCGGCGTTACCAGGAATCGCCTCATCTCCGGTGCTCAGGAAACCTGTAGAATTCAGAGATTAAACTACCAACACAAAAGACTTAAGATATCCTATAACCTTCTGAGGTTCCGAAGTTTTGATTAGACGTTTAGAGAATGGTGGAATGTCCATCAAAGATAAAGGCAGAGATCTCTCCTTATCGTAACATTTTCAACCGAATGTTGTTGTCATGAAGTCCTAAAAGTATTATGGCGCATAGGTACCTGCTCATACCCACTTGAGTTTTTGTTGCATTAGGACTGTGCGACCAGCCAGACCTTTTTCATCCCTTTTTACTAACCTTAATAATTTTAAATAAATTGACATCAGTCAATCCATGTTCGTCAAGCTAAACACACGCATTTTTATTTGGCAAACCTTCTGATATTTAGGCTATCAAATTAGGTCATTCCTATACACAAACTAGCCTACATACTCACACAACATATACAAAAGCCAAACTGGTGACCCCGACGTGATATTTTAAAAGGGAAACCTACACAAATTGGTGACCCCGACTGTTCGCGAATAACAAATATTAACATAAATTTCGCGATAAGCAACCGCGCCGCGCATCAACCTCATCACCACCGCGCCGCGCGTCAAACGAACATGCATCCGGCTCAGCACACCCAGGTCCCAACAACCGCGCCTGCAGCGACCGCAGCGGCGCCGGGAGAGCAGACCTCACTACAGGAGCCAACAGCGACTGCGATCTCCATAACGTCGCGCATACCAGACTTCTGGAGAGAGCGGCCGCGCCTATGGTTTCATCAGTTCAACGCCATCGTCGATCCACAAAAGGCAAGTGACCTTCACAAAAGTCAACTTTTAATAGCTAGGCTTAAACAAGACGAGTTAAGGGACATAAGTGACATTTTAGATAACATGCCCGAAAATAACATCTTTGAAACTTTGAAAAATAGGTTAATTTCTGTTTATGAGGAGTCTGAATCAAATCAATTTAATCAGCTCCTCAACGAGATAGAGTTGGGGGATCAAAAACCATCTCAATTACTTAGACGGATGCAGGATTTAGCTAAAAATAGGTTCCCGGAGGATACAATCAAATTATTATGGACAAACCACCTCCCGGCATCAATTAGGGCAATATTAACAACATGCGACACTGGCGAAGTCAAACTCGACAGTCTCGCTAAAATGGCCGATAGAATACTAGAAAATACTAGGCCATCAGAGCTTGCAGCCGTCGTAAAACCTCCTTCCTTATCCTCACCTAACGACCAGATAATCAACGAATTAAATAAACTTAAACTTGAAATTTCAGCACTTAATAATAAATTCAATAATAATAATTCAAGAGACAATCAATACCGCGATTCGCGGGGCCATGACCACAATGCCGCGGGCACATCTAGAGCGCGTTCGAAAAGCCGCGATAATATGCTTAAGGCTAGGGACAGATTCGCACAACAAAAAGCAAAACAAGGCGATTCTGACTATCATTGTTTTTATCATTTCATATACGGCTCCGCTGCACGAAAATGCGGTGATTTTCAAAACTGCAAATATGTCTCAAAAAACTAGCTGAGACACCGGCACAAACACAAACACATAAAGTTGCCGGTGTCGAAGGCTCATATCGCTTAAACATAACAGATAAAACCACCGGAGTTCAATACTTAATAGATACCGGTGCGGACGTTTCCATTCTAGCGGCAAAAAAGCAAAATGGAATTACGTCAGATTATATCCTTTACGCAGCCAATGGCACAAAAATCAAAACATTTGGCTCTAAAACAATAAACGTCAATTTAGGATTAAGACGTACATTTAAATGGAAGTTTATCTTAGCCGATGTTCAACGCTCAATAATCGGCGCTGACTTCCTTGCCGCAAATAAATTAATGGTCGATTTGCACGACAAAAAACTTATTGACAAAACTACCTCATTATCACGCAGCGGTAGCTTAACACAATCATTCGAACAAAGCATACGATCAATCGACGTTAATAATGAATATCACCTTATATTGCAAAAATATCCAGGTATCACTAAATTAGAAAATTTTAAAACAAATCCTAAGCATGGTGTGCAGCATCACATTTATACAACAGGCCCACCAGTATACGAGAAAGTACGCCCACTTAACCCGGAGAACTATAAAATAGCCAAAGCTGAGTTTGAAAGAATGATGCAATTAGGTATTTGTAGGCCTTCGAACAGTCCATGGGCAAATCCTCTCGTTTGCGTTAAAAAGAAAGACGGTGAAATTAGACTTTGCGGAGATTATCGTAGGCTCAATGCACAAACCGTCCCAGACAGATATCCGCTTCCCAGACTACTAGACTTTACATACATTTTAAAAGGGAAAACATTTTTTTCAAAGATAGACGTCCGGAAGGCGTATTACAATATACCAATGGCTCCCGAAGACATACCTAAAACCACTGTAGTAACACCGTTCGGGGCTTTTGAATACTTAAGACTGAATTTCGGGTTACGTAACGGAGCACAAGACTTCCAAAGATTAATCAACATAGCACTCAAAGGTCTTGACTTCGCATTTGCGTACCTAGATGACATCATCATAAGCTCAGAATCTAAAGCCGCGCACTTAGAACACATCGATGCGGTTATACAACGCTTACACGATTACGGACTAACCATTAACTCCGACAAATGTGAGTTTGGTAAATCCGAATTAAATTTTCTAGGTTATCACATTAATTCATTAGGCGTTACGCCTAGCCTAGAGAAAATGCAAAACATAAGTAACTATCCGCAACCTAATACAATCGAGGAATTACGACGTTTTCTCGGCATGCTGAATTTCTACAGGCAAAGCATACCAAAGGCTGCAGAAATTCAAGCACCATTAAATGCTTATTTGCACAACTCTAAAAAACGCGATAAAACTAAAATTACATGGACTGACAGCGCGTTAAAAGCCTTCAGCGATTGTAAACAAGCAATTAACAATACCGTTATGTTATCGCACCCTGACGCGAACGCATCTCTAGTACTCACAACAGACGCGTCAAACCACAGCTTAGGAGCAGCTCTGCACCAATTAATTGACAAAAAGTTAGAGCCCCTAGGATTTTATTCTAAAAAACTAACAGACACTCAAGCAAGGTACAGTACATATGACAGAGAGTTATTAGCAATTTATATGTCTGTTAAACATTTTCGATACATGATCGAAGGTAGAGAGCTCACGGTGCTAACCGACCACAAGCCACTAACTTTCGCATTATCGAAAAAAATATCACCTTCAGACTCACCTAGACGTTTAAGGCAACTTGATTTCATATCTCAATTTTGCAAAGATATAAAATATATAGAAGGCAATCAAAATACAGTAGCCGACGCCTTATCCAGAATAGAAGAGATAGTCATGCCATCTTTATTTGACTACAAAAAATTATCTGAACTACAAAATACAGATCAGGAGTTACAATCTTTAAAAAAACAAGACAATTTACAGTTTAAATTAATGTCAGCTCCTGGTTCAGATATTCAAATAACATGTGAGACGTCCACTAACGACATACGCCCTTATTTACCTATACAGTTCCGAGAACTCGCGATTAAAACAATTCACAACGTGAGTCATCCCGGTATTGCGGCAACCAAACGCTTAGTTAAAAGTAGATATTTCTGGCCTAAAATGAATATTGATATAAAAAATTTCGTACAAAAATGTATTCCGTGTCAAAAATGTAAGGTACAAAGACATACAATAACGCCTTTAGGAAATTTCCAAGCAACCGGGAATCGCTTTGAACATGTCCACATAGACATAGTAGGACCGTTACCAACTTCCGATGATTTTAGGTATTGTGTAACAATCATAGATAGGGTTACAAAATGGCCTGAAGTTATACCGATAAAGGAAATGACCGCCGAAACAGTTTCCAGAGCATTCGTAGAACACTGGGTAGCTCGTTTTGGATGTCCAATACGTATAACTACAGATCAAGGACGTCAGTTCGAATCTGACCTATTCAAACAACTATTACAAAAACTAGGAATCGAACGCGTTCGCACAACAGCATATAACCCTAAGGCAAACGGCATGGTCGAGCGATTGCATAGAACATTAAAAGCTGCTATCATGGCTAAATGTACAAATAGTTCACACTGGGTACAGGAACTACCATTAGTACTTCTAGGCCTACGCTCAGCGGTTAAAGTAGACCTAGGTTACAGCCCATCTCAATTCCTGTACGGCAGCAGTATTAGACTCCCAGGGGACTTATTCAATACAAAACAAAATACAAATATCAATGATCGTGATTATATAAAACTTTTATCCAACACATTTTCATCTATCCTCACATCCTCCAACCCAAATAATAAATCTTTCATTCATAAAGATCTCACTTTAAACACTCACGCTTTTGTTAGAAACGAGGCAAGAAGATCTCTAGTGCCACCATATGAGGGTCCTTTCAAAATTATTTCAAGGCATCTTAAACACTACACACTTGAGATAAACGATAAACATGTCACTGTGTCACTTGACCGTCTTAAACCAGCCTATTTATTAGACGATGATTATGTATCGGTCCCAAGCCCAAGCCAACCATTAACAAAAACAACACCGAGCATAACGACACCATCTGTTACCACTAGATCGGGTCGCATTGTTAAGAAGGCAGTAAGATTTGACCTGTGAACACTTCAACCGACCTTTCAACTAAATTACACTCTTTCAACCCTCAAGCACTTCTACGGAATCTCAACAAAAAACCAACATTGTGATAACCGGAGAATAAGACCCGGAGCGCCACTTCAAATTCCGCAGCTGGCTGCAAAAAACAAAAAAAAAAGGGTCTAAAATCGCAGATGAAAGAACTTAGCACGAATAAGCCAACACTCATCATCAACAACATTGTCAGCGGAGCGGTCACTATAACAATATATTACGTTGGATGGCGTTTCTACAAACGACGCGTACGCACGGCAGCAACCAGGCGACAGCGCAGCACAGCACGCATACATCAACGGCATCTCCGACAGCACAACATAACCCTAACGTTAAACCGAACAATATAGTGTAATCATGTGCAGTACAGTGTATATCATTTAAGAACGTTATCAAAAAACGAACAGTTTATTAATTATAAGTACTAACCTAGATTTTAACATGTTAGTTACGTAAGTCTTTCTTTGTGTTCGTTTTGGGTTTTTTAAATAAAGTTACATTATACATTCTATTTTTGAACTTTCCCAGTTCAATTTAGAAGGGGAGGTCTATGGCGCATAGGTACCTGCTCATACCCACTTGAGTTTTTGTTGCATTAGGACTGTGCGACCAGCCAGACCTTTTTCATCCCTTTTTACTAACCTTAATAATTTTAAATAAATTGACATCAGTCAATCCATGTTCGTCAAGCTAAACACACGCATTTTTATTTGGCAAACCTTCTGATATTTAGGCTATCAAATTAGGTCATTCCTATACACAAACTAGCCTACATACTCACACAACATATACAAAAGCCAAAGTATTGTCTAAGTTGCGTGTTCTTCTCTCTTCACTCTTCACAACTCTTCGTTTGCTCGTTCTTGAGATTTTTTTTTTTCATGTGGTTTTTTATTCTGTGACCTCGCGGTCTATGTATGTCCTCTAGCTATAGTGTACAGTACAGGCAGATTGGCTCTTACCCAGTGGTCCCAGTCTGTAGTTCATAGTGACCACCACCATGTCGCGATCCATGATGTGATCGGCATTGTACAGGCCTCCTTCGCCGTACATGAAGGCACCTCCGTGGATGTACACGAGCACGGGCAGGTTGGCTGCGGGGCTTGGGTTCGGCGTGTACACGTTCAGGAAGAGACAGTTCTCGCTACCTGTATACAGAAATTAACTTATAAGCAAGGAAAAAACGCCACACATAAAGTGTCCTTATTTCCATGTCCTATCGTTATCATAACGTATGATGTGCCAACGGAGTATTTGGGCACATGTCTGCAATAGAACCTAATCACCACGCTTAACTGGCGGGTTGAATGCAGAAAGTTGCTACAGTATGTATTTATAATGACTCTGCTCAACTCTGCTGGATCATCTGGTTTATAAATAAGTCGGTTAGTTTGATGACCAAGAAGACAAGTGTTATTTTTTATATTTAACCACACGGCAATTCATCTATCTACAGCGCCAAAAAATCAGCAACCAAATTTTTAAAGTTTTGGATCTTGATTATTTATTAGAACACGAAACGGGTAACATACCTTGATTCACATGTTTTTGAACATTTAAAAGTGTTCTAATATTGTTAAAATTATAGTAAAAAAAAAGTTATTTCTTGATTATTAGATTAATCTTATCTCTTTTCTAACCAGTGATGTCCTTCAAGAAGGGCTCGTATTGCAGACAAGCGGGCGAAGGCCTGCTGGCGTCCCAAGTTCCCATCCAGGGCTTCATCTGCTGTGGCTCCTGAAACAAACCACGCGATGATTAAATTCTTCTAAGGCCATATATACATTTCATCATCATCATGTCAGCCGTTGGACGCCCACTCCTGGGCATAGGCCTCCCTTAACGATTTCCATCTATTGCGGTCAGACGCGACCTGCATCCACCGCGAGCCAACCGGTTTCACCAGATCAGATTAAGCTTTAATTTCTAAATATAGATAAGATAAGATAAATAGTTAATTACTACAAAGAAAGTAACAATACCTTTAGATAAAAAATAGTTCTAACACATAATTAAAAAACATTAATATAATGATAATCTTATTAAACAATTAATTAATTTGGATTCCTTCCTTATAGGCGTAAAAAGTTTAATATAATAAAATTAATATCGTTATACTTGTGCCATAGCGGAGTTTTATGAGTCATTAAGACCACCTGTTGTACAGTTTATTTTGGGCAACAAAGAGTAATCTATACATACCTATGTATATTATATACAATGTGTCAAGTTATATATACCTACGTCATCTATAAATTATGGGAGCGTCCCGTTTGTTAAAATTAAAAAAAAATGCCGGATCGTTTACTGATATATGTTCTGTGCTAAATTTTCCGAGAGAAAATCAATTATTAGATACACGGGCATAGCCGCTGTGCGCAAATAGAATAAAAATAAGGCACTAGAATAACGAAAGAAAAACTTCAGTGAAATTTGTAAGACGCAACTGAAATTGGCCCTTAGATGCCCTTAGGTTTTTATTACAAAAAGGAATATCCAACGTATCCTTTGCTGGTCTCCGTCCTCGCTGGAGACGGCTCGAGTGGCTCCTTGTGGTTCATTATCTCACGATCACATCGCGTCGCCTTTCATTTTAATAAAGCACAGCAAAGGGCAAATAGTAATTAATGGTTGATTTATAACGATAGTTCAGTCGTAGGACGCTTGCATATGGACTTTCGCTTTCATCTAGCTAAATAACCTAATAAACTAGCCGACCCGCCGACTGCTTCGCTTGCGTTTTTTGACGTTATCTAACTAATCTATATACTAGGTATATATATAAAAGAAAGTCGAACGGCTGAATCGATTAGGCTAAAATTGGTGGGGAGGTAAGAAAATTGCTTCACAGTTATCGTTATATTATTGTGAAAACCACGGATATATTGTCTTGAAACCCGTAGTTTGTTAAACCCACGATCAAGAGCATCGTATTGCATTTTAATAAAGGGCTATTGAACCGAAGCCAAAGGGCAAGTAACAATTAATTGTTGATTTACAAGAATGATCTACAATTCTATTCTACATCGTTATTTCAATTTACGGTTGGTTATTATAGGTCTTCTTCAACTCATCCCGTGCAAAGGAACTGTATTTACTGTGGAGTACTAAGTCCTTTAGGAACTTATTTATATTACAAATCTACATTTATAATCTAAATTAATTTTATAGTAGACATGTCTGTTAGTATTAAATATTGCTGGACAATTCACACAATATTGTGTTACCTATCACATACCTAAGTTTTACGATAAGAAATAAATCAAAGATGTGTTGCGCGATTCGAACCCACGACTTTCAAGACACGGAATAAAAGCCAAGCCAACACGGGACGCAATAAACATAATTAATAAGAAGCAATTAACAAATAGTTAAGTGGTTTCCATGAAACTCATTAGTGAGAGGTCTCGGAGTCAGCATAACTAGAGGCAAGGCAATTATGCAGTTTGGCAAAGCCAAAGACATACTAACCACGGGACACCACATCCTACAAAAACTAAAGAAATCACAACTAACCACTTTTTGCGGGGTGCGGGGAGGATAACTTGTGGCTGTATAAATAAAGTTATAAAGTCCGAATGAAGTGTCCCGTGGATAAAAGGTCTTTGCACACAGCGCTCTGTTGATTGTGCATTGTTTAGTTTCAGCGAGAGCGCAACTGGGGTTTCTTCTGCCAACTTTGTATCAATTATGTAATTTGTGAAGAATTAGTGAAACCAGTAAAAGTTTTCCTATCTTGTAAGTTAAAAAAAATGCATACTCGTTAACTATTAATGGATCTTGACTGCACTCTTTAACAAAAAAGCAAACGCCTTAATTGGAGATCATTGTAGGTACATACTTATTAAAATATAGGTATAATAGTTGTATAAAATTACGAATCAAATACGTCATACAAATAGGACTAAAATGCTCTCGAATGGAGACAGTGGAATGACAAACGCAGGGGCGCGTCAGCCGTCCGTCAACATGATGGACGGATGATTTCGTGAAAAGCTGGTTCACAGTGGGAAAAGGCCGCTTCCGACCGAAACAACGAGGGATTTTAGGAAAAAACTAGGCGAGGACTGCCGGCGGCTGAAATTGTGTTAATGATTGGCTGGTGCGAAAATCTCAACTATCCACATCACTCTTGAACAAAATAGTTTTATATCATTTCTGACCTGTTGCTAATTATTTTGGTTCATATAACTTTTTAAACTATCATGGTTTGTAACACGTAAACATAAAACGAACACGAAACGGGTATCATACTATGATGTAAATGTTTATGAGTTTCCTGATATTTAAATTACTTATGTTTAATCTGTTATTGTAGGTAACATGTCGTTGATATATTTTAATACATATTTTATTTTCCCAGGTTTAGCATATTATTCACAAACAGAGATTTAACAATGCAGAGGTCATGTACAAAGGCGGGCTTAACCCAATTCAGGTATGCATAAAAATATGTTTGTCGTTATTTGGGTGACATAATTTTTACTCATATTATAAAAGCTAACGTTTGTGAGGTTAAAAGGTTGTTTGTAACTCTTTCACGCGTAAACTACTTACCGTATTTTTATTGTACCTACTTTATTATTGTTATACTCGTAACAATCTATATAAATATTATAAAGCTGAAGAGTACCTATGTTTGTTTGAATGCGCTAATCGCAGGCACCGCTCTGGTCTTATTTGAAAAATGATAACATTGTTGGATAGTTAGTACCTACATTTGTCGAGGAAGGCTTTATATTACTAAACTTATAGGTTGAATGTGTTGGTAGACCTACCTACAAATTATTAGTTCAATTATCCGTTAATATAGGTAACGATTAGAAATCCACAATCACTAGACGCAAATCGATAAAATACCAACAACAAAACTTACTCTAAACCGGTATTTTCCAACCGGCGGCCGCGCATAAGGTACGCCTTGGAAACTGGCGTACGCCCTGCCCTTCGTGGACACCTTCCAGCTTCCCTGTAGCAGGCCATGGGCCACCCTCACGGTAGGGTTCGGCCCTTGACTCGACACAGCAGCCACAGACAAAATAAACAGGAGTAAAATAGACCCCGCCATCTTGGAACGCGTGCGCTCGCGTCTGTTGTTTGAGCGACACTGAGCACGTTTTTTGAGCTATTTTAGTTATATCTCACGAAAGGTGACCGATAATGACAGTAGGTTAGTAACTCTTAGTAATTGTGGATAAATAAAGTTCGCGCTGCTGGATTGCGCTGGCGACACTATAGCTTTAAAACAGATTCGTTAAATTAGTAAAATTACCTTGTTCAATTCTTCATCAGTGCCAAAATATAGGGAAACTCAAAAACACTTAAATCATGGTAACATAGGTACTAGAAAAACAAAAACAATGATAGTTTAAAAAGTTCACCATTCATAATTTCAGCCATCGGACATCCACTGCTGGACATAGGCTTCCCAGTATGACTCCCGGTTATTGCGGTCGAACGCAGCTTTCACCGCGAACCAACAGCCAACACAAGATCGTCCATCTTGTTGGTGGACGCCCGCCGCTGCGTTTCCCGATTCGTGATGTCCTTTCAAGAACTTTTAAAATGTAAGTTTAAAAAGTTATTGTAGGTAAGCTTATTATAAAGCCCTCGCGAATTATCAAAATAAAATAAATTAATTATCAACACGCTTCACGTATGTTACGACATAACGTCACAACACAAACTCCTTCTTAATTAATTACTACCTACTAAGCGCTGGTGCAAAACAAATCGAATGTGTCGATCTGTTTGGTATTTGCACATTCCTTGCAAGTCTCGGTGAAGCACCTTGCACGTTGCAGAAATGCGTTAATTGGAATTTGCTAGCAAATTATATAATGTTGGACGTCTAACTGATTTACGGGGAGCGCTTAAATTACTTTGAGCAATGACAGTCATTTACAGACGTATATTCATCGTCACCCCTATTTGCGTTCCCACTGCTGGGACACAGGGACTACTTTCTTGACGAGAGAGATTAGCCTTAATTCACCACGCTGGCTAAGTGCGGGTTGGTGAATGACACATTTTCTTAAAACCTTTCAAAATTCTCAGAACATCCGGCTTAATCACGATGTTTGCCTTCACCGTTAGAGCACGTGTTTTTAAATACCTAGCTCATCATTTTTTCAAGAAGAAAAATACATTGGTGCCCGTCGGGGTTTGAACACACGACCTTCGGAATGAAAGTCGATTGTGCTACTTACCCTACACGGCTCATACAGATGTATAGTAAACCCATTTCTAAAATGAACACCCCTCCACCGAATTCTGTATTTTTTTTTCTGTGTTTTCTGTTTTTCTGTATTTCCTCCACACGTTGAAATCATCACGGTTTTGTGGAGGGGAGTTCATTTTTAGAATGGTTTTACTATACATATATTAAAATCATCGAAATAATCTTCAACGTTCATAACAATACTAATTATAGAAAAATTATTAGACTAAAGGTTTTCTCAAGGTCATTATCTTATTTTAACCTTATTTTTCAGATTCCCGAATTTTTGGCGCGCCAACACGACACTAATCCTCTTTCGCTAATGTCCCAGCATAAGAGGGTAAGTACTCTAAAAACACTGGGGTGGCGCTATAGATTTCTACGCCTACCATTTACATATAGACTCAGTTAAAATAATAGCCGTAGGTTTTATCTACAGCTTATCTAAAGAGATAGCAGTTATTATTTGAACGAAGTAGTGACAAAAGTAAAACAGAATCTATCTTTAGTGTCGCCTGTAAAGGTAATTAACGCATTAACGCTTAACTATGGAAATATCCATTCAAATTATAAAGTCTAAGAAAACATCGTAATATTACACCTCATTTAAGTGTGAAAATGTATAATAAAACATATCTATCTTTGTATGTATATTAAATTAAGTATATCAGATATCTAAGCACCCGCAACACAAGCTTTGAGCTTACCACGGGAAGTGTATATATAGTGCAATTATCCTTTTATTTTGTCACTAGCTGCCCCCGCGAACTTCGTCTCGCCATATACTTATATCTTATTTGCAACTATCTCCATACTAAATTTCATCCAAATCGAATTTTCCCGCGTAAGCATATAGTTTCCGCGTAAGCATTTAATTTTCCGCCGTAAAAAGTCTCTCGCCATATTCTTTTATTTGCAACTACCTCCATACTAAATTTCTCAAAATCGAATTTTCCCGCGGCGGAAGCATTTAATTTTCCGCGGTAAAAAGTCTCTCGTTATATACTTTTACTATCATAAAAGTGAATCAATCATAAACGAACCTACTTTCGTTTAAAGACTTTATTTTAGTAGGTAGGTACTGACTGAGTGCCCGTACCAAAGCATGATGCCTTACCGAAAGGGCTGGTATATTTCGGTACTTACATTTTTAAACTCCGATATCTTTCGAATGGAATGTCCGAATTGAATAATTTAAAAAGTTTTATAGTGTGGTGTATTTGTGTTATTTATAACCTACCTACATTATGTGGGTAGACCATAATATCGTCAGTTGATTGGCGGCCATTACACGAAATCAATGTTACGCAGTGTTTCATTTAAATATCTCCCCAAATACACAATATTTGGCGACGAGTGTAATCTACGTGTGTTATTTGTGTACTAATGTGTTGTGAACTTTGGGGAAATGAGTGAAAACACAGGATTAAACAAGAGTGCAATGGGTTTTGGTGGCAATCTCTCATTCGATCACCGCATGCACGAATGGAGTATTTTTAGAAGCCGTTTTGTCCAGTATTGTACGGCAAATGATATTGACAACCTAACAGATAAGGCTGGATACAAAAGAAGAGCTCTTTTACTCACTGCATTGTCGGAAGATACCTACCGCGTCGCACGGGATTTAGTATTTCCTGAGGACTTAGATACTATCGAGTATTTAGTTCTTGTAGAAAAGTTGAACGTACATTTTCAATGTAAGAAAAGTACATTCGCTGAACGGTACAAGTTCTACAAGGCAGAACAAAGACCAGGAGAGGATTTGACTGAATGGGCGGCGCGAGTGCGAAGTCTAGCTCAATATTGCGGCTTCAAAAGTGAACTCGAAACTGCATTGCGAGATAGATTTGTCCTGGGATTGGAAAATATCAAGGAAAAAGAGAAGTTGTTTGCGGAAAGTTTGGATACGTTGACATTCAACAAGGCTTTGAAGATGGCGCAGAGCGTGCGATGTGCGCGCGCGGCGTTGCAGGCGTCGCGAGCTGACAACGTCGCGGCCGAGGCTGGCTGGCAGGCCGCCGGGCCCAGCACGGCCCAGCCGGTGTTCGCAGTACAACGGGGATCCGCGTCTTCATCCGGGTATAAAGATATCGCGCGAGTGTTTTGTGAAGTTTGTGGTTATAAAAATCACACGAAAGATCAGTGTCGTTTCGTTAATTATGTGTGGCAAAAGTGTAAACAAAAAGGTCATTTGAAAAGAGTGTGTAAAGCTAAGATAAGTGACAGTAATTTTATGGCAGCGGACGACAACGATGCTGACAAAGGTATTTATTCTTTGTTTAATATGAAAAGCTCGCCGATTAAGGACGAACCGATCTCGCGAATTATTAACATAAATAGGAAACAAATTCAATGTGAATTAGACTGCGGTAGTGCTGTATCTGTCTTACCGGCCGTTATCTATCGACAGCTGTTTGGAACTGATAAGGAATTGCAACAATGTAATGAAGTTTTTAACTTTTATACGGGCGTTCGAATAAGGCCTATGGGTAAGTTAGCAGTACCTGTATGTTTTGAAAATACAACGAAACAAATTGTATTTTATGTAATTAATACCGATGTGAGACGGTTACCACTATTGGGGCGGGATTTCATGAGAGTTTTTAAGATGCATTTATGTAGTAAAATAAATTGCAATAACGTATCGGTGCCGAGCGGGATGTCCGCCGCGGCCAGTAACGACGCGGGCGAGTGGCTAATGGATAAGTATTCAAATTTATTTAAGGACGAATTGGGAAAGTTTAATAAATTCAAAGTGGGATTGAAACTTAAACCCGACGTACCTTTGAAGTTTTTTAAACCGCGACCGGTTCCTTTAGCGTTGAAACCTAAAATTGAGGAGGAGTTAGATCGTTTAGTAGCAGCAGATATTATAGAAAAGGTAGACTTCTCCGATGTTGCTACACCCATAGTACCTGTTTTAAAACCGGACGGGAAAGTACGGATATGTGGCGATTTTTCCGTTACTTTAAATAAAGCGCTTTATTTGGACAATTTTACCCTTCCCAGGATTGAAGACTTGTTCGCGAAATTGCACGGCGGAGTAGAATATAGCAAGTTAGATTTAAAATCGGCCTATCTTCAGTTAGAGCTGGATGAATCACGGAAATGGTGTTGTATAAATACCCATAGGGGAATTTATAGGTATAAACGACTTTTATTCGGTTTGTCAAATGCGCCGTTTATTTTCCAACGTACAATGGAACAGTTACTAGGTGACATAGAAGGAATTTGTATTTATTTGGATGACATATTGGTCACGGCGCCGAACAGGTCCTTACATTTAGAAAGGTTAGAAGAGGCCATGAAGAGATTAGAAGACGCTGGTTTACGGGTAAAACGGGATAAGTGTGAGTTATTTAAAAGTTCTATCGAATATTTGGGTTTCGTAATCGATAAAGATGGTTTACATAAATCTAACAGTAAAGTTGAAGCTATTGTAAAGTGTAAACCCCCTAAAAATGTAACTGAATTAAAGTCATTTTTAGGTATGGTCAATTATTATCGGTGTTTTATTCCAAACACATCGTCTGTGTTAAGTCCTTTAAACGATTTACTTAAGAAAGGTATTAAATGGCAGTGGGAGAAGATCCATTGTGAGGCATTTTCTCAAATAAAGAAGGAGCTGGTGTCATCGCGCGTCCTGGCGCACTACCACCCGGAGTACCCCACGATCGTGACGTGCGACGCGGGGCCCGCCGGCCTGGGCGCCGTGCTCGCGCAGCGCCAGCCCGACGGCGCGGAGCGGGTAGTGGCCTACGCGTCCCGTTCTTTATCTAAAGCCGAATGCAACTATGCTCAAATCCAGAAGGAAGCCACTTCGATTGTTTTTGCAGTTAAAAAGTTTAATCACTACTTATACGGGCGCACCGAACCATTTGTGTTACGAACGGACCATAAACCGCTTCTATCGATTTTTGGAAACAAAAAGGGGGTGCCGGTGCTTGCTGCGAACCGATTACAAAGATACGCATTGTTCTTATCAGCGTATAACTTTACTATCGAGTTTGTTAAGAGCGAAGACAATGTGGCAGATTTTTTATCGCGTTCCGTTAGTTGTAGTAGCGTGGCAAGCGAAGCTGACGTTATTGATTATTCAACGTATATAAATTTCATAGGGGACAATGTATCAATGCCCATCACTATAGACGATATACGTATAGCTACACGTCGGGATAGCGTTTTAAAAAAGGTAATTGGTTTCATAAAGAATGGATGGCCACATGATATTAGAGACCTAGAATTGCGGCCGTTTTTCTTATGTAGGCTAGATTTGGCTATAGAAAATGATTGTTTATTACGTGGTCACAAAATAATTATTCCGTCTTGTTTCCGTGAAAAATTATTGGACGAGTTACATAATTCTCACTTTGGTGTTGTAAAAACCAAAGCTGAAGCAAGAACGCGTATGTGGTGGCCCAACATTGATAAACACATTGAAGAAAAAATAGGTTCTTGTAGCATTTGTTATTCGCTCCGCTCCAACCCGCCTAAAACACCTCTAGCGCCGTGGCCCTACCCGGACCACGCTTGGGAACGCATACATATAGATATGTTTATGCTGGACGGTAAGAATTTTCTTATCATTGTAGATGCTCACTCTAAATGGGTTGAATGTTTTTTAATGCAAAAAACCGATAGTGAATCAGTTATTAGTAAATTATGTGAAGTATTTAGTAGATTCGGGTTAGTACGTGTAATAGTATCAGATAACGCTATAAATTTTTGTTCGAATGAAATAAGAATATTTTGTGTGATGAATGGAATTACGCATAAGACAGGTGCTCCATATCATCCAATGTCGAACGGTCAGGCAGAGAACAGCGTTAAAACTGTAAAAAATGGTTTGAAAGCCATTTTAAATGGACAGTCAAGTCCAAAATTATTACTAAAAGTTCTAAATAAATTCTTATTTGACTATAGAAATTCAATTCATTCGTCTACTGGTTTTTCTCCTGCACAATTAATGATCGGTCGTCCTTTGCGGTGCAGACTAGACTTGTTAAATCCTTCAGAGTCTCAGGTACTTTCGTCACCATCGTTGTCGACCACGGCTAAATGCAATGTGTACAAAGCGCAAGAAAATCAATGTAGGCAATTTGGAGGAAAACGAAATACATGTTTCAATGTAGGCGATCATGTTTTGTCAAAAGATTTTTCTAATAACGGTACTAAACAGTCGTGGAAGCTAGGCATAATTAAAGGACGTTCTGGGTCGCGAATGTATGATGTGTTTATTCCAGAATGTAATATTTATGTTAGGAAACATGTCGATCAATTATTAGTTTATAAAGGAAACTCGTTATCAGAGCAAACTGATGACGAGGTTGGAGGTTTGACGGAATCCTCTGGTCCAGTACACGAGCCTTCAGCTGGTACGGCACAGGACCCGAGCAGTTCGTCACCGGGGACGGCTCCAGCCACCCCGACGTCTCCTGCGCGAGATGATAGTGTTGAGGAGATAGGAGAACCATCAGAGGTATCAGATGACGAGTTTTTAGATGCAGGTTCTCCTGAAAGGCTTCCTAGTTCTCCTGAGGTAAATCCGGAAGTAACTAATCAACAGGAAACTCGTCGTTTTCCCATCAGAAAAACTAGGAAACCTGTTAATTATAAGTTGTAGATTAATCATTTTGTAAACTTATTTGTACTTAACTTAAATCACTTTCTTCTTAGTTTATAAATAGTGATGGAGGAATGTGGTGTATTTGTGTTATTTATAACCTACCTACATTATGTGGGTAGACCATATCGTCAGTTGATTGGCGGCCATTACACGAAATCAATGTTACGCAGTGTTTCATTTAAATATCTCCCCAAATACACAATATATAGAGATATTGAAATATTCGTAATTAACATGTAATTTATTTTGATAATGTTTTATTTGAAAATACAAATATAGAGCTTTTCCTAGCGGCGGCATTAAAATTAATTATATTGAAAATTAAAATACTTATTGTGACATAACTATAATAGTTAGATATATGCTGTCGCGACATTTTTTGTAGATATTAATGTGTTCTACAAAATTGTAGTACATTGTATATTTCTAAACTGAATACTTTTCGCAGCGCATGCGATATAAGGATTTTTTTTTACATCTTGGGTTACATATTTGAGTTTTCCATACGGATCCCTAACTTTTTTTAAAATGTAATATAGCCTATAACCTTCCTCGATAAATGGACTATCCAACACTGAAAGAATTTTTTAAATCGGACCAGCGGTTCCTGAGATTAGCGCGTTCAAACAAACAAACAAACAAACAATCAAACAAACAATCAAACTCTTCCGCTTTATAATATTAGTATAGATATAGGGAGGCCTATGTCCAGCAATGGACCTCCGATGGCTGAAATGATGATACATTTTAATTCCCATTTCAACGCACATATTATTATCCTGTAAACGTTTGATCCCATTTTTATCAAACGTAGCTAATTTCACTCCTGATAATTCGCCTTTGTAATAATCTTGTCTCTGGTTGCGAGTTTAATATAGTCTGCATAGGCAATTATCAATATTGATTATTTAATCCTGATACCAGTACTCGTTAGTAGTTAACTACAAACACTGAAACGTGTCAAACAATAACCAAAAACACCCAAAACAAACTCCATGAACGTGCCAGTAGTCAAGAATATTTCACAGTTTCAAAAAAACATTTTAGCGACATGAAAAATATCATGTTCTGTGTCGCTGTCCGATAGATTTTTGAAATTGGAACTCTTCAAAAGAATTGTCTATATCTAACGAGGAAACGTAACCGTGAGACTCTTAGAGAAACATTCAAGGAGATCAATATCTTTACTGATATTTCACATTACATTAAGAAAACTCTCTGTACCCACAGAAACTAGCTATAAAAATCAATGACACTCTTCGTTGTAATATTATAATTTAGGTGCTTTTGGTTATAAAATAGTCGTAGAAGCCCAGGGAAGGTTAAAGAGTTGAGAAAACATGGCAATAAAGCGGGCGAAGCCGCGAGCGGGTCAGCTAGTATTCTAATGAAATAAAGTGATGTCCATT
Source organism: Chloroclystis v-ata (assembly GCA_963691955.1). Classification (NCBI taxonomy): domain Eukaryota; kingdom Metazoa; phylum Arthropoda; class Insecta; order Lepidoptera; family Geometridae; genus Chloroclystis; species Chloroclystis v-ata. The sequence continues at coordinate 8,072,018 of OY829904.1, read as the reverse complement.
GTAACAATAGGTACTCGAAATAAACAAAAGCTGCTTATCTTTTTTAGGCAGTAAGAGGAGCTTCGTTCGTACTAGAGAAATCCTTATGAGAAACTGTATACGCTTCGATAATCACAAGCTTTCTCTGGATGTGATAAAGCTTTCTGTAAATATGTTCAAACAATTTATTAAGAAGAGTCTTCTAAAAAATGTTATTCGATTGATAATTATACTAATGCTGTTAATGCTTGGAAACATGTCGGCTAATTCCACTATGACAGTCTCAATATATATATCATTAGTTATATTTATACCTAAACAAGCGACCGGCCCTCGCTTCGCCTTGGATGCCTCATTATTAGATATTATTATCTCCTCATGATGCCTCATTATTAGATATTATTATTATATTACTTATAAACCTTCCTCTTTTAAAAATCCGTTTGAAGCATCATATAGCGACATCAACTTTGTTTTATGATAGTGATGACGATGAACACTTGTTTTTGTGTATCTACTAATGTCCCTTTGTTTCCAGTCTTGTCTAATATAATTATATATACAGGGTGTAATCGTTAAGTGTGCACAGGCGATTATTCCGTAACTATTGCAGATATCAAAAAACTTTAAACTGATATCGAAAGTACTTTACCTAATGAGTAAAATGACATTAATAACTTTTTAAAAATAAAACGAGAAATATCCAAAAAAAATACATTAATCACTCCCATACAATTGACAATCCTCGCTTAACTACTGAAGTTAGAGCTCAGGTGCGATTCTCAATTAATGTGTGGTGTGGTACTCTTGGAGATCGGATCATTGGGCCATATTTTTACAGTGGAACCTTAAATGGACAGAGATATTTCTCCTTTGTACAAAACGATATGCCAAGTCTCTTAGAACCAATTCCAGACGATGAAAGAAGATCGATAATTTTTCAACAAGATGGAGCACTTGCACATAATACAAATGTTGTAATGAATTTCTTACGAAACAATTATAATGGCTTAATAGCCAATAATAGTGCAACCCCTTGGCCTGCCAGATCCCTGGATCTCACGCCTTGTGATTTCTTCCTATGGGGATTTGTCAAAGACCACGTGTACGCTGAGAGAGTACACAGCCTAGAAGAGTTACAGAATCGTGTACGTCGTGCAATTGCTTTAATTACTCCGCAAATGTTAAGGAAAGTTCATTTAGAAACTGTAAATAGAGCTCGTCATTGTATTGCACAAGGAGGACGTCACTTCGAACATATGCTTTGAACACAAAATTTTGTACTTACTAAGAAATAAAATGTATGGGAGTGATTAATGTAATTTTTTTGGATATTTCTCGTTTTATTTTTAAAAAGTTATTAATGTCATTTTACTCATTAGGTAAAGTACTTTCGATATCAGTTTAAAGTTTTTTGATATCTGCAATAGTTACGGAATAATCGCCTGTGCACACTTAACGATTACACCCTGTATAGTAGAGGTAGAATGCTATCAGTCATGAGTCTTTTAGCAAATATACTTAACTAAGTAAGAAAGGAACAATGCGTTCGTCTTCGTTTTGTAAATAGAAAGGTAAATAAATACTCTTTGGACCTGTTCTGTACGTCATTCAACAATTAAAATAAATAAATATTAGTAAACAATAACAATATGATTTAGTTTGAGTTACTACGTAATAATGCCTTGTTGAGCCGGCCTAAGAGCAGTACCGCTCCATGGTTTCTCGAGGGTGTGGTCAAACCGACTAAATAATAAATAAATAAATATTGCTGGACAAATCACACCTCAACATCTAGCCCCGTGGTAAGCTCTAAGCTTGTGTTACGGGTGCTAGATTTCTGATATACTTACTAAATATAATATATGTAGGTACATACATAGATAGCAGGAATCGGACCCGCAACCTTTTTTTTTATGAGTTTCAATAAATGTCTTTAAACCGAACCTTTTGCGACGCAGGCAGAGCTTCGACCGTTGCGCCAAAGAGGTCTAGCCTTTGTCTTTAACATTCCTCGATAAATGTAAAAATGTAATATCCAACACTCAACACTAAAATAATTATTCAAATCGGATCATAGCGGTTCCTGAGATAAGCGCGTTCAAACAAACAAACAAACTCTTTAGCTTTTTAATATTGAAATAGATTTTATAATGAGTTCTACTGGGGAGATCTGTGTCTTATTATGGGTTGTTTTGATGATGAATGGTATACAAAACAGCGCCTGGGGAAAGCCGCATGGCATTCCCCAATGTAATTACTGTAACTCTGCTTTGTCGAGTGTTGCCGTTATACTTACAAACGCCACATGTAGCGCACTGACTCTCGCATGTTGGGTTTTTCGGATAAATCCAATTAAGGTTAAATTCGAAACTAACATTGCTCTATATTTTTTATAAAAAACACAAAGCTGAGATGAACCCTTTTGGCACTCTAGCTTTGAGCGAACATATCACATTGACTGTGTGCTATCCCTACTCTTTTTATATTATATGTACTGTTCTATGCTCTATATTTAGATACAAGATACAAGCTTGTATTGGTGAAACAGTTTTACACGTCAACTTCATTTAATACACCACAAAGGTAAAATGCGGAAATATTCGCTTGTTCTTCCCAACTTTCAATTAGCATAACGTGCAGGTAAACGCTAAGACATTATTTATTTTTAACTTAAATTTTAAACCTTTCTAAAAATAAATTAATTTGGTTTACTCATTCAGGCGGTAAATGCCGCAGACAGACAAACATGCACACATCAACATATCAAACATAAAACATTTCGTCGTAGATTTAAAAAATAAATTGGATATGTGTAAAATCCATTTAAATATACAGATTTCACTTAACAGAAAACGCTTACAGCAAATTACCTTTATTGTTAATGAATATCGGAGTACCCTCATTGTTAAATCACCACGTACAATATAGTCATAAAAGCACTCTCAATCTATTTGATAGAAGCCATAAAATATGAAAAACGAAATCCATTGTATTCAGCAAATTGGTTTGAAGCTGGCAACTTTCGTTCCCCAGAAATTCAGCAGTTCCTTTTGCTCACGCAAACATGACAGGCGCTTCTACAAACGTTTCACGCAGTATTATTGTTGTTTTCCTGTGATTTTCTATAAAACACTGACAAATTATCAATTACCTAAAAAAAATTTATTCCATAAATCAATATTTACTTCATGTTTTAGGATATTTATTATATGAATTTCTCAAGAATAGTTAATAATTCAGATTTGAAGTGGTAAACAAAATTTACGAAGTCGTCCGGAGTTTGTGAATAGAATATTTATTTGAATCTAAACGGTGCCGGTTTTTTGTTGTTCTCTTCTAAATAAATATTTTAATACTTGTGAAAACTACTCTTGTGAATCTGTGACAATACTTATACGAAGTTAAAAATGGTGAGTGCAAACTGCAAATAAATAATAAATATTGCTGGACAATTCACACAGCAACATCAGCTCCGTCGTAATTTTTGTCCCAAGGCAGGAATCGAACCCGCTACCTCTTGCGTCGCAGACGGACCTGCGTCCACTGCGCCACAGATTTTTATAAAAAACACAAAGCTGGTATTTTCCTTAGACCTGTACTACACGGCAAAACTGATGTGTTCTTTATGTAAAACTATACTTTTATTATAAAGCTGAAGAGTTTGTTTATTTGTTTGAACGCGCTAATATCAGAAACCGCTGGTCCTCTTTGAAAAATATTTTAGTGTTGTATGATAGTGAATTTATCGAAGAAGGCTATAAGCCAAGGCTAATAAATATATGTGGACTATATGCTACTTGTCTATGTAACTTGTCCAAGTGATCTTTAGGATTTTATGGAAGTACCTAAAGGACAAGTAAAGCTTTAAAATTAAAAAAAAAACGCAAGAGAAGCTGTCGTCGAGTTAGTAATAACGAAGGAAAGTTACAAAATGATTGAAGTATGAATGCAAGAACTCGTTTCTAATTAAAAGTTCCTGACCTGTGCTAACTTCTCTGAAAAAGATTAACCCTTTTCCTTAGTTACCTACTTAACGAGAAAAGTTATGAGCATAACTCAATTTAACTACTTTAAATACTTTACCAAATCTATTAAATGCAGAAGCCTACGATTCCAGTCAACGGTTCGTGTTAACGAAAAGGCATTAAACCTACTAATATTATTAATTCCCACTTTATTAATGCGAATGTATGTAAGAAGGATGGATGTTTTTTACAACTTTACCTACCAAATAGCTGCTATACGATTATAATACGATTAATGTGTAATTAAAATTGAAAAATAAACTTTACTTACTAATATATAACATTACTTCACATTGACATAAACGGGCAATACACGAACCTTATTTACGTTGACTTTTGATCAACCGTTACTTTCTTCATATCTGCTATAGCATTATGTGTATGTGTTGTGTCTGTGGCACCGCAACTCCCTCTTCTGTATGCGTTGCACCAAACGTGAGATATTTCACAAGTTCTGCCGGTTGGAATTACGTATTTTATAGTACATACCATCCTTATTCCTATATGACGACCTCTGTGACGCAGCAGGCGAAGGTCTGCCTGCGAAGCAAGAAATTGCGCTGTTGATTCCCGCCTCGGGACTATAATTTGTGCGATGTAAATAATTGTTTCGAGTATCTGGGTCTTATCTATGGATACTTAAATATTGATCAATGTATGTATGTATATTAAATAATAGCTTTCCGCCCCTCGGCTTCGCCCGCGTTTTAATATTTGCCCGTTGTAAAAAATATCCTATGTCCTTTTCCTGGTTGTAAGCTAACTTTCCACCAATTTTCAGCCAAATCAATTTAGCCGTTCTTGAGTTATAAATAGTATAACTAACACGACATTCATTTAAATATTATCAGAATTCTAGCACCCGTAACACAAGCTTCGAGCTTACCAAGGGGCTAGATGTGGCAAGTAAATTGTCCAGCAATGTTTATTTATTTTTATCTAATTCTCCATAAATTTGCTATTATCTTTAATACTCGGTTTGTTAACATAATTAAGGAGTTAAAACGAGTCTTTATCGCGCGTTTCGTGTCTCGGCATAACCATCGGAATTATCATTCCATCCGTGGCCAACGAGCGACTGGAAAGCGCTTCAAACGTTGGACTGGTAAATATAAAAACAGGCGATAAAGAACAGTAAGAATTCCTTTAATCCTGACTGATATTATAAACTCGAAAATTCATGACTCGCCCTCGCTTCGCTACGGGTACCTAATAATACTTATAAACCTCCTTCTTGTATCACTCAACCTATTTAAAAAACCGCATCTAAATCAATATCAAATCAATTTCAAATCAATATCAAATCAGTATCTAATCAATATCAAATCAATATCCTATGTTAATTATTCTAACTAACGCCAGCATTTAGGTACATTTCATCCAAATCGGTTCAAACATTATCTTGGCAAGGGCGCGGGGCGGGATGCGGCGTTCACTCCGTTAGCTTAAAATATTGACTTTGAATGATGTATGTACAAGCTGGCTCTAAACAATACGATACAAATGCCATCTTATCTATCAGAAAGTAGCATTAAATTTACTAAAACTTTATCCGTTATTAGAGCTTTTTACAATTTCATTGAAATTTGTTACTATGCGACACAGCGACACCCATCGTCGACTAATTCGCTGAAATAATTCGCTTATGTCATCAGAAAAACAGATGATACTTCTTTGCGAAGTAATCTTATATTATAAAATTCTGTGCTATTACGTTTAGCTCTTTAGCTATATAACACTTGTAGCACCTCTACGCGACGTAGCGGCGTAGCACCTCTACAGTATTTCTTTTGATTCTTTAGAAAAATTAATAAGCTTAATTAAACTATCAACGCCCGGTTATGACACAGCCTTGTAGGCTGTACCGCCGAGGCCGCGGGTGCTGAACGTGTTAATTAAATACTAGAATCACAGAAGTCTTATTCAAAGAGATGGCACTATAAAACTAGAAATGTTTATTTCAATGGCGTGGAGTGCCGCGTCTATTTGTTTTGAATGGTGGTGCGGAGATTAGGTAGCAAGTTCGCATTTTTATATGTACAGTATTGCGACGCTTGTTTCTTTAAGCTAACAAAGATTAGAAACTCAAATGTATACGTTTGCTTGCAGGCAGAACAGAATAAGCTGAGCTCGGCCCAATCTGGGTAAGTTACTTATCATAATCATATCTTCATGACGACAGGATTTCAAACTTCTCTGATTGTATACAAAGTCAATTTAACTACGGGACACGTCATTTGGAATAATAATAAAATAATTTATTTCAGGCCACATAAGATGTTAAAAATGTCAAACGAATCATAAGGCCCATATAAACATATACCTTACTGTCGCGGCCACAAACAGCAGAAACATGCAACGGAACGCAATCTCGCGACTTTTTTCAAAATGGCGTATATACGAAGACACACACCTCTGTAACCGTTCAGCGCCAAGTCACGATTATCATTTTTATTAATACAAGTAATTCAAATTATCAAGATTTTCATTTCGAAACCCATGCAAGGCATCAGCGTCGCCACTTACAGACTTTCATACATACAAATATTTTACTTAAATACTAAAATTACTAGGTGTCAGTCAGCTATCGAAGATGCTCGATAGTGTCCCCTTGCAGGCGGCCGTTGAACCGTAGAAACTTGAATCCTTTCGGCCAAAAAGACCCTCAAACAAGACACAATTTAGGTTGGTTCACCATACGTTCATTTAAGGTTTTGCAGTAGTATTGATAAAAAATAAATAAACGAAGAAAGACTCCACCAATGCAGAGATGTGTGCGGTGGGCACACATATGCTGTACTGGAAGATTTGTTTTGTGTGTGTTAAATCTTTAAAATCTTAAATCCATACATGTATTTCACAGAGGAGATGTATCCGGTTTTGCTATTTGGCTACGGAACCCCAAAACATCTCGTCTCGCTCGTCTCGTCACCCATTTGGAATGCCGGCCTAACTGTAGCATGACGTATCCCGTGGTTGACATATCTTTGTCGTAAGTAAGGACTCAACAATTGAGTTGTTTGTTACAAACTTGTCGAGACGTGATTTAATTTAGCTTATTGAGTTGTACCTTGAAGGATGGATGATACCTACATTTCACGCATATTTTTTATTACAGCTACAGTAAAATTAATGGTATTTATCTCAATCATAATAATAATAATAATAATAAGCTTTATTTGACCAAATTATATACATTTCAAATGTTGGTTAGTAGTAAATTAATTAATTTTAGGGTGTTAGTTATTGTTCTTGTTGAATTGTTTTTGAATGTTTATGTAATTCGGACCCCTTTCGGGTAAAAGCCTCCTCCATTTTCTTCCATACTTGTCTATCTACAGTTGTTTTTTCCCAGTCTTTGCCAGCTAATGCTATTATGTCATCAGCCCAGTGTTTTTTAGGTCTTCCTGCGTGTCGCTTGCCAGCCGGCCCTTTCCATTTTGTAGCTCTCATGGTCCACCTGTCATCTTTCACTCTGCAGATGTGGCCAGCCCACTGCCATTTTAATTTAAGAGCTGTTTCTAGAGCGTCTGTAAGTTTTGTCTTATCCCTTATAATTTCGCTCCTTATTTTATGTATTTTCTTTAGTTTCAAGATGCTTCGCTCCATTGCTCGCTGTGTGGTAACTATTTGGTTTCTTATTTTTTTGGTATATACCCATGTTTGGCTCCCATAAGTTAGGCTTGGCAAAATGTTTGTGTCCATGATTATTTTTTTGTGTTCTAAGCTATATTTTCCTTTTAGAATTTCTTTTTGGGCCCAATACTTTTTCCATGCAATGTTTATTCTGCGGTTTACTTCTTCTTCGTTGCTGTTTTTCCTGAAGGAAAGTTGTTTGCCTAGATATACATATTCATTTACATACTCTAACTGTGTTATTCCTATGTGTACTGGATGTCTATTGCTGTTGGTCATAAGCTTTGTTTTATTTAAATTCATATCAAGTCCGGACTTTATGCTTTCATTGTGTAAGGTTTGTATCATGTATTCTATCTCCTTTGCTGTGTTTCCAAAAAGCACAATATCATCTGCAAACCTTAAATGCGTTAGTATTTTACCATTTATTGTGAGACCTTTCCTTTTCCAGTCAATTCTTTGAAATATTCTTTCCAATACAGCTATAAACAGTTTAGGTGATATTGGGTCTCCTTGCCTGACTCCTCTGTTTATAGGGAATTTTTCTCCTTTGGTTTCTAGCTTAACTTGGCTAACACTTTTTGAGTACATATTTTTAAGAATATTGATATAGCTTTTATGTATGTTGCATGCCTTTAACGCTTCCCAAATTGAATTATGTGTAATGCTGTCAAATGCTTTTGTGTAATCTACATAGGCAATATATAAGGGACAATTAAATTCTTTAAATTTTTCTAGCAATTGTTCTATAACGTGTATGTGGTCATGTGTAGAGAACCCAGCTCTAAATCCAGCCTGTTCGATTGGTTGGTTAGTATCTATTTCTTTGTTTAAACGACTTTTAAGAATAGATGCAAACAGTTTGTATATACTAGACAACAAGCTTATAGGTCTGTAATTACTTATATCTAGTGGATCTCCTTTTTTATAGATCAGTGTGATATCTGATTGGCACCACTGTATTGGTACAATTCCTGTCTTTAAAACCTCATTGAAGACTAGTTTCAGGTGTGGTACCAGTAAAGGTGATGCAGTCTTCAGCACTTCGTTACTGATGTTGTCAGGTCCAGGACTCCTACCGTTTTTAAGTTTCTTTAAGTGTAATAGTATTTCAATTTCGTTTATCATTTCTGGTGGCTTATCTGTTATTAGTGCTGTTGCTTCATCATCTTCAGTTCTTTCTTCGCTTACATCATCTGTGGGTTTACTATAGAGGTCTTTATAAAAATCAGTGGCGCACTTTAGTACGTCTTGTCTTGATTCTGTCTTTTTATTGCTTTTTAGGGTTTGTACCGTAAAACACTCCAACATTGCCCACATTTTTCGAATAATTACAATTTTTGTTATTTTTTTGTATGGGGACACAAGTATTTTCTATTAGCATCTGCAACTATAGGATATTTTGCATGTATTATTTTATAAGATTTTGTTATTCGTCAATATTAAATCAAGTATTTTATTATTTTTAAAGGCGGGCAATGTTATCTCGACTTATTGCCAACATTGCCCGCGTTGATTTTTGACGCAAATATCTCCTCTCCGGCCTCTAATCAGCTGACAGCAAAACCTGTACAAGAATTCTGACCAAAACTGGCCTTTACTTTAAAACTAAAGCGAATCCATGACAGGTTTCCTACCAAAATCCATGTTAGGCTAGTTGGGCAAAATTACCCTGACCTTGTTAGCATTTTCCATACAAATCGCTTTTCGCCTTTAGTAAAGTGATAGGGTTGGTACATCTCAGTAAACTGTTCTTGACTTTTTATTTCTTTTTATGTTAATAAAAAAACAAGATTATCTTCTATTGAATTATTTAAAAAACTTTTGAGTTACATGTTTGATTCAACAGATTCACATGCAAGTATTAACATTTATTCCGTGTTATTTTTAATACATTCTGGTTCCAATCTTTCGTCTGGACTTTCTTTGACGAATTCGAGATTTTGTTCTTGCTTTTAAGAAATAATAAAAATAAATTATCTTAATAATCAAGATAATAATAATTAGCAAAAAAAAAAAAACTCGGATGTGTCAACCCTAAGCTTATTTTGACTGCGGGCAATGTTGTCAATAGTAGATCGCAAAAATACCAGATAACTTTGCCCACCATTATAACTTTAGTTATACAAGAGCTGCATCAATGACAATAAAGTTATAATAATACCTTAAGTTTTTTGTACAACATAATATAAATTAAACTCATCTGTGTTTTCTCCATCACGCACAATCCACTTTTGAATTTTCACCAAAATTTGCCCGCAAAAATACACTCTGTCTTTGACGAGTTCCAACAAGTTACTGAGTGACTTTAGCGTTACATCCAATAGACAGTGGTGCTAAACACAAAACCTATTTTCTACCAAAGTCAATAAATGTCACCATAGTATTCAGATATTTTTGCTATTAAAAGTTTTGCTTAAAAATTGGTCTTCGGGCAAAATTACCCTCGGTGGCAATGTTGGAGTGTTTTACGTTATCCAATTTTTATGCGTGTTTAGTTGTTTTAATGCTCGTTTTGAGCTTCTATGTTGGTTAAGGTTATTTTCTATTATTCTAGTTCTGTACTTATTGTAGTCTGTTTTTATAGCTTTTTTGGTCTCTTTAAACACAATTTTTAGTTCTTCTTTCTGCTCTTTTGTTTTGTTTTTAGTAAATATCAAATTAGTTCTGTTGTTTATTAGTTTTACAGTGGACTCTGTTAATACTTTATTGTTATTTCTTTGTTTTTCATTGTTTTGTCCATCTTTTATAAGGCTGGTTTTTATTATTTCTTCTAGTTTGTTGTAATATATTTGTAGACTTTCCGTTTCAATTATTCTGTTTATTTTTTCCAGATTTTGTTTTAGGTTTTCAGTAAATAATGTAATTTCTTGTTCGTTTTTAAGAGATTTAGGTACAGAGTCAAAAGTTTTTCTACTTTTTTTGGCTGTGGTCATTTTGAAGTAGGTTCTTATCATTCTATGATCTGAAGCAAATTTAATTTGGTTTAGTACTTGGATGTTTGATATTCTTCTTGGTGTGTTACTCAATACAAAATCTATTTCGTTTTTAACTTTTTTGTTTGGTGAGATCCATGTCCACTTCCTATTTTGTTTTTTCTTAAAATATGTGTTCATTATGGACATCTTGTTTTCAAAGGCATATTGTATCATTATTTTTCCTCTTTCGTTCCGATTTCCATAGCCGTAATTTCCCATTACCATGGTGTCAGAACCTGTAGGTTTCCCGATTTTTGCATTGAAATCCCCAATTACTAATACTATCTTCCCTGCAATTTCATGTGCTCTATTTAAGTCTTCATAAAATTTGCATAGTTCTGCTTCGTTTGAGTTCTCGGTGGGTGCATATACCTGTATAATAGATATCGTTTCTTTTCCATAATTAATTTGTAATAAAGCTACTCGTTCTGATATTCCGTTAAAATTCTTAATATGTTTCTTGATATGCTTCTTTATAATGAATCCTACTCCATATAATCCTGGAGTTTCTCCTATGTAACAAAATATATGGTTTTGATGTTCTTCAATTTGACATCCTTTCCTGCGTACTTCGGACAGCCCTATTATGTCGAATTCTATGTTTTCTAAGGCGTGACATAGTTCTATATATTTTTCTGTTGAAGCTAATGACCTGACATTGTAGGTACATATTTTCAGGTAATCTGATTTATTATTATTTTTAATTATTTTTTTTTTTATCTCAATCATACACGGTTGAAATAACCACAGTCGTTAGGACTAGCAGATTGGATGTGGCATAGAAAAACACAAAGGGCTTAACTTAATGTCTATATTAGGCTTCATTAATATATAATAGCTTCAATAACAGAAACGGTTATGGGTAGGTAATTAGTATTTCAAATCTTTACGCCATTTATTACTTCATTCAATCTATAAGCGTAATTCACCATTGTCATGTGTATGTAATTTAATTCAATAACATTTATTCAAGAGGAAAATATAAATGGGATGAACAGTCATACAATATGATACACAATTAAAATTAATTTATGTTAGTACCCGTGTTATGGTGCGTTTAAACGGCGCGCTTTATCACGCGCCGCACCGCGCCGCACAATTCGTGTAGGCGCGGCGCGCCTTCCGTGGAGATGCCGACCACGGATGGATCGTGTGAACGTTGCCTCACGGCCATATGTCTTCAAACCGCGGCCCGCCGGGTCTTTTCTTGCGGCCCTCGGAGGCCATAGCAAATTATATTATTTTATGTACAGTAATAACATCTTATTCACAGTTCTCTTTTTCGCGTTTTCTCTATTAGCGTTTAAATACATTGTGACTTGTTTCCTGTATTCGCGGCGTCCTTTATTAACGTGTCGGTATCCTTTAAGTACTACTCTATTTAATTTTACCACCTACCCAAAGGGTTGCGGCCCTTCGGGCGATGTAAAATGATTATTGGCCCTTGCACAAAAAAAGGTTGAAGATGCATGGTTTAAAGTTTAAACCGTGCGTGGTGCGCCGCACCACGGGCCGCGCCAAGCGCGGTGTGCGATAACACGCGCCGTTTAACAGCAGCTTAAAGTACTTATTAAGTACTTCTTGTGTAGACGCTATTTTGGCAATCCTTTGTTCTGAAGTGCTTGTTCTGTGCCTTTCCCATTTGTTTTGAACTAAGGTAGAGATGAGAGTGGCATTTGATTGAAGTTACTTACGGAGCCTTGTGTGTTCGTATTATACAGCAACGCTTCTTGGATGTCAGAATTTTGACAGCTCAAGTGAAAACATTTACACACAACAATTGTTTCATAATCTTAATGTTAACTAATATTTTCCAGTTAATATGTATTGTCAAAAATAGGCTAAACTGTTTGGCTTAGTGCGTTAATTTCGTTTCAAGAGCCCTGCACAGAAATGCCCTCAGTATCTTATTATTTTCGGTCAACAAACAGCTGCCAATTAAAAAGGACATTTCTAGTCGTTCGGATTCTTTGTGAAGTATGTCAGCCCGGAACCAGAGACAACTGAGGTTATTGCTGTTGCGGAGAAGTATGCGGTGTTAAAGTTGCCGAGTAAAAGTTTCTTTCATCAGTTGCTAAACGGTAAACTTTGAAGTTAAAAGAGTAAGGGTGGGGATGTCTCGTGGTCTTGGAAGAATTGAAATGCATTTTTGTTCAAGTTCTTGTCACTTTGAAATTGGAATGAATTCTCTTGAAGAAAGTCTAATGATGTCGTGCCAAAGTGTGCGTGGATGGCGAAGGCTATTGATTGCCTCTGTGGCGTAGCGGGCGTAGGTTCCGTGTGGTTACTAGGAGATTCAATTCTTGCCAAGGGGGGGGGGGGATTTATGTTTAGAATGTAAACTAGGGTTACTTGTTGTAGGGTAGATTTTTTTATTAGTTGCTGGATCAACGAAATGTTTACAGTAATAATAATATCTACCATTTAGTGCTGTATGTGAAAATATAAGAATTTAATCTGTTTGTACCTTCTAGGATTTTTTTGTATATTTTTGAATTTGAATAAAGAACTTTGTAAACTGAAATGTAAATAAAGTAATTCATATTGAGATAAACGGGCAATACACGAACCTTATTTACGTAGATTATTGATCAACCGATTTCGTCCCATAACGTGGGACCTCTTCAGGATCAAGGACACTGCAAGGACACGGATCACGCCCGCTCGCCGGTCCGCATTGCCCGTTTATCTCAATATGAATTTATCATACCACGACAGTTTTTATAATAAAGTAATTCGTTTGCAGGCTGGCGAGTCTTCAGGTGCGAGTGGACGAGTCGCACTGCGCGACGCCGAACCTGCACCCCGACCTGGCGACCGTGAAAGTGGGCTGTCTCCACATTGACCCTTCCACCTCGTTAGTACACCCTATCTATCTATATTTATAAAAGAAAGTCGTGTTAGTTACACCATTTATACCTCAAGAACGGCTGAATCGATTCGGCTGAATATTCGGGGAGAGGTATTTGGGAACCAGGAAAAGGACATAGGATACTTTTCATCGCGGGAAAATATATTATAACGCGGGCGAAGCTGCGTAGCGGAAAGCTAGTTCTAAATAATTAGAAAATGGTTTAGGAAAAATTACAAGATCACAAAGTAGGTACCTAACCTTGGTCCTCGAGTGGGAGTCGAACCCACGCCACCCAGTTTAGTCCTGGTTGCTCTAACTACTACGCTATCGAGGAGTTACGTAAGAGCTCGAATTTACCCCATACCTAATAACTTCAGTTAGGCACTGATTGCGCCATCTTTTTCCAGTTTTGTAAAGAACTGACCAATGCCCATTGTTGCACCCTAAATTCTACTTCAAGATTAGCCGACCCACCAACAGCTTCGCTTGCGTTTTTGCGTTATCAACATACCTATATTTTATATAATTCTAGCTGCCCACTCTCGCTTTGCCTCGGTTGCTTAATTATACTACTGATAAACCTGCCGCTTGAATAAATCTACCTAATTAAAAAACCGCATTAAAATCCGTTGCGTAGTTTTAAAGATTGAAGAATACAGACAGCGGCAGCGAATTTGTTTATACTATATATTGATAGCCTTCCTCGATGAATTTACTAGCCAACATTGAAATTATTTTTCAAATAGTTTCAGCGGTAAATTTAAACATTATTGTAAACTATAAAACGTAACAACATACGCAACTTATTGTTATGACAATGCACAAATGTTGTTGTAGGCGTTTTGTATAAATTGCAAACATTGTTTCTAACTTTCAACGCATATGATTTTAAAGATATCCATCTAATAGTTCTGAAAGCTCGGTCTATTGTACTCGAGAGTATATTAACATCTAAAACGGCTGCGTAGCGTCTATTACTATCTGGTAATGGGTTCATACATAGCCATAAACTCGCTGCTTTTGTACAACTTACAAAAGGATCGATATTTATTTGGTGAAATTTCCGTTGAACTTTTAGTGGAACGTGTTATAAAAATGCAAGCAGTGCATTCCATTTCTAACCCAAACAGATATTGCAAGTAATAAATGCGGACGGGAATAAAGTTGCCTTCTAACAGCCAGCAAACTAATGTTTTTAAAATAATGTACATACATAGCCAATAATAATTAGTAGATTTAACTTTAGAAACTAACTTGGTTTTTATTATGGTTTTATCATCATCATTACCTACCTATAATTACGTTCCCACTACTGGGCCACAGGTACTTCTCTCTTGACGATAGAGATAAAGCCTTAATTCACCACGCTGACCAAGTGCAGGTTGGTGAATGTTGTTCTTTTCAGAACAAGCCGGTTTCCTCACAATGTTTGCCTTCACCGTTACAACACATGTTTTCAAAGCGCACATAATTTTTTCAAGAACAAAAATCCAGAGGTGCGTGACAGGGTTTAAAAAAAAAAAACCAAAACACCACCAGTTTTATTTTTATTAGTTATTTTTTTTTTTTTTTTTTTTCGTAAACCCACGAGTTTCGGAATGAAAGTCGAGTGTGCTACCACTTAGCCTAGCTCTTAGCTTAGATTTATACACGGGGTATTTACCACGATTTGATGGTTTTTGAGTTTCTTGAAATTTCTGCTCGTAAGGACACAATAATATGCATAATATGCTATCGCGACACACAATAATAACAGACCTGTGATATTATCCCAAATCAAGTGAAGCATCGAACCGTAACAAAAGACAGAAATATGGTAGACCGCTTTGTCTGCCAATAACTGTCATCCATCTTGATCTTCAGTTCCTTTGTGATTGCGCATGAATCTGCTGAAATATCGAGAAACTCAAGCATCAACAAATCGTGGTAAATATCCCGAGTTAAATCATAATAACACAACATTAAGCGGATACTGCTCCTTTTTGGTGCACAACAGCGCGGATGACAGCCAGATAATTTATGTTTTTAACTGTATTTTTTGTTTATGCGTAGGTATGTATATCTATTCGTTTAATATTTGAGCCGTTGTTTGTGTTGTGTTTTACACCAAAATAATTAAAGTAAATAAATATTGCTGGACAATTCACACAGCAATATCTAGCCCCGTGATAAGCTCGAAGTTTGTGACTTTATCAGAAATCTAACACCTACGGGTGAATAAAATATCTTCTTAAAAATATCTTATATTTTCTATTAACTTTATCTACTATCTATCACCCGTAGGTGTTAGATTTCTGTTCCTCTCTAAATGTTGTGTTATTATGATTTAACACGGGATATTTACAGACAGACACTCGGAACAAATATTTGCAACTTTATTCCGCCAATGGACAAAAATTTACAAATTGTTGTGTGGCGGGAATCGAACCCGCAACGACGCAGGCGCCACAGATGTCGTCAAAAATAAACTTCTTTCTCCTGACAAGGGAACGAGATAGTATTTTTGCGACGGAAGGCTACAAGGTACTTTAAACCACGAACGCAGCGAGGGATTCGAAGTACACCGACCGAGGGAAAACAATTAAAAGCGTTATTTAACTTGCAAGTTATGTTAGTCTTGTATGTTTGTACTGGTGCAATCTTGTTACTGAATTTTGAAGCAGATATTTTCAACCGATTGAGCTGAAATTTTCTATACAAGTTCAGTTTTAATAATAATAGGTACACGATAAGCCGTCTAACGTCATTCTTAATACAATAGGGCGGACCATTCAAACTGGCGGAAATTTTATTTTTAATGAGCTTCTACAATATGGGCATCAATAGAAACCTCGTAAAAAGTATATGATTTATTATTGTATGGTTTCATGAAAATCTTTACAGTAGTTTTTGCGTGAAAGAGTTAAGTACAAACATTTCTAGCACCCGTAACATAAGCTTCGAGCTTACCACGGGTCTAGATGTTACTGTGTGAATTGTCCAGCAATATTTATATTAATTTTTTATTGCAAACTTTCGCTTAATAATATAAGTTATAATCTAATTATAAATAGTATTTCAGGAAGTAATACGTATTTCTTGCACTTTTTTTAATTTCCGACGCAAAACCGATGAGATGTTATAAGACTTAATGAGTTTGACGTTTTTCGTTCTGTGTTTTATCCAAAAAGAGCAGGCAACACGTACCAGCCAGTGCTTAATTTATACAATTTGCGTTCGATTTCTATGAATGATACATCACACATCATGTTCCAAGGACTTCCCTTTCAACACGTAATATCCGGACTATTAGACAGACTAAATGCGAACACCAAATACGAACAAAACAATATTGTAAAATAGATAAAAGTTTCCTAATTTATAGAATTTAGGAATTTTGAAATTCCGAATATTGGACGTTAGAAACGAGAAAATAGTCCTACCTATAGTCCATTATTCAATTGTTTATTACGAGTGAAGTTTCGATTCAATTGTATACTACGAATTGTATCAAAGTTTAAAACAGTGAATAAGATGTATAAGTAGGAACATAGTTTTGGTACAAACCTCTCCAGTTGAAAGGGTTGGTATTTTATTCATTTATTAAAGCAAGTACACATTATAAAAAATTTAACGATCCCACTGCTGGGACTTATGGACCTCTTTCTTGTCTAGAGAGATTAGGCCTTAATTCACCACACTGGAAAAGTACTTACTAATTCACCACGCTGGCAAAGTACGGGTTGGTGAATGACACCATGCGCTTTAAACTTGTCAAAGTTTTCAGAACATGCCGGTTTCCTCACAATGTTTGCCTTCACCGTTGGAGCACGTGTTTTCAAAGCCCACATAAATTTTTCAAGAAGTAAAATCCAGAGGGAATTAAATTGAAACCTATCTCATGTGAAAATAATAATTTGCTATTTATGCGTTCGCATTAGATTTTAAGTTTTTTTATAGCAAAAATCTTGATTTTGTTAAAGCTGAATAAGCTGATGCTCTATAATATAATTTACCTACAAGTGAAAATAAGAAGTGCTCTGTGGGCATGCAACCAATAGTATATTTTAGTTTTTAATGTTTAAATAAGAAAAGTGAACAAATTAATAATATTTTTAGAGTATAACACAGTATTCTCAAGACTGAAAGATTGGAGGGCATTGAAGTATAATAATAGAGGTTTTTAGGTTATAATTAGTAAGTATTGACGCGAGCTCTTTGAAGTCTAAATAAAAACGGCAAAAACGTGTCAAGCACGGGCACTACTCATAGGCTTTCACCACACTTTTACGCAATATTATTTTATACTAGCCAACCCGCCGACAGCTTCGCTTACCTACGTTCTTTTACGTTATCTACATATCTATCTATATATTTATAAATACATATATAAATAATTATAATGCCACTTTTCGTTGTAATTTTTGTAACTGAAGAAGGGATTTAGGTGCTTGGTTTTTAAATAGTCGTAGTAGCGTAGAGAAGGTTTAAAAGGTAAGAAAACTTGGGAATAAAGCGGGTGAAGCCGCGGGCGAGTCAGCTAGCAGTTTGAATCTTATAGCCTATAGTCTTCCTCGATTAATGTACTATCCAACACTGAAAGAACATTTTAAATCGAACCAGCGTTTCATATAAACAACCAACCAAACAAACTCTTCAGCTTTATTATATTAGTATAGATTTTGCAAACTTTACACATAACCGAGAATATTTTAAGAACCTCACATTGTTTCTAAAGTACCTACCTATTTATCAATAGCGCACAACACGGGCTTGCGAAGAAAATGAAAAATCATTTTCCTCTTACTTGTTTAAACAATCGGTATATTATATTTATTTTATAGTGATTGACACTCACTTAATTTTTCGAAAGGTGTAATTAATTTAAAAATTAATATGATCTTTCGGATTTTTTGGATACAAATGAGCTTCAGTGTTCAGTATTTATTTGACACATAAATAAATTTACATAAAAAAAACACTCTTGCAACTTTTTTCCAAAGGTATTTGGCAAATTATCTGCATATAAACTGAAAACCACTTAATAAAATAAATTTAATTTTACAACCTGCTTAATCATAATATACAAGGAGTACTTGGTAATACTAGGTAGGTACTTAACTTAACTTAAAGATTTATATAATGTAAAATTTCAAACCGCAGACAACCATGGCAAAACTGTAAGGGTTCTTGTTTGACTTCGGAACCCTAAAAAAATAAACAAGATTTAGTAGACGAGCTTAGAAGGGCCTTCCCTCGGGAACTTCTTATTTGAAGTAACAGGCGCA
Source organism: Chloroclystis v-ata (assembly GCA_963691955.1). Taxonomy (NCBI): domain Eukaryota; kingdom Metazoa; phylum Arthropoda; class Insecta; order Lepidoptera; family Geometridae; genus Chloroclystis; species Chloroclystis v-ata. The sequence continues at coordinate 8,053,276 of OY829904.1, read as the reverse complement.
TTGTACCGTAATGATATTAACATAAGGTAAATAGACTTAGGCCGAGGTGAGCCATTAAATGAGAGCACACTCGAATTTCATTCCAGAGGTCGTGGGTTGAAAGCTTCGATTCCGGTGAAAGTTCGAATTTTCCTCTTGAAAAATTTAAATTTGCTTTAAAAAACACTTTAACGGTGAAAGCAAACATCGCGAGTAAACCGGCATGTTCTGAAAACTTTGAAGAGTTTCAAGGATTTCGTGTCATTCACCAACTCAAATTTGGTCATCATTTTGGTGAATTATAATCTCTATCGTCATTATATTAGACTTAAGTGTCTAGTGAAAAGATATTTGACTCAATACATTTTTCCATGGTGCGCCTTAAGTCTTACAAGAATGATAAATTTTTAATATCATTATCTCTATATTTAAATTTACGGCAAACCACTGGGAAAAAGACTGGTTTTAACTCCTTAATTAGTAGATAATTGTGAAGTTTCAAGTAGTAAAATATTGTGCTATTTATATTTCTGTCACTATGGGGATATGGACCAAAGGGATATTTTTAGTGTGGTGCCTCAGAATAATAACATGTATTAGAACGTGAAATTCCATGTTAACGGTTTCGGAGTTACCCATTGAGTTTACTAAACACATCATGAACTTCAATCGAGAAGATGGTTTCAATTGTCTGGAACGTGGAAACCTGTGGAGTTGTGTAAAAATCGTATAAGTGCATTGCCGGCCGCCCGGCCTGATACGATCAGTGTCGGAATAGGAAATGTGTCGGAATCGACTTGCATTCGAGAATGACACAGGTGGTAGCAGCACTAGTGACTGTCTACATCGCAAATAAAACTCAAACTAGATAGGTTCTTTTGTGAATAACTGTTTGCCTACTCGCTATTATCGTCAGTTTCTCTGTAAGGATGGTGCTTGAAACAGTGCTTACCAGTATGACCATTTAAATCTTGGTACGTTACCCGTTTTGTGTTCTAATATGGTTAAATAAGTGGCGAATTGCGAGTCGGATTTGCCCATGTAGGCTTCCGCAGCAATTATTTATATGAAATAGTTTTAACATCCTCTTATTTTAGAAGTTAGAATTGAAGTGAAGAAAGGGGACACTCATTTTTCCACTTTTGTCTTCCACACTGTCGTGCAAACTATTAAGTTTAGAAATAAATGATGTTAAAAACCTAAGTATGATTTTTAAAGACCTATTCATAGATACCCCACACGTATGGGTTCGATTAATTTTTTTTCAATTTTTTTTTGAAATCTTTGTGTGGTTCACAGAATACATCTACCTACCAAAGAACAGTTTAGCTTTTATAGTTTCGGAGAAAAATGGGTGTGACATACGGACGGACGGACGGACGGACACGACGAATCTATAAAGCCAAATGGCAAAATCTATCCGTTTTTGCCATTTGGCTACGGAACCCTAAAAAGTAGTGATATCAAGTCTCAATTTCATACCGTGGGTGTTGTTTGTCCAGACGCGGTAGACGCACCTTCCTGCTTCAAATGCTGGTTCTGTGCTTCGTTCCTCACGTGGCGCTCCTGCTGCAGAACTGCTCCATCATGGCTCAACTGTCACAGACTCTGGACTCAGCTGTTTATCTCAACACTGAGGTAGGTCGGGGTCAGAGAGGGTCATTCATTGTTAAACAAATCAGGCAAGCTTTAATAAATAAATATTTCTGGACAATTTACAAACAGGTATGGAAATCGAAACTGTAAACTGGTGTTCTGGGTGTTTTCTATGTAAACTTTAACGCTTTTGCTGCCTAGAGGTCTGGATTCCTCCTAAACTATGCAAATAAATGTACCAGCTTTCATTAGTCAATGAATAATAGATAATTTTCCACAGAACCGAAACGCTTGTCGAGTAGCCGGATGAAGGAAACAGTGTCTTAGTCTATGTTAAGTTTTGTTGTTTACGTTTTCCTAAAATATCACTGTAAGGATGGGAGAGATTCCTGAATTCACGCAACACAACTCTCTTAGCCAATACGGCATTTTTCGTAGTTATAAGAAGAATATAGTGATGGGCTTTTTCTCATTTCAATAGGCAGATACCATTTTGAATTTGGGCGAGTTGATGACGTCACTACAGAACGAGCGCCAGTACATCATCGAGAACTTCCGGAGCGCACTTCACGACAACGCTGCTTTATGGTAAAGATTTGTTCTTCTAATATAATAATTATAAAGAAAGATCTTAAACCCGAAATAAAATAAATAAAGGTTGTTTGGTGTATGGGTGTTATATACATTATACTCGTATCTCGTATGTATAATAAAAATATTTATCTATGTAATGTAATGTATATTATATTAAGTCATCTAGCACCCGTAACACAAGCTTCGAGCTAACCGCAGAGCAAAGATAGTCAGAAAGTCAGATAGTAATTTATTGGTAAACTTACATAACATACCTACTCTTACAATATGCAGGGTTTGGTTCGTTCTCACTCGCTCCCGTATTCACCCAGACCGTTCTTTTTTTGAATTTGAATTTTGAATTTGAATATTTTTTCCGCTTTTGTGGCAAGTACCAACGAAAACAAAAGTGCTTCAGAATTGTGTTTGAATAAAAATACCATGCTGCTGTGTGAATTGTCCAGCAATATTTTCTTTTTCAATCAAAGAAGGAAAATATGAAATAATTTACCCACTTGAAGTTTACCATAGTATGATAAATAACATCATCGAATAATGGTGGCGGGATATATTTTTTAATAAAATAATTTCAAACCCAATGTAATGTAAGTATAGATATGCTAATGGATTCAAAATTTCAAACTAATTAAAAGATTATGAAACTCTGATTACCTTACTGTTACCTTAATTATTAATTTAGCTCGCAACAATATCATAAACACAAAGAGCTTTTGAACGCTATTCAAAGAATTTTATTAATATGTTACACATAAGGCGTAGGCTTAAGTCAAACCATTTTAATAGGTAACTAAGTATATTACTAATAATATTTACTTTTACAACAATTAAACAATGTACCCTAATTAATGTGTTATTAAATGAATTGCCAGAACTATGATAGTGACCAAACAGGCCTGTTTGTAATACTGAATGGTTCATCGGGTGCACTATAACACAAAGGTAATTGTATCAAAGGACTGAATATGCGGAAATCAAAGGGGCATCGGTCTGTGAACACTCCACGTTAAAATTATCCAAAATTTCATTCTAGGTACTATTGTAGAATAGAAAAAGTTGATTTGCGTTCTTAATTTGTACAATAATCAGTACTAATAATAAATCTCTAAAAGTCGGTCATAGAGTAAGTTAGTTTCTTTTCAAAGATATTGTGTTTATAGGCTTAATATATGATAGACACTGAAACTAATTTGACAATTTTAGATTTAAATTTAAGACGTGGCCCCCATACAAACATAATTTAACGCGGACGGAGTCGCGGGCACCGGTAGTTTTGAATAATTTAATTAGTCATCTGTTAATTTTGTAAGTTCAGTAAGTTTCCCCATTTATAATTATCTGACCCATTAATTTCTTTAACTACCAACTTTCCTACTTTACATTTTGAAAAAATAACTCGCGAAAGTTTCAATAAGGGGGTTATTTAAACTTTCACTATTTGGTTCTTAATTTCGTTTATTTAAGACATCCTATTTATTTTTCTTATCAAGACTATTATTGTATTATCCCGCAGATATAAAATTACATATAAAATTAATAGCTATTTTATCATAACGTTTCATCAAAATAAATTCATTATTTTTCGCGTGAAAGAGGAACGAACGTACATCCTCACAAACTTTCGCGTTTAAAATATTAATAGGATTATAATGAGAGTATATCTAGGTCTATTCACAAAGCCCCTTTAAGTTTTAAATATCAAAGAGTTAAAATGTACTTTACCATCTGTAATACACTCGAGAGCAATGAATCCGGGTCACTCAAAGAATCCAAAAAATCTCGGAAAGTAAGAATGCTCGGTTAATGCAATAAATTGTATTTAATAGACAATTTAATACTCCTTAAATGAAAGTTAAAAAAATATGAGTCACCATACATTTTATTTACACAAAATTACATAAAGAAAAAAAACTGCTGATCTCTCCTTAAAACAAAAATAGGAAACATGAAATTTTTGAACTTTATGACGATTTTCTTGAATTTCAATACTTCGTATTACCTCCTCGTGCTTCCATTACTGCGTTTACGCGGTTTGGCATGCTGTACACCAAGTTCCTTATACGATTTTGGGGAATATTCTCCCATTCCTCTGTGAGAGCAATTTTGAGCTCAGGAAGCGTGATTGGGGGAGGGTTTCGTTGTTTTACGCATCTCCCTAGCTCGTCCCAAGCATGCTCGATCGGGTTGATATCCGGGCTGCGCGCTGGCCACTCCATACAAGTAATGTTCATCTCTTGAAGGTAGTCATTCACAATCCTACCTGTATGAGGTCGGGCATTGTCATGCATAAATATAGCATCCTCACCCAAATTGACCATAAATGGACCAACGTGTTCGTTGAGGATTTCTTCCACATATCTTACGCTAGTTAAAGAGCCGTTTTCTATGATCACCAGCTCTGTGCGACTTTCAGAGGAAATTCCGGCCCACACAAGTACAGACCCACCACCGTAGGCTACTTTTTCTTCGATGCATGCTTGCTTGAATCTTTCCCCTGGTCTTCTATACACTCTGTGTCTTCCATCGTGCTTGTAGAGCATAAATTTTGATTCGTCGGAGAACATAACTTTCGACCAATCTTCAATACTCCAATTTACGTGGTTCTGGGCATATCTTAGTCTTGAAATACGATGGCCACGCTCCAGTTTAGGGCCGTTTGCAGGTCTAAGGGGTTTTAAGTTAGATTCAGCAAGCCGACGTCTTACTGTCCATGCACTTGGGTTACTTCCTCCGAGGCGTCGAAACTGATTTGTGAGTTCAGTTCCTGTGAGAAAGCGATTTCGAAGCATGGTGTTCACCAAGTATCGGTCTTCTCGTGCTGTTCTGAGTGGCCAGCGCGCAGCCCGGATATCAACCCGATCGAGCATGCTTGGGACGAGCTAGGGAGATGCGTAAAACAACGAAACCCTCCCCCAATCACGCTTCCTGAGCTCAAAATTGCTCTCACAGAGGAATGGGAGAATATTCCCCAAAATCGTATAAGGAACTTGGTGTACAGCATGCCAAACCGCGTAAACGCAGTAATGGAAGCACGAGGAGGTAATACGAAGTATTGAAATTCAAGAAAATCGTCATAAAGTTCAAAAATTTCATGTTTCCTATTTTTGTTTTAAGGAGAGATCAGCAGTTTTTTTTCTTTATGTAATTTTGTGTAAATAAAATGTATGGTGACTCATATTTTTTTAACTTTCATTTAAGGAGTATTAAATTGTCTATTAAATACAATTTATTGCATTAACCTAGCATTCTTACTTTCCGAGATTTTTTGGATTCTTTGAGTGACCCGGATTCATTGCTCTCGAGTGTATTTAAATGCTCTCACATAAGTGTTAGAGCTCGCGTTCAATTGTCTTCCATTCAAATGCGTTTGTATTCCATGCAAACAGTTTCAGTAGGTAGAGGATATTTTTGGCTAATATTGTTGCTGAGGTTGTGGAACGGAGTTGCTCTTTTGTTTGTTCTATTGTTGTTCCGTATTTTATTGACTTGTCCGAGTTATCTTTAAGATTGTGTGCAATGTATGGATGTTTGTTACTCTCACACACAAAAACAATGAATCAATTTTGATGAAACTTCAAAAAAATATACAGGGTGGCGCAATAGAACGTGCATATTTCATCATTTTTTTTTGCGGGGTTGAAAGCGTGCTGGCAGGTGGAGCCTATACCGTTGGGTAGACGGGCTCATGGGATTTTAGCCACTATGAGTAACTTCGACAGGAAGCGTCGCGCATTTTGCGTGCGCGCATTTTACGAGAACTCTCGTTCATACATTGTTATGAGGCGACTATATTGTTCTGAATGTGAACTAAGGCGAAATAGTGAAGCTCCGAGTGCTAATTTAATTAAAAATGGGAAAAGCGTTTTAAAGAGACTGGTTCAACGTTTAAACCACAAGCAAAAGGTCGTCCAAGAACGTCTAGGGCCGAAGACAATATTGAGAGAGTTATGCAGTCGGTACGAGGAGATCCACAAATGTCTACTCGCAAGAGTTCATTAGTCTTTTTTACTTATCACGACGAAGTTTGCAACGAATTTTGAACTTGGATCTTAGGCTCCATACATCCAAGCTGCAAATAACACAGGAATTAAAAGAGTCTGACTTCAGAACAAGGCTTGGATTTGCTGATGAAATGTTTAATCGATTTTCCAATTTTGACAAAATCCTTTTCTCGGATGAGGCCCATTTCCATATCAATGGGTTCGTAAACCGTCAAAATTGTCGTTAATGGAACAGTGAGAATCCCAAACTCAAACACCAGAAACCACTGCATAGTCCTAAAGTGACGGCATGGTCAGCAATCTCTGGCAGAGGAATAATAGGCCCTTTTTTCTTTGAAATTGCGTGGTTTTCAATAATTTGCGTTTGCGGTTAGAGGAGTGCAGTCGTAAAGAGGGTCATAATTTAAATGAAGTTATTTTAAAATAATAAACTTCTGTTATTATTTTACAATTCCCTAGTTTTATTTTTAATAGACCGTTTGTATTTATTTTTTAAACAATTTTTTAAATATGCACATTCTATTGCGCCACCCTGTATCTGAATAATACATAGGCTATTTTTTACCGGAAAATCCATTTTGAGAAAATTTATTAAAATACTTACGGGAAAAGCCGCGGGTGGAAAAATATAGCATACATTTATGTACTTATATCAGAATAACGCATGGACTACTTTTCTGTGTGGAAATCTATTATAACGTGGCCGATGCCGTGGAAGGAATGCTAATAAATTACATAAATCTTTATTCCCTTCTTCTATCTGTACTGTTTTAAAATATATAGTGGTTCAGTCAACCGCGTAAATATATGACTATGAACAGCCTCGCAAAAATATGTGATCATTTGATTGGCATTACGTACATGTGACGAAACCAAAGATGCATAATAATCTGAATTTATCTGATGGATTCACGTCGGCATACATAAATAACACAGTAGGTTCATTAATTTCACATAAAATGCATCATCATAATCATCTAACAATTTAGTGAACGCATAAATATCTGACACGTCATAGTTATTTTAAATTGAATATTTTTTCGTAGCATGGCGTATGAGGCTTTTTTAAGACATTTCTTTTTAGGGCTGACTGTACTTGTGGCTGTTTTTATCCAAGTTTCACACTCTTACCACAAATCCTGAGACTCGTAAACGTGTGTCTTACATTATTTATTCAATATGGACTCGCCGTGGGGTAACTTATTTTCATTTATCTCTTAATTCGTTGTTCAACGTTCCAGGTTTTACTATGCATATTTGCTATTGTTACAATATTATATTTTTTGATAACTTTTATTGTTATTAAATTTTTTAAAGAGCCGTGTTGGCTAAATGGGAGCTCACTCGACTTTCTTTCCGAAAGTCGTGAGTTCAAACCCGGCAGCGCACCTCTGTATTTTTCTCCTTAAAAATAAATGTGTGATTTGAAAACAGGTGCTCTAACGGTGCAGGACAACATCGTGAGGAATCCGGCATGTTCTGAGAATTAAAAAAAAGTTAGAAGGACATTATACTGTGTCATTCATCTGCACGTAAATTGCGGTAAATTAAGGCCTAATATCTCTCGTCAAGAGAGTAGTTCCTGTTCCTGTTCCCAGCCGTGGTAACGTTAATAGTAAACGTTGATGATGATGATGATCAATTTTTCACACTCAGCTTTTCCCATGTTTTAATTAACTGTTCATACCCTTGTAATTAGTAGCTTATGTGTTATTCTGATAATACAAGCTACATCAAAATCGATTCATTAGTTTTATCGTGAAAGTCTTATAAACAGCCATACATCCATAGAAACTTTCGCATTTATAATATTAGTAGGATTGCGAGATACACATAAAAATAATTTATGGGTGCTTCAAATGTTTTCGTGTCTTGTCCACAGGGCGGGTCTGATCCACACATTCTCATTTACCGACAAGTGGCTCCATCTAGCGTCTACGTATACGAACCAAATATAGTGAGTACCTTTTGTTCTATTTTGAATGAAAGACAATAATTATTTGCAACAAAAACATACATTCATCTTTTAAACACAAACAAATAATGTATGTTTGTCATAATGTGTGTTTGTCGCTGCAAAACTGCCCTGAATCAGCATTACTTTTATATTCATGTTCTTGATTTTCATCTAAAGATAAGAACAAACTTAATGACTGTTAAGACAAACCATAAAGATTGCCTCTAATTAAATACATTTGTGTTATGTGAGTTATATAAAAAACATTCGTTGGGATATGATTTACGTACCTATGTAGAAACACTTTGAGTTTAAGTTTACATTCGCAACAACCCGAATTTATGATTATTTTTATAAAAAAACACTTAGCATACATATATACCTATGCCCTTTTTTAATCGTGATTTTTATAAGGAAAACAAAGTAAGCATATATTTATATTTTTTTAGTAAACTCAATATAAATATATCATTATCCAATAAGCGGTTCGGATCGGTCGTTGTATGGTCGGTTATTAGACTATAGGAATGTTATATTCCGCTCTCGTTAACGTCTGACATTATCGACAGCCTGAGGCAATAATGTTGTTTGGAGATTCCCAGTATTTATTTAATATGGAACAGTAAAAAGCCCGTGAACTTTAATTTTTATGAAATAATATTTTATTTTAAAAACCTATTTAGAAAATTTATATTATCTCTGGAAATACCTAAATACATTGTTCATGTGGGATAATGACGATTTTTATGAAATAATATTTTATTTTAAAAACCTATTTAGAAAATTTATATTATCTCTGGAAATACCTAAATACATTGTTCATGTGGGATAATGACGAGTATCGCTTTCCGTTTAAACCGATCGATCAGTAGGTACAATATCAGGTTAATTCGAGAGAATAATCCTGTCTGTAATGATGGATCGTTCCCAATAGAGCGTTGCATGGCCCTTTTCGAGAACCGGCGTTGATGTGTTTGTAGTACGGAACTTCAGGCTCAGTAAGACTATATTGAAAAGCCCGTTGTTGGTGAATAATCTTGGCTACTTGGTTATGTTTGTGATGGCAATGTGCAAACAACCCGAAGCTATTTCTAAATCTGGATTGTGCCGTGTTTATGTTCTTTCGGTAGATGTTCGTTTTCACCACCTCATCCATAATTGCACAAACAAAACCCTCGATTTCCCGAAAAGGTCACCAAATCGTAGCCAATTTATCGATGAAAGAAGATCTACTACAGGATTTATAAGGGCCTTGTTGAATCTAGTCTTCCTGAGCTGAATGTGTGTGATAAAAGTTTATTCAGTGTAAATTCAGTGTAAATGAGCCCTCGCGTCTAAATACAAGTTTTAAACTTAGAGCGGTTTAACTCAAGTACCTAGCTGCCACTTGTAATTATATAATAATGAATAATTGTGAAGTTATTTTAAAATGCTTGTACATTGTAAACCACTATTTTTTGAATGAATAGTGTATTATTACAACTTCACAAATACCTTCTTTGACTCCTTACTAAGTATAAAATAAATTGATCCTGGGTAATACAAAATTGTTGCGTCAGTTTGACTCGTGCATTCCAAAGGGTCAAAACAAAATCATTAATGTGTCTCCGCGAAATTCTGTCTGTCCGAAGTCCGTAGGTTAATTTTCAGCAATTTTAATTGTATTGCTTTATTGCATGCAGCCGTTTCAGAAGTGATTTTACAAATACAACGTAAGTTTATAAAACATATTGAGGTAACATCGTCGTGTATTAAACAAAAACTCATACAAATTGTAGCTACTTATATAGTTTTTAATAAGTAAACTTTATTTCTCAAATTCCAGTAGTCTTAATACTATGTTAATGGATTCTGCTGCTTTTAGGAAAATTATGTCGCAGACACCATCGCTAAGGCTAGACACTCATAAAATGTTTAGTACTATCGTGCGTTAATATTGCATTGCTGCTTTTCTCATGTAATGTTTAATTAACTGACATAAGAGAGTCGTCATTACAGCCTCTCGTACCCTGGTTGCAATGCGGCAGTATTTCGTTCATAATTGCCAACAATAACATATAGGTAGTTATCCTCTAAGCCATAAAGTAAAAATTAAATCGACCCCATGCCACTGAGGCTGCTTTTCCACTAGAGTTTTTTTTATAATAACGTTGCATTGCGTTTCATATCCTCTAATTAGAATGCTTGTAGTATTCTAATTAAGCATCTACATGCATGAAATGAAAGACATTTACATTTTTGCTCACACAACTACAGTATTATAGAGAGACAAGCACTTAGACACAGCAAAAAAGAACAAGAAATATAGAAGTACATAGATTAAGAGTATAAACACTCGGTAATAGGATGGTCTGCCCTGTGTTAAAGTGTGCCAAAGGATTATTCTCAGCTTTGTGTTGCCTTGCACAAAAGTACAGGGCAGAAATAACGAACTTTTATTTTTAATATTATATTTACAGTACCTATATGTTTATCCGTAATGTCTGTTTTTATATGTCATCACATATTTATTTCTTCTATCTTGATTTTTTTATTGAATAACTGGTCTTAAATGTATGTACCTAAAATAAATATAGGTAGAACCCGCATTTTAAAACATCCAACGTTCGAAATGGGCAAATTTAAAATCAGCACTGTTTGTTCCACAAACAGCACAAGCTGAATTTGCCCTTTTGTCTTTAAATGTCCTTGAGTTTTGAAACTATTTTTTCTTTTCAATTGTGTTTTTTATTTTATTTTTGTTAAAGACAATAAATATTTTTCTTTCTTTGTGTCTTTCAAATATATTTTATGAGTCATACACACATAGGTATTTATAATTTACACTCTACATATAAATCTACATTAATTTCAATAATCTAGCAAAGACACAATTACATTCATAATTTTTACACGTTTACTTACACTCATCAGGGTTGAAATAAGAAATAAAATTGTCGCAGTTATAAAAATAATTTAAAATACACTCTTACTGTAGTGTCAGAATAATAATAATACAGGTTGTTTTAGAACCTACATCAGGCACCAGTCTGAATCTCCGGTACTCCAGTCTCCGGTACAAATTTTCTTAGAGCAAACTTTACAACGTTCAATAGCTCTTCTGGAAAAGCACCCTTATCGTTGCTGGTTCGCTGATATTATGAGATTTGTATACAACATTGCTTATTTTCAGGGAATTAAGCAAGATTTGGGAAAACTTGACAGTTTACGAAGAAGCTATTACATCTGTTCTGCTAGAGGTGATGCGAAGAGTAAAATCCACTACATCTAACCAATGGCGGTGCGTACTATAGTCATCATTGAGGTATACTAATTCATTGTAAACTTTAGATGCTTACACCTTACAAATACAAACTGCTGTTGCATCCTACGCGGCTTTTTTGCAGTTATTGCGATACTCAAAATATTTCTTATCTGTTTTTTAGACGACCTCTGTGGTGCATCGGGCAAAGGTCCGCCTGCGACGCAAGAGTTTGGGGGTTCGATTCCCGCCTCGAGACAGAAATTTTAAGATCTGCAAATCTTTCTGGGTGTTCTGGGTGGTTTCTATATATAAAAAAATATCTTTGTATGTATATTCCATTAAGTATATTAGATTATCTGTCTAGCACCGGGTGCCGTGCTTCACAAGCTTCGGGGCTGAAGTTGCTGTGTGAATTGGCCAGCAATATTTAAGATGTGAGCAGCAATCGTTTCTTAAAGTTTCTTGTAAATAGGATATTCTATTCTAGTGATTCTTACAATTTTTTTATATTGCTGGACAATTCACACAGCAACAGCTTGTCTTAGCTTGTATTGGGTTAAGCTTATTTTTTCGTATAAAAATGTCAAACGATCTTAGTTGAACGATTGGCTACTTGTACACAACAACTGAACCAAAACTAATTATTAACTAAAATTACAAAATAATTATAACGATTTCCAGTCAATTATCGGCATGCTACGAGCTTTTGACCGCCCTGGAGCATATGTCCCTTTCTTCGACCTATCTCTACGAAGCACGTGTAAGCGAGACGGAATACCACCTGATAGCTTCGCGCGAGCACCTAGTGGGCTCCAAACAGTATCTTGAGGTGGAAAATTTATTCGAAGAGGTTGTAGCTTTGGAAGAAATATTGTCACTGTACGTAAGTTTCTTTAAAAATTTCATATAGATATAATTTTACTAGCCGTAAGAAGTTCACATGATATTTACATGACATGATATTTATTACTCAGGAATCTACCTCAATAATTTCTTCTTCCCGGGTCAATCCATCCAGATGGGTTGGTAGTCTACTCCATATATATGTTACGGCTAATACCCGAAGTGCGGCTACACCTAGTTCTAACCGGCTAAAACTAGGTGTAGCCACTGACTGTTGGTTAAACCTAGTATTAGCCGATTGTTTTCGGGTAAAACTAGGTCTAGCCTTCATCATGCCGGCTACAACTAGGTCCAGCCATTCCCTGTTGGATAAAACTAGGTCTATCCGATATCACTCCGGCTAGAACTAGGTCCAGACAATCCCTGTTGGATAAAACTTGTTGTTCTGATAAATAGTTTGATACTTTATAAAAGTGTGATTTATAATTAAAATAACATTCTTTAAATTATAATATGTATGTAACTACTTATTGTCTGTTGTTAAAAAATGTTCTTGATTGTTCCTATTATATTAAAAATTGCATGCTATCGGCAGAGATTTTTTAGATATTAAAAAACATCTAATAAAAAGAAACGAAGAGAGTTTTTTTATTCTTATAAATCACATTGTAATAATTAACACAAATTATTAGGAGTGCAATTTTTAATATAATAGGAACAACCAGGAATATTTTTTTAACAACAGACAATAAGTAGTTGCGTATTATAATTCAAAGAATGTTATTTTAGTTATAAATCACACTTTTATAAAGTAACATAAACTATTTATTAGAATAATAACAAGTTTTATCCAACAGGGATTGTCTGGATCTAGTTCTAGCCGGAGTGATATCGGATAGACCTAGTTTTATCCAACAGGGAATGGCTGGACCTAGTTGTAGCCGGCATGATGAAGGCTAGACCTAGTTTTACCCGAAAACAATCGGCTAATACTAGGTTTAACCAACAGTCAGTGGCTACACCTAGTTTTAGCCGGTTAGAACTAGGTGTAGCCGCACTTCGGGTATTAGCCGTAACATATATACCTTGTAGTATTTAATTACTAATGTTAATTATATAGTTAAATACAAAATATGTAAATGTATTTTACTTTTACTTTACTTTACGCTTTCGGCTAACAGTTACTGTCTATGTATAGGATAAGTTGCGTCCAAACTTCGTTCGCCCGATCTAGAGTGGTTTCGATTTTAGAGTTTGACCTTCGACATTTTCCGCTCTAAAGTACATTTGAAGATTTTCTCTCATACTGGTGATATAGATAATCATCGCTACGGAGTAGTAATTAATAAAAACGTAACGCAGCGGGCGAAGGTCCGCCTGCGACACAAGAGGTTGTTTCTGGCTTCGTTTCCCGCTTCGGGACAAAAGTTTGTACAATCTGCAAATATTTTTTTCCGAGTGTCTTGGTATTATATATGTATATTAAAATATCTATCTATGTATGAATTTTAAATTAAGTATAGGTACGTATCAGAAATTTAGCACCCGTAACACTAGATGTGAGCTTACGACGAGGCTAGATAGATGGTGCTTTGTGTGTCCAGAAATATTGATTTATTTTTTATAATTATATGTAAGTAAAGTACATAATTTAGTATTTCCTCAAATGATCTTTCAAAAACCCAGAGCATAGCCTTGTTTGCAAAAACTGTTGCATGTTATGAATTTTAATATAACGTGAATGTCCAAGTTTTAAATGTATACAAATTGCATTTAAAACTCATGCCAACAAAGTTACGCGTTGATTGCAATATTGTAAGGATACCAGTCCAGCCATAGTCATAGAAATTTAATCCACCGCGACTTACAGTTTGAATAAAATCAATATGCCAATAAAAATTAAATAATATTTCTTTATTTACTGTTTACATTAAGGGTTTTTTTTTTATTATTATAAAATGTAATCCTGTCGCTATTATACTGCGACAACATTTTCGCAAACTTATTCATAATTAAATAAAATCAAATTATTATATAAAGTTATCATAAAAATAATAATAATAATAACTAAACAATATCTATTTAAAAAGGAATACAATAATAATAATTAAAACTCAAATATGTATATAAAAAATAACAATTAACAAAAGTAAATAAATTAGAATTAAACACATGCTACAAATGAATTAAAACTTTGCAAAACAAAGCTATTAAATAATATAAAATTTAAAATTATTCTAATTAAAATATAATTTACATTAAGGTTAGGTTGTGGTTTATTAAATGATTTTAAAACTTTAAAAAACAATATTCTTAATTGAAACTAAATGCGTTAGTGGTACCTACTGGGAAACTCTGTGCGAGATTGGTATTATAATCAATAGAACCTGTATTACAGGTCACTTTGGCCAATCAACGGATATAAGAGGGAAAAGTTGTCATGTCATATTTATTTCTTTAGTTTGCAGGTACCTAAGCGTGTCAAATGATTACTCAATTTTAATTCATTAAATTTAAAAAAATAGTCGCAGTAAACAACTATTTATATTTATATTATACTAAAACTAAAAGCACCAATTAGGCCCAGCTATAATTGAGTTATAAAATTACAGCGAAAAAAGAAATTGATGTATATATTTATAGCTTATGTTTGTCGTCATTAGGTAGTATGTTTCAGAGAAAATTCGCCGCTCCTACCTCTCTTCAGGTTTAAAATAATATAAAGTTCTTTCAAAATTGCAATAACTTTGAGCTAATAAACCTAATTCCTGCTTTAATTGATTTCAGTTGCCTGCCATACAAAAGAGGACTCTATGCTAAAATAGAAACTAACTTGGTGAAGTTAAAAACGTGTGTTCAAAAGATGGTCGATGTGAAGATAGGCTTGTGGGTACTAGTCAGGTCAGTTGCTAGAGTAAGTTTGATGTAAGGTAGTAATGTGGTACTAGTTAAGTTAACTTAGTTATATTTATTTATGCATAATATAATAAATTGAAAATATCAATTAGCCATTATAGTTTTCTATTCTGTGTTTTTTGTATTTTAAAGTCCATAGATTATTCCAATGTTAAACTAACACAATTTAACGGTTATTGGTATGCAATAATATTCAAAGACTCATTTATTGGAACAAATATTCCAGGTCAAGTATTAAATAGTAAAATGTCCATTATGTCATATATGTATTACTATTATTTTATTACCATTTAAATTAACATAAAATAAAATATAAATACAATTCAATAATAATACTAATTCATTTCATCCAAAATATAATAGTAAAATTAAATTTAATAAACTTAAAAAAAATTAAACAATCTTACGGACGTATTCGTCAGCACTGTAAAACGTTTTCTCAAATCTTTCTCGATCCAGCCAAAACTTAAGCTTACGTTTAAAATTCCAGAGAGTCCATAAAGAGTGAGGTGTGGACGGCTCGCCGCACGCTGGTCGCCGGTGCCTTTATACTGATGCTGGTGGCGCTGGCGTCACCAGTGCTGGTGCTACTGCTCAGGCACACTGTCCGCACTATACAGGTGAATCTTCTGCAAGCTTAGTGTTATGTATCCTTCGCAAATCCCAAAATGGAATAAAATGAACTTTTACAATAAGACAAACATCAGAATAACAAAGTACAATTTTTACCAGTGTGATTCTGGCCTAAGTACCACCCATCTCTACCCGCGAGTATCGTCAAACTGACTAAGCCAGTTATACAGAAGATTTTTTTCAGATTCTTTAACAGAATGGTCCCCCATTCTGTTAAAGAAAAAAAATTTAGGTGTAACAAAAACACACAGCAGGTACAGATTTATTTTCTATTAAACACAAACTAATTAATCAAAGATCATCAATCAATATAAACAAACAAACAAACAAATTATTTATTTTTTCAACACGAAAACATTACATATTTACATTACAAATGAGAAAGAAAAACACTTTGGATAAGGGACATGTTGAAAAAATTAGCACTGTCTCAGCATGTGTTGGACTCTAGCAAGCTAGAGTCCAACGCTGATCTTCCTCTATCTCGATCTGATCTATACATAGAATACATACATACTCGTATTTTAGATATTATTCTTTGATATTTTGTTATTAATTATACATATAATAATGTATAAATAAGGTGATAATGTGTATGATGAATTGTTTCAGGCATTCACAGCGTCCATAGAGGTGAGCAACCAACGCCTGGTAACAGAGAAGCAGAAGTCCGACTTGCTTCTCTCGCGGATGCTGCCGCTGCCCGTGCTGCGGCGGCTGCGAGCGGAGCGAGCCGTGCCCGCGGAGGCATTCGACGCAGTCACCATCTTCTTCAGCGACATCGTCGGCTTCACCACTCTCTCCGCCTCCAGCACGCCGATGGAAGTCATTAATATGCTCAATATGCTTTATAGGTGAGACAAGTTTTATCTTATTTTAATGACCTCTCTGTGATGTAATCTGTGGCGCGGCGGGATAACGTCCGGCCGCGACGCAGATTTTATTGCCAGTTCGACTTTATATTATATTATGTTAACTTAGTACGATTTGATAGATATTTGTTTTAAGTGACTTGTTGTTCTAAGTATAAAAAAAAAACTATATAGTTTACAATTAAACCTAGTAGGCCTACCTCACGTGGCCGTCGGCTAAGACTTCTTAAAACTTTAAATATTGTTATTATTTTGCGACATCATTGTAAAAGTATGAAATAAGTATAGTATGAAAGTCCATGTAGTGTTTTATATTAAAATAATCAGATATCTATTAAGTACCCGTAAAACAAACTTCCGAGCTTACCACTGAAGCACTGGGCTAGTTTCTGTATGAATTGTCTATTACATTTATTTATTTTTTATTTCCAGGCTGTTTGACCAGAAAATAATGCAGTACAATGTTTACAAGGTGGAAACTATAGGAGACGCGTACATGGTGGTGTCTGGTCTTCCACAGAGGAATGGTGAGTACATCCTACTAATACTACGAAGACCTCTGTAGCGCAGCGGGCGAAGGTCTGCCTGTGACGCAAATGGTTGCGGATTCAATTCCCGCCTCGGGACAAAAATATGTACTACATACGATCTGCAAATATTTGTTCCAAGTGCCTGGGTGTAATAATATATTTTTTATACGAGTAAACCTATTGTGTCCCACTGCTGGGCAAAGGCCTCCCTCAATTTCCTCTATTCTATATTAATATTATATTCAATTTATATACTTACATATATGTATAGTAAAAATATCTAGATATAAGTATGTGTATATTCTATTAATTGTACCAGATTATCTAGTACCTACCCGTAACCCGTAATAATCTTGTTGTTCCAAGGCAATCAACACGCAGCAGAAATAGCAGACATGTCTCTCTCCCTGATGCGGAGCCTCGACGGCGCGACGGTGCCGCACCGGCCGACGGACCGGCTCCGGATCCGGGCCGGCGTGAACACGGGCCCGTGCGTGGCCGGCGTCGTCGGCACCACCATGCCGCGCTACTGCCTCTTCGGAGACACCATCAACACTGCCAGCCGGATGGAGAGCACTGGAGAAGGTCATCTTATTTATAAACTACCCGGGTTTATAAATAAGGGTTCGATTCCCGTCTCGGGACAAAAATTTGTATGACCTGCAAATATTTGTTCTGAGTGTCTAGGTGTCATATCTATCTATGTATGTTTATTATATTAAGTAGGTATATCAGAAATCTAGCCCCGTAACACAAGCTTCGAGCTTACCACGGGGCTAAATGTTGCTGTGTGAATTGTCCAGTAGCAATAACTAGCGGTGCCCGCGACCCTGTCCGCTTTTAATGGGGGCCATGACTTATCAATATTGGATCAAGAATATATATAGCCTATCGCTATCGTGTGTCCAAGACCTCTAAATGTATATCTCCCAAATTTCATTAAAATTGGTTTAAGATTACTGGCGGAACATACATACATAAATATACAGTAAGAAAAAATCTAAATATCGTCAAATTAGTGTCAGTATCATACACATCCTCAACCTATAAACACAATATCTCAAAACAAACTAACTTACTCCATGACCGACCCTTTCATATTTATTCATTTAAGTATTGATAACTTTTAAAACTATCATCGTTATTAACAATATTATGACTTACACGAGATATTACCACTAATGATACGTTAGTTTTTGAGTTTCTCGTATAATTCGTCACAGTTTCATGCGCCATGATCATGGAGGATAAGTTCCTTCCGTACAAACATACAAATCATGGTAAATATCCCGTCATAACATAATATTGGTATGGTTAATTGTATGCGGCGGAGGTTTTCCTGCGACGCAGTTTGCGAGTTCGATTCCTGCCTCTGGACAACTATTCAAGACTCCATTTCTATAAAATCTTGGATTCACTCTTGCAGAACTTGAACAATTTATGTTACATGCTTCAATTCATAATATGCGTACCCCAAACCCCATTTGATTTCTAAACGAAAAACTTTGAATGATTTACTATATTATTGTAATCAATTTAATAATTTTGTTAAAGCAATGAAAATCCACATATCGCATTCTACGAAGCAAGCTTTGGACGAGTTTGGCACATACTCGGTCGAGTCGAGAGGAAGCCTCGATGTCGCTGTAAGTATCCGAAATAATAACAATCAAACAAAAATCCGCAGTTTGCTTCGGGCTTTACACCAGAATTTTGGCTTTGAAGTCGAATTGCTCCTTTTTTGTCAACACGGCTTAACACACAAATCCACATTAAGGCCTCGGTCCCGAAACCAGCGGGCAGCGGGGCGGCGGCGGCGGCGGCGCGGGAGCGGCAGGATCTTATGCGTATTGTCAAATGGACCGGGTCTCGAAAACAGCGGCGCGGGAGCGGCGCGGGGGCGGGCTACGAGCGGTGCACTCCAGTCGAGCGGTGACCGTACCGCGTTGCGCGTCTGCATTGTAGTATAGTGTTGTACTTTTTTTTGGACTGAATCTATTCGTACGGGTACTGTACGAATAAATTATTTTTTATTCGTACGGGTACTGTATGAATAAATTATTTTTTATTCGTACGGGTACTTTATGAATAAATTATAATTATTAATACGGGTACCGGACAAACAATTTCTTATTATTCGTACATAAGTCGGACGAATTTCCTCGATCGATCATTTTAAACTTATAGATTTTTAATGAGGTTGAAAAACTACGTCGAATGCTGCCAACCGCGTGGAAATCGGTTCATTCATTCAATAGTTATTGCTCTTGATTATATTAAACTAGCTTTTTGCCCTTGGCTTTGCCTGCGTTTTATTAGATTTTCCCTTCTCCCTATAGTAGGGATCCACTTCTTCTTTTCCCCACAATAAATCGAGCGTTAGGAATACATTTGAATCAAAAAGATGTTGTCGCCGAGACATTTCGTTTGCGAATGTCGACAACACAACCACGAACACAACACTACACCGCTACAGTGCCGCGCGATCTGCCCGCTGGTTTCGAGAACAGGTATGCGCTGCCCGCCCCTCTCCCGCGCCGCCGCCGCCGCCGCCCCGCTGCCCGCTGGTTTCGAGACTGAGGCCTTACAGATCTGTAGAACACTAAGACCTAATTTCACCACTCTCTGTTTGTTAGTTTAACATCCCGTTATGTTTAATCACTTTCAGTGTACGTATATTTATGGTCAGTTAATTACTTAATGGGATGTTAAACTAACAAACAGAGTGTGGTGAAATTAGGTCTAAGAGTTCTTTTATGCAACATCAAGGAGTTGGGCTGCTTAGGGCCGAGTTAAAAGCATAATGCATACTCTCCAACGTTGATGATTTCGTTGATGATGATGATTTGTGTCCAGGGTAAAGGGTCCATGGAGACGTTCTGGCTGCTGGACAAGATCGGCGGGCTGCGGAACGAGAACACAGACCCGCTCCATCTTCACGACTACGAACAGAGCCTGCTCGAGATACTCATACGATGATCATTACTTATTATAATATAAAAAATGTTAATAAAATAAAATACGTATTTACATTTACCTCGTTTATTATTATAAATTTAATGCCTTAATCTTATGCTCATAGTCGCTCAAAGAGCCATACAGCAGCAGTAGAGAGCTTCAAAGTCACAGATTACCCCCAATCTGTGTTCAAAGTAAATTAAAAGTTGTACAATGTAAGACACCCTTAATCTTAGTTCCTTAATAAAATAGGTAGGTGCCAAAATGGCGATCTCACAAGTAACATCATTATAATTTTGTTAATTTTTAAAACACTTATTTTGTATTTTTGTTAATTTATAAGACACTGGCTAATTGATGTAGCACAGGGTCCATTACTACCTATCTAGTTCTAGTATTCAACTAAAAATAAGAAGGTGAAGTAAAAATAAATTTACAAAACAGTTTACAAATTGATTTGAAGCATAGTATGTCTCAGAAGTAAATTTCTACGCTCTAATGTAAGTCAATAAGGCAATAATACAAATTGGTAAATAATACCTAGTGAGTTTTTCTTAAATATATTTTAAGAAATAAAACAATTAATGTTTAATTTAAATGGTAAATAAATAGTATATAAAAATTACAGTAAGTATCTATTAAACATTACGGTAACATTACTATAAATCATACAATCACTTAATAGAGGTAATATATTTCATATGATAACTTAAACTTGTATAAATTATATATTTTACCTACTATCTAATATTAATAAAGAACTATAAAATTATTATTTAAATAAAATAATAAGATAGGTAGACTAGCGAGTAGGTAATCTCTAGAAATATAAGGTAAACATTTTTAGACAAAAAAAAAATACTTTTCACATGTCCGAAAGTTACTACTTTCATAAATATTTTCATAAAATTAATTCTTTGTTTTACACTAAATAGCTTAAAGCAACCATTGGCACTACCAGTGACTCTATTTATTTCTATCACACGTTAGAACTTTGGCCTGAGTTTTGGTAGCGATTCTGGTCAATTTTACATCATAGTTGGTTGAGCACTTTCAACTAATTTATGATAAGAAACTGAGACGACGGTTGATCACCGTTTATCGTTTGGGCGATTCATAAGTATATAGCTATACAAGTATACACATCTAACAGATGGGCGATTCAAATGACTTACTTTATATCTTAGGACTTAAGGTAATTAAGTATAGTGACCACGAGCGTCTGCAAAGCGTTTTGATTGGTGTTCGATCGTCTCGCTAAAACTCGGGAACGGACGGGCCGGTTTAGGTGATTTTGTTCTTGAAATGTTCGTAGTAGTACAAAAAGTGAGATGATAAAAAATAGTGGGCGAATATGCGGACTGGTCAGCTAGTTAACTAATATAGTCTTCAGTGCAGTCTTTATGATTTTTGTTCCTGAAACAAATAAGGACTTATGCAGTTCTATACTAATATATTATAAAGCTTAAGAGTTTGTTTGAACGCGCTTATCTAAGTCCGATTACTTCATCGTCATCACACCTATTTTACGTTCCCACTGTATGAGGGTGAGGTGAGATTATGAGGGTTTATTTAAAACCTGATTGTGTAATCAAATTAATAACTAATATTTTGAACAATAATTTTTGAAATCACTTACGTCATTATATCGCAATCAATATCACAAAATCCAAATACACTTAATTTTCGACCCGATGGACACTTAGAACTTTTCATAATTTGTCTCTTCGCCCTCTCAGCACTTTTATCATCTTTTAAACTGTTCACATCATCACTTTCTGAACTTTCGTCACTATTAGAATAACTGAAATCGTTCGAATTATATATAACATCTTGTGAATCACTGTATTGTCCAAAGGGAAAGCCTGCGATATTATTTTGTGTTATTTTTGTTGGGATTGGAATAGCATAGGCAGCAGCCGCGACGAACAAAATTACTATTGACGTCTTCATCTTGCGATGGCCAGGAGATAAATGACTGATTAAATAGCTGTGTATTTCAGATTTTACGTCACCGTATTGTACTTCAGTTGTGTGAATCAACCAGCGTTCTTCAATTAATATGTGTCATATTATAGTCCAGAATCCATGGCCCATTTTTGCACCTGCTAATTTTCAGTAAGCCCTTTATTTTAATGAGACTCTCGAATGTGGTAGGTAGCTAACAAATGTAGCAAGGATATGACACAAGGTTTTTCTCTTGATGACAGAGATTTGGCCTTAATTCACCTTAGCGCGAGTTGGTGAATGTCACATGTCCTTCAAACTCTTTAATTATGAACATAATAGAGAATTCTAACTGTACAGAGATAAACATCCAGGCCAGAGGGACTAGTACCTATAGTGTCGCACACGAAGATTCTGCCCCACGAAGGCTGTCAAATGCGGTCATGGTTGAATGCGCCAAAATGGCGTCCATACCTACCTAAAATATTCTTTCTAATTTTGCGCTTTTTTTTCAATAAGAAGAGTCCATTATAAAAACTGGAACAACAATGCGCTGTAGTAAAAAATATAATATACATATGTACTACGTCGCTGAAACGCAGTATTCCAGGCACAGCCGATGCTGAGCTGACGACCCTTTTGTGTATTATGTTCGTGTCTAATTGTAAGTTTCAATTTGTCATTTTTATGTTATGGTACAAAAATAAATATTCTTAAATAAAATAAATATGATTTTATATCTATGTATGTATGTAATATTAAATATATCAGAAATCTAGCACCTGTAACACATGTATGAATTGTCCGGCAATATTTATTTTATATTTTTATATCATTTCCTAATGATACGACTGTATCTTTATTTGGCTTTTATTGGAGACTTTAATGGAATGTTATTATTGTCGTATTTTTTTATGATAACGATTCGTTTAGACGTGTAAGCGGGCGAGTTTTGTATCTATCTATTGTTTCGCAATATGTTACTCAATTTGTCCCCTAGTGTATCCGTGGCTTGCTGATGAAGTGATTGCTCGCATCTCCGTTAAATAATTACCTACATTACTGTTTGTTGTTTGGATAAATATTCTCATGGGTCATGGGAATATTTGGCACAGATGGAAGTGTGGAGATATCTCTGTGCTATTTTTTTTTGTTATTTTAGAGAAAATAACGGTAGAGGAGCCGTGTTGGCTAAGTGGGAGCACACTCAACTTTCATTCCGTAGGTCGTGGGTTCAAACCCTACCACGCACCTCTGGGTTTTTTTATATAAAGATTTACGTGGGCTTTGAAAACATGTGCTCTAACGGTGAAGGCAATTGTTGTGAGAAAAACCGGTATTTTCTAAGAACTTTGTAAAGTTTGACAGACATGTGTTATTCACTAACCTGCACTTGGCCAGCGCGTAGCGTGGTCAATTAAGGCTTAATCTCTCTCGTCAGGAGAGAAGACTATTGTGGGTATACTGTACACTACAACTTAATAAACACTGTTATAACGTGGGCAAAGCCACGAACGTGCCAAAGTCTGTCATTTATCTACAAATTAGAACAGAATTGGTCCATTGTTGTGTGAATTGTCCAGCAATATTTATTTACTTCAAGTCAAACGGCGTTAGGTTCTCCAGTACCTACTACTGATATTATTGATGTACCTAAATAAATCATTGCAAATTATTAAATTACATATAATATGTTTGTTGTAGTAGCTATAAAAACAAAATGTAATTCTTTTACATTGTTGTCTTCTATCTAACTATGAGATATACACCTACCAAACATCGAGTTTCCGTTAAATAATTGGTTATTATAGTAACTGAACGCAACGGCGAAATGTTGCAATGCAAGTGTTAATAATGCATGAATAGAAACCGGCAAGGCATTCGTCTAAGACCACTATGCCCGCACGTATACCCAAGGTTGAGTTCAAGGAATATTCTTTTAAATCACGCTCCACGGTTTTCTTTTTCTACAACAATCACTTTTAAATATTGTTAATTTGTCCGCCAATGCAGTATTGATTGAAGTGTCAAAGTGCTATAGTCTTTGTTTTGAGGGTAGTTGAGTTTTTACAATAAAATGGGTGAATTGTGTCTATGGATTTGTGTGGTGATTTTGGTGTTGTTTCTGGATATTGCGAGCTTTAGGAGTGTTTATAAGGAAAAAAACAATAAATGTGAGTTTGGTTGTTATTCTTACACAACTGCACAGTTTTTCGCGCGTAAACTGCATGTTTTTATTGATGCAGCTAAAGCTGCATGGATTTGGTCAAAATTCTATTTATATACACTTGACATAACTACGGAAGCAACTTTGCCGGTATTATTTTATTCTTTGAGACATTATATTTCCTCGCGCCGCAAGTGGCCGCTATTACAGGGGTTTTCCCCGATACAATATCGTGTACGCCGGCCGGACAGACAACTGCTAATTGTAGGGGATTCCATAGGACAACGGCCTAAGTCAATGAGTGGCCATGGGAAATCAAATATGTATAAAATTACGAGTCTTATTAGATATTCGGGACTCAACTTTGTAATTGGGCCAATTATCAGCACGAATGCTGATGTATATATACTTATATCTCATAATATACAAAATCGTATACCTACATACAATACAATACAATAAAAATAGGTACTTAATAATAAAATTTTTTTTGATTAAATAGGTATAGTAAAACCATTTTTAAACTGAACGCCCCTCCACCGCGGTTACACGTACATGCAAAAAGGTGTATAGATACAACACACATAAATTGATCTTTGTCATTGGATGTTCAATGACGTATAAACAAACGGGCCCCATAGACATGTGGCAATCGCTTAGACCATAATGATAATAGGTTTATGTCAAATCCATACATTTTGTACTTTTTTACTAACGATGTCGACGAACGCCAAATGTCTAGCCTTCACGGTGTCACTATGAGAGAAAGGCTGGACCAACTTCGGCATTAATGAGCCGAACGCGCGACTGAACGGACGTGTCACTCAAACAAAGAGCGCGCTCCCCGCCATACAAATGCCTACACGGGATTGGTCGCACAACTTATTGACAACGCAGTGCGCGGATGAGTCCATGTTTACAGTAAAGTTGTAGCACGCACACAAGTATACTGATGCAATACGTATTTCCTCTCACACGTTGAAATTATCACGGTTTTGTGGAGGGGAGTTCATTTTAAGATTAGATCATCTATACCTATATATTATTATATTTCGGCACCGCATTAAAATTTCTACTATTTAAAAAAATTCTACATTCGTCCCGAATTGTAGTCTTTACATAAACATTACATTGTACATTTGGCCCTAATTATTATATATTTTTAATTCTGCTAATATTTTACACTACACATAAGAACAGAAAATTTTCATAAAAAAGGTAATCTGCTTTTTTTATAACCTGCCTGAGAATTCACCCAGCATTATACCTACTTTGGGTTGTAGTTGTAACGGTGGCTAATCTACCTGTGTCTCTATTAGATTCGATTGTACAAATTCTGTGAATTAGATTCGATTGTACAAATTCTGTGATTATGGGCCTGAGTCTGAACGACGGTGTTTACAATAATAATTTACGACCCTTATTCGATGTTTAAAAATACAAATTAATCAATAAATCACATCAAAGCAACGCAACATTAAATAAAGTAGAAAGGCGGACGCATTTTCTATTGCTAATGACAATACAACAATTAATGTAATCAAATAATGAATCCCAAAACAAAAAACAGAGATTAGATTATCTGATATTGGCTTCCGCCTCTATTGTGCTAAGATAAAATATAAATATTATATTTATATCGCCGCTGTGACATTAATTATTTATCTTTTTTTTTCTGTGCAATAAAGAATACTACTTTGTAAATAGAAATTAGACTGAATTAAATATACATTTATTAAATCCTATTTATTCCTCATCATTATTTTTATTGAGATCATTGTTATAAAATGAATGAATCAGTGTCAATGACATCGGTTACGATTCAATAAGTGAGATTACGTAATGGACATAACTGTGGAAGTTGTAGTTTGACATACAAGTAGTGGCAATGAACCTGGAAGGCACGCCGGCCTCGTACAATTACTATGTATAGGTAGCACACTTGACTTTAATTCCGAAGGTCGTGGGTTCAAACACGCGCGCACCTATGGATTTGAAAACTCGTGCTTTAACGGTGAAGGCAAACATCGCGAGAAAACCGGCATTATCGGAGAACTTAGTAAAGTTTGAAGGATGTGGTGTCATTCACCAACCCGCACTTTGGGCAGCGTGGTGAATTAAGGTCTCACCTCTCGTCATAGAGAGAAGTGACTCATTGTGCCCCAGCAGTGGGAACGTAAAAAGGTTAATCGCGAAAGTTTTTGAGGATCTAATAAATGGATTTTGATGAAGCTGAGCAAAAATATGGCGTAAATTATCATAATAACACAGAATACATTTTAGTACTAGATAAACCATTGAAATGCTGGAAAAATCGTCTTGTGCATTTTGTATTTCTTTATGTATGTATGACAGATGCTGCTAAGATGAATATTCCTTTCGATGAGAAGAATATCGACCACTGGAATGTTCAGGCGCAATGGGCCCTTCATAATAAGGTATTTAATCATTTATTTTTATTTCCTAGGTGTATTTTTTATTATATTTTATTTTTTTATTTTTATGTAGTGAAAAGTAACAAGTCTTCTGGCCTCAAAATTCAAAGACAATTTACGATGACTGAGGTTATGCTATTAAAAGACTATTGGTATATTAACTGTTTACAATGTTATTCATGTTTCGCCGTTGTAATAATTTAATTTGTAAATACTAACCTGCAATTCCTGGGAAAAGGTGAGTTATCTCACACACTAAACACATAAAGGGAAAAATAAAAATATATATGATGTCAGTTTCGGATACCTATGACGGGTTTCCTTACACGTTCTAACGTCTGGTCATTCCAACTAGCCAAAAGGAGCTTGGAAATAGCCGTGTGGTGCCGACATAAAATAGTACGAACACACTACTCACACGTATCGTCAAGCCGACGTTACTGCCATCTTCATTCTACTTGGTAGTAGTGGTGATCATACCAAATCCGCAAAATGTTTTGTCATTTGTATTGGAAAGACTCGAGCTCAGTTGAACGTAATAAATCGAAAAGTAACTTCGATATTTTATAGTGAGATACCTACTTACTTAGGCTACATGGGTTCGATTCCCACTCGAAGACAAAGGTTACATTTAATCTTTTAATGTCTTCTTTACCTTTTTTTAATAAGTACCTACCTAATCAGTTATGAGATAAATAAATAAATATTAACTGGACAATTCACATAACAACATCTAGCCCCGTGGTAAGCTCAAAGCTTGTGTTACGGGTTTTAGATGATGATTACATAGTTCGGTAACACTGATAGGTAAACTGTTCCTCCAGTGCCATTAGGTTGAATGTTATTTGCGTATTTGAATTCCTCAGATCCAAAACCCCCTGAACAAGAATAGAGCACGGAACGTCATACTGTTTCTTGGAGACGGCATGAGCATCACGACCCTGGCAGCCACCAGAGCCTACCTGGGCCAGCTTCACGGGCTCACGGGCGAGGAGCTCAAGCTGAGCTTCGAAATCTTCCCATTTACTGGACTGGCCAAGGTAACTTGAACCCTCTGTTTCATTAAAAGTGCTTTTCGAAACGCACATATTCCCATTATGTGATAATACTCGTGTACGTCTTGTCGTCACAGTGTTTGAATTTGGAATGATTTTCAAGTCAGCGTAGTCTTACTATGGTAAAGGGCATGTCTATGTAATTAGGCACCCGCTAATTTTCAAAGTCTTCCCATTTACTGGAACGTTTTTAGGCTAATTTAACTCACGGTTTATTCATAAGGATAATATAATTGTGGTTGACCATTTTATATAAATTCCACATTGATGAAATTCATTTATCTTGTGCCTATGGTTATGATAGCAACAACCTAGCTATCAGAGAGATAATAAATAAAAAATAATACAAAGATTTTCAGCAAATTAATGAATGGGAACATCTGACTCACTCCATATTTGTGAGTCATTCAATGACGCGTCGGCGTTTGGCGGTCGCGTGCAAGGTAAATATCACAATCATGTCCTTTAATTCCTTCAGCTTTCAGAAGATGCAGATGTTTCACGATGTTTACCTTCGTCTTTTAAGTACGTGTTTAACGCGCACATGCATTCCCAAGAAGAAAAATCTAGAGGCTCGCTGCGGTGCCGGAGGATTAAACCTATTATTCCAAATAAAAATTGATTGTGCTCTTACTTATCCAATATGGCTTTTGTGCCCAATTAAAATATAATTTATCTTTATTACAGACATACTGCGTCGACAGTAATGTAGCGGACAGCGCTTGCAGCGGGACCGCATATTTAAGCGGTGTGAAGGCCAACAGTGGGACAGTGGGCGTGGGCGCGGCTGTCAAGAGGGGAGACTGTGAAGCGCAGAGGGGAGGAGAACACAATGTCACTGGTTTGCTTCACTGGGCGCAGAAAAACAGAAAGTCTACAGGTATGTTGCTTTAATAATAATATCTATGGTGAACGACGATGATGATTGTTTATTGTTTATTAAGTAACAAACACGATTTATAAAAACCAATTACAAATGTTACTTATATAAGAAATTAAATTATGATGATGGATATATACCTATAGGTATACCAGAAGACGCTGCTACCAGCGTCGTTCTGCGACTCTGTTAACTTACAACATTCATCACTGGCGGCAGCAACATCTGGCAATATTGATTTTATCATCATTTGCCTATGTTGTCCTATTTATTTTTGTGTCAACTGCTAGATACTCGTATAGGCTAATGATCGTTTCTGGTTGTTGCATCTAGCATCTGCAAGCAGTAAGGCGCAAATCGTCGTCCCACCTCGACGGAGAACATCCTTTATATACTACGTTTATCTAACCGCGGTTTCCACTCCATAATATGTCTAGCGATATAGAGATGAACCATTTTTAAAATGAACGCCCCTCCACCGCGGTTACACGTACATGTAAAAAGGTGTATAGATACAACACACATAAATTGGCCTTTGTCATTGGATGTTCATTAACGTATAATATAAGCAAACGGTATCACTTTGGCAGACAGATGAGCCAATGTTACAGTAAAGTTGTAGCACGCACACAAGTATAGTGATGCAATAAGTATTTCCTCTCACACGTTGATATTATCACGGTTTTGTGGAGGGAAGTTCATTTTTAGAATGAATTATCCCTACTTATTTACAAGCTTCGAGCTAAAACAGGGGTGGATGTTGCTGTGCGAATTGTCTAGTATTTACTTAATTTATTTATAACTTGCAGGTATAGTGACTACGACGCGAGTCACGCACGCCAGTCCGGCGTCTGCGTACGCGCATTCCGCCGACCGCCGCTGGGAGGCAGATAGCGACCTGAAGGGGCTACCGTGTGAAGATATTGCTTCACAGCTCGTCCACGGGAGTACAGGCAGCAAGATCAACGTCGGTATATCAATAGTTTTACTGTAAATACTGTCGTGGTTTGATAAATTCATATAAGAATATCCGGAAAATCCACAAACCTATTTTATATGTTGGATCTTGTCGACTTTTGTGTCCGTGTCCTTGCAGTGTTGGTTCTGGTGTGAGAGAGCTGATCTAGTCTTTCGTATATAATAAGTTCGTGAATTTCCCGTTTATTCTAATTTGAATTCATTAGTTAATTAGTTACTCGTACTTAAGAGTGCTTTATCTTCTCCAATATACTCGACGTTGGGTTATAATGCGTGATGAGTGATATTAGTATTACAAAACAGAATTTTAAACGATCATACCAACGTATGCGTGTGACGCAGAATTTGCGGGTTCGATACCTGTTCTTATGATCATACATAGGTACATATTATGTATGTATGATCTGCACATATTTTAGTGTAGCATATGTTAACCTATGTATTATTGTGTATATAATTAAGTGTATATCAGATATCGCATACAAGCATTTCACGGGATGATGTTGCTGTGTGAATTCATTCAGATTATGTTTATTTATTTCCAGATAATCTTTGGCGGTGGCCGGCAGAACTTTATCCCGAAGTCCAAGGTGGATGAGGAAGGCTACAGGGGGAAGCGCAAGAACGGGACAGCTGACCTCATCGACAAATGGCTGTTACAGAAGCAATTGCAGAAAGAGAACGCTGCGTACATTTCTAACAAGAAGGTACATTTGAAAATGGTTTAGAAAATTAGAAGATCACAACGTATCCTTAAGTCCTTTGTAAAACTAACAGATGTCACCAGTGTTTAACTATGAGATATCAGGTATAAATAAATAAATAAAATAAATAAATATCACTGGACAATTTTACACAGCGACATCTAGCCCCGTGGTAAGCTCGAAGCTTGTGTTACGGGTGCTAGATTTCTGATATACTTAATATAATATACATACTTATATAGATATTTTTATTATATATATATAACACCCAGACACCCGGAACAAATATTTGCAGATTATAAAAATTGTAGTTCCGAGGCGGGAATCGAACCCGCAACCTCTTGCGTCGCAGGCGGACCTTCGCTCGCTGCGCCGCAGAGGTCGTCACAGAGCCACAGAGGTATAGAATACATTCTAGCTCAAAACGTAATCCTCGATGGTGTAGTGGTTAGTGAAGCCAGGACTTCATTGGAACGCGAGGGTTCAACTTCCAATCGAGAACGAAGGTTACCTACATTATAATCGTGTATTTATTCTGACCATTATCTAATATTTAGAAAGCTTAAGTGAGTCAATCATAAAATATAAGTAAGAAACACTTTAAGGTTTTCATTATATTAATTTAATAATAATGGGACTTACTCACGTATTTATAGACGAGTTAATAAACTCTCAACGTTTGCAGAACATGTCGGTTTTCGCGTGGAAACATACTTTCAAGAATAATGTAGGTAGGTACAAATGTTTCCACGCGAAATATGATTTGGTGTAACTTTGGTCTTCTTTCTGTGGTGATCTGGTGAAAGCGGTTGGCTCGCGGTGGATGCGGGCCGCGTCCGACCGCAATAAATGGAAGTCATTAAGGTAGGCCTATGTCCAGCAGTGGGCGTCCAACGGCTGACATAATGATGAACTTGGTCTTCCCCAGGATCTCCTGGAGCTGAATGAGGAGGAGTACACGAGCGTCCTGGGGCTGTTCGCGCCCGACCACATGCCGTACCACCTGGAGGCCGACAGAACCGTCCCCACACTCACCGACATGACGGTCAAGGCTATACAACTGTTGGCCAAGAACAAGAATGGCTTCGTTTTGTTTGTGGAAGGTATTTATTTATTTATCTACTAATTTTCCGCCCTGCGGCTTCGCCCGCGTTTTAAGCGGTCTACACACCAAAGCCGGCGGCCCGGCGGCACAGCCCGGCGGCCCAACCCGCAGGCCTTATTTTGTACAATCATGCCGCCGGCTTGCGCCCGCGCGGGCAAGCCGGCGGGGCTGCATGCCGATGCCGGCGGCATCCCTCAGTCAGAGGCCCGCCGGCTTTCATAGAGTAGTGACGTATTACTAGAACACCACATGCCGCGGCTGTCGTCCCGCCGGCATTGCCGCCGGCAAAGTCGTTCGGCTTGGACATTCTGAAGCCGCCGGGTTAACCCGCCGGCACTAAGCCGCCGGGCTGTGCCGCCGGGCCGCCGGCTTTGGTGTGTAGACCGCTTTACACTTTCCCGCAATTTTCTTTGCTATATTATAGCCTATGTTACTCGGGGATAATGTAGCTTTCCAAAGGTGAAAGAATTTTTGAAATCGGTCCAGTAGTTTCGGAGCCTATTCATTACAAACAAACAAATATTTCCTCTTTATAATATTATTATTAGTATTAGTAGGTACAAGTATATTTATCTATATCTATATTATACAGTGTTAAAGTGTGAGGTGAGCACACTCGACTTAAATTCCGAAGGCCGTGCGTTCTGGGTTTGAATAAACTTAATTGTAATCGGGCGAGAACGGACAGGGTGAGTACGGGACCGGAACGAAACTAACCCGAAGAAACCGGCATGTTATGAGAACTTTGAAAAGTTTGAAGGACATGGTGACCTTTACCCAACCCGCACTTGGCCAGGGTGGTGAAAATTGGTGCGCAAAATGGGAATAGGTACATCTTGAATTAAGGCCTAATCTCTCTCGTTTAAAGAGAAGTCGCTGTGTTCCAGCAGTGGGATGTAAAAAGAGTTGATTATGTTTCAGGTGGTAGAATCGATACGGCCCATCACGAGAGCAAGGCCCGTAAAGCGCTGGACGAGACGGCCGAGCTGGCGAAGGCGGTGGAGGCGGCCTTACGGCTCGTGGACCTGGAAGACACGCTGCTCCTTGTGACTGCGGACCACAGCCACACCATGACCTACAGCGGGTACAGCAAGCGTGGGACTGATATCCTCGGGTTCACTAATCGGGTTAGTATGACTAAAGTTTTGTTGTCCTAATCGCTTCTCAACATCAGCACGTATCTAGACAAAATTATTTCCATGCTTAATGATAAACCTTATACAAAAGAAATTGGAGTTTATGGAAGAGTTAGTTATTCATAATTATTGACTGAGTTATTATAAAATACTAATTTTATTTTTAACAATTTTTAGCATGTACATAAAGTGTAGCCGTCTTTTTCTTAAGTTTCCTTACATTAAGTTGCATGAAAGGGACAGATGTAGAAAGCTCGTAAGTACCGCTAGAGATCTGCGTAAGCGCCGCCCTGTCATACGTAAGGGACCAATGACTTGAAATTATATGAGCCAATAATAACTTAAGTTGAAATGGGTGGGGCGATGACGTCATCTGTAATTCGGGAGACGCACATTCAATGCACACTTTAGTTATAATTAAGTACCAAGGTACTGCCGTGTTTGAACTGTGGAAGTGTAGGTACTAGGTAAATCAAGCAACCATTGTGAGGAAACCGGCATATTCAGATAACTTTAAAAAATCTGAAGAGAAGGTGTAACTTATTCTTATATTTTTACATACCGCACTAAGTAAAACATAAGGACGAATATGTTAATAACACGGAGCCCGCAAACACCACATGGCTTGTTTGAGTAACTATCAACAACAATGTAGGAACACAATGTAGGAACTACCAACCCGCTCTTGGCCAGCGCAGCGTAGTAAAATAGGGTCTAATCTCTCTCGTTATGACAGAACTCCATGTATCTGTGGGAAAGTAATTGCTAATAGGTACTAATACTAAGTGTGTGTTTAAATGCTTCTAGGATAGGTTTCCGAAAAGTAATGCCTTAACCTAAATTTTCATAAAAAACCCTACATTTTCAGATGAACGCGTCCGACCGTCTTCCATACACCACGCTCAGCTACGCAAATGGGCCTGGTTTCAATCCTGGACTGACTGCATTTCAGCGGCACAATCTGCATATGGACGATATTAGTAAGTAACCTCTAGACGTCTTGTAAAAATTAAATATAAAATTAAAATAAAAATAACCTCTAGAGGCTATGCAACCATCGCAGTCATAAAATATAATCATTTATTTTATACTTTTCATATTGGTAGGGACTAGGGACATAGGTTCTTAAACATCTTATGAATCACAATATGACCCCGCTTAACTAATATAACGTAAGTGTCACTCATCAACGCCTTAACAATTGATGAGTTATTTTGGAGCTGTTGTACCTAATGGCGGTAGAGATAAAAGCGGTAGATAAGAATCAATTTGCCTTCACCAACTTGAACGTCTAGCGTCTAATGAATAACTCTTAATGTGTAAATGATTATAAATTATGATTATGGTTCGCAGCTGTGTCTAGGGTGACTCACGTCACAAGTGGTTATAATATAGTGGTCAATAATCGCAATGCGGGACGAAAATAAACTTCTTAATTATTCATGAAAAACTTCTCGGACGAATGTGGACTACATCCACTTGAATCTGCAAAATTGCGCTTAGATAAAAACGAGAACTTGAACTTGTTCGGAATGAAATATAAGTAAGTATAGTAAAATCATTTCTAAAATGAACGCCCCTCCACCGAATTCTGTATTTTTTTTTCTGTGTATTCTGTTTGTCTGTATTTCCTCTCACACGTTGAAATCATCACGGTTTTGTGGAGGGGAGTTCATTTTTAGAATGGTTTTACTATACCTACTTAATTAGATATTAACATTTCAAGAACTACCTATTTGTGCACGCGTAGAAATCCTAAGGATGTGGCTTACAACCTTAATAAAATTGATAGCGGTAGGTACTACATAGTGGCCTTCCTCGATTAAATAACTACAACATTGGCATAATTTGTTGAAAGTAATCGGGGATTTCCAAAAACCAACACTATATACCTAGTCCATACTTTATTATAATACTAGATGAAAACCCGGCTTCGCTCGGGTGAAATTTGACGAAGTTCTCTATAATCCGAATTTTGCGGATACAATGGTTGTCGACTCAAAATCAATATTTTTTTATGTTTTGTTATTCATATAAAGTTTCAATCAAGTCTACCGTACCCCTTGACGAAATTATTAATATAGAAAGTTTAAGAACGCCATCTATGTTTGTGCCTACGTACCTATACATAAGGTTGGTTAGGTTGGTAATTCGTAGGAGAGTCCGCGCCGCAACTAAAGTCATACGGGATAAGCTGGAACTAAATGAAATGTTTATTTCTATGAACCTACCGCTATACCGCCACACTCGTCGGACAGTTTGTTTAGCTGCGGAGTCTACCTACAATTTGTTTAGTTTGAACCTTTTCTGGAAAAGTCAGGCATATATTTGCACTCCTACCAGGCCAGGCAGATCATAATATATGATAGTGAATTGTTACAGTACACGGAACAAACAAACAGTCAGTCTTATTGTACCATTTACATTTCCTTTGCAGATAGTTTGAACTACGCGTACCCATCTCACGTGCCCATCCCGCGGGAAACCCACGGAGGTGAAGATGTGGCGGTGTTCGCGGCCGGCCCCTGGGCGCATCTGTTCTCCGGGAGCTATGAACAGAACTTCATACCGCACGCCATCGGTTATGCGGCTTGCATTGGCCCGGGCATCACGTCTTGCCAGTGAACGCATTATTACGTTGTCAAGAAATTACTTATGAAATGTGCTATAAAATGCTCAAGTGTCATGCATCTAATGTGATTATGTCAAACGCACTAAATGGGCCTACCACAACAAACAACTTAGCACAACTTTGCTCAAAAGGCAAATGTTCTTAAATGTCAATAAATTACCCACCATAATTATATGTATAGCAGCATCGGACTGTTTACTAATGCAAATTATATAATTATGGCAAAGTATTATATAATTTGCGTATGCTACTTTGTAACTCAACTCGAGTACTTATTATAATTTATTAGTTATAAGTAATTTTAAAACTCTTTGAGAATGTAAAAAACTTGACACTGCCGAATTACTGTTAAACCAGGGTAAGTATTTAATTGTTGAAAGGGAAAATAATAATTGTAGCATGAAATCCATTAGAAAAGGAGGGGAATATGATAAAAATGAAAGGAAAAATAAATTACGGTCGATCTGAGTTCGGGAAGTGGCAGGGGGGGGGGGGGGGTGAATTTTTCACATACATTTTGACGTTATGTAAAAAAGTTTGAATTAAAAGTTGTAGATCGTTTTATTACCTACAACTTTACTCTTCACTTTTTTCATAGGACTTGTAGTTTTACCGGAAATCGAGATAAACCATTTTTACCCTTAAAACTCACCTTAAAACACACTTCCCCAACTCAGATCGACCGTAATTTATTTTTCCCTTCATTTTTATCATATTCCCCTCCTTTTCTAATGGATTTCATGCTACAATTATTATTTTCCCTTTTCCCTCCTTTCCTAATGGGTTTCATCCTACTACTATATTTTTCCTTTTTTGACCATTTTTGAAGGCTTCGGCACTGGTCTATGTAAGCATGATTGTGACTAAAGTTTATTTGTTACAAAAATTTTAACTCTATTTAGAGACATTTAATTTTATATCATACTAGCTGACCCGACGAACTTCATACCGCCTTAGCGTAGCTTTTTTTTTATTATTTTTTTTTTGAGTATTAGAAAACTACAAAAAAAAATCAGCCAAATCCGTCAAGCCGTTTTCATGTTATGTCGTGACAACGGAAAATGGGTTTCATTTTTATATAATATAGATTAATGTTTATTTTTCAGTTAGTTTATAATTTTATACGTTGATATACTTAGTTAAAAAAGTGTTACCTTCATAAATAATTACGCCATTAAAGTTTTACCACTAAACCAAAGTCGTTAAAATGTCGGTAACCCACCATTCTTTCAAATACATGATTTAATTTAGAATCCTAAAAACTTAACTGTCACTAAACTGAACTTTCCCAATAAATGTTTTCTTTTTGGGATATTTTTTTCACATAAATTATATACAATTTTATTTATATTGACCTTAATTAACTTTGATTTGTTTGAATAGTTTTATATAAATTTCATTAATTATAACATAAATAATTTTAACATTTTATACTTTGTAATAAATTGAATATCAACTCGAATTTATTTAAATCCAATGTAAATATGATATGCACTGATATTGAATTTATTTAAATCCAATGTAAATATGATACAAGCACTGATTGTGTCATTATATTTAATTTATTTTGTATGTAAGGTCAACCGGGGCAAATGCGTGGTATTTCTCGATCACTTCAAGTTAGAGCCACATTGTGATCAAATGTATGGCATTATCCACTTTTTGAAACTGTAGTCCAATATTATGGCTTTTTCTGCACAAAGTTCAATCAGCGATATCTTCCCTGGAGCTTTACAGATGTTTCAAATTGACTTTTTATTTTAGATGGGAATTTTAGATGCATTTGCCCCGCTTTGGGAAAATGCGTCTTTATTGAATAAAAACTTTATTGGTAAGTTTTTCGTGATAATAACTAGATAATAACTTTTTGGTTCAAATTTCTTTGCAATAGTATGATAGTTAAACAAGTCAAAAATAATAATTGACGCATTTAGAGACAATTTAGTAAAAAATGGGGAAATGCGTCTATATTTTGATAGACGCATTAGCCCCCTTTTAAATCCAGATGTTGTCAACATTTTATTTGGGTACGGACAAACTATCAAAACTCAACAAAAGTCTAAAAATAACAAATGTAAGTAATACGATGGGACGATAGTAGACAAATTTCTACGCGTGAGATTTTGATAGAACCGTAGAACAATACAGATTATAACAAAACACAAATTTGAAGGATACACCGCATCTTTTTAAAATTAAAGTTAAGTATATTCTGACTTTTGTATATTTTCAAATAATAATTTGACAAAAACGATATAAAAACTTCCATGAGACTAGATTTTTTTTACATTTAATTTTCATATTAAAATTTGCCGACATAAAAAGGTTGACGATATATGTTTTGGGGGTAAATGCGTCCCACAGTCGCAATTGCCCCATAACAGCAGACGCATTTACCCCAAGAAATTAACCCTAACCTTATTAATGGAAACATTATTATTTCTTTAAATAAAGCTATTTCACTAAAAATAACTATCTTGGTAGGTAGCCCATAGTTTATTCCTTACAATGATTATTGAATAAAATCAGTTAATTGAAGAAAACTAATGACTAACATGGATTTAGTAACTCGCCTCACGCAGTCAAAATTTGTTCAAAAACGTGCAATTTTCAAAATGGCCAATTACTCGAATATCTGAACTGCCACGCCATCCGCACGAACTGCATGTTCTGTATTTTGTTCAAACAAATGCAACTAGATGACAGAAGTCAACGTATGTTGAATAGTTCTCGAATAAATTCAAAAAAACGCATTTGCCCCATAGACGCATTTAGACTGGTTGACCTTATATCAGTAAGCTGAACATTTTTAAATAAACAAGATTTCATTATTTTTCTATCTTTTTCTTTTTATATGCTGACAATATTATAATAATTCATACATTAAATTACTAGACCGTCACTGGAAGATTTTATAATGAGAGAGCAGATCCGTTTCCGTAGAAATTCAGTTCTTGACTTGCATAGTATATCCGGTTTGGGGCGACACCTAGCGGCCGCACGAGTTTTATTTCAAGTTAAAACTAGTCCGCCATTTGGGTATCATTAGCGTTTCGTTTCCC
The DNA here is from genome assembly GCA_963691955.1 of Chloroclystis v-ata. Classification (NCBI taxonomy): domain Eukaryota; kingdom Metazoa; phylum Arthropoda; class Insecta; order Lepidoptera; family Geometridae; genus Chloroclystis; species Chloroclystis v-ata. The sequence goes on along the minus strand of OY829904.1, from coordinate 8,015,055 downwards.
GTCGAAGCAACACGTGCGCTGAAGCCCTATCTTAGGCACAATTGCACAGTTCACTAAGTGCACCGTCATACCGTGCATACGCGAACAGTTATAATACTCTAAAGTGAAGTGGTTAATATACAACGAAAAATGTAAGTATTTTCGAACCTATTATTTATTACCTTTGTCCGTAAAAAGTTTTTTCTGAATTTATCGGACGTTACCTACTCCATAAAATTTATATATTTTTCTTGAAAAAATGATAATTTTTATTAAATATTAATAACGGCGACCTCGCAAATATAAGGTACCAAGTTAGCTTAAAGTGAGCGTTTCCCTTCTCGATGTCGGGTATCGAGCTTGTAACGGTTTTTGCCGTTCGGATCTTTTATTCAAAAGATCAATTTTATATTTCTTTTAGTGTATTCGGATTTTAATTGAGGCAATGGCAATAAAATAACGTATATACTAGATTCTAAGATTTTTTTTTAATTTTTAGTATAATGGAACAAGGCATGGAATCACCGGGTTCTAGACGACGTGCCGAGGCCTCAAGCCGACAAGCGTGCGTGCGGCCGCGAATGTCTCCAGCAGCAGCAGCTGCAGCAGTTCGGGGGCATCGGAGCAGAAACGGCGCTGGCGCCGGCGCAGTCATCATCCCAGAGTAAGCGCATAAAGCGCTCTGAGGTCAGTTACCTTTTTTGATGAGCTTGATAAAAATGTTGTTTATTCAAGGTCAAAGGTAAAAAAAAAGTTTTTCGCGATTTCAGCAAAACGGTAAGTTTTATCATAAAAGTAGGTACCTTAGAACAAATTGTAGATCATAAAATTATCTATAAAAACGCATCAAAACTTTTTTCTTACGAGCCACTTTTTGAATCGTTATATCTCAGAAACGGAATTTTTAAGCTTTTTTATCAAGTTTTATTATCGTTTTGTTCAAAAAGTTATTAAATTGCGTCAATTAATAGCGATGTATCGCATGATACTTTGTCGGATTTAAACGAATGCTCCATTGTTTGTGATTGAATATTAGAGCACGACAGGCCTTGATAATTTGTGCATGCCAACTTTTATAACTTTTTGAATCGTTATATCTCAGAAACGGTGGCTCGTAAGAAAAAAGTATAGATACGTTTTTATAGATCATTTTATGATCTAAAACTTGTTTTAAAGTACTTTCTTTTTGACTTGAATAATTTATTTTCCTTACAGGCAAAAATGGGGAACTTCTAGACATCTACATCTATAAAAGAAAGTCGTGTTAGTTACTTCACTTAATAATAATAATAAAGCCATTTATTTCCAAACTTATTTAACATTTCCATTTGAACTTATTCATCTTAATCATCAATTTTATTAATATTTTTTTCACGGACGGACGGACGGACATGACGAATCTATAAGGGTTCCGTAGCCAAATGGCAAAAACGGAACCCTTATAGATTCGTCATGTCCGTCCGTCCGTCCGTGAAAAAAATATTAATAAAATTTGGGGGTCCCCATACTTAGGACTGAAACTTAAAAACTTTTTTACTAAATATTAACGAAATAATACGGTATATCGAAATATTGTACAATGTTAGTTGTTCGATCGAGTATTGTCGGGCCGCCTATAAAAGGCGGAACTCGTAGCCGTACGATTCATTCTATTTGCGACAGTCCTCTGGTACGGAGCTCCAAAGGTCTACGGAACTAGATAAGTATTAACTTTTTTTTAACCATTTCCTCTCCCAAACTGTTATGTATTTATTTTATTCTTTTAATATATTTATTATGTATGATATATATATATATGTATTTACTTTACTATCGAGTATTTATTATATAATTATGTATGTTATAATAAGAATATATCTTATTTTTAATAATTTATCTCTATTTTATGTACCCTCCGTCTTTAAGTACATACTTGCTTGTGTCGTGTCCATCCAAAGGTTGCCTGGACTGTTTTATGTTCCTATATTTTTTGTTGTATTTTTTGTTTTTGTGGTGTGCAACAAGGAATATTGCATTGCATTGCATTGTATTGTATTGAATTGCATTGTATTGCGTTGCATTGTATTGCTCTGTATTGTATTGCATGGTATTGCACTGTATTTTATTGCACTGTATTGCATTCTATTGCATAAGTCTATTTTGGGTTTTTATGCTTAATTTGTTACTTACTTTACTTTAAAAATATGTCACCTTGACTTTATTACAGATTACATATGTTAACTGACACTTAATATAATATGTTATATTGTTACACATGGGTACATACTGCAAGCATCGGTCACATCGGTAACCTATTGTTCAACATTGTCTTCCATAATGATCTCCTGGCATTATAGACAACTATCCAACGTGAAGTTTTAACAAGATCATCAGTCCATTTTGTTGGTGGACGTTCAACGTTTCGTGGTATTTGAGAAATTTTGCATCTTCATCGAACAGAGATTTGTTTTCCTCATTATACCATCAGCTCGTTGCCACTTCCATCAGCTAGTGCTTTGGGTTATGCTGGTGACCTGTACGTTTATAATATCTAATAAAATAATGATGTAGGTATAATAGGTTATATTGTTCTAATGTTGTTTATTTCTCGTTTCAGTATTATTTGGTGGTTAAAAAGGAGTAAAGTGATGAAGTTGATCGGCTTTGTTATAAAACCAGTTGTTGTTAATTTGCCTTACTAAGACTCGAGCACGGGCGGACCGGTTTAGCTGGTTTTGGTCTTGAAATCTTCATAGAAGGTCAGAGGTGGTTTGAGAGGTAAGAAATTTTCGTCATATTTCTTGTTGGCGCTAAGATTTGTCATGTCCGTCCGTCCGTCCGTGTGTCCGTATGTCACAGCCGTTTTTCTCCGAAACTATAAGAGCTATAACGTTGAAATAGAAATAATATAATTAGTTAAAACTAGCTTTCCGCCCTGCGGCTTCGCCCGCGTTTTAGTCTTTCCCGCAATTTTCTTTGCTATATTATAGCCTATATTACTTGGGGATAATGTAGCTTTCCAAAGGTTAAATAATTTTTGAAATTGGTCCAGTAGTTTCGGAGCCTATTCATTACAAACAAACCAATCTTTCCTCTTTATAATATTAGTATATTAGTATAGATAGATAATAAGGTTATATTGTTCTAATGTTGTTTATTTCTCGTTTCAGTATTAATTGGTGGTTAAAAAGGAGTAAAGTGATGAAGTTGATCGGCTTTGTTATAAAACCAGTCGTTGTTCATTTGCCTTACTAAGACTCGAGCACGGGCGGACCGATTTAGCTGGTTTTGGTCTTGAAATCTTCATAGAAGGTCAGAGGTGGTTTGAGAGGTGAGTCACCTTTTTTATATCTTTATAATATGTTGTAAAATAGTACGATATTATCTTGTTAGCGCAGAGCTTTCACTTCTCATTTTTAGGGTTCCGTAGCCAAATGGCTAAAACAGAACCCTTATAGATTCGTCATGTTCATCCGTCCGTATGTCACAGCCGTTTTTCTTTGAAACTATAAGAGCTTTAATGTTGAAATTTAGTAAGTAGTTGTTTTCGCGTGTGTGAACCGCACTAAGATTTTAGAAAAATTAAAAAAAAATATTATCACATTTGGGGGTAGCAGGGTTCAGCCTCATACGTAGGGCTGAAACTTAAAAAAAACTTGTTTACTAAATATTAACGAAATATACGGTATATCGAAATATTGTACAATGTTAGGTGATCGATCGAGTATTGTCGGGCCGCCTATAAAAGGCGGAACTCGTAGCCGTACGATTCATTCTATTTGCGACAGTCCTCTGGTACGGAGCTCCAAAGTCTACGGAACTAGATAATTAACTTGTTTTTAACCATTTCCTCTCATAAGCTGTTGTATTTATTTTATTTATATATTTATTTATTATGTATGATATATGTAGTTTTTGTGGTGTGCAATGAGGAATATTGCATTGTATTGCGTTTTATTGCATTGTATTGCGTTTTATTGCATTGTATTGCGTTGTATTGCATTGTATTGTATTGCATTGTATTGCATTGTATTGTATTGCATTGTATTGTATTGCATTGTATTAAACTGTATTGCATTGTATTGTATTGTATTGCATTGTACTGTATTGTATTGCACTGTATTGCAATGTATTGCATCAGTCTATTTTGGGTTTTTATGCTTAATTTGTTATTACGTGCGCAATTAGAAATGAGTTCTGTAAATGGCGTCCGCTCGCATGCGTTCTCGCTCACTCTCTATCGCTGTCTATACTTTTATCCTTGTTTTGCCAATCGTACCCATACATACCGCCGCCATTTACAGAATTCATTTTCAATTGCGGGGGTTATACTTACTTTACTTTAAAAATGTGTCATCTTGACTTTATTACAGATTACATATTATGTTAACTGACACTTAATACATATAATGTTATATTGTTACACATGGGTACATACTGCAAGCATCGGTCACATCGGTAACCTATTGTTGAACATTGTCTTCCTAATGATCTCCAGGTATTATAGTTGGATGCAGTCAGTATCCACCGTGAACAGGTAGTTTTAACAAGATCATCTGTCCATTTTGTTGGTGGACGTTCAACGTTTCAGAAATTTGTGGTATTTGAGAAATTTTGCATCTTCATCGAACAGAGATTTGTTTTCCTCATTATACTATCAGCTCGTTGCCACTTCCAACAGCTAGTTCTTTGGGTTATGCTGGTGACCTGTACGTTTATAATATCTAATAAAATAATTATGTAGGTATAATAGGTTATATTGTTCGTAAGGTCAGAGGTGGTTTAAGAGGTGAGAAACTTTAAATTATATCTTTACATGTTGTAAATCTTTCTTGTAGGCGCAAAGAGCTTTCACTTCTCATTTTTAGGGTTCCGTAGCCAAACGGCAAAAACGGAACACTTATAGATTCGTCATGTCATGTCCGTCAGTGTGTGTCCGTCCGTGTGTCCGTCCGTCCGTCCGTCCGTCCGTGTGTCCGTCCGTCCGTCCGTGTGTCCGTCCGTCCGACCGTGTGTCCGTCCGTCCGACCGTGTTTCCGTCCGTCCGTCCGTCCGTGTGTCCGTCCGTCCGACCGTGTGTCCGTCCGTCCGACCGTGTTTCCGTCCGACCGTCCGTCCGTCCGTGTGTCCGTCCGTCCATCCGTGTGTCCGTCCGTGTGTCCGTCCGTCCGTCCGTGTGTCCGTCCGTCCGTCCGTGTGTCCGTCCGTCCGTCCGTGTGTCCGTCCGTATGTAACTAAAGAGCTATAACGTTGAAATTTAAAGTATAAAAATTAGTTAAAATAATTAGGTAGGTATAATAGGTTATATTGTTCTAATATTGTTTATTTCTCATTTCAGTATTAATTGGAGGTTTAAAAGGAGTAAAGTGATAAAGTTGATTGGCTTAATAAACTTTAAATCTATCTATGTATGTATATTAAGTATATCAGAAATCTAGCATCCGTAACACAAGCTTAGAGCTTACCACGGGGCCAGATGTCGCTGTGTAAAAATTGTCCAGTAATATTTATTTTATTTATTTATTTATATCTTTGTTGGCGCAAAGAGCTTTCACTTCTATCTAGCTGTGCCCGCGACGACGCCGACGCTTCTGCTGCTCACTAACTTCCTGTGACTATTAGGCCTCGGTCCCGAAACCAGCGGGCAGCGGGGCGGCGGCGGCGGCGGCGCGGGAGCGGCAGGATCTTTTGCGTGTTGTCAAATGGACCGAATCTCGAAAACAGCGGCGCGGGAGCGGAGCGGGGGCGGGCTACGAGCGGTGCACTCCAGTCGAGCGGTGACCGTACCGCGTTGCGCGTCTGCATTGTAGTATAGTGTTGTACTTTTTTTTTAAATAAATGACAAACTGTTATGTTACTTATTTCATACGAAACGTTTTTATATTATATTTTTCGTCAAAGATAAATAATTAAGGCTGATTAGTGTGTAGTAGGTATTTAATTAAAATTATTGTATCTGGGAACTTAATACCGATGCCAAACTATTTACTAAATTAGTAGGTACAACACTTCCTTTTTGAAACTATCAATAAATACAATTACAATTTTTGGATTAATTCCAGACTCTAAATCACTCTTGATAGTTTCTAGAATATAGTCAAAAGTTTCTACACTCATTCTGGTGTAGTCGTAGAATTTATCGGGATTTTGTCTCTGTTCTTCATAATTTCGATAAAACTCGCCATTTAGTTTCCTTGCCCTATAGTAGGGGTCCATCCACTTCTTCTTTTCCCCACAATAAATCGAGCGTTAGGAATACATTTGAATTAAAAAGATGTTGTCGCCGATTTTCAGACATTTCGTTTGCGAATGTCGACAACACAACCACGAACACAACACTACGCCGCTACAGCGCCGCGCGATCTGCCCGCTGGTTTCGAGAACAGGTATGCGTTGCCCGCTCCTCGCCCGCGCCGCCGCCGCCGCCGCCCCGCTGCCCGCTGGTTTCGAGACCGAGGCCTAATACTTACTTCAAAACTACATAATATGTACGGGGCACAGCTATTTCAGAATAGATTCAAAACTACATAATATGTACGGGGCACCGCGACTCTCTCCGCGTTAAATTACATAATGTATATGGGCTACGTCTTATCATAACTGGAGCAAGAATGTATAGGTAGTAAGGTAAAGGTAAGGTAAAGGTAAGGTAAAGGTAAGGTAAAGGTAAGGTAAAGGTAAGGTAAAGGTAAGGTAAAGGTAAGGTAAAGGTAAGGTAAAGGTAAGGTAAAGGTAAGGTAAAGGTAAGGTAAAGGTAAGGTAAAGGTAAGGTAAAGGTAAGGTAAAGGTAAGGTAAAGGTAAGGTAAAGGTAAGGTAAAGGTAAGGTAAAGGTAAGGTAAAGGTAAGGTAAAGGTAAGGTAAAGGTAAGGTAAAGGTAAGGTAAAGGTAAGGTAAAGGTAAGGTAAAGGTAAGGTAAAGGTAAGGTAAAGGTAAGGTAAAGGTAAGGTAAAGGTAAGGTAAAGGTAAGGTAAAGGTAAGGTAAAGGTAAGGTAAAGGTAAGGTAAAGGTAAGGTAAAGGTAAGGTAAAGGTAAGGTAAAGGTAAGGTAAAGGAGGTAAGGTAAAGGTAAGGTAAAGGTAAGGTAAAGGTAAGGTAAAGGTAAGGTAAAGGTAAGGTAAAGGTAAAGGTAAGGTAAAGGTAAGGTAAAGGTAAGGTAAAGGTAAGGTAAAGGTAAGGTAAAGGTAAGGTAAAGGTAAGGTAAAGGTAAGGTAAAGGTAAGGTAAAGGTAAAGGTAAGGTAAAGGTAAGGTAAAGGTAAGGTAAAGGTAAGGTAAAGGTAAGGTAAAGGTAAGGTAAAGGTAAGGTAAAGGTAAGGTAAAGGTAAGGTAAAGGTAAGGTAAAGGTAAGGTAAAGGTAAGGTAAAGGTAAGGTAAAGGTAAGGTAAAGGTAAGGTAAAGGTAAGGTAAAGGTAAGGTAAAGGTAAGGTAAAGGTAAGGTAAAGGTAAGGTAAAGGTAAGGTAAAGGTAAGGTAAAGGTAAGGTAAAGGTAAGGTAAAGGTAATAAGGTAAAGGTAATAAGGTAAAGGTAATAAGGTAAAGGTAATAAGGTAAAGGTAAAGGTAATAAGGTAAAGGTAATAAGGTAAAGGTAAAGGTAATAAGGTAAAGGTAAAGGTAATAAGGTAAAGGTAAAGGTAATAAGGTAAAGGTAATAAGGTAAAGGTAATAAGGTAAAGGTAATAAGGTAAAGGTAATAAGGTAAAGGTAAAGGTAATAAGGTAAAGGTAAAGGTAATAAGGTAAAGGTAAAGGTAATAAGGTAAAGGTAAAGGTAATAAGGTAAAGGTAAAGGTAATAAGGTAAAGGTAATAAGGTAAAGGTAATAAGGTAAAGGTAAAGGTAATAAGGTAAAGGTAAAGGTAATAAGGTAAAGGTAAAGGTAATAAGGTAAAGGTAATAAGGTAAAGGTAAAGGTAATAAGGTAAAGGTAATAAGGTAAAGGTAAAGGTAATAAGGTAAAGGTAAAGGTAATAAGGTAAAGGTAATAAGGTAAAGGTAATAAGGTAAAGGTAAAGGTAATAAGGTAAAGGTAAAGGTAATAAGGTAAAGGTAAAGGTAATAAGGTAAAGGTAATAAGGTAAAGGTAAGATCTGCTGAAGAACACATGGGTGCTGATCTATCTGGATGCTGTGTGTAATCTAATGTAATTGTTAGTTGGAAAACATGGTTGAAGTTCTTTGCATTTCTCTTCAATCCTAAAAAAACCCGAAATGCATTGTCCAGACGATTTAATTCTATGTACTTAAATTAATTTCATTATTTAATAGAAGAAATATAGAAATAAATGTCTGGACTCTATTTGAACAGTTTTATTACATATCCTTTTGGTAGAACCCTAAATCTCTAACTTACACAGTCACTGATCAAAATGTAATAATCTTTGAATTAGGTTAAGTAAAGTTCTATTGACTGATGAGCCTCTTTTATCATTTGCAATTTGCTGGTTCAATACCAGTCTTTATAATTTATGTAACTCTCATTGGATCTGGGTAAAGTTCTTTTGACTACTGAATGATGAGCCTTCTTCATCGGTTGCAAGTTGCTGGTTCGACTCCAGTATTACTGAAACATTGAAATGTGTTTTTAATCTAATTTATGATTTCAGGAAGAGTTATAGTAAGATATTTCATTAGGGATTAGTAATAGGATAGTAGGTCATGACATTACACATCCAGAGGAGCGGTTTACAAACGGAACGCAATCTCGCGACTTTTTCAAAATGGCGTATATACGCAGTTACACACACCTCTGTAACCGTTCAGCGCCAAGTTGCGATTATCATTTTTATTAATACAAGTTATTAAAACTATCAAGATTTTCATTTTGAAACCCAAGCAAGGCATCAGCGTTGCCAATATGATATGTTGACAATTTACACAATAGATTATCATTTTTATTAATACAAGTTATTAAAACTATCAAGATTTTCATTTTGAAACCCAAGCAAGGCATCAGCGTTGCCAATATGATATGTTGACAATTTACACAATAAACACAATCCTAAAATAAATGCGATCCTAAAAATTAAATGAAATTAACGTACTTCTATGCTGAATCGCGGGTATAATTTCACAAACGCTTTAGAAACACGTGTTCTAACGGTGAAACCGGCATATTTTGAGAACTTTGAAGAGTTAGAAGAACAGGTGTCGTTTACCAATCCAACCTGCACTTAGCCAGCGTGGTGAATTAGGGCCTAATCTCTCTCGTCAAGAGAGAAGCCCCTGTGACCCAGCAGTGGGATAATGATGAACCTAGACCGATTGACAAGTGAAACTAAAGCTAATCTGTGGTAGGAATAGAGATACTTATCTTTCTATTCATGCTGCCCTGCATGTGACTAAATGCCAAGCTCATCGAGTAAATTAAAAAAAAGTAAGGCTTCATTACAACTCTGATGTGAATTACATAACGCAATATTGCGTTGCGCTGTCTATTTTGATGGGACATTAGTATATAATTAGACTACTATTTAGTAGGACTCTGAAGTCAGTGTTTTGTGTATAAAAATAAATATTGCCGGACAATTCATACAGCAACATCTAGCCCCGTAGTAAGTTTATTAGCGTAGCTTGTGTTACGGTTGCTAGATTTTTTATATACTTAATAAAATATACATACATTGATAGATAATATAATAAATAATGTATAATTTTAAACAGAAGTAGTTAGTTTTAAGTATTAGCAGAAGCTCCACTTTATGTATCTAGAGGTTGAATGAAGTCCACCCTATTCAGTCAGGTTTCAACCCTCACGGAGGGTGCTCGTTCTGTGCAGTGCCTACTTTCCTTTGTGACGTAATTTTTCTATTCAATGGGTAAGTATTTTGATTACTTTAGTTTATCTCCTCTTGATGTTTTTCTGAGCTTATTAGCAAAACAAAATCGTGCGTGAACAAATTAATTCACTAAATAAAATAATGTGTTTTCATAAAACCACTTTATTGTACATGTTAGATAAAAGTTATTATATAAGTTTATGAATTGTTTATATATATGTTATACAAGCAATGAAAATTTTGTACTTATAAGGGAAGAGATTCTGGTTAGAATACTGCCTAAAATGCAATAATATGTATTATAACACCAAATGCAATATTAATTATAATCGAACTTAGATTTGTATAGTCATTAAAAGAAACTTCTTTTGTGATATCTTCTAATAGGCTGGGTCTACTGTCAACTTCTATACTTTTATTTCTTATATTTTCTTTAGTGGTAAGTGAATAGGTCTAACTGTTATAATCACCTTTACAACAATATTTAGTGTAACTTTTGAGTCTATCGTGGTTGTTAACACTTTTATGATTTAACACGGGATATTTACACTAGATATTATTTACTGTTCATATCTCAGTTCCTTCGTGGTCATGGCGCATGTTACTGTGCAATATTTAGATACTCAAAAAACAAATCATGGTAAGTAAATACCGTGTTAATTCATCAGGAGGCTTCGAATCATATTCAATTATTAATTATTTGCTTATTGTAAAAACTGTATTTATATTGTTTGCGTGAGGTACACAAATCTTATATTTATAATAAAAAAAAATATAAAATATCAGGCTTGCATAATAAATTAAATATAAGAAAATTCAGTCTTATCAGCCTAGCCTAATGATAATAAACACCATATGGACAGTGTTCAAATTATAGCCATACTTATGTATTATATACCACGGGGCTTACCACGGGTCTAAATATTGTTGTGTGAATTGTCCGGCAATATTTATTTATTATGTATTTTTGTTTAACAGCCCCAAGCAAGCCCGAGGATGCGTCATTCGGGGGTCGGCTGCGGCGCTGGTGTCGCTCACGGAACTGCCAGCTGTGGCGGCTGCTGTTGCTGCCCTTCGTACCCATCTTGGCGCTGATCGTGCAAACCACGCTCTCTTTGGAGAACAGTGTCACCAATGGACGGGACGTCGCTGATGTGGAAGAACAGGTGAGAACTAGATGAAAACCCGCCTTCGCTCGGGTGAAATTTGATTCATAATAAAAACAATATTTTCGCGAAACGTCAACGACTGACGATGAAACGGAACGTGGTTCACATCAAAGGGCCTCTTACAAACATGGGCGGAGTAGCGGGTACCGCTAGTTAGTAATAAAATTCTCTAAATCTCTGTGATATTTAATTGTAACTTTAGACGTACTGAAAATAGAGCCACTTTTCATAAGATTGACATTTCTACCTCTAAATCGCGATTTATCCACCCTTCTACTAGATGTAGATTAGTAACATTTATAGGTTTTCTATGATAAAGTTACGAGGCTTCAGAAGGTCATGGAATATTCAACTTGATTAGAGCGGGTTACTGAACGACAGAAAATCTAATTCATACTGATATTTGATCACGAAGCTTTAGTTTGTAAATAGTTACCGCAGATTTAAGGAGAATTCGATACTCAAATAAAATAGCTAGTGTATTAGAGTTGCTTGGTATAATTAGAACATTTAAGTGAGAGTCAATCACTAAAATAAATATAAGTTGGTTGGTATATTCTGGAATAAATTGATCAATTTTGTCATGGTAACTCGTCGAATCGCCGTTCCCCTTTCGTTTTCATGATGAAGTCTCTTTACCTTTTCATGATAATGACAACAATTTTGTTTTATGTCGGTTACTAATTAAAGCCTGCCTGCCTCTGCCAGATACTGGAAATACAAAAGATGTCTCGTTTCATCCCTTTACACTCAAGGTCTTTTGCAACTTATTTAGAAATGGCGATGTATGAGTTAAAACAAACATTTAATTAACATTTGAAAATTTTGGTGAATTAACATTTGAAAATTTTGGTGAATTAAGGCCTAATCTCTCTCAGCAAGAGAGAACTCCGTTTATCCCAGCAGTGGAAACGTAAATATGTGTGATGGTGATGAACGAATGTATAAGATTGAGTATCTAAAACATTTTATTTTATTCGATTATTCATCGAATTCACAGCACCCACAGTCAACGGAAGTAGTATTTAGTGGAAGCGAAATTCATATTCATGTAAAATTCATGCAAATTAAACGACAAGTTTTCAATAGCGTTGAAGATTAAAGCGTTGTTTTGTCGTCAACGTATTTAGAGTAAGCCAACCGGCCCAAAACTTTAAGCATTATAACATTCTAGTTTTCGGAGTTCACACCATTTAGAGCACATGATCGTCGTGGGTTCAAACCCCACCACGCACCTATGGATTTATTTATGTTGAAAAAATTATGTGTGCTTTTTAAACACGTGCTCTAACAGTAAGGCAAACATCGTGGTAGAAATGCTGCATCGGCCTTCACTAAATCATTAGTATTAGTACAACCCGCTTCCTAAATAACTGGAAATACATTGTCAAGTGCAATCCATATGTCCAGTAGGTACATTATGTATCCATATCTAGGTTAAAATTAGTTTATTTTATACGGGTGGTTTTTCTTTCATTGCTCCTTACCAAGGGTATTCGGCAAGCCTCTTGGAGCATCGTATCTTATAAAGCAACACAAAATGATATTATTATAACAAAACATGTGACATTTTACTAATTAGCGGTTCTCTTATTACCACTTCTGACATATAAGAATCCAAACAAATTACCATCAAGCGGGTATGTCAACCCTTTGACACCGTGTCATTTGTTTAATGGTATTTTTAATTGGAGCTGGCGAAAATATCGGGTAGATTGACATTAATTTATACAGGGTTGCTATTCCTGTGACACGGGCATAATGTCTCTTGTCCGCTCAAGAGTAAATAAACTTTTCCATGTGCAAGATGTTAATTTATACTGTTTTAAACAATTGTTTTTATTGAACTTATATAGTATATTTGGATAGTGAACGGTCACGCGATCAAGCGTTCATGAGGTCAGTTTTGTGTTGCTTCGTTTGTCTTCATAATAAAACACCTGTATTAGATAAGATAAACATATCTGCTTTAGTTCAGTAGAGTAGCGGTAGGTTCGTGAACATTTTGTCGTTTGATCGCAGAACTTATAGGCCCCTAAAACTCGGACTGCATCTGAGTTTTAGGGGCCTATAAGTTCTGCGTTCAAACGCTCCATATCTTCTGCTGAAATAACACCGATCCTAATTGTTATGTAGGTTCTTACTGTTTTAATGGTATTCATTTTAATTGGACATAACATAAAGTTAAACTGATTCGTTGACTGCTCTGTAATGAAACTTATATTTTAAAGTTCCTTAAAAGTTAATACCTATTTCGTTTCTTTATGACTGCAAGCTTGTAAAGATAAAACAATAATCTTAGCAATGATTTTGAACTCTTGTTAGAGGTTCTATGAATCCTCAAATCCAATCATCATTAATTAAAAAGTCATGTCCTGAAAACTACGTTAAGTACGAGTATGTAAAACAATATAGGTAATCGATTATTTTTAATTAATTTAAAATGTTTGGTGATTATATAAAATCCCCAAGACCTATAATGAATTCTTAGGGAGATAAAAGTGCCCAGTTGTGGGTAATATAATGATTAAGATTTAATAATATTTTAAAACAGACGACCCACTATGGCGCAGCGGGCGAAGGTCCGCCTGCGACGCAAGAGCTTGTGGGTTAGAATCCCGTCTCGCGACAAAAAAATTGTACGATCTGCAAATATTTGTTCTGAGTGTCTGTTATATAATCTTCTTTATAAATAAAAATCAATTGCTGTTCGTTAGTCTCGCTAAAACTCTGGAACGGCCGGACCGATTTCGCTGGTTTTGGTGTTGAAATGTTCGTAGTAGTCCAGGGAAGGTTTAAAAGGTGAGATTAGACCGGGCGAAGCCGCGGGCGGGTCAACTAGTGTATCATAAAAATATAAATCTATGTATGTCTATTTTATTAAGTTTATCAGATATCTAGCACCCGTAACACAAGCTTACCACGGGGCTAGATGACGCTGTGTAAATGTCCAGCAATTAATATGATGATGAAGATTTAATAACATTGTAAAACTGATTTAGTAAGAAAAGTCTGAAGGCTCTAGGTACACTTATCTTAATCACTTTGTCACTTTTAAATCTTTTTTTTTTTGCCAGTGAGTAGGTAATTTATTTTCCAGCAAGATTCATTAATAACTCGTAGCACTTCCAGTTGCTATACATTTTCATGAACATCGTGCAAGTTGCGCTTCACTCGATGTGACGTGACACAAATTACATTTTGCTAGTGGAAACTGGAAATTGTGTCAAGAATATGAACAATCCAATCATATAGCCTTCTTATAGTTATGACTGAAGAGTTACTGTTTTTATGGTTTGGTTGAAACTTACTCCTTTTTTCAATCAAATAAAATAAATCGCCTATTTAAAACAGATAATTATGTTTTCATAAGGATATCTACTAAACGCTGGTAAAGAGCTCTTTTATTTTATAATGTTTTAATTATTTTTGAAGTTATGCTGACAAATATTACGCTGCAAATATTACTTGGGGTGCAAGTGGAATTGAAATATGGAGATATTTGTTCATATTCTAATCGTAAGAACCTATTATTGGCTCTATGATTTTATTTTAGTTTATGTCGTTGATGTTTTAGCCGTTGGTTTTCCAAATATTGTTAAATAAATAAATAAAATAAAATATAATTTTGATTCCTAATACCATTTTGGGGTGGTTTTGGAATAAATGTATGGACTAAAAACAATTGTGTTGGCGGTTGAGTGGCATAAGCGAGATAAGCTACTGCGCTAGAACAACTTTTGTTCTTTTTCAATATAATGGATTTAAAAGGGCATAATAAAGGATACAATAAAAATATCTCTGACATAACGAACGCGTCGTGTTGCTGTTAATATATTATCGTCCTTAACTTTAATTTGATTTAGTTTTTCTTTCCATCAGCCCACCAAATAAATATCGTAACCATGTCATAAATAACCGAAAATACAAACTAAATCACAGCTATTCATAAAACTCTTTCTCCAAACTATCTGTAACAACCTGTGGCGTCTGTTAGTCTGTCACCAAATAAACAGTGTTCGAGCCATAGAAGCCTAATAAAAATAGAAGTCTATTTTTTTGTAGTTTATTTTAATACAAACCAAATGTCGCCTTTTACACACATTGACCGAACCTTTTTCTAATGTATATATTTTTACAAACACAGAGTTACGCTATTAAGTGGATCAATGTAATAATTGCGTATTTTCTCCATTATCGTCTTAAGCGTATACCGCGTCATTCTAGTCAACTGACATTTTACACGTGCATGTGTGTGTCTTAAAGGTCACCTGGGTGACGACACTTTCAAGCTCTTCTTCAAGTAGTTACTTATTTCGATTTCTGTGGTTTAAGCGGATCGGAAGTTTATTTATTTGTATTGGTCGTTATGCCGATTAGGTCGTGCCAGTTGACCCAGTTACTACGAAGGTCAGGAATTGGTTATGTCAATATTTTGACAGGCGTTTGATTATGACATTCTTAGCTTGTTATTACGCTTCCGAACAACGTATAACGAAGTGAGTATATTCTCTTTGCTACCGAATAAAATCCCACTTATATTGTAAGTGCTGAAGTTTATCAGAATTGATATTTTGTGGTTGAGAAGTAAAGTAGTATGTTCTTCCACCAGGTCAGCCGAGCTACAGAACTGGGGAAGCTGGTGACAAGGCTGCAACAGGAGCGGTCTGAAGTCGCCTTCTTCATCTTCACCAATGGCAGCACTCTTAGGTTTGTGTCAAGATTATTATGACATGTACCCATATTACGTTACGTTAATTAGGTACGATAACTCCAAACTATTTCATTTTTATCATTCATTCATTTATTTATTCTTAGGCTGGCAAAATACGACAGTTAAATGACCTTTTTTTTACCGCTTCTCAGGATTATACTTAGGAATATACGCAGACTATTTTGCTATGATGATGATGGTGTTGCAAACAATATAAACTACTATTTACAACTATTTAAATAACCGAAAATAAATCAAGAGATCTTTCACTTCAATCTCCCTGACCTTTCTATTGAAACAGGGATCCGAAACGATTGAGGAGGCGGTAAAACCATTCCATTTCCTTTATTTTGCATTCCACTGTTATCGGCTTCTAAAACAATGAAGCTCTGTAATCAGAATGAATACTTTATGTAAATCTGTCCGGACTTCCTCGAGAATGTTTGTAAACAATGGCTAAATGCATTCAGATTTTGTACAAACACATTACGCGGATTGGTTGGGTTCTCAAACTAGCACATAGCGAAAAACAACTGCGAGAACCTAAATATTTAATGATTCAGATGTTTATAACTAAACTTAATCTAGATTCTGTCTCAGAAAATTACTAGGTACCTACCTAATCTTTATATATAAAAGAAAGTCGTGTTAGTTACTTCACTTATAACTCGAGAACGGCTGAATAGATTTGGCTGAAAATTGGCAAGGAGGTAGTTTAGAGCCAGGAGAAGGACATAGGGTAGTTTTTACCGCATATAACGTAGGCGAAGCCGCGGGCGGAAAGCTAGTATTATTATAAAATGTTATTATGAAATAAAGAATTGCTACATTTATTTTCTACCGAAAATAAATTGCGTCATAACAAATTGGTAAATTCAGAAACCGAATTCTCGAATTATTTTAAGTTCAAGCGAGTAGTTTTCTAGATTTGGTCCACGTCGGCAAAAAGTTTTAGCAACTTGTACCTTTTGATTGTAATTCTTTTTTTTACAATAAGCACTTTCCAAAAAGTTTTTACTTATTTAATTTTATAAAGAAAGCATAAACTTTTCATAGATATTATCGGACGTTGACGTTCCATTATTGAAATTAAAAGTTTTCATAAAATGGAATAAATAATCCAATTTCGTGGCGTGGCCGAAATATCAATCATTTGTTTCTGTTTGTTTTTGCGGCGTTTTCTTTTGCAGTTTTATTAAGTTATTTTCCATTAAAGATTTAGATTTTATGTAGGTACTTTGTGTTCTTTTCTAGTGTTCATTGATTATTTGTTGAGTACTTTATGAATATTTTTGGTAAGTCTACGAATGTTCGTAACTTTGGATATATAAATTATAGTTTGAGTGACAAAAAAGGACATATTATGCTACCTTATTTCGCGGGAAAATCTATTATGAAATTGGACGTTTTTGTAATTTTTTTAGCCTGGTATATTTATTGTCTATGCAAATGTCGCAATGCGGCGGTTATAGTCAAACTAAGTAAGATACTTAAGAAAACGGACATCAGCGTCGTTATGTGTATGCAAACTGCTTCCTGTCGTAGTGTGTAGGTCATAACTCGCATTATTTAAGTGACACCTGTCCAGCAGAAGACTTCCAATGGCATGAATAATGATAATGTTAAGAGTACGATATAAGTTTTTTCTAGTCTTTGAATATAAAATAAAATAAACCAAAGTTATCTCGACAGGTCAAACCTCACCCAGAGATTTGCAGACACGGATCAGGCAATACAACAGATGGGGGATATCCCCCTATTGGCGTTCAAGAACCGGTCACCAATTCTTGGGAGAGTATTCACCAATGAGCTGAATGATCTAAGGTAAGAACATATTTTTCAAGATTCCTGATTTTATAGATAAATCTGCAAATATTTGTTCCGGTATGTATATTATATTAAGTATATCAGAAGTCTAGCACCCGTAACACAAGCTTCGAGCTTACCACGGGGCTAGATGTCGTTGTGTAAAATTGTCCAGTAATATTTATTTTATTTTTTTATAGATGAATAAATTCTGTTTAAAAAGATTTTAATACTAAAAGTGATTATCTAATATTATATGTATAACCAATCCACACTTCTTTAGCGAGGTTCTCTCTTCAAGAGAGAAATCCTTACGTTACCAACTTGCCTGGTTATCGTGATTATGACAAACCCCTCATGACCTAGGCTAGACAATTCGTTAAATTGGGAAGACCCCAGATCCAAGTAGTTGACTCCGTGGATCCTGAATTTATTACTATTATTTTTTATTCATTTTTCTCAACATCAACTGACACGTTGCACATAAACTTTTGAAAATGCATCAAAGTTCAGAAATATTAGTTTTATCTAACTTTTTCGATCCAGTCCAACTTGTTAATGGAATTACCTGGGAACTTGCCTACTCACCTACGTGACAAGTAGCAGGTCAAACTATAACCTACATGGGATTTATGACCCATTAGTAAGGACAGTTTCTATCAATGTGTGATATAACCAGTAAGATTTTTATGTGCGATACCTCTATCAAATCAGCTATCATTGTTTAGTAAAACAAAACAACCAAATCAGGTCAACTGTTTTCGCGCGATTAGTACCAAATGACATGATTCAAATTTAGAATAGTAGGATTAAGATCAATCTCCCCTGATTCGATTTGGTCAGATACCTCACGTCTTTTGATGGCTTATTATAATTGGTTTGCTCAGAACCTTTATCTTAATTCAAGGATTCAATATCACAGCTTACTTGAATTAACTTGAACTAACTCAGTTCTTACCTAAATTGCTAGCTTACATTTAGTTCAAGTATACACATAACATCTAGTCATTACTTGTAAGACAATTTGAAATATCTTACAATTTCAGAATGGTTTTGGCACTTCAATACTCAAAATTAATTATGGTACGTTGCCAGATAAATCTCATAATACTGTCGATAACGCAAAAACATACAAATGATTGTACGTCACATGTTTGATGTTTCGTTACGACATGATTCTGTCAAGTTACTGGCCTACAGAGTTTTTATTAGCTCTTTTTAGGGTTTAACTGCTGTACCTCGGGAGTTTTCCAGAGGTGAGAATAATGTTTATGAGGATCAAGCTTCAATTGCACGATAAAACACAATGCTGTTGATTACGGCTATCTGTCTGTCAGCGGGATCTCTCAAATAAAGATTAATTGTCCTCTCTGCATTCCATTAGGGACGTTCATTTGTCTTTTAAGAGATTAGTGGTTTGATGGAGAACAGAAGTTGTTTGTTTTTACCTGTGGTTACAACTAAGGATTTACTTTAAAGGTAATATATTTATACTTAATCTAATCTTCCTGTTTATAATATTTATTTCCCAAAAGTGATTTATGTGGTATTTCCGTGTTGTTGAAAAATAGTCACTAGTCACGGACGATTTTGATATTGAATTAGACACCTGAGGACTGGTCGACCACAGTCGTAAAATAGGATTTATGAAGGTAAAGTGTCACTGGTTTTTCCTGTGATCACGCACCAATATGAACAGGTACCGATATGAATCAGTATTCTTGACCCAAATTATAAAGTCATCTATGTCCATATATCATCATCATTAGCTGAATCTTTGCATAACAATATTAAATTAGCCACTCATAAATAATTATTGATTATAGAGCCGTGTTGGCTAAAAGGGAGCACAATCGACTTTCATTCTGGAGGTCATGGGTATAGCTATAATGGTGAAGGCAAATATCGTGAATAAAAAGGCATGTTCTGAGAACTTTGAAACGTTTAAAGGACATTGTCATTCACCAACCTGCACTTGGTCAGCGTGGTAAATGAAGGGCCTAATCTCACTCAATAAGAGAGAAGTCACTGTGTCCAAGCAGTGGGAACGTAAATAGGGATTATGATGATATTTAAATAAGTTCGTTTCGTTCTAGTAGAATTGTACCTAAATAAAAAGTAATGGCTAAGACTAAGTTTTTATTAATGTTTGCAAAGTCTGGGCAAGGTTAATTGTGTTATGTAAATAGTTTAAGTATTGATTTATCTTGTTTATCTTGTCTGATAGTTTCTTAGGGATAACTTTTTTATAGTTTTGATACTGTATCGGAAAACAGACATCTGAAAATAGGAAAAAACAAAAACTAGTTTAATTAAGGCGTTTGTAGATGTTAATTTTAATTATAAGAAAGCAGACCTTGCAAATAAAATATTTTTATAAAAGTTCACAATTGTGCTTTTACTAAAATGATTCCGAACCCAGGGAAGGTTTAAAGGTGAGAGCACATGGGAATAAAGCAAGTGAAGCCGCGGCTCCGCTAGTATAAATAAAACAATTTAAATAGAGTTTCGTATTTGTATGGTAACTTCAATGCATCCTTGGTTAGTGCAGTCATTAAAACTGGTAAGTTCTTTCTAACGAGCATAGGGAGTGGTATGACACACCCCACCTATTACGATATTCATAGAAAACTCTTCACGCACTTTCAATTATTATTGGATTGCATGAATAAAATGATAAACTGGCATTAGTTCGATGAGCTAACTTATGAAATTCTCGGGTTATCCATAATATAATAAGTACATACTCTCATACTTACATCCATACTTCCATGCCGATTCCGTTTCACGTAACTAAGCGGTGTTGAATGATAACGCTTAGTGTCTTAGTGCGTATTTGTTTGTAGCTTTTAATATACAAATTAAATAAATTTATAAGAGAACTCGTAGTGTCTAAATAAACGTAACATAGGATTTAAGACGCTACTAACCATGTAATGTACCAAATTTTCACCAATAAATACTATCTATCTATCTATACTTACCAATATTTTAAATAGGTAAGTGTATCTGCGTGTCTGTTTATCCGTCTTTCACGGCAAAACGTAGCGACGGATTGACGTGATTTTTAAGAGATAGCTGAAGGGATGCAGCCTGACATAGGCTACTTTTTATGCGTGCGAATCCGCGGGCGGAAATCTATTAATATTATAAAGTAGTGTCAATGAAGTAGGTATTTAACACAATTAATGCCCAAACTCGTGCAAGTGGCGCTGAACTTTGTGTTGGCTCTGGTCGGTCAATAAATTCAGTCAGAGAGAAATTTTGAAAGTGAAATAAATTCAGTCAGTTCTTCGAATAAAATAATTTGAGCCAATGAGCGTGGCAACGTTCAATATATCAGTTTGATTGTTTTTGATTCGATTTCCAAATTTTTATTTATTTATTTGTGGTTTGTTATCGAGAATGGTAGGCATTTTATATCAAGGCGTGGGTTACGAGTATAATTTCGCGAGCTGGCTATCCAATAATAGGTAATCATACTGTATTGGTCGGAAGCGATCGAATGTTCGCGTCGCATCAGTTATAGCATTTAATTAGTTCTAGTGGAAATTGCTATAATTTTGATCAAATCGAGCCATTGCCTGCGCCGTTGTCAAGGTGTAGCCCGAGGACACAGCCCCTACGTAAAACACTCGTTAAACTTTATTATCAATTTATTGACGAATCATAAAAAAGCTACAAAAATCTCAAACAAATGGAAGGTATTCATTTTCTACTAATAGGTTTTGGTGACGTTCGGAGAACGACTTTTTGGAATTGGAAGATTTATACGCCACGGTAAATAGAGATAGTCGTATGGATTTCCAGTTTTGCTTGTGAGGAATAGTGTACTCAGTATCACACTCAAAAATCATGACGATCGGGTCAGAAATAATTATAGAAAATAGAAGACATTTCGCCACAGCAAATTTCCTTAAAAGCAGCACTTTCTTTACCTCCTTCAAGGTGGTTGGTTTGCTTTAGGAATACAATACGGGTCATGCAGATTATTGTTCAAAAAGAGGTAAAAAACACCGGCGCAACGCGTGGAGCCCAAAGACGAGGGGCGTAAAGGACATAGGTACATGAAATTCCGATTTCGGCCCCTTAAGATATTTATACCGAATTCGTTGGCTAACTGAGTCATCACATCAATCATTAAAAGCAATAAGAGCAAATCAAAATATTTGTGATTTATTGCACCTCAAGATAATTTTGTCACTCTTGTCGTTGAAATGGCAAATAACGCGCTTGATTTTATCTCAATGTTTATGAAGTTACTTAAGATGTTCTTATTCAATCACGACTATTTTTAAATTAATGAATAAATATTGTTTTTAACTCCTAAGTGTTTAGGGTTGCCTGGAAAAAATCGCTCGTAGTGATAAGGCCGCCCATAGTTTCACTGTGTAGTTAAATGTACAACTTTTTTGTATTATTTTGTAACATTGTGTAACATTCAAGAATGTTGTATTGTATTGCAATGACCATGTTTCAGCAGTTTAATATAAGGGACGCGTTAAGGATGTTTTAGCCAGGTTCAACACCCGCACGTTTATTTGCTAACCTCGAATTAGAGCTGGTACAAATGTTAGCTTTGCCACAGATTACTGAAACATACATTGTAATACTTTGGGGCTATTTAATGATTTGGATAATTAATGATTGCTCTAGAGGTAAATTTTATGTGTTTAAGTAGACATATCTTTGATACCCGAGCATGATACCTACACGAGCACGGGTACCAATACCAATTATATAGATATTTTGTTATAATCACCACGCTTACCAGACGGGTTGATAATCGCATTTAGTTGGTACAGTTCGCAAAATGACGCATTTGGTGGTATTTTCTCAGCCGAGGCTGGATGATGCTGTGTTGAATAGTCCAACCTTATTTATTTATTTGATTTATTTTAATTAAAATATTTTTTGCACGCTTGAAAGAGTGTAATGTGTGTAGAACATAGGCTTAATTTAAGATTCTGAACAACACCTTCAACAAAGAATGGTTTCAATGCTATCAATTTTGTTATTCTATATTCGGTTCTTATTAAAATGATTGATTGATTGCCTGGTGGGTAAAGCTAGTAGCTAAACTTATATATTTTGTTTAGAGCCAAGATTAACGATGGCACATCGATGACTGAAGCAGTGGAGTGGTACACCAACGCCAACGCGGCTCTGCTCAGCCATCTCACCAAGGAGATCAAGGACACCGACAGCAGTACTATCTGGAGGTAAGAAATGCACTCAAACGTTACATGACATGTTTACAATTCAATAAATAAACATTTTGTCACAGCGAGAATTACTCACTTATTTATAATGGGGTGACGTTTCAACAACATAAAATCTATCTGGAGGAGTGAACGCTCTACCGTGCTATGTGCTTGATTATGTAGTCGAAACGTCGAGCGTTTATTAACACCTTTACACGCCTGAAATACCCTAGTAATTACCCCCCGTTGTAATAAAATGAATGGTGTACGTGTAACTCATGAAAGTTTCAAAGTGAAAAAAAAAAACAAAATATAAAATATAAGGATTCGTTATTCCGGACTCTTGAAACATTGGGGATGTTGGAATTTATTTATTGTATTTCAAAAAACCCCCTTAAACCACAGTTTGAGATAATGTTGGCAAAAAAGTTTACGAGGAAACCTATAATATACTTTTGGACATTTTATGATCTCATCGAATTTAGGGTATTTTACTACAACCGTTCATACGTAGCAGAAATAATGATTTCGCAACTATCAAACATTTTTGAAGCATCCAAACCAAATCTCGCGCAAGCTCTTGGTAAAACACATTATGGCTGGACACTGTGGAACAGGTAAATTGTCTGTACATGTATAATCGACTTATCGTCCTTGGAGACGACAATCAATAGGTGCCTATTCAACTGGCGCCTCCTCAAGTAATTATAGATGCAGAAATCTAGACTGGTTCATAGTTAACCACACAACAACATCGATTTCTTTAACTGAATTAAAAATATATATATGTTAGTATAGTACATAATATTATATTGCTGGACAATTCACACAGAAACATCTAGCCCCGTGGTAAGCTCGAAGCTTCATACACATATACACACTCATACATATAATATACACTCACACACTTGGAGCATTTATATTATATTTGCAGTTCGTACAAATTTTTGTCCCGAGGCAGGAATCGAACCCGCAACCTTGTTTTTGTTTTTGTCGTAAGAAGTTTACATCAGCGTTAGCTATTTATGACTCGATCGGGAAGTTAAAGAAATAATTTTAAAATAATAATCTGCAAATATTTGTTCCGGGTGTCTGGGTGTTATATATGTATAATAAAAAATAACTATCTATGTATGTATATTATATTAAGTATATCAGAAATCTAGCACCCGTAACACAAGCTTCGAGCTTACCACGGGGCTAGATGTCGCTGTGTAAAATTGTCCCGTAATATTTATTATTATTATTAATTTATACTCCAATATGACGCATTGAATAATGATTGTTGTGGTTTGATATAGTATTGTTAACTCGCCACATGCAACTTGAAAGTGGGACAAATATCCTTTTCCGATTATTTTCTCATACAATGACGTCACAAATAGGTCACTGCAATAACCGTTTATTAAGTGAACACATGGATAATCTGCAGGCTATCAATGCGACCCGACACTTGCTTGTTTACCAAGATAATACAGTGCTTTTAAAATGACACTTTATTGGATTTTAGAATTTATTACACAGCATCTTTAAAAGCAAACTAACGTTCTATAATCTCTTATATCACCATAATTTAGGCGTTAGACGTCCTAATCCGTTTATAGATTGGACTTAAACTATCCGTGTATGGATAAGCATATCAAAAGTTTGATTTAAAACTTGTAAAGCTCATTCTAGCTAAAGGTCTTTGAGGCAGATATAAACGATATCTGTGTAATAAAACTAAAATGAGAATGCCTTATGTAGCTTGTGCATCCACCTATTAGTAATATTAGTAATATGTAGAACTAAACTCAACCTGTAAATATTTGTGAGTATAACCTGAAAGTAGACTAGACTATAAAGTATTTTCGTATATCTTCAGGTACCTGGTAGGTTTCAAGAACCTCCTACGTAGCATCGAGTGCAAGGGCATAGCTTCGGTACTGGGAATCAATTACTTCGCCCGTGGTTTTCTACAAAACAAACCTTATGAACGGTAAAATCCTAATCTTAGTTAAAAAGTTCAGGCAGTAGCATCGAGTTTTTTTCAGTTCTTTTGTAAACACAAGCAAATTTATAGCGCTTGAAAAGTCGGAATTGAAAAAATATAAAAACGCGATAAAAACCCGTTTGATCTTCTTTGTATCCTAATTTAATATCCCGAAAACTTGCTAAAAAGCTATATAATTTCTAGTTCGTTAATTATAATGTCTTATTAAATGCTTTACACGCGTTTTAATTTAAGCATTTTTACTTTTATAATTTTCTAATTTGTTGGATAAACTATGGTTTTTCGGAGTAGAAAAGATTTACCATTAAATGTTTAGTTTCATAGCTCACATGGTGCTCGGTCGAGATCTGCTGGACAACACGTTGAACTTGGTACCCTCCCTCATCCCGCTCCACAAAGACATCAAGGAAGACAGCCCGGAGTACCAAGTTCTGGAGAAAAAGTACGAATTGATTGACTTTATCGTTTAAACTCCTTCAAACAAACAGATTTCTATAAGTTTAGCAATTACCTTGACCTGAAATGAAAGATCACATTAATACATATTTAAATTTATATCATAAAAAATATTTTTTCTGATATAATTTTAATATAAATTGTTAAGTTTCATTTTAAAAGTCATGTTTTTTTTAATGATAGGTACTATTGCTAAGAGAACCTTTTTGTGGTTAAACAAAAATGTTGTTGTTATTTTGTTTTAAAACATGTGGGAGCATTCACTAGAAAAACCTTGTTCTATTCACTATATTTCAGCCCTGTGCCGGAAATTGTGACATGTAAGGTATTCACTAAAGTGCGGTCTCCAAGGTGGATAGGTAATAAGTAAAATATGGCTCATAGCTACGTTACCTACGTTACGGAGAGTACCTAAGTGAAACTTACTCTTTTTCATTCAATGTTAGAATTTAGAAGAAGGTAAATGAATAAATGCATTTGCACGTGTGTTCTTGTGTAAATATGTAATTATACCTCGTTAGAGCCATTACAATATAATACAATATACTTATGAAGTTCTGGTAATAGCATGTGAAAACCAGTCTTAAAAACAATGTCTTAAATAGATTTTAATTTAAAGCTTTAGGTTAGAAATCTAAAAAAAAACTGTTTAAATTGATTTCCCCATATCCACGACTCGCCTGTAATAATACGCCATTCCGAGTCAATCTTATTGGACAAGTCAAACAAATGGTGGCCCCTTTACCGCTCCGCCGCACCTACTTCGAAAACGTGGCCGATCGTAGCTTTTTCTAACAGTACATTCAATTGATCGTATCAAGATATACAGGAAAAGCGTATTATTGAATGTACTTTGCGTGATTTCGAGGTCCCAGGAAATATTCAAGGCGTATACCTTTCAGAGATGTAGGTACTCGCTAAAAATCGATGGTAACCTAATGCAATATAGAAATATAAGCTTTCCGCCCCGCGGCTTCATCCGTGTTCTATACTTTCCCGCGAAAAAAAATAATTTCCGCGGAAAAACGCAGCCTATGTCACGCTTTTCCCCTTCAACTATTGTCTATTTGTCCGTCTTCGTCTACGCATGGATGTGTAAATTATGATATGGTATAATGACGACTCGACTGTAAGTGGTAGGATGGTGAGGCTAAGTGGTAGGTTAAACGTTAGTAGTGGTCGATTCACCAACAAGATTGACGCGTGAATTTGAAAGATGCTTGGCTATGTTCTTCCGGTTGCTTCCAACACAAATATACACATCTAAACGTACAAATTAAAAAGCTGTAGGTACTCTGTCTTTTCACAACTTAGAAATATGAATTTTGACGTCAGCCCAGATGTATGTATTTTGGTAATTTAATTAAATATCTGGGTTCAAAATCTTTGAAAATATGACGACACCTTCTGATTTATTTTAATTGATAATCAATTATTTTCAATAAATGCTTCTGTTATGTATGCTGTATCAATCAATTTCTTTAAACATTTATTGCCAATTGCTCAGTTGATTGGATTGAATGATTTGAGTCATGCAAAAATCTAATTTATATTTAAACTTCGCCAAGTTGATCGAGTTGATCAAACTGTTGCTGGTTGATATGATAAATTCTTATTCAATCGCTGAGATCAAATTTTATAGCGCCGTTTTAAGTTTCGTCCGTCAGTCTTTCTGTATCTCAGAGGCTTGTATCTCATAAATTGTAAGAGCAAGAAAGGATAAAATTCAGATAACGCGCATAGACACATACAAAAAATCGCTATTTTTTTCACCGAATAACCTTTGCTTGTCCAATTCTCACACTTTACGTTTTAGTGTCCGATGCGACTGTACATAAGATATCTCACACAGGAACCAGTTGATCATAGACAACCGACGACAAGATGGAAGCGTTCAGGATGCCATAGACTACTTCGATCAGACCGCCACTTTTCTGGACAAGTTGCGGGCAGTTCAGAAACAACTCAGAGAAAATATCAGGTAATGCCATCATCTTATTCTCAGTTGTAAAGTTGACGAACAAACATCCATTATCTGTACCCAGATTTCTCTTTTCTTTCAGACCTCAATTTAAGAATTTATGTTTTTTACAGATTTAGTCTTTGAGTAGAAATAATTGATCGATATAGTTTACGATAATGAACGTATTTATTTACAATTATCATTGATATAGGTATCGACAAGTATTAACTATGACATTAATAATACTTAGAATATAAATGACCTGACCCAATTATGACTGAGGAATCCATTCCGTTTTGTTATTCAGGCAGTTTTGTCATGAATAGAAATCTGAACACTAATTACTTCTTGTAGTAGGTAAGTACTTATGTTTTATTCAACATATTTCTAACTTGGATTAATGTGTATCAACAAGCGCTACGGTGTATTATTGATGTGTTTTGTTTGAAACCTCTTTGGAATGTTTTAGAGAGAGAGTGAATGAAAACTTACGAGAAGCAAGAAGAAGCGAGCTGGTCTGCGCCGGGATCTTAATGCTGGTGTGTGTGGTGTCTCCTATCATAATCGCTCTGGTGAGGAATGCTGTCAATACCATTCAAGTAAGTTTATTGATCTCTAATCACAGTGATATTTCCTTTTTGTGTCAGGCTGTCCTATTATCAAAAGGATCTATGAACAAAACGAAACGATGAATTGTAGGACGACCTGTTTCATCTACACGGGGAATATAGAAATGATTTTTTGGATGGGACAGTTAACCGTTGAAGCTACATCTTAATAGGTACTCCTAAGAAATGGAATGTTTGTTCCCTAACAGTTACTTAAGAAAATATTTTATTATATATTTATTTATTTATTGTGAATCTGAATAGAACGATTCATAAGCTAAAATCTTTTGACAAAAACCAAAACCTCCATTAAAAATTCCCATATTGCTCAAATCCTCATTGCACTATCCTTTGGACATCACTGTTAATACATATTTTATTTCTAGGTATACGCAAGAAATCTATCGGAGAAGGCGCGAGAGTTGGAGTACGAGAAAGAGTTGAGCGACTCTCTGCTCTACCAGATGTTGCCGGCCAGCGTCGCCAAGCAGTTGAAACAGACTCAACAAGTACTTCATCAAATAATTATATGCTATGTGTATTTATATAATTACTGTGTGCCCTCAGCTTCTGATCTGAATAATCACGTTCTCGCATGCTTGTTAATTTCTTATCATCTTCAATTTATCTTCCTTTGATCATAAAATGAAAAATATAATAAACTTATCTTGCAAGTTGATTAATTACGTGAAGCTTCTAGGAAGTTTGTTCATTAGCCAGAGTGCTAACTTGTGTGGATTCTTTCTGAACACAAAACTTTAAATTAGATCGTGGAAAGTCTGCATATTTGAAAAATATGATGGGCGGATGAAAGGTTTATTTAACAAGAAGTTTCTAAATATTTCAGTTATGGATTTAATTATACAGTTTTGCTTCAAGAATTTCGTCAACTGATTTTCTATAACGTGGTTGATTCGATTCCAACAAAATATTTATTTTGAATCCAAATGGATGTGCGATATTAAATGTATCTTAAGAGTACGACTAAGGGATTTATTTATATACCGCATCAACATCGCAATGTGGGCTTTACCAACTTATGTACATTAGACTTAGTAATAGTATTTTTTTAATTAGTTATCTAATGAAACCAATATATTGCAGGTGCCAGCAGAGTTTTTCGCCTCAGTGACGGTGTATTTCAGCGATATCGTCGGCTTCACCGCCATTGCTGCCGTCTCTACGCCTTACCAAGTAATATATACTTTATTTAACTCTTTATAATTAATTTATAAAATGTAGTTGGACTTTTCACCAGAAAGGTAATTTCATAGATATTTTCCCTTAATTCAATGCCTACTAAGCCTGTCTCCAAAAATAATTATTTGTCGCTACAAGCACTTGACAAAACTCAACGTTTGCTTATATGTATAATAGTGTTGTTAATTTATTCATAAGAAAACTAGCTTTTCGCCCCGCGTATCCGCCCGCGTTCTACACTTTCCCACGGAAACATATTTATTCCCGCGGTAAAACGTAGCCTCCATCCATTCAACTATCTCCTCTTAAAAAGTCAGGCCAATTCATCGCTCCGTTTTGAAAAACGGACCAGCAGACATACAGACGCACTTTCCCATTTATAATATTATAGTATAGATGTTCTTTTCCAGGTGATAAGTTTCCTAAACTCCGTGTACAAGTTGTTTGACGAGCGGTTAGAGTGCTACGACGTGTACAAGATTGAGACGATCGGTGACTCCTACATGGTGGCTTCCGGACTGCCTGTCAGAAACGGTAATATTTATAGTCTAAACCCCAATCCTAAGATTTATTAACCCTTTATATACATTACTACGTATTTAACCCTTTAAAAAAATAGCTCCACAATTTACAGAACAACATCTAGACCCGTATAAGCTCGTAGCTTGTGTTACGGGTGCTAGATTTATAATATAATTAATATTTTTACTATAGAAGAAAGAAAGAAGAAAGAAAGAAAAATCATTTACACACAAGACACAGATTACAGACACACAAAAATAGAACTACGAACACACAGACCGGAACACCCGGAACGGACACACACCCGGAACCAATATTTGCAGATCATGAAATTTGTTGTCCCGAGGCGGGAATCGAACCCGCAACCTATTGCGTCGCAGACACTGATTTACACTGATGCTAAGATGTAGTCAATAAATTCCAGGCAACAAGCACGCCACAGAGATCGCCAGCATGGCGCTCGAGCTGCTGGAGGCGACGGCGATGTGCCGCCTGCCGCACCGCCCCGATCAGGTACTTAGGTAATATTCTATCAGTGTTGTTCGCTTTTGTGATTGTAGATTTCCTTCTACTTACCTATATTAATATAGATACTGTTTATTCGTGCGAAAGTTTGTAAAACAATTTTCGTCCTAATCGGTTCAGCCCCAACAGTAGGTACAGAAAAACTTATTGAAAGTTTGGATACCAATTTTATACAAATGAGTTCAGCCTTTTTGCCGTGAGACCATTAAACATTTGGAAGTTTTTTTGTTAAGAACGAAGATGGTTTGGATGCCGGAAAAGCGTCAAGATTTACCGCGAAATTATTATCTTTCCGCGAGAAATCTATTATAACATACGTAGGTTAAATATAATAAATACATAAATAAAAAGGGCAAAGGCGCAGGGGTTATTTATAGTTAATAGGAAATATGATTCCACGCCACTTATTTTATACCTTGTTTCTACATCTTGTTTAAATTATTAATTAGTACAAATTAACGACGAGTCCCCGTGGGTAAATTCCCTCAGGGGATTTTTCACGTCTTCCAAATGTCACGTTAGCTAGATTAGTAGTTTTAGATTAGTTTTGGAGGAAAAATGCTTAGCATAAATAATTAGCAAGCGCCTGTACGCTTGCAGATTTTTTAGTACTAACCAATATTCCGTTATTTTTTGTAATTATATATGTATTATGATACAAAATGTGATTATGAGCCGTTATACAATCAGCTTATTTTATTGCACACGCAAACTATAGTAAATATAACTAGCTGATCGGCCTGCGACTTCGCCCACTTTATTTCTATTTAAACCTTCCCTGGGCTACTACGCCTATTTTGAAACCCGAAGGCACCTACATCGGCCCCGACGTTTTTGAGTTATGGAATTTTAGCTAATAATGATTAATATATATTAGAAATATAAATTAACAGTGACTTAAAATAAACCAGACGTATGACTTGTTTATCAAATAGTTGTTTTAATTGTCCTGCACTATTTTTGGTAGTATTTTGTCGTGAAACCTATTTTGTCCTAGATTCAAACATAGACGAGGCAGATTGGTTTATCAAATAAATTTTAAACGGTTTGACTCCGTTGACTGAACTTGACCAGAGAGACTGAGTTCAAACGTTGTCAATGGAGCCATTCAATTGACCTTGTTGACTCCTAGCTCTAACGCGTCAAATCTAAACGTTCATTGGTAAAATATAGTAATTTCGATCCTGCAACATTAGATTTTGCTTGTGGTCTTAAGTTTCGAAACCAAAGTATCGATTTTTTAGGCTTCCTAGTCACTAGCTTCATTGTCTCCCAATAAATGAAGGATGACCTCATTTGTAAACCTTAGTCACTGTTCACAATATTCTAAAGATAAATTTAAAACCCAATTCCTTCTGATTTGGAATTACCTCATATTTTATTTTAATAAACATCTTTCACGACTTATTGGGTCGCCCAGTTTTCCTAACACTTGCTTCTTATACTTATTCAGAAGACAAGAGAAGGGGTTAGAGGAATATCATTCATCTTTGTGATGTGTAATTCAGGCAAGATTAGCATTAATAAATCCATAATTAGGCATTATGAGAGACGACCTCGATGCGTATGATCAGGAATGGTGGGATGCCGCAGGGGATCGGGACGGTTGGAAGGACATGGGGGAGGCCTTTGCCCTACAATGGGACACAATAGGCTCATAAAAAAAGACATTATATTTCTTAGGTGCAGTGATATAATTTCAGCAACTATGCATGAGGAGCGGTATCCACATGGGGCCGTGCGTGGCCGGCATTGTGGGCTCCAAGATGCCGCGCTACTGCCTCTTCGGAGACACCATCAACACTGCCAGCCGGATGGAGAGCACTGGAGAACGTAAGTTAAGTTCAACAATGCTTCACTTTTAACATAGGTATCATTATTTTAGCAAAACGTAATAACGTAAGTAACGTTTTTTGAATCATCAAATCGACATATTTAATCCTTGATATCTCTGTTAGCTACCACAATCAAAAGTTGAGTAGGTATAGGATATTTTTGGGCGTCTCATCAAAATTAAGCTACTCACGAAAAATTAGCTTGATAGTAATCAAGTGCTAACCGTGTTCCACGGATCCCGGACTATAAAGAGAAAGAAAACTTTATTGTAAAATTGTGTTACATTCTGGTGGTAATATCGAATACTTTAGGAATCAACAATTTTTATCCGTAAGATGAGTTCAACAAGCCTTTACTTACTTATCATTATTTTAGCAGAACGCAAGATGAGTTCTGTTTTAACTAATTTTGTTTATTATCATTTTTTCAGCAGATTGTACGGTAATTTCGACAATCCTTCACGATTTTTACATCATCATTATTTTAGCAGAGTGTAAGATGAGTCCAAACAAGCCTTCTATATCATCATTATTTTAGCGGAACGAAAGACGAGTTCAACAATCTTTCACTTTCTCCCTGTTATCATTATTTTTCAGAATGTAACATGAGTTCAACAAGCCTTCAGTATATCCATATCCTCATTATTTTAGTGGATGATGAGATGGGTTCAATAATTCTTCACTATTTCCATATCATTATTTTAGACTCCACTACAGGACACAGACTTAAACACAAACTAGGAGCTTACACGTACCTAATAAATAAATCCTTCTATCTTGTTGGTGCCTGTGGGACGAAATCAAAATGATGAAAAGTGCCTATATTATAACGAAGAACTTTTGCAGCAATGAAGATCCAAATATCTGACGATGTGAAGAGAGCGCTGGACAAGACGGGGCTGTTCGTGACGACGCCACGAGGAGTTGTCGACGTAAAGGTCAGCATTATAGATTCACAGATCATACATAACTTACTGTTTAAACGAATTTTGAGGGTTGTTTTAAAAATAATTGAATCACATAGTATTGATTTGAATTTGAATTTGCAGTGAAGAACCTTGTTTATAAAAGTTTAAATTTATTTGGTAACATTTTATCGTTGATTAAACTTCATCCCCTTAACTATCTCCATCTAACAATGTGTAGGTATGTTTGTTACTTCTTCACGACTTAACGGCTGGAGCGATTTTAATTAAATTTAGTATGAAGTAAGCTGACACGCCGGATTAACATAGGCATATTAACTTATATTTATTGCTAGAAAATATTAAGGATCTTTACTAAAACTTAAGTAACGTAGGTATATAAAGTATAGGTGTAGATAACGTAAAAATGCCAGAAAACTGCCGTTGCAGCCACAGGGTGGCCACAAATTATTATTGTATAATTGTCTAATGTTCAGGGTAAAGGTGAGATGATGACATACTGGCTCGAGGCGCGCACCGGCCCCTCCCCCGCGCGCCCCGCCTCCTCCCTCGACTGCACGCCTAGCTTCCTCACCCGGGTGCACTCGCAGCGCGCCACCTCGCCGCGCTACCAGGACAAGTGGACTTATTGACTACGTTACAGACTCATTGACTTGTAAGTTCTAATCATTATATTCTTGTATAAAAGGATGTCGCAGAATAGAGCGACAGAATAAATGTAGTAGTATGTCTCAGCCGACGGCCACGGTGGCAACAGAGGCTAATAAAAGTTTAGTCGCAAAAATGTACCAACAGTAAGTAACATTTATGATGTCGTGACCGGAGTTATATGCATGACTCATCGTCACTACATACATTTATCATCAGACAGTCATAAAATAAATATTGATTAAATAACAATTTACTTTTTTATTAAGACTAATAAATCTAATAATAACTTTTTGTTTCACCTTTGGGCATTGGTTTCCCAGTAGAACCCAAATAGGACTTGGGGGATTTGGTATAATCACCACGCTTACCAGGCGGGTTGGTGATCTCATTATGTTTGGTACAAAAAAAATAGAACCAGTAAAAGCAGAACAAAGTTACTTTACATTCTTTGGAACCGAACCATTCTTTATTTATTGCATACAAATGACATTTTACAATGTTAAGCTTACTTAGGTTGATTGATGATTACGATGATTTTTGTATGGCTTATCTAAAGTCTAAACTTTATATAGACGTATAGGTGTTAGTATGTTATTTGGTATCGCAATGTATTACGTACATTATTAGTTAAAAAAAATTATTAAATATTCTATTGAATACAGGTCAATGTCTCCTTTTCAAAACAATATTTAGCCTCCTTTTTAAATGAGTTGATCGATTATGATCGTTTAAATCTGATCAAGAACTTTATCTTACATTTTAATTAAATTAAATGTACTTGTTGTTAATTTACAAATAAATACATATAGGTAGGTACAAATGTTTTTATTTTCAAAAAAGGTTTAATTTATCTCTAAACACACTGATTTGTATTCATATCTAGATCTTTCCAACTGTGTTTTGTTGAATGTTCAGTTACTTACTAAGAATGAAAAACCGATGATTATATCGATGTCCCCCAAACCTATGGGTTCCATTAGGGATAACAGTGTACATCAGTGTAAATGGTTTGATAATGATAATAGAAGTAGACGACAAATATAAAATCAAAAATATAGATACATATTTAATTCAGGCATTATATTTATTGAACTTCGTATAGAATGCAACTACTAATTAATGTAGTCAATTAAACTGAACAGAAAAACATCGATTCAATTATACCAATAAACTACTTGTTATCATTATTGTACCTTCGATAAATAAATAATTTTGTAGGTACTTACGTTATGTGAGAATAGTGGTATAAGTAATCGTATTATGTCAAGTGTATAATTATTACGTATAATTGTTTAGTAATATGTGTAAAACTAGTATAAGATCGTAGTTATGAAAAGAGTATGTAGATATTATGTATAAAAAGATTCTGAGAATTATTACTGTACCAATTATTAATAAACATTTTAACCCAAAACTGTGATTGAACTAAATTATCTTTTTCATTTTCAATATTTTCAATATTTTTCTACTGTCTGCTACTATTTTGGGATTCTATCTTATGAATCATAATGTACCTGTTGTGTAGCAGAGATTGAACACTATAATATCCTGTATGATTCATTTAATGTGTGGCCTATTGTGGTTCGGAGACTGTTCCTGTACCGTCGACATCCTGTCAAGAATCTGTTCAGGAACCTTTATTTGGTAATAAGCTACTCATTCTGTTATTATAGGTACTCATCTTTCATCATCGCCTAAAGGGAATCGCTGAATATAAAAGCTCAACACTGCTGTTCAGAATATACTGAGGGATTGCCTTTTCAGTTAATTATAACCTACTAGCAATTGTTGCAATCGGCACATGAAGGTTTTCACCCAAATTTTTTTAAGAATAAGTTTAATTTTATTGATACGGTATGCAGGACCTTCTTATTTAAAATGTAGTTTTCTAATTTTCGCCATTATAATATAGAAGGATTTTGTTAGTTTACACCATTTTAATTGTTCGTTTGCTATCAAACAAAAGTTAAGCCTATGCTTTCAAAGTCACGGCATAAAAGTATAATTTTGAATAAATAAAAACAAATTAAATCCCTAAAAATGTATTTCATCATCATCGTGTCAACTGGCTATGTCCTACTGGACACAGGTTTTTTTAAAACCCAATTAAGGTAAATACATAGGTAAAGGCCATAAATACGTCTAGAGTTTAATAAATTCATTACATAATGCAATATATAAATAAATAGATTCTAGTAGAGCATAACTAGGGGTTTCCTTACGAGAAATATTGTCCTATTAGAGCACGTTTATTTCTATGTTTGTATAATTTAGTTTAATTGGCTGTCAAGGTCTCGTCAGCTTATAGTTATCTCGTGTCTCATGAACCGGTCCAGGCGCGTGCGGAGTCACAAAAACTATTTACGATAGTTTGTTGCCTTTTCCTTGTAAATTCCACCAGACCTGATGCGCGTGTTGCAAAAACCACGTAATATACGTAAAGAGTAACCTCTAGCTAGACGGACTAGCTAGGTTACTGACGTATCACAATAAAATTGTTGAATGATGATTAAGCATGTTAATGTTCAATTTGATACTTCAGTAACCTAGTAATTCAAGGGCTGGCACTAATATTTGGGAAAGTATTTGACTCAAGTTGGTTTGTACCAAAGCTCTCTTATTAGGTATACCCCAAAACTATACTGCAGACATGCCTGCAAATACCGGGACCTTAGTTTGGATTACCTGGAATATAAAAAACGGTATTTGACAACTTAAAATGTTCTAAATAAATATTGCCGGACAGTTCACTCGGCAACATCTAGCCCCGTGGTAAGATCGAAGCTTGTGTTACGGGTGCTAGATTTCTGATATACTTAATATAATAAACATACATAGATATTTATTATTAGATGATTAATTATACATTATAAACGATTCTAAAAATAACTGATACTTATGCTGCTGATGGGACTTTTCACCTATCAATTTATCTACAAGTATGTCATGCTACTCATCAGCTACGTTACCAGTTCCGTGTGGTATACTTAGGAGAGGTCCGGAATAAATTTTTAGCTTGCTTCAAATATCTTTTTAAAATTGGTGCCAGCTCTCGAACTATGTAGCATGTGACACGATAATCTTAATCCGGTAATGTGTAGGTAGCTTAAATTTGCATATTTAACGGAAATTCTTATAGCGTGGCCGGTAATCCCAGAGAAGGATCTATGACTTGTATGCACGTTACTGGTATTATGAAACCGATCAGCAACAATAATTATTCATTGATTTTAAATGAATTGAATTTTGATTAACTCATATAGGTAATGTTGAGGGTCACCCATATAGCTAAGTGGATTAGCGCTTTGAAGTGCGCCAAATAGCTCGTAACCAGATAGCCGATGGAACCGAAAAATTTCTTACCCGATCTTTCTGGAGATCTCAGATTTATAAATATTTTGATTTTTAGTAAGTATATTGAGTACCTAACTGAAATCATTAAGGGAGGCCTATGTCCAAAAGTGTTGTCCGAGGGTTATAACAACAAAAGATAGATCAAATAAGTTTATTAATCTGAAAGGAATTAAATTTTAACTGTTGAAAAGCTATGCACGGTATGCTATATATTTCTAGCATAGGTATCTATGAAAACAGAAGGAAAAAGATCTCATTTATTATTGCTTAGGATTGGATAAACATCGCTTCACGTATTGTTATACTTGCTAATTGAAAATAATTGGATACATACCATAAATTCTTTATTGTGGTATTTCTATTAATTTCTCTACAAAGTATCAGGAGTCGCCAGTCGTAAGAGGAAATCACAGACATGAATATGTCTCTATCAATAACAACTGATATTGAAATTTAGAACGTTAATTATTATCCGTACGTATCAAGCAAAACCGCGGTACGTACAGTATTTAATTTTCATAAACTTATACTAGGCCCTATATTAATTTTCTACGTAAAAGAACAAGGGTCCAAGTCATAAACATGACTATTATGTAGTCACAACTGACACGGTGACCGACGATTATCTACATCCAGTATAACTGGCTTAGTTTGGCTAAGTGACGAACCAGTAAAACGCAATGTCACTACGGTTCATCACACGGGATTCCAAGATAGAACTCACTACACGTAAATCGATCACCAAGCGGGTTAGTGATCGCAGTAAGTTGATACAGTACACAGAAGGACGCTACTAGGCTTTTGGTATATAAATTCCTCAGTTTGATACTCATGGGAATAAATGGGGTGACACGATTCTTAGCACCTCACACTGCAGCGCCAGTCATAGCCACAGTAGGGAATTCATTTACATTACGAAGAGGACCTTCACCCGCTGTGTCATTGAGAATTAGAATAATTTCCAGCAAACTCCTACATTCGATCCGGTTTGCATCATTTATACGCATTATTTTTGAAATTAAATTTTTTATGGTGAAATAATTTGCAATTTCATCGGAAGACCTCGTGATTTTTATCAGAAATTCAAGAGAAATGCATCACTCACACGCCGGGTAACCGCTATTACGGATAGTTCATTCACAGGTTAAAGTTCTTCAATATATGTATTTTATATACGAGTCATTAACCTACATGTTGAGGTTAATAAAACTTGTGTGGTCTAGACTAGAACCACAGTTTAACGATTTCTCATAGATTCACAGAAAACTGCGTAGTCTCATCAATAAAATGATGTAATTTTTAGTAATTCGAGTAAATAATTAGAATTTTATTGACCGTGTGGTCAAGGTTTCGAATCTACGATTATTCTGTAGAAAGTTATCTTCACCATAACAATCCATTGTACGTTCCACTTACTAGTTACGCGTCTCTACAATATATACCTACTTCTGTAGGTCAGGTCTTGGAGAATATGTAAATAATTACCAAGCTGGATGGTTGACAGGATTTATTATCTCGTCATTATGATGATACCTAATTACTTACCTAGCTTAACACCGCGGCTTAGCCCTATTATTTTTCCGCGGAAAAAGTAGTACTTATTTTTTCTTTTCATACGAATGTTTACCAAAATTGGTTTAGTCGTTTTGCCATGAAGGAGATAAGAAAAACACGTCCCAACTAAAATTTTTGCCTTTATTTTATTTGTAAGATTGAGAAGACAAACATTTATAGGTGCAAAACTATACAAAAGCCCAGCAGTGGACGTCCGATGGCTGAAATTATGATGATGAATAACGAAAAAAATATTTTATATTTATGATTTCTCCCAATGGCCAGTTATGTATACTATAATTAATGATTCATCCCTGCATTTTTAACTTTATTCAATGTTACATAATATTTTGATAATACCTTTAACAGCGGTGGTGCTTATTAGGCCTTGTTAACTTACCCATACACACTTAAAAATCCAAAGTAGGTATCAATTAGATTTTTTTAAGAAGAGTACATTATTTTGATTCCGAACCATCTGCCAGGGTATTTCCCCAACTCAACAATGACACACGCGAACATTCCGACTTCACAAGGCGATATACGCGTATAAAGGCTTATATTATAAGTTGTACCCAACCAGAATTCATCATTCATAGACTGGACGCGACCGAGTTCACAAGATCTTCTGAAAACCGAAAACTCGACGAGGACGTAGTGAAAAATAATAAATGATAATAATTCCAATTTCAAAAATACATAATCATGATTTCGGCGAAGTGTATGATATTGATTTGGGTGGTAGTGGTGATCTTAGTGAGCAGTGTGGAAATGATGTCGTTAAGTGAAGGGTTGAGGGTGAAGAGGGCAATTATGACATCGGATGGCAATCAGATTTGTCCCGAGGGATTTGCGATGGTGGAAGCGGTACACCGATGCATGCCATGCTCGTAAGTATATTAAACATTTCTTGATAAGTTAATTTAAAAAAAACTTTAAAAAATAAAGCTTTTTTTTACCAAAATAAAAAGAAGATGAAAGGAATGATCCAATACTTTTTGGTTATTTCCATGCCGCAACAGTTGAAATTAAAATTGTATCCCATTCAGTTGAAAATAACGAAATCTTATTTCTAGTTTCGTCTTTCTGCTTTGCTGGAAACTGGGAAACTGGGCTTATCAAAAATAACTCTGCTCTTAATTATGTTAAATAATAAAGCTTCCGATACTTTAACTCGGGTTTTATCCAGCGGATTGAGGAACAAAATAGGCATTGTTTTCCAAGCCGAGGCTTGCTCGCGTTTTAATGATATTTTTCGCGGATTCAGGTGAAATCAGCCAATCCTTTGAATTAATTTTAGCCTTAATGAGTTCACAAATATTACCATACTATCTGATGAGTGATCACTATGTTAGCCGAGTTTACCGGTTAAATAATAATAACCACCTTTATGTAGGTTGGCTTTCGAACATACTCGTATGTAAGCCGCCTAACAGTGTGGGTAATTGATATACCTACCAATTCTCTTAAAACCTGTAGGTAACGATTTCAACTGGAGAAATTCATGCCCGTAATTAGTTGAAAAGATTATTGTTATTTTAATTTGTTTTTTTATTATTATTTTAGGTCCAAGATATCAAAAGGCTGTGACTACGACTATTAAAGCTCCGGAACACCGAGATCATACAAATTATGTAGCTTCAAGACAGTGTCAGAAAGCATCACATCTGGAATAGTTTCACATCGCACGTCATTTTGGAGTAAACAACCAAATAATTCCCAGTGCATGCATCTGTTAACATGCATTTCAAAGAATGAGAGCACCAGAATGACTTTAAGACTTGAAAAAGACTTTAAATTTAACTGTTTTTACTTCGTACATAAATTAAAGTATTCATTTTCGTATGGACTGGAATCTTTCATATGCTATAGTGTCTTGAAGTTAAAACACTGTTATTGCTAAATGTCTTTAGTAATTATTATATTGAATGGACAAAATTAGGTTTGTATAAAACATGATATTATTTAAGACGAGAAAAAAGACTTGGCTAGCTTAGATTTAGATAAATGCCTTTTGAGATTATTTTTTAAGCAACTATGTATTTTTTCTGTCTTTTAAGTTATCGAATAATGGTTGTTTGAAGGAGATAATAATTACCTTGATATTAAGGTTAGTTAGTTTTTCGAGCTTGTAAGTTAAATTATGTCAGTATTAGTTCTTTGTTATTTATAGTTCTAGTTTGTTGGTAGCTTGCTCAGCTTAAATAATTAAAAATTATTTACAGTTAAGAATTAAGTCACATAACAAATACGATAAATATCGTTCTTAAATATGTCTGTGTAATGTATATATTTAGGGAAGGTACCTACACAGTGAAATAATGTTTACTACTTAGAACGAACTTCTAATCCTAAACAATAAATTGTTATAACAAAGTTATCAATATTATTTATTCTTTTAATTATTGTATAGTAGGTACCTACAGATTCTTGTAGCTACCGTATATTCATCATCATCACCCCTTTATTGGTTCCCACTCCGCTGGGACACGGGGACTTTCCGCTTGACGAGAGATATTACGCCTTTATTCACCACGCTGGCCAAGTGACAATAAAATAATATGAGTGCTGGTAATTTAAGACACATGTCCTGCAACCTTTTTAAAGTTCTCAAAACTTGCCGATTACCTCCACCATATGCATGTGTTTTTAAGGACCACATAAATTTTTTCACTAAGAAACATCTAGAGGAGCGCGGCGGTATTTGAACTCGCGACCTTCGTCATGAAAAAAACCGTATTGGGTACACACTCGATGAGAAAAACATTTAAGTGTTAGAAGTAGGTTCTATGGTAAAAAGTTTGTTGTGACTGAACTTTCATAAGAAAGAAAAAACATGTTAGGCATTCTTACAATATCCATTTATTCGCATTCAGTATTAACAAAATAAATAGGTAATAATAGTAAGTTATGGTTTAAGTAGGTACCTATGTGCTACATAAATAGTGTCTCGCTAGTTATTATGCTTGAATAAATTTAGGTACATTATATTTAGAAACACATGAAAACTAATTATCACACTTTTCCACTCAAAGAGATGCAGGCTCAAAATAAATTACAAATTAATTTTAGGATGAAAATTACAAATAGAAACATGACTCTCCCTCTCTCTATATAACGTAAGTGAAATCCGTAGAAATCTTTTTACGAACTGTATTTATAACATAGCGACCTCTAGCTA
This sequence comes from Chloroclystis v-ata, assembly GCA_963691955.1. Classification (NCBI taxonomy): domain Eukaryota; kingdom Metazoa; phylum Arthropoda; class Insecta; order Lepidoptera; family Geometridae; genus Chloroclystis; species Chloroclystis v-ata. The sequence goes on along the minus strand of OY829904.1, from coordinate 7,973,662 downwards.
TGACTTTTAGCGACATAACATTTTAGCTATTCAGCATAAATATAAGTACAAAATATTCATAACAATAGATGTCGCTATTTACATTATTTCGTGTTCAGTCTTTAAGCTCTCGAAAGAGTGTAGACTCTACGTAGAGTCCAGGATCATTCAGTTAACAGGGGACCCCCGTTGCTTCTTCGTAACTGAAACAAAAAATAACTAGGTTAATCAATTTTGCTAGACAATTCAATCAGCATCATCTAGCCCCGTGGTAAGCTCGAAGCTTGTGTTACGGGTACTAGATTTCTGATATACTTAATATAATATACATAGTAGATCGTTTTTTTAATACATAATATACTCGTATATAACACTCAGAACAAATATTTGCAGATCATAAAATTTGTCTTTAAGATCTAATGATATAATATGTATTGTTATTTAATGGCATTACAGTGAATAGCATAAGTCTACCTACAGGTATATTAGGCTGGTGTATGGCAGTGGGTAGACATAAAATATTGCAATTTTACCTCTTGCTAAGAAAAGTCCAACAAAACATGTCTACCTATATTCTGAAAAAAAAAAGTTGTAATGAAATAAATATTACATTCAGACGTAGTTTCAAAATCGTGCCTGCAAACAATCAAATTAAACGCTACACGGTCATTAAGCATATGTAGGTAAAGAAACTATGAAAATACGTACACAGCTTGATAATCTAGACTTTATTTAAAGAAAAAATAATCTAGGTACCTACTTTACACAATTCATTGCCTTTTTCAGAATTTGGATTATAATTATGGACTGTTAGTATGGCCGTGTGATACCGGTATAAACCAACCATTCCATTTCTTTCCACGAATATCGTCAAAGCGACTTAACATATGTATATACCGGGGTTTATACAAATTGATGTACATCACTGTTGTTGGCTTGGCGACAATTCGGACAGTTTATTTGGCCAAATTGTGACCCTCTAAAATTTTATTACATTTGTTGCGACAATTGGGACGGTTTTTAACGTTGTAGGAATATTGAAGAATTCAGTAACTTTGGTATTAACTGGTATAAATACCAAGTACACATTTTTGTACTTAGCATATTTTGTAGCTTAGCATATTTTATAGCATTATTATGTCCGTATACAATACATATAAGTAGTAATAGAATTTCATCGGTTTCAGCGAACTCATTACGGTCTATTGTTTGTCCCTGCTTCGAACAATTACTTACGCTATAGATAACACACTCACGTCAGTGCATTAAACACACATTGTACACAAATGTTTGCAGAGTCTTTGAAAAATAATCGGTCATAAGTCAGGTATAATATATTGGTACTTATTTTTTAATTTTAGTAATATGGTAACCTGTGGGCCTAGCCAATTCGCTTTGTAACGAATCGATTTCAACAATCGTCAGCGCTCAGACGATAAATCTAGAAGCTTATAAATTATATTAAAATATGTACACCCAGAACACTCGGAAAAGAAATATCTACAGAAAATTGTAGTAATAATAGACAGTGATGTCCAAAAGTGAACATTTTGATCTCAAAACTTATAAACATTTTATTTTAGAAAGATTATTAACAGCTAACAGCTGGCTCCTGTTATTATAATGTAGAAATTAGATATACCTACATATTTTATAAACAAACAAACCGCCTCGGCTTTACCCACTTTAAAGTAGATTTTTCTCGGCACTCTAAACTATAGAATTTCATTTGAATTGTTTAGTTTTTTGGCAAAGTTACTTTATCATTTTATTTAGAAAATATGCACCATCAACCACCAACACCATAAACTACTCAAAGTCAAAATTCCATCCTACTCCTAACGACATCATCAAAATTCAACTTTACTACATATGCTAAAGTAAATTTCTACATTTTCTTATTATAAAAACGGGAATTACGCACGTAGACTATGTTATTATTAATAAATAATTTCTCGTTCCCGTTTTTAAAAGTAAATAGTAAACCTACAGATAAAATAAAAAATAAACCATCAGCGAAAATAATCAGTCCGATAGACGACGAGGATGATGAATTAAAATGTCAAAGGAAACATAAATATTATTTACGTTGCCTTCTAAGGTGTAAGGTCAAGGTACAAGGTCATACTAGTCATGGATTTACAGCTGCTAATTGTTTAGGCGTTTAAAATTTAGTGAGAACAATCTTTCCTCCGGATTTTGTCTAACTTTGTATTTTCTCGCGGAATAAAAATAAGTTAGGTACCTAGTTGTTATTGCGATTTTGCTATTGACCACTATTGTAAGGGATTTGTTATAAATATAGCTGATGGCCGTTCCATGGACTGTACCTATGCGAACACCAACTAGCTAGTGGCGAGCTAATACGAGTACTACCAGCTCTCTAGTAGTTCTCTGGTAGTAGTATACCAAACTACATACATTGTAGAGGTTATGTAGGTAATTATTGTGATGATAGTATTATTTGATTTTATTGTTATTGTGTGTTAAAACTCGGTTGTACAAAGTGCATCCACAAAGTAAATCACGAAAGTACTCGTAAGTATAGGTGTCGTAGTGATTGACTAATTAATTGATGATCCAATCGTCGCCTCAACAGATTGTCGGTGTTTCCAAACCTCGTAAATCCGTTTGGGTTTTTCATGAGATCTTCCTTTGATTAGTACGATATGGATTTTAATTTATTTTTTTCGTGTAGCGTATGCTTATACCAGAGACCAGTTATATTGGTCTCTGCTTATACTAATTCCTCAAGTCCTATATTGAACTCTATTGATTCCCCTGCTCCTTAATAAAAATATAAGAGTTTTCTAAAATATAACAGATGGGTCTAATCGGTTATGATTCTTGTTTGCATATTAGTCAATCGATGACTCATGTGGAGACGCCTCACGACTTAGTCACCTGTGTTACGGAACTTTTACCTCAAACAGGTCTCCGGGGCAAAGCCCTTATGTGGCCGCTACTAGGCTACCCTGCCGTGATGGCTAAGTGGGAGCACACTCTACTTTCATTCCGAAGGAGTTCAAACCCCGCCGCGAAGCTCTGAATTTTTCTTCTTAAAAAAATTATGTGCGCTTTGTAAGCAAGTGCTCAAACTGTACAGGCAAACATTGTGAGGAATGTTCTGAGAACTTAGAAAAACAATGTCATGTTAATTAAAGCTCTTTCATCAGTATGCCTCGAGTTCCAGCTGTGGGAACGTAAATAAAGGTGATGATGATGACTACGCCTTGACTTCTAAACTGATTTTATGTGAGTGTGTTAAAAGACTTGTATAAAATTTGTCATCTTGAGGTGACCTACTTCCACCTTTTATGGCAAGAGCAGCTTTGACCCTTGTGGTTTTGCCCGCGTTATAATAGATTTTCCCGCGGTTCATAGAGGCCTTTGTTCTGGCACTCAACTATCCATATCAACTGGATTTTGTGATAGATAATCTAAAATATTGATTAACTCCTAACGTAAATACCAATGAACTGAAATATTTTTTCAAATCGGCCCAGCCGTTCCTTAGATGAGCGCGTTCAAACTAACTAACTCTTCAGTTTTATAATATTAAGTATAGATTATGTGTAATTGGTAACGGGCTATCACGGTTAGGGAGCATTCCGAGAGAGAATACAGATAAGATATTTTCCAGGAAATATTTTGGAATTATTAATATTAACTCTTATTCAATTAATGATTTATTACTCAACGATTCAATCGAAATGATATAATAATTCCGATAAATCGTTTATCAGATTATGAAGTAGCCCTTTTTGAGTCAATTTTTATCAAATTCCAAACAGTTGAATCTTGTTAGCTCGATGACTCCCACATATGAATATTGATTTCGGTGACAAAATATCTTCTTGAACCACGGATTTAGATAAGGTAGGTATTAATCAATCCTGAAATTCGTCATCGTATGCAATGTAAATGATTCATCAAGTTATGCAAAAAAAGGGTTTGACCTAAGTCTTCAAAGTCTAACTTTTTTATTTTATTCATTTTGAAAAAAATATGAATCACTCGTGTAAATTTTAACAATATTATGATTATTCGATTATATAACATGATATTTTTTTACAAGATTGATTTGTATTGATTATTATGTTGATTGTAAATTAAACAATAAATTATATACTCAAAATTAACTCACTTAAAGAAAAATAAATTATAAGAACGTTCAAGCTATAATAATAAAACATGTGTAATAGAAATAAATAACATTATGATACCAATTAATTTTTAACCTGGAAAAACAGAACAGATTCGATTTCCGAAATTAATTATGAACCTAATCTGCAACAGTGTCGAAATAATCTCAAACTCAAAAACATTTAAATGGTATGTTACCCGTTTCATGTTCAAATACTAACCATGGTAACACTAACTTATAAACCTCTGTAAAAGGAAACCCCTTTGTTATTGTTATTTTTCTTATTGATCAAATAGCTCAATCATTTGATTGGCAGCAAAGTCTATGAAAAATATTTAACTTTCATAGACTTTGCTGCCAATTTTTTATATAGAAATAAGAAAATCTTAACAAAAATTACGAAATATGCGGCATTACATAATATATTTCAATAAACAATAAAAAACACTCTACTTTAAAATCATGAATAATAAAATAACCTGGATAGAAATTCAAAGTTCGAAGAAAGCATATTTAGGACCGGTTTTTTGCGAAAGTATTTGCAGCGCGATTGTAGGTGTCAAAGGAAGTTCCTATCTCACATCACAGATAACGTGGGATACACACTTCCGCGTTTAAAGCTTCTTCCGCTTTACCATTTCAAGGCCAAATTATAACAGCTGATTATTTAAAACCATAACAATATTAACTAGCATCATCATATTACCCAACCCATGTCACGTTCCATTACGCACCTCATCATCATCACCTTTTACATTCCCACAGCTGGGAAATAGAGACTTCTCTCTTGACGTGAGATAAGTCTCCTTAATTCACCACTCTCGTCAAGTGCGGGTTGGTGAATGACATATATCCTTCTAACATTTCGTTCCTGTTCCTAGAATATCCCGGTTTCCTCGCGATGTTTGCCTTCACATTTAAAGCACGGCACTCATTTAACTATGACATTTCACACTATGACAAAATTTAAACACTTGACACTGGCAAATTGCTCTTATTAAGCGCAGGGTCCATTATACAATCTAGGACTAGAAAGTAAAATGTCATTTAATTTGTAAACTTGTGATAGTGATACTGGTGCTCGAAACAGAGTAAGTCTACACATACAGTCTATAGTTAGATATTTGGATATAAAGCGCGGAGCGGGCGCTAATATACACGACACAGTTTACCAACTAAATGCGTATATTAAAGTTGTATTTGTTTATGTTACCTTGTTTGAGATTAACTTACTATATTATACCATTATTATAAATTCATAGTGTTTTATAAAATAGAAATTTTTGTAGCGAGCAAAATATTATTTTAATGAACGCTCCATAAAATAATATACCTACACTAGATCTAGGCTTGGTACTGTTGGTACATGTATTTTATGAACTAATTTGTCGCCATGTTTACATTTCATAGATTTATGATAATTTGAGTAGCTACGAAAAAACTATTTTAATTTAGAATATTCCTTTATTTTTAAATTTTCCACTGTCACTCATTGAGTATATATACGCTTAAAATTATTTATTACTTACAATTTACATGGAATGCAATTTCCAAAAAGATACTTGTATCCTACTGGGCATGTTTGAGCTGAGATGAAGGATCTTCGAACTCTTCTCAAGAGTTCGCTCTCTTCACAAAACGCCAGGGCGATCAGAACCATCAGAAAAATAAGGACTTGTGTTGATTTCTCCATTATGTTCCACCAGACGTCCTACCGGTTTGAAAGTTGATCGAATACTGAGCCTGAGCAAAGATTGTATCGAAAATGTTTGAATATCGAATGTGATTTGGTCTTGTTTGCGCAGCGATGACACATTATTTGCAACTAGCGTATTCTTGCACCCACCTGAGTGTTAAGGTCGAGGTTATAAAGCCTACTTCATTACCAAACATTATTTACAGATACAAATTTAGGTTTGTAGATTATTTAATTTCTTAGACTTTCGTTCTAGTCGTGGGTTCAATTCCCGGCGCGCACATATGAATATTTCTTCTAGAAAAAATTATGTACGCTTCAAAACACGTGCTCTAACAGTGTAGGCAAACATCGCAAGGAAACCGGCATGTTCTGGAAAATTAAAAAGTTTGAAGGAAACGTGTCATTCATCAACCCGCACTTCGCCAGCGTGATTCTCTCGTCAAGAGAGAAGTCCCTGTGTCCGAGTATTGGGAACTTAAATAGGGGTGATGGTATTGATGTCCCTTGATTTGTTGACTTATAGACAGAAATTAGCTTATTAAAGTAGACCTTCGAAGAAGGGGCGATGAATATATGTTGACTCATAGGCAGTGAATTTTATTTATAGGCAGTAGATAATTGAACTAGATTGAGAAGGTGGGGAACGAGTTTATTCGAGAGACTCGTTCTCAGTAATTGTTATATTCTGTAAACAGCTGGACCGATTTCATTTTTTTTATTGTGTTTGTAGTTATCAGATGTTGGTTTGTCTGTTTGTCTCAAATTCTGCGGAAAGCGGAGCTATAGAAATCAATATCTAATATACTTACTCTTATTTTGATTTCGAAATGAAAATCACATGTTTTATAAAAATTTTATGGGATATCTTAGTATGCTCTATAAAATGATTTTTAGTATATTTTAGTAAACACCAACTAAAATTGGATACCTACCAAACAATTGCATTAATATTATATAAAGGATTTCATCTAATAAATAATGTACTTTATTATTTCACAACCAAAATAAATTATGTCTTAAAAGTAACCTAAAATAATCATAATACTGGAATTATTATTTTACACAGATGCTTGGTAATTCCGGTGAATTATAAAATAAATATTTATTTAGTAATAGTTTATGGATTAAGTAACTTAAACCTAAAACATAGTGATTAAAACAGTTCATGGCACAACCATTATTAACGTTTTTATCACGATTTTTTTTATTTATAAAATACTTAAATAAATAAATATAACATTTCATTTATAGTTTGATAATACTCCTAAAGTCATATTCACATACACACACTGTTTATGGGCATCAAGAATAAAACTAGGTCCTGTTGACATACAAAGATATGTCATAACAATTAAATAATTCAAATGCTGTTAATCATGAGCGATGTACTTAGGGTCTGTTTAACTAAAAAAATTTATAAACAACTTTTACTTGTTATCGTCAGTTCGGTTCTTAGTTTGATTGTAAGGTAGAATTAAATTGGCCTCATTTTATGGCTTTACTGGAACATGAAACGGGTAACATATTATTTGGTGGTGAGCGTACATTTGATGTTACAGCCTATAGGAACGTATTCGTTGTTTTAATTAAATCATTCAAAATTGCTTTTACCAAGTTAACTGCATCAAAATCTTGCAGTAATTCGTGTTCTGTACGTTCCTGTGAGTTTGGACTAGCGTAAAACCTTTAAAGACATACGTTTAACCGTTCACAGACTATATATATAATATATAACAGACATGGTGGACTTAATCTATAAACCTGGAGAGATCTTTTATAATAAAGGTTAGCCTATATTTGAATACATTTAAAAAATACTATGTAATGGTTATTCTACTCAAAAATATTTTCTGTCTTTACGTCATCAAAAAAGTGTTTCGGATTCCCGCCGACTCAATAAAACCTTTCTAGAGAAGTCTTGCAATCGTAACTAATCTAAAATAAAACGTACAGCTAAAATCACAGTTAAAAATACGAGGGGCTTAACCGTTGACGCCGCGCTACTTCCGTTCTCGCATTTCGCGTGCTTGTCGTCCGTGAGACACATAGCGTAGGCCATCATATGGGGAATGACGTTTTGTTCGTAGCTCGCAGTGAAGAGATGCTGGAAAGGCCCTGATGCGTACACTGCAACGTCTTCGCCGCCGTGGGTCTCTGAGTCCAGGGGGACTAAGCTGGGGTAAGAGTAGTCTAGGTCCTCTGAAAGAATAAGAAATACTTTAAAATAACCATAATAACATGAATCATTACAAACTCAGTTTTATATTAAATCATTTACTGAAGTATTTTTTTGAACTTTAGTAGGTTATTGTGAAAAAAAGTGTGATACAAAACTACATAATAAGAAAGATCAATCAATTATTCAAAAACCGAAGAAAGAACCTATAAAATAATTATCGTAGCTTTCAGGATTTCAGCAAGGTAGGTAATAAATATGTTGTTCCTAGAATATTTTTTTACATAAGTAATTCTAGTTAATTTTGTCCGAAAGGACATAGTAATAATATTTGAATGCTTATACCACTGTTTCAATAATGTTTCAGTTTACTTTCTTAATATCTTTTAAATCGATACAAAAGCAAGGTAAATTAGGCATCAAATAAAAAAATACTCACTAGACTGAAACAGATCATGAAGCGTCACATCCACCCGTCCTGTTGGTGTGAAAGAGCTGGCCTTGCCATTGGCGTAACTGATGGTCGTATACGGCAGCCCATCCAAAGCCAAGGCAGTGTCCACTACGTTTAAGATATCGTTTCCTCGAGACGGATACCCAGATACTGTCATCGTGTGAGCGTGGTCCGCGCTGACGACTATCAGAGTATCGTCTTCACTGGTTAGAGATTTCGCTTTCTTGACGGCTTTGGAGTATTCAACGGTTTCGTCGAGCGCTAAGCGGGCCTTGCTTTCGTGGTGGGCGTGGTCTATCCGGCCGCCTGAGACAGTGAATAACAGTTAAACGAAAAGCATCTCATTCAGTGAAAGCATTTTTAAACAAACATGTCATGCAACTAGGCTTTAGGAGTTCCTAATTGCATCCAGTCGGATAATTAATGATTCCGAACATTTGTTGCACTTTCTATCTAATATGCCGATTTCCTCAAGCTGTTTGCCATCGTTAGATCAGGTGTTTTTAAACACACACATTTTTAACGAAAAAAATCCAGAGGTGCTGGCGGGTTTTGATCCCAGTCCAATTCGGAATGAAGTCGAAAGTGCTTCCATCTAGCCAACATAGCTTATATAAAGAAAAAAATGTCCCAGTTCAACTAACCCTCAACAAATAAAAAGTATCCATTTGGACTCCTGCTGAGCATCTTGATGGCGACCTCCACCATCTCCTCCAGGGACGGCTGGTTCTGAGCCTTCAGGTGGTAGTCCATGTGGTCGTTCTGGAACAGCCCGAGGAGATACTCCGGCAAGTCTCCAGAATTTGACGCCTGGAATAATAATAGAGGCAACGTTAGCTATTGAAATTATTAACTTTTTGAATAAAAATACAGCAGGTATATTTTATTTATTAAAATCTGTATAATAAATAAGCAAAGTTTAAAATTTTTGCTGTCTGGTTCAATAATAGCGGAAACCTTGTAAGGTTGTTGTGAACAGAGGAAGGTCCTAGCTAGGTACCTTCCATTAGTTAGACAATCGAACTTAGTTATGACGAAGATTTTGGCAGCGACCGGAACTTTAAGAGCCCTCGCTAACTACAGACTTTCTATCGGCCGATAGTTTGGTCGGGCTTATAATCAGTATGAAGATGTATGCAAGTCCGCATACTACAACGATTTGGTATCGGCCGATAAATAAGTTTGAAAGGCTTCTCAACTGCGTTCAAACTGAAAGATGATCAAACTATCGGCCGACTGCTATATTAGTATGGAGCTCCTTGCAAGCGCGCACACTGACCGATTGTTTAGTCGGCCGATGGTTCACTTCGCTCCGAGTTTTGGAGCCGGAAGGTCGTGCATTCTTTCATTATGTCCAATTCTACTCAATCGCTCGTTGTAGAAACGTAATCTAATTTTAATTTTCGGGTAATCTAGTAATTTTGAATGCATCGTGTAAAATTTTCCATTTAATAATCTAGTACTGTAGATGGGATGCACACAATCCTCTCAGACTCTCTTCTTGATTTTTCTCCTCCGTTGTATCAGAGCAATTATAATATTTCTGGACAATATTTTACTACGAGAAACTTCCATTATGAGACAGCTCTCTTCAACAGGTAGCTTAAAAACTGAATATCGTCGGCCGACTGTTGCCTAGTTTGCGCACTCACCACCAACCCAACTGTTTAGTTGGCGTAGTGTGCGCGCTAACAGCCCAACCCGACCAAAATATCGGCCGATAGAAAGTCTGTAGTTTGCGAGGGCTCTAAAGGCTAGATATGGTTGCAACCTTCGAATATTTTAAGAGCAATTTAAATTGATTGCTATAAAATAAATGTAGGAGTAAAGTATGTATATAATTATGAAAGATTTTTGCACTGTGTGTCGCCAGCGAATGGGTGAAATGTTATCTTTGTTTTACCTGCAAGAGCTCTTATCGGTCACTAACAATGCGACCCATCTAAATTCATATTACGAATATAGATGGGTCGCATTGAACTCATGCTTGTGCTATTTTTTACTTCCAGTCAGGTACTGGAGATGTCTGAGAGAGTTATGTCATGTTGAGCTCTTTCTTGTGCTTGTATCATTCTTCGGTCAGAGGTTGCCGAGTGTTACACAGGAGCCACAAAAATAAATAACACTTATTTTACCTGCAATAGTTCCTGTCGGTCAGACACGTAGAGATGGGACGCGTTGATCTCCTGTTTGTGCTTGTGCCACTCTTCGGTCAAGTCCAGTCCGTCTAACCGCTTGCCTGGAGCACTGCTGTCTTGTGTATCGTTGGATAGCAACTCCCAACGACCTCCGCCCATTAAAACCTGAAAGGTGATAGGAACAATGATTATAATATTTTTTTATATGTGGTTTAAATGATGTGATGTAAGTAAGTTTTTTGGGTAGGTGAAATGGACTGTTTTGTTAAATATATTTTATTTTATTTTATTTATTTATTTGTCACACAAAACACATAACAACGCACATAAAACAAACATTACAAACTAACAATAGGAACTACGTTGAGACATAAAAATATGTGTGATCTACAAAAATGGTTAAACAGAAACAATTTAAACAAACAAATGAAACAAAACGAAACAAACTACGCGTAGGTATGATATTATACATACTAAAATAAACTAAAACTAAAATACAAGAAAACTAAAATACAAGAGTATTACTAAAATACAAGAGTATTCATGACAGGACAATCCTTAATCGTTAAAGAGGAGAATGCATTTAAGCGTCTTAGCTAAATAAGCTAATCTAGAACTAAATATATCAAGTTCTATATTATTGATATAGAGTTCATTATATTTGCGAGCCATTCTAGTAATAGGGTTATAGTAAGAAATGTTATTTCTAAATGTTTGTAATGCGAATAAATTAGTCGTATTGGATCTTCTAGTACTGAATCTAACATTAAAAGAAATAAATATTAAGTATATATTATATTTTGTATATTATATTAAGTATATCAGAAATCTAGCACCCCTAACACAAGCTTCGTGCTTACCACGGGGCTAGATGTCGCTGTGTAAATTGTCCAGTAATATTTATTTATTTAAATAGAAAACTTAAGGAGCATAATTTCGTTTTTTTTTAACATTCCATTCCATTTAAGATTTTTTTTTCTTTCTTTCTTTCTATTCCTGTAACCGCACTCGCGGTCGGCATTGTGTGTACACTTCAATCATTATGTGGCAGTACCTTGATCTGTTTCCCAGGGTTCTCCATGATCAGCTGGTAGGCGATATCCTTGCAGCCCAGCGCCTTGGCCTCAGGAGTGAGATCAGCGTCGCTCTCCCACTCACGGTCGGCGATGTGTGCGTACACTCCAGCTGGCGACGCGTGGGTGATTCGCGTCGTCGTAACTACACCTGGAAAGATCAACAATATATTTAATATGTGTCTGGTGTCGGGGTGTTATATATTATGTATAATAAAATATCTATCTATGTATGTATATTATATTACGTATAATCAGAAATCTAACACCCGTAACAAGCTTTGAGCTTACCACGGGGCTAGATGTCGCTGTGTAAATTATCCAAAAAAATGGTAATGGATCTTTTATAGTAATATTCGACGACCTCTGTGGCGCAGCGGCGAAGGTGCAGGCAGACCTTCGCTCGGGGTTCGATTCCTGCCTCGGTATAAAAATTTGTAAGATCTGCAGATCTTTGTTCCGGGTGTTTCGGTGTTCTATATATTGATAAAAAATATCTATCTATGTCAGTATAATATATTAAGTACATGTGGAATTTAGCACCCGTTACACAAGCTTCGAGCTTACTACGGGGCTTATGTTGCTGTGTGAGTGTGAATTGTCTAGCAATATTTATTTATTCTCTCCATTTAGAATTGAGACAAAAATGCGTTAAACGTATTTTTAATCAACATTTCAGATATTTAATAGGTTACTTTTGTGGCAGACAAACAAGTGTATTTTAATTAAATATGAACGAAAGTTGAAACTGATTGTATATTCCTGAAACTTATACGCGTACTACTTTGATAACTGAAGTATAAAATCAATTTCACATCACAATTTGTTCCGTTATGTTATAATAAACATGGTAACTGTGTTACACAAGGTAACACATTGAGCCTTCATGCTGTGTTACGATACATTCGCAAATTCTGCCACAGCCTTCAATTAATTTTATTGCCAATATATTTAGTTATTGAGAATAAATGATGCAATAAATGATAGGATTTATATCCACAGTAAAATTTAGTAAATTTACCCTTACTGTACGGCATTGCACAGTATACCTACTGTATTATAATGCTAATGCACTAAATGTAAATGCTGTGTAATAGTAATAAACACAATTAATAATTAATATTTTATTTGTTTGTGTTTTAAAAAATCATTTTTTTGTGAGAAAGTTATAAAATTATTATTGATTTAATTACATTATGTGGTGCTGGCCTTAAAGTAGTAAGTATCAACCCATGACTTCCGATAGTGTCGTTTAACTGACTAAGGTTTGTATTTGTGCTAAAGTATGAGCATGGGATAATGTAAAAACTATAAAAATCTAGTTTATAACGCTGTAGTGATGCTCTATGATTAGCAGGTAGCATATTTTATTTCAATAGATAAAAATATCGAGTAATAAATCGATGATTAATTAACTCAACTATTACTAACCACCACGTGTACCCACAAGAGAAATATTAGAGGAAAATTATGACAACATAAACTATGAACAATAGGCCAATAAAATACGAACTTGGTCATGAAAACCCAAAGTTATGAAGACTATTGAATTTGGATGACGCTGTTGTGACGTCAAAATCAGACACTTATCCTTCTCGTGTCATTATTGTTTTAAAATAAATTGTAGATACCTACTAATGTTTGTATTCAATCAATTATGACAGGGCTTGGGTTATTCCCATCTGATCATATGATCAGATTGTAGTTACATCTGATCACACAAAAAGTTCCCATCTGATCACGGATCCGATGCAACTACTTTTTTGAATTAAATTTTGTGCCAACGGATCACAAAAATCATAATATATAATTTTGCGTGTAATATTACTAAGCAATAATAATAATAACCTTCACCTATAACATAACGCTCGGGTGAAATTTGACGAAATTCTCCATAATCCGAATTTTGCGGATATAATGTTGTCGACTCAAAATTAATATTTTTTTATGTTAGATGATAACCCGGCTTCGCTCGGGTGAAATTTGACTCATAATAAAAATGTAGATAGATGTTTCTGTAGTCATCGGTTCTCAAAGAATATTAAATATAGATTTATATAGCTTCGTTAGTTGTGTTTAATAAATATGGTTAATAAAAACTGCAAAAGTTTTTACACAAATTATTTTTATTTAAATCAATATTCAAAATATAAACTGTCAAATTAACAAAACAATCAAATTCAATCAATATAGGTTTTCTAGGTTATGTTTATAAATCTGCATTGATACCGAATATATTACTTGTAAAACTGGTTCATACCGCTTTAATTCGTATAAATACGACCGTCGGCCGAGCTAGAAATTCATTCTTGTTCGAGCAGTCGGTCGGAACAGTCCTCTGTTTGTAATAAATGTATTCTTGTTTGAGTTGTTGGTTGGAACAGTCATCTGCTTGTAATAAATTCATTTATTGTTTGAGTTGTCGGTCGGAACAGTCCTTTGTTTGTAATAAATTAATAATAATAATCTGTTGGTAATAAATTCAGTCTTGCTTGAGTCGTTGGACTGAAACATTGTAAATTGGAATAAATAATGGACGTTTCTTCGTGGTTTTATTATCATCATGAAGACGACTGTGACGTTAATCCTGGTGACGTCATAAGCAACCAGATGCCCTCCTGATAAACACACACACATCCTCTACATCTCTCTCCGACATATACATATATCAACAGCGGCCCATCCACTAACGTTCATTCCTGCCAGAATCTACGGTCCTTACGTTCTGGGACAAAAAATTTGATCAATAGTCTACGTACATAAGGTTCGTGTATTGCTCGTTTATCTCTATATGAACCGTGTTTTAATTATGATGTTGCTCTCTCTAACACCTGTCGATTGAGCTTTGTAGGGCATCTCTAGGCCAAGCCGTTTCAGAGTTATGGCAGTTTAAAGTTTGACAGCTGTCATTGAAAACGTTGCTCTCTCTAACACCTGTCGATTGAGCTTAGTTGGGTATCTCTAGTCCAAGCCGTTTCAGAGTTATGGCAGTTTAAAGTTTGACAGCTGTCATTGAAAACTTAGCTCTCTCTAACACCTGTCGATTGAGCTTTGTACGGCATCTCTAGGCCAAGCCGTTTCAGAGTTATGGCAGTTTAAAGTTTGACAGCTGTCATCGAAAATGTTGCTCTCTCTAACACTTGTCGATTGAGCTTTGTACGGGATCTCTAGGCCAAGCCGTTTCAGAGTTATGGCAGTTTAAAGTTTGACAGCTGTCATTGAAAATGTTGCTCTCTCTAATACCTGTCGATTGAGCTTAGTAGGGTATATCTAGGCCAAGCCGTTTCAGAGTAATAGCAGTTTAAAGTTTGACAGAACAATTATGTCAGTCAGTGAGTGAGTGGTAATTTAGCTTTATATAATAATATATAATATAATAACTGTCCAGTCCATACATTGGTTGCCTGGAAGAAATCGCTCACAGTGATAAGGCCGCCCATCGTACTCCAAATGTTTAGTCTTAAGTTTGTATTGTTTCTTTCTTTCTAAAATAAAGTATATTCTATTCTATAGAATTAGTTCGTAGGTTTAAATAAGTCGTATAGATGAAGGTTATTATTATTATTGCTTAGTAATATTACACGCAAAATTATATATTAGGATTTTTGTGATCCGTTGGCACAAAATTTAATTCAAAAAAGTAGTTGCATCGGATCCGTGATCAGATGGGAACTTTTTGTGTGATCAGATGCAACTACAATCTGATCATATGATCAGTTGGGAAATACCCCAGGGCTTGGCTTGGATACGATCTTCTACGCCTAAATACAAAAATAAACCTAGACACCCTTATAGATTATTATTAGTAGCTCTGCTAGTATTTCAAATCCTTCAATTAATCAGGCTACAATCTCAGGAATATAAATAAGCAATATAAATCTCTTTTTCGGTTCGCTTATCTGTGTCGCTTGAGGAGCTACCAACTATTCGTATCACTTATTGAACGTTCACACAATGATTTATTCCTTACCGACATCGAGTCAAGGCTCCAAAGCCTATTTTTCTTTTATTTCACACAGCAACATCTAGCCCCGTGATATGCTCTAAGCTTGTGTTACGGGTGCTAGATTTCTGATATACTTAATAGAATATTCATTACATACATAGATAGATATTTTTTATTATACATACTTATATGACACTGACACCCGTAACAAATATTTGCGGGTCTTACAAATAGTTATTTCAAAGCGGGAATCGAACCCGCAACCTCTTGCGTCTTATGCAACTTATCTTTAAAGTCTATCTATGTCTGACGTTTATATTCCTTACCGACATCAAGTCCTTGCTCCAAAGCCCATGTGGCGATGGAGTGCGACCAGTTGGGCTCATGCAGCTGCGAGTTGCACAGTCCCCTCGTGACGTTCCCGTCGATACCGATGACTCCGGACTTGGTCTTCACGCCGGTCAGGTACGAGGTCGCGGTGCAGGCGGAGTCGGGGACTTGTGCGTCTATGCAGTATGTCTGGAATATTAATTATATTATAAACTATTAAAAGATTTTTACTTGTCAAAGCTATAATAAGTATATAACATGTATTTACTTAATATATTTCACATCCATAGTATTCATTAGTGTATTATATTATTTCTCATATACTATGTATTATATGTATACCTACATTATGTATTATATTACATAATGTATTATATTAAGTAGTACACCCGTCAATTTTTTATTTCTTTGTTCTCTTTCCATCCAAAGGTTGCCTGGAAGAGATCGCTCTTTAGCGATAAGGCCGCCCATTGTACTTGTTTTTGTGTATTTGTTTCTTTTTGTCGTTTTTTGTATTTTTATTTATTTGGTGTACAATAAAGAGTTTTTGTATTGTATTGTATTCTATAGGTTTAGAGTCAGTAATACAAGAGCACATTGACTATGGATGGCTTGGAGAACAGAAGGTTAAGTTAGACCTCTGTGGCGCAGCGGGCGAATGTCCGCCTGCGACGCAAGAGGTTGCGGGTTCGATTCCCGCCTCGGAACAACAATTTGTATGATCTGCAAATATTTGTTCCGGGTGTCTGGGTGTTATATAATAATATGTATAATAAAAAATATCTATCTATGTATGTATATTATATTAAGTATATCAGAAATCTAGCACCCGTAACACAAGCTTCGAGCTTACCACGGGGCTAGATGTCGCTGTGTAAATTGTCCAGCAATATTTAGTTAGACGGTAAGGTTCATACAAATAAAGACCGAATGGAAGACATAGCGGTGGACGCCATATAGAAAAGAAACGAACCGTTCATAACTAAGCTAAATTTAAATAAGTAGTACCATAAAACAACCAAATGTAGTTGTTTATGATCCTTGTAGAAGGCAAGCCAGGTTTTTACCCTTTACTTTGACAGTGCAGACTATTAATACCTATCTGTCTTGTTAGTCCAGTCAATTTATACATATAAATGAGGGTGAAGTTACATAAAGTCCCAACAAGCTGGATTTCTGTGAAATTGTTCAAATCATAATTATAAACAATGTCTAAAAGATCCCCATCATTCCACGTTAAGGAAAAAGTTTTATTCAAGGTTAAATGTCAAAAAAATTAGTTTTTCGCGATTTTCAGCAAAACGGTAAGTTTTATCATAAAAGTACCTAGGACAAAATTGTAGATCATGAAATTATCTATCAAAATGTATCAACACTTTTTTCTTACAAGCCACCGTTTCTGAGATATAACGATTCAAAAAGTCATAAAAGTTGTTATCGTCATAATATTATATTCACGTTTCCTCGCCTAATTACACCACCAGGTAGTGTAATTAGCGCGTTTTTTTAACGTGGTTTCCCCCGTAGGCCTACTCCACGGGTCAGCTGTGATCCTGTTTAATGTAAAACTATTGCATGACATGGATTTTTCAAAGATTGAGAGAGATAAGAGCGATGTAAATAAAAAAAAAGTGTTGAAGTTTATTCGTCTTATTCGTAAATTTCAAATTCTTGTTCTTCTTCTCCTGCTTCTTCTTCATCTCCATTTTGGATGCAAGTAAATTGCGTCAATAGCCTTGACAATTCGTGCATGTCAAAGAACAAGACAGTCCGACTTTTTTGCAACAATTAATTTTATAATTTTATGCCAAACCGAGTGTCAAATAACCTATATTGTGCTGTTTTGAGTTTTATATTCAAAATGTCTTTTATGACTTTTTGAATCGTTATATCTCAGAAACGGTGGCTTGTAAGAAAAAAGTGTTGATACATTTTGATAGATAATTTCATGATCTACAATTTTGTCCTAGGTACTTTTATGATAAAACTTACCGTTTTGCTGAAAATCGCGAAAAACTAATTTTTTTGACATTTAACCTTGAATAAAACTTTTTCCTTAACGTGGAATGATGGGGATCTTTTAGACATTGTTTATAATTATGATTTGAACAATTTCACAGAAATCCAGCTTGTTGGGACTTTATGTAACTTGAAATGTTTAAATTGACTGGGCTATGTGGTAAAGACAATGTTTGAACATGCAACGGGTGACATAATATGATTTAATTGTTTTTGATTTCCCGATATTTCGACAATGTTTCAACCGCCATCTTCATGGAGAGTCTCTCCGTGCTCAAATAAATATAAGCCTGTTAAGGTGAAAATAGAATTGGCCGCATTGCACACCTCCATAAGAATGTTATCAACACCCGGATATTTGTCAGTATCGAATTTGACATTGTACCGAATTCGCAGCAAATATGACCTTTACATTGAGAAGCAGAGAGCCACTACGCCATTACACTTCAATGACACCTCAGAACAATTAGAGGAAGTTTAAAGGCTATAGATGAAACCAAAATTTCCTTACCTACAGTTTCCTTAAAGACACCTACTGCTATCTACCTTTTTGCTCACGGGTTTACCGAAGATATAGAATTTTCCTGTTGTAAAAAATACCGTTTATGTTATGATTATTCATTTTATTTGGTCATCTTTATATTAAAAAGATAGTGTCGATTTGGCTGAAAATTGGTGGAGCTTTAGTAACTAGGAGAAGGATAAGTTTAGATACTTTTTACAGCGGGAAAATATTAAAATGCGGGCGAAGCTGCAGGGCGGAAAATAAAATACCTAGCTACATGCTTGCAAGTCTAGATAAATCTATAGATATACAAAGAGTTCGACCGTGCGATGTTACACGTCCAAGTCCAAGGAAAGCTACAAGGTTGCACGTCCGACGCACGGAAGGCGCACGGAACTACTCAATGGATTCAATACCTTACATTTGTGACGTCAGAGCATTCGTCACTGTTCGCGTTTCATTATTACGCTCCATACCTGTAGAAGGTCGGTGGGGTCGTTTTTTGGACTATACCAACTTACTGCGATCACCAAACCTGTTAATCATGGTGATTGTTATACTAAGTAGGACGAAGACGCATTACAAATTCCTATACCTAATCCGTTTCAGTTTCAATTTTTTTTCAGCGTTAGTTAGATAGTACATCTATTAGGGAAGGCTATAGGCTATATATTGCAAATTATACGTAGATAAAGTAAAAATAAACTACAAGTAAAGCTGTCGGCGAGTAGGCTACTAGACCTATAAAATGGGTAAATATAATTATGATGATGATGTTATCATGTCGCAAACTATTAGATCCTTTCTTAAAGTTAAGCAGAAATCAGTGTTTTCAATGTAGTAGACAAACACACAGATTGTTAATAATTTATGATTTTACAGCTGGAAAAGTAATAGTCCTTCTTTATCATTCAATAACCCTCTTTACTTTATGAGTGAGTCGGTTAACATATCTTATCTTGGGATTAAATGGTATTACAGTACTCTATAATTTCATATAAGACCTTAAGACCCACTCGCCGTAAAGTATACTTCAGCTAATTTTATGTAAATCATGTCGTTGTTGGTGGACGTCGGACATTGCGTTTACCGTTCCGTGGTCTCAAGGTTTTTTCGGCCCCATCGGCCATCTGTTCTCCTCGTTGTATGGCCTACCCATTGTCAATTGAAAAAGTTAATCGGCTGGGCTATCTCCTCATTTCTGATTCGATCCGTAGTAAAACCCCGAGCATAGCACTTTGAGCCTGTTCATGAGGCCGATAGTATAGCACCACGTTTCGGATCCGTAGGTCTGTGTATTGTGCTAAATTTTATAAATATCCGTGTCCTAGTCCCATATAATGATGATGATGTCAATCAATGAACGCGCGAAGTTGAAAAAATGATGAATACAACATTTAAATATTTTGTAAAACATTATATCACGGTTTTGGAAGCATGAAGTGTTTCAAACGACGACTTACGTCTGCAATTAGTTCAACCGACTTGCTATTATTCATTGTATGGCTTGTACGCTATTGTATATAATACCTACACATTCAAGAAAACGTGAGCTCTGTCATTTTCATATATTAACGAGTTACCAAGTAATTTACTAACAGCTGTGGCCTCCTGAAAATAATTAGCTTAATGAATGAAGATACTAAAAGTATTCTATATTCTTTCGTTCCCCGTTGAGCCTTCAAACCGTTCAAACAAATCTTAATAAATTAATCTGATGGTACAAATTAGTTTATTATTTATTATTAGTTTATTATTTTTAACCTATTAAGTATGCGTTCTTTGCCTTACCTTCCTCGTGACATTGTCACACCTTAAGATTATGCCTTAATTCACCAAGTGCTTGTAAGGGGAAAAAAATGTATAATTACAGTGTAAGGACTTCACCCTATCTGTAGAACTATTCTTAAACCGGCACCACAAGATATAATATGGCAAGCATTTATCTTGAATAGGAAGGTATCAATTCGGTATCATTTTAGTCGTAACGATTATAAAAACATTAAAATTACCAGTTACGCATGTAATTTGTTTAAAATTGCTGTTTTTGACAAAATTATACATGTCGTGTAGAGAGATGCGTAGGATGTCGAGGAGTGTGTGTTTATCAAGAGGGCTTCTAATTGGTTATGACGTCACCAGGTCTAACGTCACAGTCGTCTTCATGTTCATAATAAAACCACAACGAAACGTCCATTATTTATTCCAATTAACAATGTTTCGGTCAAACTACTCTGAATTTACGACTACTCGAACAAGAATACATTTTTTACTAACAAAGCACTGTTCCGTCCAACGGCTCAAACAAGAATGATATGCTAGCTCGGCCGACGGTCGTATTTAAAGGAATTAAAGCGGTCTGAACCAGTTTTTCAAGTAACAGGCCCGGCGAGGCGCCTCAACCCGTAGCGCGATGCGGCCGGTACAAACCGGTTCTGAGTCATATTTCAACCGATGTTCTTGTCTGCCCCGACACGGCCATGCTGATAGATGGTGCGCGCTCTGCACCAGTCGTTTTTCTGGAAAAGATGAAAAAGTTTCTCTGAGCTAGGTATCCATTCAAAGGTACACTAGCTGATAATTTGGTGCAAGGTTATTTGTTCTGATAATTGGATCTCAACCACCAAATTATCAGCGAAAGTTTAAAACATAGTACTTAGAATGTTTATTAGAAAAATGAATAAGGAAAACTGACAGTGAGTGAGTTATTATTATTGTTATCAATGTTCATGCTCCACGTATTTACATTGTTTTATAATTTTATGGCCAATGCTTGCCACTCCACGTACTTGCATGGTTATTAAGGTACTCTTGGAATTTCTCATAAAATAACTCGCGGAATTTTTCGTAGAGGTTAGTAGAAGGTAGTTGTAAGTTACATTTTCTTTTGGAATAATTTTTAATGTTCTGATAAATTGATCTCAAACACCAAATTATCAGCGATAATTTAAAACATGATAGTTAAAATGTTTATTAGGATAATGGATAACGAAAGCGGACAGTGAGCGAGTTATGTTATTATTTTTATCAATGTTCATGCTCCACGCACTTACATTGTTTTTATTTTTAAAATAAATCTCACGGGCAGGTCGATGCTGTGGTCTGGGCGGCTATACTACACCGTGGTCCACAGGGGATAAAGGATAATTTGAAAGGTCGATGCTGGGGTCCCCAGAGGCACTGAAAATGTTATACTAGGACATACTGTTATTTAAATTGTTTTTGACTCAGTTACACAACTGATTTCTTATTTGATGTTTAAGATCATAATCCGTATTTTATTACTTAGTTTGTTAGTCTAGTTTGTGTAAAGTCTATAGTTCGCCAAAATTTTTTTTTTTTTTTCTTTTCTTTCTTTTTCTTTCTTTTGTTTGTTTGTTTTGGTTGCATATTGCTTAAAGTTTACGGTACTTGCCTAGGTAGACGTGTTGCATGGTAGAACTACAGGATCGTATTCATCCGCCTACTCGGCCATACTGACAGGCAGTGCGCGCTCTGCATCTGCCTCGAAGGGGTCCTCGTAGTGCGGGAATGACTGACAGGCGGTGCGCGCTTTGCACCTGCCTGGTCTGCAACTGTCTGTAACAAAGAGAGTTGCTTTTGAGTTTGGTATCTGTTTACAACTCCATCGAGTTGAACAAAGTTTTAATGAAGAATAGGTAAGGTCTCGGAGGGTAAGAGTTCTGGGGAAAATTTATAAAAATGATCAACTTAACTTTGTTTCAGTCGGAGTCTTGCTCAGGCAGTCTAGCATGGGAGGTGGATGGCACGGGCTCGCTTGCAGTAGTGTTTTGAGGGCCTAGTGCATCGTCTTCTTCCACCAACACAGCCCTACTGACAGGCAGTGCGTGCTATGCATCTGCCTCTCGGAGTATATCATCAAGTACTCGTAGTGCGGAAGTGAATCTGTAAAAGAAACTTAATTAGTTCTTGAAGAATATTTCATAGAAGGGGTTCGTAGGAATTCTCATTGGAATTTTGATCCTATTATTGATTTGCTCGGCTTTTTCCTGATCAATTTGCGTTCCATCATTTATTTGATCACTTTATAAAGATGCAGGTAGTTTCAAAACTATGATCGTCTATTGTTTATTTGCTCGGCTAAGTCCTGACCGATTTGCGTTTCATCAATTTTGTTTTCATCACTTTTTAAAGATGCAGGTAGTTTCAAAACTCTGACGTCAGTATGATCCTCAATTATTGTTTGTTTGCTCGGCATCTTGGTCTTGGGTCAGTTTTTGCATCATTTTATAAAGACGCAGGTAGTTCCAAAAATATGTCGTCAGTATAGTTTAACTAAGCCATCTTCTTGGTCTTGGGTCAGTTTTTGCATCATTTTATAAAGACGCAGGTAGTTCCAAAAATATGTCGTCAGTATGGTTTAACTAAGCCATCTTCTTGGTCTTAGGTCAGTTTTTGCATCATTTTATAAAGATGCAGGTAGTTCCAAAAATATGTCGTCAGTATGGTTTAACTAAGCCATCTTCTTGGTCAGTTTTTGCATCATTTTATAAAGGTGCAGGTAGTTCCAAAACTCTGACGTTAGTATGGTTTAACTAAGTCTTCTTCTTGTTCTTGGGTCAGTTTTTGCATCATTTTATAAAGATGCAGGTAGTTCCAAAATTTGACGTCAGTATGGTTTGCCTTCTTCTTTGTCTTGGTCTTGTGGCAGCGTACAGTCTCAAGGCTATCGAGGTTCAGATCTATCGAAGTTCGGATCTCACTTGTTCAGGTCTGTTATCCCACTTGTTCAGGTCTGTTATCCCACTTGTTCAGGTTTGTTATCCCACTTGTTCAGGTCTCTTATCCCACTTCTGATGTCGTGTAGAGAGATGCGTAGGATGTCGAGGAGTGTGTGTTTATCAAGAGGGCTTCTAATTGGTTATGACGTCACCAGGTCTAACGTCACAGTCGTCTTCATGTTCATAATAAAACCACAACGAAACGTCCATTATTTATTCCAATTAACAATGTTTCGGTCAAACTACTCTGAATTTACGACTACTCGAACAAGAATACATTTTTTACTAACAAAGCACTGTTCCGTCCAACGGCTCAAACAAGAATGATATGCTAGCTCGGCCGACGGTCGTATTTAAAGGAATTAAAGCGGTCTGAACCAGTTTTTCAAGTAACAGGCCCGGCGAGGCGCCTCAACCCGTAGCGCGATGCGGCCGGTACAAACCGGTTCTGAGTCATATTTCAACCGATGTTCTTGTCTGCCCCGACATACATTTTCCGTGAAAGACTCTATTTTGAAGTTTTTCTGTTTAAATTGAGTGTTCTGTTTGGGTGTTTTACGTTTCCACGTGAATCAATGTGTTTCTATGGAAATAACTTTAATTTGGTACTTTTTGACTTTAAGTGATATATCTTTATATTTAAGTAGGCATTGTATTATCTCTATTGCCAGATTTCATCCGCTAAATAATATACTTACTACGTAAGATAAACTTTCCCCTTAACTTAAATAAAACTTGTAAACTTGTATCTTGTAAAAACACAACAACACAAACTCCGTAACCACTCAAAACCTTAAACTCTACAGTTTAGTGCAGTTTATTAAGTAAGTATAAGGTTGTTAATCGTTTGGCAAAAGGTTTCATTCATCAATGAACTGTGAAATATAACAGTATCATTAAACGTGATTATTCACTTCTAGATTACGCGGTACAGGCGTCGTTAAAATACAAATACCCATTTATCTATATGTCTTATTATACATATAAAAGACAGTCGTTAGTTCACTATTTATTTCTCATGAACGGCTTAGCGGTGAAGTCAAACATCGTGAGGAAACCGTCATGTTCTGAGAACTGTGAAAAGTTAGAAGGACATGTGACATTCACCAACCAATACTATACGTGGTGATAAAAACCTAATCTTTGTCGTCAAGAGAGAAGTCCCTTTGTCCCATCAGTGATAGTGTAAATAGGGGTGATTAATATGTTAATCAATATTTGAGGCAATTGAGTTTGTAACACAATTTTGTCCAACAATAGAGAGCGGAAGCCTTTAGAACATAAAAAGCCTTAGCGCTTTTTGCAGCGACTGTACGCAATAGTGAAGCACTTTTTGCTTCGGATTTCGACACTGATTCACGTAACTGAAGATAAACCACAGTTTGATTTAGGAGAAATCTGGAGGCAAGTTTAGCAACTTAAACTCTTTAAAATAGATTTACGTAGAACTTACGAACGTAGTTTTGTTACAATAACGGATGATGTATATGTTTATGTATAATGAAATACCCAGAACCGAAACAAATCTCTTCAGATTCTACAAACATTTGTCCCAAGGCGGGAATTAGGTAATAAAAATTGCGAATAATATATCATGCTGCAAGTGAGTAATGTAAGACTCACCCTGGCCAGGCCGCTGACTGGGAACTTCTCGAAGTCCAGCACCGCTTCCTCCCCTGGCCCGCTGGCCATCTGCCCGTAGAACGTCCTGGCCGCCATGATAGTAGCCTGGGACATCCCATCCCCTGGGGAAAAACCACTTTATAAGGAAATTTAACTGGCAAAGTGTATCAAAGCACGTGCAGTATAGACTTCCGTAATCATATCTTATTGTAATGAGGAACTGACGCTGTGAGCTGCAATGACGGCTTGCTGTGTATTGTGAATATCTTCTGACTAATTTGGCCCGAGGCCCTAACCAAGCTAGCTCTACCCGTGTTGGCTAAGTGGCAGCCCACTTACATTCCGTTATGGGTACAATCTCTGGATTTTTCTCTACTCAAATGTAGGTATGTGCAGTCGTGTGACGATCACCAACTTTTTTGGTTTTTGAATGAGATGTGATTATTCTAAAGTCGGAAAAACACTTACTAACTTAATTAACGAAGTAATTATATGTGGGTTTTCATTTGTCCAGGTGTTATTTACTTTAACAAAATCGTGTGATTGTGTTTTCCAAATGCGTCATTTTCATTATATATATTTATGAAAGACACTTGATACCTTAATTAAAGTACCTTTTATGAGGAAAATCTTTAATTAAGTAGGTAGTTAGGTCCGTTTGAGAAAATAACGTCAATTGGACTGTTGTAGTTATATCGAGTAGGTTTCCGCCTTAAAGACTGCCTCGTGAAGAAATTGTAGAGATGGATGGATTCTTAAGGTAGCAACTATCTTCACCCCTATGAACCTCCCCACTGCTTAGACACAAATTCACTCTTGACAAAAGATATAACGATATAACCCCGCTGGCTATATGCGGGTTGGAACGGAATGCCACCTTAACACTTATTTCTTTAACCAAATCATAAGTAATATCAAGAGCTCACCAATAAACAGTATGCCGTTCTTAGCCTTATTGAAGTTGGGTTTCTCCTGCAGCTTCGCCTTGAGTGTGTACCCGGCAGCCATGCGCCAGAAGTTACCGTGCTGCTCCTCCGCGGGAATGGACGCCGGCTTCATCCGCGTGTTGAGGATCTTCTTCATGGACGTGGGGGCGGCATTGTCTGAAAAAACAAAGTAAATTAGAACAGAGTGTACAATAGAAGACACAGAACAAATATTTGCAGATCGTACAGATTTTCGGTCCGTGGAATTGAACCCGCAAATAATGGTGCGAGAGAAAACACAGAATAAATATTTGCAGTTCGTACAGATTTCCGGCCCGTGGAATCGAACCCGCAAAAAATGGTGCAATCTGCATTTTCGTCTGCTTTATCCAATGCTCGCTAAAGCTAGCTAATAAGCTTTATGCCATCTTTCTGCCTTCCAACTTGTCCATAACGATCATTTTTCTATAAACTTATAATGAACACATAATTATGTCGCACTAAATAATCTTGAGAGGAATAAACTAACCTTATAAAAATATAGTTATATTTATATATTTAAATAGTTATAATAAATTAATGTCCAGTATTGTCTGGTCATGGGTTTGAATTAAAACAATTTAACCCCCCATTAAAACCCGTATGAATAAATGGAAATCTAACGACTAATTTGGTATTCTTGTAAAAATCCCATTGGCTAACAGTGTAGTATGATATGTTGTGACTCGTTGGAATTTTACCTCGAAAATCCTTTTTGGCGCGGGATAGAATTGCTATCAAGTATTTTTATGTTTCTGCAGGCAAAAGCCGAAAAGCTACATTTGCATTCGCCGTGCAATATCTGAAGGTAATCCTGTGCGTTTTTGCAATTTACTTTTAAGATTATTGTCTTGCGTGTCAAGGGTACAAAGTGGTCATATTGTTAAAAACCCAATTTTTATGAGTTACCCAGTTTGTTTGAGAATCTATAAATTTATGGCAACGTTGTTCCCTGTCAAAATCTATCTGAATATTTTAGTTAATTGTACCAACTTGCACATTTTTACTCCTTTGCTATGTTCAAAGATTTTAAAAACGTTTGGGCTGTCTCTACTGTTTTCACGAAAACATTAACCCCAATTAATAGCAAATATAAAAATATAAGATGAAATTATCAAAAACGTTAAACTCAGGGTTAAATAATAATCATGAACATAATAGACTAAACTAAATTTTTCTGTCTCTTATTTTTAATAAACAATACAATGCAAAATAAACAAGATAAGAAATAAACTCTATGAAAACGTAAGATTAAAATTGTACGCATAAACAATGTTATGTCATGAGTTGTTGACCTCATGATATACCTTTGCACAAATACGAGTCAGCAAGATTACATACTTTGATTAGTTTCAATTATAACACATTTTAGTTTATTATCAGCGACAAGCGACATTGCACGCGTTATTTATTTTTAAATAGCTTTTGGCCCCGGGGCTTTTCCTTAGTATTTATACATTTTCCCGCGGAAAGATGGAGCTACATGTTGCTGCATGAATAATTTATTAAATTTATTTATTAATGTTTGAAAAGGGCAAGAGTATGATGATATTTCATTCATAATATCTATTGCATTCTAGATAATTTTTATTGATATAAAAAGATAGGCGACCATCTCTACAACACGTTTCACAGTGAAACTGTTTTTTATTTGACATCGCGGAACTAACACGTTTCCGAAGATAACAATATGAACACTTTAGTTTTACAATGTTATGCAAATACTTACAATCTTTGTTACTTCTGTAAAGAATATTTATTGATAAGTATCTATAGGTATTAACTTGTTGGACAGGTTTTGTTTGGGAAATTATTATTATCGTAAAAATGTGTACTTATTTAATATTTTATTTTTTATAATATAATATTGTTTTTAATATCTTTCAAGTATAAGAAAGAGAACGCTGGTGTTTCCGAACCCACACCCTTGTTTGTTGAACCCGTGTTTTACAACAAAGCTTTAGTGAAAATGTCTACAGTAAAAAAATCAGTTTAAAGAAGTTTAGTATTTGGGCTAAATAACTCTACTACAAGCTTAACTCTGGGTCGTTGGGACTATGCTAAGGACCCCAATGGTACTTTACTACTTTTTCTTTTAAAATGTTCCTACATAACAGAAACCGTACGAGGTCGTCCCGTCACGGGAATGGAATCCGCGAGAAAATAATCTTTTGTATCGGAAACTTGATGGATGCCGCCAATATTGCTATTTTTAGTTCCAATGTTTACTTATGTCACGTTAGTAGTTTTAACAAATAAAAAAATATTATAATTACTGTTCATGTTTAAGGAAAATATAAACGAATAATATTATGTTATTTTTGAAATTAAATGTAAATTCATCTTTTGTGTGAGAAATTGAAAAGATCCACAACAATACTGCATTTAAGTTCGTTTGTGTTTTGTTGTAAATGCTTTGATTGTAAGAGATGGAGGAAAACTATAGTTTTTGATATTGACTTTGATATAGATATTGAATAAAAATAAAATAAAAATATATAATTGTGTCTAAAAAGTACAATCAATAAACTTAAATAATAAAACTAAAGACAAAAAATATTTTTATTATGAAGGCTTATTTTTATTATGAATTAGGCTTTTACGGTATAAATTTAACTTCCGATACATTTCTAGTTCTTTTCTTTTCTTCTATCTATTATTACCACCATTTTTATATAACATAAAATTTGCTTGTTTAACCTAACAATCCAACAAATTCAGCCAATAATTATATCTTGTAAAAAATTAAGTCAAGGATATGACGATACATACTTTGGCGTATAAAAAACTACTCATTTGAATACAATAACACCGAAACAATTTTACTTAAACAATTAAACCCTTACGGAACAAAACTAACCTCAAAAATAATTATACAAAAAATCGATAATTCACAAAACTGATAAACTGTAGGTTACCTGTAAGTTGTGCCGCTACGGTCGCGAACAGTGCGCACACGCACAACAACGGTAGACCCATGACTCGACGGCGCGCGCGCTGTGCAACGACTGAATATCGATCAATGGATTTTCATTGATCGTGCACGAGACTTTTCCTCAGACAATCCTCGAGATATAATATAGTAGATTGAGAAAAAAGAAGGTAACGATTGAAATATTTATTTCATATTTCTATAAAATCCTAAAGGTGACTTGGACAAGTCAACTACATTAATTAGTAGTACTAGTAAAATTATTACGAAAGGAGGATAATTTTTTTTTATACGAAACCCTAAAAAAGTTTTCTTAAAAACCAGGTACATACAAGGTATACATAAGTTCTTCGTTTTATTTTTGAATATTTTTCTAAGAAATGAACATCTTAGCTTTAGTTTAGTGCCATATGACTGCAGTTATTAATCTTTATTCGGGTAAATCTAAATATCACCTGTCATCACACTAATTTACCCAGTCGAAAGAGTGTGTGTATGTTTGTTACTTCTTCACGACTAAACAGCTGGAGCGATTTTAATGAAAGTTATTAGATATGGAATGAGCTGAAACCCTGGATTATACGTTATATTGCGCGGGAAAAATAATGTTTACGCGGGCGCAGCCTTAAGGCGGGCATCTAGTGAAAAATACATTGTTGGCAACATCTTACCCTGTTGTTAGTTCGAAACTATATGTAAATGTATAGAGTATGTAGTAAACTTTTTAATTAAAACAGATAAGGCAAGTAATTATGTTATATACTTAATTTAGTATAGGTACTTCTATAATATAGGTATACTTAGCAAGGAGGACAACTGGTATAAAAACGGCGGCAGCGGAGCTATCTCTGTATACCTCGCTTTTTCTATACGAGTAGGTATACCTATGTACATGGCGCCTTATGATAAGTACGTACATATTTTATTTCGCAGTGGTGTGATTTTTCCTTATACATTTCTTATTTAATAAATTTCTATAGCACTGGGAATTCCCTGAGACATCATTTAAACCTTCGAATAAAAGTTGAAGTCCTTGAGTTATTTCCAGTTAATGTAATGTAATGTAGTTAAATGAAATAATCAATGGGATAGTATAAGTGAGGAAATAATTTAAGGAAATAACGTTCTCAATGCTGGGACACAGGAACTCCTCTGTTGACCAGGAAGATTTGGCCAATAATTCACCACGCTGGCCAAAGTGCGAGGTTTTATACCTGATTAAGAATGTATTCTCGCTGCATTAGTTCCGCTAGATTAGTAGATTATAAATCATTTTCCATATCAGAAATTGTTTTTTTAATAGGTCAATAATCAGATCCAACAAAATGTTAAAACTACTTTTCTTGTGGCTATAAGAATTGTTTATCATTTTTTTTACGAAGTTCACAAAGTACATCATATAAACTTTGATTAAATAATGAAGAAGGCTTGCAAATAAAAAAATATAAATATAAATCAAAAACAAGATGTCTCTAGTATTTAAAGTTCCGTACCCGAAGGTTCAGAAAATAATGTACAGAACCCATCATATGCGAGTAGACTAGCTCCTTATACTACTATCCTACTATACTTGGAATACTACCTACGCACTGTCCTTGTTTGCTAGGTATCTTGAGAAGTTTTCTTCACGAATTTCCTTATTTAATTTCTTACGAAATAAAGTATAAACATACCTTCTGTGATGAGAAAAACAATTAAATAAGGAAGCTACCTATCTTGTCCACGTTCCTATCAGAGTTTTTATCCTATCATCATCATCATTTCAGTCATCGGACGTCCACTGCTGGGCATTAATAATTCCAGGTACCACGGTCAGACGCAGCTTGCATCCACCGACATTTCCACACATGAGATGAATTAAGTTATCATCACCATCACCTCTTTTTACGTTCCCATAGCGTCAAGTGAGAAGTCCCTGTGGCCCAGCAATGGGAACCTAATAGGGATGTTGAAGATGATGATGTAACTTTAGCTTAAAAATATTCATGAATGAAGTTAACATTTTAATCTTTGCTAACAAACTGAACTGTCTTCAAAACGTAACAAATAAGATGTCACCACATGATATCTCTTATCATCAAGCCTTTATTTGTTTTTACAAAATAATTGTGTTTGCTCGTTTTCTAGCTTGGCCCATTTAAACAAAGACAAATGACTTATCATTGTGTGTTCAAGGACATAGCTTTATTAATATACTTTTATACTTCTTATTTTGTAAAAGAAAATTTCAGAAAACAAGATTACAAGTAGTATTAACACTTTCTTTGTAAAAGTCTATCTAAATCTTTTGGTTTTGGTTTTAAAATAGTCGTAGTGGCCCAGGGATGGTTTAAAAGGTGTTTTTTTTAATATATTAATTATATAATCAAATTTTATAAAGCCACCTCATATATAATTTTATAGTTTTAACTAATTAGTGTTTTATTTCATCATAATAAATAAATAAATATTACTTTCAAAATATTCACACAGCAACATCTAGCCCCGCGGTAAGCTCGAAGCTTGTGTTACGGGTGCTAGATTTCTAATTTACTTAATAGAATATACATAGATAGATAGATATTTCTTTATACATATATAACACCCAGATACCCGCACAAATATATTCGGATCGTAATTTTTTTTTTGTCTCGGGGAATTTAACCCGCTACCATCGTTGGCGGACCTTCGCCCGCTGCGCCACAGATGTCGTCATAATAAACTTATTCTACATCGCTAAGTATGATTTGATTTCGCCTTATAATTATCTTACGGCACTAGAACATCGATTATATACTAGATAAAAATATGTTTTTATGGAAGAATTTTATAAGAATGTCATCACCATTCATATTATAATAACTAATAGCAAATAGTTCATGTTGTATATTTTAAATAGTAATTTAGAAAACAATTAATTGATACAGTTGGAGTGAAATAAAGTTTAGTTTTCATATTCAAGTATTATCAATTTAGCGATCGTTACAAAATCTTAAATAAAACGGGACATTATTAATTAATCAATCAAACAAATCAATGTGTGCTTATGTTCAACATTTGACATTTGAAATGATGATGATATGTGAAACCAAAACCAACGACTAAAAATGAGGATACAATTAAAAACATTGAAAAGAGTTAAATATGTATAGATATTGAAATCACGTTTTACGCAACTTGTGACAATACTCGAGTTAATCTCGATTAATGCTGATATTTACTAGATAATGATTATTCATTATCTTTCTATGCAATTACATTTAATCCTTTAGATAAGCAAGTTGATCTCTTGACGAAACATTTACTACCTGTCCAGGTTTTTGATAACGAACGCGTGTGGTCATTATGAAAAAGATAAAAAAAATGTATGAAATTCAAACACAATTGTATTTGACTGTTAAGTTAATGTTCAATGTTAAGGCCGTGTTGGTTAAATGTGTCGGAGCACACTCGACATAAATTCCGAGGGTCGTGGGTTTAAACACCGCCGCGCACCTCGTGTTTTTTACCAAAATACCAAATACCCTTTCCCTAATGTTTATAATTGGAATAATCGTGCCCAGTACTAGAATGTAAAGTTGTTATGCTTAAGTATGTTTGATTGGGATCTACATAGATTCTAGAATAGCATCGATATGAGTTAAAAAGGCATGCAATAATTCAGTTCGGGCGTCGCGACCTTGGCGCAAGTGGCGTATTGTACTCCACTTGTAGCGCACAAAGACGCGACAAATAACACAATACTTGCCACCTTTATAAACATACAGCTTGTTTATAGATAGTAAATTTAGGCTATTCAGGCGTTTAAATTGTGTACAAGCTATGGTCGCGTTTAAGTCTGCTATTCCGCGGTTAAAAGCAGTTTAATGTTATTGTAAAGTTTCAATTAAATGCTCTGGTTTAATTTAAACTTCACAATAACAATTAACTTTAGTTTTCCCGTAAAAAAAATACTAATTGTAAACTAAAGTAACATAAACTATTTATTAGAATAATAACAAGTTTTATCCAACAATCCCGTCTGGACCTAGTTCTAGCCGGAGTGATATCGGATAGACTTAGTTTTATCCAACAGAGAATGGCTGGACCTAGTTGTAGCCGGCATGATGAAGGCTACACCTAGTTTTACCCGAAAACAATCGGCTAATACTAGGTTTAACCAACAGTCAGTGGCTACACCTAGTTTTAGCCGGTTAGAACTAGGTGTAGCCGCACTTCGGGTATTAGCCGTAACATATATAACATAGAAATGTTTTAATAACGGTTGATTTCACAACAAAATGTTATCATAATTAAAGTAGGTACCTATTATTTGATTGGGTATTATTTCATTCACTTCTCTGCTTATAATATTATTACAATGTGTGTGTATTTTATATTATTTATTTCACATAATGTATAATTCTAGCAGATAAGGGTAGTTGTGGATTTAGTACCTATTGTATACAATATTAATACATATGAAATACTTTCAAGTAAGATGGAGACAGGTTCCTGTATTCCAACATGGGGACGTAAATAGGAGTGCTTATAAAAATAGATATAGCTGTAAAAATTACCTCATTTTTTTCACTTACCACCAAAACTTCTCGCCAACAAACAAAATATAAGTACAAGAGCCCACATCACGAAGTAAACTACAACTGAACCACTCTAACTCCACGCGTTTAAAAAGACTGGGTAATCTAGGTATTATCTCATCTATTTGTCTTGGAAATATTTTAACAGCTTTAAACAGTTGTAAAGGTACCTATATTGTCGCTGGATTTGCACTCTTCTAAGGCTCATTTACTACATTAATACTAATATTTAGCTGAAGAGAATTTAATTGAACGCGCTAATTTCGTGAATCACGGGACCGATTTGAAAAATTCCTTGGATAGTATGTAAATACATCTATCTTCTAATAATAATTGTCCAGCAATATTTTAATTTTGACGAATTTTGCGAATGTTGTCGACTCAAAATACAATATTGATAATTTGATATGTTATAACAGGCTCCCAGGTATCGTCCCAGGTGAACATAACGGATAGCACCATTGCTCTAAATACTGTGCTAAGTCGCCTGGTAAGCGCGGTAATTACCTATAACAATTGCCTCAGAACCTTTAAAAATAAAGTTAAGAAAAAATATATACAATATGGGCAGGCACAACATGTATCGTGGAACCCCTTTCTTACCATTATAGAAAATGATTCGACTTACCTACAATTATAATAAACATAAAATTACAACTAAATAGAATAGTTTGTCTACTAGTTACTTTCTAGTAGAATGTTCATTTTACAAATTAAATAAAGTTACAATAATAAGTTGATTAAACTTTTATAGGATATATTATAGATACCCATGCCTTGTGATACGAATATGGGTTTCATAATGGCTTTATGTCAGTTATTTCCAGCGCCACACACAACATAATTTACAGGAAAATACCCGCTACATCTGATTCTGTATTAGCTTGCGTAGGCGCATGCCGGACGGGCCTAACTCAGCGATTATTGTATTGTATCGCTGAGAATTGCTCTTTCCGTTGATATGTCTCGCGGGAGATCCATCAATTTGACAACTGACCCCCTTAAGAAAGAACCGTTTTATTTATAAATCAACTTTATATCTTATCTTAAGGCACCGAAGTTTCGCCCGTGTTATAATATTATCCCGTGCTAAAAATTATCCCATGTTATTCTCCTGGTTCTAAGCTACATCTCCACCAATTTTAAGCCCAATCGATTCAGCCGTTTTTGAGTTATAAATGGTGTAACTAACACGACTTTCTTTTTTAAAGAAGAGAAGAGAAGATAAAATAGCCTTCCTCGGGAAAAATTCTGAAATATTTTTTCAAATCGGACCAGAGGTTTAGAGTTCGTATTAGCGCGTTCAAACAAACTCTTCAACTTTTTAATATTAGTATAGATTGATTTTAAGAGGTCCTCGCATAATTAATAGTTCGGGATATTCATTACAGAGCCATTACCTAAGCTATTATCAATGAACTCACCGATGTAGGTCATATTACACAAAGGCAAATATGTCTGATTCAACCAATTCAACTGAGATTCAATGAATTTTGCATGATAGAGGCCTCGGACATACCAAAAAAATGTGAATGAACAATTTTCTATGGTTGAAAGATTTAGCCATCGGTTGACGGCCCTGTTGCTAAGTGATCGACCTCTGTTGTTTACTTAGTAAAGGTCTAATGAAGATGTTATTTTCTTAGAAATATATTTTTTGATTCAGCTATTCTTTAGTTATAAATCAAGCAGGTAATGTTTTTATTCGGTTTTTTTATCGGGACAGATTCAAACCAACAAATACATATATATAGTATTAAAATCGATTCAGCGATAAACCCACGTAAGGCTTTAATAGTAGAGGAGCACTTCGATCTTTCA
Source organism: Chloroclystis v-ata (assembly GCA_963691955.1). Classification (NCBI taxonomy): domain Eukaryota; kingdom Metazoa; phylum Arthropoda; class Insecta; order Lepidoptera; family Geometridae; genus Chloroclystis; species Chloroclystis v-ata. The sequence continues at coordinate 7,938,554 of OY829904.1, read as the reverse complement.
GTAGGTATACTATACCTACTTAATATCTACGCTCCTGAACCATCCTGGTAGCGTACCAAATCCCTCAAGACATACAGGTTCGATTGGTGAGACCATTACCCAGTAGAGAAACGTAATATGGATCTTAATGGTGATGGGAGTTAGTTGTTAGTGATAGTTTTGTCTCCCATATGCGGTGAGCCTATATCAAATTCAGGCTTCCATCTTATTAGAAGCTACGTGGCTTCTTGCCTGTTTGAACTTCACATGTTCATCACAACATCGACACGATTCACGCGGATGCCGTGTGCTAACATTTTGTAAATTCGTGAGCTGTTGTAAAATTTCGTGCGTTTCATAAAAATGTGTCAAGACAAGATAAAACCGACAGATTCAAATATTAGTCGTTGACTTGTTTATGACTACCTAACCACCTCTCTGCGTCCCAGATGCTGTTGTCAGGCTTCGGTAGATAGGTATGACATTTTTATCTTTTTAAGAGTACCCATCTTTTTAAGGTAGGTACCCATTTTTTAATATATTTTTTAAGTACAGATGTAAATTTACAATCCAACACTGAAACAATTTACCCAATCGGACTTGTGGTTCATCTGTAATTCTGTATTAATATACGAGTGTTAATACCGAAGCATAGATTATAGTGTTGCCAAAAAGATACTAAAAAATCACCGTATATTCGTCGTATTACCGTATTTAGTGACTTACCTTATATACTATAATATGTTTTTTGATTAGAAGGTGCATCACATCATCTTCCTATAATAAAACACATTCTCACATATCAATTTTATTAAAATCTTTTTGTTCCATACGAAGCTTGTATATTCATCTAGTTACATCGAATATCTATTGCATATACATAATACTTACTTATATAACAGTATAATGTATATTAGTTTTATATACATTCCGGAATTTCCGGACTAATGGGCAAATTATAGTTATAATCATCTTTGTATCTTGAACGCTCAATATTGAAGAATCTAAGGTAATAATCTTTTTTATATAGATTTTTGTATATTTTTAGCGTTCAAGGTACACTGATGATGAATGTGTACACTGTGTATTTAAAATTAACAAATTATTTTAGGCAACACTTGTGTCTGTCGATAACAGCCACGCTAAAGGCATTATTGGCATTTATAGAAACAAAATAAGTATTTAAAATTTTAAAATTACATTTCTTTAAATTAAACCATAGATTAATATCATCATAGACAACCCCATTTGTTTTTCTGCCCATGAAAAAAGAGGATTTTCACGAGTAATGTGAAAATAATAGAACAGCCAGATCCCATTTATAATAACGGTATGATTTAAAAACAATAGAGATTTGGTTACATTTATATAAAGAAAAGTTTGTAGTTTTTTATATATACAGAACTATATAACCTCGTGGTAAGCTCGCAGCTTGTGTTTCGGAAACTAGATAGTCTGACACACATAATAGAATTTACTTACATGTACGGATATTTTTATTATAAATACTATATTGAACACCCAGATACCGAATAAATATCTGTTCCAAGGCTGTAATCGAACCCGCAACCTCCTGCGTCGCAGGCAGACCTTCGCCCGCTGCGCCACAGAGATCGTCAATATGATTATATTGAATATCGTAGAAAACCCTCTTTATAAAACAATCAATGAAACCAAAACTAGATGTGATTGTGAATATAATTTTGTGAAATTTGTGGTTTAGGTAAGTATATACTTAGTGCTTAACAAAACAGCTACATTTAAAAAGAGTGTAAGTTATTCTTGTGTTTAATAGGTATGCTTTGTGCTAACGTGAGAAGAGTAACATTGTAAACTATGTTTTTAACATTTATAACACACGTAAATTATTTAACAGCATACATAATGATTATCTGGCATTATTTTAACTGATTTAAAAACTTTTATTATTAACCTCGCTAAAATACTAATATAATAATTATTTCTTTGATTCACGCATAATATAATTTATGTGTCAGTTTCAAACTGTAAATATAAATTTGAGTAAATAATTTATTGCTTTCGATATGCAAAGTCAAAAGTAGCTATTTTTGTAAATACGTACACAATTGACTATTAATAAAAGTTAATATAATAAATATAGCGTTATTGTCATTTTATTATATCGAAACAATTTTGTATGTCTGGCATTTTTTAATATGTATAGTATTTACTTTCTTATATAATTTTATGAAATTAGACAAATAACATACTCATAGTATTAATAATATGTGACTTAAATGATAATGATATAATTTAAGCTTTGTAAACGGAAGCCCAAAATATAATTGGTTACTTTTATCCAATAATTATAACAAAATATGAATATCTCTGATTAACATATAAGTTGGTACTTACACATTTTTACAAAGTAAAATCTCTAGATATAAATTTAAATATGAGTCTATGTTATTATGCAGATTTTGGACACCTATCTACTACACATAAATTTTTATGTATTTAGGGTTGTCTAACTACAAAACATGTAAATGTTATGTAACTAGGTATGCTACAGTTTTCCAGGACTTAAAAATTTCACGTGTCGTTTTAAATATAAAAATCTTTCGCTCACATTGCCTCAAGATTAAAATTACTGAATTAATTCCTTGACGCTCAGCGAACAAAATATATTGATTACCCTTTATGGCAATAATGGCATAACAAAACCCCTCCTGCCTAGATTTGAGACTAATTAATTCATTATCAATTTTATCAGAAGACGATTCTTGTGTAATTTCATTGCCAGGGGTTTCCAATATAAAATCATTTTAAAATGTGATCTTCCGTCTAATATTAATGAACTCATTTTTTGGCTCATCCTTTCTCCAGTCCGCCGCTGTGGAAGACTAAGGAAAACATCTAACATCCAACATCTACACTACAACACTCACAACATTCATTCGTGTATACGTACGGGATAGATTAAAAACCACAACCAAATTTTTTGTGATTTTTTCTTGAGCTTAGTGGTGCAAAATAGGCTTTATTTATTTTATACGAGTATTTAATTCATTTTCTTAATGCGGTAAAAAAGTTTGAAGTTTTGTTAAGGTTAAAGTTACTTATATTGTACGTTGATGCTGTTTAGCACTTTATAAGTGTACATTGTATTTTTTTTTCATTGTACGTAACTTTTAGTTACCAACATACTTTAACTTTTAGTTATCTTTCATCTTCATATGTCATAACTTTTCTATTAATTTACGTTTTTATTAGTATTTTTTAAACAATAATTAATCAATAAATGTAAATGGTAAAATATTATGTGTATAACCACCACTAAGCCCATTGGTTAATTTCACGGTTTCCAAATTTTTGTTACATTATATCAATTTACTATTATTTTAGTCAGTTATTTATGATTGTATAAATTTATGACGCTGTAAAAATCTTCTACACAATTATCCGATTTGGCTATTTTAAAACATTATTTTAAAACTTACATTACATCTACTTTATATGTGAATAAATTTTCGATGGTTTTGGAAAATAAAATGCAGTTAACCCTGCTTCCCGTAACACGAAAATGGAAAGTAATGTCGACTAGCTTAAGTAGGTATGTAGTTAATTTTGTCCTAACAACTATTTAGTGGCTACAATTCGTATGCCAAAACGACGTCGAAGGTTCGAATCCACGCACCGTAAAATCATTTAGCGCTCATTTTTTGATCAAGAATAATTTTATTAGGACAAATTTTACTGTTGAATTCTATAACTACATGTCGGCTAACACAGCAGTATTTCACATTGATTTCAAGCAAGTACTAATGACAACGACGAAGTCATTTTCTTAGAAGATAGGATTTGTGGTCAAATCCTTTTATGCAGTGCTTGGAGAAGTATTCGCTCAATATTAGTATAAAACTTCATCCATCAGCCGTTTCACTAGCAATATTCGATTGAGTCAATTACACTCAGACTTATTTTCAATTTCGTTACAATAACATTTCCATTCATGAAATACAAATCAGAGAAGTTATGATCTGTTTTTTTCATGAATCTTCATTGTATATTCTCCCAATAATAATATGTATGATAAAGGTAATCATTTTAAAAAACCTTTATTTCCTTAACCTGTTCTTTATATTTACGTTTATTAATCGCTCGTTTTAGCGTAACGTTGGGTAATAAAAAGAATTGTTGTATCAATTTGAAGAACGATAATCGTTGGATAACAAAGAATTTCTTTAGATGACAAAAATCGACTTTTAGGCCGGGATCCGTAGTACATGGAAATCAAGTGATTACTAACAAGCTAATTTTTGGTGAGTAGCTTCGTTTCGATGAGACGACTAAAAATATCCTATACCCAAATCTCGATTGTGGTAGCTAACAGAGATATCAAGGATTAAAAAAATCAAGGATGTAAAACCGGGATAACGGACCACGAAATTTGTCGGACAATATGTCCGTTAGATTTTATATATATTAATTAAGTATACAACAAAAAATCAGCTGGTTAGTAATCATAGTAATCATTTAAATTGACCTCGTTTTCGATACATTTTCGAAATGGCGGACTCTTTGATCAAACCATAGGTTTTGTAGGACAAACATGTTTTTATATAATTTAGATGATTATCTTGAGATATAACATATTGTCCTACAAATTTCGTGGTCTGTTATCCCAGTTTTACATCCTTGATTTTTTTAATCCTTGATATCTCTGTTAGCTACCACAATCGAGAGTTGGGTATAGGATATCTTTGGACGTCTCATCGAAACGATGCTACTCACCAAAAATTAGCTTGTTAGTAATCACTTGATTCCCATGTACTACGGATCCCTGACTATTTACCTTCTGTATTTTACCTTATTTCGAGTCCATGATCATAGGCCTCAGAAAATGCTTTCCACACAAACATATCTCATTATCACAACTAGGTACCTAATCAATTTCAAGCGGTTTCTCAATCACCCATACCGAACACCACAAAACCGATCACATTTTCCGAACACTGCACAAAAGCCACCACGAAACGGTCACTGGGTACAAAAGGCGTACGTATACACTGCACGACACAGACAGTTTCACCGAATGCTAGATGAGAGTCTCCTTGCCCGCCTGGTTGAGGTCTGGCTTCAAGGCGGGTTCTGGCTTGGGGGCCAGGTCGGGTCTTGAGGCCTGTTCGGGCCGGTGGAGTTCTCCGGGCGAGGGCGCCGAGAGGGGCTGGGTCCCCTCTAAGGGCCTCCGCGGCGCAGACGGTTGCTCTGCTGCCGGTTGCTCATACTAGTTTTTCGACATCAGTATTGTTACGAACTCTGGAAACAGAAATGGTTTGTTTTTGTAAATGAAGTTCAAATAATCTGTGGTTTTAAAGTTGCAGAAATACAAATAACTGTTAATAATGAGAACCAGGATGAGATGGCACAAAGGCAGGTCTTTGCCTTGCAGTGGAACAGTAAGGGTTTAAAATGATTGTACCAAAATGATATGATGCTTTAGCTGTTTCTTCGAATCATCATCATTCTTCGAATCGTTAGGAGATAAACCACAGGAGTTAGTAATCAACCGTCAAGTATTTAGCAGAGTGTAACCGAGATAAATCGTCGATAAACTGACACAGAATTCTGACAGAAATAGAACTACGGGGCAGCCTCAAAGCTCATTTTGTTTCTTCCTCCTCGCTCAGCTTCTCTCCGAGGAAGAAGAAGCCTCTCTCGAAGGTCACACTGTCTACATACTGATAGCTATGTACTTATGTACCATGGTAGTTGACCATGCCGTCGCCGTCCAGGTCAGCCTCGCGGATCATGTCGTCTACTTCCTCCTCGCTCAGCTTCTCCCCGAGGTTGGTCATCACGTGTCTAAGAGGCTGGTCACACTGTCTACGTACTGATAGCTACGTACCATGGTAGTTGACCATGCCGTCGCCGTCCAGGTCAGCCTCGCGGATCATGTCGTCTACTTCCTCCTCGCTCAGCTTCTCCCCGAGGTTGGTCATCACGTGTCTAAGAGGCTGGTCACACTGTCTACGTACTGATAGCTACGTACCATGGTAGTTGACCATGCCGTCGCCGTCCAGGTCAGCCTCGCGGATCATGTCGTCTACTTCCTCCTCGCTCAGCTTCTCCCCGAGGTTGGTCATCACGTGTCTAAGCTCGACGGAGGAGATCATACCATCGTGGTCGCTGTCGAATACCCTGGAATTGTTTGAAGAAAATGAGACTATAATCTAGAACATATTTTGATGGTTTATGGATCTGATTGATCGACAGCGGTACATCTTGAGAACCACTCTGTAAGGTCACGACCGCTCGCCGGTCCGCAGTGACTAAATCCAACGTATTAAAATGTTCGTTGTATTCCCGATTATAACATAGACTACCTACTTTAATACCAAAAGCACCTAAATCAGCCCAGCCCAGTAACTAACACGACTTTCTTCTTTTAAATATAGATGTATGTATGTAAAAATAAGTACTGAAATAAACATTTTTTTTTATTATGTATACCTGAAAGCCTCTCTAAGCTCGTGATCTTCATCTACCACCTTCATCTTCTTGGACATCATGAGGAGGAACTCGTTGAACTCGATCGTGCCGTTTCCGTTCTGGTCCACCTCTTTCAGCATCTGTTTCAGTTCCGCTTCTGAAATTGAAAATGGAACGCTGGATAAAACCTTTTTAATTTTGCCTTTTCTACAGCATTGACGTAAAAATTGTATCAAAAGTCTACGCCAAATAAAACGATGAGCAAATTTTTGATAATAACATTAATGAATAAAATACACCGCCTAACTTTGAAAATATTTCAGAACATGCCGGTTTCCTCACGATGTTTACTTTGACCGTTAGAGCACGTCTTTAAAAAGCGCACATACATTTTCAAAGAAGAAAAATCCTGTGTCTATCCAAATCAATGTTTCCTACCAAAATAAATCAAAATAATTTCGAATCTGGAAACCACGTCGCTTCCGGAAAATAAAGGGGAACACGACTAGACAGTTGCATCGTATAAATAACATTTATTGCAAGATAAATAAAGGCTATTTTTCAACAGAGCACGTCGTAAATTACAGAAATGCTGCTACGACACATTTCGTTTGCCAGCCGGTCTGAGGACGAACTCTGCACTATCTGAATTCTTTCTCTATCTCTGGTTCAACCTTAATAAATTAAGTATTTTATCATCAAACATGAACGCAATAACTTAAATGTCATAATATATAGATAGCTAATAGATAAAAAGGTGATTAACTAGCATAAATAAAAATCTATATTTTTATGTAATCTGACGTAGTGATTGATAATTTCAACCGCCGATGTCGAGGCGCCGTGGCTTAGTTGGTTAAAGCGCCTGTCTAGTAAACAGGAGATCACGAGTTCGAATCTCGTCGGGGCCTTTGTGGTATATACATTTTTTATACGTTTTACGATTATAAAAAAAACGTTATACGTATTACGTATAACAATTTTTTATATTAAAAAAGTTACTAAGGCATAAACATTTTACATATGAGATTACAAGAGTAATTTATACTATATAATAACAAAGGGATACGAAAATATATAATCTTCCGTCGTAACTAAGAATTGCGAGAGTGTTTACTTATTTATTTGGTTGATAGGTGATTCAAAGCACAAATAAACTAATGAATTGTTGGCAAACACACCACGCCAACTACATATTTAGCAAATTTCCCTAATCACCGTTGAAAGCTGCGCCAATTCCTGTGTCTCGTAAACAACTGGTTTGTTTATAAATTTAAATGTACTAAATAATCGTTCATTAGGTGACATCGCAACTAAATTATAGATACAATATTATTGTTTTAATTTATTTTTGTCGATTTATTATTCAAATTTATATCTATTTATTCAAACGTCAACAAAGGAGAGAGAAAGCGCGAATCGCCATGTTATGCGTCTATCAACGAAAAGTATAACCGTAGATATATTAATGTGTATCGATAAATAAATGAGTGGCGTAGATCAGATATATTTGTTATTTTTTTTAAACTTACCACTCGGCCGCTGTCCAAGTGACCTCATCATAGTTCCCAGTTCGCTGAGGTCAATGGTGCCGTCTTCGTCCTTATCGAATAACATGAAGGCTTCTTTGAATTCTGGAAAACGTAAGATAAATATAGAGACAAATATAAAGTTGATCGTTTTAAAAGCGCGAGAATTTAACTCAGGTGTAAATGAAAACGGTTTAAAATTACTAACGATGTTTAAATCCATTTAAATCTAGCACCACGCGGTAATTGTTTTAATCAATATTTTTCTCTTACCTGCAACTTGTTCATCGTTGAGGCCGTATTCCGACTGAAATAAAAAAATAAGTACTTTAAAAAATGCTTCCTAATAAGAAAAAGTAGACAAATATACTGTTTTACCTACAGAAACTTGTCGTGTCATAGAGCTACTTGTAAGCCTTCGCAATCTTCTGTACTCCTTCTGGTAATTATCTAAACTTGCTGTGTCAGCCATTTTCTATAGGTATTGTACTTGGTCTATCTTAATCTTTGTCAGTCTATGGTATGAAGTTGGTGTTACACATTTTTCGGCACATATCAATCTCGTTTTATAAATATTACAAAAATCAAATGTTAGAGTAGATTTTTGTTTTTATTGGGTATGTACAATTTACACATTTTATTAAAACCAATATGAAAAGTCCAATAAAAAACGCACAGACAAAAGAGCACATTTCAAAACTTTTTGTCATGAACTTTGTAAATGGAACTGTTTTGTTATTAAAAAAATGTTTATTTTTGAAACGACGAAAATAAAGCGACCAGCGTGATACGCGCGACGCGACATTGTCAGCTGAGATTATTAGTAGGTAGAGTTCTAATTTTAAATTATTATTTTCGCAAGTATTGCTGTACTATTAGACATGAGACTGTTTTACAAAGCAAATATGGCAATTTAGCATTTTACTTGGCAGTTGGTTTAATTTTTATTGGATAAATAGGCACGCACGGTGATAGGAAGATAAAAAAGGCGGTGTTTTATTTATAATTGATTAGTTTTACTTTAATTTATTTTTACTTTATGAACGCTTTCTGAAAAATAGAGCTTTTATATCGTTTAAAGTCAAATAAGTATAAAATTAAATTGTAAAACTTTCGCAATTTGTTTACTTTGGAGCTACAATCAATCTTCGGTCTGTGCTTTAATTTTTTTTAATATCTTATTGTGTAAATAAGTAGTGGGAGCGTCAATAAGACATTGTGAACGAAATCACGATCGAAATATATTTTAAATTTAGAAAAATGTTTAGAATACTCAGATATAAGATGAATTACGGGAAAAACAGAGGCATCTAGCGTAAACGACTGATATTAAATCAAGAAGTCAACGCTTTAGCGTTTTACCCTTTAAACTAAAGAGGGCGTTAGAGGTCTAATAATCCGTAAACTTGTAAACATAGTTGTTATCATAAAACATGTTAAGTATTTATTTTGTGATAAAAGAATGAATTAAACTTCAAAACTAAGGGGTATTAAGGTTGTATTCTGAAGAGCCATAGTAGAGATTAAAGATTTTTTTACTTTTTTATTTGTTACCATTTTAAGCTAGTGAGGTTAGAACAGGTATGTTATAAATCTTTAATAATTAGCTGTTATATTTTTGAATGTAGCTAAATATAATAATGTACTCCATGTATGTACCACTTATTTAATCCATTAAATTTGATTTGGGCTCTAGCCATAAATTAAACAAAATTGTAAAGATAAGAAGAATTTTTTTACTTAAACGAAAATAAAAATTATAATCTATGTATTTTATAAATTTTAATAGCGGATGTGATTTGATTTAATTTACAGGCTCAAAATCCCAATAAAATTAGTCGCAATGTTCTATTTTACGATCAAATGTCATCAAGCTTTAATTGCATTTTTACTGAGGTTTTTTATAACGGTGTTGACATTATTTTGTTGATTGAAGCATAGGAAACTTGAAATCTTATTGAAAATCATAAAAATTGTGAACGAAAATGTTAAACGTTTTGATAAACTTTAACAATATTTTGGTGTTAGAATCACATTGAGATATTTTCTGGTTCCAAAATTTACCGACGATCTTTATTCAAACATCAATTTATTCATACTTTTCTCATACAGAACAACTTAATTAAAGCCGCGTAAAAGGTCAAAAAGTAGCCGGTCTGCGCAATCCCATCGTTAAGCCTAAGATACTTACCAAATCAATATTGACAATGAGGTCGTATTGCGGATGTTTGTGCCCCTTCTTCTTTTTGCCCTGAGGGGTCTTGGTCCCGGAGGCCGCTACTGCCTGCTTGGGGGGTGCGGTTTTGACGGCACCTTTCTGGGCAGACGGCTTCACTGGTGTTTTGGGACCTCCTTTTGTTGGTGTACCTAGAGATATGTTAAAGCTTTTGGTATGACGTTATGAGTAAAATATAATTTATTTTTGTGTTTATTAAGTAAATAATATTTTATTAAGTAACACATATAAATAAAATGTTACAATAAATAAAATTTTAATTATAATTTTATTATAAAAGGAAAAGTAAAGAATTTTTGTATTTTAGTCTGTAAACTATATACAGACTAAAATACAAACATTCTTTCCTTCATCAGTCTCGAAAAACCTCAGACATACTAACATCAAACTTTCTATCATCTGCGAATATATCTCAGTCTGGGTTCTGGGTTCTGGTCTAGGAGTCTGTTGAGGGCGACGATAGTGCGGGATGAGTTGTTTCGGTGGGATGTAAGTTGCATCCACCGCGTGAAGCCGCTAATTTTATCTGGCCATCTTGTAGGCCGATGTTGCGTTTGCCGATCCATGGTCTCCACTCGAAAACTGTTTAGCCCCATCGGCCATCTGTTCTCCGAACTACATGGCCGCCCATTGCCACTCATATAGCTAATCCGCTGGGCTTTGTCGGTGATAGACCACAGATTTATTTTCACTTAGATGAAAAATAACACAAAGATTGAAACTGACCTTTTTGACATGTCGTTGACGTTTTAGAGCCTGCCGCGTTTTTTTGGTTGACGTGTCCACTGCCATCTGCCGGTTTGTTTCGTGCCTGCAAAGAAAAAGAAAATCTAATTATCTTTTTCGTCAAGATATTTCTCATTCATAAAATGGCCTATTTTAAAAGTCCCATATTCCCTTTCGTAAAATATGTATCGAAGTGTGAAAATGATTAGGTATTAATTATGATGAAACTTTTTCATTAATTATGTACGCTCGTACGTGTACATCTCAATCTTAATTATGTATTGGAAGAACTAAGCCCGCTTCTGTAATTAGGTAGATATCGAATTGTTGATAATCTTTTCAATCTAAACAAACATGCCAAATATATTACCAACTCGAGTAGGTATATGACACAAGATGGCGGCATTATGTCATCCGTTTCCGCACAGTTGCGCGGGAAACTCATACGTCAAGGTTGGCAGCTTTGAGCGTTCCGCTGTCAACTGCAATTTCCTTCAGATTGTCTTGAATGCGGTTTGCAGTGTTGCTTGGGAAATTACACGAGGAAATTATTTTGCAATCTTTGATATTGCAAAACGATACTTAAGTATTTAGATACCTACATAGATTCTTTATATTATTTTTCGTTTTAACCATCTTTAAAAGGAGTTTCTCAAGTTAGCAGTATTTTATATCTTTTGATTGGGTCAACCTTTGGGTGGAATTAGCAACATTGCACGTTCCCTTGTCAACTAAAATTTCCTTCAGATTGTCTTCAATGCAAGTTTGCTTTGAAAATTTTGGTAGGAACTTATTTCAAAAAATATATTTATTTTACGCACATTAGGTTTTTATTATTTATCTAAGAAAGACATTTCACAAAAGTATGAGTTAATACATTACCTACATACATACTTATATGAAATAAGTAATTTAAGTAAGACTCACAATTGCCCACAATTGCCACATAACAAGTAAGTAATCAATTGGTACATCAGTCCAGTTTCAAACGTCCTAAGGCTAAATTTTTAATGATCATCTAAGTACACCCATGCCAAAATATTCATCTAATTGCATACGAACCAAACCAAACATGACTTACAAAACCATTATAGGAAACAAATTGCAAAACCAAACCATAAAAGACAAACATTTAGAGCAGAAAATACTATAATGGGGAAAACAGGTATACCATTGCTTTTATAATAAAATGACAGCACAAAGTCCAAGCCCATTATCGGCTCTAGAACAATAGAGGGAGATTACGGCCACAGTAAATTGCACTGGGGATGTTCCAGACGAGAAACCAGAAAAATATTAATAAAATTAGCTTTGTACCCACTGACTTGCACACACGAGAAACTTAGTTAAAGGCCACTGGATGTTGTTACAATTTTTTGGTAGAGTAGTTGAATACCGTCAATCGGAATGGAAGCTATATGGGTAAATAATACCGTCGCGCCCCCAGAATTGAGGAAACCCAAACCGCGTTGTGGAATTCCTAAATTAACTTTTTTCTTAAGGGTGAAAGAAGTTCATTTAGGGTTAGTACTGGCTTGAGTGTGTCCGTATGTGATCAAGTGATATCATTGCCTGAAGGAGGATACGATTATGTACCAGAGGTATGTGGTTCTTTAACTCTCTTGGATATTGCTATTGATCATATTTTTCTTCTTCGTAATATCAAATAAATCTCGCGTGTTGTTGATGTTCCAATCTTACTGGCAGGTTTGAAATTGCTTAGCCAAAAAAAAAATAATTCATAAATCATATTATTATAATGTTCTTATACATTATTATACTTAACTATGGGTATTCGAAAAATTAATTCACCATAAACCATTTTCTTTGAAATCTGGCAAAACCGCAAAATGGTAATAAATTTCTAACCCACGTACAAACTCACAAAACTATATACTTGTCACCTGTCACATTTTTATTGTAACAAAAGAATTTAGAGTGACTACGCCACACGGAACATTCAATTTACCGTGCTGTAAATCTTAAAGCAAAATGGTTATAGCCATTCCTACTGGAATCAGCTGTAAAAAAGACGATGTGAACTTGTCTGGGTGTACATCGATGAAAGGTGTAATATTATTATAGTATTTAATTGTCATAAAACTTTCACATAAATTGTAAGGTCAACCGGGGCAAATGCGTGGTATTTCTCGATCACTTCAAGTTAGAGCCACATTGTGATCAAATGTATGGCATTATCCACTTTTTGAAATTGTAGTCCAATATTATGGCTATTTCTGCACAAAGTTCAATCAGCGATATTTTCCCTGGAGCTTTACAGATGTTTCAAATTGACTATTTATTTAAAATGGGAATTTTAGATGCATTTGCCCCGCTTTGGGAAAATGCGTCTTTATTGAATAAAAACTTTATTGGTAAGCTTTTCGTGATAATAACTAGATATAACTTTTTGGTTCAAATTTCTTTGCAATAGTATGATAGTTAAACTAGTCAAAAATAATAATTGACGCATTTAGAGACAATCTTGTAAAAAATGGGGAAATGCGTCTATATTTTGATAGACGCATTAGCCCTCTGTTGAATCCAGATGCTGTCAACATTTTATTTGGGTACGGACAAACTATCAAAACTCAACAAAAGTCTAAAAATAACAAATGTAAGTAATACGATGGGACGATAGTAGACAAATTTCTACGCGTGAGATTTTGATTGAACCGTAGAACAATACAGATTGTAACAAAACACAAATTTGAAAGCTACACCGCATTGTTTTTAAATTAAAGTTAAGTATATTCTGGCTTTTGTATATTTTCAAATAATAATTTGACAAAAACGATATAAAAACTTCCTATAGACCAGATTTCTTTTGCATTTAATTTTCATATTAAAATTTGCCGAACTAAAAAGGTTGACGATATATGTTTTGGGGGTAATTGCGTCCCACAGTCGCAATTGCCCCATAATAGCAGACGCATTTACCCCAAGAAATTAACCCTAACCTTATGAATGGAAACATTATTATTTCTTTAAATAAAGCTATTTCACTAAAAATAACTGTCTGGGTAGGTAGCCCATAGTTTATTCCTTACAATGATTATTGAATAAAATCAGTTAATTGAAGAAAACTAATGACTAACATGGATTTAGTAACTCACCTCACGCAGTCAAAAGTTGTTCAGAAACGTGCAATTTTTAAAATGGTCAATTACTCGAATATGTGAACTGCTACGCCATCCGCACGAACAACATGTTCTGTATTTAGTTCAAACAAATGCAACTAGATGACAGAAGTCAACGTATGTTGAATAGTTCTCGAATAAATAAAAAAAAACGCATTTTCCCCATAGACGCATTTAGACTGGTTGACCTTATATGGTGAAATAAATATCAAAATTACTGGGTAAGTGTTAAAGTTCGTATTTTTTTCCTGAATTTTAGTGTACTATCTACAAAATGTAGGTTATTTCTAACTTACATTGGAATTTAATAACTACGGAAGACAATACATTATAATAATTACCTATATAATATGTTTTACTTACTCCCCATTCAAAGACTTAACTTAAATCTTTATGATTAAATATCTGGATCGTTAATAGTAGGGGAGCCGAAGAGGGGATTTCGGGATTTACTCGAGCGCGTCAGATTAAGATACTGGAGATAGCTAGTACCCAGACAAGTACCTCCACCAAATATAAAAAATCTATCTATGTTCGAACGTGAATTATAAAGGAACAAAATTTACTTTTGTCAGATTAGGCGAATCACTTTAGATAATCGTCAGATTAAGATATGGTAGAATCAGTACATAAAGATGAACCATATACATCTAAATCTGACGCTCTAACACCTTTGGAAATGCCGATTTTTTTGTTCATATTTTTGAAAATGAGTCAAAAAAAATGAGTCGCGATTTTTATTTTTTTAACGTTTACGTACACTCACCCCAATCGTGTAAACAATCAGATTTACAAACGTATATTATCAATCATATTTCCTAAATTATTTTTAAGTATGTAAGTATGTTAAGCTGATTTTCAATTTATTGAATCTGATTTATAGAATCTATCACTAACTGACGCGCTTAAGTACGTCCATACAACAGTATTTTTTAAATAAGTTTTTAATTATCTATGGTCGCTTCCCCCACTGATGAAACACATCGGTCTCATACAATTTTTTTCTTCTTATCATCTACCAAATGCAACCCAATAGGTCTCTTTGACGCTCGAGTAAATCCCCATTTAGCATCGTCGCCTCCCGTACTATAATATCAAAAGCTGTGCAACCATTCGAAAGCCTTTTACAAAACAAAACAGTCCTGCGAGAATAATTGAAGTAGTCGCTTAAATCAACGACGAATGCGCTTGAATTAGTAATGAGACGGTCAGCAGATAATAGCTAGGAATATTATACTACTTCAAAGCAATTTCAAAGCATTTGGTTATGTAAAGACTCATTTTCAAATCTTTTGATCAATAAACAATCAATAACAAACTGTAGGTACGTATTTTGAGCTTTAGCTTAACTTTAGTGGGTAAATTATGACTCAATCTGGCATAACTAAAAAGTGTTTCATTCATGATGACAAATTAAATTATGTGATTTTTCAAGTCTGCGTGAAGCATGAAACTGCCCTAAATAATGCAGTCAATTTGTAAGTACTCTATAAAATACCTAATGATATTTATTGTATTAGATATCTAGCTCCCGTAACACAAGCTTCGAGCTTACCACGGGGCTAGATTTTGCTAGGAATTGTCTAGCAGCTGAATATGTTTGGATACAAAAATATGGATATTTTATGGATGGCGAACTAACTTTTTGTGGTATTTTGTTTATAATTGTACATTTTCTTTACAATTTATGAACCTACTGAGAAATCATACAAGATAAATTATAGTGCATACATAATCTACTTACTTATTATTTTAAAGATTGCGGAACACAACACATGATGACTTGCATTCTTAATTTTTGCTGACACTTGTGTATCAGTCGATTATTCAAGCATTTGTATATTATGCTTTATCATTATCATC
The DNA here is from genome assembly GCA_963691955.1 of Chloroclystis v-ata. Lineage (NCBI taxonomy): Eukaryota > Metazoa > Arthropoda > Insecta > Lepidoptera > Geometridae > Chloroclystis > Chloroclystis v-ata. Next base: position 7,922,628 of record OY829904.1, on the reverse strand, counting down.
GTAAAGAAATAACAAAATAAATTTTAAATGCCTTGACTTATGGGAACAAAAAGATTTTCTTCTTAATAATGAACTGAGACCATAAACAATGGAAGTAAAGACTTATTTAATTTTATGAAATAGTCATCTCTAATGTACTGATATAACTAGCGTCGCTACCATTGAAAAAAATGCGTCTTGTAAAGGTCACAGCATCTAAAAATAAAAAGTACTGCGTAAAACGAAATAACCTGAACCTCCTTTCAGCCCCTATTTGAATTTCGAACGTCCAAGAAGGCCAGTTCGGTCCTCGGGCACGTTGCGCGCGCAACAACGCAGCTCCCGCACTTTTACCTATCAACCGAATTCGAATTTAAAATTTCATCATGGTGGTGCGTAATTTTTATAGCTTGGCTTATTAATTTTATTGACGTGGAAAAGTATATAAATCGGATTTTATTACTTCCAGAACCGACGGGATAAACCTGATGACGAACAGACTATCAGTAAGTTTACTATTTTTATGGTCCAATAATATATTGAGTAAATGGGTACAATTTAATTTAAAGGTTAATTTCATTTTTCACATTATGCATAAACTTGAAGTGAGTATGAGTGCGAAGAAGTATTAGAAGTTGTGTTAAAAATATTTGTAAAGACAAATAATGTTCTTACCAACAATAACAAAAATTTTCACAAATGTTACTGATTTTCCCTTTAACTATATTTATACAAATATTGTAGACCTATCGCAATGTGTCATACTTTCACTTCAGTATTTTTTCCGTACAATACTTGAAGATTTCCTTAATAAGAGAATAAAGTAAACATGGCCAGGCCTAGACTCTAGTCTCTCCTAAAAACAAATACGAGAATACCTTAACACTGACAAGAGTTTTATGTCAAAGATTTCTATAAATCGATATGATATTGTCATAGTAGATCTGAATAGTAGATTCAGATAAGTCTAAATGTCAAACATTCTATTTAGTTTAATACATTCTATTCTTGCCTACACGACATGATTCACAGACACAAAAGGATCGCTTTAATTCCATTGCAGTTATATAAATAGACCAACTGTCAACTATGCAGCTATAATGACATTGACAGTACAACAAAAGAGGCTTATTCCGGGCTCGCGATATTATTGAAATGTTAAGTTGAAATGGGAACATAGACAGAGAACAGAGAGTGGTTATATCTATTTGTTGATATTGTTGTACTTACAATATGAAAGAAAACTCGAAACACACATTTCTATGAATAAGTAAAAAATAAGGTCGGTATTTTAACCATTATGATTTAATTCGTTGCAAAGCCACAGTTTAACCTAAGTTGGAAGAAATTAATTTAAACGACCAAAATTTCTGAAATAATCGAGGTTTCAATATTTTCTACAAAATCAGCTATTTTCTCAAATTTGATATATTTTTTTCTACAATGGATTTTATCAATACTGTTAATTTACAAAGAACGCAGTCTTACCTTATATATAAAATGAAGATCTAATTAAATCTCGTTAGTAAAGTGTTCAGTGTTCAATAAATCAGGTGTAAATTGCTAAAAAGACTCTTAATTCTGAAACGCATTTAGTACCTACCTAGTTATTCCACTTTGCGATTTTGCATAATCCCATTAATTAGAACAACAGCTTGTTTTAATGACCTATAAACACTATTTGACTACAAATTTTGCTTTGTGATCGACCAACGGCTATTTCAAGCAATTTTAGTTATCATTATCTTCGAATGGCTTTTTTTTTTATTTATTTATAATAATATATAAGCCATTTTAACCTATATTGTTCCACTGCTAAGCAGAGGTTTCGTATCTCTGGTGATGTCCAAACACTGGCTCAAATTCATCTAAATCATGGTGCCAACGCTTTCTGGGTAGCTAGAGATATTTCTCGGCATCGTTTTTAGAACCCAGTTTGTGACGAGCCCGGCCCAACAGTCTGGCCATATTCGAGCGACATGCCCTTCCCCAATCCCACTTCAAATGTTCTTATTATTAAAGCTAAAATAAATTATACCGTCATTGGTTATATGCAAATATATTACACCCTTTTTATTGTGATCCTAACTATGACTATTTTTAAATTTAGTTTAATTTAAGTTGCGTATTAAATTAAAACTTCGCTCTAGTCATCTATCAAAAATAAATGCTGTGAAATAAAGTTATATTTTATTAGGATCACAAAAATCATCTTGATTTAGCTACATATTTTAGAGATAGTACCTCTATACTTTACGACTGTATCCACGTCATCTCACCTTTTTATGTCATTTATGACACCTGTCAAATGTGACACTTTGGTTTTACGACTTACGCTCTGTTTCCTGGAGGTGTTAGATTATATTATTTGTCTCTTCCCTTTTGCCAATAAAAATCGAGAAATGTTATATGGAATCTTTAGTTAAAATGTATGATAAATTAGGACAGTACTTTTGTCAAGAAGGGACTACAAAGCACCATCTTGATTCATCATTAAGAAATCATAATTTATATCTATATACATTATATAAAAGAAAGTCGTGTTAGTTACTCCACTTATAAATCAAGAACGACTGAACCGATTTGGCTGAAAATTGGCAGGGAGGTAGTTTAGAGCCAGGAGAAGGAGGAGGAGGAGAGGAAGGGTAGTTTTTTACCGCGGGAAATCTAAATCTAAGCTAGTAAATTTATATAGAAAAGTGGTACATAACAACGAAATTTTATTTTAAATGCTTTATCGCAATTTGAAAATTATACAATACAAGATTCAGAACACATCAAACCATACTCCATCATATTCTTTCATTCTCTCAAATTCGCCCTAAAACCTATAGCTTACTATAGTCGCATCGAAAGTAATAACCGTTTAGCGACCATAATCTGGATTTGAGGGAGAACGCAATATCGAGATGAGCCATCGACTTGGAACTCACATCTGACATCGTACACTGCTGGCCATGGTGATTGGGATATTAAAACTGTCATGAAAAGTTTTGATATTCTAGGAATGGGTAAGAATTTTATAAACCTACCCTTAACCCATTTCTGAAGTCATTTATAGAAATTATATAAGTTAATCTTAGGAATGAGGAATATATAGTAATCGGAATAGATATTCGCGCGTCCGCGTTGGCCAATTTACAAATCGGACGCGACATGCATTTTACCATTAGTGAAGGCTGGTTTACGGGCATTACATTTATTTACATTTGACGGGTAATCACGTATGCAAAGCCTTACCAACCCATCTAGAAGAAGTCTAAAATTCAATTTAGGTAACTTGGGAAATCAAACCAATAAAAAACACAATAATTTAACTCACATCTGGCAGCATCATTTTATATTCAATCTCCGTGATTCATTCGTATAAAAAATAAAGTTTTTTCTCGTTTATTGCACAAACAGAGCTATTACATAATGGCGTACTCGTATACTGCAGGCCATTTTGAGAATCATATCTGCTAACGTTGACCATTAAATGTTACTGTTGACTTTCAAGATAGTAATCAAACGAGTTTAACACAATCAACGACATTGTGGTCAAACGTGGGTCATCAGCTTTAAAAAAGTATCCGAAGACGACAGCGTCGCCGCGTAGGCATACTAATTCCTGTTTACAAAGCAAGCTTTTAAAGTAATTGAAAAGGCAACTCGGCTATTTTCTGCCAGCAGTTGTACTAGAAACAATTTTGTCGAATTGTTTCAGCTTAACAATACGGGGCCTCAGTGAACTTTCGTTTGCAAATGGGAAACCGCACGGCTCCGCTCCCGAATGTCGAAATGTATTTCATGGCCCACTTTCGGTACTGACTGATTTTATATTTCACCTACTTTCTTTCTGTGGTAAAGGTGGCTTGCGAGGCGCTGTCAGGTGAATTTACGTCTGAAGATGTTCAAGGGTTAGGAATAGTTATTGTTTATTCAGTTACCTGAACCCGCGCTTAATGTTATAATGCTTAATGTTAATGTTATAATAGATTCTCCCTTATATTTTATATTAAAGGATTAAAGATTTTGAGTCATTTATTTACATGAAATCCTAAAGATCACTTGGAAATGTGATATATTAATGATATACAGGGTGTCCCAAAGTTATGGGCCATGGAGGGGAAGTACCTTAAATATCGTAGATAGCGAATTTTGCTCAAAGAAGACTTCATTTTATTTTTAAAAGTAAGTAATTCTGCATTCATAGATTTTCTAAAAATTACTTGCTTTGTCTGGGAATCGAACCGACTTACTTGTGGAAAAAAAATTACTCTACTTTTATGATACCAATCGAAAGAATAGCTAAAAAATAATAACTCTGCTTAAGTAACATAGTATTTTAAAAGAAAGGAACAACGTGAAATTAATTATTTTAATCAAATAAAAAACATGAAACATTTTTTTTTTGTAAATTAGTTAATTAAATGCTCAAAATGTGATCCCTCTTGTCTTTAGCATCTTCGCCAATCTTCTTGAGACCCAGCTGCCTGTTGATTTTTCAATCATTTTATGGTGAACACTCGATGTGATATGGCACAATTCTCAACTCGATCATTTGACCTTGGGGCCAACCATGATCTCTTAGAGCAGTATTATTCTAATCTTATTTTGTGATTTCGTACCATAACCTCTTATAAATCATATAAAGTAATATTATTGTAGGCTTACTCTAAGAATGTTCGGAAACATGATAGTTTTTAAAAGATGGTGGTTGGCCCCCTTGACTCAATTATTTTATGTTGTTCCTTTCTTTTAAAATACTATGTTACTTAAGCAAAGTTATTATTTTTTAGCTATTCTTTCGATTGGTATCATAAAAGTAGAGTAATTTTTTTTTCCACATGTAAGTCGGTTCGATTCCCAGACAAAGCAAGTAATTTTTTGAAAATCTATGAATGCAGAATTACTTACTTTTAAAAATAAAATGAAGTCTTCTTTGAGCAAAATTCACTATCTACGATATTTAAGGTACTTCCCCTCCATGGCCCATAACTTTGGGACACCCTGTATAGTATTTTTTATTATTTTTAGTTAGTTTTGGTGTGGAAATTAAAAAAACTGCCTTACCATTAAAAACCTTTCACTGATAGCCACAACGTAGGCGTAACACTAACTTTGAGCTTGCTGTGTGACCATTCTAAAAGTGATGCATCTTTTCAGTGCTTAGAAGAGCCTTCAGCATGTTCGATTCGGAGAAGCAAGGGCGCATCGAAAAGGAGAAGGTGAGGACGATACTCAACACAATGGTCCACAACTACGACGACTTCGAACTGGACAAGATGCTAGACAGCGAAGACGCTATTGGTAAGCCTAATATTCTAGAGAAAAGAATCAAAATCATTTGGTTTAGCGGCGGTAAAAAATGTTGGTAACATAATTGCTTGTTACATATTGATAAAGTAACATAACATCTAACACCCAGAGAATCCGGAAAACACGTATCAGCAAGAAGTACTTTATGATAAAATGTTACCTTAGAAAAGCTATACCTATAATGCTGATTTATTGAATACAAATTTTGACTCTGCTTTACTTGTGTATCGAGTGCACTCAATATATGCTTTATATTATATAAAACATTGACCCTAATAACGTTTAAACTGCTGGGACATAGAGATTTCTGTCTTGACAAGGGAGATTAAGCCTTAATTCACCACGCTGACCAAGTGCGGGTTAATTTCACCAATCCTATAATCCGATCCTATAACCGTTTTTATCGCTCACGAAAGACGAGCCCAACCAATAAACGCAAGTTTATTAGACGCAAATGCTTCCCAATATTGTAAAGATCCCAGAAGCCGCGACATCGATTACCATTGTAAACTGTCAAGACGACACGCCATCTAATCTCTATAATGACCACCAATTCCCACCTTCAAACGAGACAGAAATAACACCCACAAGAGCCATCAGGCTGCCTCTAAAACTCGCATTTTATGAGCTGACACGGAAACTAAGCTGTTTTACCTCACGGTGTTTCTCAATGTCACACAGAGTAATGTGTGATGATAGAAATAGGGGCAAATTATTAATGTTATATTACAACTTTTAATGACTAGTTAGTTTGACCGCCTCGATCTTTTTGGTGCTTTTAGTACTTTAATGTATCTACTGAGACAAGATTATGATACCTACACAATAGGTAGGTACCGTGAAGGTTTCTAGTCTAGTGTCAAGACTAGTGGTTTTGTGATGGGACGAAGATTTCCAAAAGAGATTTAATGAAAATTATAATTTTATCCATGATATTCAATCGTTTATATCAATCGGCGTCAAAGAAGTAAAATCATAGCTCGAGTAGGTCTTAAATACTCACCTACTAGACGCTAATGTAGACATAAATCGGCCATAATTTCGGTCCAACTCAGTTGAGGACGCAAATGTCTCGAGGGATTATATAATGTGACTTTTATTCTATCACTGAGGGTATAATCCTTGCAGCGGATCTGTAATTTCCCTCAAATTGGGTCTCTTCTGACGTCGTAACCTACTTTGGGGTTACTGTCTTTTGGATTAAAATTGCGCCAAAATCTTGGATGTTAATTAAATAAGGCAAGATTACTATCACGGGCAGTATTATATATAATGTACTGACCCGTCCGTGGCCTCGCCCGCTTTATTCCCATATATTCTCTTAAATTTATATACTAATCAAATCAAGAAATCGACTCAACCGATCTTGAGTTACTATTATCTACAACGAAAAGTGGCATTGATTTTTATGTTTTAATAAATACAAGCTTTCCGCCCGCGGCTTCGCCCGCATTATATTAGACTTTAAAAAAAACAGTCAAAAGTATCCTATGTACTTCTCCCGGTTCTAAGCTGCCTCCCCACCAAGTTTCAGCCAAATCGGTTCGGCCGTTCTCGAGTTATAAGTGGAGTAACTAACACGACTTTCTTTTATAGATATAGATATAAGATAAGCCAATGTCTATGAAAGGTTGGTAACCCGTTAACTTTTGTGAATATGTACGTATTACACAAAAAATAAAAGTCACACGTTAATAATAATTAAAAACGCACATGTTAAATTAGTAGCCAGAAAAATCTCATTTTACCTAAAAAAAATTACTAAACAAAATCTAAACAACAAAATTAACACAATTACAGAATAAAGAAAAACAGCGGAAACTCCTTCCTAACTAATTTCATCTTCTCGATCGCAATTTTCCTAATTTTCCAGAAGTCAAATTCACTTCCCACAGTCTGTCAGTTCTAAAATGTCAGCTGTCATCTCCCTAATTGACAGATGCCGAGAAATTACCGTCAGCTTGTAATAACCGTCAACTTATTGACATTCCTGAAACGCAAGTTCGAAATTGAAATCATAACGTTATTTACAGTTTGTGTGAGAGTGAGTATAGACTACAACATTTTCCCGAGCATGTCTGTGTAATGTAACGTTCTTACGAATGGTACAATACAAGCAAAAGCTCAGTTTCTGAAGCATTTGCATGTAATGTAACGTTCCTGCGAATGCTCGACGTTGTTAACTTGTTATATTACGGGTAGGTACATATTGAGTGTGCATTTACCAACATTTTGTTGTACCTTTAGAATATTTAATATTGTTCCTCAATTGCAAAAAGTCGGGTCTTTAAAGTTTGAGACATAAATATTTAAATAACTTTATTTGTCACTATGATCATAAATTCGAAAATGTATGTGGATGGATGGATGTTTTATTATTTTTATAAAATGGTGAAACAAAGAGCATCATACACAGTGGCGGATTAAGAGTATCCGAGGCCCTAAGCACAGAGCCTGTGTAGGCCCTTTGCTTAAATGAAAATGGAGGAATGGAAGTAATGGTAAAAAGAATAAATAAAATGAAAGTTCATGAAAATAGAAAGTGTATTAGTAGTAGTACCAGGGTATTTAATTTTTGAAAGGGAAAAAAATAGTAGTAGGATGAAACCCATTAGAAAAGGAGGGGAATATATTAAAATACCTGTGTTATTATGATGTATGATTCATACATCATAATAACACAGGTATTTTATTACCTACTCTAAATCCATGGAACCGCGAGCAAAGCGGCGGACCAGTAAGCTAGTGATTAAACGAAATGTCAATTAGTCTAAGTTTTATTAATGAAAGCCTTTCATTAATAAAACTTAGAGTAAGCTGTGATTGGCTGAGCAGTGATGTAGAATCCAATCAAGTCAGAAATGTCTAGGGATAGATGAAATAAATTAGAATAAATTTAAATTCGTAAATTAGCTAGACAAAACGTTTTTGAAAATAATTTATACAATCACTATTAAAGATCTACGTAAAAAGTGGTAACTACTCAATTAAAAACTATTTTCTTTATACATTTTAATCCTACTAATATAATAGTATAATTACAAATGTTATTAAATTACTACTAATTTTAGCGCCTGTCTGGTAAAAACCTAGCATTGCTTCTTAGCAGAGGTAATTGTTTTCAGACTCCATCCAATTACGGAAAAGATTAATCTGACCACAACCAAAGTACCGCTCGCAAAAACTGAGCCAAGATACCGGTACGGTTAGCAAAACAGAGCGAGGCTATCCTTGTTTTTCGTGCAGAGAATCCGCTAACCCCTAATTTATCGCTAGCTATGTAAATTTATAGCCGCTTTAATTCAAGGAGCGTTGGCAAAAATATCTCATTATAATTTCAGGCGCGAATTGGCTTATTGTTGTTTTGTAATGGAAATTCTGTTTCAATTTCAATTTGGTGTTATTATATTATATTTTAAGCTGGAATTAGGTCGTGGTTTTAGCTAAAGGGGATATGATAAGTTTGTTTCACGGCCGTTTTTAAATATTGTGCAAAGCAAATAGCAACTCAATTCAGTAAGAATTTTTATTATAACTTGTACAAACCAAATAATTAATTTTAATTCATAGAATCCATTAAAATAATATTTTGATTTGAAATTATTTTGGATTTTATTAATCACATCTATTAATACCAATAATACCACGACTTCGGCTACAAGATGCGTATATAATAGGTAACTTATTATTCTGAACTTTTTTGTTAACCGTACTACTTACGTCTGCAATAAAACACACTGCCAGCCAAATCAGCGTTAAGGTGCAGTTGAGCCCTACTTAGGTTCAGGTCTTTATAGCAGATAAGCCTGATGCGTCGTTCACACTGTCTATCATTAAACAAAGATAATGAGGGGTCGTGTGTTGCTGGGCTAAAAATAGTACCAACCACATGACTAAAAGACAGGCAGCATGTTTTTATGATTATACTTTATATTTACTGCGGTAGTAAATTACAGCTTTTATTTATGGTTATTATTATTTGTAAGAAGGGTAAAATATCTGATTATTATTTATTTTATATAATAACTAGCTTTCCGCCCGCGGCTTCGGCCGCGTTATATTAGACTTCCCGCGGTAAAAAACTACCCTATGTCCTTTTTCTGGTTCTAAGCTATCTTTCCATCAATTTTCAGGCAAATTCATTCGGCTGTTCTCCAGTTATAAGTGTTGTAACAAACACGACTTTCTTTTATATATATAGATAGATAATGCATGGAAAAAAAGGGGAGTGATTTGATAGTGATGACGTGTCCAAGGTTAACCTTTGTGATTTTACGGGCAAAATCCGAATCAATCAAACTATTTATAAAACATCAGCTATTTGAATAATTGGAATAATAAAAACTGAAGCTCTGTATTACACGTAACATAATTTATTTTATTAGTATTAATATTAACGTTTGAAACTTATTACTTGTTTCTTATAAAGTTACAAAAGGTCACGATCACAATTTGTTGCTGAAATTTTGAACCCTTTTTCTTTTTAATTACCGTCAAAAGGATGCTTTGTGTAATTTCGTCTGGGACAGATTACTTTCGTGCCGGTCCCTCTGCTGACCCGAAGGTCTGATTAGACCCAAATGAGGATGTGTGGTCACGGGCTTGTGGCGAATGGGGAATGTTATTGCAAACAGATTTTCAAATTAAAGTCAAAGTTTTCTACTTTGACTTGTTTTCGAGAGTATAAATGTGCCTGCCTCTGTATCTTTATAACTGCTTACTTATATCTGCTCTGTGCTTACGACTCTCTATGATATGAAATAATTAATGGAATACAGAATAAAACTAAGTCTCAATCTCTATCTAAATTTTGTTATCTGTTGTGTAATTTATGGATCCATAAGAAGATGGGACACGAAATTTCAAATTCAAAAGATCGAACGAGTTAGAGCTTTACTATTATAGTAAAGCCCAATATTACGTAATATAATATTACGTCTAACTACTTGCTTAAGAATTATGTAAGTATTGTTTTTTTTCAGGCTGCGGTAAACTAAATTTCGACTCATTCGTCAGAGTAGCGACACACTTCTTGGAAGAAGACGACGAAGCGTTGCAGAAGGAGCTGAAGGAGGCATTTAGACTTTATGATAAAGAAGGTAGGAGTTTTACATACACTTTTTAGGAGGTACATAAGGACAAAGCTCCCTTCTTTACGTTACCACTGCTGGGACTCAGGGACTTTTTACTTGATGAGAGAGATCAGGTCTTATTTCACCATACTATCCAAGTGCTGGTAAGTACTAATGATAAAAGGAAGTATCTAGTAATGTAATCAATATAACCAAATATTTATTAAAATCTGATTCTATTTTCTTTGCTCCAAAGAGTAACAAACATCATCATCTAAATACATGCCTTGACTCTTGTCACAGCTGATTAAGCTGAAAGTAAAGGATGAGGTCTTCTGAACAGCCTGAATTTACTTGCTGACGTTGTATAAATCATCATATAAGTAGATGTATATGTATAGGCCTTACTAAATAGGAATCTGAACTCATGTGTACTCTGTACTTCCCTTCGATAGCATAGCAAAATAGCAAATATTTATTTTGGCTCTATCGAAATAGAAATGTAGCAGAGGACCCGGCTGGTCCCGTGTTTGCTGACCTGAAATCAATTTGCATATTTTGCATGTATTTAGTCTGTAGTGTAGACATGTTCATATGCATATGCCTAATCTTATTATGTTTTGAAGTTTTAACATGTTTCTGAGCAAGCGAGTAATATGAAAATGTGGCCAAATTGTGTTATCAAAACAAACTATATAGCTTTACGCCTGCCAATATTTTTAGATTTTCTTAGATTTTCCGGAGAAAATATTTTTTTGAGCATATTATATTAAGGTAGCCTATGACACTCTCCATCCCTTTCACTATATCTACTTAAAAGTCACGTCAATTTGTCGCTCTCTTTTGCAAAAACACACATACACTTTCTCTCCCTAGTAGAACCCATTGTACACACAAATGTAGGTCTCAGAGGATATGTATAATTCTCGCAGTCGGATTGTATAATCCGTCATATAAAGCGAGTTTAGCAATGGACGAAAAGCTATTCATTACGTTCGCAATATGATAAAATTAAATGTATATTTAACATTTTAGTAATACCTTATTTGAAATTTTCTCATTTATCATCCTGTGTTTATCATATTCAAAGAAACTGTTGAACTTCAAGACGGTTATTTATTACCCTTTGCATCTTAAGGAGGCCGAAAAATGTTTTTTGGTATTTATATTTACGATGGCTTACTTTAGAAATAATATTCAACATCACCCAAAATAGTAAATAGTGGTTCTTTCATAAACCTACTTTTTTAAATCTTAAAAACCTTTTATATTTATTGTTAAAGCAGATACCTAGTTTACATTATTAACAAAAATATAACAGAAAAAAACTATAATTAATACTCTAAACCACGTATTAGTTTAACGAAACAAATTTGAACTTAGCCAATATTATTTTGATTAGGTGTTTTGAATAACATTAATCAATATAATTAGGTTTAAATACAATAATATTTTAACCTTATTTATTGAAACAAATTTGTCTACCTACTAGGTCAAAAGGGCGTATAAAAAATCTAATACTACGCTATTGATTTACTTACTCACTAACTATGTCGTTCAGCTACATAAATTGATATAGTTTCATGCAATCATTGCAACCAGTACTTGTATGTATCGATTCATTGGAAAACTGCCAAATAATCCCCTACCACCGTACATTACAATAAAAATAACAACCAAATGACAGAATCGTAAAAATTCTAACTTATGTCACAATTAACCTAGAAAAATCTTCACCTAGGCAGGGGTCGCGATTTTTATTAATAATGTGCCTTTTGTCAGTTTCAAAGTAATAAAATTAATTTAGACATCTTAAAAGTGCTACAAGATGAAAATAACTATCGCGTTTAAGTTTTTATTCGTTTGTTTGAATGTTAAAAACTATGAAAAATGTTACATGTGAATGTAAATGCGCCATAACTGTCTCTCGTGGCATTTACAGTTGATAAAAATATTTTTGTGAATAAACAAGGTCAAGGAAATGACATAGGCAGATTTAAAAATATTATTTTAATATTTTTAGTTTTTATTTTACGACATTTTGATGTTTGGGTGTCTGGGAATATTTATGTAAATGATTATTAAATACTCATAACACCCCTATTCTTTTCCCACTGCTGGGACACAGGGACTTCTCTCTTGACGAGAGAGATTAGGCCTTAATTCACCACGCTGGCCAAGTGCGGGTTGGTGAATGACACATGTCCTTCAAACTTTTTTCAAAGTTCTCAGAACATGCCGGTTTCCTCACGATGTTTGCCTTCACCGTTAGAGCACGTGTTTATAAATCACACATAATTTTCCAAGAAGAAAAATCAGAGGTGCGCGGCGGGGTTTGAACCCACGACCTTCGGAATGAAAGTCGAGTGTGCTTAGCCAACACGGCTCAATTCGGCGATTTCAATGTTTTATTTTTGGAATTGCAGCATAATTTAAGCTAATTCAAGTTTAAATAATGAACACTTCAACAATAAAATGTTGCAAATTTTAACTTCTTTGAAGTCCACTTTATTTGTAGATAATTCTGTCTGGCACCTGATGTCGTAAATTTTGTACACGGAAAACAATTTAATTGGAAGAGACAACTTTACGTATTGTGACTAGTTTCTCAACTACTTTTTGTGATTCGAGTTCGAGAATCGAGAGTATGGGCGATATGTAAAAGCGTAGTAACGATGGTCAAAGTGAAAATATTTGGTAAGCGGTCGGATTACCACCAGATAATTTTTTGGCAGAGAACTTACCATGCAACATGCCGATAGTTCTTTTTGTTGTATATTATATTGAAAGTAATCTTTAGTAAGTACCTATATATTTTTTGCATGGTGAACACTGTTAAATATTTTAAACTACTTTTTGCGTAATCATTTAACTACGGGTGTGTGCGTTTTGCGAAGATTCATGTTCCGATTTCAAAAACATACATTAGTTTTACTACTTATATCTTTTCTGAGTAGCCTTTGGTACTTAATTATTCAAATTACTCACTCCGTTTTCATCTTAAATAGTAAAATTCAATCAATTTCAATAAATGATAGCATTTACAAAATGGTGATCATTAAATTTTTTCCAATTCTTTCGGAATTCTACTAGCAAATACCTAATTTTTTAGACATTCTTGATCCAATAACTATAAAACTCAAGACAAATTACTGCAATCAGCGCATCCTCGTGCCCTCGTTATTAGATTCTTCTATTGTCAAACGGTTCATAATTGCGTACGTTATTCACCAAGCAGTTATTCTAGTCATGAGTAAAGGGCATCTTACATTTAACTGAAGCTAGTCATACGTCCTAAATAACTGGGCTTAAAATGAAGCGTTATAATTTCTAATAGTTGTTTAAATGTAGATTGATTTTATTATTACAGAGATAGAACTATTCATACCGAGACTTTTATTGAGTTAAGTTTGAGTAAGGTTATTTTGAAAACAAATTGAAATATGTACTATTAAAAAGGCGTAAGTTTGTGTGTTCTACAACATATTAGAAGCGCAGTGCAGAGGTAATACGTTACACATCTATTCCGATTCATTTGTTTCTTCATTTGCTCCTGTGGATCCTCAGGGATCCGACGCCAAACGTTCACGTCTTTTAGAACCTAATGGTTTCCTATTCTCATTTCTATGTTTTATTTACTATAGAGGTATAAGATTAGTAGTTGAGTGGATCGTGAACGATTAATTTGCATACCAATATATATTCGAGCTTGCAGTGTCTTCGGATTATACATGTTTTATATTTACTTACTATTATTTTGACTCTTTTTAAATGAAAGTGACTTGAAATCTAACTTTTGTTTTATTAGATCTATCAAAGCCCTTAAAACCTTGATTATAATACAACTTCAATTAATTTTATAATTAACCATGCTGGTTGCATAACTATTAAAATTTGCCTAAAATAAGCTTGTGTAACGGGTACTTGATAATCTGATACACGTAATAGAATATAGGTACATGGACACTAATTTTTGTAATAAATATTAAGTAATTGTTGTATTAAGAAATAAAAGTACCGTGTTCAGGTAACGGCTACATCCCCACGTCGAGCCTGCGCGAGATCCTGGCGGCGCTGGACGACCAGCTGACCCCGGACCAGCTCAACGAGATGATCGCAGAGATCGACACCGACGCCTCAGGCACCGTCGACTTTGACGGTACCATTTATTTATTTAGAAACATTAACAGAGTCGACAAGAACACAATGTAAACATTCACTATTTAAGAGTTGTATAAATACTTATTATTTTAATAAGAGATGCGTTAAATACCATTCAGAATAGAAACACATATTAAGAACTAGTTTTCCGGCCCTTTTTTCTACACTTTCCCGCGGTAAAAAGTAGTCTATGTCACTCTACATCCCTTCAACTATCTCCAGTTAAAAAAATCACGACAATTCGTTGCTCCGTTTTGCCGTGAAAGACGGTCAAATGGACACACAGACACACTTTTCCATTTTTAATATTATCACAGTTATGCATAAGAATAAAATAATTTTATATTATTTTTCGAACTTTTCGGCCCCATCGGCCATCTAGATACATTTAAAAGTTATGCCAAGCCCATCGGCTTCGCATAACTTTTAATGCGTTTACTCTATTTACTATTACAATCTCCCATTATTTAATAGCTTACAAATGGTTATGGCTACATTAAATATTTTTGAAGTAAACAGCCACGACATCTACTTTGTTTTATAATAAGTAGTGATGAAGAAGCAATTAAACATTGTCAAGGTTTTCTTAACGCTTTTAATACTGTCGTTAATGGACAGAACAGTGTTTTTGTAAAAAGTTACACCAAAAGTTGCAAGTAAAATATTGCCACCATTAACCAAGCTTTGTTTTGTTTCAGAATTCATGGCGATGATGACCGGAGATTAGAACGTGACATGCTTTTAATAAATGTTGTTTTGTTGTTTAGTCGCTATTTTATTAATATCCACGTGAAATATGGAGTGAGAATAGGTTTATAAGGAGTATAATACAAATTTAAACAGTAAATTCATTTTTTATTATAAACTAGCTGAATTGCCCGCAGTTTCGCCCGATTTCAAAAGTTTTCTCACCTTTGGACTACCGAATTCGAAGACCAAAATCAGTAAAATCGTTCCAGCCATTCTTGAGTTCTAGCGAGACTAACGAATATCAATTCATTTTTATTAATAATAGATTATGGAAGTTCTGTTTCAATGACTATGTATGTACATTTAATAATAAAACAATAAATTGTGTCTGCTTTGATATAACTATAATAATAATCTAAGCTGTTTTTGTATGAATCATTTCCTTACTTATACTTGACGTAAAAATAATAAGTAAAGGAATAACAACGAGACTTTAATCGGTATTTTTTTCTATTTCAAAATAATAATGTAAAGTTCATATTATCGGTTGATTTAGCCTAGGCTATCCAATCTTATAATTACCAGTAACTCAACACCGACTTCAAACCACCCAAAAACCAGTAATTTTAATGAGACAACTAACTCAATCACTCAATTCTAACCCTCAAACGGATAGGCCTCTAGAATTACCAAACTATCCTAGACTCTGCTAAGCAAAACCAAAATTGGAATTAATAGGTTCATAACTTAATTTAAGCCTAGCGTTGGGTACGTATTTAAGCTGTGGCCAAAAGATACTATGTATGTTAAATAAGGGTTGAACCTCGGGAAAGATGAATGACCATATAATTAACACGCAAAGGCCCTATAGACTTTATGTTTGGTTCGAGCCTCTGGCTCTGGTCTTTGAGCCAGGGTTGCTACTAACCGTTTGTTTTAATAATGTATCTAATTCATCATCACCCTTATTTACGTTCCCACTGCTGGGATACAGGGACTTCTCTCTTGACGAGAGATATAAGGCCCTTAATTCACCACGCTGGCAAAGTGCTGGTTTGTGAATAACTGATACATAATAATAATGATAATTATATTATTGGTAGTAATATTTTCAGGGATAGTGGGACCACGAGTAATAGTGGGTCAATCACAGTGGGACCACGAGTCACGACCCAAATTAAATACTTCCTATAGATGTTATAGACCAAGAGCCTGTGATGGCCAGACCTTCCTTTAATTCACAAGCGTGAAAATTCTTTCATGTGTATGTCTAACATAGGTAAGAATAACCCCCAAACATGAAACCTGGATCGCGGTTCCTTTGGGAGATAACAACCTTTTACCTGTTATCTCCCAAAGGAACCACGATCCAGGTTTCATGTTTGGGGGTTATTCTTACCTATGTTAGACATACACATGAAAGAATTTTCACGCTTGTGAATTAAAGGAAGGTCTGGCCAGACCGGGCTCTTAGTATAGACTAATAACCTGTGATGGCCAGACCTTCCTTTAATTTTGAAGCGTGAAAATTATTTTATGTGTATGTCTAACATAGGTAAGAATAACCCCCAAACATGAAACCTGGATCGTGGTTCCTTTGGGAGATAATAGGTAAAAGGTTGTTATCTCCCAAAGGAACCGCGATCCAGGTTTCATGTTTGGGGGTTATTCTTACCTATGTTAGACATACACATGAAAGAATTTTCACGCTTGTGAATTAAAGGAAGGTCTGGCCATCACGGGCTCTTAGGTTATTATTTTTATTAAAGTGCACTTAACTTGAAGTCGTTACTGTAGCCGTTACTAAATATCTAGAATAGAAACTATTAGCCAATTAGATGTTTAACATAATTGGACATGCAATACGTTTACATGTTCAATTGATTATATAAAACAAACAGCAAATTACAATAATTGAGTAAAGAAACACAGTTTGTGCTTATATTGGTTATTGGATGTCGATCAAAGGGGCAAGTTGTTTGACATCATTATTTATTCAATAAAATTTTTATTATTCTTTATATTATGTATGTTATCATAATATGAACCTATGATTAGCGCATTAGCTCTCTGAAGGTCATATGGCGAGGAAGATTAGATGGCCGATGGGGCCGAAACGTTCTCGAGTCGAGAGAGGAGACCAAGGATAGGAAAACACAGCGTCAGACGTCCACCAACAAGATGGACAGATGAT
Source organism: Chloroclystis v-ata (assembly GCA_963691955.1). Lineage (NCBI taxonomy): Eukaryota > Metazoa > Arthropoda > Insecta > Lepidoptera > Geometridae > Chloroclystis > Chloroclystis v-ata. Next base: position 7,905,231 of record OY829904.1, on the reverse strand, counting down.
TTTATGAAAGCTGCCAGTTCGTGGTGGATGCAAGCTGATCGACTGGAACAACTGGGAATTTTAAGACCTCCCTCAAAAATATGTCCAGCAGTGGACGTCCGAACGCTGAAATGATGATGATGATGAACAACCTATGTTACTTCCAAATTCCTCCCGTATGTAACCCATAGGTCTTGTAGGATAAAGTATAATCATCAGGCTTACCAGGCGGGTCGGTAATCGCAAAGTTGGTACAGTAGAGAACTGCACTATTGCCTGTATTGCCAGGTATTCATGCCGCAGAGTCGGTTTAATGACACTACTGTATGAGAGATGGTGTTTGTATAAGTCAAACTAAGGAACTTTATTTCATAAAAACGCAATAAATTACATGTACATTGCACAACACACGGCCAACCAAGCTTAGTGCTGTGAAAACTTCTTTGTGAGTGCGTTCAACCCTACAGGAATATGGCAATGCAACCGTGGTGAGCAAAACGCGCCCCAGGCACCAACAAACATTTCCATAGCTTAGGTTCAGCTTTGTGGAAGCAAGAACTGCATAAGATATTCTAGATATTTCCATGAGAAAGACATCTGCGGAAAACAAGAACTTGGCATCTACATGTTAAGGTTGATTTGCGGGTCGTAGAGGTATTTACAAATGTAGATAAGTTGCCAAACGGTTTTATTCGCGCTTTCGGGAAAACGAGATTGTATTACTATTTGCGGCTTTCGTGGAAGTCTGGCGGTAGTGGTTGAATGAAAGTTCTAGGATTTCGAATAAGTTCATCAATTATCAGATTAGAATTTGTGTTTACGATTTCTGTAGTTTCTGAATTCTTAAAATAGATATTACAAACTTTTACTTTCACTGTTGTTGTTGGATCGAGTGAGTACTGTTGGTCTAGATATCGTTTATTGATTCTAATTTGTTCATACTTATATCATTTCAATAAATGAAATTCGTGTTAGTTTCACTATTAATAACTCAAGAACAGCTAAACTGATTAGGCTGAAAATTGTGGAGAGATTAACAAGGGATACTTTTTACAGAGAGAAAATATTCTAACGCGGACGAAGCCGCGGTGAGGAAAATAAGTTTATAATAAAAAAACTGTGAATAGTTTATCATAAAAAAGGGCGATAACTAAAGATTTTGGCTAATAACATGTTAAAATATCTACCGACGGCGGATATCGTTAAGGGCAGGCCATATAGCAGGTGCTGTGTGGAGCCGGCCTAAACCCATAACGTTCTTCCCGTGGGTGCTGTCAAATCTACTAACACTATCCCCAAGATTTATTATTAATTCAATGAAAACCCGTGACCAGTAGTGTGATATAATACCATGATGGCGATCATAGAGCATGTTGAACATGGCTGGTTAGTAGATATAATTCTAATTTATATTTCATCATTATCACACTTATTTACGTTCACACTGCTGGGACACAGAAGTTTCTCTCTTGGCGAGAGGCCTAGTGCGGATTGGTGAATGACACAATCAAACTTTTCAAAGTTTCCAGAACATGCCGGTTTCCTCTCACTTAGTGACTAGTCAGTTAACGCAGCTAAACTTACAACAACAATTTCGATTGATGATCAAGTCGCGAAGATTAAGCTGCTTCCTTCATACTAGAGTTTAAAACAAAATTATGATGATAATGATGATCCTAATACAAAGATACTCAAACCGTTTAAGGATACTCATATCCTATCAAAAGCCTTTCAACCTTTTTGCAATCAAGGCGAAACAATAGGGGCAGGTAAGCAACTTTTAAGACCCTTATCATTCGTATGTAAATACTCTCTGATAGCTCTGACTCGGCAGAATACGGGTGAAACAATTTGTTTAGGCGTTCTCGTAATCTGTACTTTATTTCACGGTTAGTAGATCGAATTCCGTTTAGCATAGCTAATCTTGAAAGGTGATTTTCGCAGATCAGGGAAACCCTTATCAGATGATATTTTCTGTATTTGTTTCGTCTGTAGGTTTTGTCCATGTACGACAAAAAGTTTAACGGGTGGGTTTCAAAATAAATATTAGGTACTGGAGAATTCACACAGCAACATAAGCCACATACGTGGTAAACTCGAAGCTTGTGTTACGGGTGCTAGATTACTGATATACTTAATATAAAATACATACAAAGACAGATATTTTTTTATTAGTAGACACCCAGACACCCGGAACAAAATATCTGAAGATGGTACAAATTTTTGTTCCGAGACGGGAATCGAACCCGCAATTACAAACGACCGCCGCGTCAGAGGTCATCAAATGTCAATACAATTTCGTTGACGCAAAATGATCATAAATTATCCGAATTTCCGAGCTCATCGGACTGCACTGGTGCCCATAAACGAGCACTCATGAATATCCGAATGAAATGAGCCCATAATGTGGTCATTTGTTCTCGCTCAGTAATGGACTCATTATGAGATTGTAGGTACTATTGAAATCAGGAAGGCAAAGCTTTATATGTTTTTATTTCTACCCGTGAGAACCTCTCATTGGCTCTATGTATCTATTTATAATTCTATTCATGTAGGTATATTTAAGCCGTTGGTTTTCCAAATAAATTAAAAAAAATATATATGTTGGAATTATGTCCAAATCATGAGTTCTATAGCATGACAAACGAAGGTCTGCCTCCAAGTTGTAGTTAAATGTTACAAAATAAGTCAAAAATTTTCATATTTGAATTTGAAACGGGTAACATACGAGTATATGTACCATAACATTTTCATGTCTCTTGAAATCCTAGGATATTCTAATAGAGTAAGTTTCTAAGATCATTACGATAGATAACCCTGGGCTCAACTACACTCGAGAGCAATGAATCCGGGTCACTCAAAGAATCCAAAAAATCTCGGAAAGTAAGAATGTAAGGTTAATGCAATAAATTGTATTTAATAGACAATTTAATACTCCTTAAATGAAAGTTAAAAAAATATGAGTCACCATACATTTTATTTACACAAAATTACATAAAGAAAAAAAACTGCTGATCTCTCCTTAAAACAAAAATAGGAAACATGAAATTTTTGAACTTTATGACGATTTTCTTGAATTTCAATACTTCGTATTACCTCCTCGTGCTTCCATTACTGCGTTTACGCGGTTTGGCATGCTGTACACCAAGTTCCTTATACGATTTTGGGGAATATTCTCCCATTCCTCTGTGAGAGCAATTTTGAGCTCAGGAAGCGTGATTGGGGGAGGGTTTCGTTGTTTTACGCATCTCCCTAGCTCGTCCCAAGCATGCTCGATCGGGTTGATATCCGGGCTGCGCGCTGGCCACTCCATACAAGTAATGTTCATCTCTTGAAGGTAGTCATTCACAATCCTACCTGTATGAGGTCGGGCATTGTCTTGCATACATATAGCATCCTCACCCAAATTGACCATAAATGGACCAACGTGTTCGTTGAGGATTTCTTCCACATATCTTACGCTAGTTAAAGAGCCGTTTTCTATGATCACCAGCTCTGTGCGACTTTCAGAGGAAATTCCGGCCCACACAAGTACAGACCCACCACCGTAGGCTACTTTTTCTTCGATGCATGCTTGCTTGAATCTTTCCCCTGGTCTTCTATACACTCTGTGTCTTCCATCGTGCTTGTAGAGCATAAATTTTGATTCGTCGGAGAACATAACTTTCGACCAATCTTCAATACTCCAATTTACGTGGTTCTGGGCATATCTTAGTCTTGAAATACGATGGCCACGCTCCAGTTTAGGGCCGTTTGCAGGTCTAAGGGGTTTTAAGTTAGATTCAGCAAGCCGACGTCTTACTGTCCATGCACTTGGGTTACTTCCTCCGAGGCGTCGAAACTGATTTGTGAGTTCAGTTCCTGTGAGAAAGCGATTTCGAAGCATGGTGTTCACCAAGTATCGGTCTTCTCGTGCTGTTCTGAGTGGCCAGCGCGCAGCCCGGATATCAACCCGATCGAGCATGCTTGGGACGAGCTAGGGAGATGCGTAAAACAACGAAACCCTCCCCCAATCACGCTTCCTGAGGAATGGGAGAATATTCCCCAAAATCGTATAAGGAACTTGGTGTACAGCATGCCAAACCGCGTAAACGCAGTAATGGTTCAAAAATTTCATGTTTCCTATTTTTGTTTTAAGGAGAGATCAGCAGTTTTTTTTCTTTATGTAATTTTGTGTAAATAAAATGTATGGTGACTCATATTTTTTTAACTTTCATTTAAGGAGTATTAAATTGTCTATTAAATACAATTTATTGCATTAACCTAGCATTCTTACTTTCCGAGATTTTTTGGATTCTTTGAGTGACCCGGATTCATTGCTCTCGAGTGTATTTGACGTAAGTAATTAAAGTTTTGGACATTCGTCTACAAACCACAACATGGGTGTGACATCATCATCATTATAAAAAAAACTACGATCCACTACTATAATAGAACTTATGTTGAAATTGCTGACTCTGTTAAAATAATATGTTTATTTATATTAGCGCTTAGTGTAAATAATTGCAACTTTTAAAATAAAACGATCTTCTCTAAAATCGTCCAGGATAATGGTCGTCCAGGGACGTTAAGAGAAAACTTGGGAATTATGCGGGTGAAGTCGCGGGCGAGTCGGATAATACTGTATAAAACTTTTTTCGTTTTTCTTCCTTATCTGTCTCACCATCTATCCTATCTCTCAAATGCAAAAGCGGCTTCAACAATAAAACCATCGAATAAATCAGGGTGGCTCTGACTTTCCTAAACTTTCTTTTGCAGTCTTTTTGACCTTTCGGTACTTATCTGATTGCTGCCTCGTTCGGGACGACTGTGGTTAGCAATAAATATGATAGTCTAGATTAATTCTTATCTTTATCTGTGCTTGGACGGGATTATTGGAAATTCACCGATTATTCGCGAGGATAATTATTTTTATTTTCTATATCTACACTCGTATTGGCCTCAGGGTAGTGTCTCATATATTCAAAACGACTAATAAATACCAAATACTAATACCATTGTTTTCTGTAGGTACTTTACTAACTTTCTACTGTTCGTCAAGCGTCGTGAATACATCAAATCCTCTTAAATTCCAAAAATCTAAATACATTTATTGAATTTAGGTACTATACGTACTCGAAAACACCATTTTGTTTTATACGGGTTTTAGTTTTATTCCTAACACAGCGCAATCCAAAAGTATTCAGAGGAAGTAGGTTTGTGGGTCGCAGGACGACGCAAACAACAGACGGACAGAACAAACTTATAATGGATGTAAATACCGACTTTAATGGATCAAGTTCTGAGTTTAGGATAGTGGAGTTTAGCAAAGTCCCTTAAGAGCCTTATCCTAGTGGCTCATCATCGTAGAGCTTACAGAGAGCTAAATGGATCTAGTTTAGTATAGTTGGACTCTCATAATTATAGTCATCATATCAATCAATAAAAAAAAAGTTTTTTAAGAGTAATTTAAACTTTTATTGTGCATCTATCAGCGGTATCGCTCGATAGCAGAATGGGCCTCGCCCAATCAGAAGGCAAACGTATTGAACACTTGAACTTTGATTGTGTTCGCGAAGGTTAGCTTTGAAATGTTTATCGGGACGTCAGAAACTGATAGGTTAATGAAGCGATACTTTACAAAGATTTTGGAGCTGATATTATTTAGGTGCTTACGCTCTTAGGGCTTGCTTTTTAACACCACCAAATATTTGGGTGACTCGTCAAAGCAAAAGGAATTTTTATACCAAAATATGAATAGCAGCTTTTTCCAACCTATCTATTTACTACCATGGTAAGCCGCCTGTTTTATCAGGGTTATTGGAATTGGTACAACAGTACCACAACATATCAGTAATCAGTAGTTTGTATCATAAAAAAAATATATGCCTTGTACCTATAGCAATTATACTTTTTATGATACAAAGAAAGTAAACATCCAGAACATTTGGAACAAGTGTTTGCAGTTCGTACTTACATTTGAAGCGGGAGTCGAACCCGGAACCTTCACTACGCTACGCCATCGAGATCATCTGTTTAACGTTATATCTGCGCCATGATGAAATTTAATATAAAAAGAAAAAAATATAGGTTTATAACCTATAGAGAGTTTTGAAACAAGATGGTTGCATTTTAATATTAATGTACCCAAATCTAATTTTAATAGATAAGAATTTATGGGCAAAGTTTTGTAGAAATCGTTCGGAATCGCAGCTTGGGGTGACGGAGAGTTGATAAAGTTTGCTAATTGAAGAATTACTTCGGAAATGAAATGGTAGTTCAAATTTGAAGGAATGGTTCAAATCGTTGGAATATAATGCCCATTTATATCATAACTAGCTTTCCGCCCCCGGCTTCGCCTGCGTAATTGTAAAACATTGGTCGTGAATTGGCCTTAGAATAGTATTGGTGGTATCACTCCATCTTCGATGGACCCTACCAAGTTTCAGAACCAAAGAGAGCTTACGATGGTATGGGTTTAAGATAAAATTCCACATAAAAAATGTTTAAAGAATCTCTTTTTTTGTGGGGAAGATCAAACCGTTTTAAGGTTTATATGTTCTATGTTCGTATTGTACCAATTGTACCAACCTTCTGCAATCACCAAAGTGCTTGGTTTGCGAATTTTCTTTGATAAATGATGTTTCCAGGAAAATAAACCGTGGCTATTCACTATAGTTAGACATGTTCCGATGGGAATAAACCACAATTTCAACTGAAAAACGACGTGATTGCTTTTTCTGCAGTCGGTACATCTTTTGTACCTATAAACGGTATAATTAGGTATGTGGTGGTAGGTTGAGTGTCTCCGAATGTGGTACTTACCTTCGCCAAACTAGCTGTTGATGATTACTACTGCTACTGCTAAAACAAACTACAATCCGTTACGCGAATGGACGTGAAAGAAGGCGACGGTTTTATACAAATAGCTTTTTGTCACTTTACTATGTGTTTTATATATGTTCTTAACAAATAAATTTGTCCTAACATTGACATAATAATGAAACAATTAGTGATAAATAAATTTGAAATAAACATAGGTAAGCGTATAAGTAATATAAGTAAGTATAAGCGTAAAATTATTAGTAAGTAAGTAATTCTATCCGATTAGACAGAATTAAAAACTAAAAAAAATCTTAGTTTTCCCAAAACATTATAATGTCCCTTCAAAGCTTGAAACTCAAGCTTCGATATACTAGACAACTGATACTTAATCCAATACACTTCACTGATACATTGTACCTTAGTTTTTATCTGGAAATTACCCATAATGCTCGAGAAAAGTATGTTCATTAAAAAGCAAGTTGTAAAAAACCGTCACCATAGAAAACCGTATCGCCAAAATGAGCCTGCGTGATAAGCATTACTCTTTACCTGGCTTACGCTCCTAAAACTACTGGTGCTGGCGCTCCGAGCCTGCAAGAAGAAACAAGTCCTATACACGAGCACACAGCCAGACCCAACCAAGAAGATAGACATGCTCGTAGAAGGTAAAACTGTCAGAGTCATTACATAGGTAGGTCAGAAGGTAAAAAGGAACGTATACATAAAATTGTTCTAACCGCGCCCTTTTTGGACACGGGGTCCGATGGAACAAAATTTTAGTTACTTATTGTATTTATTTGTAGTCAATAATGTTACCCACCCAAAAATTTCGAAATAAATAGTTTGTGTAAAAAATATTTTAAATGGTTACTCAACCAATGTGATTGTTTGATATTAATGGATTTTAACACCTATAACTTAGTATCTATCAACCTAATATTGTCATAACTCATAAGACAAAAATCAGACAGATAAATATCAACAAACTATCTGCCTCCGGTTTCATACTCTTTCTATCTACCTCGCAATTTTTCCATATTTTCTCAACATTTTGAATACAACAGTAATATATCATTTTTGTTTTGGACACAATGACAAAGTAACCCAAAAAATCCTTTAAAAATTCTAATCGTTAGTCATAACTTTACCAGGATAACAAAAGTTTTCCTCTATTGTGGAAGATAGTTTTGCAACTTTTCAGCATTCATATTTTGCATTCATGAAAAACTTATTATAAGTTCTAAGGAACGCAAATTTATGCTCAGCATGTGCTCGCGTTTTTGCTAAGGCCAAAGTTACTAACTTGGTCGCTATGAATATCTGCTTTTTAATTAAGTTTTCCTTTGAATATTTTTTCAAATTCGCCCTATTTAAAAAACTTGATTAGGTATTTAAGTTGGAACACTACGACAAACTGTTTCTCAAATTGGCAAGAACGTTATTGTGCAATGTAGGTGCCTACTTTTAATTGATAACTCAATTTTGAAATTACGACAAATCTTCCAAAGTTTAAATAATAGTAAAAGTACATTAACTATTTATTAAATTTTATTTGTATTTTTTACGTTTTACTAAACCCATTTGCTTAAATTTCATTTGACAGATCTTTGAATTGGAACTATTTTATATAATAATGAATAATAATATATTACGAGTATTAGTACCAATGAGCAAAATTTTGAGAAATTCTGGTACCGTTCATTATTTTATGGATAACAATATTGAAATGAGGACAACTTATTTTGTATTATTATTATTTATAAAGACGTAAAGTTGAGTAGTAAAAATGATCACATAGATCAATCTCAGGAGCATCTACATAATTTTGAAAATACACTACAAATGACAGTTTTACCATCTACAGTTTTGTGCAGTTTCGTGCGACAGCAAGTTAGAAAGATAGAGACAGTTAGTGCACATCTAATCTTTTTGGTCGGATAACATTGAAAACAGTAAAAATACATAATGCACAATAAGATTTGGAGCAAAATTTGATCCCAGCAAGTAGAGAACGTAATAATATTTAGTGCTACGTTTCAAATAGCTCTTTGAAAGCACTTACTTTCATGCAAAAGAAAGATTTAAAATCCGTTTGAACTGGTTTACTTCAAAAGTTGGACTTAAAGAAGTTTAACTTGAGCTGAATAAGTTCTTAAGCTTACAGAGATTAAGAAAACCCCTTAAAATTAATAAGTTCTCAAATTACACTCCAAACACGTAAAATAATCATTGCAAGCATTGTTATTGTGTTAATAGAATTAGAAAGTGTTAGTCTGTAAAGAAAGCTAGATAGACAATTGAAGCGATTCTTGAAAGTTCAGCATCTCATCATCATCCAAACACAACACAGGATGCTTCTTCTGAAAAGACCACATTTAAAGCACTTGCAATAACATTCAGCAACATTTATTTACATTTAAACATACATTTATGCACAATACTGTGTATAGTATCATCTTGTTCGATTATGTATGTATTCCTGAAAAATAACATAGATTACAATAATATTAAATACTTATACCTAAAAATATCATAGATTTAATCATCATTATCGTTACCATATCAGCCATCGGACGTCCACTGCTGGACATAGACACCTCCCTTCATGATATTTAGTTGTTTCGGTCAGATGCAACTTGCATCCACCGAAAAGCAGCTAATTTTTCCGACTCATCCGACCACCTAGTAGGCGTACGTTCGACGCTGCGTTATCCGATATGTGGTCTCCACTCGAGAACTTTCGGCCCATTGGTCATCCGTTCTCCGAGCTATACGGTATATGGTATAAAAAAAATAGTATTCATAAAAACGGAAATATAAATAAAACATGTCCGAAATTGTGATATTGCAAACGTTTGTAGATTTTTGCGGTCGCTATTCATCTCGACTCTCATAGAACATTCGAGAAATCAAAATCAAATAAACAATTATGAACATACCTAAGGTTTCAACTCTGTTCGCACCTTATGCTTAAAGTTCTACAATCTAAGGTTATGTCTTCACCTCCCATTTTAGGAGTAATTCAGTGTTATCCAACATAAACCGTTTTCGATATCCAATTTTCCAGGGATTCAAGCTTACATATTCGATTTCTCATTATTTATGTAGCTCTTTGAAATACTGAGTTATGTCGACAATATCCTGCTGAGCATATTACAGGTTTATTATCTTTTTTAAGGAGCCTTTACCAAACTTTTGATTTTAAGATAAGCTAACAATTTATATATGTAATAAATTTAATCCTGACAGTTGTTTGGTTTAATAATAATTGATAAGATGAACGCGCTAATCATAGAAACGATTGGTTCGATTTTCAAAATTATTTTTCGTTATAGTATGTCATAGGTGACTTGCATTTTTATTGTCTTATAACGTATCAGGGGTAACTAAATTGACAATTTTATCACTCTTCATGTATGTAATCTTCATCATAATTAAAATTAAATAAAGTATTAACTGTAAAGGAAGTCGATTGATTAAAAATGTTTGGATCTAGAGTTAATGCTGCAATAATTTGTAGTAGGTACCTACGTAAATTAGTAGACGTAAATTGTCAGTAGACGTAAATATAATATGATGCGTAGATTCAAGAATGATTCTCAAAATGGACAAGAGAGCGAGTCCTATTTTAACTTTCAATCTATACTCATACAATCATTATCTAAACCTTTCTGCTGTCAAAATCTCACTTAGTCTAGACGCCACGTGTAAACCAATTTCATTCTTCATCGATAATCCCGAAGATATCAATACAAAAGAACTTATTTGAAACATTTCGATGCGCATTATCGCGTAATCCTTGGGAGGCGTCAACAGATCCATTCTGCCAGATCATCCGTAGGCTCCTGGGGCCTCCGTGTCGGATCCGAAGGACTCTGGAGGCCTCCTGTCGCCATCTGGATTGTGTTCGGATTAGCTTCGGAACTTTTGTTGGATGTCAATGTCAGATTGTAGAGTGAATTGCGTTTTGATACTCTATATTTTGTTTTGGTTTCTTTGAAGTGAGATTTGTATGCGTTGAAGGGATTCATTTATTGGTAAAATTAAGGTTTGAGTAGCGGGTTTTTAAGTCAGACAATTCGATTTTTAAACTCCACTTTTTAACACTTACCGTTCGTTTATTCGTTATTATTTGCATTGTGAGATCGACATATTATGCGTAAATAATTACGAGTGTTAAGTTAAAATATACAGCTGAAAGTATCTCTAGTAACAGAAACTATGTTGTTCATTTAGTAGGTAATGTACAAAACCTGGTCATAATAATCTCAATCAAATAATCGTATAATAAAACGGTTTATTTTTTATCAAAACCCCTTTATAACTAAAGTGTCGAGACTATATTATATTGAGTACCTTATCGCATCGCTGTACGGCGGAAGTGCGGCATGCGGCGGATATTAGCCGGACGTAGTAGCGTTCAGCGCTACGTATCTACGTCGTGCCGTAGATTACGTGACGTATCTACCTTTCTTTTATATATCTTTCTTAATAATAATTCAATTAGTGCTTACTCCTCCGAAAAGCTAGACCGATTTTGATAACATTTTCATAAATTCAATAGGAATGGGTTTTTAACTAACTTTTAAACCTAAGTGCTACGGATGGCTCTACCTACTCTATTATATTTATTTAATAAAATGAATAATAAAACTAGTAAAATACCATGGTTTGAAATCAAATAGAATACGATAGAATCGTGCCCACAAATATACAATACGTACCTACCTACGTAACTCGCCACAATATAATAACGCTGCAAATCGCTATAAAGATAGCTGAATCGTTTTCATTTGGACCGGGGCGAGTTATGTTCGAGCGACTGCTGAAAGGCTATCGTATGTCACATTCAGAGTGCATCCCATCTGCCCCGGTGACCTGGCCCGGTACCGGGGCAGATGAGAAAAAAAAGTTGCATCGGGCCCGGTGATGTGTTCACCGGGCCAGATGACACAAATTAAGTGCCATCGTCCCCGGTACGGTGCGCCTTGTAATTTATGAAATACTAAATACATACATCTACCTATGAAAGGGACTGAACTTAAAATTCAAACTGCTTGGTAAACAATAATCAGTTTTTATTGTGAAATACTATACTTTACCATGGTCCGTAGATTTAAAGATTTATGTCATTTATTTTCTTATAATCCTAAAGATCACATGGACTAGTCAATGAGTACAATACATTAATAAGTAACATTAAATAAAAATATAAAATGGAAACAATGTTGACATAAAAATATGTTTCATTTTTTAGGGTTCCGTTGCCAAATGGCAAAAACAGAACGTCCGTCCGTATGTCACATCCGTTTTTCTCCGAAACTATAAGATCTATAAAGCTGAAATTTGGTAAGTAGATGTATTCCGAACCCCACTAGGATTTTATAAAAAAATAAAAAATAATCAATTACATTTGGGGGACCCCATACTTAGAACCTAAACTATAAAAATAAAATTTCATCGAACCCATACGTGTGGGGTATCTATGAATAGGTCTTCAAAAATCATATTAAGGTTTAAAACATTATTTATTTCTAAACTAAATAGTTTGGACGAGAGACTCTCCCAAAGACTCGCCCTTGGCCACTTTTTTTAAGCACTTAATTAAGTAACATAAAGAAAACTCACGTTCTTGAGTTAAAAGTGAAGTAACTAACACGACTTTCTTTAATATATAAGATAATAGATTTTGGGGAACAAGAAGCTTATATTATATACAAAATTAGATCACAACTTATAGGTTCACTTAAACTTTAGACAGCTTCCACATATAGCATTGTACGTAGTTGTATACTTTAAATATAGGTAGTTCAGTTGAAAACAAGGTCCAACAGTAACATTACACAAAGTAGGAAAAATATAATTATCGTTGAAGTACCTGTTGTTAGAAAAAAACAAACTAACATATTATTGTACTAAATTCAGATATGAGCTGGTTGTTCTTTATGTTACTTAATTAAGTGCTTAAAAAAAGTGGCCAAGGGCGAGTCTTTGGGAGAGTCTCTCGTCCAAACTATTTAGTTTAGAAATAAATGTTGTTTTAAACCTTAATATGATTTTTGAAGACCTATTCATAGATACCCCACACGTATGGGTTCGATGAAATTTTATTTTTATAGTTTAGGTTCTAAGTATGGGGTCCCCCAAATGTAATTGATTATTTTTTATTTTTTTATAAAATCCTAGTGGGGTTCGGAATACATCTACTTACCAAATTTCAGCTTTATAGATCTTATAGTTTCGGAGAAAAACGGATGTGACATACGGACGGACGTTCTGTTTTTGCCATTTGGCAACGGAACCCTAAAAAATGAAACATATTTTTATGTCAACATTGTTTCCATTTTATATTTTTATTTAATGTTACTTATTAATGTATTGTACTCATTGACTAGTCCATGTGATCTTTAGGATTATAAGAAAATAAATGACATAAATCTTTAAATCTACGGACCATGGTAAAGTATAGTATTTCACAATAAAAACTGATTATTGTTTACCAAGCAGTTTGAATTTTAAGTTCAGTCCCTTTCATAGGTAGATGTATGTATTTAGTATTTCATAAATTACAAGGCGCACCGTACCGGGGACGATGGCACTTAATTTGTATCATCTGGCCCGGTGAACACATCACCGGGCCAGTTGCAACTTTTTCTTCTCATCTGCCCCGGTACCGGGCCAGGTCACCGGGGCAGATGGGAGTCACTCCACATTCAGACCACATTACATTATTTTAATGGCTACTGAACTAGTCCAAAGCTAGGGGACAGACTCGTACAGTATTTTTAAACTCAAAACAGTTAAAAAAATTCTTTTTAGATTAAAGGTGATTAGATAATACAACGCAATTGCTAGAAATTATAACTTTTGGTTTTCCTTAGATAAGGAAAAAAAATGAAAACGCTTAAAATACTTTTGTTTACAAAGTCGCTTTCGATAATCCCTAATTTGAATATTTATTGGCATTTCAATATCTTTCGATCGCAAAATTCGGGAACAAATCCCAAATATAAAAGAAAATGAAATTTCCCATTGCCTAAAGAAATGCTATTAAACGTGAAACTCGTTAAAGTTTAATCATTTTCCGGTCTCGATTGAGAGAGGCTCGGCCGCATTTACATCGGCCTAATACGCACTAAAGGAATTAGTTTATTCATTTTTACAGCATTGTATCCCTATTCTACATAATTTACGTTTACTTTGATGAAATTAATCATCACATAATACAGTTCACTTTTAAACATTATTTTTTCGTTCCATGGTCAATATCGGGCGTAAAGTACACATAAAAGGTATACCGCAGAGGAGAAAGGCAAGCGCAACTTAAATAATGTTGAAAATCGAACCATTAGTACTCAAATTACCGTTTAACCAAACAATAAAACCGTGGAAAATAATAATACTTATTGATATAGTACTTTTTCAATGTGTTTACCTACAGTGTGACTAAGGGTCTTCTTAGCAAACACTGGCGTTTGCTAATGAGCAATTTCCGAACGTGTCCTACTAACGAACTAGGTACTCAAAGAAACGCTTTTTAAACGATCTTTTAAATTACTCGTTCGTACATTTTAGAGATTTAAGAAAAATATAAACTTTACTACAGTTTATAAAGTCTCTTTTTCATGTATTTAAATGTACCTATCTTTTATTAAAATTACATTAAAATAATTATGGTTGAGTAGATTCATTATTGATCTAACGACATCAAAGACTCGCAAATACCTCAATATAATATTAATTAATCGTAATCATCTCAAAGAAAATATTTTTTATATAGCCAATTTAACAAATATACGTAAAATGGTTCTTATTTCATGAAATGAAAAGTTAAAACCTTGTTAACATAAACTAAGCTTAACTATCTACGTCAATGTTTAATAATTTTTTTGTTCACGTTTGGTTATTTACGTTTTATTTTATTAACATTACCTAGTCTTGTATTCTAAACAAAAAATATTATTAAACGTTTGTACTCGTTTATTCAGTATATTTTAACTAAATTTCCATGGTGAAGCTAAAACAAACAATATGAGTTCTCAAGACACGTGCGGGGTGCATTCTCAATCAATATTTAACTTTAATTGCGGTTCATTTGACTGCTTCAACTTCAAGGTTTCTTACGATATGTTTGACCTGAATAAAAGTATTTTCCTTCAATCCGTAAAATAATAAGTACTTACAATAAGTATTTTTATTATAAGATAACTATGATAACGGTGTGATTTAACTATCTAAATGCCACACAGTCCTTGCTTAAAGAAAGGTTCTCTCATGTTCTCGTATTCATAAATATATATATATATATATATAGAAAGATGTAGGCGTCCAGCTATATTTGTGTGGAGACAAATTTACTTTGTGGGAATCATACTATGCTGAGTCGAGGTACAACCAAATCAGAGGTGAGAGAATACAAGAAGAATAACAAATGGCTTATTCCTGTATTTCTGCTTCTCTCTGAATTGACTAGCTGCTAGAAGCAGCCTGAATCTGTCGTATTTATATCTACATATGAGTTAAAAGTTCTTTAATGACAGACTCTCGGTAAAGACTCTGAAAAGTAAAAATAAGTACTTTAATAATTTTTTTATACCTTGCTTCTATTCCTCGGGTCTCTAAAATCTTCTTTGGATGCCTTTCTTCTTTTATCTTTGAGTATCATTCGAGCTGCCGCAAACGCCATCTTCGCTCCCAATCTCTTCTTCGTTTGCTGTGCCACTCTTGTCACTGTCACTTTGGCAGATATAAGTTCTATACTATATGCTTCGTTGCGTTCGCACTTTGCAAAATTTTGCTAACGTCAGCGAGGTTATAACGTAATCACAGGTTTAATTAACTCGATTAATAAAGAATTGACTATAAATTGCTTTGATTTTTTATCACTACGAAATTGACTTTACTATTTCTAATCACTTCATACTTTAACACTTATTTTAAAATTGACAATATTGTCAAAACTTAACAAATTATCGCCGATTTCGTTGATCGATTTAACAATTTCAAATTTCAATAATTGAACGGAAATTTTTATCACTTTTTTTATCTGCAAATATCAATATGGTGGTTCATAAGTTGGTAATATGCAATTATGCATACGACATAATTTAGTCATAACTGATTTGTCCCTAAATAATTTGAAAACATTATCATCCATAAAAGACCATGAAACCCAACTTAACTAAAGGGTAGAACGATACAAATCAACTACAATAGGAGAATAATAAAACATAAAATGTTAGATTTAAATGAAAAAAGCTAGCAAAAGGTTGTCGTTTTGTACAATACCCGATCGAAACGTCTGAAATGGCGCAATTTGTCCCTACTTGAGCATGGAGGCCGCACACCGGCCCGCCTAAAACGAACCTATTTCTCAAAATTAAATTGACGTGTGGTGTCAGACTCCTACGCTGTTTAAAAACAGAATTATGATGGTGAAACCAAAATAACATTTTATAAATCAAATACTTAAGTAAAATTATTTTAACTTGTTCTTATACAACGATTTATTAACTTAGTGCTTTTAGAAGCAGAAAGTAGAACTCTAAGACGCATTTAAACAATTAGGTGGTACTATTCTTAGGCCGGCTTCACGGCCTTTGAGAATTTTGACATCAATAAATCCTTCGACCTTTTCCATTGCGGAAACATCCATATTATTTCAGATATCAAAGCTTTTGACAGCAATAACAAAAGCCACTTGTCAAAAATAATCCGAGTGTACAGTCGGATGAAAAAGTCACTTCACACCCACGGACAGTCAGCGCCACTTCAACCCCTCAAACTTACATTTACAGAATGCTTCAAACCAAAGTACACTCAACTGAAGCATCCTTAGTCTAGTACGTTCTTTACGAAAAACAACCTTATAGATATAGAGACAAGAGCCAGTTTGGAACTTCAGTTCCGCTATCAAAGTTTAGCTCTACAAATGCGTTTTGAAATTAATAGAACTGTTTTTTATAATATAATATTATAGTAGTAGTATAAGACTAACTCTATTTTACGATGGTGAAATAGCTTATGCATGCTTAAGCGTCCCTATTTATGTCCGGCTGGCGCACACGGACCTATTTTCTCTTGACGAGAGAAATGTTAACGTTATAATTTACCACGCTGGTCAAGTGCAGGTTGGTGAAAAAAATCTCAAAACAGACCGCTTAGAGCGCACATATTTTATTAAGAAGATAAAGCCAGTAAGTAGGCTGGCGTGGCTGATTTTCTCTCTTAGCTTACGCCTTTTATATTAGCATGTAATCCTAAAAATAAACACAGTAGTCTAGCAATAGGGCAGTTGAATCCGTATCGTTATTGAATCGCGGGTGCTGTTGACATCCGATCGAGTGAAAAGCGGCCGCCTGTCTGAAAAATGAAGTTTCCATTGAAACTTGTTTCATTTTCCCCAGTTTCACAGTTTCGTTCGTGGCTCTGGATTACTGGGAATTGTTCTCTCAGAGCTGACATAGGCTTTGAAGTTACTAGTGAGTTTTTGAACTGTTTTCATTTTGGTTTAATAACCTTGTCAAACTAGACCAAACAGATTTTAAATAAGTTTATTAGGGCAAAACACAGTACGTGGCGCTTAAGAGATGGTGATTTGCTTATCGGCTAGTGATACCAATATCCCCAAACCCTTCATTGAGTTCTATTTAAGTGAATGTGTTCTTATAGACTTAGGAAGGTTATAATGATAAAGGAAGTATATAGCTAATCCCACAAAAGTAGTAATCAATCAATCCACTTATCTGGTGCAATAAATGAATGCTGGCCGGCTTCCAAAGATATCCCATTCGCTGTTTTATCAACAGTAGACATTATGGCGTCAAACTTTATTGCATTCGAACTTACCAGTTTCAACCTTGAACGTTGAATAAACAGAATGATAATGGAAAACTACATTTTATTTTAAATTGTGCTTTGAAGAGAAAGAGATTGAAGGACGGTGACATTCATCAACCCGCACATATCTCTCGGTGAGCGAGAAGTCCCTGTACTTTCATTGCAGTTTTATCGCTAAATTAATGTTTTAAACCGTTATTTATTTATTTATTTATATATAACCTTCAGTTTATTTATGAAGAAACATCAAAAGAATTAACATGAACGCTTACATTTACTATTATACAATTCTATAATTTTAAATATTAAATGTTTTTCAACAGTTATTTAGCTCATAGATTACGCGGAGACGATTTTAGGCGATTTTTACCGCCGGTTATTTCATTATAACGCGGGCAAAGTTGCGAGCAGAAGGCTATAAAAGGTTTCCGAAGATCCCAATATTTTTCGTCACACCTTTCTTAGCCGAGCACAAAGAAATATATCGTATCTACATAATAAAATCGTTCAAATATCATGAAAAGGAAATAAAATACAAAATAAATTTATTATACAGACCTTATACCCGTGGGAAGGTCTTGTACTTCGTACTCCGTAGAGATGAGATAAACCTTGAGTATGTAAATATTAAAAATATTATTTTTATAATCCGGTTTTTCGTAGTTGCGGTTTTAGTTTTTATTTCAATGCAAAGTTGGAAGTTTATTTTTGTTCCTTTTAAATTTATTTAAAACTAGCTTTCCGCCCTGCGGCTTCGCCCGCGTTTTACACTTTCACGCAATTTTCTTTGCTAAATTATAGCCTATGTTACTCGGGGATAATGTAGCTTTCCAAAGGTGAAAGAATTTTTGAAATCGGTCCAGTAGTTTCGGAGCATTACAAACAAACAAACAAGCAAATCTTTCCTCTTTATAATATTAGTAATTAGTATAGATAAAAGGTTTGTAGGTTGGTAAAAAATCACATCTTCCAAGATGATTAATATCCTTAAACAGAATGAATTAAACAAAGTGAAAACCAGTTAAATAATCGTATTTAAGAATATTTCTTGCAACTGTAATTTAACATAATATGCCAGGTCCAGTTATTTTCGAGACAAAATAAAACATTAAAACATTTAATATTTTTTTCTGGAAAATGGATTCTGGATAAGTGAATTATTTGAAGCCTTTATTTGCATGATAACACCATGCAAATAAATGCTTGACAAAAGTAAATAAACATAATTTAATATTACTTTTTTTATCCGGCTTTTTGCGGCAATTCGTTGCCCTATCTATAGATTCCTTAAGGACCTCACACGCTTTACTCGAACATAAAAGTTTCTCCGTGAACTTGAATTCATGGAAATGAATAAAAATTATGCCAGTAACCGTCCCACATTTAGTTTCATAATACGTGGAGCATGTCGCAGTACTTTTTGGAAACTCTGGATGTTTCATTACATTTAGATATTCAATTATATTACGAAATATTTAACTAACGTGTAACCTATACTTTGAGTAGGTATAGGAAACTAGCCTTTTCATTCATATTTTTTTATTTAATTTTGTCATGAGGAATTTGCTTCATTTATATGTAGTAATAGGTTTTCAAAAATGTTTTTAATGCGTATTCTAGTATTTTATTTATTTACTAAACAAATTAGTTTTTGTTGCCAGGTAGTCGTTTGACGATAAATGTAAGAAACGGGGATCATCTTCATGTAGGTATCTGTTAATTAAAAAAATATACCCTGAGCCATAATAGTCCTGAGCATAGTAAAATTCTCTGATTTTTGCGTTGTTCTTTTTCCCGACCGCGATAAGCTAGAACGGAGCTAATACGGTTGGAATCTGTCCTCCCTACTTTTCAATTAGACACAAGATCGTTTCGTAATTAAGCGCTCTACACACCAAAGCCGGCGGCCCGCCGGCACAGCCCGGCGGCCCAACCTGCCGGCCATATTTTGTACAATCAAGCCGCCGGCTTGCGCCCGCGCGGGCATGCCGGCGGGTCTGCATGCCGATGCCGGCGGCTTCGTCTCTACTCACTCAGTCAGTTGCCCGCCGGCTTTCATAGAGTAGTGACGTATTACTAGAACACCACATGCCGGGGCTGTCGTGCCGCCGGCATTGCCGCCGGCAAAGTCGTGCGGCTTGGACATTCTAGACATACAAGCCGGCGGGTTAACCCGCCGGCACCAAGCCGGCGGGCTGTGCCGGCGGGCCGCCGGCTTTGGTGTGTAGACCGCTTTACAATTTAGAAAACTTAACGAAAACTTAACTTTAACGATAACTATTATACGGTACTTATCAAGTTATCATGTTTTTTACATGCGTTCCTTGTGGGAAAACAATTTTATTCCATAATTATAATTAATACTCTTTAATAAATATCTATTTATTTTCCTTACAACTTTAATTCGTTGAAATTTTATGCTTTTTAATATTGACACAATAGGTGCTAGGCATGAAATTAAATGCTAAAAAGGAATGTATTACATACTTAATATTTAAATTTTAATATAAAACAAGTAATACAATTAGTATATTATAGGGTTAGACTACATACGAGACTAGAACTCATTATACAAAACTTCTCTTTCTTAGATTAGTTTACAGTAAGTTACAACTTGGGTTAACTTACTGCAACACAAACTACCAACTTAGATACTTACGAATTCTGTAATAAAGTTCTAGATCGATAGGTTGTTTATGAAACAAACATTGTAGAAAATGGTACGTGTGTATTTATTACTTATGCTTCAAAGTCTAACTTATAAAGTATTTGAAGAGTTAAATAAGTAAAAATAAATACATTATGCCATTTATTCCATTTGTTTTTGGTGTTAGTAAGTTGTTGCTAAAAGTAAGATTACTTATAAATTAATGTTTTGAAGAGTAAAATACTACTATTATTTACAGTTAGGCCATGGCTACAGCTTTGACAAAATGAGAAATTAGTTTCAAATTATTTTTGTTAGTAAAAAATTATACCTAATTGCTATTCTGCCTGACTTGCCCGTGTAGGTATAGGAACTTTCCGCATAAAACATAAAATGACCAAAATAACAGTTTTTCTTTATCTATTGCCGACAAAGAATATAATCGCTTCTAAATAAAGAAATACATAACCAAGATGGTTACCGAAACTAACTGAAAAGTGGCACAATAATCATTTCGTGGGTTGCCAACAACTGAATCAGGACTTCCCAACATTGATAACCTAATGTCAAAACATTATGATCAGTTTCATGTAGATGCCGTCGTTTACCGCAGACAGTAAAAATGCGATAAAACACAGTAATTTCAACCCTCAGTACATTACTGGTCCCTAATCACTTTGAAAGTAAAATGGACTTTTGTGTTACGTTGCAGTTCGACTTTGCAAAGGAATCGGTAATACTAGTATAGCACACACTCGACTTTCATTCCGAAGGTGGGTTCAAACCCCGCCGCGCACCTCTGATTTTTCGTCATATTAATTAATCCTACTATAAAAATTACGTACATAAATCTTCATTTTAATATACAAAATCCTTGAACAATATTTTATAAAACCTTATCAACTTGTTTTATCCATCCATTCTCCTAAACCCCAAAACTTTTAAACTTTTTTAATTCCGTCAGCTTTAATAAGGCTCGGTAAATTAAATAACGGATTAATAACCATTTAACTTGTTTCCCGCGGGGTGAAATGGGGTAAAATGGGGTAAAGTTTGTGTTTGCGGCAACACTGTGACATCTCCCTAGGGTAAGAGGGTTGAAGTTGGGGCCCTTGGGTCTTGTCAGTCATGGACGTTGTAATGTTGTTACACAGCTGTTGACAACGTGTTCTATCGTAATTTTTGACACTTTGTAGGTACAAGGTAATTAGGTTGCAAGGTAATTAACATAAGGGTCAACTAAATTTGATTTATGTTTGGATTAAATTATATCAGAAATGGGTAGAAATTAAAAGGATTTTTTTTTAATTTTGAGGACGGAAGGTGACGCGGTGGGAAGGCCTGCTCGCGATGCAGGAGTTAGCAGGTTCTATCCTCCTAGATTTTTTTTGGGTGATTTTTATATCTATACTAATATTATAAAGAGGAAAGATTTGTTTGTTTGTAATGAATAGGCTCCGAAACTACTGGACCGATTTCAAAAATACTTTCACCTTTGGAAAGCTACATTATCCCCGAGTAACATAGGCTATAATTAATTTAGCAAAATAAATTTGCGGGAAAGTGTAAAACGCGGGCGAAGCCGCAGGGCGGAAAGCTAGTAGGTAACATATTTGTGCTATAAGCCTTCTAGCTAGATTGTGCAGTGTAAATTGTCCAGCAATATTTATTATAAGTTTGAAATTCATTTCAAATTCATTCATTTATCACTTTCGTACTAAGTTTTGTAAACCTCAATCAAAAGGATTTAAGTCCTTCAAACTTAATTAACATTCTATGAAGGTTATTTATAATTTTATTTGTTTAATTAAGCAGTTATGTTTATCTTTTTTTTAATGTAAGTACCTTTTTAATTGTTATTATTGTAATTGGTAGTAAATAAATAAATTAATGGGTCCTAAAAGTCAATTTTGTAATATACCTACCTGTATGCAATCACATGCAATAATGCGTCCCATCGAACAAAAATACCCCCGAAATCCTCAAACTTGTGGAAATTGGAAACACCGGAAGACCCTTAATTTAGTTGCGGGTCACCGCTGAGTCAGCCGACCGGCATCTGTCACCGGTGACGCAACCCGAGGTAAGACACAAGGTAAGAAATCTTTACGTAAGCGTTTCTGTACTCTTTTTAATTTAAAAAACAAATGGTGACTCTCTTTTGTTGGGTTACAATTTCGTTCTTGCATCATCACAGTGAGCCTTCTTGTTTGTATAATCATTATATTTTTACTCAAAAAATTAAAAACTGAAAAAATCTTTTAATTCTGAAATTATTATTAGGAATTTTTAACCTTTAATTTTTAAGTTGAACCGAATCATAAAGTATACTCAACATCCTTATGGCATTAATTATCGACGTTAAAATATTTTTAATTTTAATTAAAATACCATTAACTTAGTACCTAACACCCGCCCCGTCAGTTAGGTGAATCTCCAATCCCCCAAGAAATATAAAAGGTTATATTCAGAACTATTGTAAATATATCATGGGTTTTTATGATTATTAATTATATCTGTAAATTATTTTTTGATAAACTAATTTTCAACTAACCAAAACCTCCAATCACAAGAAACCTGATTAACAGCACAAATGTACTCGTAACTTAATTCCAGTGACTACTCACCATTGTTTTCAGATTGGTTTTCAGTTCAGGGATTCATTACCGGGCCTTTGTCGCCGCGTCGGAAACTCCGCTGACTGTACGCGTAAATGAAAGCGTGTCAGTTTTCGGGACGAGTTTTGGCGAGTGTTGCTTTTGGATTGTTTTGCTGACTGTCCAACCAATAATTGCAAACGAAACGAACTGTTGTGATTATAATGTTATTTGGTTGATACTTGATTTTATGATATGACGTCATTATCTTGGTATGCAGATCCAGTCTCAACACTCTGTAGATTAAAATAAGAATAACTTTTTATTTATCCATTAACTTTACAAAATGTCTTTCAACGTACTAAGATGAATTATGCTAACGAAACAATTTTCGGGTCCGGACTCGTGCTTCACCTAGATTCTCCACCTGGGTGCAGCACGGGGACTTGCTAGGTCCCGTGCTCCAACTAATGACGTTATTGGACAGTCAAGCACTATTATTTCCATTTATGATTCAAAAGATCTAAAACAATTCTGTCAGAGGAGTGAATTTATATGAGGAGAATAATATAATTAATTTAATAGAAACTGATTTTATTTACATTTAATATCTAATGTTTATAAGCTTTTGTCATGCACAAAATAGAGTTTGAGATGAATTTGAGATTATACGAATACAAACCTTTTTTGGAGCATAAAATTAATAAAAATTAATTATTTTATTAATTAATTATTTTAACGAGAGGCAGTTGGAATTCTAAACACAACAAAGAGTTCAAAAAACCTTGTGTTACCATGAACAAATTGCTAACAGTGATATCGCAAAATACCGATTCTATAGAATTATCGGTAACTAAACGCCGCAAAGAGCACTGTGATAAAGACCATTTTATTTTAAATTCGCAAATGCAATTAGTTGATAATGAAATTTCTTTGCCCCATTTTTTAGAAAAATTACGTTAAAATAAATCCTGTTCATTACCTATATGCTTGACTGTACTTACCATTAGTTGGAGCACGGGACCTAGCAAGTCCCCGTGCTGCACCCAGGTGGAGAATCTAGGTGAAGCACGAGTCCGGACCCCAATTTTCTTACATTTGTCTTCATTCGAAAGTACGAGTATAATCGTAAGACGTACGCTTTAAAACTGGTATAATTTCACTAAAACCGTATAATTTACATTAAAATAAAATAATTTAAAAATCCTATTTAATACCTTCACATAATCTCGGTAAACTTTCTAATAAAACGAGTTTTAAGTCGTTGATCGCGTTTTCTGTGTTTCGTAGTGCTGAGCAAATAACCCGTAACTTTTCAATTAACTGTAGCCAACTTTGAACTCTTCGCTTCATTCGGTGCTGATTTATTATTACAACTTTTCATTTGATTATTAGTAATTTGCTCTTCGAGTTCAATATTTGACCTCGGCGGGCTCAAAAGATGATTTGAATGTTAAATATGAATTTAATTTCAAAAGCATAGCCATTGCTTTTGAAGTTGTAAGTGCTACGCTAACATCTTTTTAATCCAGGCCCCCGTACAATATTTATTTAAAGTGCAAACAGTAGTCGACTTTCAAATTCGAACGATATAATAAATATATATTGTGCTGGACAATTACCTAATACAAAAATAATTAGTATCCGCTTTGTAAGCTCGAAGGACGTGTTGCGTAGATATATTTTATAGCACTTAGTAAAACACCGGGACTATGAACAAATGATCGCAGAATATATAAACAGGGACCAGTGTTAGTATGTTCTACATTTCCTTACGCTGCCTCTTACATGAATTATATAAATTAAAAGCCTTTCCGTGACACTTTTAAATTAAAATTCATGTGAAACCGTAGCCATGTTGACGTATTTCAATTAATATAAAGCATGTGTGAAATAAACGTATGCAAAGGCACGAGTGGCACGTAGAATTTAACGTTTGACTAACGTAGCGTACACGTAATTAACGGATTACATGAACCGTGGTAAATTCAAGAATGAGAGAGAATATCGCTGAAGTTATTTAAGTACATGTTTTAATTGAAAAATGCTTAAAAGGCAAAAAAAAATTCCATATTAGTATACTAGTAACAGCCCATAATAATGTACATTGTAGGACTACCTGTACGTGATCACGTGGATGCAAGCAGCTTCAGACTAAAATAACTACAATATTTAATTAGTCTGAACCCTTAAAACCACTCAAAACACAATAAACAGCTATTCACTATTCATATTGATGATTGAGATCTCTGAACCTGTTGGACCAGTTACGATTACTAACAATTACTTACGAGTATAAAAACTGATATAAGATTTTTTTATTGCGGTTTACTTTTCATTTTATGGATCCCTAAAAACGGAGGGAACAAATCATTTCAGTGAGAAGCGAGCCGACGCCTGGGAGCGGTTGATAACTAGTTTTCTGCATTTTTTTACTCCATTTTTCTACTGAAAACACAGGAATTCCACCGCTATTTTCAATGTTTTCACTTGAGTAATCGAAAACCTTTAATAGACTTTTTGGTATAGCCCAGTAGTGTGACGTACCATTTATTTGAAATAAATAAAAATTCTTGTTATATGTTTTTGTAATTTCATGTGCCAACTAACGCGTGATGTTCGTACTCAACTCAATCCCTAATTATAATTTGTTCAATTAGCGAATCATACTAAAAGGATGTTCTGATAATACATATATATGGTATATATATATATATACATGGTGTATGTCACTTTCAGTAATTCGATAATCTGCCTATTTTTTCATTTAAGTTCCCTTAAATTTTCTCCCTCAATTTGGTTTTTGGATCATAATTTCAATATTTTTTGAGATATTCGCTTAATTGATACCTCAAAAGAAAGAGTAATAACCATACATATTTTTACAAAGGTTTGAATAGAAAATAGCACCATTCGTTTTTTTTTTAATTCAAGTCAAAAATGAATTTCGAAAATCGCAGAACATTTTCGTAAGTTTGAAATGTCTGTAAAAAAATGGCTAATGACTCAAATACCTAAGAACAAGTTTTGGTAGATTGCTTACACATAGCTTAAGTTAAATTAAACAAAAAATAATTAACTGGCCTTTTAAACTGGCAGTTAATAGCAACTAACTGTAAAATTTTGGGTATTTTCCTTGTATCCCGTAAAAAATTCATAAAAAAAAATAGTCCGACTTCCCCTAAGACAACTATGGCTTAAATGGTTCCAAATAGTCCACACTACCATCCTCTAGAAGCTTTGCACCCATCTACCAATCACCCTGTATGACAGTATATTTACACATACAATTAAACTGGTATAAGTCGTAAATAACGACACCCACGGAAAGATGGGTCGATACCATTCATAAGTCGGCACAGCACACATGTATAAACTGTTGGTTTACCATACATAAATAAGACCATATGAGAATCGTTTACTGTGAAATAAAGAACGTTCCATTTTGGCACCCCTTGCCTCATTACGAACGCATTAAGAGCTCGTATCATAATGGCTCGTTGAATTCGTCTGCATTTTTAATGCCTGTTAGAGCGCCCGCACCCTATTTGGCTGCACTTTGCATAGTGAAATTGCCAATTAAGTCAGGCCACCGCAACTGGACACTGTAATTGTTATGCCACAACGTTTATAGGTTATACCTGCCACTATTGGCTCCAGTAACACAGTTTATACAAGCTCAGGAGTCTATAGATATTTCTGTAGATAAAGGTATTACTTTTATGTGTTTTTTTTTTTACTTTTACCTACTAACTATTATGTCGTATTCAATTTACTGTGGAATTATGTACAAATTATGTGAATTACATAAGTGGTAATAATCTTACACCAGCGGAAAAAGATACAGTGGTACCGTTATTAGTCCACCACCACACGGCATGACGTACGAATTGGCTATATAGTTAACTCGATAAACATAATTTAGCCGAAAACATTATTATATATGTCCCATTTTGTTATACCTACTCAAGTTATATGTACCTATAACGTGATATTATTTTATTAAATGGTATAAAACACCCTAAATATTGTAATGGGTTTTATTTTTAATATACCGCCCTTCTTGTAACCTTCGAAATAAATCTTAACCGTATACACAGCAAGTGAATTTACCAGGCCAATATTTAACAAAGCCAAACAAACTTAAGTATTTATAAGTTAATATTAAACTGGAATTTCAGTTTTAATAACTTGGTTACATCGATAATAATGATGAACGATCATAGACCCCGTCCATACATACCGTGTTTTGTTAAATGATTGATGGTTTTGGGCTGGAAACATCACAAAACTCGGAAACGGATAGACCTTTGATATCATTATCATTAAATCATTCCGATTCACAGCTTTGTCTGCGGTAAGCGCGTTATTAATTGCCGTGAAAAGTAAATTTTCCATAAATTACACGTAAATTAATGTTTGTACAAGTCATAAGTTTATCTCAATTTTCGGTAAGACACGGTAAATAAGTATACATTTGTAAAAAGCAATCTACTCAGTCAGTATTTTAACGTAAATGCAGTGTATTAGGTACCCCTTTTATTACGTAAGTTCCTACATTAGCCACTTAGTTAGTGGAAATATGTTGCGATCCTATTCAGAGCTGATCATGTTTGCCTCTCAAATGGATTTATTCAGGCACGATTCCATTGTATTATGATTTGGGTTCTGCTTTTGATTAATTTAAGGGTACTTGCCTCAAGGGAATGTTATTCATAGTGAAGCTAAAACCGTGTAAAATAATTAAGTTAATTTAATTTGGCTAAAGTTACAAAATGTGTATAGTATTATTTTAAATCTTTTATTTATAAGATAAAATGACTTTGTATATGGTTTCTAGTTTACTCTATCTTTGTAATCTCAGCCAAACATCCAACAAAACAATCATAATACAATCAACATCAAAACAAATAGCTATATATGATATTCAGGCGTCTTGTCTGTCGCCTCGGGAGCTATGAAACCCATTCCACAACACCAACGAGATAAGGGAATAGTCTCGTCCATACATACAGATTATATTATAGTCGGATAATTGTTAAATCCTGTACAAAGTAATTGTATTATTGCGTGTTTCACCAGTTTAAATGGTTCATTGAGTACAAAGTGCTGAAGGGATTAGATAACGAAATAGAAGTTTTTGTGTAGATTACGTTGTGAAATTAGAGTTTGTTTTCAGAGTTCGGAATTGATATACGAGTACACTATATCGTATAAAACAATACTAACTATCGCTGTCGGATTTACGGATTTTGATGTACCTAGTTTTCTAAAAAAGAAATATTTATAAGTAGGTACCTTAACCTCTGTGTATTTTTTCAAAAGAAAGATTTATAAGTACCTTAACCTCTGTGTATTTCCTGTAATTATTTCCTATTATATGTATGTTGCTGATGTTGTGTTACTGAGTGAGCTGAGCGGGCCGCTAGTTAAAAATAAAATAACTAAACAGCAATATTTGTGGTGAATGCAGGGGGCTTTTAAACAAATTAGCTAGAGATTTGGAGAGAGTCCAGAATATGAATGATTTCCTGTAACTGAAATAGTAACGTTTCATTAAATTGATTAAATAACTGATTGAGATCAACCAGAAGTTTAACCTTTTTCCCATATAAATACTGTTTCTGTCAAAAATGAAGACATAATAACATGAGGACAAGAAATTGCATTTGGAATCTTATCTACATTATATAAAAATCAATACCACTTTCGTTGTAATGTTATAATTTAAGATTTAGGTGCTTCAGAATTTTAAATGGACGTAGTACCCCATGGAAAAAACATTGTAATAAAGCGGGCGAAGCCGCGGGCGGCTGTAGGTCTATCGAGTTTCCGGTTAAATGATTTCATGATGATCATGTCGTTGCTGACTCAACTCCGTAATGCTAAAAGGAAACGAGGCTTTGCCCTGTCATCGCGACCATAAGACCCTTACCAAAATACCCTCCAATCTCGGAATCGACTCGCCTAACCTTAAGGGCCTTAACGAGAGGCTAAATCAACCTTATTTTAAGGGCCTTAAATATTTAACGACTCCTGCGATACCTACAAGAGTGCTTTGGAAGGATTGAAGGAGTTTTTAATGGAATTGAGAAAGGTTATGCAGTGACATCATACTTAGATGTTCCTACTAAAGACAGTTCTTGGTTTATATCTGTTTTGGCTAAGGATGAACCTCATGAAATCATCAAATATTTTATTAGCTTTTAAAGAAAATAATTAGAATCACGGCAAGTTTAATAAAGGTAACCTAGGTAATCTACCTTTAAGTTTTAAGCTTATATATATATTATATTAAATTATTTTAATATTGTTTATTGTTTAAGATATAACCATAGATAGTGAAGTTACTGCAATATTTCAACTGTAAATAGATATTGAGAACTGTATTTATAAATATTTGTCACAAGTATTATAATCTGGGTATTTTCTATTCATGATAAAAATATAGCTCCATATTTTAATGATATTCCATTAAGTATCTAGTACTAATAACACAAGCTTCGAGTTTACCACGGGGATAGATGTTGCTGAGTGTATTGTCTAGCAATAGAATACAGTGGCAAACTCGACCTCCACTCGCGAACGCGCCTTTGTTACCAACTCGACAATTCTACGACTATGCGACTTTCTCAACTATGTCTTGATTATGAAGACGCTCTTCACTTCTGTTAGCTCAGCTGTTTATAATATCTAAAGAGTCTCTCATGCTTTTGAGTTTGAGAAATCTTGAGAGAACAAGAGCAATCCATATGATCTAAAGAACGTCAGCAAATTTAAAGCATTTATTGTCAAAGTTATCTAATTAAGTTAGCCTAAGATTTGCGTTTCAAAGCTGCTTTAAAAATATTTCAGTTTTGAATAGTACTTTGTCGGGTAGGGCTTAAAAAACGCAAGTATCCTTGTTATATTTGAAATAATAATTGTATTTTTCTCAAGTTGTATAAAAAAATTTAAACCCTATCTTTGGCAAGTCTATAAATAGTCAAAGAATACGTAGGCCCGGATAAACCTCTGGGCGTTCTGTTTCATACAAAAGTTTTCCGCCGCTTTGAGACGAACTCTTAAAGAACAGTCTAGATCCAGATGGGACGAAACAAATGGCTTGCTAGTATTTTTATAAATCTTATTTATTGATTCCGAATAAATCTTTCGACTTCTTAGTTTAAAAGCTTTAAATAATAAATAAGCAGTTTTTTTTGTTTAAGATGCAGTTTAAATTTTGTTAGTTAGTAATTGACTAGTTATCTGAAGTGTTTATTATTCACTAATCTGTAAAACCAATTGACGTATAATTTTTTTTTATCAATATCCATTATGACTATTATGAAATAATCAAACCACTTATTCACGTCAACAGTAAATATATCGCAGTTTTAATAATTCGCCTTGCATTTTTATTTATGTAAATAAATTACGCCTTAACATTAGAAACGTGACATTTTCCTAATTTATAAGATTTAATGAAACATTAACGTCCTTTCTGTACAACACACTCATCTGTGCCAAACCATAACGCTCCAAAATGGCTCTAAAACGCGGAAAGTAAAATAAAAATCTGGCTTCTTTTATTGCCAGGATAAAAAAGCGCTTTGCCAGCTAAATGTGGGGTTTTAATGATTTTATACTTCGTTTAACAGAAAATGTGGCAGAGTAAAAACTTGTATGGACGGTTAAATTTCAAAAGATTTAATCATTACCTTGACAAATTATTGTACAATCTGCAGATAATTGTTCCGGGTGCTATGGTAGTTTTTTTACCCAACTTCAAAAAATTAGGTTATCAATTCGTCTTACTAAACTTTTTCTGTGTTAATTGTTCCGCAACATTAAGTCACTGGTTTGAAATTATAATTTCCGAAGCTAATTTTTAATTTTTATTTAAAAAGTTCATAAGTCTAACCTTATTTATCAATTTCATGCAAAGCCATTAATATACCTACTTGAAGATAAGTTATCGATTTTGGCTCAAAATCCAATTAGTTAGAGCCGGTATTTGCACGGCTTAGATAATATCATTTAGCGAAGGCTATTAGTAGCTATTATATAGAATCTTAGCTAATCTCATAACGTCTTGTCAAGTAAGTGCGTGGTTTCAGCACTGGCTATACGCGTCTATTATAGCGTGGCCGACCCACCGTCTGCTTCTCTTGCGTATTTTACGTTATCTACATTTATATATACATTTTATAACAACGTATTACTCACGTATTTATAAAGGAGTCAAAACACTCTCGACGTTTCGACCACAACAAGGGCAGTCTTTCTCAGGAGGAGTGGGCATGAGTTACACTAATAACTCACGAAAATTTTGAAGGTTAAATTACTCGTACATATCTATAGTTTATATAATATAGCCACATCGTATAGCATCGTATAGCCTTCTTCGATAAATGTACTATATACATTCGCAACCAATGCGTCGCTTCATCGTATCGCATCGCATCGCTTGCATGAGTTGAGTCACGTACGACACTGCCTTAAGCCGATTACACAGCTTAGTTAGTACGAGTATAGTGAAGACATTAGCGTATCTTAAGCTAATTTAATGCCTTGTGTAATAATTGAATACGTGGGTAGTTGTTATTACTAGATAAAGGGCTCATGTCTCCGTAAGAACCCATTTAGGTGTTAAGGGATTTGGTATCACCACGCTTAACTTGGCTTGGTGATCGCAGTTGATGCAGTCCACAGTACAAGGCTGTTGACTGAATCTCTCTCTTCAAGAGAGAAGTCACTATTTACCAGCAGTGGGAACGTATATAAGGATGATGATGATTACGACAATTATTACAAATATTTTTGGAATACAACTCAATAGATTTTCAATTTAAAAAAGTTACACAATCATTATCGACAGTTTGTAAAGGTGCATTCACACTGCAATCCGTCACCCAACCACCGCCATTAAACCGCTCGCTCACAGTGATCTAGTGAGTTGTGCCAGTGCCGACGTAAACAAATGAGCTCTATCAATACGGCCTTTTGTAATGCCACTGGATTCTCCACAGATTAGAGATAACTGGTGATATATATGTTGCTATTAGAAGATCGACTTTCAGTGCTGGCATAATACTCGAAGGTACTAAAGATTCAATATATAGGTATGTTTCTGTTCTGGTATCTTCAAACTCAGAGATGTATATAACAAAAGACGAGCAACACCGTTGTTCTGTGTACTTTACTAACTTATTGAGCTCACTTACTCGATTCGTAATAAGCGTAATGGTGATTATACAAAATCATGGCTTCCAATCTTTAGCCAAAGCATAATTTCAGATAAAAATACACAGCTATTTAGGAACTCGGCATTACCCGAAACATCCGAAAAATACTCCCCTAAACGGACATTCAGAGAATGAGGGGGGAGCGTCGTCACGCGCATTTGACTCGGAAGTGTGGAGATAAAATAAAGCCAGTGGATTTACGAGTGCGATGACGCCTACTGGGTAAGTGTGTCAAGGACTTTAGGTATAGGTGAAAACCGTTAATGGCCAAGTAAAGCGCTTGTTTTATTTGCTTGGTTTCTTGTTAGGCTTTAATTGGAACGAATAATTTAGAACTATTTTATTCGCCAATTATCAGAGGTATTCTCATGATTGCTAATATAATGTATTATTATGTCATATATTGTGATCGGAAATTACAGCGTCGGCCGCCGACCGAAAAAATTAACGAATGATTCAGCTAAAGCTTCTTGTTCAACGGCGAGCCTAGACACTTCCAACCGAAACAGCTCTTTATCCATTCTGTTCAGTGGACGTCTAACGTCATTAGTGATAAATATTGACACCAGTGATAGTGATAGTGATAATCTCAAGTTAACATTACAAAGGTGTTTTTTCAAATTCTGTTTATTTTTTACAATGACAATTCTATTATTTTGTTTTTCTTTTAAAACTACATAAGTAAATAAAATTTAATTTTTGTGTTTCAATAACTCATTTTTCTATATTCTTTTTATTTTTTCTCCCTTTATGAAATCGGTCTATGGCATGAGTTTAGAGCTAAGCTAGACTTAAGAGCGGGTTTATGCTTCATGGTCGAGAAAACACCAAGTTTATTTACTCAGTTAGACTTAGTTACCTAACTTAAAGTGCTTTGCTCCAGTTTCGTCAGTGGTATGCATTCTAAGCCCTTATTAAATGAGACGTTATTTTGGTTTGTTTTTAGATTTTAAATCCCTAATTGCTTAGTTTTAAGAATAAGTGCACCAAAGAAACCAAGTTTCAAATCTGGTTCTTTCTATTTACAGTATAAACCAACATAATATTCAACAGAATTCCCTATTTAAATTAAATATAGCTGGATTTTCTTATAATTATTTATCAGTTTTACTGTTTATGTCAATGCAAAATGCCAATGTTTGAAGTGCTTACACGCAGATTGTAGGTGAATAGGACTGAGTGGAATACAAACAAACAATGAGCAGGAAAGAGAAGGACGGCTATTGTCTTTTTCACTCGGATTTTCATTACTTTCAAATGTGATTGACGTTTTGTTGATGTTTTTTTAATGGGAAAAAACTTGCTGGAACGTATTTTTTGGAACGGAGCTTTGCACGGGATTGTTTCTGATAACTGTGCTTAAATTAATTAGTATGATAGTTTTAGTTACATACGCCATTCAACTGATTTATTTCCAATGATTTATTCGGTATATGTTTTGTATAACCCTCTTTATACTCGAAAATAATGATAAACTTAATAACATCTCGTATCTTCCAATGAATTTTAATCCATGAGTATTTTCAAAGTTCCAAAATATTGAAATATTTTTGAAACTGTGTACTTATTTATTTTTTATGGCAAAAGTTATAGACACTTCTTATCTTTCTAAAAGTTTTTACAAAAAAGTTTCTTATCCGTTGTTAAACAGTTCTAAACGGTGTCAGACTTGTACAAAATTACTGGCAATCACTCGACACTTAAAATAATGGCTCGACTTTTAGTTCAGTTTACAGTTTCGGCGGGTATCGTGTAACGAGATAATGGAACGAATTTTTAAAGGGCTTCCAAAGCTTTTAAACTTAATTTTAAACACATTATAATAATTGACAATTCGAAAATATAAGCACAAACAACAAACACTTAATGTAATGCTCAAGAGATTTTTAATATAATTTCAGTTTTATGAAATACTCTGTGTAGTAAATTTAATTACATTTTAACTTAGGCCATTAAAATTTAAGCTGATAAATTACAATGCGTGATAACAATATATTATAGGTACTTATGTACAAAACAACAGACAGAGAGAAACTGAAAGTACCTATTTTATCTTTTAAAAACTATCGCTATAAAGCAGACACATATTCCGAAATCTCAGCCAAAGAACTTTCGGCATGACCAAAACCATCCGAACTAAAATGTTTTTCCTCCATTTGAAATTCTTCGAAAGCAAGTTGCTTCCTGAAAGTACACAGATATTTGTTTCGTTGATAAAAGAAACCAGTCAAGGCTGACATGTTTGTATTTATGTTGCGACTCTATTTCCTATGACATTAAGGTTGAGAACTCTCTTGTCAGAGGTCACAGATTATGTGGTTATAATTTGGGTTAGTTCCAAGTGCATTGGGATATGCCCGAAATTTGTTTACATTTTGGGTTCTTGGCGATTAGATTTTTAGAATATTCAAATTTTACTTAGATAGAGAGGCGTTTTTGTAGTACATTCCAATTGTGCATCATCATCATTTAAGCCGTCGGACGTCCACTGATGGACATAGGCCTACCTTAATGATATCCAGTTGTTTCGGTCGTATGCAACTTGCAGCACGTGCAAATTTTATCTATCCACCTGATAAGCGGACGTCCGACGCTGCGTTTTCCGATCCGTGGTCACCACTTAAGAACTTTTCAGGCCCATCGGCCACCTGTTCTCCGAGCTATAAAAGCTCGAGTAAGATTCGGTTACCCATAGCCCATAGTGAAAAGACATTGCGTTCCAAACACAACAGTTGACCGTTCTGTTGTCCATGTATTTTTAAGCCTGGCAAGGAGTTTACACCGTTTTGCAGGATAAATTATATTGTCTAAGGAAATACTGTTATTTAAATTCCATTCACTAAATTTTGTGTTTCCTTCAACAGTTCCAGCGGTATAATGGAATTGTTTTTCTATGATAATGATATGCTTTTTGACTGCCAAAGGTCAGTCCTAAAAGTCATGATTATAAAGGAAACTTAAGGACATCAATTAAAATTACAAATTTTCTAGATTTTAAGTAAATAAATCAAATAAATAAGAATATTAAAATCATCATTTTAATCATGAGTCTTCTTCTTCTAAATATATCGTAAATCATAATACCAAACCGGTCCAAAAAGCCATAATTTTATCAATAATGTTTGTTCAAATATTTTATTAAAAGCATATACAATACAAACATTAAACTGAAAACCGCAGGTAAAAGTCACTTAGTGCTAATGAAATGGTTATGACGTCACTTGCCCTTGTACTATGATTTATGAACGGGTGACATACTTTATCAGATCAGATTTTAATACAATGTCGAATTAATACCGAAAATTCTTGAATTTTCACACATTACATTAAAGAACCGTTTTGGCTAATTGGGAGCACACTCAACTTTCATTCCGAAGGTCGTGTTACCGCAATAACTAGATGTCATTAAGGGAGGCCTATGTCCAGCAGTTGATGTCCTATAGTTGAAATGATGATGATGATGCGTATATCGTGTAAAATACCCAGTTTCAGTCTATTGGCGCAAACCTTAGAGTTCACATTACCTTTCTGAATTTTAAATTTAAATTACAAACACCCATAACATCCTACTTTCACACCCGCCATACATACTTTGTGGTAGGTGTGTTACTCGCACCCCTAATTACAAAGTAACATTGTTATTATAAAGCGGTCGCGTGTTCCCACACAATTCATGTTTTGTGCACTGCGCCAAACAATAATGATCATTTTTAAACCGTGTTGATGTGATGAAGATTTTTGCGATAGTTCAGAAGGATTATGTATCATCATCACCCACATACATTTCCACTCCAATGATGCAAGGACTCTTTTAATCAGAAAACTTAGTTTTTTTATGTAAATATTTTTTATTGGTGTGTAATAAAGAGTTATCTTATCTTATCTTATCTTATCTTAGGCCTTATCATCACGCTGGCCAAGTGCAGGTTGGTCCAGTCCTCTAGACTCTTCAAAGGTCTCCAGTTTCCTCACAATGTTTGCTATTACTTTAAAAGTATTAAATAAATGTTAAATTTCAACGAAATTAATAATAATTTTTTATGGCTAAAATAAGTTCAGAAAAAACAATTTAATGTTATTCCAAAACGTTTTACTGAGTTATTAAAATAAATGATATAAATTACCTTTCAATCAAGTTTTGAATTTATTATTGTCGTCACCTAAATTGAATTTAAAATAACTGATATTTAACGCCCTTCATTACCCATTCCAACCGTAACCCAGCATTAAAAGGTAAGGTCACTCGATATAACAAAAGTCCTTACGGTTGGTTTCAATGAAAATAATAAAAAACAGTAATTTGAAATCGCGTGTTTCATGAAACATTTGACGATGTTTCCGTGATTAAATTAGGTTACATTTAGACATTAAAGTTCATGTCTAAGTTTCTGTGTGCTAACTTAGGAGTGTTAGATGGACGAAATAATCTTTGATTAATTTTTTTACATAAAAACCTCGGTCGGGTCAGTATGTATTAAACAGGTTGTGTGGGTATACATATCAACAATTTGATAATGATTATTGCTATAGATTAAAACCAGAAAACCATTAGGACAAACGATAAGAACAACGACTCATCCGATATTGAACGAGTTTAACGTTACAACAATCGATTGAGAAAGGCAACGAAATAGCAGGATTTCTCTAAATCCGTACAGCAACATAAAATGTCGTCGCTCCCATTTTATCGGGAAATCTTTGTTTTCCCCACGCGGGCACAATTTATAACACGAGTGATTTACGACGGAGCTATTAGTTAAACGCCTTTTAAACTGACTGGACCGGTTTAATAGATCTGGTGTTGGGCTGGGATTAACTTATAATTAGGTTAGGTAACGAAGTTTAAATACAACGTAAAATAAAAGTATGAATTAAACATTACTGATTAATAAAATCTGGACAATTTACAGCCTTCTGATTAAAACACAATATTCAATAATGATGATTAAGATTTTACCTTTATAAAAAGCCAAGTGGACTAGGTCATTTAAGTGAATAAATGGCCGATGTGTTAAAAAAATATATCTTGAAAGAGACGTGGATCAGTAAGATCACATCTGCTGTATGACAGTGGTTGCAAACAAGAAATATTTAAAGGTAACTTGTGCCGAGCAGTGAACGTCCGACAGCTTAAATGACGATTTAAATTCTACAATTTTCTTAATTATAAATGAAATATTATAAGAACTAAAAAGTTGTTTTGTTTGTCCTTATCGTTTCGACCGGAGTATACCGAGCACGTCGCGAGTCACGATAGAGAAATTGGGTTACTTTATCTTGAGAAATAAAGAATTAAGGCTGCTTAATCTTGGGTTGGAATTATAAATGTCTGGTACGCATTTCTTATTATTTTTCGTAATTTTTATTCAAAACTTTAAAGAATTTTATTTTGCTTTTGGTGTTGCGGGTTTGATTCCCGCCTAAGGATAAAAATTTGTACGATCTGCAAATATTTGTTCCGGGTGTCTGGGTGTTATATATTTTGAGTTTAAAAAATCGATCTATGTAGAAAATATTATATATTATATCAAGTCTATAGAAAATCTAGCACCTGTAACACAAGCCTCGAGCTTACCACGGGGCTAGATTTTCTCGTGTGAATTGTTCAGCTATATATATTTAATATACTTTACTAGGTAACTTTACTTTAAATGAAACATAAATGTACAACAGTGACAAGTCAAATCTAAATGTATTCTATAAGTGTAGCTCAACCTAAAGTAATAAAAAAACACGCCTCGTCTCAGAAAGTAATAAATTGCTGTTCGCTAA
Organism: Chloroclystis v-ata; assembly: GCA_963691955.1. NCBI lineage: Eukaryota > Metazoa > Arthropoda > Insecta > Lepidoptera > Geometridae > Chloroclystis > Chloroclystis v-ata. Next base: position 7,867,366 of record OY829904.1, on the reverse strand, counting down.
CTTTTTCATTAAAATGTTTGTAACTTCAACGGCACATGCTTCTTGAAAAACAATTTTAATAAGCATACACGCTTATCCTTTCTATTAGTACTCGTATATTGAAATTTGTTTATTATTTAAAAAGTATTAATTTAATTAGATATAATCATCCATATTTACGTTCGCACTGCTTGGTCACGGGACTTCTTTATTCACCGCGCTGGCCAAGTGCGAGTTGGGGTCATAATTATATCCTTCAAACTTTTCAATGTTCTAAAACATATCCGTACAATCACGATACTTGTTTAAGCTTAGCTTCTTTCCGCTACGTCGTAGCAAGTTCGTAGCGTTTGCTACGCTCCGTATATCTTACATTTTATGCTTTAAAACTAATTTCTAGTTTTTCACTGGATTTATGAAGGTCAATTTAAAATGACACACAAAAGTTTACTTCATAAAAGAAATATAAGTAGTAATTGCCTAAAGTTAATAAATATAAATAGGTAGCCAAAGCAAAGCGGGGGTGAGTCGCTAGTTCTCTGTAACTCTCCAAAGATTTTGATATTTTGAAAATAACAAAGACAAAAACATCTCTGCCAAACATGTAAAATATTTTTATAAAGACTTACTATAAAACTGTAATATGCCTATAAATTTTATTTAGTTAAATATTAACCGAACGCATGTTCAATGAGTTAGTTACAATAACACTAACATAAAATCACAGTTTTATACAACTAAAATAAAAAGTAAATTAAATATAAAAATTTTACTAACAATAAAGTTTTATCTAAATATAAAAACACAGTTATAATAATTTTATTGAAATATTCAATAGAGCTTTAGAACAGTTTTGCAATAAAATTTTATACATACTGCAAATAACGCGACTTTTATGCATGTATAATATAAGACCATGTGGTCTTTAATATTGAAATTGACAAAAAGACATTAACAAAATTATTGGTTTGATTCAAAACTATCTGACGCTCCCGCAGCTTCGCCCGCTATTCCCATGTGTTCTGACCTTTAAAACCTTCCCTGGGCTACTATGACTATCTTTAAACCAGAAGCACCTATCGACCCAGCCGTTCTTGAGTTATAATATTAGAACAAAAAGTGTCATTGGTTTTTATTTAAGGATTAGAAGAAAAAATACACCAATATTTTATAAATAGAATAATAAACTTCACTTCATTTTTAAACTATAAAATATAACTCCGCTGATGCAAAGAACAATTTAAATAAAATTGGCGAGCTACCTTCATTTTATCGTTGCGAATAAATATGAATATTTAATAACGAATCTGAACTGTAGATGGCGGGAGCCAACAGATACATACACCTTGAATTTTAATGAGGTCTTAGAAAGTAAAATGAATATTATTACATCGCGAAATGCAAAGTTCTTTTATATTAACGTTCATTAAGTTACGTGTATTTATTCTTTGTATTTTAAATCAGTGTAATATTTTTTTATTAAATTTACTAGATTATCTTTTTTTGCTTGCGACTGACTGAAGTAACTAAAAATCATTAATGTCTAAAATATTAATGATATACATAATTATGTCTTACATATTTTCCGACACAAAATGTAATTCTAACGAACTCAAAGTTTACAAAAAAAACGACGAACTACATCAAGTATTCTAGTCTCCTTGCTTCAAAATTGCTTCCCATTAAACCACCCGTTTTATGAAATCCGAGTTATCCGGGTAAGTTTTCGACTTATACCCGGCTAAGGCACTGCCTCGCCTGGGTAAGTGTGACCCAGTTTGGGCCCAGAGCGCAGCTATGGGTTAACGCAATGAAGTTCCAATAAGGTTGACCGCTGGCGTCCCGCAATTATAAAAACACAGATATAAAACCTATCTTGTTCTAATCGTTTCTTAACATCAACACGAAAACTCTGAAGCGCAATCTCAGGACAAAATAATTTTTATGCTTAAATTTAAATGTAAGACCTAATTTGATATAATTGACAAATACTTTAGATAATTTTGTTAAAGTAGGTTATAGACGAGTTATAAACTATTTATTTAAATAATAATTAGTAGTAGTATACTTTTAAGGGTTCCGTAGTCGAACACCCTTTACTTTTTGGTTTTTTGTCTGACTATGATTAAAATTAAATATAAACTTCGGAGATTATAGCAAAAATGTACCTAATTTCTTTTATATACTAATTTATTTCGTGTAAAAAAATATATATTGCGCAAAAATTCCAATCCAAGCAAGACTAAGTTACGATTTGCGCGATCTCTCAAAATAAAAATAATACCAAGTTCTGTTTTTTTAAATTAAGTCAAAAATTGTTATAAAAAATACCATTATAAAATAAAACCGTAAGTTCCGACTTAATTCTTCTCTATCCGTTGAAGTCCCGCGCCCAATTATATCTGTAGTGGTTGCAGCTGGCGACCCGCCAGATAGCTTCATACAGCTTTGTTTTAAAGAATTCATTCTGATATACTGGCAACACCGGTTAGAAATGAAAGTTTTCTCGAAATTAATTGGTAATGAGAACGAACACGTAGAACGAGGGTCACGATATAATAAGTGGATTAGCTTGTTATACTGGTAATGGGAAATTAAAACCGAGAGGTGCCAGCCTATGAGAAGTACCATTCCATCTCTTGTTTTTTTTATTTTTTTATCGTACTTAAATAACACATAAAAATTCAAATTCAAATTAGAACATATGAAAATACTAAGGATTTGCATGAGCTTATATGTAGGTAGGACAGGAAATCATATAGGAAGGCATATATCCAGCAGTGGACGTCAAATGGCTGAAAATCATGATTATGAAATTATTTCTGTAAATACTTAAAGGTTTATTAATAAATGGGTATAGTATTACAAAAATGGTGGATTATTTATGATCGCAGGTTTAAAGCGAAGTTAGGTTAACAACGGGACACGCAGTAAAATAAATAATTAATTCTGCATCATAATTACAAAAAGTAGCGTGCCACATTTATCGTTTTGACCAGTTCATGGAAAAATGCGATAAATGGCCGAGATAATTAAATAAATCGCCATATCTAATCACGCTATTTGGAAATAAACATTTTCAATTTTGACGGGCTGCGTGAACGTGAATCTGTTGGTATAGCCTTTAGAAATTACTCACTTAAATATTAAAAAAAATGGTACAAAAATAAAGGTAATAATATGATAACAACGAACATTGGTCCTAGTGTGGGAGTCGAACCCACGCCTTCCAGTTTAGCGCAGACAGGGTTCTAATATGAATGAGTTTGTTTAACCTGATAAAGTAATGCATAATAAAACATAAATATCTTTGTTGTGGATATAATATGGATTTTTTTACTATACATAAAATACCTGGATTATACATAGAATATCTAAAGATTGTAAGCTCATGTGTTTGGGGCGGGAATCGAACCCGCAGCCTCAGATGACATACGCCCACTACGCCCACAGAAGTAGTCAAATACACAGGTAATTCTGAAAAGCATTAACCCTTCCTTGGCAGTCAATTAAACTTATCGCCATTGATATTTCAACCTTAAAAATGTATTATTAATGAAGCGGTAGAAATCACACCCACTCTTAATATAGCTCCGGAAAGCGAGAGTGGTCTAAAGTTAAACTTTTCGGTAGAAACGTACGAGGAAAATTGAGTTATTTGTATCTTCGTTAAGCTTATTTAGCCTTTCTATTCTTACTTAAAGTTAACTCAATCAAAGTTAACTTTACTACGATTGATAAGTGTCTGACTGTTAAGAGCTATCCAATTTCCCGACCGTGTTTAATACAATTTTGTTGATAAAACTACTTTACATGTCAATTGATTATTTATCGGTAGTCTCGATCGGTAGTAGTCTCGATACTGTAGTCTTGATCAAAACCTTATATGAATAACAAAACATAAAATAATAATTTTGAGTCGACAGCATATATCCGCAAAATTCGGATTATGGAGAAGTTCGTCAATTTTCACCCGGGCGAAGCCGGGTTTAGATCTAGTAAATATAATAAAAACACATAAACTTAAATACAAATAACAAATTAATATAGTTAAGGTAATCAAAATCTAAATATTTTATTACCTTAAATACGGTTTTAGTTGTAAATACTTCTTTTCCAAATAAATAGTTCCATCAAAAATTAAAATGACAATAAATACTTTTCATTTTATTTGACCTATTATACACTCTTTACGTGTTTAAACGTTCTTCCAACGATGACCGATTTCCGGTAAGAGAGAAATAAGACGATAATAATCTTGTCACGCACATAGCCTAAAAAAGGTTACTCATTTTATAGAAATTGAAATCGGTCTAAATGTTTGTACCAACTAAAAAAATAGGACGAACATTTGTTTTGCCCAACAATCTCTTGTTGTAACAAGTGGACCTACCAAGTGCGCATAACCATAAATGTTTCAAAACTTCTATAAATCGAGTATCCACATTGTCATCTTCATTACAGCCAACCATTACACCATATAAATAAATATTGCTGGACAATTTACTCAGCAATATTTAGCCCCGAGGTAAGCTTGAAGCTTGTGTTACGGGTATTCGATCTTAGTCTTAGGTCTCCATTGGAAAATTTCTAAGGCTCATCGGTCACCTGTTCTACGTGCTAGGTAACATATTTCGTTTTAAGTGGCTGCCCACTGCTTTACTAATCCGCTTAACGAAGTCAGTGACCCTCGTTCTTTAACAAAAAATGCTAGAGGTTATTTCAAAGCAAGTCGACATAAATCACAAAGGGAATATAATATCGCACGGGCCCGCGATTACAATATAGAGTAATGATTCGGCGTCGATTTTCATTGGGATTTCAGTCACGTGGCTCTGGCTGCGGTCGCGAACATAATTTTGCACTTTGCACCAAAATAAGGTAAAGCCACGTCAAAGAATCTCATCAAAATAATGTTGATCAATGAAAACAACATAACGTACGGGGTTTATAGAATAGAACCTTAATAAATAAGTTAAATATGAAATACGCCGATTATATTATATTTATTTTTAAATATTTGTACCTGCTTTTTAAATATTTTTTGTATTTTTTTTTAAATGGTCCCACACTTCTCTTGGGGAAAAGCCTTAGGATATACAATATTACATTTGAGAGTTTCATAAGCCCGTAGCAACTTCGTCGGAAGAATTCCCAATAATTCCTGCGAGATTGGGATATTAAAATAAGTTTTCGTATTTTCTCGTTCAATTATTTCGGTTTTCATCTCCCCGGCCATTTCGGACTTGCTTTAATTTCAGAAACTTGCTTGTTTCATCCAAGTGCTTGTTCGTAATTGAAATCTAGAGGGTGCGTAATTGACGTATTTTACAATATTGCTATTAAATTGTCGATTCGTTGTAGGCCTATTGCCAATTTGCGAAAATATTTGATATTACACGCTATTAATGTAAGCCTTTCTATATGCCTGACTTTAATGGATTTTATCGTGGATGGAATTTGCCTATGACTATTATATAGATTTCATTTAGATTGTGTTACTCAGCCATGAATCTTTAAATTCTATCCCGCTACTCATAACCCGGGTTAGCAGTAGTACCGTGCTTGCCTCAAATACCCAAAATTGGAGCCAGCATTCAAACTACTAAATCTATCATGACTTAGCTATTACCTGCTACAACTTAGCCATTCGAAGTTTATAGTTAACCTATAAACCGCAGCAAACAAGGTGTAATGGTTTAATCACGGGGTAATGAAGCGGTGGCCCCGGGGAACTATGTCATGCTATGGGGTAAAGGGGGTAAAAAAGGGTGTCTTGTCTTTGTTTTGTAAGGCGTATTTGATTTAATTTGGTTAATAATTTTATCGCTATACCTTACTATTGCTTTGCTATTGATACAACCCTTACTCTCTTTAAATGTTATTTGTTATTTACATATTCATTAAACGTTTATTTTTATTTACATTAATTGGTTGGCTTAGTTTAAATTGTTCTTGTAATTTATTTGATATTTTGCTGGGAGTGGTAAATAAGAGCGTAAATTTAATGAAAAAAGAGATTTATGTTAAATAATGTTTTCAAAATAGAAAAATATTTTAATGTAATGTTTGTGGTAGTTTATGAAATAGTTCCTTGTTTATTGCACATTTTCTTCTCGATTCGTAGTGTTTTCTCCTATACATATATTTAAAAAATACAGCAAATTTCATGTATATCATTATAATGTTGGAGTTGGAGCTTAACTAGAAAATCTTAAATCTTAAGTATGTTTATTAAGTAATCTTTTACTTAATAAACATACTTATAGAATACCTACTCGTATAGGTAATTATTATTAGGTGTCGTATGTTTTTTGTCTACATGTAAATAATTATTGAAACAATCTTATCAACTAACCTATTCTACTACATAGTTGAATAGGTTAGTTATAAAATCATAAGTTTATTTATTTACTATAAAGTAATTTAAATTTTTAACTTAATAATGGTCGTATAAAATAATGATTCTTATTTTCTAATAAATTGGGTTTCATGGTCCGTACGAGATAAAACACACCAAGATCAGACTTCTTACGTAATTCTTATCGTTATCTACATACTCACAAAAACCAACTAGGAACCACCTAAACACTATCTAACACCAATTATTGCTTTCAGATCACTTTGACATTGAAGTTGACAGTTCGGATGGCGCGAAAGTGGGATTGACAGGTTGAATGGAGAAAATACCGCTGGCTGGTTTGTTGTTGTTTACTTTGGGGGGAAAAAGCGCGCGCCCCGGTTGAAGACTCCCGGCTAAGTGGATGGTGGCTTCGGCGCGCGCACTACGAGCTGGAACCTGCGTCGATTTTATTACGTAGGTGTAAAGCTGCGATCGGTGCGTTGACTTAATCGGTTATGGGTGATATGATGCTTCCTACAATCGAGTGTAAACAAGCAGTTTAGGCGGGTGGGTTGAGCGATTTGAAAATCGAACCTTCCGTTTGCTTTTGTTTATGAATTCTTATTTTGAATAGTTTACGAGACACGAAAGGATTCCAACGATTTTTACGGTATTATGTGAGTGTCTATGTCTGTTAGTGGCACGATAACGATAGCGTTTCAATGAAAAATGTTAACTAGCTTAACTTAACTTTTAAGCTTTTTGGTCTAAGGATCATATAATTTGACTTTGACCTCAAAGAAATTCATTCAAAATCACTGTTCAACTCAAGTGTTGCGATTTTAGAATCTGGAGGAAAAGAGTGGTAGAGCTGTAAGCATCCGGAGAGAGATGGTACTGCAATGGTTAAAAATAAAGTTAAATAGACTTTATAATGTTGAAGCTGTAGATGTGTAGATGAAGAGGACTAGAGAATCGGTCCTATGATTGAACTGAGGAACTCCTCAGGACACATCCTCCAGGGACGATCTAACAGTCCTACATTCAGCTTTGGTAAACAGTAGATACAGTTTACAGTAAGAATTAAACAGTTTACAGTACATTCAGATGTTAACTACCTCTCAAACCTCTAAGGTGGCCATAAGTTTATATAAACAAGCCGACACGGCGACAGCTTCGCTTGCGTTTTTACGTTATTAAACAATTAATAATATTAAGATTTATAGATAGGTTGATAGAATTTATTTATTGTAACACCATTTAGTCCGATGATTTGTTAGTTTTTGAGTTTCTCGATATTTCCATTTTATTGTTAACAATCATGATAGTTAACAATAACAATTAATAACAATTAACTAAATAATTTTGTAAAAAAATATGTTGGTCCTTCACATCACCAGTGTCAGTGTTATGAACACGAAACCTTTAAACACTTGAAATGTCTAAACTTCAAACGCCGACACTTTACCAGACAATAAACTTGTTTCAGTAACTTGCGTGTAAGTTCAGTAATAAGGGCTCAAGGAAAGGGTCTGTTTTATAACAGCGTTAAATTATAAATGTGTCCCGCTTCCTATAATGGGATTATAATGAGGGAACATTAACATTACAAGAATACTTCAAGTTCTAAAATTATTATTTTTTGTTTATTTATTTATATATAACCATTAAAGAGATACGAGTACAACGGTTTTTGTTCAATTTCGTTATTTCTAAAAGATAATCCAAAATAGTTCATACCAAATAAGGTACCACAGTGCCATAGTCTACTCTGCTTTTGATGCTTACCTGAAAAAAAAAAAACAATAATGCAAAGTAAAAGTCTTAAATTATTTATATGAATGACTAAGTTAATAAATTTTTTTGTATGGAATATCACATCCATTTCGTAATAAAACTGCAAACACCCATGAGGTAGATGATCTGGTGAAAGCGATATCTAAACTTATATTTAGCGCCATCTTTAAACGTACATTGGAACTTTTTGCTGAAACTGAAGACGTTAAAGGCTTTTCTTTCTGCACATGCGAAACAGAGCTACGTTAGAAACTGTTTTCAGAGTGAAAATCTAGATGGCGCTGGCTGCCAACGTGAATAGTGAGTTTACAAGAATCTTTGCAGAGCCATTATAAACTGGCTTCCTTATTCGTTTAATCTAACATGGAGTTTTTATTTTACTTAAATACTTATTATTTATTTATATTATATAGGGACACAGAAAGCAACTTTGTTTTATATGAACTATGTAGTAATTCCGTCTCATGCCATTTTTATCGAGCATCCTGTAGAGTGTAGAGTACAGCTAATATGAAACAAAACGCACTAAATTTTTTCTTACATTTCAATAAAATTTCAGCTCTTGAACGTCCACTTCTAGAATTTCAATAATGCTTAATAGAGCTTTTTAGATTTCAGTTGGAATCGGTTTGCATTACAGCTATTGCAAACCAGCAGACTTTACTCCTTCCATTACATATACATTAGTTACAACCATACATTGTTAGTGGACGTCTCACGACGCGCTTACCGAGGTCTTCATTTGAAAACTTTTATATGGCCTTATAGACCATCGGTAAGGGCTGGACACTGTGGATTTCATTTAAGCGACTTCTAAATAATACAATTAACCTTAAATATCTCAGGCGAATGCAATCACTAAGTTGGCCAGTACCTACACAGAAATACTTTTGGCGTACGCTTATCAGGTACTTATATAGTCACACAGAAAGACTCCTGTGAGACACAGATTCTTTTCTTTTCTTTTTGACGTTTAGCACAAGACAGTCGCCATTTTCTGTCTTCTTTCGGTAAAATTTAGCTTATTGTCCTTTTTCATGCAATTAATCGAGTATCAATAAATGTCGCCAGTCGATTTCTGTTGACCTTCGAAACCTGACCTTCCCAAGGTCAAGATACAATAAGCCAAAGAGCTGCTATAAACAAATCTAGACGATCAGCAGAAAGCAAACAAAAACATAATTTTTATAAAGGCATGTTCATATTGTATGTATTTTGTAAGTGTTTAAAACAACTAACGTTATTCACGTGTTAGTTAAATGGACCAATTCAAAAAATAAATTTATGAACTGAAAAATTGCTAACCGACTTCAAAAATAGGGGTAGGTTCTCAAGTCGACTGTATTTTTTGTTTGTTCAGAACTAACTAACGACTAAATTTAAATATAAAAGCTGATGCTTAACGTGTGGTCCCATTTTAATCTAGTGCAATTCTGACAATAGCAACTATATGAAAACATATTATGTATAAAAAAAAATTATACACTCTTTAAAAACTTTCAAACTTTTTTTTAAAATATCCTTTGTTTGTCTAAACTAAGCCTTAGCGGAGTCTCCGAATGCCATCGACATACAAACAATTTTTGTTTTATGTTATGTTCACCTCCTCGCGCTGGCAGCTTGCCAGAGCCGGCTTACATGGATATTATTCTAATTCTCTCCCAAGTTTGTTGAGTTCAAATGGAGTGTTCTTATATACCTTTGTGCTTGTTCATTATGTTCATAACTTTATTTAATAACAGTTGGCAAAACTGAATGCATATTAAAATAAAATATTATTTAAGTAATTATTATATTAGACGACTTCTGTGGCGCAGCGGGCGAAGGTCCGCCTGCGTCGCAAGAGGTTGCGGGTTCGATTCCCGCCTCGGAACAACAATTTGTATGATCTGCAAATATTTGTTCCGGGTGTCTGGGTGTTATATAAGTATAATCAAAAATATCTATGTATGTATATTATATTAAGTATATCAGAAATCTAGCACCCGTAACACAAGCTTCGAGCTTACCACGGGGCTAGATGTCGCTGTGTAAAATTGTCCAGTAATATTTTTTTTTTTACTAAATTAAAACGCTCTGTTGGAGAAGTGGCAGCACATTCCGAAGGTCTTGCCTTGTAACCGAGGCGTGCACTTCTTGACTTTTCTTCAAATATTGATGTGCGGTTTTAAATTATTTTAAAAGACATAATTTGTTCTTGAAACACATAAAATTCATATTATGGTTTTGTAAAAGTCATATTAAGAATTACACAGTTAATATTGACCGGAGTACAAACATATTATAAACCTACAAGAAATATACAAATGTACATTTGCGAGTGTCTGTCTGTCTGTCCAGTATAAATCACATTAGTATAGGTACTACCATTGTAATCATGAATTATTCACGAACAAAGGGATACGAAGGATAGACAAATTAGATACACGATTCTAGGTAGGACATAAACAAAATTATCTAGAGGTTCTGTACAGAGACAATTGGGTTACGTACCTGAAATGATATATGAGGATCTCTAACTGTCCGTCTACAAAATAAACTATATATCTCTCTACTCTATGTTTGTTATGTAATGCCGGCCTGAGTAAATACCGTCTCCTACCGTAGAAATCGTCTGAAGTCGTCGTAGAAGCAAGATTTCTCAGTATATACTTAATATAATATACATACTTAGTATATATTTTTTATTATACATAATAACACACAGATACTCGGAACAAATATCATCTGCAGATCGTACATATTTTTGTTCAATGCAGGAATTGAACCAAACCTCCTATGTCGCAGGCAGACCTTCGTAGTTTATCTGGCACTTTATCTGTAACCGGTGCTTAGTAACCATGGCATTATAATCTTTAGAAGCAACATTTAATATGAAATTCCTATCGCTTTTACAATAATAGCAGAAATCCTCTTATCTCCAAACACGACAATCTCAGCACGTACAACGATTTAATTTAAATTCAACAAGGGTTGTTTTCATTTCAACTAAACCGTTTATACAGAGCTGTAAGTTCGGTCAAGCTAACCCAAAACCAATGCTTAAGAACTTTTTCTGAAGAACTATTTACTACCTATCTGCACCAGGTTTCATTCCATATATGTACACTTACCGAATAATTCGGCAAACAAATTACTTTACAACGTATCTCAAAGTACAACTGTTATATTGTACTTTTTGTTTCACATATGTTAAAGTGTTTTTTGTGGCAAATAATTACGAGTAAATAATAATCCAAACACAAATGACAATCATAAAACTATTAAATATGTAACTAATTATTTTACAATTTCAGCCGTGTATTCAGAAAGCTCTGTTTGCTCATGTTCGTCCTTTGATATGGCGCGTATGTACACATAAATTCAATTAACTTTGGCCAACTACACATATTTTGGTGAAAACAGTTATTAAACATTCAACTATTGTTTTAGAGGGCTGGGTTGGCAAGAGGTTGCGTGTTTGATTTCCACCTCGAATCAATTTTTTTATTTTAACTCTTAATTTTATCGCTTAAATTAAATAGAATATTTAACCTGAAACCACAGCCTTAAAGGAACTTTTTCCATTAACAGTTAAAATTTAACTTCTTTTTAACATTTTAACTTTAAGTGTCCATAAAAACAACTAGACAAATTGAGCTAAATTAAAATTAACCGAAATGGTACTAGGCCATAAAGTTAAAACGTGTGTTTTTTATTTTTTAACTTTTAATTTAAAGATTTAAAGATTTATGTCATTTATTTCCATAAAATCCTAAAGATCACTTGGACAAGTCAATAAATACAACACATTATTAAATAAAATAAACAATGGAAACAAGGTTGACATAAAAATATGTTTCGTTTTTTTAAGCACTGAATTGAGAAACATAAAGAACAATCAGCTCATATCTGAATTTAGTACAATTATTTGTTAGTTTGTTCTTTTCTTTAAGATATTGGAGCGGATTCCATCCCATGCAGTTTTATCTTCTAAATACTCTGATATTTTATAATATGATTTTGAAATAAGATGTTTTTTTACCAAGTTTTTAAATTTAGTGATAGATAATTCTTGCAATTCTTTGGGAATCTTGTTATAGAAGCGTATACATTGCCCCTTAAAAGATATATTAACCTTATGTAGCCTAGTAATATGTAAAGCTAGTTTTTCCTTATTTCTAGTATTAAAATTATGTCTATTACTTTTCTTAGGAAAACTATTGATGTTTTTGTGGGTATACATTAAGACTGTATAAATATATTGACAGGGAATTGTCAATATATTTATGTCCTTGAATGTTTCACGCAAGGATTCTCTTGGGCTCATTTTATAGATAGATCGAACAGCTCTTTTCTGAAGCACAAATATATTATTCAGTCGTACATCTCCAGCACTCCCCCAGAGTAAAATGCCATACGACATAACACTGTGAAAATAACTGAAGTAGACCAGTCTAGATGTAGTTACATTAGTTAAATAACGGATTTTTTTAACAGCAAAAGCCGCAGAACTGAGCTTTTTCGATAACTTATCTATGTGAGCGTCCCATTGAAGCTTACTATCTAGTGTTATGCCTAAAAATACAGTACTTTTTACTAACTCTAAGTTTTTATCCTTTATTTTAATATCTGCCTTAACTTGTTTAACATTTGGTAATGTAAATCTTATACATTTGGTTTTATTTTCATTAAGTAACAAGTTATTAGAGTTAAACCAATGAACTACTTTCGAAATAGCGTTATTCACCTTGTCATAGTTATTGGTACGTCGATTCATTTTAAACAAAAGAGAGGTGTCATCAGCAAATAACACTATTTCGTGATCATTCTTTACAAGATGGGGTAAATCATTTATGTATATTAAAAAGAGATACGGGCCCAAAATTGATCCCTGCGGTACACCCATTGAAACCAAAGACCCTGGGGACCGCTTACCATTAACATCAACTCTTTGAATCCTTTCACTTAGGTAAGAAGCAAAAAGATCCAAAGAGCTGTCTCTAATTCCATAATGATGTAATTTTCTGATTAATGTTTCATGGTCTACACAATCGAATGCCTTCGATAAATCACAAAAAATTCCTAAAGCATCTTGCGACTTTTCCCACGCATCATAGATATGCGTTAGCAACTCTGCGCCAGCATCAGTAGTGGACCTGCATTTGGTGAAGCCATATTGCCTATTGTGTAATAAATTATTATTATCAAAATGCTGTGAGATTTGTAATAAAATAAGTTTCTCAAATATTTTACTAAACGTAGGCAGTACCGATATTGGCCTAAAGTTAGTCGGATCCGTCGTAGTACCAGATTTGAAGAGAGGTACAATTTTGCTGTGTTTCATTAAATCAGGAAATACACCACAGTCAACGCATTTATTAAAAATGTAAGCTAATTCAGATGCAAATGTATGTAAAAGTGATTTAAGTATTTTTACCGAGATACCCCAGAGATCTTTGGTTTTCTTTACATTTATAGTTTTGAAAGCTTTTAAAATGTCTTCTGTGTTTACATGTTTAAAGTGAAAGTCTACTTTACAAATGGGTACATTTTCTTTTAATAATGACTCTGCAATGCTATATGATGAGTTTAATGTTCTAGTAGTAGACACAGGGATGTCAGTAAAAAAGCCTTCAAACGCTTTTGCTACATCAAGATCATTTTGAATAACAATATCATTTATTTTAAGTTTAAATTCTGTATTAGAGTTTAGAGTTCTACCGGTTTCATCATTAATTATTTTCCAGGTAGTTTTGACAATGTTACTACTATTTTTAATTTTTGAACTAATATAATTTGATTTAGCTATTTGACAAACAGTTTTGAAAATTTTAGAATATGACTTAACTTTATCTCTGAACTCTTTACAGAAGTTAAACTGTTTTTCATTATACAATTCATATAATTTTTGACGGCTTTTATGTATACCCACAGTTGCCCATTCGCTAAAGCCAGGCTTGTCGGACACTACCATTGACTTGGTGGTGAATATTGAACTAAAAATATTATTGAAATTATTAAAAAATGTACTATAGAGTTGACTGGGATTACTGTTACTGTAATCAAAAGGAAGCTTTAAATCCCAGGTTGATTTAAACCTCTCAAATCGGTTGGTAGTGACCGGTACATAATTTATTATCTTTTTGACATATTTTGGTCTATCTTTTATTTCAAATTTTACAAATTGCCCTAGGTGGTCTGATTTTAAGTTACTGATTATTTTTTTCTCAATTATATTTTCATTTGGGCCAGTGAATATATTGTCTATACATTTTGCTGATGTTTCAGTTATTCTTGTTGGTTGGGAAAACAATGGAAACAAGTTGTAAGAGCTGAATAAACTACATAACCTAGTACTTAATGCATTAACTTCTAATAGGTTAATGTTGAAATCACCGCATATAGTAATACTTTTACTTGTATTGCTTATCTTCAGTAAAATGTGGTCCATGACCTTCTCAAATATCTCATATGAGGCCGAAGGGGGTGTATATACGCTTACTATAAGACTCCGCTCCAACTCTACACATGCTACCTCAATTTGGCTTTCAACTGACAAGGATGTAATATCTTGTCTATTTTTAAATTTTAATGTCTTATTGACTAATATCAAAGAGCCTCCTCGGATAACATGTGTTCTACAAAATGAGCTACCAACCTGGTGATTGGGGAAGTTAAACATGAGCTCATGGTCTCTAAGCCAGTGCTCTGTAATACATATTATATCAATATTAAAAGAGTTTAAATACAATTCTAATTCAAATAATTTACTATTTAATCCTTGAATATTTTGATGCACCAAGTTGGTATAACATTTTGCATTTTGTTTACAATTATTTATTTTATTGTGTTTTTTGTGATTCATACTATTAGATATTTTCTCAGAATTATTATTACTTCTATTTAATTGAATTAATTGGCAAGAGATTTCCTCTTTTGTCTTATAATCTAATTTAAAGAACTTGGATAAAATTCCAAGGACTTTACTATATTGCTATGCTCAAAAGAAGCATTTTTTATAGCCAAATTATTGGCTGTTATACTTAAATAATAACTTAGCGAATCAGCTAATTGTCTTGTGTAAAAGTGTGGTAGGTAATAATTACCATTGGTCAAATAAAATATATTACTAACTATACTGTTAGTATCAATCACATGTATTACAGGGTTATTGCATGAAATAGTATGCAATGTCATGTTAAGCTTATATCTAATATTATTTTCTATTTGTGGCAACTTCTGACTAAAAGGAAATGTATAGAATACAATTTCGCCTAGTTGTAGAGAAAATAATTCATCCACATAATTAATTAGGTCGGACTTCTTTACATTTCCCCTATTTCCAATCATAATTATTAAACTTGTATTTTTAGTCAAAGAATTATCATTTTTTATATTTTTCATGATTTGATGCAAATCAGAGTTAGGGAAACAATTATTTATTATAGAATGCTTCATACCAATGTTCAAAAACTTACCAATGCTTTTTCCAATTTCATCACAGTACATAACTGTTTGTTTACAGGGTGTAGTTGGATTTGTTGTTATGGTTAAGGATGATGCTGCAACCCTGGACAGATTAGGTTCCTCATGGTTTTGGCTAGAGAGACTAGCCGGACCAGATTTCTCATGATCCAGACCAGCATTGCAGCAACAACCAGCCATAACCCTGGACTCTAGACTGACCTGGCTATTAAGAACAGCATCCATTGCTAGACTGAGTTCCCGAATTTCATTTGTAGACTTTTGATATAAAAGACTATAATGGTTCATGGAACGTTCTGCGGAGCTTAGTTTACTCATGAGATTTTGTATGTCATCTTCATATTGAAGTTTGTTACTATTAAGCTGATTTATATACATTTCTAATTTATTTAATAGTGTTCCATTTGTTCTAGATCTAATAACAGCTTTTTTATGCATTTTTAACATTGTTTTGGTTTTTTTAATGATTTTATTAATTTTAACATATTTTTTTAACTTATTGCTACTTTCGATATCGATAATTCGATTTTAAAGTTAAAATGTGACTATTATTGCAATATTGCCTTTTATGTAAATTTAAATACATTGACGTATGTATTTGTAATTATTATTTATTATTTATTTATAAAGCCATTATAATCAATAATTGCACGATTAGAATGGTATAGTTTTTAATTTTTATATTTATAAAATAACTCAGAAACCTAGAATAATATCTCTTATCTCTTAAATTTAGAAAATAAGTTTCAAATGGTAATTATGTTTGTTAGCGCTCGTATTATATCAGCAAAGAATCTGCCATCATTCTGTTGTTATTCGAGTTTAGTAGTTTAGTTTTAGCTTGCGCTAAATTAATCTCAATTAACCAGTGATTTATAAATTTACAAAATTATAAGGTTGTTATTCGTTTAATCGCCATTTTGGCCTTACTTGTTATTGCTTCCCTTTCTTCATTGCCATAATCTATCAATGTCTGTATGTAACAAAAAAAACTTTGCTGTAAAATAACATTCCAAAAAAGTAATGACACCAAAAATGTAATAAAATGGAGCCGCTTTTATTCTCGGCCTAATTCTGCGGCTCCCGGGTAAATTACATTACTGGGGACGATGTTTATATCATACGATACGATCAATTATCGTTTCATGCTTGCATTCAGATTTATTACTCAAAGCAAATTTTAAGCATTTTATCTTAAGTTTCCTTATTGTTTTAGGAAAACCAGCAGCTCAAAAATTGTGATTTTTAAAACATTTTTTCAGAATGCCAAGTTAAAACATCTTATTTAATTAATTTATTAAAACGATTTATATACATTATTACAATTTTTATTTGAGTTTGTAACTAGTTAATTTTATGAAAGTCTATTTGCGGAGGGCTCGGAACTTTATTTTCAAGTCGTATTAACAAGCAACGATCGTTTCGTACAATCGTATCGGACAGCGTAACTAGATAAACCTAATCCTGTGACGTTCCAGGAACATTATACCTGCCTTCCATCACGTCGGAATTAATGAGTTTTCTAGAAATGTCAGCATTAACCTAGCGGATTATTGCCTTAAGTCTTCGGGGATTCGTGTCTGAACGTGTGAACGGCTTTCTGGATAGGGCAGAGATCAAACTATTAATAGGTAAGAATGTTCGTTGCTCACGTAATCGGTAAAACTTTATTTGTTCAATAGTTACCTGTTTTTTATTGACCGAGCGAAAGACGCATCCTGATACACCCAGTGGCAGATATTGTTTATGTCTGTGTGTTTGTCAGTACCATTAGTAATTAAACACTTGTTTTATCTATCTTTTTTTTAGAGATTTTATTGGTATAACCTGCGCACATAAAAAAGATATCTATAAATGGCGTCCACTCGCATGCGTTCTCGCTCACTCTCTATCGCTGTCTATACTCACACAGTGAAGTACGCGCTACAAAAAAATAGTCAGTCAGGCCTAATTCGCACGAGAGCTTTTTTAACGTCCGTTAAAAAAGCGTTCAAATAGAACATAATAATTATGTTATATTTGAACGCTTTATGCATACCCAAGTACGTGTTCACACGTCGGCGATTTTAGAACGCGACGCTTTTTTATCGAGCAGTGTTGCATTTTCAACGCAGAGTGCTGGTAATAGGCCGTATGAAACTTTTTATTATTATTCACACGATTAAAAAAACGCCGGCGCTGCGATTAGTACGATGAGTATTAGTAGAAATATTCCAATAATTCGTCAAATCTTGTATACTTGTCAAATCTTCGTACAGTGTCACAAACTGTTATTTTAAGTATCTCTGTTCATTCAGAGGATGTACCCAGAATGTCCTTTTTTTCTTTCTTCTTCTTCTAGCAACACAAATCGCTATAGCTAGTTATTTAGCAGAAAACATTCCCACGGCTTTCTAAAGCGAGGGACGAGACGAAAGTGATTTAAAAGCGTTCGTATGAATGATCACATTGATGACGTTATAAAAGCGCCGACGCCGGGTTTATAACGCAAAGCTGTTTAAAATCTTTACTTTACTTTACTAAAAAAATAATTTCATTTAAAATAAGTATTTTGTAAAAAAAACTCTGTAGGGACCTAGCTAGATAAAAATACTATTTAGATAATAATAATACAATAATACCGTGGAAATATGCTCGAATTACAAATAATTTTGGTATTACGTTTGTATGGGAAATTCGTCGTGACGCCGGCCTGTTTGAGAACTTGTTTTGCCAACCGTACCATACCTACCCCAAAAGCAGTGCAAAGATCAGTCAATCTAATTATAAAATTATAACGATATCTGGATAAATAGAATTATAAATGCATTTGAATTTTTATTATTGTCTTGCAATGCTACAAATTCATGACTTATTATCGTTTAGCCATCGAACCTTAAAAACACGATACTGAATAGCCAATTCCAAAAGCAGATAATAATATGTGAACCAACAGTTTGGTCTTTATGGATGTACTGAGCAAGGTATCGCAACATTAATAAATATTTTTATGTTGTGTGTGGATGTCTGATACAGTCTAGTTGTAGGCTACTTTGAAATCATAACTGAGGGGTCCACACTGAATCAACTGAATTCGTCGATGTTCAATACTCGATTACTTTTTTAAACTTAGCCTTACATTATCATTTATTGTTAGCGGTACTTTATCATTTATTTACTTATTTAATTAACACGGCCATAAACCAATTACATTGATTGAAGTAGCATTAAATTAAAATTGTACAATCATATAATATAATACATACATAATATTAAAAACAAATAAAAATAGAAAATAACAATAATAATATTCAAGCATGTATCTTAGTATAAAAACTTAGAATGTTACCGTTTCGTTTCGTGTTCTAATATTGTCTAAAACCATGATAGTTTTCTAAAGTTAAGTTCTAAAATATTTGCATAAATAGAATATTCTTATTCATTAGTTCTAAATATATTCGTTATTCTTGTTTCGAGTGAGTACATAGAACAACCCTTTCATAACAACATCAATACATTCTATTAATTTCCTCGCACAACTTCTGGATTTACGCTTTCTTTTATAAGATCAAAGCAAAAAACTCCATATTTTCCGAGCAGTAAGCATTATTATTCCTTAATCCTAAAGAAAAGAACGGTTCCAATGGCTTTCCTTGGCTTTCAGTAAAAATACGTTGTATTTTCTCAGCAGTAAGTGCTATTATCCTGAAATCGGGTATAAAGGCTTTCTTTTCTTTAGATACGGTGTAACGAGCTTAAGCCCACTTGCTGAACGAAAATCACCCTTTTGTCTTTGAAGCATGTTCACAAAGTAACTTTGACGTATTATGAAACAATTTTGAGTTTTTATTAGTGTTTAGACAGGCTAGAGTCTTTTAGGAGATATCAAATGTATGTGTAGTAGGGATGATTGTCGTCATTAAATCAACTCAAGTATCAAAGCCTCATTGTTGGTCATAAGTCTCCCCAAACACACAGGACATTATAGATTTATAAGGTTTAAAGTGATAATGAATATAGTCTACTCCCAAAAAACGTATTTTACAAGTAAAACCTGTTTAGACATAAAACTTAAACGGAAGTACAAAAATACGAAAATAAAAATATATTTCAAGTTTTATATAGTCAATTATTTAAGTATCTATTGATAATAAATAAACACCAAATAGTTATATACTTCAAAAACAAATAGTTTTATACATAAAAAAACAACTATTTTTCAATTATATTTTTATATATGCTAACAATCTATCTCGTCAAACAAGTTATCTCTTCTCGGAAAGGGAAAAGATATTTCTGTACAAAGTATCTCATATAATTCTGTTTCCCGACTTTTCTATTCCACGTAAATGTACAAATAGATGTAAACAGCTACGTCGCGCTACGTCGTTCTCACGCGTTGGGGTCGTAAAAGTGCTGTCTCCACTTCGCCAGATGACGTAGCACTACGCGGCCTTTGGGGCCATTTCGACCTCGTGAGAGCAAAATTAAATTGTTTACCTTAAATTATTACTCGCTATTTCGCACCTCAGGTTGGGGTAAGTTGAGGGTGTTTTCGGAAACATACAAGATTAAGTCCGACCGTATTAAGTCAATTTTGTGTAAGTATTTGAGAATACTTCTGGGAAAACCGGTAGCAAACTGCACTCGATAAAGACTGCTTACTTATTTATTTATTTAACAAAATCCACAGCCGTTATAAATATAAAACATTTTTCTTATACCTGAGCTTACGGCCAAAAAACGGACTTACTTTATATAAGTAACTGCTGAAACTTTGGGGGGCCTCTTCCCAACAGTGTTTCCCAGCATACTTTTACTATACATAGATAACAACAATTGCCTCAAACACTCTCCCAAAATTGTGTCCTATTATGAACCCAATAATATTAAAATTTAATTTACACCGCGTGAAATTAAATTTTAATAAATACTTTAATTCATTATAACGCGGTAAAAACTGCAAAATTTTGCATACATTCAAGTAAAAGAAAGCAACATTGTTAGTTCCGTTGTAAAACTCCTGTAAACTTATAAAACGGCATAAAAGCTCATAATTGTCCCATCGAGTGCGTCGGGACCGCGAGCGCCCGAGGTGCCGTTAACAAGCAAATTAACTATAACGGTTGTTTTACTCAACTGCTCCCTGTTTACAAAGACTAAGTCATGTGCTTTTAACTGTTTTGTAATATTTTTAAGCGTTTTTATTTCTGTGGAACTGAAAGGGATTGTAGCAATTTAGTACGAAACTTCTTTGATGTGGAGGATGCCCAATTTAAACATTAAGAAACCATAGTTGGTGTGGTTCTATTCTTATGCCAGCACTACTCAATCGCATCAGATGAACTGATTTTAAATTTATTCAACAAAGTAAATGCCAAATCGAAGTAAAATCCACTATAATTCATTAGGTTGCTGGTTCTCCTAAAAAAACTATAAAGAAATAACTTGAGCAAAGCCGTAGACCACAAGTAAGCAATAAAACTATGCGGTAAACCATTTCAAAGCAGTGCTAAAGGCGTATTATTTATTTAAATTCCCTCTCAAACCACATTAAAATTATTCAGATAAGTGAAAATCTCAACATTTCGTCTTACAAAGAGGAGATAGAATCTTTTAAATAATTAACATTCGGCTCATCTCGGCTTTATAGCAGAAAAGCGAAGTTCAGAGTTAAATTGCCAAATATTTGTACAGCTAAGAATCTTATGAACAATGAAAATTTGGAATTTTATAGTTTAAAGGGATGCCTCTTATCAAAGATCAGTTTGCTGCTTCTAATAAATATTTAAAAAAACATGTTTATATGCGTAGCGTAGTTTCGTGGTATTTATTATACGTGTTTTCAATCATCAGATAAATGCTAACTGTTGAATAAATTTGACATTTTCCATACAATATGTCAAATTTATTCAACAGTTAGCATTTATCTGACCATTGAAAAATCGGCCCTAAGTGGTCTTCTATATACAATTTAAGTAGGTGGGTATACTTATGAAAGATTAAGTAGTACAATTTAAGTATAATGATAAATTTATTGTAATATAGATAACTTTATTCATTTGTCGTGTTCATTTCTCATCTTCTTTGTTCATTCTTATGGTCACTAAAAGACATCTACAATTTAATCAAATCACAATACAGTACCAATAAATTAATATTCATACAATGTGGGGCGTTGTTGAAGCCTTGTGATTATGATGATAAGAATTAAAAAGAATAATTGTTTTCAAAATGTATTATTATTTTATTAATTTACATGCAATTTAATTTTTAAGGTGCAGGTTCTCCTAAAAATAAATAAATAACTCTGGTTATGGCCAGACTTCTGAAAAACGACCATTTCCAGTCTACTAGATATTTGCTCCATGCGTGGACATTAGTTAACAGGTTATGGCTATCGATTCTGTTATCCAGGTCGGCGGCTTTAGCAAACGGGGCATAGAGAATTGTTAAGTGCATTCGTCTATGGATAGAGTTTAAATAAATATTGATAGACAATTCACACAGCAACACCTAGCCCTGTGGAAGATCGAAGCTTGTGTACCATATTACTGTTAATAAAATAAAAATAATTTTATTATTCTTACACACTTATATAGACACGTTATATATGTATATCTACATAACTTATTTTACTTAATTGGATTGACGTGAATTTTACTCCGTTTTGCCGTGAAAGACGGACAAACAGACACACTTTCCCGTTTTAAATAATAGTATGGATATTAGCATATGTCAGAACCTCAACACTTCGTTCCGACATAATCCTATTAATGTCCGCTGTGAATATTAATCCGTAGCGGCCTTTGAACGTACAGAGCATTTCAAATTGATCCAACTTCATGTACCAGCTATAGGTTATTAATAATAGTAAATCTCGTTATTGAATAATAGGAAGCACTTAAATGACGAATACGTTTTAATTTTTCTCATAAAAAACGGTAATATCATTGATGAATACCTAATAATATAAATCCCTCAATCGGTTTGACTACCTACGCCAAGAGACGGGTGGTGCTTTTCTAAGGCTGGCACCACACAGCACCACAAACACTTGCTTTGTCAGTCATACAAACAGAATTGCTTTCCTATTATGTTAACAGATTGGAGCTTTATTAAAGTGCTACGAATCCTTGGGGTCTACGAGGCTACGAGATTGCTACGCCGTAGCACCTATTCTATTGACAATGTTTACTTACGGCTTCCAAGAAAATTACTTACCAATTTACAACTGAGATATTTTGAACTTTATTTGTATGGAATACGGGTTATATTCCTATGAAGCCCTCATTTTGAAGGGATGACGAAATTTGATTGGATTTGAACAATATCAGCGGCAATTTGTCATTTAGGAGAGAACTTTATTGACGTTGATAGAAGTCTCATTTTCACGTAATATTTTAGGGATTGATTATAGAAATGTACTAAAGTTTAACTTCTTTTGTTTACATAAATAATTGTACTTGTAAAAAGTTCTATATTGGTAACTAGCATTCAGCCCGCGTTTTAACTATTTATAAATTTTAAAATCCATCCAAAATAGTAGCCGGAATCGTGTTTAAGTTAAAGATATTATGTCTTGAGTGATGTCAACGTTGTCATTTCCGTCACGCCTGCGCCGGAAACGGAACGACTTCCGGTTACAGCCGGAAGTAGCGACAAACAACGGGAAGTTGCTCTTTCATTTCCAATGAGCTGTTTTTTAATTTCTTTTTTACTTTCCAACCTTGACTTACGAAGTTGTGAAGGTAAAATTTAATCTTAGAAAATTTAGACAAACCTTATTACAAAAAAAATCGAACCCGTGTGGGAGGGTATCTATGGATAGGTTTTTTAAAAATCTTATTAAGGTTTCTTATATCATTTCTTTCTAAATTAAAAGAAATATAAATAGCCTCCTCTCGACAGTTGGATAAAAATGGTTTCAAAACATATTACGGTAAGACTTTTCTTTATTTATACGGTACACTTGATATAATTCATTCTCATTCTCACAAACGACACTGTCATAAATTGCCTTAAGATGCCTCGTACAAATTGACCAGTAACTTGCTTTTTTTACTTGTTTGAAAGTTTATCTTCATACTAGAGGAGTTTTGGAGCGCGACAGTGAGCGATTGCGCACGAAAAGTTTAATTTCTATGGAAAATGTTATATTTTAGTAGAATTTAAAAAATGGCCTAGTCGCCCTCTATACTTCAGTAGTATTAAATAAATAAGTGTGCAGCCAGGGCTAAATTGGAAGGCCGTGGGTTCGACTCCCACTGGAGAACAAAGGTTACCTACGTTGTAATCTTGTATTTTATTCTATACCGTTTTCTATTAAATAAGCGTGGACAAATAATCGCAAGTGATGAAATCTTCGTTTTTTATTTCGCTTTAATACGATAAAGAAACCCAACACTATTTATTTTTATGAAAATGTTTAATGTGAGCTTGTGACACATTCCTAAATACTGTATATTAAAATCACTCAAACAACAACTTAATAATCTGGCGACAACACAACCTAGATAGACTAGAAGTATAATATTTTAGTTTAGTTTATACTTTAGCTACAGAAACTATAGTTTTAACCGCTGGAAAAACTGCGTGTTATTCGAAGCTAGATAAATAAATAAAATAAATAAAAGATTCATTTATTTATAACTTAAGGACTATCCTCAAGCAAAGAAAGCACAGTCCTATATCAAGTTCCACCTCCACGTGGGCGATCCTCTCACAAATCAAAGGCTTACCTTCAGCGGAGACGGATGCTCTTCATCATTAGGACATGGCTCAGGTATTTTCCAGACAACTTGGTACTAAATAATATTTAGCTATGTCTTTTATGTATGTTCTTTACGCTATATTTCTTTTGTAAAGACATTATTGCGTAATATAGTAAACTTACCTTCTTATGCAGAATTATAATAGTTCATTCTAGTTATATAATATTATATGTATGATCATAATCATAATCACCCACTATTTACATTCCCACTGTTGGGGCATAGGGACTTCTCGAGAAATAGACCGTAATTCATCACGCTGGGAATATGCTGTTTGGTGAACATGTCCTTCACACTATTCAAAGTTCAACATGTTGGTTTTGAAGCCGTTTAAGTAATTAAACATGTCCAATCGAAATTAATCTCAACATCCATCTTGGTAATGAGCAATTCTTCGCACGAAAGGCTTTCAAACTAAAAACAATAACAAGTTTCACAATATACCCAAAGTTTGCTATGTTATAACATAAATAGCTTTTAATAAATAGATATGGAACTCCCACAGGACAACGTCCAAAGTAGGCTTAGTAATAGATGATAATAAACTCTGTTTTTTTTGGATTATAATAAGTATAATATTTTTTAGTTAATTTTTGAATATCAATAAACTTTATGCTGATAAATATAATAAAACAGTCTTAAATTCTCACGTATCAACATCCATTTTAATAATAAAACCTAAAATAAGGAATAACAAATTGCGATAAAATTACGTAAATAATAATTAAATTTAAATGTTGTTATAATGTTATGGTTTTACGAATTAATTAAGGTTACCTGTGATCCGTTTAAAGTCTGATCAAAAAAGCTAAATATAATTAATCTGTAGTACCAATTATTGTAAAACGAGTGCTGTATACAAACAGTTGCAAACCACAACCCTTTAAATGTTTTACATTCTAGAACAAAACTGCTATCGTAAACTAGAAAAATTCACTTGGGCAATTGGATTTATAGAATACTAAAACGTGCAAGACATCAACATTTCTATTTCACTAAAGACACAACCGTAATAAAATATTATTAAACTTGGCATTCCTTTACCTGACCCCCTTCTACCCAAACTCTGGCAGTTACAGTTCTATATTCCCATTACTATCTAAATGTCCATTTAGCGCTCCTCCATTAAAACTTGTCTAATCAAGGTATCGCGATCCCGGATGTCTACATAAAATAATCAAAACTCCTTTATTGCGAAGGTATTAACTAGCAAAATCTAGAAATTTAATATAAATAAAATAAATAAATAAATATTGCTGGACAATTTTTACACAACAATATATACGTAACATCATCATATCTCTAACCTTGAGAACTTTTAATTGGCTCTAAGTTATATATTTTAGTTTATTTCCCATTCATTGGGTACTTTTGGGTACTTTATCCCCAAATGACAGGTAAACAAGACTTTCCTCGTATGACATAAAAATGTTTATTTCAACAATATGCTGTCGTGTCCTTGCGTTGTTTTTTACAGGGCTTTTTGCCACGTTTTATGAATGTTACTAAATTAAGGTTTTATAGAAATGTAACTATAAATGTAGATGTTTCATGTTCTTTTTTGTAGTACGTTTTAGAGTTTTTATCATTTTTTTATCATAATGATAAACGTGACTATGGTATTGAGAAATCATTTTTTTAAAGATGTCGCACGCCAAATGTTGCCTAGCGGATACGTTGTGAGCGTTACTGTACGTCAATATTACCATATGAGTATAGTAGAGTAGATTAGCATAATTATGTAAGTAGGTTACATTTTGTATTGACTTTCCGTTGGCTAAAATATCATATAGATTTTTTGATTATTTAGAAATGAAATAAGAAGGAAATGTTATCCCTAGAATAAGGACGTTAAGGCAAAATAATTATTGCTGGAGAATTAACAAAGATAATAATATTACAACCGGTAGCAAAATAAAAAATCATCATAATCCTATTCTGTACACTTGGAGACTCAGAATAGGGGATAAAAGAATTACAAAGTTCTTCAAAGTTATCGTCTGCCTTACATTCATAGAAGTTGGGTATGTAAATATAGGGTGCTAGTTCTCGCTTAACTTAGGAGAGTCCGCGTCAGTTCCAAACTTTGTCAGCTTGGTGCCACATCCTAATATGGCCGGGCTTTTACTATGTAAAAGGACCGAATTTGTTTTAACTTTCATAACTTTTTGCAGTAAATGTATAACCATCATAACAACCCCTTTTATCCCGCGCTTAATTCCAAGAATCCGCCATCAAAACAAAGAAATAGCATAAATTCGTAGCATTTTCAGTATTTATCGTTCTACTTAAAAATTCTACAGTTACCTAGTCCCCTAGCAATTAATGTGTTAATTACTTCCCGCTAACCGACTAGTGGGAAAAACAAACGATGCTATATAAAGTTCGTTTTCGACCGCAAATTCTTTGCAGTAAGGTTGAATTGAACTTGAGAACCCGTTGAGGGAATACTCGCTGAACGAATACCTAAAAACCTAATCATTGGTAAAAGTAACATTGAAGAGATGAAATGGATTAAAGTTACAAATAAACTAAAAACTTGGATGATAATTTGATAACCACATATGTCATTGTTAATATACTGCTGGCATAAGAAAATTACCACCCTATTTCTTTCCGTGTGTGTAGTCGAATTGACTAATATCGTGATGAAAAGCAAACTTAATCGATGATAAAAGCTCAAATTAATAAAAAACATGGTTAAATAAATAAATATTGCTGGACAGTCCATACAGCAATATTCACATATTCACAACAGGGAATCGAATCCGCAACCTCAATTGTCGCAGGCGGAGCTTCGCCCGCACTTACAGTGTGCCAGCGGCGCCGGCGTCTTTCGCGTTGCAAGATGCTAAAAACTTCTGCATCAATAACTGTAAGATAAAGATCTAGCTTTGTCGGCCTCAAGACCTTGTATTCCCGTATGACATCGCATGGCATACAGCTATAATAAACGTAGCAATTCCGGTTTATGCGCCATTCGCATTACGACTCGCATATAAATTTATGTGTTTATATTATGACATCAACTTTATGACATTTCACTGTCGATATTTTTAGTTGAGAAACGATAACAATCGATACTTATAGCTGTAAATCGATTTAGTTTATGGTGACACTTAATTTCACAATTCAGTCGTAATTTCAGCTGTTAGACTTCAAAAATACTAATTAATATATAGCCCAGCGGATTACGCCTTTGAAGTGGCAATGGCAATGTGGCAAATAATGAGAACAAACGACCGATGGGGCCGAAAAGTTCTCGAGTGGAGACCACTGATTGGCAAACGCAGTGTCTGACGTCCAGCAACAAGAACGACATAAACAACATAATACAGTCCTTTTATTTGTCTTAAATTGTTTTAAGACCATGGGCTTCATCTTGCGCAACTCCAAAGAGTTCAAATGTCCTAGTACGAGAATTCTGCTCTACAATACCCTTGTCCGCAGCTCGCTTGAATACTGTAGTTCAGTGTGGAATCCCCATTATGATATTTACATAAAGCGCTTAGAAAGCGTCCAGAAACGTTTCCTGTGGCACTTGTCATATGGGTTTCACTTAGCCAAAAAGTTGCCATCCTATTCAGATAGGCTATGTCACTTTCACATGACATCACTTTGTAATCGCAGGACACTACTGGACAGCATGTTTCTCTACAAATTAATTAATGGCCTAATGGAGTCTTCTTATCTTCTGTCTAAAATAAATATAACGGTTCCTAGGACTTTGCCTAGAAACAATAAATATAAACCTTTCGCAAGATGTACTTCACGCACCAACATAGGACATTTTACTCCATTAAATAGGATATTTAAATTTTATAATTCAATACACAATGCTACTGTGCCAAACAACAACAACACCAATAAATTAAATGTAAAACAAGACTCTGACATTCACAAGGCAATTGACATATTCTCAAATAGTTTGTTTTATTTTAAATCTAATATTATTTCAATTTTGACTGACTGATTAATTAATTAACTTATTTTATTTTGTATTTTATTAATTCTTATTTTCTTTATTATGTAATTTGTAAATGTAATTTTTTTTTATTTAACTTTGTTGTCTATCGTATAAGTGCATGCTGTATGTGTCTATAATTATATTAGCATTTGTATTTAGTTTAGTCATTTAAGTAATTTTATCCTTGTCATAGTGCATAATATGTTGACACATCATTAAAATAAATAAATAAATAAATAAATAAATAAATAAATAAATTGTAAAATTGAAAAACACATGAAGCACTAAAATATTTATTAGGATAAAAACGGGCAGTCTATTTACCTTGGACTTATCCCTCGTGGTCATGAATTTAATAATCCATTACAACAATAATCTTAGCCACGAAAGAATTTAAATTCATTGAATATGAAGTCGGCTTTGTCCATAAAACAGATCATTGAATATTGATCAAACATCGCTAACCTCGCTTCTCATTCATATTCTTTTGAGCAGGCTCAATTATTCTGAAACTGATTATAATCTGAGCTTATTGGGGATCAAAGAATTTATGAATATTTTGATGTTTTATTTTAAAAAATATTGACCGCTAATGAAAGACGAAAAGAAAATTTATGTTTACCTAAAAAAATATTTAATACGTAAAAAATTATACAATTTATGCATTCATAAAAACCACGTAAGTTCAAAGTTTAAAACTAATTTCATTTTATATTCAAATTACATAAAAGGAGATGTTTACCACCGTAACCTCAGGTGCGGCTTGAAATTGAAAACAAATTTAAATTTTACACAAAACTCGTTGAAAACAGATTCAAAGTGTGTGAAAATGGGAAACGCGGTAAAGCCTACCGGAAACGGAATCGGAAATGAGCCAAGTGTTTATTAATTTAAGGAAAATTTATAGGAAAATAGTAATAACAAATAATGGTATGATTATCAATTCAATAATTAACGCTAACGTTTTAATTTTTGATGCAAAACAAAATTAAAACTTTTAACAATTGTTGCAGAATGAAAAAGTTTAGGTACTAAAATCAAAACTGCTAAAGGATTACTAAGAAGGTCACATACTGCTGCGAAAGCGCAAATTGCACCTTCTTTATCTTTGGCCTGAAAGACTTTCTTGACCAAAGCCATAGACAATACAATCTTGAGATATTTCCTCCTCGTATATCCTGAAGGCTATCAAGGGTCTATTGTTATCGGCCGTGTCCCCTACGGCCATACTGCCGCCCACATTGGACCTTTCCCATAAACTTTTATGCGACTATTTTCGGCCAAATCTGGTATTTTGCGAATTTAGATATTGCGCTTAGGTTAAGACTTTATTTTATGCTTTTTGCCCACGGCTGCACCCACATAGGTTTTAGCCGTTGTATAAAATTGGCTAGCCCGCAATCAAATGGCAAACTGACCTTTTGAACCTAGTATTTTTTTTGTATTTGCTTTCTTTCTTCACTCGAATGTACGGTAGAGCCTCCATTAACCAATCGTTTCGTAATCTGAGCCTAAAAATTTTCTTTGTTCAAGAGTCGTCTTGGCAACGAACATCCATCATCTAGTAGCTGGATAAAGTTACCCAAAAACTAGGATGCTTTACCACCAAAGCTATAATACGATGCTATGTTTGCGTTTGACCAATAATCGATTCGCTTAAGTAGGGGTTTTGCAAAGCAATCTTAGTGGTTATGGCGGAACTTCTTTCCTTCAACATTGAATGGAAATTACTAAATGTACTATTTTCTCTCGTTCCGCTTACAAGCTTTACAGAATAAGAGCGAGGATAAGCCAAGCCTGATAACGCCAAACTGTATTAGTAACTTTTATTTGGTTAAATAGTTAACTAACTGTTAGGCTCGCAATTGTCATATTCGTTTGTTTAACAGCTTGGGAATAACCATGTTTGAGTTTCGGTTAAGTAACCTAGCTGGTTCCAACTTATTTGTTTTGGTCCTAGTTTGCAACTCTACGCAAACAAACCTAATTGTGTTTTGTCTCATGATAACTTATTATAGTTTTTGTACTACTATATTTTACTTTGTGATGTTTCTTCTTTCACCCCAGCAATGGGAACGTTAATACATATGTAATGTTGATGTTTATCCTTGACTATCCTTACACGCACATCCGGGTTTTAGAAGGTTGTAGTAAAAACCATCGTACATTTAATTGGAAACTCACTAGTCTTCTAAAACAATCCATCTACTTAACAGGCCAGAATAAGTAGGTCAAAATCATTTGCTAATAGAAAGGGGTTGTTACTCCATAAGAGGGTACATACACTTCGCATTAAGCATTCTAGGAGTGCCGCGTGAATACCACACCCAGGAATCTGTCAGACTTCGATTGAAGGCTCCAAGGTACAATTTACGGAATGCAGTATATATAAATACCTTATATTCTAATCATCATCATCATCACCCTTATTTACGTTCCCACTGCTGGGACACAGGGACTTCTCGACGAGAGATATTAGGTCTACATTCACCACGCTGGCCAAGTACGTGATAGGAAATGACACATGTCCTTCAAATTGTTTAAGTTCTTAGAACATGCCGGTATCCTCATGATGTTTACCTTAGAGCACTTATTTTCAAAGCGGCTCTTGATAAAATTTGGGTACTGTAATATGGAGGAAACCTGATCGGAATTGAGCTTCTTAATAAGGAATGTGAAACTCAGCAACGAAATATAGCTTCGATGTTAATGTTTCTGCTCTACATCTCACCAAAATCTACTCAGAGCCAAAATCACCGGAAACGATTGAGCCTTGCAATAAGAAGCGATAACTATTGAGCCCTCCGTAGCCCTCTGAAGCCCTACGAAGCCCTTGAATTACTCTGCCTGTCCTTGGCTTGCCCTAGTTAGGAGCATTCCGCGTGGCTTCCTCTAATGAACATTCCGTGAAATTCGTGTGTAATTCTTTAATAACAACTTCTCGTCAAGCCTTCTCACGGCTAGCTTTGTCGAAGTTTGTACGAATATAATATTATTGTGCCTCATTTTATAAATATCTCTTTGTCATGCATTGTGGTACTGGCCTAAAATAGCCACCAAATGTACTGCGGCATCGTTCTGTGCCAATTTACTGAAACAATGGGTTCTATTTGAAAAACTCTTACTAGTCTTAACATGATGTTGATGACTAGTAAGAGTTTTTCATCAGAAGCCAGACTTCACCCACTGATGGGTCCAGAAGTGGGACTTAATTTAGAGTTTTATGATGATAAGCTCCTTAAGATAACCTTAGAGATTCATCATAACACCTAGACTTATTACATAGGTTAAACTGTCATTTTTCGCTGAAAATCGCTGATAAAACTATAAATAAAATTGTTTGAGTTGCAATTACAATATCCGAAGTTCAAAGTTTGATTCAGAAACAAGTTTATAAGTACATACTCGTATTTTGACTCGAGAACTTGAATTTAATTCGAGTAACTAGACAAATTTTATATTTTGTTGCAGACAATATCTATTACAGATAATAAAGCGTAAAAATTGTAAAATGATCATAAAAATATCAAGGAAAATCTGCTTTCTTCCGAGAAAATATTCGTATGTTCCTGTTCCTCCTCGCAGTACATTTGCCTCATTTGGAAACATATTCAACCTGGCATTATGCAAATCTCCCAATGAGATTACCTATAAACTCTCCCTTAGAACGAAGTATAATTATTGTAACCAACATTAAGTTTAATACGAGGTCTAATTTTGCTTACCAACATAATTTGCTTTGCAAAACGTCTAATGAAAGACGTGGTTACAGAGATGAATTCATAATTAATTAATTATTATCTGCTGAAGTTTTCGGCTGTTTTGCGTTAATTTCTTTTCAAGCGCCTTATTTTATAGCGTTTTTAATATATTTAATATCTTATATATATAAAAGAAAGTCGTGTTAGTGCCTTCACTTATAACTCGAGAACGGCTGAACGGATTTGCCTGAAAGTTGGCAGGGGGGTAGTTTAGAGCCAGGAGAAGTACATAGGGTACTTTTTACCGCGGGAAAATCCAACATAATGCGGGCGAAGCCGCGGGCGGGAAGCTAGTTTGTAATAAATAACCTGTAAATTGACAAGTGAATTAGCTCATTCAATTGGCAGTGGCGTGTGTAGTAAAAAATAAATAAACAAATGATAAATGACAATAAACAAAATCAAAAAAGTACAAACTAGAATATAAAATTATCTCGAAAGACCAACAAGGAAAATTAACCTTTATTTTCCTTTATTATTCAAGCAGGAATTAGTAATCTACTTACTCAACTACCATAAAAATATTGGATATCATTATATCCAATCAAAATTGTAGATAATAATTTATAAAAGTAAATTTAAATAAATTAAATCAGAGGTAGCCTGTTAAATAACTAATACAAGGCTTGATAAAATAAACAACATTAATTACTAAACATTCTGAAAACAGTCGTCAACATACATTCCGACACTCCACAGGGTGTGGTCGAAATGCTAAGGAAATGTAGCCAACCTGTGGAATCTGCCGCGGGCACCTGTTACTCCGGACGTTTGTCCCACAAAACGGTACAATACCGCTTATTCTGACAAATTTCCAATAATAAAACGATTTCTGTTGACCATTTTTTATACGCTTGAATGATTTTTTTTTATTGTTTAAATGTGAATGGAACTTTTAAGGCCTAAATATCAATTGGCCTTAATACCATATTCCTGAAAGTTGTAGTTTATACATGTCGTTGTAGATAAATATTATAACTGTGCTGTTGATTGGTGATTGATTTATTAAAATGACTTACCCTTCGCATAACCCGGAGCGAAAACGATGAGGTTTTCATGTTTATTGTTGAAGCTTGACACGCACTTTATAAAACTAAGCTGCCGCCTTGAGCACTTCGCGGGTGATCTATCACTTGCGAATTTCAAGGACAAATTGCAAAAAGTTACGAACTACAAAAAATGGTTAAAGACGTAAATGGAATGTTTTAGGGCGCTTAGTGCTTGCTCTGGATCCCTAGGGGCTCCTTTAAAGGCAGAACGCAACGAGCGATTGCTAGGACGGCTGAAACACGACTGATTACTACCCCGAAGCTGAAAGAGGGTGAAAAGGACAACAGACCTACCAAAACCGAACTGTCTTAGATCTCCGAAACAGCACGAGTCAATCACGTTCTAAAGTTAAACAGATAAAGCCTATAATCGCTTGCAAGGAAAATGAAAGTTTCGAAGGATGCTTATTTCTGTCCCTTTCACTTTCATCTGGTTGGATGGAACTTTGATACAGGATGAATTGAATTTATGCTTGTACTGGAAAGCCTTCGGTTCATTTACGCGAAAGATCTCTCGGTTCAAATTACATTGCTTGGTTGGTATTGCGAAACGTTAGATGGGTCTTACGATGTCGTCAGTGTAATTGTAATTGCTTTGAAATTAGGGGAAGGTCCTTCTTTATTTCGCGTTATCATACATTATTGTTTGCCTGAATGCGAAGATATCGTTAACGGCCTAAGTTGTAAGACAATCAAACTATTCCGCAAAGTATAAATTGGGCGTAGGAAGATAATTTATAAGAAAACTACCTAAATAAGATTAAAGTTTATGGTATACCTAAATTAAGTTAAGCTACTCCGTATTATTTTGGGAGTAGGTATGTTGAATTCATAAACTTTAATCAAAAAACTTTAATATTTAACAGCAATACTTCTTTATCAATCACCGAATATACTTTTTCATCAATTGACATATTTAATTTGACATTTACTGGCTATCGTTGGTAGGAACAACGTATTGTTAGAGCCTAGTGATCGCTCAGCGACTTTCGTAAAAGTAATTGTGTTACTGTAATTTGTCTTCCCATTGTTACACGAAACAAAAGAATATATCCACTTGTTTTCAGCAGAAAGCGAGATCCCGTTGAAATAATTTTATACAACGAGTTTGGTAAGGGTACTTTTTCACTTGTACCTATATTCTGAAAGTTCTGAAAAAGCTCTGTTAATTTGATTAACATTTTGAAGGGTTCTATGTTCTTAATAAGAGGTCAATAAACGGATAGAAAATCGAAGATAAACTAATTTTTAATTTATTAAATTTTTCAGCGTTTTTTTATTCTCGATTATCTTATTCTATTCTATGTGACTTTTCCCGCGTTTTGTGGATTTTTCCGAGAAAATATATATTTCGCTAACATTCCTATAACAAAAAAATCTTATACAAAATTTAACATAATTATATAGAGTAAAAAGATAAAACCATCAAACTTCATAACAAATCAACAAACTCGTAACTCAATCCCTCACTTCTGTACCTAGTAATCTAGCATTCAGCACAGAAGTCCTAGATATTGGCAGTGACGCTGTGACCCGCAGATGACCTCACCTTCGGCAAAGGTCGAAGGTCATGATAAACGGATAGCATTACGGGCATAAATAAGAGGTCAGATTCTGATCTGGTTGACAATATTTATTTCTAAGAGAAACGGTTCCTATTTAATACTAAATTTTGATGCGCTTTTGCTAGCGTTGGATATTTCGTTGACTTTTTCTTCGCTTCAAAAGGACTTTTTGAGGTGAAAGTTATAAGTGTGCTTTCCGTAGCCTAACACATTTTGATAGCATTTTTCTGTATTTTTTTCAGCATTTCTTTTATTTAGTAGTAAGCCTGAAAATCTTAAAAGCTCTTATTCTCTATGACCACTGGGATAAGACCTCCTTACAGGATAAAATAAACTGATGCACTTCTTCTGATGCGTGTCTTTAATACATTAGTTTAAAAAATTAATATATAATTTCACTCGTACGAAAATTGTATTATTTGGAATATTTAATTATGTTAAATATTCAAAATAATACAATTATTTCTTTTTTTTTCAAATAAATAAATTCAATACAAAAATTCGACTCGGGTGGGATACAAACCGTATGTCTCGTATTAGACTATTTTACTAAAATTAAATATCTACCACCTACATAATTCAGGCGTGTCACAATGACTAGTTGAGCCTTGTAATTAAAATAAGTATTTGCGTATTCCCTCGTCCGTAATAAGCCACTAATGGATTAGCGTCGGCACAGATCTGGCCTTGACGCTGCAAATTACAGCGTCAATTACATTCCATTTCGTTTCAAAGTGATATCATAGGCCTTGTTGGGAACTCGAGGGAAAACAGATATTAGTAAAATAATAGACGAATATTTAATAACCTGGGCTTGGCTAGGCAAGATGACAAATAACATAATTGCTCACCATTATACATAACCTTTTGCACCTATTATTTCTTTAATAATAACATTGGTGAAACAGTTACTAAGAGTTGTCGTAGTATACCTACATTGTCATATTATTGATTCCATCTACTTTTTTCTTTGAAAAGTGAACATTTTAGGCATACCTATTTTTTTTAAGTTTGAACATGAAACCCGTAACAAACCATGACTTAAATGCATTTGGGTTTCCTGATATTCCGACACTTTTTCAAGCGCCATCTTCACGGAGAGATAAAATCATAAGATTTATCTTATTAATTATATTAATCATCAGAATAAATCATAGATAGCATAGCATGTTCACGTATTGTTTAAAAAACAAAATAACTTAAAAAGGTTTTTATTGTTTGAAATATTATTCAGGTACAAAATATACCCCTGTGTTGATCATACAGGGATTAGAAGCAATGCAACAGATAGCCATAATAAAACGAGATAAGACACCCTTGTCAGACTTATTACGTATTCTACGCAGCGCCTTGTTCTCCATCATGCGAGGTCCAAGGTCGTAAGGGCGTAGGATCTGCATGCCTGTGTCTTGGTACGTGATCGTGGAAATGTTTTGAAGGAAGGACGAATGTTGTGAATACTTATAACTATTTGATAGTTTTATTCAGCTTCTGAAGGACTCTTTTGGGGCGGAAGTTACAAGGTTGTGATGTCCTTTTATTTATTGAGCTTTCCACAGTAATACAGTAAATCCATAGATGACCCCCCATCTATGAGTAAATCTTACAAATAATACAAAACATAGGTATACTTATATAATAAAATTTGAGAGTTGGCAATTTCGTTTACCTAAACTATTACAAATAAATCATCTTTTAAGTTGAAGTAAGCTTTGGTCATTTTGGTTTGTTCGCGTTTTTATGCATTTTCCCGGAAAAGCCGCGGGAAGAAAGCTTATAAGTTATTTTTGTGATGTAGCTATCTAAGTACCTATCATAAATTGCCGCGAAATTTCCGCTTTTCCGTTGTAATTTACTAGGTTAAAATCGAAAAAAAATAAAAGAGGGCGAAATCAAATCATTCATCATTATTTTTTTCAAAATCATTATTTTTGTACAGAATCTATCAAAATAAGCGGCTAAAGTTTATTTGCCTTTTTAAGTCGACTTAAGACTTATTCTCTAAGGAGGTATATTGTAGAATATAATACTTATTGGTGTTTAGCATGCAAAGCATCCCTGAATACTCTATCACAGAGTGCAAGGTCAAGGTTGCAGGGTGGGGGTGAAAAATAAGTGTAGTGTGCGAGATACATCAGACGTAGTGATTAAATTCTCTTTGTATGTACGTACATCAGCACAATCTTTGTATCACAGATTATGGTATAGTAAGTAGGGATCTTTATAACGGTAAATAATTCTTTATCTTTATCTTTGTCTAGAGACAATAACGAACTATAATCGACGAATAAACTATCATATTACTTTCTTTCACGACCTCTGTAGCACAGCGGGCGTAGGTCTGCCTGCGACGCAGGAGGTTACTGGTTCCATTACCGCCTCTGAACCAAATATTATAGGATCTGCAGATATTTGTTCCGAGTCTGGGTTTTCTAAATGTATAGTACCTAAACGTATATAACTTCTTATGTATATTATAATAGGTACGTAGGTATATCAGAAATCTAGCACCCGTAACATAACCCACACAAGCTTCGAGCTTTATATTTTAATTTCCTTTAGTAAGAATACACCACATACCTAAATATATAGATATGTATGTTCTTGAGTCGAATCTAATAGGGTAGTTATTAGCTACCCTAATCGTTGTAAGGAAAAGGTTCTACATTAACATAGATTAGGGTA